>CM040128.1:191842463-193119396 GCA_022559845.1 Amorphophallus konjac | reverse complement strand
CAACTCGCCTGATGTCAAGATTTTACTTCATCAGCATCAAGCACATCAATCGAGGCCAGAATACTCAGGCAGACGCCCTCGCTAAGCTGGCCAGTTCATTGGCGGTCCCGCCAGACCCAAGCCTGAATATAACAGTGATCAACCGCCGACAGGTCCCCAGCGTAACAGAGGTTCTGGCCGATGAACAAGAGATGGAAGTAGCAGTCATCGAAGGGGTTCAGCAGCCCGACTGGCGAGAGCATCTCCTACACTGGTTTCAACACCAGCAACTTCCAAAAGAAAAGGAACAGAGAATGAAGCTCCTGAGGATCAAGGATTCTTACGAGATGAGAAGCGGGACCTTGTTCCGAATTATGGCAGATGCCTGAAGGAAAGTCCTACTCCGTTGCTTGTCTTCAGCAGAGGCGGGACAGGTGATGCAAGAAGTTCATGCAGGATCAGCTGGAGCACACCAGGATGGCCCGAAAATGAAAATTGAGATAAAGAAGATGGGTTATTATTGGCCCACTATATTTGATGGTTGCTGCAAGTTTGCCAAAGCTTGTCAGAAATGTCAAGAACACGCTAATGTGGCGAGGAGACCTCCAGTGCCACTGCATCCCACTCTGCCAAGTTGGCCGTTTGCTCAGTGGGGCACGGACGTGGTAGGGCCACTACCAGCATCTTCATCAGGATGCAGATACATCTTAGCAGCTATAGACTATTTCTCCAGATGGGCGGAGGCAGTAGCACTAAGAGATGTGACCGAAGAACTAGTTGCAAGATTCTTCCGGCAGAATGTAATATTCCGGTTCGGGATCCCCAGCCGAATCATCTCTGATAATGGCAGCCATTTTAGAAATCAGAAGGTTTACCGACTAGCCGACAAATATAAAATTGACTGGAGGACATCGTCCCCCTACAACCCTCAAGCCAATGGACTGGCAGAGGCCTTTAACAAGACCTTGTGCACACTATTGGCAAAGACTGTCAAGTCTAACAAAAAGGATTGGGAAGAAAGGATGTACGAAGCACTTTGGGCTTATCGTACTATCTACAAGACCCCAACCAGCTGTTCACCTTTCTCCCTTGTCTATGGGTCGGAAGCTGTAGTGCCGATTGAACTTGAAGTTCCTTCATTGCGAGTTGCCATCCAGCACGGATTAGTCAGTGGTGAGCAGACCAATGCAGAAAGAAGATTGGAAGAGCTCGCTGAGCTCGAAGGAAAATGCCTCCAGGCGCAACAAAACATCCAACTCTACCAAGCTCGCATGGCCCGTGCTTTTGACAAGTTAGTCAAGGGTCGAGAGTTCAAGAAAGGAGACCTGGTGATGGTCAAAAGAAGAGAAGTGATGGCCTCCAACCCCAAAGGGAAGCTGGTCGAAAACTGGGTAGGACCGTATATCGTCCGTCGAGTATATGAAGGGGGTGCCTACGTCCTTGTAGACTACAAAGGAGTCATCCAGTTCTCTCCCCTCAACGGAAAACACATTAAGCTGTATCATGCGACGCAGCCGACACACCCCGAGTGATTGGTCGGAACACCCTTTCCTTGGTCTAGTGGCACTCCGCCCTAACCGAGCTACCTTCCCCTTGGTTTGGCGGCATTCCGCCCTAATTGAGCTATTTCTCCTTGGTCAGTGGCACTCCGCCCTAACCGAGCTACCCCTTTCCTTGGTCTAGTGGCACTCCGCCCTAACCGAGCTACCTTCCCCTTGATTTGGCGGCATTCCGCCCTAATCGAGCTACCATTTACTTGGTCTAGTGGCATTCCGCCCTAACCGAGCTACCCTTCCATTGGTTAGCGGCATTCCGCCCTAATCGAGCTACCCTTTCCTTGGTCTAGTGGCATTCCGCCCTAACCGAGCTACCCTTTCCTTGGTTAGCGGCATTCCGCCCTAATCGAGCTACCCTTTCCTTGGTCTAGTGGCACTCCGCCCTAACCAAGCTACCCTTTCCTTGGCTAGTGGCATTCCACCCTAATCGAGCTACTTTTCCTTGATTAGCGACATTCCCACCTAATCGAGCTGCTTTTCCTTGGTTAGTGGCATTCCGCCCTAATCAAGCTACTTCTCCTTGGTTTAGTGGCACTCCGCCTTAACCGAGCTACCTTCTCCCTTGGTTCAGTGGCACTCCGGCCTAACCGAGCTACCTTCTCCTTGGTTTAATGGCACTCCGCCTTAACCGAGCTACCTTCTCCCTTGGTTCAGTGGCACTCCGCCCTAACCGAGCTACCTTCTCCTTGGTTTAGCGGCATTCCGCCCTAATCGAGCTACCCGTCCCTTGGTTCAGTGGCACTCCGCCCTAACCGAGCTACCTTCCCCTTGGTTTGGCGGCATTCCGCCCTAATCAAGCTACACTTTGGTTAGCGGCATTCCGCCCTAACCGAGCTACCCTTTCCTTGGTCTAGTGGCACTCCGCGCTAACCAAGCTACCCCTCCCTTGGTTCAGTGGCACTCCGCCCTAACCGAGCTACCTTCTCCTTGATCAGCGGCATTCTGCCCTAATCAAGCTACCTTTCCTGGGTTAGCAGCATTCCGCCCTGATCAAACTACTTTTCATCGTTCAATGGCACTCTGCCATGATCGAGCTACCCTCTCCTTGGCTAGCGGCTCTCCGCCCTAATCAAGCTACCTTTCCTTGGTTAGCGGCATTTCGCCCTGATCAAGCTACCCTCTCTCGGCTCGCATTTCGAATAAAAAAAAAAGAAAAGAAAGAAGTCAAAATAAAAAATAGGGTTAAAAATAGAGATACCCCGTCAGACTTGCTCCCACATCGGGACAAGTGCAAAAATGGCTATGACCCGGCTGTGGCGAAAACCCGAAAGGGCGTCGCAGGCAAAATCGGGTACCCCGCCACGTGAAAACCCGAAAGGGCGCGTGGGCAAAAGTAAGAGGGGGCTGGCTTCGGCGAAAACCCGAAAGGGCGCCTGAGTCGGTAAAGTGGTAATTTCCCAAATGCCTCTCCTATTCTCCACCCAATAAAACTTCGAAAGGGACAATCATCAAAGTCCCGCCGGAAATCCTTTAACACATCATTTTCGACCCTCATCATCATCGGCGAGATCGGTCGATCTCTACCCTCAACTTGGACCCTACGTCCCTGTTGACAACCCCATCCTTATTTCGGCAGTGATATATGCCGACGAACAAATCCTTTTCGACCCCCATCATCCTCGACGAGATCGGTCGATCTCTACCCTCAACTTGGACCTTACGTCCCTATTGACAACCCCATCCTTGTTACGGCAGTAGCATACGCCGACGAATGAACCCTTTTCGACTCTCGCCATCATCGGCGAGAACGGTCGATCTCTACTCTTGAACTTGGATCCTACATCCTTGTTAATAAGCCACGTCCTTGCTTCGACATTTAACCAGTGTCGACGAAATAAACCTAAGACCAACCCTTGTCCTCATCGACAAGGACGGTCAGCGTTCCCGCGGTCCAGTTCTTCTGAATCTCGAATTCAAAAACAAAAAAAGAAAAAAGAAAAAAAAAGAAAGAAAAGAAATTGGGGTTAAAAATAGAGATACCCCGCCAGACTTGCTCCTATATCAGGTCAAGTGCAAAAATGGCTATAACCCAGCTGTGGTGAAAACCCGAAAGGGCGTCACAGGCAAAATCGGGTACCCCGCCGCGTGAAAACCTGAAAGGGCGCGCGGGCAAAAGCAAGAGGGGGCTGGCTTCGGCGAAAACCCGAAAGGGCGCTTAGGTCAGTAATGTGAATAAAAATGAATGGTGAATAGTGATGAACCATCCGTCGTCCAAAGGCCATTTCCGAGGTCGGGGCGAGGGTCTTCATCCGATATCCCACTTATACACGTCTAGTGTCTATACCCCTTTCGACCCTTGTCACCATCGGCAAGATCGGTCGCTACCCCATCCGGTTTTTGTCACCATCGGCAAGACCGTCTACCCCTTTAGACCCTTGTCACCATCGGCAAGATCGGTCGCTACCTATCCGGTTCCTGTCACCATCGGCAAGACCGTCTACCCCTTTCGACCCTTGTCACCATCGGCAAGATCGGTCGCTACCCTATCCGGTTTTTGTCATCATCGGCAATACCGTCTATCCCTTTCGACCCTTGTCACCATCGGCAAGATCGGTCGCTACCTATCCGGTTTCTGTCACCAACGGCAAGACCGTCTACCCCTTTCGACCCTTGTCACCATCGGCAAGATCGGTCGCTACCTATCCGGTTTTTGTCACCATCGGCAAGACCGTCTACCCCTTTCGACCCTTGCCACCATCGGCAAGATCGGTCGCTACCCCTTTTGGTTTTTGTCACCATCGGCAAGACCGTCTACCCCTTTCGACCCTTGTCACCATCGGCAAGATCCGTCGCTACCTATCCGGTTCCTGTCACCATCGGCAAGATTGTCTACCCGTTTCGACCCTTGTCACCATCGGCAAGATAGGTCGCTACCCAGCCAATTTTTGTCACCATCGGCAAGACCGTCTACACTTTTCGACCCTTGTCACCATCGGCAAGACCGGTCGCTACCCGTTCTCGATTCTGGCCGTTCTCGGCAGGACCGTTTATCCGTCAGTTTCACTATGCCCTCCTGAGTCCCCCGAACTCTCGGCCGGCATAAGCTGTTTCTAGTCTTGAGAAAAAGTCACGGTGCGGTGGAGTGAACACCTCACCCCTTCCCTGAAGGCGTGAGCGCTCTCCTGCCCTAGTGACTCATACACTCGGACTAGAATCAACGGGCAAATGAAAGAAAAAAAATAATGACAAGATGGAGTCTTCATTCAAAATCAGGATGGAGATTTTTCATTACTATGAAGTAAAAAGCACATGATTACATGGGCCATGCCCTGGAATACATAAGGTGCATTAAAAGGGAGCACATAAAGAAAAGAGATTACGGCAAAGGGCGTCGGAAGATGTCCTCCAGCACAGGAATACCCAGGGAGGGATGACGGATCAGTTCTTGCAATCTGAACTCGGTGGCCTCCAGCTCGGATAGCTTCATCTCCAGGGAAGCAGCTTGTCCTTCAGCCATCTCAGCATCCTCAACCTTTTGGACCCCCAGGCGATCTACTTCTTCAAGTTCAGCCTCTATCCTGGAAATTTCGGCCCGCAATGCCGTCATCCGGGCCGTGAGGGAGCTCCGGCGTTGTAAAGAGGCGTTGGCTTCGTCCCTCGCCCTCGCCGCGGTCTCTTGCAGAGAAATAAGGGCCGTCTTGTTTTCAGCCCGCTCCAATGATATGGCCGCCAGCTGGTCAGCTGCCTCCCGGCCCAAGAACTCCCTCCGGTTCACATACTTCAGGAGCAGGATCACCCGCGGAGTCCAGTCGTCCATGGGACAACCGAGGGCCAGCAGCGAGCGGGACAGATGCTCTATCAAGCCCCTCAGCTGAACATAAGTTAAATCCCTACTGGCTGTTACGGTCTGCTGGAGGGTCCGCAGGAACTGCCACACGACATCACTCGAGGATTGAAGACCAAGTGGTGACGTCTCGGGCAGTTCGAACTCTACTCTGCCATCCACGGCAGCCCATATATCATCAGCCATCCCGGAGGATGATGACGGCATAAGCTGCAGCCCACTACCACCGGGAACAACCGCACCGGCAGATGCGGTGGCTGGAGCCTCAACAACAACAATCTCCTTGCCGGCCCCCTGGGATGGGAGTCCAACAAGAACCCCAAGAATCGGGGACGTCCGTCCCTCAATAATCTCCCCGGCTTCTACCTCAGCAGAGCCACCCTTCTCCAGAACTGACTGCTGTGCAGCCTCCCTTCACGGAGAATCTCCGGCTATCGCCGAACTATCAACTTCCACGAGCGCTCCGGGACCAACTGGAACCATCGCTGCTGCATGATCCTTTGGGTACCGCAATGCGATGGGCCGCAGGACGGACGGGAAAGTCGCCTGGCCTGTTCCCAGGGCCGGGAGTGGTATCTGCACCGTCATAGTTGGCAGCGCCACCTCAGTCTGCATCGGAGATATATACACATAAAACTTGGCTAGAAGGAGGAGAAAAGAAGCATGGTAAGCATCGACCCTGGATAGGTCCTTACCTCGGCCGGGACTAAGCTCAAGTCTTTAAGAGCAGCTTCCCCAGTGCCAACTTCCTCACTCGTAAGCGATAATGACGGCACAGGACCGCCCCATGATAACCGGGCCGGGCTGAAAGTCAGATAGTCGCTCTCGTAGGCCGAGGACACCCCAGCATCGTCGGTCTCAAAATCAAGCAGTGGTGACTCCTCGTCACTGGAGCCGCCACCATAATCTACATGCTTAGAGGAGGAAGACCCCTCTGCTCTCTCAGGACGCTCCGCCATCGAAGTAGGAGCCTCGCCAGCAGGAGCATCACCCTCGGCGGAAGCTTTCCTGGTGCTCTCCACACCAAGGGCAGCAATAGATGATACCTCAGGGGCGGGTTCTCCCTGCCCCGAGGGGATCACCTCCTCTGCGCTCTCCGAGCCCGGAAACAATGACGGTTGTATATCGACTACAATTCACAGCAAAAAGGGGTCAAGACGGCTGAAGATACGAAGATTTACGTTGCTATCGCAACTAAACTATAGATTACCTTCCATCTCCCGCCGGGGTGTTGGAGAGGGTAGATCCCCTTCTATGGGAGCAGCAAGGACTTCCTCTGCCCCGTCCCTAGCCGCTACATCTACCGTCGCCTCCGGTCCGACGACCGCGGCAGCTGTATCGGCAACAGTCAGCATGGGCCACCCCAAGCGGTCGAAACAAGCTAATGCACTCTGAAGAAAAGAAGAGCCTACCTTCGGCCTCTAGCCCTTGTGCACGAGAAGCCTCAAACTCTTCAAAGGACACAACAGAAGGAAGGACGATGGCTGATTCCTTCTCGGCAGCTTTCTTCCGGCGTGCCCGTGTCACCCGGGTCACCGCCGCTTTCACCTTCCCGACGGCCTCTCGCAGTTGGGACCTGGTCCCCTTCCTCGAATCTCCAGGAGGCAGTGGCGTCGCGGTCGGGACCGGCTCAGGAACTTCAAAATATGTCAACTTTTGGGCCTTTATGATCAGCTCCCTGAAGTGCCGGGTCTCCTCCGAAGTCGGTCGGACTATATACGCACAAGGGTGAGAATGACACAACCACAATGAAAAGAAGAAGCTGGCCAAAGGGCTTGAAGGAAAAGATAGAACGTACTTGCTGGTCCCATATAAAAGGGGAAGAGAGGCCAATAAAATAGCGATGGCGTCTTGTCCCTCGAAGCCGCCTCGCGAATAAGCCAGCATAGATCCTCGATCTTTTCGCTCGACTCAGCCAGCAGTTCCAGGTCCTCATGGCCACGGGAGGACAGCAGATAATACAGGCCCAGATGGTCCAGCCCCCACCTGTCTGCATATTTGAAGGAGATATGAAGAGGATGGTCCAGTATGGCTTCACTGGGGCTACCCACCGAGAGGCCGTGAGACCGAAGGAGTGCGTACAGCCAGGGGGTATTGGCATATAAGTCAGCCCGTCTGTCCTCCTTGCGAATGAAAGTCCGATGGGGATATAACCTATCCACCTCGGGACGCCAGTTGGCCACAGTTGTGATAGGCTCTTCTACCGGTAAAGGAAGTTGCTGGAGAATCACCCTCTCACTGCTTACCCGGCATAAACCCCGAAGGGTCTTCACATAATCATCCTTGTTGATCGGGGGCAACTTCAGCTCAACTTTCATCTTGCGGCCATTTACGAGCTTGCGGGCCTCTAGATAGGCCTTCACGTCCGTATTAGTCCAAGATTTCAACTTCTTCAAATAAGAAGCGTCAATATCAAGAACTGGCTCCGGCTGGGAAGCTAAGAACCTGTGCTCCGCCACGGCCCAGCACTCTCTCCGGGAGGTCCTGTAAAATCCCGTCCGCGCGTTCCACCACTTGACGTATTCAGGCGTGACGCGAGGGAACCGTGCGGGGGCGAGCACCCGGAAAGAAACGTCTTCGCGACGATGGAAAAAGTCCCACCATATCCGGGCGTCGTCATTGGACGTTTGCCCGGCCCTGTGCCTGTTGGGCAATGCAAATTGCAAAGAGGAATGTGGAATCTGCTGGTCGTAGCCAAAGTTCCGACTGAAATGGAACGGGTAATATGGCTCCAGCCACAGAATGCCGCTCTTGCGAAATACGAGGACACTAGGCCTTATGGCCAGTGCCCAATCAACCAACTCCGGCTCCAGAATAGGCCTGGTATAATTGGCCTGGGAAATCGGATGGATGTACTCCTCAGTTTCAAAGAGCTTGCATTGCCTCGTCCTATTCGTCAATGGGCTCGAGTGAGTAGCTAAGCTCCAGAAATGAAGAACCCCGGGCGAGTCCACAGGAAGACGGGTCAATTTACCCCGAATGGCATAGAGTTGCTCCGCTAGCAATGATGGCTCGGCACTTGCAAACTCTATCATGCGCGGGACCAGAGGAACTGCTTGTAACGCCCGAGGAGCTGCCTCCGGGAACAGGGTGCAGACCCAAGCATTAAAGAAATGTAACGGACCAACCGTCCGAAGGCTTCTGGGGAGGCGCATCTTATGCAAGTCTCCCAACATCTTGTAAGCGAGGCACAGGGCCACTGGGCAAAGAGACAGGCTCGTACCCCAAGCCATAAGACAGGCTGGATATATGGCTTCCGCCCTGATCACGCTCTCGTCACCTTGAGGGAGAGCAAAGGAACAAAGCCAATAAACCAAATATGCAGCACAGTGAGTCACTGCATCAATACCAGTAGGGTTTGGGTTTTCCCCCTGCCCTCCTCTCGAAGAAGATGACGAAGCAGCCTGGCGTCGTACCCTCTTCTTCCGCTTCTGGGCCACCGGTGCTATCGGAGGAAAATCTTCATACTTGTTCTTCCCCTGGAAGAAATATTGAAGCCAAGCGCCCATCCGCACTCTTCGCTTCTCGCCCGGCTTTCGAGCTTCTCTCGTGTCGTGCGACGAATGGAAGAGGGTGCGATACGCCTTCATTAGATATCGATAGGCATAGCCCGCCATATACCGACCGTCACCGTCGGTCTGGTCCTTCAACCAGTCAGGCCAACAAACTTCTTCATACGGCTCTCCATCAATGGGCAGGCCGCTGAGCTGAGATAGACTCCACAAGTCTAAGGAGGTCTCCCCCTCTGAAGTATAGAAGGTGTTGTATTCAGGGCAAAACACCTCGATCATGCCACAGCACAAGCCTCGGGAAATCGGGTATCGATACCTTGAAGCGTACACGCTGTGATATACACCAGCTCTGGTCAAAAGAGGAGCATAATGATGTAGCACATAGTCTGTGAATTCCACTGCTCCGGGCCTGAATGCGTGGGCGTCTGTAGCTTTCAACTCAGCAAACCACCCCACGGAGATCTGGTGCTTGAAGCGAATCGCCAAGCAATCCAGCAAGAATGACTCATCTCTATATCCCCATCTCAACGGGGCAAGGAATAAACCAAAGATCGGTTTCTCCCGATCTACTCTGCCCGCGGAGTCATTCCACCGAGCAGGTACAAATTCGGGAGCTCTGGTCAACAGTCCGTCTGTCGGAGCCAGGTCTTGCAGCCCCAGCACAACGCTCCACTTCCTGACCTCCCCGGGGAGATAGATGGGTCTTCCTCGCATTATGCATTTGGGTCTGCTCGACCTTCCGGACGGCGAACACATCCCGCTTCCCCTGAAGGTTGAAGCGCTGAAGAAGGGACATCAGGTGCTTGTCCTTGGGATAATCCTTCCTGGTCACGCCCTCTCTATCATAATGAAAAGAGTCGCCCCCGAGAATAAGGAGACGACCGGTGTCTACAGTGTCCGTCTCTGAATCCGAAGACTCTGCAACTATGGCCACCTGGCCGTGCCCCCAGTCGAGGGAATTGACGTTCTCCCATGTCACTACGGCACGAGAACACGAACTGGATGCCATGATAGCTGCAAAAAGAGGCATACCAAATAAAAACAAAGTCAGAAAATGGCTAATCAAAGGCAAACTTCTGACAAAATTTCGGCAGAGTCTCCCCAGCACAGGGAATTGCCGAAGAAAAGCGGGAACGCGTCCACTGAGGAACGGTCCCTAAAAGGCAGCCATCGGCATTACACCGAGGCCAGAGGAACACCCGGGGGAATAGCTCCGAGGGCAAGCCCTGCTAGAAGCCTCCCAGGGTCCAAAGAATGGGTTTCGAGACCCAAATTGATAGCACCTCCACTCACCCGAAGGAAGAAATCGCCGCTCTCAGCGCCAAAGGGAGAGAAGAAAGGGAAGAGAGAGGAAGAGTTGGTGCGAATGAAGGGCAATGAATAAAAAACAAAGAGGAGAGAAGATAAATAGGGGGAGTCCCCCATCGCTAAACCGACGCGCTATTTAGCGCGCCAGATTACCAGCCCTTTAAGAGAAAGGCGCGTCGGTAAAAGGCGCGCCGGGTCAAAGCAGGAAGTCAACGGCTGCGTCGGATTAAAAGCCCAAGGGTCACAGGCCGCGCCGTACTAACATCTAAACGGTGTCGGGTTAACGCCCGTGCCGAATTAAGAGCCATCCCAGGCGCCCGCCAATCAAAGAAGGGGTCAGTCCGGATGAAATTCATTCGTCGGCCTTGCTGCACTCGTGCCTTGCTCGCAACACCCGCGTCTGGGGGGCATTTGTTGGCACTCAAAATATGATCATCGGTGACCAAGCCATAAGGACGAATGACCCGGCCCACCGAAGTACGGAAGTCGATAAAGATCAACATATTGAAGACTTCTCAAGCTGACAGAGCCTCGAGTCACTCCATGTGGACACGGGGACTTCACCTCAGGAGAGCCGAGACAAACTCGTCAACCAACCGGCAGTGCGACCAAGCCTGCCCAATGAACCGGCATCGACTTTGTCATGCCGCATACACTACACCCGTTGTCCGATCAAGGACGACGGTCTATCCGGTGGTTCCCCCACCATATGAAGAGGTTCTCCCGAAGATGAAGGAGTTCCCCCGACTCTCCGAGACGGAGGACCGAAAGCTCTATCGACAGAAGATCCCGATCACCCGGCACGCGTACGGCCCTGCCAAGGTGGGCCCATTAGTCGCCGAATGATCACCCAGCTCAGGCGGAACTATCCCTGCTGTTACACCACCCCCTAAGGAGCTTTGGGCACGAGCCAGACCGAGCCAGCAGCACGAATCATAGAGCCAAAGGCCGTGTCAGTGGAAAAGCCCGTATGATCAAATCAAAGCTATCTGGAGTCTCGAGAATGGCCGTACGTCAACCGGGGAGCTTCTACAAGAGATCTCGTCGAAGTTTCGAGGAGCATTGGCAAGATAAATGTTCACGGAGACCCCCGAAATCATCCCCGGACTCATCAACTGGCTCGAAGCCCACGAGGAGCATTAGCCCGGCGCGCCCTAAACCGGCGCGCCCCTCACTTGATGCCCTCTATCCCGGCGCGCTGAACCCCATCCATGGCCTGGCTATTTCGGCGCGCAAAGGCCCATGAAGCCTTTCCTGATGCGCAGTTCTTCACGCCGTATGAGGCTTGGGGCTCGATCATGTATATATACATATGGCTATTCGAAACAAAGAAGGGGGCTGAAAAAAGGGCGAAGAAGCAGAGAAGAGCTGAGAAGCAGAAGAGGGGGTAGACAGAAGGTTAAGAAGGGGGTCTTTCGAGAGAGGCCTTCGGGATGAGAGAGAGCCTTCTTGGAAGAGGAGTTTCTGTCCGAGCGTCCTTCAACGGCTGCCTTCTTCTGTTCTGGTTGAAGTCCTCCGGACCCGGAGAAGGAGAAGTGGGCCGATACTCTGTTTTGAGAACAGGTGGGCGCCGGCGTCTATCTCTCTTTGCTTTTCGTGGATTTTCCTCTTTCGGAGTCTCGTCTACCAATGTAAGCAAGAGAGGGGAGGGATGGCAATGATATGAGCCGACCCCTCCCCTCCTCTGCGATTTCTTTTCCTTACTGTGTTTTCCTCTGCGAATGATGAACGGCGACCGAGCAATGATGCCGGTGCCGGATTCTTAACGTGTAAATGAGTGGCCCATTCCTGTTTCTGGGATGGCAAGGTGTATTTGAATGTCTGGACCAGCAGGTCAAATGAGTGATTTGAAACTTCTGTCTACTTCTCTATCTACATCGATGTGTATGTTTAAGGTCTTCTGTGCGTTTTCTCTGATCCTGGTTTTCCCGAAGCCCCGATCATGCCCCGAAGCACCGTGGGCTACAGAAACACCCCTCCCCGGTGTTTTCCCTTCTTGACCATGCTTGTGTCTGATTTAAGGGTCTCCGCATACCCTCCGTGGATAGAGCTGCGCTTCTGCGTATGCTTCTTTCTACCGTATTGTCAAGGGACTAACTCCCCTCGATTCTTCTCTTCCTGTTGCCCTGTGGCTCGCGAGGTGGGAGTTGTTCTTGGGATTGCAAGATGCATCGATTTAACACTGCGCCGTCACTGTTCGATCATATGCCTCTATGTTTGGCTCATCTCGCCTGTGAATTGATTACCCCTCTGCATTATAGTCATGTGAACCGCTCCGAGATTCCTTTATTTCGTCTTAATCATCCGGGGAGGGGGACATTCCCTATTACTTCGCACAGCTGCTGGGCGATCGGGAACTTTACCCATCAATGGTAGATGTTTCCCCAAGGCCATAGCAGATAGCAACAGGGGTCTTAGCCTAACAGGCTTAGCCCCGACAATCTGAGACCCAATCGAGGCCGAGAGATGTATGCTCCTCGTAGGCCAGCCCTCAGAGCTTCACCCTCTTGGTGGTCGGTTCCTCCACGGGATGAGTCATAAGCTGTGGGTTGTCCACCTCTCGCAGGCTAGCCCTCGGGGTGATGCTCCCATCATCAATGACCTCATCTCTCTATCTTTCCCCTTACGGAGCCTTGGTGCCCCTCATAGGCTAGTCCTCGGGGTATCCTATCCGATGGGGTTTGCTGGGTGCCTCCGTGTACACCGGCGGTTTAGGGGCTTGTTCCACAGGTGAGCATGACCCCGCTTCTCCCCTGCAACTCTTCAGGTTCAGGGGAGATGATGTCCAATTTTGGACAGATTAAGATTGAATAAGCCTTAATGAAACGCTCGTTCTGGACTTAGTTACCTCAGTGCTTGAGTATGAACCTCGCACTGACTTGCTCCCTCATTCCTAGAAGGCCATGGGCTCCAATTAAACAATCAATTGGCCTAAACAACTCTAAAATGTTCTATGGGAGTTTAATAAACTTAAAAAAAGTTCAAAAATTAACAAAATAGGGTTAATACGGCGCGGTCTTAACCGGTGCGCCTTAAACCGGCATGGTACCCCCCCGCGCCGGGTTAACCCCACACTCATAATCAAAAAAATTTTCCTTGCGACTTTCCGGCGCGCCCCAAGCCGGCGCGCCCCATCCTCTTGCGCGCCGTTTTAGCCGGTTATAGGGCCGCGCCGTATTAGCCGTCCATACTGATGTTCTATCGCGCCGTATGAGTTACCTCTCGCATGGTTGCGCCGGTTTTGGAAGCATGTTGCCATTTTTGAAGCATAGCTGGTAATAGCGAGCCCGAACTATATTGTTATCATATCTTCATTACCATATCCATTAGCACTTTGCTTTCGCCATCATATTTATGCTACCTCCTTCCTTCCTCTCGATGGGGAGTAATAAACATGGTTGATCACCATTTGCTTCCACAATTCCGTTATCATGCTTAATATAGTTATGAATGTCGTGTGTGCATCCATGCATACATCCTCGAGTAGATCAATTGGCGTTGACAGAAAAGCCGAATTACGTCGGGTCAGAAGTCTTCGCTGTGCGCGGCGGTGGTCTTCGGCCCTACGTCCTTCGCCACGTACTGAGGATCCATAATTCCATGAACTATGCATCTTCTACACGATAAACATGTGCATCCTGCGTGTCTTCCTCATGATCATCATGTAGCTCTTTTTAATCCGGCTTCGACAGCCCGATGTCTCGGCAATTAATCAAAGGTGTTCCCTCCTCGTGGGGGATGTAATTAACGCCATAACCTTTATGGTATGGCGGACTGCTGGTCCCGACCGAACCTCACATTCGCCCGACATGGGTCAGAATGAGAGCACAATAAAATTGTCACTCATGTGACTGGCACGCCCGCGTCGTCAATCAGTCAGTTGACTACCAGTTAGCCAAATGGTTGATCGATACGCGAACGAAAAGGGAATGAAAGAAAACGCTGAAACAGTGCCTGCCAAGGAAGCTGTGGAGAAAGCGGAGCCTCTGAAGGTTCCTGCTGCAAAGACTCGTCCGAAACTCCGGCCCCGGCTGCTAGCTGTCTGGTGCACCACGTCATACGTGGGACCCACCCTAGTGTCATCAACAAACACCCTAGAGGACGCCGGCGTGACCAGGCCCACAAGAATGCTGCTGTAATCACCAGAACCCTATCTCAGTCCGGGAAATCTATGCTAGTTGGAGGCATGCGCGTCTTCCTCGACGGACGCACTGCACGGGTGACCCCGGACCGAGTCATCCCCAACATTCCTATTCACAATGCCTATCAAGCTCTCGCTGGAAGGAGGGCAGAAATAGAAGAAACCAGCCACTATGGCCGAGGAAGCCCGGCACCCAGGCCGAAGAAATTCAAACAAGTGTGGGTTCCCAAGCAAACCCGACCTGCCTACCAGCTAACACCTATCCGCCGCCGTCTTGTGAATGACGAGGCGGAAGTGAGAAGAGAAAGGGGCCTACCCCCAAAGAAGGAAGAAGAGGTGGTTGCGGATCCTCCGCGCCACAGAAGTTTTCGGGCTGCGGCTTGGCCTCCATCTTCTATCTCTGGAGGTGCCGGTTGGAGGTCAACGAAGTCTGGAATGCCATCTTGAGGGTCGAGCACTTTGACTTCCTCGTCAGACACCGCCAAAGCTTCCTGAGGTTTCTTGATTTCCTGTGCCAGCGGCTGAGTGGATTATTCTATTAGCAAATCCATTGCCGTCGCAGCTTCCAAGGATGAGAGAGCAACCTTGGTGTTTGCAGATGAGATTGTAGCCATGACGGGCTGGTAACTGTTTACTGCCAGGCTTGGACAGCATGCTGATTTTGCAGCAAAAGTTGAGGAAGTTTCGCCTTCTGGGATAGTTGTATCTTCCGCAGAAGTGGTTTTTTCTTTCTTGGTAGCGGGCTCCCCTTGATTGGAGTTGACCAAGGCTTCCCTGATTGGCAGAAAGGGTGTTGAAGTAGCCATTAGTAGGACCCCTGTGGAGGGAGAAGCTCCTACTTCTTGAATGTCTTCGGCTTCGCTGCTACTAGCCGTATCAAAATCGGCTTGAAGGGCCGCTTCTTCAGGATGAACTTGCTCCCAGCATCGGCAAGGGGCCGAGGTTTCTGCTTCTTGATTCCTGGACCGAGCTAGTTCAAAATATTCGGCTTCCACCGGATACTCATCAAAGGTTGCCCTCAAAGGGCCATATTCAGTAGGATAGAAGGCGGAGATAGTATCCACCTCATACCGCCCACTGTAATAATATTCCTCAAGGGTGAAGCCCAACCCTGGATGTTGAGAGACACGCCTCATTTCCTTATCCAGATTTGCAGGATGCCACATCTTCTGGAAAGCTTCTTTGCGCTTTTGAGACTGATCAGGAGGGATGTGTTGCTTCTGAAACATCTTAGCCATCCGATCAGTTGTAAATGCCATACCTTGGATAGGAACCCGTGGGTTGCCTAGATCTTCAGGGAGGCTGCAATCTGCATCTTCTCGAGTGGGATGCTCCTCAGCTGTATAGAACAAGCTGTTGGGCCCATCTTCCTGTGTCACCTCCCAGGCTTTGAAAGGTTCGACAGTGGGATCATTGAGGCCGGAGACTGGCTTGGTGAGGCCGGCCGGGACTCCGATGCGGTCGTGCTGTTGATCGACCTGCACTTCCTTAGCTTTGGGGTATAATGCTGGGGGTGTCACCCTGCCGACATCTCCAGAAGCTGTGATGTGGGAGACCACCTTCGGCTTGACATATCCGCGCGGCGGTGGTGGATACCAACCGTCACCCGATCTATTCTTCGACGCCCCTACGGGGGCCTCAGCTTCAGAAGCCTTCCGGGGAGGCCCCGTATATAGGTTCGCGTCTGCCAAGTGACATTCAAACACCTCGAATGGGTGGATATCAGCAAATATCCTCTCCTCCTTCCCCTGGAGGCTGTATTTGATGCATTGGTGGAGCGTGGAGGGCACCACCATATTTTCATGCAGCCATGGGTGGCCGAGCAGTGCTTTGTAAGAGGTGCGAGAGTCGATGACATGAAACTACACCGTTGTAGTGAAATCTGCCAGGGTCAGTGTGAACTCTGCCACTCCCATTGAAACCTCACATTTTTTGTTGAAGCCAGCGATACGCATATCTCTGACTTTCTCGAGATGCACATTAAAGTGGTACCTCTCATATATTCTGTACGGTAGGATGTTGACTGCTGCACTAGGATCGACCAGGATCCGGTTCAGTTCTCTTCCATTTAGGTGCCCTTTCATGTATAGCGGCCTGTTGTGGCTGGCAGTAGGTAGTAGCATGTCTTCTGGAGAGAAGGTCATACTGGCATCTGGTATAGCCTCAGCTATGCAGGCTTCAAAATGAGCAGGCGTCTGCAGAGCAGTGATGATCGCCTGTCGAGTTTCTGCACTCGAAGAGAGAATTTCCCAGATCGTAAATCGAGCGGGGAGCTTTTTGAGCAACTTCATTATTCGGCTCCCAGCCTGGACATTGGAGAGCTTCATCTCTTCAGCCCATCTGGGCTTGGGGAGGTTTTGATTTGTGGGTCCAGACGGACCTGCTTTCTCTTCCTCGGACCCGGCACCCTCTTGACTGGCACCGGCTGTCGGGTCTTCTTTATTAGTTGATGTAGGGCAAGCTTCATCTGCATTCGCATCCTCAGTAGATTGCGCTGGCTGCGGGTGAATGGCCCCGGGTGTAGGGTTAGCATCTTGGCAGGGCTGCTTCTCTTTTGACATCTTCATAAATTCAAGGAATGAAGGGACTGCCTTGCCCCCACTTTTGTTGTATAGGCCCAACGGAGGAGGGATTTGGACTCCCTTAACCTCCGACGGAGGTGTCTTGTAGGGTTGCTCTCCTCTGAACATGATGTTGTGATTGGGTGGTGGCTGGCGCCCCCATTTTCGGCCCGACCGAGTGGCATGCGCAGCAGTTGCGGCCTCGGCTTTGCCTCCCCCAGCATGGGGTGTGAAGTAAATTTCTTCTTCTTCCTCTTCTCCGGGTAAGTTGAAGAGTGCTGACAGGGTATTGCAGGAGACAACCTGTGTTTTATCGGCCCCAGCGGCCTTTCTTTTCTTCTTCATTTGCTTTCTCTTCTTTTTGGTTTCTGCGGGTACCTGCCCCCAGAACAGGTTGCCTTCTTTAGGGGGTGCTGTTTCGGATTCCTCCACCTGTTTGAGCGAGAGTTGTTCTAGCTCTTGCCATGGGACGTGGTCCCGTACCAGCAAAGGTTTCAATTCGGGCTACACATATTCCTCTAGCCCTTTAATCAAGTACTGCAGTCGAAGGACTCCAGGATTGGTTTCCTTGATTACTGGCAGCGGAGTCTATCTCCTCCTGTTAGGTGTATGTATTCTGACAGCTGTAGGTGGAGTGACCCATATGGGTGCTACCACTGGCGGAGCAGGCCGGGGTGTAATGCCACGGATATGTGCCCCCTCTTTCGGGCGGGGTGCCCTCTTCTTCTTGTGCTTCACAGGGATCTGCTGCCACCCCTGTTGTTCTTTCACGGGCTCCAGGAAATAGATTTCGTAGGCGCTCCGTGTGCTTGCTTCAGAGATCTCCTTAGGTAATGCCTGGTAGAGGGAGATCATGTTGACCGCTGCTCTCCTGAGAGGGGCTTCATGTGGCTGAGGAGGGTCTACTTTGTACTCTCCTAACTCTATTTCATTCTTCTTTACCATTCCTTCGATGACGTCTTTGAAAACATAACAGTCTTCGATTGGATGTCCCAACATCTGGTGGTAGGGGCAGAATCTTGGACTGTCTTTTCTTTTCAGGTCCTCCGGTCTCCTTGGTTCAGGCAGAGTGACCATGCTGTATTTTGTTACCCAATCGAACAGGACTCGGGTCTTGTCTTTTGGAAAGGAATAAGCTTTCTTCATTTTGTCCCTCAACGAAGGACCTTCTTTATCATCTAGAGCTTTTGCAGGTTGCGGGGGAGCCGCCTTCTTGCCTTTCTCCTTCTGCTGTTCGAACGCCTTGATATCAAGCGCATTCGCTTCTTTAGGTGTGGGGCACCGTTCCGCAGCCTTGCCTTTCTGAGCTGTGCTGGCAGCTGACGCCAGGACAGGCTTGGCTAGGAAAGCCTCCACTTCGGCCACCACATTATTCAGCCGGTCGAATGACCGTATTTCCATTCCAATCATCTTCTCCAGGACTTCCCTCCTGAGGTTTTGTTTGCATATTTGTACCGTGTCCTCCTGATGCGGGGGCCGCTTGCATCTCATTCCGAGGTTCCTCCACCTCTTGATGTAATCAAGGGCTGTCTCATCTGCCCTTTGTTTTGTTGAGTAGAGTTCGACCACTGTGACCTCCCTCTCTGTGACATGGAATCTTTCTCTGAACTTTCTCTGCATATCCGACCAGTCACTGATTGACCCGGCCGAGAGGCTAGAGTACCATTCAAATGTGAGCCCTGTCAGCGAGGACCCGAAGAATTTCAGCAAATATGACTCGTCGGTAGCCAGATCACCCATAACGGTAATATAATATGCAATATGCTCTTTAGGGGACCCTTTCCCGTTGAATTTGTCAAACTTAGGCGGCTTGTTGACCCCCGGGGGAAGTCGTTTAGCCGCATGGTGTTGCGGGTTGGGTACCCGATAGGCATCAAATGCGACGTAGTCGCCTTCACTTTTCTCTACGAGCTTCAGCTCCATCATCCTCTCCACCATCATCCGGTTCACGACCGTGGGGTCGACCGGTTCTGGATAGAAATGCGTTGGCTGCAGGTATGGGGTGACCAGGGTGGTTGCCTGTGGAGGACGCAGCAGCGGGGGTGTCGGGTGCACCTGAGGGAGCACCGGAGGTAGCAGCGGCTGAGACTGTGGCAGCCGCTGTTGTGCTGTCACCATGCTTGGCTCTGACGGCTGGGACAGTGTATAGAGCGGTGGAGGGTCGTCACGACGAACTGTTCCCCGAGATGACTCACCCTGGACTTCGGGTGGTTTAGACACTGATGAATGTTCAGTTTTTTCCATCAGCTGCTTCTTCAGAGAGTCTATCTCCCGTTGATATTTTTGTAGCAGCATCAGAACTGATGGGTCTATAGTGGTGGGGATACCCTCTGTTGTCTCCCTGGACGTACCCTCAGGCAGGATGTCGAGGAGGACGTCGTCTTCTTCTTCCGCCGTTACCACATTAGCGGTCAAGACGGGGGCCTTGTCATCCCAGTGGGGATAGACCTGGGGTTGTTTCCCTCTAACCATCATCAGAAGCTCTTTTGCCACTTCTATTCTGCGGGTAGTTGGCCCCGGCCGTGCGGCCAATTGAGCCAATTCTTGGGGGTCTTCAGGAAGCTCCCCATATCGGCTGGATATGCCAGCCATGTTGCAGGTAAAAACCTACATCCTTCTCCTTTGTTGATAGACCCTCCTTCTTGCTTGCTGCGGAAAGGTCAGCCTTTCGAACACAGAAACTCTTCTTCTTTCTTCCCGCTCGGGGAAGGCTTCATCGGCTTCGACCTCGAAGCCGCCATTATATCCATTGTCGTCGACTGACGACACCATCATTCTATCTTCCATATTTCCTTCTTCTGCCGCTGACGGGCAGTAACTTTCCTCAACGGCGACCGTCTGCATCAGTCGCTGTTGTCCGAGTGAGGGATTGCCTAAGCCTCGGAAATAATTTCTGACCAAGCATGTCATCTATTCTTGACCCCGCTCTTGATATACGACGGGGGGTGATTGTCGACCTCCGGCAGGAGGGATATAGGACAGCCGAGCTCTGTCGGCTGGCAGTTGGAATCTTCATCCTGCAGCAGAGACATTGGCTTGACGGGCCGTAGCCCAGAAACTTCTGTGGTGCGGAGGATCCGCAACCACCTCTTCTTCCTCCTTTGGGGGCAGGCACCTTTCTCTTCTCACTTCCGCCTCGTCGTTCACAAGACGGCGGCGGATAGGTGTTAGCTGGTAGGCAGGTTGGGTTCGCTTGGGAACCTACACTTGTTTGAATTTCTTCGGCCTGGGTGCCGGGCTTCCTCGCCCATAGTGGCCGATTTCTTCTATTTCTACCCTCCTTCCAGCGAGAGCTTGATAGGCATTGTGAATAGGAATGTTGGGGATGACTCGGTCCGGGGTCACCCGTGCAGTGCGTCCGTCGAAGAAGACGTGCATGCCTCCAACTAGCATAGATTTCCCAGACTGAGATAGGGTTCCGATGATTATAGCAGTATTCTTGCGGGCCTGGCGACGTCGGCGTCCTCCAGGGTGTTTGTTGATGACACTGGGGTGGGTCCCACGTATGACGTGGTGCACCAGACAGCTAGCAGCCGGATCCGGAGTTTCGGACGAGTCTTTGCAGCAGGAACCTTCAGAGGCTCCGCTTTCTCCATAGCTTCCTTGGCAGGCACTGGGGCTTCCACCTCCAGGATATCGACGAAGGCCAACCCCAAAAAGTTGGGGAAGCCTGCAGCGGGAGGGAAGCTGCCGAATTCCATGGGTACCGCCAGATACCCTTGCGCGTGTCCAGCGACTATCGAAAGATCGAAGTCGACGCCAGTTATCCCGTTGATCGTCATTGGTTTGCCTGTAATGTCAAACAAGGCAATAATCAGTAGCCTTTGAGAGGGCTTCGAAGCCCGAATATCTCGGCAAAGAGATGAAAGGTGACACTGGTCCCACCGGGTGTGCCAGACTGTTTGTGACGGGTTTTATCCGACCATCTTATTGTTTTGTTTCATGGATATATATGTACATATGTACATGTATACATGTCTTATTTCACGTGTCGATCAACCAATTAACTAACTGGTAATTAACTGACTGATTGACGACGCGGGCGTGCCAGTCACATGAGTGCCAATTTTATGATGCGCTCATTCTGACCCGTGTCGGGCGAATGTGAGGTTCGGTCGGGACCAGCAGTCCGCCATACCATAAAGGCTATGGCGTTAATTACATCCCCCACGAGGAGGGAACACCTTTGATTAATTGCCGGGATAGCGGGCTGTCGAAGCCGGATTAAAAAAGAGCTACATGATGATCATGATGAAGATATGCAGGATGCACATGTTTATCATGTAGAAGATGCATAGTTCATGGAATTATGGATCGTCGGTACGTGGCAGAGGACGTAGGTCCGAAGACCACCGTCGCGCACGGCGAAGACTTAATCCGGACGTAATCCGGCTTTTCTGTCAACGCCATTTGATTTACTCGAGGATGTATGCATGGATGCACACATGACGTTCATGACTATATTAAGCATGATAACGGAATTATGGAAGCAAATGGTGATCAACCACGTTTATTACTCCCCATCGAGAAGAAGGAAGGCAACACAAGTGTGATAACGAAAGCAAAGTGCTAACGGACACAGTAATGAAGATATGATAACAATATAGTTCGGGCTCGCTAGGCCCTTCTTTTATTCAATTTATTACCAGCTATGGCATGTTGCCGTTTAAATCACTCATTTGGGCGCAGGCCCTAAAGCTTTCATGGCGTGGAGGGTCCACGACCGTTTCTTCCTTCTTCGGGGCAATGCCCCTCTGCTTGTTCTCATATGCTCCAGTAAATCTGGAGCGGTGTTGGAGTGGTGCATCTTGGTAGGCAGGCTGGACCTTCTTGGGGACCTAAACCTACTTAAATCTCCTCGGCTCGGGGGCCAACTTTCTCTAGCCAAGGCGGTCGGCTTCTTCCTCCTCGGCTCTCCTTCCAGAAAGAGCCTGATAAGAGTTGTGGATAGGCACTACGGGGATCACCCGATCCGGGCTTACTCGAGCTTTGCGTCCACCCAGAAAGACGCGAACTCCCCCGATCAGCATAGACTTGCCAGACATGGAGAGACGTCCAGTCACAGCAGCAGCAACCTTCCTCCGGGGGTTCCGGTGTCGGCGCCCCCCGAAATTCTTGGCAGGGATGGGGCGAGCCCCATGAGCGATATCGTGCACCATGTAGTTGGTGACTTGTATTGGGCTCGTAGGCGAGCCAGCACAGCGTCGAGCCTCCGGGGCCTTGACCTTCTCTGCAATCTTCTCCTCTGTAGGCTCTGAGGGTTCCGTCTACAGCATGTCGGCAAAGGCCAACCCCAAGAAGTTGGGGAAGCCTACAACTGGTGGGAAGGAGCCGAAAACCATGGGCACCGCCAAGTACCCGTGTTTAGCATGGCCGACGACGATCGCGGGGCCGAAGTCAAGACCGGTGAGTCCCGATGGTGTCATCGTTCACCTGAGATAAGTAGACAAACAGTTAGTATTCTTGGGGGAAGCCCCCGAAGGCATCCCCTCTTGGCAAAGAGATGAAGGCAGACTCAAGTCCCACTGGACGTGCCAGCCTTGTGAAACGACATTTTATCTTATTTGTTGATTATTTATTATTTATGTGGATTTATTTATTTATTAGCTATTTTTATTAGGCGTGTCAGTCACTGGAGTGATAATTTCTTATGCGCTCCATCCGACTTGGTCGATCGATTGTGATGTTCATGTCGTGACCCGGAGTTCATCATACCATAAAGGTTATGACGTTAATTACGTCCTCTAAGAAAGAGGACAACCCTTGATTAATTGCCAAGAGAGGATACCCTAGGGGCAAGACAAGATAAGACTATGATGTTGACTCCATTTGCAGGACGTGAAATACGTGCGGACAATCATGCGATGCAAGATATGATAATAATGTGCGTAATAAATCCAGCAGCATATCCCCTTATCTTGGTCTATGCCAAGTGGGAATATAGGTCATCCATCCACGGAGTGCCGAGATGGAAGCCAAAGGAAAAATGGGCGTAGCCCGAGATCTAAGAGGATCTAAGTGTGACGGGAAAATGTTCATTATCATGGTATTTGTTGATATCCCCTTAAGAAATCATTGGAGGACATGCAGTGGCAGGACTCCAAAGGTCAGCAGGGTTAGCAGAAAACATTGCAACCAAACGGTATAATGTGAGGGGGGTAAAACCCCGTTGATTTAGCTCCCTTAGACTTGGATAGAGAAACATGATTCCCCATGATATGATGAAGGTTGGCAAGGAGGCTGATGAGGTTAGGACATTGGGTTTAGACTGAGTTTAAGGCTCATTAAGGTTGCTGGGAAGTTGGGTGTTTGAGTGAGAGTCGGCAGTGAGATGAACCGGCGTGGATGGGAATCCGCATGAAGATGAATCGGCTCGGTGGGGTCCCGACGTGACAATGAACACAGGGGGGACGTCGGCACTATGCTTTAGTCGGCACGGTTAGCGTCTCGGTGCGCCTATCACTCGGCACAGAACTCGCGCCGAGAGAAGGCCACGCCGGGAGGCCATCTGGCGCCGATGAGAGGAGCTTCTTTAGGTATTCTGAGAGTTTTGTGAGGTTATGTGTCTGATGGGTTCTATTGAGGGGATTTCGTATGTTCAATGGGGTTTCATGGGCTTGTCAACGGTGATATTTAGGTAGGGTGGAAGGTGAGGGTAAACTCATTCACAGAAGGTCTAGGGAGACCATGTGACCGTAATGATTATATCCCCTTCTTATAGTGAACAAAGAGCCGTAAGATAGTCTTTCTCGGGGCTTTTGCCACACCCAATGGGGGTCGATTCATTGGTTTAATGAAAACATCGTGCGATACGATAAAGCAAGGATCAAGAATGAATTTCGATAGCATCTCCCCTTGTTTTGGACTGTGCCAAAAGGAGAGTATAGGTCATCCATCCACGGAGTGTCGAGATGGAAGCCAAAGGAGAAATGGGCGTAGCCCGAGATCCAAAAGGATCACAATCCGATGGGACAGTATCCACTCATCGTGGTATTTATTAATATCCCCTTCGAGAGGCCATAAGAGAGCATGTAGTGGCAGAACTCCATAGGCCAATGGGATTGCAGAATGTAGGGGGGTTAACCCAATTGATTTTGCTCCCATGGGCTTGAGTAGAAGACTGTTGTTCCTCCCCTAGATGATAGAGCTTCATGCTAAGGATTATAGGGCTCGGGGGCTCCTGTGGGCGTCGACGCGGAAGGTTCTCGGCGTGGCTGACTTCGGCGCGACAGAAAAGGTGTGGAGGTCTCGGCACGTTGGAGGCACAACTGCCAACCGGCGCGGATAGCACTCGGCGCGGGACTCGCGCCAAGGGAGGGTCGCGCCGAGAAGCCACTAGAGGGGGGAAATAGAAGGTTCATGATGGTTTTCTGAAACTAAGGTTTCAGGGGGTTTGGAGAGGTTTTGAACTGAGGATTTCAGAGGTTTATTTTGAGGATTCTAAAGGGGTTCTATGCTAGGATTTTGGGGTGATTTACCTAAGGCTTCAGGAAGTTTTCTTCAAGGGTTTCAAGGGGTTTTATTGAGGGTTTAGGACGGCCACGGAGGATGGTTCTGGAAGAAATCATCGGAGGAGAAAATGTCCTTCCCTCTGGAGCCTCACTGGGAGCCAGATTACAGATGAAACCTTATGAGCTCTGATTCGAGCGTATCCCTCATCATCTCACGAATGAGAGGCCATGAGATGGACTGTCTCAGGCTCTCATCGGGATTGTGAGGTTGAAAGTACAGGAACGATGCAATAGAAATCATCCGTTTAATCGGAGGGGCAAGCATACATCAGAACCAAATCTTTTCACACCGACTGTTGACTATAGTAGATTTCAGAGAGGCGAAGAGGAAGTGAGATAACTCTAGAGCCTCATACTTAGTTTTATTGCAGAGAACACATACACATTCAGCACAGAAGGGAGAATCAGATCGAAAAATCTAAATACAGATGACGCCCCTTAACAACATAATTATACTGGCATTTGATGCCATCGAAATAACAACCTCCGGAAGCAGACCAAAAGAAAGGGAAAAAACTCAAATAGAAGATGGGGAAGGGAATAATATAGCCCCCTAGGGCATTTGACAAACCGCCCCACCTTGAACCTTCTTCCCCGGTGTAACACCCAAAATTTTGAAGGCTAAATAGGAACAAAATATTTAAGTTTTAAAGAAAAAAAAGGGCTTACACTTGATGATATTTATTATACATAAATGATATATTGAATAAATAAAAATTTAGATATATTAGAATAAATAAGTGGATAGTTAATTTTCTCTTTAATAAAAGAAACTATTTTACTAGGATCGAACCTACCTCTGATACCCAGGACAAGGACAAATAAAAGTAAAATCCCTATATAAAGTACTACCTTAATTAAACTCTTAATCGATAAAGACCCTAGTGTATAATTGTGACCGGCCACACTGAATTTAAGAGATAGCCGTAAGAGCCTTGCACGTGAAACTAGCTTAAGGCAGAAGGGCCTCATATATATAAATAAATAGATATATATACATATAATACATGTATAACTTAATGGGCCTTAATCCAAAACCCATTGTACAAGCTTTAAAAACTATATACATATATAGTATATTATGCATGCCAAGTCTTAAGCCACTGTGAAGAAACTACCCACATATATATCTGTATGTGCATATTTATAATGCAATAAGATATATATTAAACACACACATATATATATATATCAACCCCATATATATATACATGCATATGATAACCCCCACCTAAATGGGCTTTCCACGGGAGCTGGAACTCACATGGGCCTTTGAAACATAAAGGAGCCTGAACCATATACAATCTCAAGGTAGAAATCTTTAATGGGCCTTATGCTCACCTTTAAGACTCTTATAGTATAAGTGAACCTTAAATAACCTTTAAACCCACACAAATCTGTATATATATAATATTCATTCCAATACATATAAGTCACTCATATATATATATATTATACATATATATATGTGTACAACTATATAAATAATATATATAGATAAATATATATATACCCACTCAAGGGCCTTCCAGCAATGGCCAACCCAACCCAATAAACCTCCCCACGTACACCACAGTACAAGCCCAAAACCCATGCACATATAGACCCATATAAAATACGAATGGGCCTAGTTAGAGAAACCAACCATCTTATTAAACTCACCCACTTGCACGTTTGAGCCTTGCATGGTGTAGTCACTAGGGTTTACATGTGAAAACATGGCAGGCGGCTGTTTAGATAGAAGGTGATGGATCCCGAGGAAACTTGCATCCTATTAAGATGTTTATGAAGGGAGTTAGAATCCCATTAGGAAGGTGAAGTCTAGATCTCTATATATACTTCCCCATCAAACAAGCAAGGGGTTATTGCTCGTGAATTCGAACAGAGGATTTCCTTCTCCTTTGCTGCTGCATTCCTTCTTCTACAATGTGAAGAAGACCTTTATCCTCCTTTGCGTGAAGAAAATAAGAGGCTTCTTCCTCTTCCCTTCTTCCTCCTGTTGCTGAGAACTGCGGTTGCCGTGCTACATATTGATCTTCCTTCGTCAAGCAACTGTTACCGTAGCTGATCCCTGCTCGTCATCCTCTTCATCCTGCGACGTGAGGAAGCCGCAGACATCATCTTCCTCCCGCAAAACTTCCTCCTGCGTGGTCTTCATCCTACTGCTTCATCCTCTTCTTCCTTTCTGCAGAACCTTTTGCTTCTTCCTTCATCTTCGTCCCAGTACCCCATCAAAGAGGTACGTTTTCTCAAGAATTGAAGCCCAAGATAATTGAAATTAAGTTGCATTACATGTTTGCATTTTATAGCTTACGGTTGCATGTTTATTTCAATTAACTAAATAATCACAACATGTTTAAACATTTTATATCCATGTAATCGCTTATCTAAAAATCATCAAAAATACGTGACTAGAATCCCTGTATTTTTCTTGAAATTTTCATGCCTTATATGATAATATTCGCTAGTTAAAAAATTTATTAACTAAATATTATGAATCAGCTGTTTACACGGCGAATAAGGTTGGTTACTGTACACCGTAGTTATAAGTTTTTGCTTCCATAATCTTTTTCATGGGCACCGGAGTATCCTTTGGTTATGAAATTTTATGGGAGTGTTATTGGGGTAGAGACCGAGGTAGTGAGAGTGGTTGCACCATTTTTCGTGCTCCCTATCTCAAGATCCCCCATCTCTCAACGAAAAATTATTTTGAACATCTAGTTAGGTAGAATTTTTCGAGCCCGTCATTTCGATATATAGAACGTGTGATTCCGACGTGTGTACGTCGAGAACCGGAGGTTTGAAGATTGACACTTTATTGAAATGACTACAAGTTAAATGTCGTCAAATTCTTTTGACGCCATCGTTCAAAGGCGTCAAATTATTTACTATATATATATATAAATATAAATATATATATACATAAAACTTGTAATTATATCTTTGAAAATCCATATCTACTAAACTATGCAACATAAAATTATAAAAAATATATTTTTGGAATCTTTGAATTTTTCTCTTAATTATCATATATTCTATTTTTTAAAATTATTTTATATAAATAAATATGTCTTTGAATGTATATTTTTAAAATTATTCAATTAAATAGGTATAAATGTGAATTCTTGTTAAATAAATTAAGTTAAAAATCATAAAATTAATGTCCCTCCAAGAGTACACTAATTAATAAATGACGCCACTCACGGGCGTCAAATAATATAAGTTTATTTAATTATAGTTAATTATAGAATTGGATGGACATGAATTCTATAATTAACGCATTCATGTTCTGACCGTTTTCTTCCGATTTTGACCCATACCGCGGATTTTCTGGCACTCTCATCTCACGTCTGTAGATGGAGTCCCTGTTTCATGATTGGTTCACGTTATACACTTCAACTCTCGATGACATACGAGCCCTCCGTTAGACATTCTGTTCCTTCGGACTGGCAAGTTAGTCATTGGGACCTCCGTAAGTCTCCTCGTAGCCTTGGATTCCCTCAAGGCCGACTGAGCTGGTTGTACCTTAAACACCTTGTAGCCATTTTAATGCCATGTCACTCTAGACAAACGTGGTAACCCGGCCCTTTCATGGTGCTATTCTTGGCCCATGAGAGAATTCTCTTAGCCAGTGGAATGAGTGATCATTCCACTAGGCGATATATTGAATTGGGTATCCTATAGTTAGGTGCCAATTCTTCAGCTTGCTTCGTGTCCATTGAATTGGTGACTATCTTGTTAGTCATCCATTCAAGTTATTCATGGCAACCTATCTAGGTGCCAATTCCACCCAGTTTTTTGACATGTCATGGTTTCTATGCCTTCACGTGGATTTTATTGCAAGTCTATCCTTTTTTTTTTTAAAGCCAAGTCCTCAAGCAGGAAGAAGGGAGAGTGCACCCCCAATCCAGAGGAAGGAAATGTTCTCACTCCACCAAATCACCACTTGATGCTTTATTTTATTGATTTTCCAAATATGAACAAAGTTATAAGAGGTCAAGCCTCTAAAAATACAAGGAGATATAAAATGTGAAGAAAACTGTACAGTCCTCTAGAGACTGGCGCATTCATTGTCTGTACAGTGAAGTCTATAGTCTGTACGCTGCCCTCCCATTCGCAGCTGAAGTCTGTGCATTGGTTTAGTCTGTACTGAAGTCTGAACAGTGAACTCTGTACTCTGCCCTCTCTTATGCTACTGAAGTCTGTACATAGCATTGTGAAGTCTGTACACTGCCCTCTCTTATGCTACTGAAGTCTGTACATAGCATTGTGAAGTCTGTACATAGCATTGTGAAGTCTGTACACTGCCCTCTCTTATGCTACTGAAGTCTGTACATTGTAAGAAGTCCATTCGCTGCTGAAGTCTGTACACTGCCCTCCCATTCGCAGCTGAAGTCTGCACATTGTGAATTCTGTTCAGTCTGTACATTGTGAAGTCTATACACTTGAACTAGTGAAGTCTATACACTACCCTCCCATTCGCAGCTGAAGTCTGTACATTGAGAAGTCTGTACAATGCATTGTGAAGTCTGCACATTGCCCTCTCTTATGCTGCTAAAGTCTGTACATTGCCCTCTTTTATGCTGATGAAGTCTGTACATTGAGAAGTCTTCCCATTCGCAGCTGAAGTCTTCACATTGTGAATTCTGTTCAGTCTGTACATTATGAAGTCTATACACTGAACTAGTGAAGTCTATACACTGCCCTCCCATTCGCAGCTGAAGTCTGTACATTGAGAAGTCTGTACAATGCATTGTGAAGTCTGCACATTGCCCTCTCTTATGCTGCTGAAGTCCGTACATTGCCCTCTCTTATGCTGCTGAAGTCTGTACATTGAGAAGTCTGTACAATGCATTGTGAAGTCTGCACATTGCCCTCTCTTATGCTGCTGAAGTCTGTACATTGCCCTCTCTTATGTTGCTGAGTAAGTACATTGGTGTGAGGGCCATGCCCTTGGAATACAGGAAAAGTAATAAACTGTATAAGTTGTATAGCAAAAGGAAAATTCAGTAACTATATACGCCGGATGCGAACATTAGGAATGTGGGAGGCATCAGCCATTATATAGCTTCTAGCCATGAGAGGCAACTCCCTAGAAGATGAGAAGATATTATTGCAGCCCACCAGGATAGCATAGTTCGCCAGAGCATCTGCTGTTTGATTAGCTTACCTGTATGTATGCACAATGGGAGCTTGTTGCAGTCTGAAAAAATATTGAAGTTTTCTCCACCATGGAAGGAAGGACCAAGGTGGGCTTCTATTTTGCTGAAGAAGAGTAATTAAGTGAAGTGAATCAGTGTATATAATGGAGACCGGGATATTATGTAAATGAGCCAATCTTAAGCCATCAAGAAGGGCCCTTCCTTCTGCAATCATGTTGGACCTATGTCCATAATAATGAGAGAAACCCAATAGCATGTTCCCTTGAGCATTTCTGAAACATCCACCTCCCCCAGACATTCCTGGATTGCCTTTACTTGCACCATCAACATTAAGAGCAAATCCTGTCCTGGGAGCAATCCAACAAACTGTGATGCAGGATAATCTTTTGTGATTGATGGATATACCCATTGATTGGAGAATGCTTCTTAGTGGGTTACTAACACCACATTTGAAAGTAATTTGTTTCAAATTTTGGACAATGTCATCATGTATATGTTTAGCTATCCGAATATATTTAGTTCTGATTCCTTCATATCTGACGCGGCATCTGTATTTCCAGATTTCCCACACAATCATCATTGATATTTGCAGAGAAAGAAAACCTTGTGGGCTGTGAACAGAGGATTCATTGAGTATGCTGCAGAGCTGACAGTAAATGGAATTGAATTCCAGATGGGGATTAGCAATTAAAGGACAAAATTTGTTCCACAAATAATTGGCTATTTCACTATCAATAAAAAGGTGATCAATGTCTTCAATAGCATGGGAAGATGAGCAGCAATCACACCGGGACGCAATGTACATACCATATCTGTGGATCCAACTGTCCACGGGCACAGCATGATTGAGGAGTTTCCAGTAAAAAAGTGAAGCACGGGGAGGGAATTTTTGATACCAAATTTTAGTAGCAGAGACAACAATCACCTGCCCTTTGATATAATCATAAGTAGACTTTATGCTAAATTTGCCTGAACTTGTAAAAGTCCATATTGGAATATCATCCCCTTCTTGAATAGTATAACTATATAGATTTGTCCTCAGATTGTGATCAGTAATCTCATCCCAAGCCGGATGATGGTGATCAGCCAATACAGATTGGACAGAACAGTTTTCAGACCAAGCATTATTCTGGTAGGATGAATGATCCAGCAGAGGTTTGTCCTTATACCATGTGTCTTTGAAAAAATTGGTATTTGCACAATTAAAAACAACTTTACGCATACCTGCCAGGAGGATCACCTTGGCTTTTTCAAAATCTCGACTTTTAATGCCTGCTGGGAAAGGGGTTTTACAGTATGAGATATGCTTCCCTTGAATGTATTTACTCCTGACAAATTTGCCCCATAATGAGTTACTGTGTAAAGAAGTCCATAGCTGTTTAACATAGGAACATAGTTGAATATCCCCCAATTTACGAATACCCAGACCACCTGCAGATAAAGGTTTACATACTTTTTCCCATGAAACCCAATGTTTTCTGTGAGCAGTATCAAGTCCTTGCCACAAAAAATTGGCACAAATTGTATCAATTTGCTTGTGAATTGAATATGGAATAGTAGTGGCACTGGCTGTGTATATGGGGACGGAGGATAAAACTGATTTGATTAATGTCAGTCTTCCAGCCTGTGAGAGAAATTTACTTTGCCATCCAGCTAATTTTGCATTGATTTTGTCGAGTAAAAACTTGTAATGAGGTGTTTTGATTCTCCCTTTAAAAAGAGAAATTCCTAAGTAGTTAATACTTCCAATTCTGTGCTGATATCCTGTAAGCTGGTGGATTCTATCAATAGCATGATTTGGCATGTGCTTTGAAACCATGAAAGAACTTTTATGAATATTGATCTTCTGACCTGAAGATCTTTCATACCTTCCCAATAGTTTGAGCAAATGTTTAATGGAGGATATACTACCATTCATGAATATAATTGAGTCATCTGCATAAAGAATATGAGAGATAGGCATAACTTGTCGAGGCAGATGATAATGTTGGCACTGTCCAGAATTGAATAAATGACTAAGACCTCTGCTCAAAACTTCTTCAGCTAATATGAAGAGGGCAGGGGCTAATGGATCACCCTGTCTCACCCCTCAAGTAGATTTGAAGAATCCATGCAGCTGACCATTAAATGCAACAGTGCACCATCAATTCATTAAGAGTTGAGCAATAAGAGAAATGAATCTCTTAGAAAATCCAAATTTCCGCATAACATTGAAGATAAAGTCCCATTCAATTCGGTCGTAGGCTTTAGCCATGTCTAGCTTGATCAAGATATTATGACCTCTGACCGGCCTATCTAATTCCATGAATAAGTCCCTTCCTCAAGGGCCTTGTCCTTGAATTCCATAAAATCTTATCTTATCATCCTATTAAAGCTTATTCTTGAAACTCCTTATGGGCTATGAAATATCGTGGATGTCTAGATCTATCTTTAATGATGTGCATTTAGGGCCCGATCTGGTCCTGGGAGGAGCACCCGAAAGTACTTGTGCCCATGAGAGTTATATTGATCACGGTGTCTGGCATTGCACCGAAGTGCATGACTAGTTTGATCTTTGACATTCCACACTCTCTCTCTCTTTTATGATATTACTTGCGTGCGTAACTTCACTTGCGTGACTCGACTAGCGTGGCCCAGAATGGGCAAGTACTTGCGTGAAATAGCCAATATTCTATAAATCTCTCTTGGATATCTCTTGCTTGAAAGTTTTTACATGAAATTGTCAAATTCTTACTACTTTTGTTTCACTTGCTCGGTTATTTCTACAAGCATAGCCTTGCTTGCATTTGCATGCAAAAATGTAATTACTTAAACCAATTGCTTGTTCTTGGGATATAATTCCTACTGAGCTTTTGCTCACTCAGTTTGTTCCAACATTTTTCAGGTAATCAGGTGACTAGCGAGACCGAGACTCACACGGGAGGGATAATTGTGCAAGCGAGCTTTGAAAATTAGTGAACCCATATTTTTTTATCTTTCTTGAGTCTAGCATGGTGTCTCTTATTTAGTTATCTTGTCTAAGTCTGTTAGAGCGTCATTTCTTTTTTTTTCATTATGATGTGGTTGAGTCTTCGAGTTCTGAAAATTTAAATTGTAAGAGACTTATATTAGAAATAAACTTTTATTATTGCTCCAAATTATTTGATATCATGCCATTGCTCTTGATCATTCACGACTGTTTAACTGCCACGTTCCGAGCAAACGACACGTTCCGCTACTATCGGTTCGAGGCGTGACAGAGGTGGTATCAGAGCCTCGGCTTTCACATCCTCAAGTTATTAGGTTCCAATGATAGGTCGAGTATCCTTGCCCGTCATATTAGAGCTTCGGCTTTCTAATTCCTAGGTCGTTAAGTCCAGAAGACAGGTTGAGTCATCTTTGTTGGTCATCCTATAGGAATTCCGTGAGAGTGGGTAGAGCCTGAGATATATTATAAAGAAAAGATAAAATATTAAAATCTCATTCCTATTAATCATCAAAATTTCTATGTCAATATTTAATCCTCCCCAATTAATCTTGCAGGAACATAAATAGAATGGAGACATCTAAGCCAAACTTTATCCCCGAGATGGTCTTAGTGGACGTTCAAGCTTATGCATACCTCGTTAGAAGGGTCCAGGAGTTAGAAAAGGTGGTAGAAGAAAAAGAGAGAGTTGAAGAAAGGAACCAAGTCATTAATTCTAAAATGCCTGTCCCGGCTAAGAAGAGGCCCAATGCGGACTACCATTCCCAAAGGTACAAGGAATGTAAGAGGGGGAAAGGTGTGGTAGCCCCTATTGACCCATCGCAAGAAAGATGTAAGTTCTGCAGGAAGTTTAATCACCAATCGAAGGTCGGTTATCGGAGGACGGGAGCGTGTCTCCGATGTGGGAGCCTCGAACATAGGATAGTCCAGTGTTCTATTCAGAACTCGAGACTCCAAGAGGGAGCCCAAGCCTTAGTGGAAGACGGGTCTGCCAAAGGAAAAGCTATGAAGGGTATCCCTTGTCCTCGATCCTAAATTGATTCTTTCAATATGTTTAGATTTCTTCTTTCACTTATATGGTATCATAAGGAATTATAGCTAATCCCCCATCTAGAGAAGAAGGTGATGTGAATTTGGGGACCAAATTCCTTTAAGTGGGGGAGGGTGTAACACCCGAAAATTTTGAAGGCTAAATAGGAACAAAATATTTAATTTTTAAAGAAAAAAAAAGGCTTACACTTGATGATATTTATTATACATAAATGATATATTGAATAAATAAAAATTTAGATATATTAGAATAAATAAGTGGATTGTTAATTTTCTCTTTAATAAAAGAAACTATTTTACTAGGATCGAACCTACCTCTGATACCCAGGACAAGGACTAATAAAAGTAAAATCCCTATATAAAGTACTACCTTAATTAAACTCTTAATCGATAAAGACCTTAGAGTGTATAATTGTGACCGGCCACACTGAATTTAAGAGATAGCCGTAAGAGCCTTGCACGTGAAACTAGCTTAAGGCAGAAGGGCCTCATATATATAAATACATAGATATATATACATATAATACATGTATAACTTAACGGGCCTTAATCCAAAACCCATTGTACAGGCTTTAAAAACTATATACATATATAGTATATTATGCATGGCAAGTCTTAAGCCACTGTGAAGAAACTACCCACATATATATCTGTATGTGCATATTTATAATACAATAAGATATATATTAAACACACACATATATTTATATATCAACCCCATATATATATACATGCATATTATAACCCCCACCTAAATGGGCTTTCCACGGGAGCTGGAACTCACATGGGCCCTTGAAACATAAAGGAGCCTTAACCATATACAATCTCAAGGTAGAAATCTTTAATGGGCCTTATGCTCACCTTTAAGACTCTTACAGTATAAGTAAACCTTAAATAACCTTTAAACCCACACAAATCTGTATATATATAATATTCATTACAATACATATAAGTCACTCATATATATATATTATACATATATATATATGTGTGTACAACTATATAAACAATATATATAGATAAATATATATATACCCACTCAAGGGCCTTCCCGCAAAGGCCAGCCCAACCCAATAAACCTCCCCACGTACACCACAGTACAAGCCCAAAACCCATGCACATATAGACCCATATAAAATACGAATGGGCCTAGTTAGAGAAACCAACAGTCTTATTAAACTCACCCACTTGCATGTTTGAGCCTTGCATGGTGTAGTCACTAGGGTTTACATGTGAAAACATGGCAGGCGGCTGTTTAGATAGAAGGTGATGGATCCCGAGGAAACTTGCATCCTATTAAGATTTTTATGAAGGGAGTTAGAATCCCATTAGGAAGGTGAAGTCTAGATCTTTATATATACTTCCCCATCAAACAAGCAAGGGGTTATTGCTCGTGAATTCGAACAAAGGATTTCCTTCTCCTTTGCTGCTGCATTCCTTCTTCTTCATTGTGAAGAAGACCTTTATCCTCCTTTGCGTGAAGAAAAGAAGAGGCTTCTTCCTCTTCCCTTCTTCCTCCTGTTGCTGAGAACTGCGGTTGTCGTGCTGCATATTGATCTTCCTTCGTCAAGCAACTGTTACCGTAGCTGATCCCTACTCGTCATCCTCTTCATCCTGCGACGTGAGGAAGCCGCAGACATCATCTTCCTCCCGCAAAACTTCCTCCTGCGTGGTCTTCATCCTGCTGCTTCATCCTCTTCTTCCTTTCTGCAGAACCTTTTGCTTCTTCCTTCATCTTCGTCCCAGTACCCCGTCAAAGAGGTACGTTTTCTCAAGAATTGAAGCCCAAGATAATAGAAATTAAGTTACATTACATGTTTACGTTTTATAGCTTACGGTTGCATGTTTATTTCAATTAACTAAATAATCACAACATGTTTAAACATTTTATATCCATGTAATCGCTTATCTAAAAATCATCAAAAATATGTGACTAGAATCCATGTATTTTTCTTGAAATTTTCATGCCTTATATGATAATATTCGCTAGTTAATAAATTTATTAACTAACTATTATGAATCAACTGTTTACATGGCAAATAAGGTTGGTTACTGTACACCGTAGTTATAAGTTTTTACTTCCATAATCTTTTTCATGGGCACCAGAGTATCCTTTGGTTATGAAATTTTATGGGAGTGTTATTGGGGTAGAGACCGAGGTAGTGAGAGTGGTTACACCGTTTTTCATGCCCCCTATCTCAAGATCCCCCATCTCTCAACGAAAAATTATTTTGAACATCCAGTTAGGTAGAGTTTTTCGAGCCCGTCATTTCGATATATAGAACGCGTGATTCCGACGTGTGTACGTCGAGAACCGGAGGTTTGAAGATTGACACTTTATTGAAATGACGACAAGTTAAATGTCGTCAAATTCTTTTGACGACATCGTGTAAAGGCGTCAAATTATTATATATATATATATATATATATATATATATATATATATATATATATATATATACATATATATATACATATAACTTGTAATTATATCTTTGAAAATCCATATCTACTAAACTATGCAACATAAAATTATAAAAAATATATTTTTGGAATCCTTGAATTTTTCTCTTAATTATCATATATTCTATTTTTTAAAATTATTTTATATAAATAAATATATCTTTGAATGTATATTTTTAAAATTATTCAATTAAATAGATATAAATGTGAATTCTTGTTAAATAAATTAAGTTAAAAATTATAAAATTAACGTCCCTCCAAGAGTACACTAATTAATAAATGACGCCACTCACGGGTGTCAAATAATATAAGTTTATTTAATTATAGTTAATTATAGAATTGGATGGACATGGATTCTATAATTAACGCATTCATGTTCTCACCGTTTTCTTCCGATTTTGACCCATACCGCGGGTCTTCTGTCACTCTCATCTCACGTCCGTAGATGGAGTCCCTGTTTCATGATTGGTTCACGTTATACACTTCAACTCTCGGTGACATACGAGCCCTCCGTTGGACATTCCGTTCCTTCGGACTGGCAAGTTAGTCATTGGGACCTCCGTAAGTCTCCTCGTAGCCTTGGATTCCCTCAAGGCCGACTGAGATGGTTGTACCTTAAACACCTTGTACCCATTTTAATGCCACGTCACTCTGGAGAAACGTGGTAACCTGGCCCTTTCATGGTGCTATTCTTGGCCCATGAGAGAATTCTCTTAGCTAGTGGAATGAATGATCATTCCACTAGGCGATATATTTAATTGGGTATCCTATAGTTAGGTGCCAATTCTTTAGCTTGCTTCGTGTCCATTGAATTGGTGACTATCTTATTAGTCATCTATTCAAGTTATTCATGGCAACCTATCTAGGTGCCAATTCCACCCAGTTTTTTGACATGTCATGGTTTCTATGCTTCACGTGGATTTTATTGCAAGTCTGTCCTTACTCAAGGGCATTGTCCTTGAATTCCATAAAATCTTATCTTATCATCCTATTAAAGCTTATTCTTGAAACTCCTTATTGGCTATGAACTATCATGGATGTCTAGATCTATCTTTAATGCTGTGCATTTAGGGCCCGATCTGGTCCTGGGAGGAGCACCCGAAAGTACTTGTGCCCATGGGAGTTATATTGATCACGGTGTCTGGTATTACACCGAAGTGCATGACTAGTTTGATCTTTGACATTCCACACACTCTCTCTTTCGTGATATTACTTGCGTGCGTAACTTGACTTGCGTGACTCGACTAGCGTGGCCCAGAATGGGCAAGTACTTGCGTGAAATAGCCAATATTCTATAAATCTCTCTTGGATATCTCTTGCTTGAAAGTTTTTACATGAAATTGTCAAATTCTTACTAGTTTTGTTTCACTTGCTCGGTTATTTCTACAAGCATAGCCTTGCTTGCATTTGCATGCAAAAATGTAATTACTTAAACCAATTGCTTGTTCTTGGGATATAATTCCTACTGAGCTTTTGCTCACTCAGTTTGTTCCAACATTTTTCAGGTAATCAGGTGACTAGCGAGACCGAGACTCACACGGGAGGGATAATTGTGCAAGCGAGCTTTGAAAATTAGTGAACCCATGTCTTTTTATCTTTCTTGAGTCTAGCATGGTGTCTCTTATTTAGTTATCTTGTCTAAGTCTGTTAGAGAGTCATTTCCTTTTTTTTCATTGTGATGTGGTTGAGTCTTCAAGTTCTGAAAATTTAAATTGTAAGAGACTTATATTAGAAATAAAATTTTATTATTGCTCCAAATTAGTTGATCTCATGCCATTGCTCTTGATCGTTCACGACTGTTTAACTGTCACGTTCCGAGAAAATGACACGTTCCGCTACTATCGGTTCGGGGCGTGACACCCGGGCTTCTGCAACTCTTTCTCTCTTCAGATCTCTTAGCAGGCTCTCAAGTTCTCCTTCTTTCAGTGGCTTCTTCTACTTCGATTACCCTTCTCTTCTGTTCTTTTTTTTTGTTCTCCTCTCCTCTCTTCGCTTGTCGAAGGCAACAGATTTTATAAAGGGGTGGCCAAGCAGCTTCTGGCACGAGCTCCTCGGCAAGCCCGACGTACAGCACCTCGGCGCGCCTGGCATGCAGCACCTCGGCGTGTCTCACCATGTGTTGGGCTTGGCCCATTTTCTTAGCATTCGGCGCCAGATAGGGGCTCATCTAATGGGCTTTCCTTTATTGGTCTTATGGGCTTCTTGGTATATATATTTGTTCTTCCTGAGGCTTGCTTAACACCTTGCATTCACGAACATGTGTGAGGCAATGTGAATCCAATTTTATGAGTATCAGAATTGTCACGCCCCGAGCGCGGAAGATACTCGGATATGCGCGACGAGTTTATATCAATCATGTCAATCAGAGTAGTAGTGTATTCGACACCAAAACAGAGATGCGCAAAATAGAAAGATAACCCAATCCTTTATTCCATAATGGATAGACTATTACAAATCCAAAACTCTATTCAATTAAAAAGGAAAAGTACATAGTTGACTCAAGAAAATAGGAAAAAGACTAGATGACACTTGGAAAAGCTCTAGCTCTTTCACTCTTGACCATTCCCATCCGATTGACTTCCCTCGTCGTCGGAATTACCTGAAAAGTAAGGGACAAACACGGAGTGAGCGAACGCTCAGTAGGAAATTATATCTCAGGAACTAGCAAGGGTTTAAGTAGTTACATCTTTCATGAATGCACTATAGCTATGCATGCTCGCATAAAACGACAAGATAGAAAGAGAATTTATCAAGCAAGACAGCAAGATGAACTAGTCACGAGCTTTCAAGAAAAGATAACAGATATTCAAGCAAGTACTCTTTAGCAAGTCATGTCAAGAACTTTGACTATCATGTATCAAGCAAGCAAGTAATTACCCCCCCTTTTTTTTTTGGGTCACGCAAGTCATGTCAAGTCAAGTACGAGTCAAGTACAAGATTTGTGTGGAATGTCCAATCAAGCTAGTCATGCACTCGGTATAATGCCAGATACCTTATCATTCAACTCCTATGGGCACAAGTACTTTCGGGTGCTCCTCCTAGGACCAGATCGGGCCCTATATGCGCAGGCATTTATTATGTATATTTGACATCCACTCTTGTATATATATATATATAGCCAATATGGAATTTCAACAATTTAAGCTTGTAGACACGTAGGATAACTTTGAGATAATGGAGTCCAAAAATACGACATTGGACATAGATAGGCGATAACAACGGTACAATCACGATGAACGATGAAACTAGGTGGAATTAGGTTCCCTTAACTCGGGTACCAGGACAAACAAGTATGGACATTCTTTATATAGAATTGAGGTCCACATGAACAGTACATCAAAGGCAAGATACCCTCATTCTTATTATAGAATTGAGGTCCACAAGAACATCAACAAATGGCATGATATCATCATCCCATTAAGAATTCTCATGATATACTCTTTGCATATCATAAGGGCCGGTATACCATGTTCCTTTAGAGTGACATGGCATTCAATAGTGTAATGGGTTTTTAGGGTACAACCAGCTCAGTCGACCTTGAGGGAATCCAAGGTACGAGGAGTCTTACGGAGGTCTCTATGACTAACTCGCTAGTCCAAAGGAACGGAATGTCCAATGGAGAGCTTGTATGTCAATGAGAGTTGAGGGTGATCGATAAAACATCATGAAACGTGGGACTATACTCACGGAGTGGAGTAATAGTGCCTACATATATATATATACATATAGTGAAACCCTCGGATAACAGCAATCGGGAAAAACCAGTAATGCAGAAAGTAGCGACTCTGGTAAGGTCATTTTTCGTAAAATTAACGCCTTAATCAGGGGCGTTTATATTAAATTTGACGACATTTAAAGAGGTCGTCCTTTCCAATATTGCCATTTTACAGGATATTAAAATCTGTAATTTCGTTGAAAACGCGCCTTGGGTAGGGGCGTTACCAGGAAAAAGGCGCCCTAGTCTGGGGCGTTAGTTAAACAAGAGACGACCTGGTCAAGGTCGTGAATTCACAATTTTACAAATTTCGAGGTAATGAATATTTCAGGAACATGGTATATAGTCAGGACCAGAAAAATAGCAGGATTACAAGAAATTGACCATGCATTAATTTAGAATCATGTTGGCATTGATAATTAATTTTTAAACATGCTATTTATTAATTAACAGGAATTAACGTCCGTGTGCAGGGCGTCAAATCTGGAATTGACGACCTGGGCATGGTCGTGTCTTTTAAATTAACGCCCTTGTTAGGGTCGTTTCTTTCAAAAATTCCGTAGAAAATAACCAGAACGCATGAAAACTATATGCATGAACTACCGATGATAATTATCTATAGTTATATGGTAGTTTGGGCTACGTTCCATGAGAAAATCCTACCTTTTTGATGATTAACGTGAAAGATCTGGTGAAGAGACGATGCTCTGTCTGTAGCAGAGCGATCACCGGAAGAAGAAGATGAAGGAGAAGTTGCAGATGATGTACGTGGATGAAGAACCCTCAATTCTTCAATCGATCGGTTTCACTTCTATAGGCAACCTGTAGAGGCAGAATAAAACGAAGGTATTACTCTTCGTAAGAACTAACATAAGGTAAAGAAGGAAGGAGAAGAACTTACCCGTTCTTCAGATGACAGAAGCTTTCAACCTGTAATCAGAAAATAGATGAAGAATCTTCAGTATTCTTCACAAATTCGATAGACAGAGTAAAGAAAAGAACATGTTGTTCTTTACGTACCTTAGAAGAGTCCGAACGCCAAATAGCGTTCTCGGTTCAAGTAGTAGGTTATTTATAGGATTTCTAGAATCCTAATAGAGTTAGTGTTTGATTGGAAGTAATACTTCCCTATTAGAGTTATTACTACATTCGAACTCTTTCTCATAGTTATCATCTTACCCTGGATAGACTCCTGGGTCGAACGAAACTTAAACTGAATTAGCGACCTAGGCCAGGGCGTCGAATTTAAATTGACGCCTTGTCAAGCGTCGTTTCTTGTTGAAACGCGTCCATGCAAGGGACGTTACACTATCTTGCCCTTTTTATTTATTTTGGTCGTTTGAAATTTGACGCCTTGACGTGTGGGCGTCCTTTCTTAAAACACGCCTTAGGTAAGGGCATTTTCTTGTAAAGTAGCGCCTTTATCTGAGGTGTTATTTCCATCAGGGTTTTAATTATTTTTATTCCAAGCTCTTTCGTTTATTTATTAAATCTTTTAATCTATTTTGATTTATTTATTCCTTTTAAATTTATCAGGGTTGCTACACCCTCCCCCACTTAAAAAGAATTTGGTCTCCAAATTCCATATCATATATTTGCATTTGGAGAGTGTAGAGTACGTACCTTCTAAAATAAATCTGGAAATTGTTTCCTCATAGATTCCTCGGTCTCCCATGTAGCTTCATGTTCTGAATTCTTATTCCATTGTACTTTTAGCATGGGAATAACCTTATTCCTTAGGGTGCGTACTTCTCGATCTAAGATCTTCATAGACTTCTGCTCATACGTGAAATCTTTCTGGATCACTAGGTCTCCATATTCAATAATATGTGATGGGTCATGTACATACTTCTTCCACATAGATATGTGGAACACATCATGTACTTCGGACAGTTGAGGGGGCAATGCGATGCGATAAGCAACCTCGCCAACTCTTTCTAGTATCTCAAAAGGTCCGATAAATCTTGGTGTAAGCTTACCTTTAACACCAAATCTTCGTATTCCACGTCCAGGCGATATCTTGAGAAATACATGATCTCCAACTTGGAATTCGAGATCTCTTCTCCTTGTGTCGGCATAAGCCTTTTGCCTTGTCTGAGCTACTTGCAATCTTTCCCTGATTACTCGTATCTTCTCAGTTGTATCCCTTACCATGTCTGGACCTAATAGTTGTTTCTCTCCAACTTCATTCCAGCACAAGGGTGATCGGCAACTCCTTCCGTATAAAGCTTCGAAAGGTGCCATTTGTATACTAGCTTGGTAGCTATTATTGTATGCAAATTCGACCAGAGGCAAGTGATCATGCCAGTTTCCATCAAAATCAGTGATGCATGCTCTAAGCATATCTTCAACTACTTGATTTGTTCTCTCGGTCTGACCATCCGTTTGAGGATGAAAGGCTGTACTAAAATTAAGTCTCGTCCCCAACGAATGTTGTAGTCCTTTCCAAAAATGAGAAGTAAAACGGGGATCTCTGTCAGACACGATTGAAACAGGAATACCATGTAATCTGACTATTTCCTTGATGTATAGTGCAGCTAAGACATCAACTGACCATCGACTCTTGATTGGCAAGAAATGCGCGGATTTGGTCAATCGGTCAATGATAACCCATATTCCATCATGTCCTCTTTTTGATTTAGATAAACCCATGATGAAATCCATACCAATATCCTCCCACTTCCATTTAGGGATATCTAGAGGATGTAGCTTTCCAGCAGGCTTTTGGTGTTCCGCCTTGACTTGTTGGCATGTGAGACAGCGTGATACATAGTCCGCTATTTCTCTTTTCATGTTGGGCCACCAAAAATTTCTTTTCACATCTTGGTACATCTTGGTAGATCCAGGATGAATCGTATACCTTGATCTGTGAGCTTCATCTAAGATCTTCTTTTTCAATTCTGGGCAGTCCGGTATACCAGTTCTATTCTTGAACATTAATCTTCCATCAGAAGCTAGTTGGAAGTCCGATTGTCCTTTTAATCTGCCCTTGATTTCTACTAATGTAGGATCATCATCCTGAAGTGCTTGTATCTCAGATAATAAATCTGACTGTATGCTTACATGAGATAATGTGACACATCTAGGGTCCGTGTCCATGCTTATATTGAGTTCAGAGAATTGTTCCAGCAATTTCCATTCTTGAATCAGACAATTGGCTAACAGTGCTCTCGGCTTTCGACTAAGGGCATCTACTACATGATTACCCTTTCCGGGATGATTTTGTATATTGAAGTCGAAGTCATTGAGATATTCCAGCCATCGTCTTTGCCTCATATTTAGTTCCTTCTGTGAGAAAAGATATTTGAGACTCTTGTGATCGGAGTATACAGTAAATTGTACTCCATAAAGATAATGTCTCCATATTTTTAGTGCAAATACTACCGCAGCTAATTCTAAGTCATGGACGGGGTAGTTCTCTTCATGCTTCTTTAATTGACGAGAAGAGTAGGCTATAACCTTCCCTTGTTGCATTAGAACACACCCGAGGCCAATGCCAGAAGCATCAGCGTATACCTCAAACTTTTCTCCTTCAATTGGCAATGCTAAGATAGGAGCTGTAGTAAGATGATCCTTGAGAGTTAGGAAGCTTCTCTCACATTCCTCATCCCATTCATAACGGATCTCCTTGCGAGTTAACCTTGTAAGTGGCACGGCGATTTTAGAGAAATCCTTGATGAATCGCCTGTAATAGCCGGCAAGACCTAAGAAACTTCTGATCTCGCTTGCATTAGTTGGTCTTTCCCAGTTCCTTACAGCTTCAACCTTTGATGGGTCTACAGACAAGCCATCCTTTGATATAACATGTCCGAGAAAAGTCACTTCTTCAAGCCAGAATTCACACTTGCTAAGTTTTGCATATAATTGGTTTGTCCTTAATATTTGTAATGCAATCCTCAAATGTTCCTCATGCTCATCCTTGGTCTTGAAATAAATCAATATATCATCAATAAAGACCACCACGAATTGATCTAAATAAGGCCTGAATATACTATTCATTAACTGCATAAAGGCAGCAGGGGCATTCGTTAGTCCGAAAGGCATAACAACAAATTCATAATGGCCATACCTGCTTCTGAATGCGGTTTTATGAATATCCTCGTCCTTGATTCTTAGTTGGTGATATCCGGACCTAAGATCAATTTTGGAAAAGTACATGGATCCTGAAATTTGATCAAACAATTCATCGATTCTCGGCAGTTGATACTTGTTCTTGATAGTGAGATGATTCAATTGTCGATAGTCGACGCATAACCTCATGGATCCGTCTTTCTTCTTTACAAATAATACAGGCGCTCCCCACGGGGAAGTACTTGGTCTAATGAATCCTTTCTTAATGAGTTCCATCAATTGCTCCTTTAATTCCTTGAGTTCAGTAGGTGACATCCTATAAGGTGCCTTTGAAATCGGACCAGCACCAGGGACTAAGTCGATGGTGAAGGCCACTTCTCTTTGCGGGGGTAATCCCGGCAAATCTTCCGGAAATACGTTCGGAAATTCTCGTACTACTGGAATGTCTTCTAGCTTAGCTTCCTTAGCTTCTTTAACTGTGACAAAGGCAAGGAAAGATGTACATCCTTTCCTGATGAGCTTGCTAGCTCGGAGAGCTGAAATAAGAGGGGATTTGCTCCGACTCTTGGGGCTAGTAAATATTAGTTCTGGAAATTCCTTGAATGTAACCTTACTATTGCGACAATCAACCGTTGCCTGATACTTGGATAACCAATCAGCCCCTTGTATAACATCATACTCTTTCAGATCTAAACATATGAGATCAATAGGGAGATTTCTACCCTGAACTAATACTTCACAATTTTGGTAATGATGTGTAATATCAGTCTCATCATCTAGAGGAGTAGACAAAACTAACTTTATCCATTCCGGTTCTAGGGGTAATGGGTCAGCAAACTTTTTAGAAACAATAGAATGCGATGCACCAGTATCAATTAAGACATATGCATTCCTGGAACAAACTTTCAATGTACCTTCCACTAAGCCGCCTCCTTCTACTTGCTCGGTCTCCTTGATTGCATGAAGACGAGCATTCTTGGTTACTGGGCGCTTCTCGTCAACGGCTTGGTCGTTAAGTAATGGGTAATCAGGAATCTGATGCTCACGACTCCCACAACGGAGACATGCTCCTAGTTTCCTCCAGCATTCTTCTGCTCTATGACCCGCTTTATCACAATGTTTGCACACTGTATTTGGAGAGGTAGTGGTGATAGAGAAGGGCTTGGTCTTCTTGAACTTTTGGTCTTGTGAGGATGCTCCTCCATTGCTAGGCCTTTTCTTGAAGTTGGGTTTAAAGGAACTCGAACCTGTAACTTGTTCCTTCTTATCCTTACCACGAATCCTTTCAGACAGTTCCGTGGCATCTTCTAATAGTTGAGCTCGGCGTACTATCTCTGAGTAGACTTGAATGTCCATCGGCGCCAGTTGAGTAATAGCTTGGGGCCTGAGCCCATTAAGAAACCTCCTAGCTTTCATTTTCTCAGTGCTAACTAAATGCTTAGCGTATCGAGACAATCTAGAGAATTGGGCCTCATACTCGGCCACTGACAAAGATCGTTGCTTTAATGCAACAAATTCTGCAGCCTTCTTTTCCTGAACTCGGTCCGAGAAATATTTCACGTTGAAGTGTTCAACGAATTCTTCCCACGATACCTGATCTTGATTTATAGTAGCCTCTATTGATTCCCACCAGCATCTAGCATCCTTTTCTAACTGAAAAGTAGCTAATAAAACTTTATCCTGATCCGTGCATTGCATAACACGGAATATACGTTCTATCTCCCTAATCCAGTGTTCAGCATCATCTGGATCAGTAGAACCCGTGAACTTGGGTGGGTTCATGTTCTTAAAAGTCTGGTGGAGACTTCCTGCTCGTTGTCCACCTCCTTGTGCTACTTGTTGCAGCACTTGAGTCATGCCTTGAAGGGTACGCTGCATGTTGCGCCATTGAGCATGTTCGGCAGCCATTATCCTACAATTACAATAACTAGGTTAATATGTGATTGTATTTAAAGACTCATATACTATGTTAACTTTAACCCTTGGTTCTACCCAATCTCACTGGTTAAAGGTTTGAACATATCCTTGGACTTGGGTTTTCCTAGGAATTGAATACCCTAGGCTCTGATACCACAAAAACTGTCACGCCCCGAGCGCGGAAGATACTCGGATATGCGCGACGAGTTTATATCAATCATGTCAATAAGAGTAGTAGTGTATTCGACACCAAAACAGAGATGCGTAAAATAGAAAGATAACCCAATCCTTTATTTCATAATGGATAGACTATTACAAATCCAAAACTCTATTCAATTAAAAAGGAAAAGTACATAGTTGACTCAAGAAAATAGGAAAAAGACTAGATGACACTTGGAAAAGCTCTAGCTCTTTCACTCTTGACCATTCCCATCCGATTGACTTCCCTCGTCGTCGGAATTACCTGAAAAGTAAGGGACAAACACGGAGTGAGCGAACGCTCAGTAGGAAATTATATCTCAGGAACTAGTAAGGGTTTAAGTAGTTACATCTTTCATGAATGCACTATAGCTATGCATGCTCGCATAAAACGACAAGATAGAAAGAGAATTTATCAAGCAAGACAGCAAGATGAACTAGTCATGAGCTTTCAAGAAAAGATAACAGATATTCAAGCAAGTACTCTTTAGCAAGTCATGTCAAGAACTTTGGCTATCATGTATCAAGCAAGCAAGTAATTACCCTTTTTTTTTTTGGGTCACGCAAGTAATGTCAAGTCAAGTACGAGTCAAGTACAAGATTTGTGTGGAATGTCCAATCAAGCTAGTCATGCACTCGGTATAATGCCAGATACCTTATCATTCAACTCCCATGGGCACAAGTACTTTCGGGTGCTCCTCCCAGGACCAGATCGGGCCCTATATGCGCTTGCATTTATCATGTATATTTGACATCCACTCTTGTATATATATATATATAGCCAATATGGAATTTCAACAATTTAAGCTTGTAGACACGTAGGATAACTTTGAGAGAATGGAGTCCAAAAATACGACATTGGACATAGATAGACGATAACAACGGTACAATCATGATGAACGATGAAACTAGGTGGAATTAGGTTCCCTTAACTCGGGTACCAGGATAAACAAGTATGGACATTCTTTATATAGAATTGAGGTCCACATGAACAGTACATCAAAGGCAAGATACCCTCATTCTTATTATAGAATTGAGGTCCACAAGAACATCAACAAATGACATGATATCATCATCCCATTAAGAATTCTCATGATATACTCTTTGCATATCATAAGGGCCGGTATACCATGTTCCTTTAGAGTGACATGGCATTCAATAGTGTAATGGGTTTTTAGGGTACAACCAGCTCAGTCGACCTTGAGGGAATCTAAGGTACGAGGAGTCTTACGGAGGTCTCTATGACTAACTCGCTAGTCCAAAGGAACGGAATGTCCAATGGAGAGCTTGTATATCAATGAGAGTTGAGGGTGATCGATAAAACATCATGAAACGTGGGACTATACTCACGGAGTGGAGTAATAGTGCCTACATATATATATATATACATATAGTGAAACCCTCGGATAACAGCAATCGGGAAAAATCAGTAATGTAGAAAGTAGCGACTCTGGTAAGGTCATTTTTCGTAAAATTAACGCCTTAATCAGGGGCGTTTATATTAAATTTGACGACATTTAAAGAGGTCGTCCTTTCCAATATTGCTATTTTACAGGATATTAAAATCTGTAATTTCGTTGAAAACGCGCCTTGGGTAGGGGCGTTACCAGGAAAAAGGCGCCCTAGTCTGGGGCGTTAGTTAAACAAGAGATGACCTGGTCAAGGTCGTGAATTCACAATTTTACAAATTTCGAGGTAATGAATATTTCAGGAACATGGTATATAGTCAGGAACAGAAAAATAGCAGGATTACAAGAAATTAACCATGCATTAATTTAGAATCATGTTGGCATTGATAATTAATTTTTAAACATGGTATTTATTAATTAACAAGAATTAACGTCCGTGTGCAGGGCGTCAAATCTGGAATTGACGACCTGGGCATGGTCGTGTCTTTTAAATTAACGCCCTTGTTAGGGTCGTTTCTTTCAAAAATTCCGTAGAAAATAACCAGAACGCATGAAAACTATATGCATGAACTACCGATGATAATTATCTATAGTTATATGGTAGTTTGGGCTACGTTCCATGAGAAAATCCTACCTTTTTGATGATTAACGTGAAAGATCTAGTGAAGAGTCGATGCTCTGTCTGTAGCAGAGCGATCACCGGAAGAAGAAGATGAAGGAGAAGTTGCAGATGATGTACGTGGATGAAGAACCCTTAATTCTTCAATCGATCGGTTTCACTTCTACAGGCAACCTGTAGAGGCAGAATAAAACGAAGGTATTACTCTTCGTAAGAACTAACATAAGGTAAAGAAGGAAGGAGAAGAACTTACCCGTTCTTCAGATGACAGAAGCTTTCAACCTGTAATCAGAAAATAGATGAAGAATCTTCAGTATTCTTCACAAATTCGATAGACAGAGTAAAGAAAAGAACATGTTGTTCTTTACGTACCTTAGAAGAGTCTGAACGCCAAATAGCGTTCTCGGTTCAAGCAGTAGGTTATTTATAGGATTTCTAGAATCCTAATAGAGTTAGTGTTTGATTGGAAGTAATACTTCCCTATTAGAGTTATTACTACATTCGAACTCTTTCTCATAGTTATCATCTTACCCTGGATAGACTCCTGGGTCGAACGAAACTTAAACTGAATTAGCGACCTAGGTCAGGGCGTCGAATTTAAATTGACGCCTTGTCAAGCGTCGTTTCTTGTTGAAACGCGTCCATGCAAGGGACGTTACGCTATCTTGCCCTTTTTATTTATTTTGGTCGTTTGAAATTTGACGCCTTGACGTGTGGGCGTCCTTTCTTAAAACACGCCTTAGGTAAGGGCGTTTTCTTGTAAAGTAGCACCTTTATCTGAGGCGTTATTTCCATCAGGGTTTTAATTATTTTTATTCCAAGCTCTTTCGTTTATTTATTAAATCTTTTAATCTATTTTGATTTATTTATTCCTTTTAAATTTAACAGGGTTGCTACAAGAATTGTCTGAGGCTCCTCTTCAGTAGGCAGATGATTGTCTGGAGTTTGTCATAGTCTTTATCAGCCTGACTATCTGAATGATAGCCGTGCTGGGCAGCGGCCTAGCCAGAGATGGCTTCAGCCGATCGGAGTGTTAGGGGTAGTGGATCTCTTCTACTCTGATTCTCAGAACTTCCAGGGATGGCACAGGAGCTGCACCCTTGATTGGTGTTCAGAGCCTTGAGCTTGCTTTGGCTTCTTCTTGTATATCTTAGGTGTCAACAGGCATTGGGCGCTAGTCCTTATCTCGGCGAGGGGGATAGGTCGGGCGTGGGTCTTCCTCCGATCGGACCGACGCTCGGCCTTCCGAGCCTAATGGCCGCCTAGAAGTGCTTGATGTTGAGTGAACTTATTGGGCTTTTATGCTAAGTGGGCCCTGCGGGTCGGTCACTTAGATTAGCTGGGCCTCGTTTGATCTCGCTGGACCTAGTTCAGCCGCTCTTAGATGGGCTACAGAAATCACCCTCTCCACTTGTCCCCCTCCTACTCCCGAGCCTTGGCAGGCTCGGAAGAGTAGCCGTTGCGGTTTTGGACCAGTGTGGCTCAGGTGGGTGGAGATCTGGCGGTGTTAAGAAGCCACGTGTCATAGTCACCTAGGCCTGTAATAATGATAATCCTAACGGATTTGAAACGAAGGGGCCCCCCTTTTTCGGAGGTCGGAATGACGCGCCGCCTTCCGCGAGGGGATATTAGCGTTGTGCGCTCGCTGTCGTTCCATACTCCATCCGCTTTAGGGTTTTGCCTTCTTTTGTGCTTGCTTTCGAGGCTCTCTGATGTGCCGCGGGGATACGACGGTAGAGCAGAGACTTGCGACGGCGTTCGCAGAGTTGGCGGAGATAACTGCGGAGGCGGTCCGACAGCTTCCCCTTCCTCCAGTGTCTTCGGAGCCTTGGGAGCCCTTCTCTTCAAGTTCCTCTTCAGATTCCATGGCGGACTAGGGTCCGGAGGTTGAGGAGTTGGAGGGTGAGCCTGAGGCGATGGCGGGGGTGATACCGTCGGCTCCGAACTGCAGCGAGCTGGGGGAGGCGGAGGTGAAGCGGCTGGAGTACCAGTTTCGCCTGCCCTGGCAGTACTACTTCGGCGTGGCTACCCCAAACGAGAAGAGCTTGGATTCTCGTACGGGCCATTTCTGCTCCTTCCTTCTGTCATGGAAGGGTGGGTTCCATCTTCCCTTCGACCCTTTTGTTCTTAACCTTCTCAATTTCTTTCAGTTGGCTCCCGTACAGTTGGTAGCCAACTCTTATTTCCTTCTCTCTACTTTCCGCATCCTCTGCCTTCAGTGCGGGGTTCCTTCTTCCTTGGACCTCTTCCATTACTTTTTTGAGTTAAAGAAGCATTCCTCGGTCAGGAAGGGCTTCTATTTCATCCAGGCGAGGTGAAACAGGAGCTGTGTTTCCTTAGCCGTAAAGGACTCTTCCCACAAGGGGTGGAAGACTCAGTTCTTCTGTGTGGAAATTTTTTCGGTGGAGGAGTCTTGTAATCCCCAACTTTCACCCGAACATTCCCCCGAGGCAAGATGAGTTCTCTCCGGATGTGGAGAAGTATGCGGCTTTTCTGCTGAAGCATCGCCAGTCCAAGAGGAGCTGGTGACCCCGGAGAACATCGAGCGATGCCTTCTCCAATGGCTATGGCCAAAAGGTACAGGCACCATGAATCAGTGTTCCCTTCGAATGATGAAGCCATTTTTCTTTTCCTGACCATATCTTCTTTTGCGCAGACACCTAGGCAGCCGACTGCGGAGGAGGAGCATGAGACCGATCGGGAAGTGATCGATCTGGGCGACGACTCGGCTGTCGTTGAGTCGCGGGCTCCCGAGGGTCGTTCTTGAGCCTGATATAGGGGCAAGCGGGTGGCCCGAGAAGGGTCTTCCAGGCCGTGGGTGATGGGGGCATCTCTCATCCTTCACATTTTTCCACAGCTCCGATTGTTCAACGGCATGGTTCCATTGTGTCCGTCACATTTTTCTGAGTCGAGTCATGTAATTTTCTTATTTTATTTGAGTCATATCATTGTAATTTTCCTTTTATTTGAGTCATGTACCTAGGTTAATGAGTCATTTACCTAAGAATGTTTGTCATTAGGTTGATTAGGCTAGCTAATGGGCCCAATCCATTGGGATAGGCCCATGGGCACCCCCTACCCCTTGGTTATTTGTCATTGTGTCTAGAGTCAGGGACTTTTTGTAAAATGTGAGTTGCTTATATATAGGACCCCCATCTCCCCATTTGAAGTTAATCAGTCAATGAATGAAAAAAAATAAAGAGTGTTTGAGTCCCAGAAATTATCTTTATTGGAGAGAATCCAATTGAGTGGGTGAGAAGCCCCTCCCTCCCCTATCTCTCTCTCTCTCTCTTTCTCTCTCTCTTTCTCTCTCCCAAGAGAGAAGGGCGCCCCCTACTCTCTCTCCTCCCTTCCCAACCACCTCCACCCTCCCACCTACCTCCATTAAGTCCTCTCCAACTTCCCACACCCCACATTAATCCACCCCTAGTCCCAATAGAGAACCCCCAATCCCCACTCCACCCTCCAACCACCAACCACCCCTCTTCCCTTCCCAACCAAACCTTCTCCCTTCCCCACACAATCTCCCAGCCCCCAAGAGAGTTTTGAATTTGAAAAATTCCCCCCATTTCCAGCCCTAGGGCGCCCCAAGCCCTCTCCCTTTGGGCTGGTCGCCCCCCCCCCCCCATCCTCCATCCCCATTCAACTTGGAGCATCTTCCACCTTCCCTTCCCACCTCCATCTAGTGTAGAGAACCAGCCACCTACATGCGCCCCTCCCCTATCCAACCCCTCTAATCTCACCATATCTCCCCTTCCATACCTATTCCCACATTCCCCTCCCACCACTCATCATATCCCCTTCACCATTCAACCACTTCTTCTTCTCATTTCGTGGTCATTTGGGATCTACATCGGTGAACCAGTTCTCAGCTGAAGACCTGCAGAAGATCAGCAGCTTGCAGAGGCAACCACGGCTTCCTCCGGATGTTCCTAAGGGATCAAGAGGATCATTGGAAGCGTCTCCCAGTCGACTTCGCAACGGCGGTGGTCTCATCACGTTCTGAGTTCGGGGCTGTCCTGAGCAGTCGATCTTCCCCGACTGCGCATCTCCTCCCTGAAGAGCAACCTGAAGCTGACTCCTGAAGCTACCACGACCACTCTCTTGAAGATATAGAGGCGAGACTTGGCCGGGAGCTTCTTCGACAAGTCTACTTCCAAAATCAAGATACGGAGCTCTGTTTGGCGCCCGGAATCAAGAGTTCTCATTTTCTTCCTCCTGGTGCACGGTTCTGCTTCCTATCAGTCTGCTCCGACCCCCCCTTATTGTTCGAGTTCTACCAGTATACTCCGACAACATTTGGCATCCCCGTTGGTCTTGTTTCGAAGATGACTCATCGACGGTTCTGACGACTCTGGCGGCACCTGATTCTGAGCTCTAGAGCCCTCATGGAAACCTCTTCTTCCTGCTATTGTGAACCTGAAGCAGTCAGAACTGCAGGCCTGCTTCCCTGTTTGAGCCTCTGCCCGACCACCCACCGGCGACCAAAGAAATTAGAAAAATTCTGGCGTCATCTTGATCCAGCTACAAAGATATTCCAACTGGTTTTGTCATCAATAAAAATCTGGAGTGGCCGCAGCGTCAAGATAACCAACTGCCTGTCCAAAAGCGTAGAGAGTGGTCAAAATCAGCATCGGCTCCCTTTCTTTGCTTCTAGCTTGATTTTTCCCCTCTTGCTTGGCCGGCTGAAGGCCCCTCCCTGTGTGGAGGTAGTGTTTGGGTGTATTCATTGGCTTCCCTTTCCCAAGATCCCCCCCTTGCATGGGGCGTAGTGCATGTAATCTGAGATTTCAGGTGGAAGCTTCTCCGGCGCGGCGTGCGGGTAAGCCCACGCTTCCTCGCTCGCCCTCATCTCTGGCCGGGATCAGTGTCTTCACACCGATCAGGTGAGCCACTGAACACTTCTCTTTGCTGGATTCCCTTGCTTAATTAGTATTGCATTTTAGTGCCGTCGGTGATAAGAGAGTGCCCAAACCCGAATTTGCTTATAATTGAGTGACTACCGCGGGCGAGTTGCGAGAGAGCCATTAAATCCCACGCCCTCGGCGTGCTGGCCGCCTATGAAAGTGGGCATCCCAGGACCCTTGGGGGTTCAATCCAAAGCTCGCCAACCTCGGAGATGCGAGGTCCCATCCCGAACCCTCACCACCATCACCGGGTTGCCTACGGGCACAAGAGTGCGCTTAGCGGGTGAGCCCGCTCGAGTAAAGTCACCGGTCCGTGTGTTGGTTGCTTGCTAGGTCCAAGGGGAAATTGATCTTGTGACTATCACCCCAAGGTGGTGTCACATCAAATTGGTATCAGAGCAAGTCATTGACTTGTCTCTACAAGTCAAGTCCTAGGGCATGCTTGCATTGGAGTCATCATCAGTCCGACCCTTACATTTATCCCCCCGATCATCATGGCCACTTCCTACTTAACCTACTCGCCACCCATGGACTACATTCTAGATGACGATATTACCTTTGACGGATCATGTTCTAGTGATTATGTTAGGTGGGAGGCTACCATGGAAAGGTACTTTGAAAAGACTTGGGTATATGGACCCGCGAGAGTCCGCAAGGCCAAGGGACGATTTCGGGGTCAAGCCAAGAGTAAGTGGGAACACATAGAGGGATTAAGAAGGGTTAGGAGGCAAGAGCCCATTTCTTCATGGGATGATATAAAGGAGGAACTTAGGAAGATCTACATCCCTAAATATTCCCACCCCTCCTACTCAAACACCCCTAGCCCGTGGAGCACTACCACTTCTCCATCCCCACCCGGCCAACTTGAGACCACCTTTAGTCCTCCTCCCCCACCACTCCCAACAAATTCCCTCTCAACCATCACCACTACACTTCGCCACCAAATCCTATCCCTTAAGACCCAACTAATCCAAGCATCCACCTCCCCACCTAACCCCATGAGGATCCCCACACCCCAACCAAAACTCCCTTCCACAAACCTCACTATCCAAACCCAATTGGCCCCCACTTCCACCCCTTCACAACCGGCCGATCCCAAGGGGAAGAGACCCCTAACCGACCCGATTTCCCCAATAAGAACCACCACTCACCCCATTCTCAGCATTCAAACCCACGTGGACCCCGTGTCCACCCCTCCACCTAGGCCCACGACGGCAACCATTCCCCAACCCACAATTCCCCATAAAACCCATACTCCACAAGCCCCCTTGGTCCCCACCACTACCCCTCCATCTTCCCCTATAAGGGACACTCCTCCCAAGACCGACCAACCCAAGCCACCCCAACCAACCCATCTCCCACTCTCTCCCCCAAAACTCCCATGTCCTAGGCCTCCACTACTTCCCTTACCAATCCCAACCCAAGTCCAACCTTGCCCACCACCCCGGGTGCGCCATGCACCAACCATCATCACCCTGCCACCAAAAGACCCTCTCACCTCCTTGGAGGAGGAACCCATACCCGACCCCATAGTGGTGAACACTCCGGATCCTTTCCCCACCACGGAGACCACCCATGTCCAAGTGGAAGAAGAAACCTCACATGGTGGCCTTCACCTTACACCACCCTCTCTAGTTGGGGCCAAGCTCATCTTAGGAGAACCTCTTATTAGTTGGCTAAAGGAGAGCCCAATAAGAGAGATCGCAACCCACGATTTCCCTCCCATGAAGCAAAACCTTCCCATAGTGCCCTTCTTCTCCTATCATACCACCATCCAATCATCTTACCAAGTGAAAATCTTAGGGGACCTTCTCAAGGGCTTAGCATGGCAATTAGAGTTGACCAGCATGTTGACCCCAATGGTTGAATAACCTAAGAGCCTTAACCTCTACACCTATGCATCGGGTCGATCACCTCGGTATACACCATTGGTTGCTACACTAGTGACCTCCTATTATTCCTCCCCACCACCGATGAGCCCGACCTTCTCTTCAATTTGGTGTTTATTATATCGGGTAGAAAGCCAAAACCTCCCTTCATGGCCGATCCACCCACCAAGAACTTCGGCCCAATTGTTTCATTAAAGGAGGATGACCCACCACCATTTGAGGACCTTGAGGACATGGAGCTCCTCCCCCTTGGTAACCCATTTTATGATCCCTATGATCCATTCCAATGGGAGTCAAGGAACCCGTGTGACCCAACCACCTTATCCACCACCCACCTTTCCCTACCCCAACCCACAGTGTTTGACCCAATCCACCCCATCTTAGACCCGGGTTACACCATGGGAGCCATGACTATGGACAATATACACCTAGGGATCAAGGAAGTGCCCCACTTCATGATATCCACCTTCCTAGACCCCTTTGACCCATTCCAATGGAAGTCCAAAAGCCCACACATAGGAGACATCTTTGGCACAAGAATGCATAAGTCTTGGCATACAAAACCACTTGACATGATTCATAAGTCAGGTACAATCATTCATATCACCCACATGTCAAGTAGGAAACATGAGTGGTCCATATTCGAATGTAATGGTCCACCTTCACTCATCATGGGTCTTAAGCATGTCAAAAACATCTACGGATGTCCGGGTCCCCCAATATTTACCACCACTTTGCATGATAGGTTCACCTACGGGTGTCCCGGCCGACCTAGGCCGACCAAAGTCTACACGGCATCATTACATGATAGGGTCATACATGGCTGCCCTGGTTCCCCGGCATTTGCTTCACTCATGCATGATAGATTCACCTACGGGTGCCCCGGCCCTCCTAGGTCCATCAAGGTTTACATAGCCGCATTGCATGATAGGTCCACTTTTGGTTGCCCCGGTCCCCCTTTGCATACCACACACATCCCACCCACACCGCACCGTAGCTCATGGCATACTCATTCAAGCAAGCATCTAGCAACGGGCGGTGAGATTCATAATGAACGGGCAAAAACTCGCGAGTGCCACTTTGGATTCCAAGTAGGCAACCTTACGATGGTGGCTTTGGAATGGCCCTACCATAGGGTCACCTCCAAATCGAGGGCACGAGGACTTAGACCTTCCATGTTCCGAGTGGCTTTGGCAACCTGGCTTACGGGTTGGATTTACCAATGGGATTTTGTGATATACCCCACTTTTCACGTGGCGGATCTAGCAGGGGCACCGCGGTGGATCCCAGTGAGCACCTTGAGCCTACCCCACCTTTGTGAGCGACACCCTCGGAGAGCCTCCTCATATCAGCTTGAGAGTCTGACGTGTGCACACGGAGGTAATACTAGGCAAGCAAGGTACCATCGCCAGCAAGAGGGTGTGCCCGAGACACCTTGAGAGGATGAAGAGCAGTCCCCCGGCTAAGGACGCGAGGTTGAGTTTGAAGGTTGTGGCTCGCCCGGAGCTGCATTGGAGGACCTCCTCCCCGGCGGACCTATACTCGACGGAGTCGAGTTCTTCGCACCCCGGGGGTATGATGGGGGCATCTCTTGTCCTTCACATTTTTTCACAGCTTCGATTGTTCAACGGCATGGTTCCATTGTGTCCGTAACATTTTTCTGAGTCGAGTCATGTAATTTTCTTATTTTATTTGAGTCATATCATTGTCATTTTCCTTTTATTTGAGTCATGTACCTAGGTTAATGAGTCATTTACCTAAGAATATTTTTCATTAGGTTGATTAGGCTAGCTAATGGGCCCAATCCATTGGGATAGGCCCATGGGCACCCCCTACCCCTTGGTTATTTATCATTGTGTCTAGAGTCAGGGACTTTTTGTAAAATATGGGTTGCCTATATATAGGACCCCCATCTCCCCATTTAAAGTTAATCAATCAATGAATGAAAAAAAATAAAGAGTGTTTGAGTCCCAGAAATTATCTTTATTGGAGAGAATCCAATTGAGTAGGTGAGAAGCCCCTCCCTCCCCTATCTCTCTCTCTCTCTCTCTCTCTCTCTCTCTCTCTCTCTCTCTCTCTTTCACTCTCTCTTTCTCTCTCCCAAGAGAGAAGGGCGCCCCCTACTCTCTCTCCTCCCTTCCCAACCACCTCCACCCTCCCACCTACCTCCATTAAGTCTTCTCCAACTTCCCACACCCCACATTAATCCACCCCTAGTCCCAATAGAGAACCCCCAATCCCCACTCCACCCTCCAACCACCAACCACCCCTCTTCCCATCCCAACCCAACCTTCTCCCTTCCCCACACAATCTCCCAGCCCCCAAGAGAGTTTTGAATTTGAAAATTTCCCCCCATTTCCAGCCCTAGGGCGCCCCAAGCCCTCTCCCTTTGGGCTGGCCGCCCCCCCCCCCCATCCTCTATCCCCATTCAACTTGGAGCATCTTCCACCTTCCCTTCCCACCTCCATCTAGTGTAGAGATGATGAGGACATCAAGAGTTTATGGGTTGTATTGTGTGTATTGGCTTGTATAGGTGTGTAGTATGGGTTGTATTGGCTTGAAGTGTATGTAATTTTTGATTTCTTTCATTTGGGCCATCCTTGTAAGGCTTAATTAAGCCAATGGGCCACTTTTCTAGGAAGAGTCCATTAATAGGTTTCATGTTTTAGGTCCACTTAAGAGTGCTACTTCATATTGGGCCATTTGGTTTCAAATGGGTCATTAAGGCACTTAAGGCCCAAATGGGGTTCCACTCTCTCATGGGCCATATAAGTGGGAATGGCCCATGCCTAGCATGAGCTATTAGGTGGCTCTTGGCCCATGAATGGCCTTGGCCCATGAAGGGGGGCGCAAGCTTCTTTGGCCTTATTAGGCTTGGTGGCTTGGTTGGTGTGTATTAGGTGGAGTTTGAATGTAATTAGTCTAAGGTTGAATGGAGATGGTCAAGGTAGATTAAAAAATTGTATTTGGTGTGTTATTCACACCTCATCTCAGCCATTCAATCCCCAACCCTTGATCCAAGGGTCCATATTAGATTTGATTGGAGTCATATATAATGTTGTATTTTCATGAGAAATTCAATGAAAAATCAGAAAATTTGTGAGTGTTCTTGAAGCTTGGTGCGCCCCTCTCTCCTCCCTTGGTGTTCTTCCTTCCCCAACCCCAGATCTAGAGTGGATTCTATCTCCTTCCTCCCCTCTCAACCTCCGGTGATCGTTTGTGCCACCGCCGCCGCCGTTCGTGCCGCCTTCGAGTCGCCGTGGAATCGTCATCAAGTTTCTGTCCTGCTGGACAGAGGTGTGGTTCGTGAAATCCTGAAGCCAGCCACGAGTTCTGATCGACTTGAAATTTTGAGGGTTGGTTCCTATCTTCTATCACTTTCTCCACAAAACAATCCAGGTTGAAAAGCCACCATTTCATATTCTTCCCATTTCGTTCAACTCTTAATCTCAGATCTGTTCTGTCACTGTCTGCAGTGACAGTAGCCTTGAGTTCTCCTCCTTCGACCACCCTTTTGATTTTCTTTAGAACTCTCAATTTAACTGTGTGTTTTGTCCATCGTCCCCTACCACCACAATGTTTCTTAAATTTTTATCATCCTTCTACCTATTTTTCAAAATTCATGTTCTACCGGAGCTACAGTACTTTCAGCAAGATCCCAGATCCGACCTTTGTCCACTGAACAAATCACAGAAAATCATAGACACATCCAAACATGTCCAAACTAATTTTTCCAACTTCCCATCTCAATTTATAACAACTTTGATGAAGAACACATCTTCGAATTCGGACATCCACATCACGGTCAAAGGCAATCAACAGTCAAGTCCTCTGCAGGCCTGAGTCTTCGGTTACTGTACAATAGAAGATTGAAAATTCCATAAGTCAAGATCCGAGCAGATACATGCCAGATCTTTGGGCCTAAGTTGAACAACATCAAGGTAGCTTTCCAACGGCGCCAATCTCGTGTCGATCCGACATCGGGGCTGATCGCAGCGCCCATTCTCGCCGGAGCGCGCGCTGCAAAACAGCAGCAACCAGCCCGTGAACAGCAAACCCGACGGGTGCCGATCGGAGCCGCCCGACCTCCGGGCGACGTTCCAGCATGCCGCCAGCCCGGGGATCACCTCCACCAGTGTCCCCACCACAATGGTGACACCGGGTCCCACACGGCCCCTCCGGATAGCACGTGGGCCCCACCGTCACTAGTTCGGGTGCTGCCGAAGCTACGCGGAAAGCCACCCGTCAACCCGTATTCGGTCCTCCCGGGCCCCGTTGTGTCGCCTTTACCTCCCTGCGTGGAGTGGGCATATTTCCATTGCTGTAATATTCATGTATTAACTGTCCCGGGAGCACGAGTTCAGCCGGGCCCGTCGTCCCCACGCCGAGCGCGTGGAGGTATCGTCTTCGCTCCTACACTTGGCATTTCGCTTATTTCATATATGCTTGTTTATGCCACTGCTAGAGAGCATGTTTTAGGACCTAGCTTGCTATAATTTCATATCACCGCTGCTGCGAGAGAGTGAGCGAGACCGTCCCGTGACCCGATCCGGGCACGAAGGTGCGAGCCGACCACCCTAGCTCTTGCCGGTTTCTCAACCGTGCACGTCCGACGCTTCCCTCGTTAAGGGACGATCGCGAGCTTGTCGTGTCCGTGGTCCCGTCCCACATCAATTTGGTATCAGAGCGAGTTGAGTCTAGGGTGTCAAAAAGAAAAAAAAAAGAGTGTCATTGACGTCTAGTCATTAGTCGGTCTAAGTCGTGTTTAGGGCCATCATATTTCTAAAACACAAAAAAAAGTGTCTTTGCATTTACATCCCTTTACTCGGTATATCAAAAGATGTTGTCCGAACGTTAGGCTACGCCTATCGGGAAGGTCGCACACTTGCGCGAGTGACCTTCGGGTCAATTACCTCCGCCGCGTACCGCGTTTTGGTTAAGTCTAAGCGCATCATTTTGCATTAGTGTGTTCTGCTTTATTCGGCGTCTTCTAGTCGGTGTGTTTGCATGCCCACTCATCGGGGTACTCAGTACTCACCCCCACCACCACCTATGGCCAACCCACGGGATACCTCGGGAGACTTCCACTCCCTACAAGAGGCGATGATGGCCATTATGACTAGGTTGGACCAATCCGATGCTAACTTTCGGACTTTCTCCGATAATATGGATGGTCGCCTTAGAGCCATGGAGGGGCGCTTGGAAACCTCCGACAGGTCGGTCCAAGACCTCGTTGGGCGGTTAGATAGGATGTCACACGGGGACCCTCCAGGGGCAGCCCAAGGCCCACCCGCACCTCCTCCCGCGGTGGCCCAAGTCCAACCCGCTCCCATGGCCCAAGTCCAGGCCGCTCCCGCGGCCCAAAACCAGCCACCACAGGCTCCTCCACCCGCCCTTCCTCGGGTTCCCCAACTACCGCACCGTGACCTTGGTCTCGAGGACTATGGTTCCGACAATGCCTATGAGGGATATGGTCAACACCGTCGTGGTTTTCATCCACAACGAGATGAGGATGATGATCGGGTCCTTAAGACCGTGCGAGCGGACCCTCCCACTTTTTACAGGTCTTTGGATCCGAAAGTCTACCTAGATTGGGAGTTCGGCATGGACCGTTACTTTGAGTGGTATGATATGTCGGAGCGTCGAAGGGTCCGATTCACCACCATGAAACTCATGGGGCAGGCACAAACCTATTGGAAGAATGTGGAGAGCCTGCTACTTCAACGGCTAGAACCCCCGATCGACACATGGGCCGAGATGAAGAATAAACTTCGGCAAAAGTACCTTCCTCCCACATATCGCCAGCGACTCATCGATAGATGGCTAAGTCTTAGCCAGGGAGACCGGTCCGTCTCCGAATACATCGCGGAGTTTGATGAGTACTTTCTACAATGTGGTGTCACGGAGGAGAGTACCATGCCCGTGTCCCGCTTTCGACGTGGTTTGCGGCCACACTACCAATATGAGCTTTTCTGCCGCAATGCCAAGATGTTGGAAGAGGCATACCAGGTTGCTCTCGAGATGGAGCAATTTGAGGGAGAATTCGAGTCTAGCCATCGGTTGGGCCCCACCCCTCTCCGTAGTGCCGAGCCCCGTCACTTCATAGGCCCGCATCAGCGGCCTCCCATGGCTCGACCTCAGGAGTCCACCCGTCAGGAGCACTTCGCTCCACGGCCTCGTCCTCCTCCACCCCGGGATCTATTTCCACCCCAACCACCGGCACCCATTGCCTGTTCCCCGGCTCCTATAGCCCGTCCTCTGGCACCGGCACCCCCTCCACTATTGTCCAAAGCACCTACATCTCCCCCATTACTGCCTACACCCCCTACCCGACGGGATGATAAGGGTAAGGCCCCTTTTATAGGAGAGAGTAGTCGGTCGAGAGTGCAGTGTTTCCACTGTCATGGGTTTGGCCACATTGCCAGCGAGTGTCCCGCTCGCACCACCCTAGCCTTAGGTGTTGGAGGATCCGTACCTCCCGAGCTTGAGTGTGTTGATTACGAGGCCGATGAGGCACTAGCCGAGGAGTACTATGCCTTGGGAGGGGAAGAGCAGGTCGGCTCTCCTGCCGCCCAGGATGCAGCCACCTAGTGGGCTTGATGCTACCACCTTCGTCTAGAGTCATGCATAAGTCAGTGTGTTTTCCTTGTGTGGTTTATTTTGAGTGGTGTGTTTTGAGTCGATTGTTTGTGTGGTTTGCATACGTGTGTTAGTGCATAAGTGAGTCTGCATGTGTCTTGTGCAAGCTCGTTGTCGTTCTCTTGTGAGTGTGAAGCGAGTCGACTCACTGTTGAGTATGGGATCGAATCTACTTCTATACTCGGATCAGTCACTTATAGGGACTCAGCGGTGATTCCTAGTGAGTCTTCGAGCTGCTTCCTTCCCTTTGAGAGTGCCCCACCCGGAGTGTCCACCTCTAGCCCATGGCAGCTTGCGCATATCGAGTATATATGGAATGAGCAGGTGACGATCACTTGGAGTGGAGCGTACCCGCGTTACTTCGCACGGTGACGGATCCGCCGGAGTACTCGAGCATCCATACCCCTACTCGACGGGGTCGAGTTCCTCCCACCCGGGGAGAATTGATGAGGACATCAAGAGCTTATGGGTTGTATTGTGTGTATTGGCTTGTATAGGTGTGTAGTATGGGTTGTATTGGCTTGAAGTGTATGTAATTTTTGATTTCTTTCATTTGGGCCATCCTTATAAGGCTTAATTAAGCCAATGGGCCACTTTTCTAGGAAGAGTCCATTAATAGGTTTCATGTTTTAGGTCCACTTAAGAGTGCTACTTCATATTGGGTCATTTGGTTTCAAATGGGTCATTAAGGCACTTAAGGCCCAAATGGGGTTCCACTCTCTCATGGGCCATCTAAGTGGGAATGGCCCATGCCTAGCATGAGCTATTAGGTGGCTCTTGGCCCATGAATGGCCTTGGCCCATGAAGGGGGGCGCAAGCTTCTTTGGCCTTATTAGGCTTGGTGGCTTGGTTGGTGTGTATTAGGTGGAGTTTGAATGTAATTAGTCTAAGGTTGAGTGGAGATGGTCAAGGTAGATTAAAAAATTGTATTTGGTGTGTTATTCACACCTCATCTCAGCCATTCAATCCCCAACCCTTGATCCAAGGGTCCATATTAGATTTGATTGGAGTCATATATAATGTTGTATTTTCATGAGAAATTCAATGAAAAATCAGAAAATTTGTGAGTGTTCTTGAAGCTTGGTGCGCCCCTCTCTCCTCCCTTGGTGTTCTTCCTTCCCCAAACCCAGATCTAGAGTGGATTCTATCTCCTTCCTCCCCTCTCAACCTCCGGTGATCGTTTGTGCTGCCGCCGCCGCCGTTCGTGCCGCCTTCGAGCCGCCGTGGAATCGTCATCAAGTTTCTGTCCTACTGGACAGAGGTGTGGTTCGTGAATTTCTGAAGCCAGCCACGAGTTCTGATCGACTTGAAATTTTGAGGGTTGGTTCCTATCTTCTATCCCTTTCTCCACAAAAAAATCCAGGTTCAAAATCCACCGTTTCATATTCTACCCATTTCGTTCAACTCTTAATCTCAGATCTGTTCTGTCACTATCTACAGTGACAGTAGCCTTGAGTTCTCCTCCTTAGACCACCCTTTTGATTTTCTTTAGAACTCTCAATTTAACTGTGTGTTCTGTCCATCATCCCTACCACCACAATTGTTCTTAAATTTTTATCATCCTTCTACCTATTTTTCAAAATTAATGCTCTATCGGAGCTACAGTACTTTCAGCAAGATCCCAGATCCGACCTTTGTCCACTGAACAAATCAGAGAAAATCATAGACACATCCAAACATGCCCAAACCAATTTTTCCATCTTCCCATCTCAATTTCTAACAACTTTTATGAAGAACATATTTTCGAATTCGGACATCCACATCACGGTCAAAGGCAATCAACAGTCAAGTCCTCTGCAGGCCTGAGTCTTTGGTTACTGTACAACAGAAGATTGAAAATTCCATAAGTCAAGATCCGAGCGGATCCAGGCCAGATATTTTGACCTAGGTTGAAGAACTTCAAGGTAGCTTTCCAACGGCGCCAGTCTCGTGTCGATCCGACATCGGGGCTGATCGCAGCGCCCATTCTCGCCGGAGCGCGCGCTGCAAAACAGCAGCAACCAGCCCGTGAACAGCAAACCCGACGGGTGTCGATCGGAGCCGCCCGACCTCCGGGCGACGTTCCAGCATGCCGCCAGCCCGGGGATCGCCTCCACCAGTGTCCCCACCACAGTGGTGACACCGGGTCCCACACGGCCCCTCCGGACAGCACGTGGGCCCCACCGTCACTAGTTCGGGTGCTGCCGAAGCTAGGCGGAAAGCCGCCCGTCAACCCGTATTCGGTCCTCCCGGGCCCCGTTGTGTCACCCTTTACCTCCCTGCGTGGAGTGGGCATATTTCCATTGCTGTAATATTAATGTATTAACTATCCCGGGAGCACGAGTTCGGCCGGGCCCGTCGTCCCCACGCCGAGCGCGTGGAGGTATCGTCTTCGCTTCTACACTTGGCATTTCGCTTATTTCATATATGCTTGTTTATGCCACTGCTAGAGAGCATGTTTTAGGACCTAGCTTGCTATAATTTCATATCACCGCTGCTGCGAGAGAGTGAGCGAGACCGTCCCGTGACCCGATCCGGGCACGAAGGTGCGAGCCGACCACCCTAGCTCTTGCCGGTTTCTCAACCGTGCACGTCCGACGCTTCCCTCGTTAAGGGACGATCGCGAGCTTGTCGTGTCCGTGGTCCCGTCCCGCATCAAGAGAACCAGCCACCTACCTGCACCCCTCCCCTCTCCAACCCCTCTAATCTCACCATATCTCCCCTTCCATACCTCTTCCCACATTCCCCTCCCACCACTCATCATATCCCCTTCACCATTCAACTACTTCTTCTTCTCATTTCGTGGTCATTTGGGATCTACATCGGCGAACCAGTTCTCAGCTGAAGACCTGCAGAAGATCAACAGCTTGCAGAGGCAACCACGGCTTCCTCCGGATGTTCCTAAGGGCCCAAGAGGCATCGTTGGAAGCGTCTCCCAGTCGACTTCACAACGGCGGTGGTCTCATCACGTTCTGAGTTCGGGGCTGTCTGGAACAGTCGATCTTCCCCGACTGCGCATCTCCTCCCTGAAGAGCAACCTGAAGCTCACTCCTGAAGCAACCACGACCACTCTCTTGAAGATCTGGAGGCGAAGCTTGGCCGGGAGCTTCTTCAACAAGTCTACTTCCAGAATCAAGAAGCGGAGCTCTGTTTGGCGCCCGGAATCAAGAGTTCTCATTTTCTTCCTCCTAGTGCGCGGTTCTGCTTCCTATCAGTCTGCTTCGACCCCCCCTCATTGTTCAAGTTCTACCAGTCTACTCCAACAACATTTGGCATCTCCGTTAGCCTTTTTTCGAAGAGGACTCATCGACGATTTTGACGACTCCAGCGGCACCTGATTCTGAGCTCTGGAGCGCTCGTGGCAACCTCTTCTTCCTGATGTTGTGAACCTGAAGCACTCAGAACTGCAGGCCTGCCTCCCTGTTTGAGCCTCTGCCCGACCACCCACCGGCGACCAAAGAAATCAGAAAACTTCTGGCGTCATTCTGATCCAGCTACAAAGAATTTCCAACTGGTTTCGTCATCAACAAAAATCTGGAGTGGCCGCATCGTCAAGATAACCAACTGCCTGTCCAGAAGCGCAGAGAGTGGTCGGAATCGGCATCGGCTCCCTTTCTTTGCTTCTAGCTTGATTTTTCCCCTCTTGCTTGGCCGGCTGAAGGCCCCTCCCTGTGTGGAGGTAGTGTTTGGGTGTAGTCATTGGCTTCCCTTCCCCAAGATCCCCCCCTTGCATGTGGCGTAGTGCATGTAATCTGAAATTTCAGGTGGAAGCTTCTCCGGCGCGGCGTGCGGGTAAGCCCACGCTTCCTCGCTCGCCCTCGTCTCCGGCCGGGATCGGTGTCTTCACACCAATCTGGTGAGCCACTAAACACTTCTCTTTGCTGTATTCCCTTGCTTAATTAGTATTGCATCTTAGTGCCGTCGGCGATAAGAGAGTGCCCGAACCCAAATTTGCTTATAATTGAGTGACTACCGCGGGCGAGTTGCGAGAGAGCCATTAAATCCCACGCCCTCGGCGTGCTGGCCACCTACGAGAGTGGGCATCCCAGGACCCTTGGGGGTTCAATCCAAAGCTTGCCAACCTCCGGATAAGCGAGGTCCCATCCCGAACCCTCACCACCATCACCGGGTTGCCTACGGGCACAAGAGTGCGCTTAGCGGGTGAGCCCACTCGAGTAAAGTCACCGGTCCGTGTGTTGGTTGCTTGCTAGGTCCAAGGGGCAATTGATCTTGTGGCTATCACCCCAAGGTGGTGTCACATCAGCGGGGGTCCAAGCGCAAGGATCCCGTGGAGGGGATGATACGGGACGCCGTGAAGGCCAAGAAGCGGGCCAAAAGAGCCGGGGCCGTCCCCACATTTGAAGGTGGCTCTGGTTCGGCTCTCCCCTCTGCCGAGCGTGACGGGGCCGACCCTATTAGGCCGGCTCTCCCATCCACCAAGCAAGAGGGGGCCAAGGAGGCCAGGGCCGTTTCTGCGGTTGGCGGCGGCGCTGGCCCGGCTCTCCCCTCTGCAGGAGCCGAGGGAGCCGGGGCCCAAGCGGGCGACTCTAGGACCGCGGCCGAGACTGGAGCGTCGTGCGATGCCGGCGGCACTCTGGGTCGCGACGTCGGGGCCGAGTCATTCGAGGCCGGGGGGTCGCAAGGAGAGGCAACGCGGCCCCAACCGACCGAGGCAAGAGGGGTAGATGAAGCAGCGACTCAATCCGGGCCGGCCAGCGGGGCTCCCGAGGGGATGCCGCTCGGAGGGGGGGGCCCTATTCCGGCTGTTCTGGAGAGGCTGGGCATCCAGATCCCTCTGTACCAGAAATGTTGCAGCATAGCTTCGAAGGTGGTGAGGGGAGGAGACAGGCAACGCTCCCCACCCGTGGCCTTTGAAATGGTTATGGAGGGTGGCCTGGTCCTGGCCCAGTTGGGGGCCTCTCTAGCTGAAGCTTACGCTCTGTCGGAGTCAGAACGGGCGAACCTTGCCTGGACCCTTGGTGCGTCCGACAGTAAGGTAGTTTGGCTCATCGAGGAGCGTGATGGGCTTCGGCAGGAGCTCTCCTTGGTTATAGAGCTGGCGAGGGCGAGCCAGGTGGAGGCCCGAACACTGACCGAGCAACTGGCTCAGGGCCGCGGATCGCTCGAGAGGAAGAGCAAGCTTCTGGAGGAGGAGCGTGTGACCCGCACCGAGCAAGATGGCCAATGGGAGGCCGAGCGCGCCGAGCTTTTAGACCGAGCGGAGGAAGCCACGCATCTTCCGTTGGAGGCCAAGGCGGAGAAGCAGGTGGCCGAGGCAGAGCAGAGGCTGGCCAAGGCGGAGTGGGAGAAGGCCGAGCTCGCTAGTAGGGTGGGATCGGCCGGGGCGAAAGCACTCGAGCAATACAAACGCTCGGAGACCTACCGGGTCGACCTTAAGGAGGCTGCCCTCCCCTACTACGAGTTAGCACTTCGCCGGGGCATCCACAAGGGGTTCAAGCACGGCTACGGTCGGGCCGTCTTCTACGTGAAAGAGCAGGCGCCCGGGACAATCAGTTTCCCGTCTGGGCAATGCTACGACTCGGATTTGGCGTCCTCCGATTCCTCTAGTTCAGGGTCAGGGGAAGAAGGAGACCAGGGGGACTCGTCTTCATCCGAGGAGTCGCCAACTCCGGATGCCTCGGGAGGGCGCTCAACCGAGGTAGTTCCTACGCAGGTGGGGTCAGTGCCAGGGTCGACCGTCGCCGAGGATGTCGGGGGCAGACCGTCCGAGCCTTCAACTTCCGAGCGTCAAGATGGGCCAGGGGCCTGATGTATCTATTTTTCTTTTTCTCCTTGTACGTTTTTCCTTTTTGAAAAAAAACTTCTCTTTTTGTGTAAGGGAAGGTCGAAAACGTAAGGCAGTAGCGTTATGATAAAGACTTGACTATTTCTTACCGCCATTGCCGTGGTTTGACCAGTGTATCCGCAGTAGTTGGAAAGTGCCGATACTTTCTGCGTGGATCTCGCATAATGGTTGGGTAGGCGTCTGACAGGGTGTCTTTCCTTTTTCTCATGCTTTAAATGCCCGGTCGCTTTGTGTGTCCCGCAGGGATGGAACCGAGGAGTCTGAGGGGACCGTTCGCAAGGAGAGGTCCCTTTAGCGTGTTTTCGAGGGGAGAATCATTTAAGGTAAGTAGCCTCCCTTCGCCTATAAAAGGTCTTGAAGAGGGGCGATCACGCGCTGGTCCTGAGCTGGGGAGATGATCACCGATCAGTGAACTGCAAGAAAGGGAAACAGATCAGGGGGCCCAGGGGTGGTTCCCTGGGTAAACCCTCCGATGCCTAAGTCAGTAGAGCAATGGTGGAAGCTATGAAAAGAGGAGTGGGGAGATGCACGAGATCCCTCTCCACCAAGGTGGTGAAGTGGTTCCTGCTCAGGAAGTTTTAGGCGTATGTAGGCCTTACTGTTTGGTGGAGGGAGTCCCCGGTTTAAATAGTGCGCTAGCCTCATGAGTCCCGTAAGCTGAGGAGTTCCAGGCGGGGGTTACGTCCTCGGCATGGGCTCTTTACGTCCTCATCGTGGGCTCTTTATAACCATGAGGACTTGTAGGTCCCTTATCTTTGTGAACTTCTACTCATAAAGGGCTCTCAGCAGCAGCGTGGATAAGCAATCATCGGTCGACCCAAGCATGAAGAGTGCCAGCCCTATCCGGGTGATAAGCATATCTCGGATGAAGCTCGGTCGGAGTGGGCGCGGGGCACTAGCCTTTATCCCGGTGTGGGGGATAGGTCGGGCTTGGATCATCCTCCTACCGGACCGACGCTCTGGCCTTCCGAGCCTAATGGCCTTCGAGGAAGGGCTTGACCCCGAGTGATCTTATTGGGCTTTTATGCTAAGTGGGCCCTGCGGGGCTGTCACTTAGATGAGATGGGCCTCGTTTGGTCTTGCTGGACCTGGTTCGGCCGCTCTTAGATGGGCTACAGAAATCCCCCTCTCCACTTGTCCCCCTCCTACTCCCGAGCCTTGGTAGTCTCGAAGAGTAGTCGTTAGGGTTTTGGAACAGCGTGGCTCGGGTGGGTGGAGATCTGACGGTGTTAAGAAGTCACGTGCTGTGGTCACTTGGGCCCGTAATAATGATAATCTTGACGGATTTGAAATGAAGGGGCCCCTTTTTCTCGGAGGTCGGACCGACACGCCGCCTTCCGCGTGGGAATATAGGCGCTGTGCGCTTGTTGTCATTCCAGACTCCCTCCGTTTTTAGGGTTTTTGCTCTCCTTCGTGCTTGGTTTTGGGGCTCTTTGATGCGTCGTGAGGACACGACGGAAGAGCAGAGGCTTGCAGTGGCATTCGCAGAGTTGGCGGAGATAACCGCGGAGGCGGTTCGATGGCTTCCTCTTCCTCTAGAATCTTCGGAGTCTCGGGAGCATTTCTCTTCAAGTTCTTCTTCGGATCCCATGGCGGACCAGCGTCTAGAGGTCGAAGAGTGGGAAGGTGGGCCTGAGGCGAGGGTGATGGTGGTACCGTCGGCTCCAAACTGCAGCGAGCTGGGGGAGGTGGAGGTGAAACGGCTGGAGCTCCAGTTTCGCCTGCCCTATAAGTTTTTCTTTGCCACGGTTGCCCCGCACGAGATGAGCTTAGATTCTCGTACGGGCCATATCTGCTCCTTCCTTCTGTCGTGGAAGAATGGTTTTCGCCTTCCCTTCGAGCCCTTTGATCTGAAGCTTCTTGATTTCTTTAAGTTGGCTCCCATAGAGTTGGTGGCCAACTCTTATCTTCTTCTCTCCGCCTTTCGCATCCTCTGCCACCAATGCGGGGTTCCTCCTTCCTTGGATCTCTTCCATTATTTTTTCGAGTTGAAGGCGCATTCCTCGACCGGGAAGGGCTTCTATTTCATCCAGGCGAGACGGAACATGAGTTGTGTCTCCTTAGCCGCGAAGGACTCTTCCCACAAGGGATGAAACACTCAGTTCTTCTGGGTGGGGATTTTTTCGGTGGAGGAGACTTGGAGGTGTCCCGTAATCCCCAATTTCCATCCGAACATCCCTCCGAGGCAGGATGAGTTCTCCCCGGATGTGGAGAAGTATGCGGCCATCTTGCTGAAGCATTGGCAGTCCACGGAGGAGCTGGTTACCCTGGAGAACATCGAGCGGTGCCTTCTCACGAGGCAACATCCGACAGGTTCGAACGCAACGAATCAGCTTCTTCGTCGGATGACGAGACCATTTTCTTTTCCTGACCATATCTTCTTCTGTGCAGATGCCAGGCGGCCATCTGTGGAGGAGGAGGCTGCGGCCGAGCGGGAGGTGATCGATCTCGACGATGATTCGGCTGCCGACGAGTCGCGAGCTCCCGAGGGGCACCCCCGAGCCTGAGATAGGGGCAAGGGGATGGCCCAGGATGGGTCTTCCAGGCCGCGGATGGCCAAGCGCAAAGATCCCATGGAGGGCATGATACGGGACACCGTGAAGGCCAAGAAGCGGGCTAAGGAGGCTGGGTCCATCCCCGTTGTCGAAGATGACTCTGGCTCGGCGGCTCTCCCCTCTTCTGAGCGAGATAGGGCCGACCCTATTGGGCCGGCTCCCCCATCCGCCGAGCGAGAGGAGGCCAGGGCCGCTTCTGGGGGCGGCGGAGCTGGATCGGTTGTCCCCTCAGTAGGAACCGAGGGGGTCGGAGCTACTTCTGCTGGTGGCGGTGGCGCTAGATCGGCTGTCCCCCCAGTAGGAACCGAGGGGGCCAGAGTTAAAGCGGGCGACACTGGGACCGCGGTCGAGACTGGGGCGTCGATTGAGGCGGGCAACGCTCCGGGTGGCGGCACAGGGGCCGAGCCAGTTGAGGCCGGGGGGTCGCGTGGAGCGGCGACACATCCCCGATCGACTGAGGCAAGAGGGGCGGATGAAGCAGCGGCTCGGTCCGGGCCGACCGGCGGGGCTCCCGAGGGGATATCGCTCGGAGGGGTGGCCCCTTTATCGGAGGCTTTGGAGAGGCTGGGCATCCAGGGCCCTCTGTATCAGGCATGTTGCTGCATAGCAATGAAGGTGGTGAAGGGAGGAAATATGCAACACTCCTCGCCCGCAGCCCTCAAGCTGGTTATGGAGGGCGGCTTGGTCTTGGCCCAGATGGGGGCTACTCTGGCTGAAGCTTACGCTCAGTCGGAGTCGGAGCGGGCGACCCTTGCCTAGACCCTTGGTGGGTCTGATAGGAAGGTGGGTCAGCTCACTGAGGAGCGTGACGGGGTTCGACCGGAGCTCTCCGCAGTCAAGGAGCTAGCGAGGGTGAGCCAGGCGGATGTCCGGTCATTGTCTAAATAGTTGACTCGGGCTCGCGAGTCGCTCGAGAGGAAGAGCCGACTTCAGGAGGTGGAGCACGTGGCCCGTACCGAGCTTGACGACCAGTGAGTGGCCGAGCGTGCCAAGCTATTGGGCCGGGTGGAGGAAGCCATGCGCCTTCGGCCGGAAGCCGAGGCTGATCGGGCCGAAGCGGAGAAGCGGTCAGCCAAGGCAGAGTGGAGATTGGCCGAGGCGGAGCGGGAGAAGGCCGAACTCGCTGGTAGGGTGGAATCAGTCGGGGCGGAGCCACTTGAGCAATACAAATGCATGGAGGCCTACTGGGTCGACCTCAAGGAGGCTGCCCTCCCCTACTATGAGTCAGCACTTCGCCGGGCATCCGCAAGGGATTCAAGCAAGGCTATGACCGGGCCATCTCTTATGTGGAGGAGCAGGCATCCGAAACAATTAATTTTCCATCCGGGCAATGCTATGACTCGATTTGTCATCCTCCGGTTCCTCTGGTTCGGCGTCAGAGGAAGGAGAATAGGGGGACTCTTCATACGAGGGGTCGCCAACTCCGGATGCCTCGGGAGGGCGCGTAACCGAGGCAATTCCCACGCCGGTGGGGTCAGTGCTAGGGTCGACCGTCGCTGAGGGTGCCGGGGGTAGACCGTCCGAGCCTTCAACTTCCGAGCCTCAGGGTGGGCCAGAGGCGTAATGTATTTACTTTGCTTTTTCTCTTTGTATGTTTTTCCTTTTTCTGAAGAAAAAACTTCTCTTGTTGTGCAAAAGAAAAAAATGTAAGGCAGTAGCGTCATGATGACAACTTAACTCTTTTGTATCGCCATTGCCGTGGTTTGACCAGCGTATCCGCAGTTGTTGGAAAGTTCTGATACTTTTTGCGTGGATCTCGCATGATGGTTGGGCGGGCGTCTGACAGGGTGTCTTTCTGTTTTCTCATGCTTTAATTGCCCGGCCGTTTCGTGTGTCCCGCTGGGATGGAACCGAGGAGTCTAAGGTGACCGTTCATAGGGAGAAGTTCCTTTAGCATATTTTCAAGGGGAGAATCATTTAAGGCAAGTCACCTCCCTTCGCCTATAAAAGGTCTGAAGGGCGTCTCTCCCTCACCATCGCTTAGGGTTTTCTCTGACAGTCTTTCCTCTCTCCTTCTTCACGAAGCATTGTACCGTCGAATTTGAAGCATGGAAGATGTTCTGGAAGACGAAGCTGCCGATGATAGTGGGTAGAGAGTCCTTGCTGCTTAGGGTTTGAATGGAGTTCGACGGCCGGCGGGCAGATTTGAAGGGGGTTCGACGTGTGGAAGCACGTCGCCCTCTTCCATCAGTTCCGACGGCGCTAGCGGGGAGGTTACTCGGGAAGAAGGTTCGACATGCTGGGGCATGTCGATCTACTGTCCCTGACCTACCGACTCCATCCCGAGGGGAGGGGGAAAATAATTAAGCACCCTCCTTTCCGGGCTTTCCCCTGCCTCCTCGTCTAGCTCTGCTGGTTTCTTTTTCTCCCCCCATTTCACTCTTTGGAGGGTGCCTGCACTCTCTTCCTTCCAAAGAGTTGGCAGAGAGGAGGCCTTCATTTGTATTCCCTCTTCCCCTTCCTCCATCTCTGTCAACTTGGAAGGTAGCCTTCTTCTTCCTAATCCCTCTGTCACCTTTGTTTTGAGTTACCCGAGCCAACGAGGTCGACTACCCTTAATCCGAGCCAGTTTTGGCACGAAGCAGAGTCAGTGGCTGGACGCGGGAAAGTTAACCCAGTTAGCCGAGCGATGGGCTCGAACGGTGGCGCCAGATGGATTTTTGCTTTTCTGACATGTATCGTCTTGGCTTCGGCCTTTCTGATGTACAAGCAAGTTGTTTGAATAAAATAGGAAAATAAACTTTTGTTCTATTTCATACTGCTTACACAATGCCCGGCATTCATAAATAGAACTTGCGTAGTGTAGTCGCGTTCCACGTCCGAGGGATGGGTTCTCCTTCCATAGTAGATAGCCGGTATGCTCCTTTCCCGAGCGTCTCGATGACTCGGTAGGGGCCTTCCCAATTAGAGGATAACTTGCCCGCCGCCTCAAGTGGTCGAGAGGCTTTGGCTTTCCTGAGAACGAAGTCTCCCGGTTGAAAGTGTTTATCTCAGACTTTGCTGTTGTAGTATCGAGTGAGGCGGCGTTGATATTCCATTGCTCGGACGCTGGCAATCTCTCGGAGTTCATCCGCTAGGTCGAGGTTTTCGAGCAGTTTCTGGTCATTTGCCTCGGGCGAGAAATAGATGACTCGGAGGGAGGGATTGGCAATCTCCAACGGATCACGGCCTCGATGCTGTACACCAGCTGAAAGGGACTTTCACCGGTTGCCATTCTGGGAGTCGTTCTGTGCGACCAAAGTACACTTGGTAATTCCTCGAGCCAGCTGCCCTTGGCTTTGCCGAGCTTGGTCTTGATACCTTTCAAGATAGTCTTATTGGCATTTTCGACAAGCCCGTTAGCCTGAGGGTGGGTGATCGAATTGAAGTGATTGTGAATGCTTAGGTCGGCACATCCATCTCAGAAATAATGAGAATCAAATTGCCGGCCATTATCGCTCACTATCACCCGGGGGATGCCGTAGTGACAGATGATCGATTTCCAGACGAAACTCCAGACGACTGTCTCGGTGATCCTAGCTGTGACTTCCGCCTCGATCCACTTGGTGAAGTAGTCGATGGCGACGATGACGAACTTCTTCTGGGCCTGAGCCGTAGGGAACGGCCCAAGGATGTCGATCCCCCACCGAGCGAAGGGATAAGGCTCGGCTAGGGTGACGAGCTCCGTTGCCGCCTGATGGACCAAGTGATCAAATCGCTGGCATCGGTCACACTGTAGCACGTAGGTCGAGTAGTCACGCTGCAGAGTGGGCCACTAGTAACCTTGCCGAAGCAATATTCTGGCGAGCGACCTTCCTCCTAGATGCGCTCCTCACAGGCCTTCGTGAACCTCTTGGATCGCTCGGGTGGCTTCGTCAGCACTGATGCACTTCAGGAGGTGACCGGAGAGGGATATGCAGTATAAAGTGTCGTCCAGAATGATGAATCACCGAGCTTGGTACTTCAATCTCCGGGCTTCCTGAGGGTCAGGAGGCTCCTGAGAATCTTGGAGCTACGATAGATAGGGGGTACGCCAGTCGCTTGGGGAGGCCAAGTCAACAGCCATGAACTTTGAATCAATGCTCGGTCGCTCTAGCACTTTGAGAAGGACCGATCGAGTACCTTCGGGGTCAAGAGAGGAGGCCAGCCGAGAGAGGGCGTCCGCTCGGGAGTTTTCCTCCCGAGCTATTCAGACTACCTCAAAACTGTCGAATTGTTGTGCCACGGTTCTGACTAGCTAGAGGTATTTGACCATCGGTGCTTCCCGAGCTTCGTAATCGCCATTGACCTGGCTAGCGACTAGTTGGGAGTCAGTGTGAATTCTGACTCACTCAGCCCCCAACCGCCGGGCCATGCGGGCTCCCGAGATAAGGGCTTCATACTCGGAGGCGTTGTTGGATGCCTAGAAGTTGAACTTCAGGGCGTATTGCAGCTCTGCTCCTTCGGGGGACTTCAGGAGGATCCCAGCACCGCTCCCGGTCGAGTTGTAGGATCCGTCGACGAACAATTCCCAGGTTGGCCCGGGTACGGAAGGAGATTTTTCTTCGGTCGGGATGGTGCTCTCGGCGATGAAGTCGGCGAGCGCCTGTCCTTTGATAGCCGAGCGACGCCAGTATGATATATCGTAGGCCCCAAGCATGATGGCCCATTTGACGAGGCATCCTGAGGCTTCTGGGTGGGCGAGGATCCTCTTCAGTGGTTCTCCGGTTAGCACGATGATCGATGGAGTGCCCTTGGAAATAGGGTCGAAGGCGCTTGGCCGAGGTAACCAACGCTAGCACGAGTTTCTCGATTGCGGGGTACCTTCTTTCAGCCTCGTTGAGCACCTTGCTAGTGTAGTAGATCGGTCTCTCGACTCCCGAATAGTTTCTGACCAGGACCGAGCTAACTGTGGATGGAGTTGCCGAAAGGTAGAGATGCAAGGCTTCACCTGGGATAGGCTTGGACAGCACCGGGGGTGAAGCTAGGAACCTTTTAAGCTCCACGAACGCACTTTGGCATTCCTCATCCCATGCGAACGTAGCAGATGCTAATTTGGGCCCCCTCAATAGTTTGAAGCAGGGTAGGCATCGTTCGGCCACACGGGACAGGAATCTGCTGAGCGCGGTAATGTGCCCGGTCAGGCGTTGAACATCCTTGGTGCAGGTGGGTGGGCGCATGTCCAGGATGGCCTAGACCTTGTCGGGGTTGGCCTCGATCCCGCGCTGGGTGACTAAGAAGCCCAGGAATTTTTCAGACCTTACTCCGAAGGCACACTTAGTGGGGTTGACCTTCATATTGTACCTCAGGAGGGTGTCGAAGGTTTCTGCTAGGTCGGCGAAGTGGTCCTCGGCCTTGGGGGTCTTGACGAGCAGGTCGTCAATATAGGCCTCAACATTTCGTCCGAGCTGCCCTCGAACATATGATTGACCAGCCTCTGGTACGTGGCTCCAGCGTTCTTCAAACCGAAAGGCATCCGGGTGTAGCAGTATACACCGAAGTTGGTGATGAAGGTGGTCTTCCCAATGTCTTCTGGATTCATTCTGATCTGGTGGTAACCTGAATAGGCATCCAGAAAGCTGAGTATCTCGTTTCCCGAGGTTGAGTAAACCAGTTGGTCGATGCTCGGTAATGGATAGTAGTCCTTTGGTGTGGCTTTGTTTAGGTCGGTGAAGTCCACGCACATTCGCCACTTTCCTGAAGCTTTTGGCACCAGGACGACGTTAGCCAGCCAGAATCGGTCTAAAAGACTAGTCTTTTGCCCCTTGGTAACTTTCTCCTTGATGATCGCCTGCTTTTTGTTGTGTCCCTATGATTTTGATGATAGCAAACACTATAAGTCATTTGAATGCATACAATTCTGTTTGTGGTGTGTATGAATGTTTCATTGAAAATCTTATCTGAATTATTGCTGCAATTAAATATGGCTGTGTGGTGTGTGCTTTGGTGCATTTCATTATTGCTGATGCATTTCATAATTGATTGTTATCTGGATTGCTTGTTATCTGGATATCTTGATGTCAGTCTGTTCAATGGGTCGACCCCCCTTCCAGATGGGTCGACCCCCCAAGTCTATACAACGCCAATCTGTTCATGCATCATATCTCAAGTCTACACACTGCATTTTAGGCAAAGTCTACATATTGGTAGAGTCTGTACATTGCCTTCAAAGCCTTCCAAGTGTGTACATCGGTCTGTTGAAAACTCAAGTCTGTACAGCACCCAGGTTCCTGCATTTCAGGCGAAGTCCATACATTGGGCCCTTCATCAAAGACCATACAGTGCACTGTTCATCAAGTCCATACATTGCATAATGTTCATCAAGTCCATACATTGCATAATGTTCGTCAAGTCAATACATTGCACTGTAGATGCATCGAAGGGAAGTATGCACATCGGACTGTTCATGAGAAGTATATACAAGGGAAATGTGTACATTGTTCAGCTGCCTTGATCAAGTCTGTACAGCGAGCAGCATTTATGTGTCTCAAGCCATTCTCCAAGTCTGTACATCATAATGTTGAAACCTCAAGTCTGTACAGCGAGCAGCGTCCTTGTGTTTCAAGCCATTCGCCAAGTCTATACAATGGCTTCGGCACGCCAAGTCTATACAATGGCTTTGGCACTCCAAGTCTATACATCGCTTCAGGCACTCTTGTGCAAAGTCTATACATTGTATCTTTTACATACGTTGCTCGAAACAAAGTCTATATATGGCTGGATGATCAAGTCTGAACATTGGCGGCTTTCCCTACGTTCTGGCCAAGTCTATACATTCATACCTTTCCCTACGTTCTGGCCAAGTCTACACAACGCTTGCCTGACTTCTGTTTCAAGTCTATGCATTTGTTTCTAAGGCAAAGTCTACACATTGGCTCAGGGTCTTCAAGTCTATACAGAGTTCAAAGCCTATACATTGTTCACTCAGCTTCTTCATGTCTATACAGAGTCTTCATCTTCTGAAGTCTGTACATTGGAAGTGTGTACAGTGTTCAGTTGCCTTTCTCCAAGTCTATACATCCGATTGCCTTTGCATTGCTCAAAGTATGTACAGCCAATGCACTCAAGTGAAGTCTATACATTGACTGTTCATTCATACTTCGAAGTCTATACATCCATCAGTGAATCTTCAAAGTCTGAACATCCGTTCACTTCACTCAAGTCTATACATCCACAGTGGAACGCCAAGTCTGTACATTGGCCTCAAGCTTCACAAGTCTACACATTATCTTCGGCTTCAAAGTCTGTACAGTGGGTCAACCTGCCAAATCTATACATTGGACTCTGTTTCGTAAAGTCTATACATTGGACTTTGCTTCTCCAAGCCTATACATTGGGTTCAGGTCTGCAAGTATGTACACTGGTCCTCAGATGTTCCAAGTCTATACATTGGTGTACTGTTCATGCATCAGTTATCAAAGTCTATACACTCACTCAGTGTTCACACTTATTCATTACTGCTTCTGAAGTATATACACTCGTGTTAAAAGCCTGAACTAACTAAGTAGATACATTCCTTTTATCTTTGTCTGCAGGTGATTTAGGCTAATGAAGGGCACGTGATCTGAGGGCTGACAGGAAGTTGACACGTGGCCAAATATCTTGGGCGGGAAATGTGGAACACACGCGCCCAGTGCTGCTCCTGCTCGAGCTGCTATATAAGAAAGACTCCGTTGTCTGAAGGAGGCTGATCAAAAAAAAAAAGAACAAAAGCAGAGAGCAGAAGAAGAAGATATAGAAGGAGAGTGAGCCGAAGAGAATAGAGTAGCAGAGATTGAGAGAGTAAAAGAGCAGAAGCAGAAGAAGAAGAAGAAGAAGAAAGAAGAAGAGAAAAGAAAAGCTAGAGAAAGCCTGCGAAAGAGAATAAAAAGAAGAGTGAGAAGAAGAGAGAGCTAGAGTGATAGAAGCTTCAACTGAAGATCTGTTCCTGTTGGGCCGTGGATCAAATCCAGGCCAGCAAGCTCCTGCGAGAGCCACAGTCTGAGTTTACTTTTTTCCAGCTTTCTGTTGCTGCGTTTTTATTTTTCTTTTCAACTATTCACTAGTTGTTCTTCCGATTCTCTTGTGTGAGGTCGGGTTCCCTTCGGTGTGGAGGAAGAGAGACTTGCGTCTCTAGTTGCCTTTGATTGGGAGTCATCGGTTGTTTCCCTCCGGTTTGGAGGAAGGGAGGATGGGTCCTCCGGTTCTGGGCTTGTAGGTTTCGAGTCTAGGGGTCCCTCCGGTTGGGAGGAAGAGAGGTCCGAGACCTCTAGTTTGCAGGTGACTTGGTGTCACTTGTGCTTCCCTCTGGGTTTCAGAGGAAGAGAGACTTGGGTCTCTAGGTTCCCCTTCGGTTTGGAGGAAGGGAGGATTGGTCCTCCGGTTCTAGTCTTGTGGGTTGCAAGACTAGGTGTTCCCTCCGGTTTGGAGGAAGAGTGATGGGGACATCCCTTGCCCCTCCACATTTTCTGAAGCTTGGATTGATCGTCGGTGTACGCCATTATGTTCCTCATGTGTTTGTGAGTCGAGTCATGTAATTTTCTTATATTTATGTGAGTCTTAAACATGTAATTTTCCCTTTATTGAGTCATGTACCTAGGTTAGAAAGTCATTTTCCTAAGTCTTGAAGTCATTATGTTGGTTTGATAGGTTAATGGGCCCAATTCATTGGGCTAGGCCCAGGGGCGCCCCTCCCTTGGACTGTTTAGTCATTAGTTAGTTTGTTAGGGTCAGTTTGGTCTTAGGAAAAGTGTGGGGTCTATAAATAGCCCCACCCCTCTCTCATTTGTAACAATTATGCTTGAATATTGAATCCAGAAAATTTCCACACCTTCTAGTTCCCTCTCAATATCTCCCTCTCTCTCTCTCTCTCTCTCTTACTATCACTCTCTCTAAGTGGGTTGTGCCCCCTCTCTCTCTCCTCCCCACCCCAATTTCGAAATTCATTCTCTCTCCTCCCCATTCACCCCTCATTAAGGCCCCTTCCCCATGCACTCATTCAATTCCCCCTCCAACCCCTAGGTGGAAACCCCTTCTCCTAGGCACCTTTCCACTCTCCCAAGCAACCCTCCCTCTCCCCAAGACTGAAAGAGCCCTTCCCTAGGCCAAATTTTGAATTTCCCTCTCCCTTGGGCTGTGCCCTTTCATCTCCCCACCTCCCTAACCACCCAAGGTCGCACCCCCCCTTCCCCATCCACCAAATAACCCCTTGTTCATGCCCTTCCCCACACCCTCTCCTCCACCTATTCTGTCCCTGTTGCAGGTTTCAGAAAAGCAGTGATTTGCAGTAGCAGCCATGACTTCCCCTGAAGGCTCCCGGTGGCATATCTTATATTTTTGGAATCGTCTCCAAGTCTTCTTTCCAACAGTGGTACTCCTTCCTGCATCCGAGTTCGGAGCTGTCCGGAGGAATGTCATCTTCAACGACTGCGCAATCTGTCCCAGACTGAAGGCCAGAGCGATATTGGAAGCCGTTCACCGGCCAACCTTGGATGAATTCGATCACGCTTCCTTCTACAAAATTCTTCTTCATCTAATCCTCCATCAGTAGAAGAAGGAACAACACCAATCGCCCTCCCGAGCTATTTGTTCTGAATTTCTTCGCCGGAGTGTGCAGTCTGCCCCCTGCAGGTCCAGGTTCGACCTGTCTTCACTTCTCTAGCCACCATTCTCCTCTCCGACCTAGGATTATGGCCTCGTCAATTTCTGATCGAAGCTACTTCGACCACGACCGCGTCACCACCAGTTTCGTTCGATTTGGAGTTCGGGAGCGACCGCAGTGCCTTCTGCAATCCACTGTATCAGTTCTGCATCAGTCAGAGGCAGATTGTTGCCGTCCTGCTCCAGTCGCCGGTCTGATCAGCCCTGAGTTACAGAGCTTCCTAAAAAATTCAAGCATCATCCTCGGCCAGCTGGGGAACTTTTGGCACCGGTTTCATCAAATTTGGAGCTCGGTTGAGTCCGTGGCAGCATCTTCATCGACAACCTATTCAGAAAAACTGAAGAGTGGCAGAACCGGCGAAGCTTGGAGAGTCGGCGTTCTCTTCATAATTTCCCCACCGCACTTGGCCGGCTGAAGGCCCCTCCCTGCGTGGAGGTAATCTTGGTTGTAATAAGTCTAACCCCAACCCCAAGAGCCCCCCTCCTGCGAGAGGTGTAGTTCATGTAATAATATTTTCGCAGATTTGAAGCGACACTGAGGCGGCTTGCGGGCGCAAACCCTTGCCTCCCCGCTCGCCCCCGTCTTCGGCCGGAGTTGGCGTCTTCACGCCGGCTAGGTGAGCCTCGGTCCCCCTTTCCTTGCTGGTCAATATCACTTGCTTAGCTTAGTATTCTTGCTTTGCTGCGTCGGACGGAGAGCGAGGGCCCGGCCCAAATTGCCGAACACGTGAGTGTCCATCGCAGGCGAGTTGTGAGCGAGCCATTTCAACCCACACCCATGGTGTGATGGCCGCCCGTGAGTGGGCATCCCTGGCCCAATTGGGGTTCTCCCCAAGCTTGCCAAGCACCGGAGCATCATTGTCCCACCCCGGACCCTCTCCATTGTCGTTTAGTTACCCACGGGCACAAGTGTGCACCAAGCGAGTGAGCCGCTCGAGTGGTATCATCGCCAATTTGCTTGCTTGCAACCTTAGGTCCAAGGGTCATATTGTCTTGTGGTCATCACCCCAAGGTGGTGTCACATCAAGTGGTATCAGAGCAAGTTCACAACTTGTCTCTATCAAGTTGGTCCTATGATGAGGACATCTCCCAGTATTCACTATGGCACGAGGCGTCCCCGACTTCGTGACCCATTGGAGAAGTGGTTCTCATATCTATCTTTATTTTCTTGCTTATGTATTTTCTTTTATTTGAGTCATATCAGGTGTAATTGTCTTTTATTTGAGTCCACTATCTAGGTTTAAGGATTAATTAGCCATAGTGAGTCACTTGGGCCCTTAGTTGAGGGTGTTAGGCCCACTTAGTGGGCTTGGGCCCAGGGGCGCCCCCTTCTTGACTCATAGTTTTCTGTAGTTGTGTTAAATGTCAGGGGGTTTTGTGTAAAGGTCCTAGCTCTATATAAGGACCCCCCCTCCCTCCTTTGTAGCAGCTTTGATGAATTAAGAAATTTGCCACCCAATATTGTCTCTAGCTCTCTCTCTCTCTCTCTCTCTCTCTCACTCTCACTCTCTATCTCTCTCCAATTCTCTCTCATCCCCACCCCAAATTCGGAATCCACTCTCTCTCCTCTCTTTCACCTCTAATTAAGACCCCTCCCCCTTCCCTATACCCCTCATTTAAGTCCCCTCCCCTCCCCTAGGTAGAACTCCCACTCCCTAGGCATTCTCTCCCCTTCCCCACACAACCTTTCGTCTTCCCAGGCACCCTTTCATCTCCCCAAGGCCCAATTTCGAATTTGGGTGTTCCCTCCTCTCTCTCTCACCACCCCATTACCTCCCCACCTCCCAAAAGCACCCCCCTGCAACCCCAGCCACGTCCATCCCCCCCCCTCCCTTAACCCAAACCCACAAATCCCTTCCATCCCCCTTAATCCCCCCTCCTCAATCAGCTCCATTCGCAGGCAGAAATCAAGCCCGAGTTGCAGTCGATATTGGGAGCAGTTCCAGGCAGAATCGGCTTCCGGGTTCTTCATCAAAAACGTACGTTGGCGAGTCTTCTGACCAGGCGAGGTGGAATCGTCCGGTTTCGACTTCGTGGCCATTCAAGACGGCGATTCTCCCACGACTGGTCCAGTTATCCCCTGCAGAGGACCTGAGCTCGGTGGAAAGCTGCTCCACGACCAACGGTGCCGGAATCAGACCCAAGTCTCTTCTACGAAAATACTCCTCCCCCTGTCTGCGACCAAGATCAAGAAACAGAAGTGCGTTTGGTCCCCGGGAGCGTGATTTCTGATTTTTCCCCTCCAGACACTCGGGGCAGTTTGCTCAGGTCTGCTTCGACCCACAGTCAGTCAACAACGGCCCCCGGATCACTCCGACCCCGGAAGACATCCCCGCCAGTTTTGCTGCAAGGGGGATTCGACCACGGTTCCAGATCTTCAAGCGGTTCGAGAATCGGAGTTCGGGAGTCCCAGTTCGCACTTCTACCACGGCCAGAGACTGCGTCCGATTAAATCAGTAAAATTCAGAGGTGTCCCTGGCCCAGTCACGAAGACTACGCAGGTGGTCTCGCCATCGGCAAAATTCCTGAGGGTGAGATACGACTGCTGCACCGCCTCCTGCCCCTGTCCACAGCAAGCGAGCAGAATCGACGGAGACATCCGCTCCATCGTCGGGGGCACATTTCCCCCACCCGCCTGGCCGGCTTAACGCCCCTCCCTGCGTGGAGGTACATTTTGGTTGTAATAAGTTAATCCCCACCCCGAGATCACCCCTCCTGCGAGAGGCGTAGTGGTGTAACAGTTAACCCGCAGGTTGAAGCTACCCCGCCGCGGCGTCCGGGTACATACCCACGCCTCCCGGCGCGCCCGTCGTCTCCGGCCGGGATCGGTGTTTTCACACCGATCAGGTGAGCAGCTGGTCCCTCTCCTGGTCCTTTCAATTGCTTTGCTCGTTTAGTATCGTTTCCTTAGTTCGCCGGCGGTGAGTGAGAGCTTGAGCATGAATGTTTGATTTCGCCGTGAGTATCCACCGTGGTAAGTGAGGGAGAGCCACCCTAAACCCACGCCCCAGCGTGCTGGCCCGCCCATAAAGGGGGCATCCCAGGCCCATTAGGGGTCAACCATAAGCCCACCAACCGGTGGAAACCTTGGGGTCCCACCCCGGACCCTCGCCGTCATCATTCGGGCCCACCCGGGTGCACGTGTGCGTCGTGTGAGCTCGGCCACTCGGTGAGCCATTTGAGTGCTTGTATGCTTGTGGATTGGTAGGTCCAAGGGTCAAACATCTCATTAGTGGGCTGTGCCACATCAAGTGGTATCAGAGCCAAGTTGTAGGTTTGTCCCATCAAGCCTAGTCTTGGGTCATTTGCATCCTAGGTCTTAGGTGCATATCGTTCGCCGTTGCATAGCCCAACCTTGCATGACCACCCGGAGTGGTACCCCTTACCAACATCATTCAGCATCATCTTCCCAAACTACAATGGAGCCCAATCCCCATGAGGAGCCCGACCACAATGGAGCAAGACACCCCGATCCCATGGGCTTTGTAATGGAGGGTATGGCCGACATCATGGTTCGGCTTGATGACATCACTCGGCGCCTTGGCCAACTTGAGACCCACATGCCAAGATTGAATGAGAGAGTAGCCCCTCCCCCACGTGAGGAGCCCGTCAATAGGGAACCACACCATGAACTTCCTCCCGAACCACATAGGGGTCCCATACCTAGAGGAAATGAACGGCCACCCCGGGACAACCCGGATGACCACCTTATGAGGCTTGTCAAAGTGGATGCTCCCACTTTTGACGGATCACACCACCCTAGTATCTACCTTGATTGGGAGGCAGCCATGGACCAATATTTTGATTGGTACCCAATGACCGAGGATAGGCGGGTTCGGCTTGCAAGAATGCAACTAATCAAGCTAGCCAAGACCCATTGGCTAAATGTGGAAGCCCTTAGAATTGTTAGGAGGGAGGCACCCATTACCACATGGGGAGCCATGAAAGAACAACTTAGGATCAAATATGTCCCACCCTCCTACCACCAAAATCTATTAGATGAATGGCAAGCCCTGACACAAGAAGGAAAACCCGTCATGGATTATATCGAAAAATTCGATTACTACCTTCTCAAGTGTGGAGTCCAAGAGGACCCCGCCGTCACCCTCTCACGCTTTAGGAATGGCCTCCAATTCCATATCAAAAAGGAACTTTTCATGAGGCAAGTGACTACCCTAGAGCAAGCTTACCAAGTGGCTAGGGATGCGGAGAAGTTTACCAGGTTCACGCGTTTCACTCCCCCACGGGGAGTTGACCCCAAAGTCATGGCACCTCGGCCTAACCCACTCCCTCCCCAAAGGGGCCTCCTTCCCATACCCCCGGGAACCCAACCCACTAGGGTAGCCCCTCCCAACCACACTCCATTCCCTCGCCCTACTAATGGGCCCCAAAACCCCACCCCCACTAGGCTCAATCCTACGCCCACCAAAGGTGCCCAAAATCCCCCTAGTGGGCCACAATGCTTTAGATGTTCGGGGTATGGCCACATTGCCACTCAATGCCCTACTAAAAGTGCATCCAACCTCTACATAGAGGAGGCCACACCCCAAACCCAAGTTGAGTACGAGGGCGAATTAGAGGTTTATGAACCCTCCCAAGAATGGGAGGAGGAATATGAGAGTCATCTTCTAGGGGCCCACCAAGAACAACCTTCCCCATCCACCGACTCCCCCCTCGGAGTTGTGAGGTGCACCCTTACCCAAACCCAAGAGCATGATTGGAGGAGGACAACCATCTTCCATACTTACATCCGGGTAGGGAACCATGTTAGGAAAGTCATCTTGGACAATGGGAGTAGTGTGAACGTAGTGTCACCCGACACCGTCAAACTCCTAGGCCTTACCATTACCCCACACCCCCAACCATACCGGGTAGCTTGGATAGATGCCACATCCGCACCCGTTAGCACCCGATGCCTTGTCCCCATCACCTTCCAGTCATATCAAGGGCAAGTTTGGTGTGACATCCTCCCAATGGAGGTGGGTAGCATTCTTTTAGGGCGACCGTGGATCTACGATGTAGATGCCACTTTCTATGGGAGGGTCAACACTTGTGTCTTCACCCATGAGGGGAAGAAGATCCTTCTCAACCCCACACCCCCACGCCCAAGTCCCAAGAAAACACCCCCTTCCCTTGAAGGGACTCCTACCCCCCCAATCCCTCAAAACCCCACCCCAAGTCCACCAAACCTAACCCCAAGTCTCCCTTCCCCCTCACCTAGCCTTAGTGTAGTCCAAGAGCCCACTAGGAGCCTCCATCTCGTCACTAGGCAGGAATTTGAGGAAGAGGTTAGCCAAGGGGGTCAAGTGTGTGCCATTGTCATTTGTCTTGGGGACTCCACCCCAACCAACCCCCATCCCATAGAGATCCAACAAGTCCTTGAAGAATTTCAAGATGTATTCCCCGAAGAGCTTCCGGATAAGCTACCTCCCATGCGCGATGTGCAACATGCCATCGATCTTGTACCCGGGGCTACCTTACCCAACCTTCCCCATTACCGCCTCAACCCCACCGAGCACGCGGAACTTAGGAGGCAAATCGAGGAGCTCATCAAGAAGGGCTTCCTCCGCCTAAGCAAGAGTCCATGTGCCGTCCCGGCCCTCTTAACACCCAAGAAAGATGGGACATGGCGCATGTGCGTGGATAGCCGAGCAATCAACAAAATCACGGTCAAGTACCGATTTCCCATCCCTCGGCTAGATGATATGCTCGACATGCTTGCAGGAGCCACTATCTTTTCCAAGATAGACCTCAAGAGTGGCTACCACCAGGTCCGCATTAGGCCCGGGGATGAATGGAAAACCGCCTTTAAGACCAAGGATGGTCTTTATGAATGGCTTGTCATGCCTTTCGGGCTCTCAAATGCCCCAAGCACCTTCATGAGGCTAATGACCGAGGTCCTTAGGCCCTTCATAGGCAAATTCTTGGTCGTCTACTTTGACGACATCCTCATCTATAGCCAAAGCAAGAAGGCCCACCTCGATCATCTTAGGCAAGTTTGCATCACCCTTAGGAAGGAGAGCCTCTTTGCCAACCCCGGGAAGTGCCACTTCATGACCAACCAATTGGCCTTCCTAGGTTACATAGTCTCTTCCCAAGGAGTGTCCATGGACCCCGAGAAGGTCCAAGCTATCATTGAGTGGCCCGAGCCCAAGAACATCCATGAGGCCCGTAGCTTTCATGGACTAGCCACCTTCTATAGGAGGTTCATCCGTGGGTTTAGCACCATCACCTCCCCCATCACGGATTGCCTCAAAAAGGGGAATTTTGTTTGGACCAAGGCGGCCTCCAAGGCCCTCTTAGAGCTGAAAGACAGGATGACTCAAGCCCCGGTCCTTTGCCTACCCGACTTCTCCAAGGTCTTTGAAGTCACATGTGATGCCTCGGGGGTCGGGATTGGAGGAGTCCTTAGCCAAGAAGGTCACCCTGTGGCCTACTTTAGTGAGAAGCTTTGTGAGGCTAAGACTAGATACTCCACCTATGACAAAGAGCTCTACGCCGTGGTCCAATCCCTTCGGCATTGGAGACACTATCTCCTCCCCAGTGAGTTTGTGATTTTCTCCGACCATGAGGCATTAAAATATCTCAACACCCAACAAAAGCTCAATGCCCGCCATGCCCGCTGGGTGGAGTACATTCAGTCCTATACCTTTGTCCTCAAGTACAAAATGGGTAGTGAGAACCGGGCCGCCGATGCCCTTAGCCGGAGGGTGACTTTGCTATCCACTATCCAAGCGGAAGTCACCGGGTTTGAGAGAGTGAAAAAAGAGTACCCCACTTGTCCCGACTTTGGGACCATCCATAACACTCTCTCCACCCAACCCCTTAAGGAACATGAGGGGTTCATTCTCCAAGATGGGTACCTCTTCAAGGGTACTAGGCTGTGCATACCCCGGACATCCCTTAGAGATTTCTTGGTGAGGGAGTTACATGGGGGTGGCTTGGCTGGCCACTTTGGGGTCCAAAAGACCATTGAGCTGGTAGAGAGACAATTCTATTGGCCTAGCCTTAAGAGAGAGGTGGCCAACATTGTTGGTCAATGCCGTACTTGTGCCTCCGCCAAACAGGTGAAGCAAAACACCGGGCTCTACACACCCCTCCCCATCCCAGACCGCCCATGGGAAGACTTGAGCATGGACTTCATCCTGGGCCTCCCCAAGACCCTACGCAAGCATGATTCTATCTTTGTGGTGGTGGATAGGTTCTCTAGGATGGCCCACTTTATTCCCTGCTCCAAAACCTCCGATGCCTCAAGGGTAGCCCGGCTATTCTTTGATGAGGTGGTCCGCCTCCATGGACTACCCAAGACCATTGTCTCTGACCGGGATGTCAAGTTCACTAGTTATTTTTGGAAAACCTTGTGGCACCTTTTGGGCACTCTTCTCAAGTTCTCTACCGCCTACCACCCCCAGACTGACGGCCAAACTGAGGTTGTCAATCGTAGTCTCGGAAACTTGCTCCGTTGTCTAGTTGGGGACCATCCTGGGAATTGGGACCTCCTCTTGCCCCAAGCTGAATTTGCATATAATGATTCTGTCAATAGGTCCATAGGAAAGAGTCCATTTGAGGTAGTGCATGGATATAGTCCTAGAAAGCCTTCGGATCTCATACCCCTCCCCCCTCATGCTAGAGTGTCAGTCTCAGCTGAGTCATTTGCACAACACATCAAAGAATTGCATGAAGATATCCGCAAGCATATAGGCAAAAGCAATGAGGCTTACAAAAGGCGGGCTGATGCTCATCGGCGACACTGTGAGTTCCAGGAGGGAGACCAGGTGATGGTGAGAACGGAGCGGCTCCTCCCAGGGCCCGCCTCCAAACTGAGGGCACGGGGTTCGGGACCCTTTCGGGTTCTACGACGGATTGGTACCAATGCTTATGAGTTAGACTTACCTGAGGGCTTTGGGGTTCACCCCACTTTTAATGTGGCGGACCTAGTGTGCTACAAGGGCCCCACGGTGGAACCCAGTCAGGATCTTGAACCTCTACCCCCCCTTGTGAGTGACCCTCCCGGAGCGAAATTACCACCCCAATTGAGAGGCCGGCTTGAGCAAGTGGAGGCAATACTGGATGAACAAAGTACACTTACCAGGAACAGGGTCTACCAGCGCTACCTCGTGAGGTGGAAGGGCCGTCCCCCGACCGAGGATGCATGGGTAAGCCGAGAGGACTTGATGCGCCTGGACCCGAGCCTGCTGGAGCAGTATGAGAGGCGATTGGACCCCTACTCGACGGGGTCGAGTTCTCCCCACCCCGGGGGATTTGATGAGGACATCTCCCAGTATTCACTATGGCACGAGGCGTCCCCGACTTCGTGACCCATTGGAGAAGTGGTTCTCATATCTATCTTTATTTTCTTGCTTATGTATTTTCTTTTATTTGAGTCATATCAGGTGTAATTGTCTTTTATTTGAGTCCACTATCTAGGTTTAAGGATTAATTAGCCATAGTGAGTCACTTGGGCCCTTAGTTGAGGGTGTTAGGCCCACTTAGTGGGCTTGGGCCCAGGGGCGCCCCCTTCTTGACTCATAGTTTTCTGTAGTTGTGTTAAATGTCAGGGGGTTTTGTGTAAAGGTCCTAGCTCTATATAAGGACCCCCCCTCCCTCCTTTGTAGCAGCTTTGATGAATTAAGAAATTTGCCACCCAATATTGTCTCTAGCTCTCTCTCTCTCTCTCTCTCTCTCTCACTCTCACTCTCTATCTCTCTCCAATTCTCTCTCATCCCCACCCCAAATTCGGAATCCACTCTCTCTCCTCTCTTTCACCTCTAATTAAGACCCCTCCCCCTTCCCTATACCCCTCATTTAAGTCCCCTCCCCTCCCCTAGGTAGAACTCCCACTCCCTAGGCATTCTCTCCCCTTCCCCACACAACCTTTCGTCTTCCCAGGCACCCTTTCATCTCCCCAAGGCCCAATTTCGAATTTGGGTGTTCCCTCCTCTCTCTCTCACCACCCCATTACCTCCCCACCTCCCAAAAGCACCCCCCTGCAACCCCAGCCACGTCCATCCCCCCCCCTCCCTTAACCCAAACCCACAAATCCCTTCCATCCCCCTTAATCCCCCCTCCTCAATCAGCTCCATTCGCAGGCAGAAATCAAGCCCGAGTTGCAGTCGATATTGGGAGCAGTTCCAGGCAGAATCGGCTTCCGGGTTCTTCATCAAAAACGTACGTTGGCGAGTCTTCTGACCAGGCGAGGTGGAATCGTCCGGTTTCGACTTCGTGGCCATTCAAGACGGCGATTCTCCCACGACTGGTCCAGTTATCCCCTGCAGAGGACCTGAGCTCGGTGGAAAGCTGCTCCACGACCAACGGTGCCGGAATCAGACCCAAGTCTCTTCTACGAAAATACTCCTCCCCCTGTCTGCGACCAAGATCAAGAAACAGAAGTGCGTTTGGTCCCCGGGAGCGTGATTTCTGATTTTTCCCCTCCAGACACTCGGGGCAGTTTGCTCAGGTCTGCTTCGACCCACAGTCAGTCAACAACGGCCCCCGGATCACTCCGACCCCGGAAGACATCCCCGCCAGTTTTGCTGCAAGGGGGATTCGACCACGGTTCCAGATCTTCAAGCGGTTCGAGAATCGGAGTTCGGGAGTCCCAGTTCGCACTTCTACCACGGCCAGAGACTGCGTCCGATTAAATCAGTAAAATTCAGAGGTGTCCCTGGCCCAGTCACGAAGACTACGCAGGTGGTCTCGCCATCGGCAAAATTCCTGAGGGTGAGATACGACTGCTGCACCGCCTCCTGCCCCTGTCCACAGCAAGCGAGCAGAATCGACGGAGACATCCGCTCCATCGTCGGGGGCACATTTCCCCCACCCGCCTGGCCGGCTTAACGCCCCTCCCTGCGTGGAGGTACATTTTGGTTGTAATAAGTTAATCCCCACCCCGAGATCACCCCTCCTGCGAGAGGCGTAGTGGTGTAACAGTTAACCCGCAGGTTGAAGCTACCCCGCCGCGGCGTCCGGGTACATACCCACGCCTCCCGGCGCGCCCGTCGTCTCCGGCCGGGATCGGTGTTTTCACACCGATCAGGTGAGCAGCTGGTCCCTCTCCTGGTCCTTTCAATTGCTTTGCTCGTTTAGTATCGTTTCCTTAGTTCGCCGGCGGTGAGTGAGAGCTTGAGCATGAATGTTTGATTTCGCCGTGAGTATCCACCGTGGTAAGTGAGGGAGAGCCACCCTAAACCCACGCCCCAGCGTGCTGGCCCGCCCATAAAGGGGGCATCCCAGGCCCATTAGGGGTCAACCATAAGCCCACCAACCGGTGGAAACCTTGGGGTCCCACCCCGGACCCTCGCCGTCATCATTCGGGCCCACCCGGGTGCACGTGTGCGTCGTGTGAGCTCGGCCACTCGGTGAGCCATTTGAGTGCTTGTATGCTTGTGGATTGGTAGGTCCAAGGGTCAAACATCTCATTAGTGGGCTGTGCCACATCATCCTAGGATGCTCATATGCATTTAGAGTCTTCGGTTGCATCTCTTTTGTCCACTAGCATGGCTACTTCATGTAAGTCACATCTATCTCACTCGGCCCTCCGCAAAGGTCCGATTGACACCCCTTTGGACAAAGTCCTATTTGAGGACCTTATCTTTAACGGATACCACCCTAGTGCATATTTAGAGTGGGAGGAAAACATGGACAAATACTTTAAAAGGAATCCAATGACTGAACCCATGAAAATCTACCTTGCCAAGAGTCGACTTGTGTACCATGCCGAGGATAGGTGGAAGTTCATTGAACAATTTAGGAGGGTTATGAGGCTAGAGCCTATTAACACATGGGAGAACATGAGACCCGAACTTAGGAAAGTCTACACTCCCTGACCTCCTCTCTCCTACCCGGGTTACCAAAACTCGAGGAGCACTCCCACTCCTCCAACCCCACCTGTCCAAACCCTTACCACTAGAACCCAAGTGTCCAAGGCCTCCACCTCCCCACCTAACCCCATGAGGGCCCCCACACCCCAACCAAACCCCCCTTCCCTAACCTACACTAGTCAAGCCCCTTTAGCCCCCACTTCCACCCCAAACGATCCCAAGGACAAGAGACCCCTAACCGACCCAATTCCCTCCATGGTGACCACCACTTATCCAATCCTCACCATTAAAAACCAAGTGGATACCGCGTCCACCCCTCCACCTAGGCCCATAATGGCCACCACCCCCAAACCCAAAACCCCTCACCAAACCCGTACCCCACAAGCCCCCTTGACCACCACCATAAACCCACCATCGTCCCCAAAAAGGGACACATCTCCCAAAACAAATCAACCCAAAACCCCTCACCCAACCCACCTCCCACTTCCTACACCAATCTTTCCCCAACCTAGGTTTCCTCTACTTCCCCTTCCTATCCCAACCCAAGCCCATGCTTGTTCACCACCCCTGGTGTGTCATACGCTAGCTATCACCAAACCACCCACCATAGATCCCCCTACTCCATTAGCAATAGAAGTTGCTACCCACACACCTACCCAAGTGGAGAAGGATGCCCATCCGAATCCACCTCCCAACATAGAGGAAATCCAAAGGCCAAACAACTCACACACCTCTAGCCTAGCTCCTCTAGAGACACCCAACCTCACCATAGATAAGTCCATACTCCAATGGCTCAAGAAAGGCCTCACCATTCCTAGTTCACAACCATGCCACCTACCCATGGGATATCAATCCCAAATCATTCCCATTCAGCCACATGTCACTTATCAAACTTCCTATTGTGTGGAAGATTTGGGAGACTTAGTGAACTACCTACATTGGCAAATTCACTTGACTAATATGCTAGCCTTGAGGCCGTCCGAAACTAACACCATTAGCCTAGCATATCCCTCCATTGGCTCCATCACTTCCATCTACACTAATGGCCAAGTTACTAGTGAGATCATCCTCCTTCTTCCTATGGAGGAAGAACCTATCCTAGTCCACTCCCCAACCATTAAGATCCCAAGTGCTTTGATCGGTCAACCCATTAGCAACCTTGGCCTAATTATTTAGGAGGATGACTCACCATTCGAGGACCTTGAGAGCATAGAGTACCCCTACCAAGGTGACCCTTACCATGATCCCTTTGACCCTTTTCTATGGGAGCCTAGATCTCAATGTAACCCACTCACCTTATTCACCACCCACCTTACCCTACCCTTACCACCCATGATAACCCAAAACCTTCCCTTCCTAGAATTGGGTTACACCAAAGAAGCCTTAACCATAGGCAACATACACAATGGGATTGATAGATGGCCCCACTCCATGATGTCTCCCTTCTTAGATCCCTTTGACTCATACGAATGGAAGCTCAAGGGCCACCCCATACCTATGCACATAGAAGTCATCACTAGGATTGAAATGCATGTGCTTAGGCATACCACCCCACTTGACATGATTAGAAAGTCGGGTCCATTCATTCATATCACCCACATGTCAAGAAGAAAACATGAGTGGTCAATATTTGGTTGTAATGGTCCACCATCATTCATCATAAATCTCAAGCATTTTAGGAGCATTCATGGATGTCCGGGTCCCCCGGCACTCATCACACTCACACATGAAAGGGACACCTATGGATGCCCCGGTCCTCCCAAGACATTCAAAGTCTTCATAACATCAATGCATGATAGGTCTACATGTGGTTGTCCTGGACCACCTTTGCGTACCACGCACTACTCACTCACACCGCATCTTAGTACATGGCATATGCATCAAAACATGCATCAAGCAAAAAGTGGTGAGAATTACAAAAAGCGGGCAAAAACTTGTGAGCGCCACTTGAAATTCCACGTTGGCGACTTGATGATGATGATGATTTTGGAATGGCTCTACTCTAGGGTCACCTCCAATTTGAGGGCACGAGGACTTGGACCTTGCCAAGTTCCGAGTGGCCTTGGCACCCGGCTTGCGGGTTGAACTTACCAATGAGTTTTGGGATTCATCCCACTTCCCATGTGGCGGATCCGGCACCCTCTAAGGGTACCGCGGTGGATCCTAGTGAGTGTCTTAAGCCTACACCTATCCTTGTGAGAGACACCCTCGGAGTGCCACCACAAACTAGCCCGAGAGCCCGACGTTAGCACATGGCGGCAATACTAAGCAAAGCAAGATCTCTTCGCCAGCCTAAGGGTGTGTCCGAGCCACTTTGTCGAGTGGAAGCACCGTTCCTCGGCTATGGACATGGGTCGAGTTTGGAGAACAAGGTTCGCCCGGAACTGCGTTTGGGATGCTACTTCCCCGGTGGACCCATACTCGACAGGGTCGAGTTTTTCCCACCCCGGGGGTATGATGGGGACATCCCTTGCCCCTCCACATTTTCTGAAGCTCGGATTGATAGTCGGTGTACGCCATTATGTTCCTCATGTGTTTGTGAGTCGAGTCATGTAATTTTCTTATTTTTATTTGAGTCTTAAACATGTAGTTTTCCCTTTATTGAGTCATGTACCTAGGTTAGAAAGTCATTTTCCTAAGTCTTGAAGTCATTATGTTGGTTTGATAGGTTAATGGGCCCATTTCATTGGGCTAGGCCCAGGGGCGCCCCTCCCTTGGACTGTTTGGTCATTAGTTAGTTTGTTAGGGTCAGTTTGGTCTTAGAAAAAGTGTGGGGTCTATAAATAGCCCCACCCCTCTCTCATTTGTAACAATTATGCTTGAATATTGAATCCAGAAAATTTCCACACCTTCTAGTTCCCTCTCAATATCTCCCTCTCTCTCTCTCTCTCTCTCTCTTACTATCACTCTCTCTAAGTGGGTTGTGCCCCCTCTCTCTCTCCTCCCCACCCCAATTTTGAAATTCATTCTCTCTCCTTCCCATTCACCCCTCATTAAGGCCCCTTCCCCTTCCCCATGCACTCATTCAATTCCCCCTCCAACCCCTAGGTGGAAACCCCTTCTCTTAGGCACCTTTCCACTCTCCCAAGCAACCCTCCCTCTCCCCAAGACTGAAAGAGCCCTTCCCTAGGCCAAATTTCGAATTTCCCTCTCCCTTGGGCTGTGCCCTTTCATCTCCCCACCTCTCTAACCACCCAAGGTCGCACCCCCCCTTCCCCATCCACCAAATAACCCCTTGTTCATGCCCTTCCCCACACCCTCTCCTCCACCTATTCTGTCCTTGTTGCAGATTTCAGAAAAGCAGTGATTTGCAGTAGCAGCCACAACTTCCCCTGAAGGCTCCCGGTGGCATATCTTATATTGCTGGAATCATCTCCAAGTCTTCTTTCCAACGGTGGTACTCCTGCCTGCATCCGAGTTCGGAGCTGTCCGGAGGAACATCATCTTCAACGACTGCGCAATCTGTCCCAGACTGAAGGCCAGAGCGATATTAGAAGCCGTTCAGCGGCCAACCTTGGAGAAATTCGATCATACTTCCTTCTACAAAATTCTTCTTCGTCTAGTCCTCCATCAGTATCAGAAGGAACGACACCAATCGCCCGCCGAGCTATTTGTTCTGAATTTCTTCGCCGGAGTGTGCAGTCTGCCCCCTGCAGGTCCAGGTTCAACCTATCTTCACTTCTCCTACCACCATTCTCTTCTGCGACCTCGGATTGTGGCCCCGTCAATTTCTGCTCGAAGCTACTCCGACCACGACCGCGTCACCGCCAGTTTCGTTCGATTTGGAGTTTGGGAGTGACCGCAGTGCCTTCTACAATCCACTGTATCAGTTCTGCATCAGTCAGAGGTAGAGTGTTGCTGTCCTGCTCCAGTCACCGGTCTAATCAGCCCTGAGTTCCAGAGCTTCCCAAAACATTCAAGCATCATCCTCGGCCAGCTGGGGAACTTTTGGCACCGGTTTCATCAAATTTGGAGCTCGGTTGAGTCCGTGGCAACATCTTCATCGGCAACCTGTTCAGCAAAACTGAAGAGTGGCAGAACCGGTGAAGCTTGGAGAGTCGGCGTTCTCTTCATAATTTCCCCACCCCGCTTGGCCGGCTGAAGGCCCCTCCCTGCGTGGAGGTAATATTGGTTGTAATAAGTCTAACCCCCACCCCAAGAGCCCCCCTCCTGCAAGAGGTGTAGTTCATGTAATAATATTTTCGCAGATTTGAAGCGACACCGACGCGGCTTGCGGGCGCAAACCCTTGCCTCCCCGCTCACCCCCCTATTTGGGCCGGAGTTGGCGTCTTCACGCCGGCTAGGTGAGCCTCAGTCCCCCTTTCCTTGCTGGTCAATATCACTTGCTTTGCTTAGTATTCTTGCTTTGCTGCGTCAGACGGAGAGCGAGGGCCCGGCCCAAATTGCCGAACACGTGAGTGTCCATCGCAGGCGAGTTGTGAGCGAGCCATTTCAACCCACACCCATGGTGTGACGGCCGCCCGTGAGTGGGCATCCCCGGCCCAATTGGGGTTCTCCCCAAGCTTGCCAAGCACCGGAGCATCATTGTCCCACCCCGGACCCTCTCCATTATCGTTTAGTTGCCCACGGGCACAAGTGTGCACCAAGCGAGTGAGCCGCTCGAGTGGTATCATCGCCAATTTACTTGCTTGCAACCTTAGGTCCAACGGTCATATTGTCTTGTGGTCATAACCCCAAGGTGGTGTCACATCAAAGAGAGACTGTGCGTCTCTGGTTTCCAAGTGGCTGGGAGTCACTTGGGGTGTCCATCCGGTTGGGAGGAAGAGGGGAGGTTGTTCCCCTGGTCAAGCTGTGTGGCAGCATCTTGTTCGCAGACTGAGTCTATAGTTTTCTAGCCTGTGCTAGTGGAAGCCTCACTCCAGTTGGGAGTGAGGGGTGGACGTAGGTCTTTGGACCGAACCACCTAAAAAATCTCTTGAGCAGTGGTTTGTCTGTGTGTTTGCTTCCGCTAGATGATTGATTAGGAGCGCTCCAAGTGTCTCTTCATATGTTCAATTGAATTAGTTTTTATTCTGGATTTGTGTTTAGCTTCTGAGTTTAATTTTCATTGGGCGATATTTCTAGCAGGATACATTCACCCCCCTCTGTATCCAGGGCTTGCACCCTATCAATTGGTATCAGAGCGGTTCTCTGATTGATCAGATCCAACGATCTGTAGAGGATCCTGTTGTCCCTTGGTGCATTTCTGAATTTACTCTCTGCTGCATAAATCTACTTGCCGATTTAATCCATGGGTTCTCCACCAGTTTACAATGGTTCTAACTTTAATTCATGGGTTAGCAGTCTGCACAATTATCTGGAATTGATGGATCCGGATCTGTGGAAGTTAATTTCACATGGTCCTCACAGACTGCCAAAGGAAGAGTCCAAATGGACTTAAAGTGACAGATCAAGAAATGGAGAGAATCAGAAAGTTTTGAAATTAATGAAAGAAGCTACTGACAAGGCTCTACATTCTTATTTTTATGACTGTAGGTCCGCTAAGGACATTCTGGATCAGTTGAAGCTAGCTCAGAGGATGAATGAGGACAGCTGCCTGATGGCTGATAAGAGCGACCATAGCACTGATCAAGATGAATTTGAAGATGCTGAAGAGGTAATCAACTCTTTCGATAGTTACACTTTAGATGACTGGGAAGATGCCTATGCTAATCTGTTACACTCCCATGAAAAATTGAGGAAGAAGAATAAAAGTCTGATAAAGAAGCTAACAAGTCAAGAGGATCCTATTTTTGGAACTGAAAATCTTGAAAATCCTGAAATTCTGAAAACTGAAAATGAGATTCTCAGAAGACAAGTGTCGAAACTAGATGGAATCCAATCAGAACTTGATCATGTTAAATCTGAAAACACTAAACTCAGAAAACAATGTCAAGAATCTGAACAAAAACTAATCAGTCTTGAGAATGAAAACAAATTGATCAATGAAGAGTTCGAGGCTGTTAGTGTTGCGAACTTAAAGTTTCAGGAAAACTTTGAAAACTGTAAATCAACATATCCAAGTTTCCTAACTGATGTTCTGTTTAATGATGATAAACTTGAGCAGGAGAACACTAGTCTAAAGGAGGAAATTGAGAAACTAAAACAGTTGAACTCCACCATGTCAGAGAGATTGCTGACATTTGAAAAAGGAAAATCTATTGATGAAAATCAAATTGAGCTTAAACTGAAATCAAAAATTGATAACCTTAAAACTTTGAATGATGTGATGCATCAACAAATTCTGGTCTGTGAAGAAGATATAGTCAACTAAGAACATCAGGTCTCTGCTCTTCAATCTGAAATAAATGATCTGAACAATTTTTTGTCAAAATTCGTAAATGGGCAGAAAAACCTAGACAAGCTACTAGGTGTAAAAATCAACACTAGGAAGGAAGGGCTGGGCTACAATAATGCTAACAAGAAAGAATTTCAGAGCAAGTTGATGACATCTTTTGTAAAAGCTTCAAATGTAGCCACCACTTCAAAAGATAAACAGCCCATTGTTCAGAAAACCGAAAAATAGAACAAAAATCATAAAAAGATTGGAAAATAGAAAATAAATAAAAAGGGTTCACTAGGGCATGTTGATCACAGTTCTCACACACATTCACATGCATCTAAAAAGATAATGTCATGCCATTATTGTCATAAATTTGGTCATCTGATGCATGAATATAAATTGATGGAGAAGGATGATATGACTGCTAGGAAACTTCATGATAGAAATCCTTCAATTCTGAAAAAGAAAATTGAATGCTTCCACTGTGGTAAATTAGGACACACAATTGCACAGTGCTGGTTTGCAAGTGATAAGGAAAATTCACATTCATATCATGCTAAATTTCATGGAAACAGTCATGCTGTTAACAAGAACAAATTTGATTCAATAAACCAGCATATGACATGCTTCAATTGTGAAAATTGGGTCATAAGAGATCCAAATGATGGCTGAGGGCTGGTGGAAGAAATTCTAACTTATGTCTTCACTGTGGCAAGATGGGCCACATTGTAGCCCAATGTTGGCATGCTTAGGGAAGGAAGTTTAACAATAAATCTGGTAAATTCCCTGTCAATAGAAATATTTCTGATAGAAATGAATTTGTGTTTGAAAATAAAACACTTACATGTTTTGAATGTGGGAAGCCAGGCCATAGAGCTGCTGACTGTTGGCTAGCTTATGTTGGTAAACATAATCTTAATTCTGTTAACAAAAATTTCATGCATATGCACATAGAACTCATACTAATCAGAATGTACATAAATCAAATCTGAAATCTGCTGCCTCTTGCTATTATTGTGGTATATTAGGTCATTCAATGAATAATTTCCATCTGATGAGATATGATGACCTAAATGGTAAAAGGTTGTTTAGAACACCTGCCAAAGGTGTCACTATTAACCATGCAGGACCCAAGACTGTTTGGGTACCTGCCCATGCAACATAGTGTGCTAACTTGCAGGTGTGCCCTTGAAGCTGAAGAATAAAAAAAAGGGGGGGGAATAAACCAAGGCACCCAAGTTGATAAAACACCATTCAGGTAAATTCTTCACATCTGTTCAAATGAAATTTATGGTTGATCTGATAAGTCATAGTTTCATTCATACATGCTTTTTGTTTGGTTTGACTCTTGCAGTGAGCTTTGTGGGCTTTCTTGTTTGCACTTTGAGCTGAGTGCATATATGAGTATTGCATAATCATGCACTTGACACACAATCATTGAAAATCTGATGCATATAGGACTGTTGGTATTGCATTGTCATGCATGACCACTTTGGTATATCAACTGGTAAGCTACTAAAGGGCAGAGGAAATCTGTCTGGAGGTTCTTACTTTGTGTGAGATGGTCTTTTAGACCAAGTTCTCCGCCAAGTACCAATGGTCAAATTTGCATATCAGAGAATGTCTGCATCTTCATGTGAATATTTTGCTTCATGCCCATGCATACATGTAGTTAATTGCATTGCATTTCATTACATTGAAAATGCCAAAAAGATAGATTGAATGCATACATTTAGGGGGAGCATTATTCTTACTCTTGAAATCACACAACTATTTTTAGATTTACTGCATAACATGTTAAATCTATTGTTGCATAGTTATTCATCATCTGCATTGTCTTCATGACATATAAGATGATTTATTGTATTTAGTTAAAGGGAGTCATAGCATAGCATATCACTTATTTTTGAAAAATCAAAAAAAAAAGAAGGTAGTGTCTCACTGCATATAGATAGGGGGAGCATGCTTAATCCGTTCAGTTGTGTTTTTATCTGAACTCTTCCTATCCACCTACTTGATTCATCTTGTCAATTCTATAGTGTCAGTGATTCCATCATCAAAGTGGTATCAAATGATCTTTCTTGACTACTTCTGAAGTTGTTCAAAATCTGAATTCATACCTTATAGGTATCTGTCTGTCTCTCCTAAATCTGTTGAAGGAGAGCTTCACTTCTATTCAGTCATCCTTGAACTTCTATGCTCAAGAGAAGCTCCTTTGCTACAATTTTTCAGAATCCATGCTGTCTGTTGAATATTCTCACTTGAATTACTAAGCTGAGATATGAAGTAAATCTTCAGCCTGAATACTACTTCATAAAAGTTAAAACATCTTCAATGAGGAATCTTCCATTATACATGCTTAAGAACATTTGTTAACTGGAACTGGTTTAAGTCTTATGTACTCTTGTTTGGTCACAAGGAACTTGAAAATATCTGTTTCAACCTCTTAATAAACCTTAACTGTCTGCTTCATGTAAATTCATGTAAGACTTTCTGAAATCTGAAAAGTTGATATCCATGTCTACGCTGACTGAGATATATAGTGTATGTGGTTGTTCCTAAACATCTAATTTGTTCTGAATCCATTTTTGAGTAAAAGTATGGACAGAGCAATGACTGTGGTTACTGAGAAACCTGTCCAAAGGATTGAGCCATGAAGTACCATGGTTAACTCTGTTTAAAGAGATGATTGGAAATTATTGTGAAAATATGGCAGAGCAATGGCATAGTTGTATTGAGTAACCGGGGATTCTGGCCTCTGATCAAGGTGTATCCTCATGCCAAAGATACTTTTAATGCTACCTCTGTTCTCTAAAATGGAAGAAGCAATACAGTTGTCACACTGAGTAACTGGGGATTCTGGCCTCTGATCAAGGTGTTTCCCCACGTCAAAAGGTGCTGATGAACCAAAATTGTTCATTAAAATTTTTTTTTTTAATTTGTGTAAATCAATTTCTGAAAGAACAATTAAAATTCAGGTGCATTCACTTATGTTTCTGTTAAAGCTGTCATGGAAAGAAAACTAAGTAAGATGGAAGTTGGTTGAACTAGAATCCTATATGAGCTTGTAGTTCCTCTTTATTAAGAGTTGGTTCAGATATGAGTACAATTTCTCTTTGAAAAATTTCGGTTCACATAATTCTTAAACCACATCTGACAATCAAGGTTTCATAAGCTTCTATAATGGAGGAATCTAGAACTGAAAATTATGCTTTATGAAGTTGGTATCTTGCTGAAAAGTTCGTTCATTATCTCAATTATCACATATTGTTGAATCTGCTCATCCTATGGCTCTTTATCACTATGTTTTGATTCAGACTGGTTGTCATTTATGAGAGGCACTTCTCTCAGTTTAACCAGTGTACTTGCAGTTCTTTGGATAACCAGAGTTCATCCGTGTAGAGTGCTACTGAAAATCTATCCTCCTCACTTATTCATTGTGATTACAGTCTGTGTTTTGCTGATAGATGCTCATCACTTCACTATATCAATTGGCTTCACTCCATCTAATCAGGGGGAGCTTCCATGTCATGATTCCTTAAAGGGGAGATCTAGTTAGCATTCTTGAGTGTCCATGTACTTTTGTTGACATTCTCCCTTCATCTCAATGGGTTTCATTCATCAAAACGTTTTCTGATAAGAGGGAGCTTAGTCAAAAGGGGGAGTTTGTAATTCACTCATATTATGCAGTCTTATTCTTTCCTCTTCAATTCACGTCTTTTTACTGAAGTCAAAGGGGGAGAAATATTTGATCAAGTCAGTATGACTCATAGAGTACTCATAGTGCTGCCATCATCAAAAAGGGAGAGATTATTGTGTCCCTGTTATTTTGATGATAGCAAACACCATAAGTCATTTGAATGCATACAATTCTGTTTGTGGTGCATATGAATGTTTCATTGAAAATCTTATTTGAATTATTGTTGCATTTAAATATGGCTGTGTGGTGTGTGCTTTGGTGCATTTCATTATTGCTGATGCATTTCATAATTGATTGTTATCTGGATTGCTTGTTATCTGGATATCTTGATGTCAGTCTGTTCAATGGGTCGACCCATCTGGAACCCCCCTTCCAGATGGGTCGACCCCCCAAGTCTATACAACGCCAATCTGTTCATGCATCATATCTCAAGTCTACACACTGCATTTTAGGCAAAGTCTGCATATTGGTAGAGTCTGTACATTACCTTCAAAGCCTTCCAAGTGTGTACACCGGTCTGTTGAAAACTCAAGTCTGTACAGCACCCAGGTTCCTGCATTTCAGGCGAAGTCCATACATTGGGCCCTTCATCAAAGACCATACAGTGCACTGTTAATCAAGTCCATACATTGCATAATGTTCATCAAGTCCATACATTGCATAATGTTCGTCAAGTCAATACATTGCACTGTAGATGCATCGAAGGGAAGTATGCACATCGGACTGTTCATGAGAAGTCTATACATTGGAAGTGTGTACATTGTTCAGCTGCCTTGATCAAGTCTGTACAGCGAGCATCGTTTATGTGTCTCAAGCCATTCTCCAAGTCTGTACATCATACTGTTGAAACCTCAAGTCTGTACAGCGAGCAGCGTCCTTGTGTTTCAAGCCATTCGCCAAGTCTATACAATGGCTTCGGCATGCCAAGTCTATACAATGGCTTTGGCACTCCAAGTCTGTACATCGCTTCAGGCACTCCTGTGCAAAGTCTATACATTGTATCTTTTACCTACGTTACTCGAAACAAAGTCTATACACGGCTGGATGATCAAGTCTGAACATTGGCGGCTTTCCCTACGTTCTGGCCAAGTCTATACATTCATGCCTTTCCCTACGTTCTGGCCAAGTCTACACAACGCTTGCCTGACTTCTGTTTCAAGTCTATACATTTGTTTCTAAGGCAAAGTCTACACATTGGCTCATGGTCTTCAAGTCTGTACAGAGTTCAAAGCCTATACATTGTTCACTCAGCTTCTTCATGTCTATACAGAGTCTTCATCTTCTGAAGTCTGTACATTGGAAGTGTGTACAGTGTTTAGTTGCCTTTCTCCAAGTCTATACATCCGATTGCCTTTGCATTGCTCAAAGTATGTACATCCAATGCACTCAAGTGAAGTCTATACATTGACTGTTCATTCATCCTTCGAAGTCTATACATCCATCAGTGAATCTTCAAAGTCTGAACATCCGTTCACTTCACTCAAGTCTATACATCCACAGTGGAACGCCAAGTCTGTAGATTGGCCTCAAGCTTCACAAGTCTACACATTGTCTTCGGCTTCAAAGTCTGTACAGTGGGTCAACCTGCCAAATCTATACATTGGACTCTGTTTCATAAAGTCTATACATTGGACTGTGCTTCGCCAAGCCTATACATTGGGATCGGGTCTGCAAGTCTGTACACTGCTCCTCAGATGTTCCAAGTCTATACATTGGCGTACTGTTCATGCATCAGTTATCAAAGTCTATACACTCACTCAGTGTTCACACTTATTCATTGCTGCTTCTGAAGTATATACAGTCGTGTTAAAAGCCTGAACTAACTAAGTAGATACATTCCTTTTATCTTTGCCTGCAAGTGATTTAGGCTAATGAAAGGCACGTGATCCGAGGGCTGACAGGAAGCTGACACGTGGCCAAATATCTTGGGCGGGAAATGTGGAACACACGCGCCCAGTGCTGCTCCTGCTCGAGCTGCTATATAAGAAAGACTTCATTGTCTGAAGGAGGCTGATCAAAAAAAAAAAAGAGAAGAACAAAAGCAGAGAGCAGAAGAAGAAGATATAGAAGGAGAGTGAGCCGAAGATAATAGAGTAGCAGAGATTGAGAGAGTAAAAGAGCAGAAGCAGAAGAAGAAGAAGAAGAAAGAAGAAGAGAAAAGAAAAGCTAGTGAGAGCCTGCGAAAGAGAAGAAAAAGAAGAGTGAGAAGAAGAGAGAGCTAGAGTGATAGAAGCTTCAACTGAAGATCTGTTCCTGCTGGGCCGTGGATCAAATCCAGGCCAGCAAGCTCCTGCGAGAGCCACAGTCTGAGTTTACTTTTTTCCAGCTTTCTGTTGCTGCGTTTTTATTTTTCTTTTCAACTATTCACTAGTTGTTCTTCCGATTCTCTTGTGTGAGGTCGGGTTCCCTCCGGTGTGGAGGAAGAGAGACTTGCGTCTCTGGTTGCCTTTGACTGGGAGTCATCGGTTGTTTCCCTCTGGTTTGGAGGAAGGGAGGATGGGTCCTCCGATTCTGGGCTTGTAGGTTTCGAGTCCAGGGGTCCCTCCGGTTGGGAGGAAGAGAGGTCCGAGACCTCTAGTTTGCAGGTGACTTGGTGTCACTTGTGCTTCCCTCTGGGTTTCAGAGGAAGAGAGACTTGGGTCTCTAGGTTCCCCTCCGGTTTGGAGGAAGGGAGGATTGGTCCTCCGGTTCTAGTCTTGTGGGTTGCAAGACTAGGTGTTCCCTCCGGTTTGGAGGAAGAGAGACTGTGCGTCTTTGGTTTCCAAGTGGCTGGGAGTCACTTGGGGTGTCCCTCCGGTTGGGAGGAAGAGGGGAGGCTGTTCCCCTGGTCAAGCTGTGTGGCAGCATCTTGTTCGCAGACTAAGTCTGCAGTTTTCTAGCTTGTGCTAGTGGAAGCCTCACTCCGGTTGGGAGTGAGGGGTGGACGTAGGTTTTTGGACCGAACCACCTAAAAAATCTCTTGAGCAGTGGTTTGTCTGTGTGTTTGCTTCCGCTAGATGATTAATTAGGAGCGCTCCAAGTGTCTCTTCATATGTTCAATTGAATTAGTTTTTATTCTGGATTAGTGTTTAGCTTCTGAGTTTAATTTTAATTGGATGATATTTCTAGCAGGATACATTCACCCCCCTCTATATCCAGGGCTTGCACCCTATCACTTTTCTAGCGCGTGCTTCCTTCTGCGTTGTTGCACGGGCTTCACGGTTGGGTCGAGGTTGAGTTTGTGCATCACCGTCTTCTCCGGTATTCCGGGGAGTTGATCATCAGACCATGGTAGGTCGGCTCCAATCTTTACTCCCAGGGTCGGGTCATCATTTAGGAAAATCATTAGCAACTCGCCTCCAGGCTCGGAGGTTATGGGTTTTTTCTCGACTTCTCGGGGGCCCTTGTTCTTCCCGTCCGGCCTTGTGGCTTCAACCGAGATATTATAGCACCTTCTGGCCGTCGCCTGATTGCCCCGGACTTCCCCCACCCCATTTTTAGTGGGGAACTTCATCTTTTGGTGATAGGTAGAGGGCACCACTTTCGTTCGTCTAAGGATTCCTCCGCCGAAGATTGCGTTGTATACTATGATACCATTGATCACTATGAAGTCCACCATAACCGCAACGATTTTGGGTGGGGTGCCAGTGGTAACCAGCAGGCTTAGGGCTCCATCGGAATAAGTGGCATGGCCATTGAACCCGCAAAGGGGGGTTCGGATCGGGCAGAGTTTAGACGGATTCTCCCCCATCTTAAGGAAACACTCATAAGATAAATCATCAGGGGCACTTCCATTGTCAACAAGAATCCTGTCTACGTTACAATGGTTTATCGTGGCCGATATGACTAGGGCGTCGTCTTGCGGAGTGGTCAGCCCTTCCAGGTCTTGGTCGGAGAAGACTATGACCTGGGGCTCACTTGGCAGGGCCTTGGGAGGCTAGATGGCTCGGCTCGCCCGCTCAGCATGATGCTTCCTTCCTCGGCCACTGTGTCCTCCTGATGCTGCTCCTCCAGCGATGACGTTGATGTGGACCCTTGTTGGGTCCGTAGTGCAGGAACACGGTTCTAGAGGGGGGGTGAATAGAATCCTCTACTAAAAACTATGTCCAATTAAAAACTTAAACCTACTCGCACAGCGGAATTAGCAAGATTAACAAGATTGAGGAATTTAAGCTAAACAAGCAGGATAAACTAAATTCACTCAATCTCACCGTGCTCACACGATTGCATAAATAGATTAAACGGAGGTGCACACAATCACACAAATCAAACCATGAGACACGGGGATTTTTAAGGTGGGTCGGGACCACGACGGGCTCCCAACGTCCACCCCTCACCAAACCGGTGAGGCTTTTTCCACACGCTGCGAATGCAGCAAACACGAAGATTTCTCCCCATACACACGGGGTAAAATCCCCAAACCACACGCTACGAATGCAGCAACACATGGGGATTTCTCCCCACACACACCGGGAAAAGAATCCCAACACACTTGCGGATATGCTCCTCACCACACGACGCACAAGCGTCAACACAAACCACTCGGAGAAACCATTCTCCGAACCCACACACAGAATAATCGTTCAGAGAAAGATGAAGTGTCCACGAATGTATACAATAGACTCCAAACAAACTCTATGGACTAAATCAGAGAAGATATAGCATGTATGAAACTCCCCCTTCAAGGAATACTCTGGCTCTTCTTGGCTCGTTGTCGGATGGCCGCGATTTTGGTGTCCTCACGTTCCTCTCTTCGAGATGCTTCTTTTCTTCTTCTACCACGAGCTCTAAATCCTCAGAGATGGAGATGAGAACTACCTTGCAATAGCTCCTCTGCCTTTTCCCCTTTTTTTCTTCTCCTACAAGACAACACAAACAAGCATTAGAGTTCATTTCTTATCAAATTCGGAGGTCACATGTAAATATATATAGAAGGCACCAAAAGACCCATATACCCATGCAAAACCCTTACAAAATGACCCTAATATGTTCATTAGTAACCTAGGGGCATTGGTGTAAAATTTCACCCCAATCAGAGGTCATTTGGATGGGCTACGGTGGCCCACGGAAAAGTCGCGCGGAGCTGCGAAACCAGATGGGACGTCCCATCTAGCAAGTGGTCGTCCCATCTACAAGCAGAGTTCTGGTTTTTGCCCAGAACAGAGAATGGGTCGACCCATCTCTGGAAGTGGGTCGACCTACTTGCAGACAGAACACTAGTTGGCCATTTTTTTGGCCCAGGGGTCGACCCATTGAGTGGGGGGGTCGACCAATTCACTTAGAAACATTAAAAATATATTTCTAAATCATTTCGAATGATCTAAACATGCAACCTAATGAATTCTAACATCCATTCATGAATTTTAATGATGAAAAATAAATTGTTTCAAATGGAGTGCATGTAATTCAACATCATGAAGGTTTTCGCATGAAAGCACATCCTAAACCCGGATTTCATCAATTCAAACTCAATGAAAAATTATTCTTCCTCATTCAACATATAAATCAAATAACCATACATTGAGACAAGATGTTGGCATATTTTTAGACCTCATTCAACAAATGGTCATTTCAATAGCTTAAGCATTTTGCAACCTCAAAGGAAAAGTCATTTAGACAATGCAAGAAACACTTTAAAAACTACAACACCATATGAAGTGAATGCATGAAGGAGTTTCCAAACCACCAAAATCTCAAGTGGAAACAAAGTCATTCAAACCACTTAAACTCATTATATGGGCTCCATGAAACCAATTTCACTTTGATGAGTGTGAACGTATTAAACACATAACAACCCTCAAGAACCATAAGGTATATTCATGAATCATGCTAAGGGCTTTTCTAGTCTACTAAAAGGTCATTTTTCACAGGTAAAAGATAGAGGGATTTTACCATGCATCCAAGTGATATCAAACTGATTTCCATCAATGTCCATCCTGCAAAAACAAGATAAATCATTAGATCTACATGGAAATCAAGATCAAGGAGTTCCACTCTTAAGACATGCATTCAACCATGAGTGCTATATAAGAGTCAAACATATTATGTGCCTCAAGGATCATGAAGAAATCATGAACCACAAACAAGGGTATTGCAACCTATACACACTATGCATGAAAACTCATGACTACACAAGATTTTGTTATGATGAACTTGAATCTATCACTCATCCAAATATAAAGACATGAAAGCTCAAGCTCAACCTCCTCCAATTCAAGCACACAAGGTGGTTAGATATTACTATGATCCCATTAGTATCAACCATGAATTTTCTTCCTGAAAAGCATGATAAAGCACGAGGTTAGATGAGAATCAAAATCCTTGCATCAAGCATCAATTCTATGAACATGTTCACAATAAAATACATCAATGAACCTGTTCAAACATGTATTTTGCTTCTCATATCAATCAACAAAAATATATTTGACCAAATGACAAGGTTTTGAAATGATAAGTATGAATCTATCATTCAATCAAATATATTAACATGGGAGCTCAAACATTCAAATAGCTTACATGTATCTTTCATAATTTCAACATCAAAATGCTTCAATACCCAAATGTTAACAATCATGCCAAATGCAAAGCATGTAAGAAAGCATTGGAACACATTCATTCAAATGGCATTCTTGTTGACAAAAACTAACATTCATGAAGCATTATTTTTCACAAAAACTTTCTCATCAATACAGAGCCATAAAAACATGAATAACCATTCAAGCACAAGGCCAAGCAAGTCTAGGCAACAAAGTCATTTTATAATCATCAAAAGCACATACATAATAATCTCCCCCATTTTAATGATGACAAAATGTTATGCATTAATGCTCATTAATGCTCTCTCCCCCTTTGACATAATCATAAATTGGGATCAACATGTGGAATTCACGATAGCATCAAAACCAAACCAACATGCTTTCTCCCCTTATGGCAAAATGAGAACGGACAAGCAAAATATGATATTCATGAAAGAAGCACAAAGTAACTGCCTCTCCCCCTTTGTCATTGACAGAGAATCAACGGACAACGGGGTTATTAAGAGAGCCATATGCACATTATGTTTAAGAAGATGCAATTTAAAATATGCATGTGTGAATGCACTAAATGCCAAATATGCATGAACTAATTTGCACATGTTTGAAATGCAAGTTTTGGGCAATATGAACATGCAGAATGCAAGTAGAATGATCAAGTATGATTGACTTCCATGCAAGTAAATCTATATACATAAAATATAGCTCCCCCATTTTATTTATAATGAGAGGATAGGTGTACGAACAGTGCAGGTGAGTCAATAAAACCATGGTGCTCATATGTACACCTAGGAAAGTGTGCAGATAGATAGCAAAGACATACACCAATCAAGCAGTCAATCAAATTTTTAAAACACATATTAAATTAAATTACCATGTGTATAAGTGAATAACATGAAAATAGGCTTTAGTCATATGGATATCCCGATTTTCAATTGAACGCAAGAGTAATTACATAGACTGCATTTAAATCTAGAGAACAACGTATTGGAGGCTACGCTCTGTCCCATTAAATTTTCATCAGAATTTTTCTCAAAAATTTCACATTGACAATCTGAATTTTTCTTAAAGTGATCAGGTTCAAATAATTCCTTTTTACGCGAGTAGACACATGGAGCTCATGCCAGAATCCCTGGTTACTCAAAATACTGAACCATTTCACTTCATTTTGAACAGAGGTACTTTAGTCAACACTTTTCAAAAATGAACCACATCACGTCTCAGGTGACGTGTATCCAGTTTACTCTGTGAGACTAAGCATTGCTCTGCCTTTCATTTCATCCAAATTTTTTCAGCTGAGGCAGGCAGCTTTTTCCTCAACTGCCACTTTATCATAAATGCAGCAAGTTTAATTATTTTAGAGTGTTGAAATGAAATTCTTATATCCTTATGAATAACACTCTTTTTCACATTAAAGTGCATGAAGTGTGAGAATTTGATTTAACATGTATGGAGAAAATTTAACTCAACACAAGATAGTGCAGCTCCCCCTATGTGAATGCACTAAACAGAATATGTTGCCCCTGAGTGTTTAACATTAAGCACAATAGTTAAGACTCAGATGTAACATTATTTATCAAGAGATATGAGGTCTTAGAAGTTTCAAAGAATGGGTTTTAGCATATATTAACATGCAATCATACAACAGAAACATGCAAATATGCAACATAGAGTGCATTATGAATGTAGAATTTCAGATTTTATATGAATGTTCCAAATGCACCTAATGCACAAACTCTTATGCGTGCAACCTATAACAACATGAGAATACAATGCAAGATGCAAATTAAAGGCCCAATGTTATGAAGTTTCAGTTCATGAAGGTTAGCGGTGTTCAAAATGATGCATCTTAAAGTATGCACTATATGCATGCTGAAAATGTCAAATATGCACATAGGCACACAATGAGCTTCATCTTTCAAATGAAATGAGTATGCACTATATGAGTGATAAGTATGCAATATATGCAACTATGCACACTATGACTTCCATCTTTCAAATCTAAAGTTTATGCTCAAAATTAGACGAAGGGGGAATGTATGAACAAGGTTTTAACTAACTATTCATGCAAGCACTCATGATTCAAGATATGTAATTATCATGAAATATATGCATATGCCCTATATGCATGAATATGCAATATGCATTTTTTTTATTTTGTGTGCCCATAAATCATGGCTTTCAAGCATAAATAAGTCAACGTATGCAAGAGACTCAAATTCACAAAGCATGCATGATATGTGAATGATATGCAAAAATGCCAATACGATATTTTTATGGAGATTTCAATTTTTTTTTGTGCATTCTTGAATACTCAAGTGAACATGAAATCAGTAAATGCATGAGTTGAGTTTTCAATGAATTTAACACAGAACCATAAGTATTTCATTTCAAGCTTTATCATGAGCAGCCATTTTCCTTACAACCCAAACATTCGACCATGATCATTCAAAATGGTATTGCATGAGATAAATCTTCAGATTGAACAAATCAAGTAATTTGTCGATCATGCAGAGCAACCACACACATGGTCAACAAGCTTTAAACTAAGCCATGGTCATCATCCAATGCCAATTGTTGCATTAAAGAACAAGCAATTCCACAGTTCAAAAATTTTATCTTCTTGAAACATGAAAGATTTTCAAGTTGTACCAATTGTAAATTTAAGATCACTGTAAATCAAGGCAAATTGATTTCATTCCAACAGACATGTTTCCTCATAAGTCAAACATGTTGAATTTTTGAATTTTGGTACTAGGCGGAGAACTTCGATCCTAAGATTGACTCACGCATAGTGATAGCTTCTTGACAGACTTAATCTATCATTTTACATATCACCATTTGATATACCAAAATATTCATTCAATGAAGGCCTGTATGACTTGTGAAGAATTCAAAACATGATTCCAACAACATAACTGAGGTGAAAACATCAAAATCACCAAGTTTGATAATAAGAAAAAGTAAAGTCAGGGTTTTACTAAACGAGTGTGCCTTGTTCCCTTTTATTGGAACCCCTTTCAATTTATTTCCTCAAGGCACACCTGCTTCAAATTCAACTCATTTGATAAATTTGGGAACCCAAGCCTTCTTAGGTCCCTTGGAGTTAGTGGCATTATCACCCACTGAATTCTTCCACACTTTCATTGCTTCCATGTCGTCATTTCTCATGATCTTGCAGTCCTCAATCACATGACCATGATTTCCATAATAAAAATATTGAGGAGAAGAATTTCTAACAAAAGATATTCTTTCATGAGCAAAAGTATTTTCAAAAGTATTCCATCTCCTATTTCCAAAAGATCTAGGTCTAATAAAATCAAACCTAGCATTCGTTCTAGAAGCATGAAAATTATCACTTTTCAAAAATTAATAGTTTTTCATTACATGACCGTATTTCCCACAATGAAGACAACAAAGAGATGTGGGTCTACGGAAAACTTTTTCATTGTTTGCATGAGTTTTTGGAAAGAAGTTTCTCTTGTAAGATGAAAACTTTTGAGCATGAATTGTATGGTTATCATTGAATTTTCTTTAAACATTGAACTTAGCATTGTTAGCATGAAGTTCATCTTTTTGCTTCACAAAGTAATTTTTCATCACATGACCTAGTTTATGACAATAAAAGTATGAAATATTTCTTTGTCTTTTACATGCAAATTTTTCTTTGCATGCATGTTGGTCATCTTTTTTCATGATATCACAATCATCCATAACATGACCATGCATGCCACAGTAAAAATAACTCAACTTTGAACTTCTAGGAACATGAGCATGGTTTTCATGATTTTGGTGAGAATCAAATTTTCTATTATGACTCTTAGGACCATTTTGACAGTTGGGTGATGGAGCAAATTTTTTGATCCTAGGTTGGGCATGAATTTTAATCTGGGGTTTCTCAACAAAGGATGCATTAGAAGAACATGAAGCATGCACGAATGACGTTTGGGTTTTCAGACCAAAGACTTTCTTTTTAGTGGGTTCATACCCAAGACCTTCCCTTTAAAAATTCACCTTGGTCCCCAATATTTTGTCCAAGTTATCTTTCCCCTTGACAAATTTGGACAACGATGCATTCAAATCAATGATTTCATTTTAAAGGGATGCAATGTGCAACTCATAGCTAGCAATTTCTTGTTCACTGCAAACATTACATTCATTCAACACTTTATTTACAGTTTTATAGCTTTCAAGTTCTTGTTCTAGCATAAGTAGTTTTTCAGATTCAACATTGACATCTACAGCTTTCCCTTTTTTAAAAGTTAACAATTTTTCAGACATAGCGTTGTTTAAATGTTTCAGTTTTTCATTTTCAGATTTTAACAACGCATTCTCTTTTTCAAATTTTTCAAGACATTTCAAGCTTCTCTCAAGAAGAGAAATTTCAATTAGCATGGCACCATTTTTCTTTTTAAGTTGTTCATTTTCATCTAAGATGCCCTTGCTATCAATTTCATTATCAAGAAGTTTTTCAAACAATTTCTCATCATCAGATAAAGAAGCAAGCTTGTTCTTAAGGCATTCTTTATTCTTCTTTATTTGATTGAATTCATCCTTGAGAGCTTCATTTTCACTCCTTAAACATGCAATTGTATCTTTGTATTCTTTAATGTCAATCATGCATATCTCATTTAATTCCTCATTCTCAGTACACTTTTCACAGAGGGAGTCATGAACATTGTCTTCAACTTCCTTTTTCAATTTTTTATTTTCTGACTTGATTTTCTTATATCTACTCGACAACTCCTCATAAGCATCAAGTAGTTCTTCAAATGACATTTCATCTTCATCAGAGTCAGAGTTAGAATTTACGTCATTTGAATTTTCATCTCCATGAGCTATTAAGCATGGATCCATCACTTCTTCTTCATACTTTCGTGCCAACTCATCCCAAAGGTCTCTTGCCGACATACACAAGAGAATTTGTGAAAGTATATTAGATTCAATGGCATTCATGAGGAAATTTAATGCTCTAACATTCATTGCATTTTTCTTGACATGCATATCATCCCAGTTGTTATGTTCAGTAGGAAGCTTGTATGAACCTTCACATATAACCTTCCAAACATTAGGCTCATGCAAACCAAGATAAACACACATAGCATTTCTCCAAGAAATATAATCATGACCATCAAAAGTAGGAATGCAATTCATAGAGATTTGATCAATAGAAAAATTCATGATTGTAGAATGCACTGGGATCACTCTTTAGATCGTGAGATCTAAGGACAATAGAGCCTTGCTCTGATACCAATTGTTGGGTCCATAGTGCAGGATCACGGTTCTAGAGGGGGGGTGAATAGAATCCTCTACTAAAACCTATGTCCAATTAAAAAACTTAAACCTACTCGCACAGAGGAATTAGCAAGATTAACAAGATTGAGGAATTTAAGCTAAACAAGAAGGATAAAATAAATTCACTCAATCTCACCGTGCTCACACGATTGCATAAATAGATTAAACGGAGATGCACACAATCACACAAATCAAACCATGAGACACGAGGATTTTTAAGGTGGTTCGGGACCACGACGGGCTCCCTACGTCCACCCCTCACCAAACGGGTGAGGCTTTTTCCACACGCTGCGAATGCAGCAAACACGAAGATTTCTCCCCACACACACGGGGTAAAAATCCCAAACCACAAGCTGCGAATGCAGCAACACATGGGGATTTCTCCCCACACACACCGGGAAAAGAATCTCAACACACACGCGGATATGCTCCGCACCACACGACTCACAAGCGTCAACACAAACCACTCGGAGAAACCATTCTCCGAACCCACACACAGAATAATCGTTTAGAGAAAGATGAAGTGTCCATGAATGTATACAATAGACTCCAAACAAACTCTATGGACTAAATCAGAGAAGATATAGCATGTATGAAACTCCCCCTTCAAGGAATACTCCGGCTCTTCTTGGCTTGTTGTCGGATGGCCGCGATTTTGGCGTCCTCACGTTCCTCTCTTCGAGATGCTTCTTTTCTTCTTCTACCATGAGCTCTAAATCCTCAGAGATGGAGATGAGAACCACCTTGCAATAGCTCCTCTGCCTTTTCCCCTTTTTTCTTCTCCTACAAGATAACACAAACAAGCATTAGAGTTCATTTCTTATCAAACTCGGAGGTCACATGTAAGTATATATAGAAGGCACCAAAAGACCCATATACCCTTGCAAAACCACCCTAATATGTTCATTAGTAACCTAGGGGCATTGGTGTAAAATTTCACCCCTATCGGAGGTCATTTGGATGGGCTACGGTGGGCCACGGAAAAGTCGCGCGGAGCTGCGAAACCAGATGGGACGTCCCATCTAGCAAGTGGGTCGTCCCATCTACAAACAGAGTTCTGGTTTTTGCCCAGAACAGGGAATGGGTCGACCCATCTCTGCAAGTGGGTCGACCTACTTGCAGATAGAACACTATTTGGCCATTTTTTTGGCCCAGGGGTCGACCCATTGAGTGGGGGGGTCGACCCATTCACTTAGAAACATTAAAAAAAGATTTTTAAACCATTCCCAATTATCTAAATATGCAACCCAATGAATTCTAACATCCATTCATGACTTTTAATGATGAAAAACAAATTGTTTCAAATGGAGTGCATGCAATTCAACATTATGAAGGTTTTCGCATGAAAGCACATCCTAAACCCGGATTTCATCAATTCAAGCTCAATGAAAAACCATTCTTCCTCATTCAACATATAAATCAAATAACCATGTATTGAGACAAGATGTTGGCATATTTTTAGACCTCATTCAACAAATGGTCATTTCAATGGCTTAAGCATTTTGCAACCTCAAAGGAAAAGTCATTTAGACAATGCATGAAACACTTTGAAAACTACAACACCATATGAAGTGAATGCATGAAGGAGTTTCCAAACCACCAAAACCTCAAGTGGAAATAAAGTCATTCAAACCACTTAAACTCATTATATGGGCACCATGAAACCAATTTCACTTTGATGAGTGTGAACGTATTAAACACATAACAACCCTCAAGAACCATAAGGTATATTCATGAATCATGCTAAGGGCTTTTCTAGCCTACTAAAAGGCCATTTTTCACAGGTAAAAAATAGAGGGATATTACCATGCATCCAAGTGATATCAAACTGATTTCCATCAATGTCCATCCTGTAAAAACAAGATAAATCATTAGATCTACATGGAAATCAAGATCAAGGAGTTCCACTCTTAAGACATGCATTCAACCATGAGTGCTATAAAAGAGTCAAACATATTATGAGCCTCAAGGATAATGAAGAAACCATGAACCACAAACAAGGGTATTGCAACCTATACACACTATACATGAAAACTCATGACTACACAAGATTTTGTTATGATGAACTTGAATCTATCACTCATCCAAATATAAAGACATGAAAGCTCAACCTCAACCTCCTCCAATTCAAGCACACAAGGTGGTTAGATATTACCATGATCCCATGAGTATCAACCATGAATTTTCCTCCTGAAAAGTATGATAAAGCACGAGGTTAGATGAGAATCAAAATCCTTGCATCAAGCATCAATTCTATGAACATGTTCACAATAAAATACATCAATGAACCTGTTCAAACATGTATTTTGCTTCTCATATCAATCAACAAAAATATATTTCACCAAATGACAAGGTTTTGAAATGATAAGCATGAATCTATCATTCAATCAAATATATTGACATGGGAGCTCAAACATTCAAATAGCTTACATGTATCTTTCATAATTTCAACATCAAAATGCTTCAATATCCAAATGTTAACAATCATGCCAAATGGAAAGCATGTAGGAAAGTATGGGAACACATTCATTCAAATGGCATTCTTGTTGACAAAAACTAACATTCATGAAGCATTATTTTCCACAAAAACTTTCTCATCAATATAGAGCCATGAAAACATGAATAACCATTCAAGCACAAGGCCACGCAAGTCTAGGCAACAAAGTCATTTTGTAATCATCAAAATCACATACACAATAGCCCTGCGAGGGGCGTTGTCGATTTCCTCTGGGGCGCCTCGGTCTTCCTTCTGCCCGACCACGAACCGGGACAGGTGTCCCTGGCGGACGAGGCGCTCGATCTCATCCTGGAGCTGGTGGCAATCTCCGGTGTGGTGCCCGTGGTCGCTGTGGAACATGCAATGTTTGCTGCGATTGCGGCTTTTCGACTTCATTGGCTCGGGTTGGCGGAGGAGGCCCGATCCTTTGATGTCTTCATATATCTCGTACACTGGAGCGGTTAAGGGAGTGTACCGCTCGTACTTTCAGGCCGGTTCTTTGTGCTCCCCGTCTCGGTTCTGCCTTTTTCGTTGGCCCGAGGTTGACTCGGGTGCTCGCTTCTTGTCCGCCTCCCGACCCGAGCCGGTTGTGCCTCGACATGCGCTGAGAACTTCTTCACACTTAGCATGGCATAAGGCCAGAGTCACTAGCTCAGAAAGGGTCGAGGGAGGGTGGAGGACAAGTTCAAGATGGAGGTTTTCATCCCGGGTGCCTCCGGTCAGCGCGGTTATGGCCGAGGCTACATCCAGGTGGGGGATTCTCAGGGCTTCCAACTTAAATCGATTGATGTAGGCCCGGAGTTTCTCCCCTTGCGCCTGTTTGAGAGCCAATAGCCCCGCTACCGACCTTGGGGGGCCGCTGCCGGCGAAACTCTCCTTAAATACTCGCCCAAACTGCTTGAAGTCTCGGATGGATCCGGGGGTGAGGGCTCAGAACCATGCTTGGGCACCTTGGACCAGGGTGGTCACGAAGGCTCGGCATTTGATGGCGTCGGACGCCCCATGAAGGGTCATCCTGGCCGTCATAAGACTTGAAGGGTGGAATGGGGATTCTAGGAAATACCTCTGCCCTCAAGATATGGTCAGAGAACGGGGATTTCTCCTCGTCCTCTGCTGGGGAGGTCTTCTGCAAGGCACGTAAGGTGCGCTCCTGCTCTGCGAAGCGCCTCTCAAACTCTCGCAGACGGAGGGATAACTCCGGCTGCCATTGTGTCGTGGGGCTAGGGGGACGCGATGGTAGGCTGTCCTGGCGCTCCCTAGGGACTTTGGTCTCCAGGTGCGGATGACGTGCCCTAGGTTTTCCCCGCTTTGGTGTGGAGGAGGCCTCTTGCTCCGGAGGAGGGGCTTGTGAAGGTCCTCCTGACCTATTGTAAATTAGCTGCCATCCTTGGAGGGTGAAGCAACCTCTGGTAGTGTGTTGGGACGTTTCTCCATGGGGAGGGCTTTTCGGAGGGACGCGTGACCTTCCTTCCCTGGCCGCCTGGGTCCTCATGAGTTCCACGAGGATATCCAGTTTTACGTTGAGGGCTTTGAAAGCGTCAGCGCCCTCGTTGAATGGTTGCCCTGTTGCTGCGGGCGGAGGTGGTTTGTCGGCGGGGGTGCTGGCATTAGAGGGGTGGTATTGGACGGCCTGAGAAGGGCCTTCTCCCCCCGCCACCATGGCCTTCCCCCTATCACCGGCGGATGTCCTCCCTGTACTTCTTCACACCATGGTGGCTCTTTGATCGTTTCCCACAGACCGCGCCAGATGAAGAGGGGCGATCTCGCATTGGTCCTAAGCTGGGGAGATGATCACCGATCAGTGAACTGCAAGAAAGGGAAACGGATCAGGGGGCCCAGGGGTGGTTCCCTGGGATAAACCCTCCTATGCCTAAGTCAGTAGAGCAGTGGTGGAAGCTATGAAAAGAGGAGTGGGGAGATACATGAGATCCCTCTCCACCAAGGTGGTGAAGTGGTTCCTGCTCAGGAAGTTTTAGGCGTATGTAGGCCTTACCGTTTGCTGGAGGGAGTCCCCGGTTTAAATAGTGCGCTAGCCTCATGAGTCCCGTAAGCTGAGGAGTTTCAGGCGGGGGTTACGTCCTTGACGTGGGCTCTTTACGTCCTCATCGTGGGCTCTTTATAACCTTGAGGATTTGTGGGTCCCTTATCTTTGTGAACTCCTGCTCATAAAGGGCTCTCAGCGGCAGCGTGGATAAGCAATCGTCGGTCGACCCAAGCATGAAGAGTGCCAGCCCTATCCGGGCGATAAGCATAGCTCGGATGAAGCTCGGTTGGAGTGGGCGCGGGGCGCTAGCCTTTATCCCGGTGAGGGGGATAGGTCGGGCTTGGATCTTCCTCCGACCGGACCGACGCTCGGGCCTTCCGAGCCTAATGGCCGTCGAGGAAGGGCTTGACCCCGAGTGATCTTATTGGGCTTTTATGCTAAGTGGGCCCTGCAGGGCTGTCACTTAGATGAGCTAGGCCTCATTTGGTCTTGCTGGACCTGGTTCGGTCGCTCTTAGATGGGCTACAGAAATCCCCCTCTCCAGGTCTGAAGGGCGTCTCTTCCTCTCTATCGCTTAGGGTTTTCTCTGACAGTCTTTCCTCCCTCCTCCTTCATGAAGCGTTGTGCTGTTAGTCATGGCGGAGCATAGAAGGTGTTTCAGAAGATGATGATGCAGATGGCGGTGGGAGGGAAACTTTTGTTGTTCCGCTCTAGAAGAGGGTTCGTCAGTCAGCGGTCACTTGCGAAGAGGGTTCGTCATGCCGGAGCATGTCACACTCCTATCCTTGACCTGCCGACACCATTCAGAGGGGAAGAGGGCGCCAACTAAGCTCCCTCCTTTCCGAGCCTTCCCCTGCCTCCTCGTCCATCTCTATCGTTTTCTCTTTCTTCCTCCCCTTTCACTCTTTAGAGGGTGCCTGCACTCTTTTCCTTCCAAAGAGTTGACAGAGATGAGGCCTTCACTTGTATTCCTTCCTCTCCTCTTCCTAATCCCTCTATCACCTTTGTTGCGAGTTACCTGAGCCAACGGGGTCGACTATCCTTTATCCGAGCCAGTTTCCGCACGAGGCAGAGTCAATAGGCTGTACAGACTTGATGTAAAGCAAGGTAAACGAATGAATGGACTTTGACGATGTATGGACTTGCCAAAGGAAGGGCTGTACAGACTTGAGCAAAGCAAGGTCTATATAGACTTGAGAGTTCATGATGTATAGACTTGCCAGAGGAACTGGACGATGTACAGACTTGAGCAAAGCAAGGTTTGTACAGACTTGACAGTTCACAATGTATAGACTTATGAGTGCAACATCGGTAAAGCTACCAATGTATAGACTTGCGAGTGCAACGTCGGTAAAGCTACCAATGTATAGACTTCCAATGCCTTCATCAAAAGCGATGTACAGACTTGCTATATCTGCTACATATGCAATGTACAAACTTGAAGAATGATGCATGACGCTGTACAGACTTGGAAGGTTCAACTGGTGGATGTACAGACTTGGTTTCATGCATGCTACAGGCCAATGTATGGACTTTGAATGGATGTGCATGCACTGTATAGACTTGCTAGTTATGCCTGCACAGTTGAATGTATGGACTTGCATATGCATGAAGGCGAGTGTATAGACTCCATCTATTAAGGTTCAGGCATGCTGTCAGGAATGTATAGACTTGTTCTAACCGATGCACAAACACAACACAAGATAATGTATAGACTCTAAGTACATGCTGCAATGCAATGTGTAGACCTGTGTGTGTGTGCATGATGATGTATAGACTCTGACTGCATGGAACACATAGACAATCTGATAAAGACAGTTTCATCAAAACATAAACAGTTGCCAATCAATCAAAACAAGCTGTTGCCAATGGAGTAATACTTATTGTCAACATCATCAACACAGAGGAGTCACAACAATCTCCCCCTTTTTTATGATGGCAACACCCTATCATATAGAATAGCAACATTCTGTCATACAGATGTATTTTTGATTAAAGACATGATTTGTTAGTCAGATTTTTCATGCAGATGCTATGAATGCATGCTGAGAAATGAAATCTAACTCCCTGCTAACAAGATCTCCCCCTTTGCCATAACATGATATACACTCCCCCTGGAATTCAACAAACAGATAATATTCTCCCCCTTTGCCATCAACAAACAGGAGGGAAAGTGATTACAAGGGAAGGAACAAGAGAGATCATCTGACTGGCATTCTGAACAAGTAGTTCAGGAATAAGCATTCTAAAGTACATAGTCTTCAGTCATATGAATTTAGAAACTGCTTTGAGATAGAATTCTGATTTAAAGGTTATAAGTTTTGAGTTCATGCACTACAATCAATGGATAAGTTTTCTGTGCATGATAAAATAATAAACCAGAATCACATTTGCATGAGAGATTCAGTTTCAAAATATCTTACTTTCATAGACTCAGTAAAAAATGGTTAAGAGATACCAGGTCATGTATTGAAATTAAACAAAGTGACATCCCTGAAATTTCTTTTGAAGGAACAACATTTTCAATATTATTTCATTAAGGGCATTCAGGTACCATTTGTCTTTTTACGTAAGGGTATACGTTTATCAGACGCCAATACCCCTAGATACTCAACATGATGGACCATTCTGCCTATGATCAAACTCAATAAAATTGATTTACACCTTTTTGTGTGAGGGTACACATTTATCAGACGCCAGTTACCCCCAGGTACTCAGTGAAACCACCATACTGTTTTGATCATTTTATACAGAGATAATTGATACACCTCATGACTTAAGTATTGTCCATTTCTTTGATGGATCACTTAGTTTCTCAGTATTTTACCAGTCATTGCTTTGCCAATGTTATTTTTCAATTAATTTTTAATGTTTTTCAATATCTTTCTTAGCTATCCTTTATTTGTTTCAGAATGACTTGTTTAAGGACAATACACATTCTTAGCCTTCTCTAACAGGATTTTAGATGAGTTTTTAGATTTCAGATATAATTGGCTTTTTCTGACATAAAATAAGATAAGGGTTGAGAGCTTTATCAATTTTCAGCTTTCTTATTTATTGATTGCAATCTTTAAACTTTAAAGTTTATAAAATTTAAACCATTTAGTCAGTCTTTAAGCAATTAAAGTTCTTATAAGTGAAGAAGTCTATTTTCTATTGCTTAGGAATCAGAACTGACTAACAGATTGCCATATGTCAGATTCAACTCATTCAGGGTCAAGGAATTGAATTTCAATAAATTTGATGACCATTCTGAATTTCTAACAATACTCCCCATGTCTATATGCATGTGACTTTAGATGAGAGAGAGCTTAGACACAGTCATGACTAAATGATATGCAATGATAATCATGAGTGTGATGCCAAAAAAAATATGAATGTCATGCATGATCATGAGTCTGTTGCAACATTCAACATTCACAAGGTTTATTCAAGCCATCAGAGAGTTTATTCATTATGCTGAAATTTACACAAGCCAAGTTATCTTCTAAGAAATTTAAACCTTTCATTCCCAAGAGGCTTAGTAAAAATATCAGCAATTTATTTTTCAGTTTCAATGAAGTTCATTTCAATTTCCTTTTTATTTACAACATCTCTAAGAAAATGGGGTTTTATCTCTATATGCTTAGTCCTAGAATGATGAACAGGATTTTTAGCAAGGCATATAGCACTAGTATTATCACATAATATTGGAATACATACCAATTTTATCTGATAATCATCCAGTTGGTGCTTGATCCATAGTACTTGGGCAGCACAACTACCAGCTGCAACATATTCAGCTTCAGCTGTAGATAAAGCTACATTGTGTTGCTTCTTAGATGCCCAAGATACTAGACAGCCACCTAGGAATTGACAATATCCACTAGTACTTTTTCTCTCTACTCGACACCCAGCATAATCTGCATCAGTGTAAGCTAGAAGTTCTAACTCACACTTGGCAGGATACCAAAGACCTAGCTCTTGGGTGCCTAGTAAATACCTAAAAACTTTTTCACTGATTTAAGATGTGATTCTTTGGGACTAGCCTGAAATCTAGAGCATAAACACACTGAAAATTGAATGTCAGGCCTAGATGCTGTAAGATATAGAAGGGATCCGATCATACCTTTATAGAGCCTTTGGTCCACTGGTTTACCTTGAGGATCTTCATACAAACTGGTTGAGGTACCCATTGGAGCAGCTATTTCCTTGAAGTTGTCCATTTTGTACTTCTTCAATAGATCCCTTATGTACTTGACTGAGAGATGAAGGTACCATCCTTTGATTGTGTAACCTGCAGTCTAAGAAATAGTTTGAGCTCACCCATTGAGCTCATTTCAAACTCATTAGTCATAATTTGAGAGAATTCCTCACACAATTTGGGGTTAGTTGACACAAACACAATGTCATCCACATAAATTTGAATGATAAGAATATCTGAATGACTCACCTTGGTGAATAATGTTTGATCAACTACACCTCTTGTGAAGTTCTTATCAGTGAGGAATTTGCTCAACCTGTCATACCAAACTCTAGGAGCTTGCTTTAAACCATAGAGAGCTTTTCTGAGTTTATAGACATGATTAGGGAAGTCTAAGCATTCAAATCCAGGAGCCTGCCTCACATAGACATCCTCACTGATTTCCCAATTCAGAAAAGTAGATTTTACATCCATCTGCTGAAGATTTATTCCTAGGGAACATGCATAAGCCAATAAGATTCTGATTGCTTCTAACCTGGCTACAGGAGCAAAAGACTCTTCAAAGTCTATTCCAAATTCCTGATTATACCCCTGAGCTACAAGTCTGGCCTTATTTTTAATTACATTCCCTGATTCATCAGTTTTATTTCTGAACACCCATTTAGTCCCTATGACTATTTCATGATCAGGAGGTGGAACCAAATGCCACACCTTATTCCTGTCAAATTGATTGAGCTCCTCATGCATGGCATTAATCCAATGCACATCTTTGAGAGCACAATCAATGGACTTGGGTTCTACATTTGAAACAAACGCATATGCATTCAATTCATTTTGAATTCTTAAGTGGCCTCTAGTCCTAGGGGGGTCATGCAGATTTCCAATCACATTATCTACAGGATGATCTTTAAGATATCTAATGTTAACAATTGGATTGTCATGATTTTGATTTACCTCCCCCTGAACTGTAGGCTCTTCTTCATTAGGCTCTTCATTTCCTTCCTCATTTTCAGATTGGTCTGCAGAATTTCCTTCTTTCACAATATCACCATTGTCTTCATTCCTGCATTTACCAATATTAGTCTTTAATAAGGATTCATCAAAAACTATATGTGGAGATTCTTCAACAGTTTTGGAATTCAGATTATACACTCTATATGCTCGGGTGTTTTCAGAATAACCAAGAAAAATTCCTGGTTCACCTTTAGGTTCAAATTTATCAAGGTCTCTTTTATCATTTATATGTATAAAGCATTTACACCCAAAAACCTTGAAATGAGCAATAGAAGGTTTCTTACCCTTTATGATCTCATAGGGTGTTTTCTGAGTAGAAGGTCTTACCATGGCTCTGTTAATTACATAACAGGCTGTGTTTACTACTTCAGCCCAGAACTTCTTTGGTAGACCACCTTCAACCAAGAGTGTACGACCCATCTCCACTAGGGTTCTATTCCTTCTCTCCACAACTCCATTCTGCTTAGGTGTCCTTGGTGAGGAGAACCTATGGTTAATTCCATTTGACCTGCAGAATTCATCAAACTGTGAGTTTTCAAACTCACCTCCATGATCAGATAGAATATTTTTAATTTTTTGGTTTTTCTTAAGACAGAACTCCTGAAATTCTGTGAATGCATCACTTTTATGTGATAAGAAGTATACCCAAGTGTACCTAGAAAAGTCATCTACCATGACAAATCCATACCTCCTCTCTGATAAGCTGACAGACTTGGTTGACCCAAAAAGGTCCATGTGTATCAGCTCATAAGGTTTAGAAGACAGATTTTTTGTCCTAGATTTAAATGACTTTCTAGTTAACTTGGACTGAGTGCATGCATCACAGATTTTATTTTCTTTCTTAAAGGAAACTTCAGGAAGTCCTCTAACCATGCTATGCTTATTCAATTTATGCAAAACAGTGTAACTAGCATGACCTAACCTATGATGCCATAAAAATGCTAAGTCTTCTCTACTAGCAGTAAGGCATAGGTTAGAATGTTGAATATCATCTAAATCTAGCATGTAAGTGTTATTTATCCTCTTACCAGAAAATTTAACAGTTTCGGAATCAGGTTCAAAAACTTTGCAACATTGAGAGTCAAAAAGCACTTTGCATCCTTTATCACATAGCTGGCTGATGCTAAGTAAGTTATAAGCTAATCCTTCAACCAGCATGACATCCTCAATGCAACAAGTAGTACACTTACCTACTTTACCTGTTCCAACAATCTTACCCTTTGTGTTGCTACCAAAGGTGACAAGGCCTCCTTGTTTCTCTGTCAGCATGCAAAACTTGGCCTTATCCCCTGTCATATGCCTGGAGCAGCCACTATCCAAGTATCACAAATTGTTCTTGGCTGCCAGGCATACCTGCACACACAATCAGGTAGAGAAGTTTGGAACCCAAGACTGATTGGGCTCCAGAGAAGATGAAAAGAAATTAAAACAAGAAAGCATACTTTTAGGAATCCACATTTGTTTGAAACAGTTCTGTTTAGTGGATTTTCCAGATTTCTTTTTGTTATGCTTTTTCTTGTTGACACTAGCATGATTATTTACAGATTGATTATTTCTGTGCCAGTGCATTGGCCAGGGTGTATTCACGAAATTTTGGCCATAGTAATCATTGGGCTGGCTGTGGAAATGTTGGTTCCTAGGTGTCCAAGAGCCATACCCATTAACCCAATTTCTAGTGTAAGGTTTATAGGACTGTGTAGCCTGATGTCCATAACCTGTAAACCTTCCTTGAGTCTTAGTCCATCCTGACCTATTTGGATAGGTTGACTGTGCAAAGAAGTGGGACTGGGCTCTAGGTTGGTAGAAATGTTTGGGTTGAGCTCTAAAAGCATTCTGCCTCCCCTGCACCTTGGACCCTGCTGACCTGTTCATAGGTGTGTATTGGGTCTTCTTCAGAGGTGGTGGTGATGGTGGAGACTTGGTGACCTTAACATGGGGTTTATAAGACTGTGTAGGTTGACCCCTAACCTGAGACTGAGCTTCGGGATTTTGCTTGGATGTGCTAGCTCTACTAGGCTCACTCAGCTTTTGTTTGCCCTTCTCCTCAGCACTGGGCTTTTTCAGATTTACAGCTTTGTTCACTGAAATATTTGACTTCATGTTGATTAGAGGTCCTTTTTCTTTTTGTGCGACAAATGAAATAGTTTTCATTCCAAAGGTTTTTGTTGCACTAGAATTAAATCCAAGGCCCTCTTTTCTGAAGTTGACTTTTGACCCTAACAAAGCATTTAGGTTATCTGAACCTTGGGTCATTTTCTCAATAATTTTAAGCTTGTCCTCATTATCCTTTTGAATGTCTTCAATGGATTTTTTCAGTTCTGTATTTACACTTAGGACAGCTTGATATTTTTCATTCATAATTTTTATCTCACTTTCATATTTCTGAATTTTCAACTTCCATTCATCAGCTTCTTTTTCTAACCTCTCATTATCTTCTTTAGAGGCTTTTGACTCATTCTTGATTTCTTCTAATTCAGAACATGTGAGTTTGAGTTTATTATTCTCAGATTCAAGACATGCAATTTTATCAGTTAGAGTAGTACCATTTTACATGGAGTTAATCTTTCTTCTTAGATGCCTGTTTTCCCTTCTAATGTCATCTGCTTTATCAGCTATTTCATGATAGGCATCTACCCAATTAGCAATAGTAAAATTATCGAATCGAGAAGTTACCTCATCTGAATCCTCCTCTCTGTCTTCAGAGCTTGTTGCCATAAGGCAAATGGGCTCTTCAGATTCGGCTTCACTGTCAGAGGTATTGCTCAAGGAGCCTTCATCTTCATCACTCCAGGTACTCACCATAGCTTTCCCTTTCGTGTTCCTCTTCTTTGACTTGTCCTTGTATTTCTGATTCTCTGGACAGTCAGCTTTCAGATGACCTATTTTCCTGCATTGATAACAAGTATTAGTTTCAATTTTCTTAGCAGGGTTATGTTTATACCTTTTATCCCTTCGGCCGCCACTATATTTCTTTTGGCTGAATCGTCCTGCTCCTTTCCCTGAGGAATCGCCTGAACTCTCTGGTCATCATTGCCATCTCAGTACGAGTTATATCTTCTTCATTCAGGTTCTCCTCGGATGATGAACTGCTAGAGCTGGATTTGCTGGATTTGCTGGCACCAGCTTTCAAAGCGATTGGCTTCTTCTTCCTCTCAGCTTCTTCTATCTTTGGCATATTAATCTCATATGCCATCAGCGAGCCAATTAGCTCATCAGCCCTTGTGGTTCGCAAATCCCTTGAATCCTCCATCACTATAGCCTTAGTATGCCAAGCATGAGTCAGGGAACGTAATATCTTCCTCACTACATCGTATTCTGTCTGAGGTTTCCCAAGACCTCTAAGACCATTTGTGATAATAGTTAATCGAGCGTACATCTCCTTGATGGTCCCGTTTGGCTTCATCTTGAATGCCTCATATTCAGACACTAGGAAATTAGCCTTCGTCTCTCTAACTTGAGACGTCCCTTCATGGATCACTACAAGTGCATCCCACATCTCCTTAGCTGAACTGCAGGCTGATACGTGGGAGAATTCTGTAGGATGCAGAGAGCACTAAATGGCGTTTATGGCACTCCAATTTAGTGTAGACCTTCTGATCTCCTCCTTGGTCCAGACTTCCTCATTAGGGGACAGCTCATAAGGTCCCTTGCTTACTACCTTCCAGATCTCATAATCCTTCGCCCTCAAAAATACTTGCATATGGTTCTTCCAGTATGCATAGTTAGATCCATCGAAGAATGGGGGCTTTGTGGTTGAGTGTCCTTCAGCTATCATCCCTCGAGCATCCATCTATACCTTTCTCTTCGGGCGATGAGTCCTTGTAGAAGAGTTAGGCTCTGATACCAACTGTTATGTTAGATGGACGCAGTCTATTACCACGGAGAGTGGATCTAGAGGGGGGTGAATAGATCTAATGTCTAATTTTAGAACACAGTTGACTCTAATGCGGAGATAAAACAAGCAACTATAAAGCAATAGAAGGAACACATTGAAATCACACAACCACAGGCAATCACACAGTAGACACCGATATTTAAGGTGGTTCGATCTCAATCCAGAGATCTACATCCACCCCACACTCCAACTGGAATGTGGATCCTGCTGACTAACAGCTTGAACAGCTGGGCTTCACAGCTTGCCAACAACCGCTGATACACAGCTTCGCTGGGCTTAACAGCTTGCCGACCAGAGGAACAGATCCTCTGCAACCGCTGGGCAATACAGCTTAGCCGTCTGAGACCAAGTCTCGCCCGCTGAGGATTACAGCTTCACCTCTCCAGTGGAAACCACCACTGCAATTGCTGCCTCACAGCTTGATAACAAAAGTGTATCGAAAGCAAGAAAGACAGAAACAAACGAAATGTAAAAATAAGAGGAATGTAGCTCAAGTATGAGCAGAATCAGCTCTGGTATCTGAACCAAGAGTCTGACTTACAAGATCTCTCGAAAGCTCTCTCAACTCAACTCTCTCAATCTTCTCTTCTCTCTTTCTCTTCTTCTCTCTGAATATTCTTCTCTCTTTTTCTTCTTCTCTGTGGATCATGCAGGCGCTCACTCTCTATTTTTTTCTCTTAGCTCTGGCTGCCTCTTTTCGATCTGCTTCGATCAGTCTTCTTCAGAGGAAGAAGGCTTCCTTTTATAGCAGCAGCAGATTGGATAGGGCGTGTGACTTCCACATTTCCCGCCCAGAGAATTCGCCAGATCCGAGGAATTTCGACCACATGGCACCATCCTGGCTGGGCTGCTTCCACGTGTCATAATCTGGGCACCTCGTCCTTCCTTGGATCACGAGCCCAGTCATCAGTCTCTGCAAAGAATCCCTGTCAGACATTCGAAAGCAATTTTCAGTTTAAGGGTTAACTGATGTACAGACTATACATAGACAGAGCTGAAGCAATGTATAGACTTCATGAAGCAGAACAATTGCGTTGTACAGACTATGTGAAGACAAAGCCGAAGCAATGTATAGACTTCATGAAGCAGAGATGAAGTAGTATAGACTCAGTGAATGCGAATCAATGCAGTGTTCATACTCTATGAATGCGAGGCTATGCGTTGTACAGACTATGTGAATACAGTGCTATGGCCTGTACAGACTCTACTCATGCAGGGCTTATGCCATGTTCAGACTTTGTGAATACAATGCTATGCAATGTATAGACTCTGTATATGCAGAGCTAAGGCATGTGCAGACTTCATATATGCAAGGCTGAGGTGTGTACAGGCTTAGTGAATGCAACACTGAAGCATGTACAGACTTCACATTCACTATGCAGACGTTGTACGGACATGCTAATGTGTAACGTAGAATGCATCAAGCAAAGTGTGTACATTGAAGATATGCTCAAGAGTGTATAGACTTGATCAGACATCAGAAGCACAAGTGCTCAAGAGAGACGGTGGATGTACATACTTCAACTCTCAATTGAGACGGTGGATGTACAGACTTCAACTCTCAACTGAGACGGTGAATGTACAGACTTTAGCGTGCAGACACTAGACGCACTACAGACTTAGAGAAAATGCATGCTGCAATGTATAGACTTAGCATTAAGCAAGGCAATGTATGGACTTAAAGTCATGAGACGCAAGTTGAGATGATGGATGATGTACAGACTTCAAGCCGTGCTTGCAACACGATGTATAGACTTGTGTTCTGAACAAAGTATAGGCTGTACAGACTTGATGCAAAGCAAGGCAAACCAATGAATGGACTTTGACGATGTATGGACTTGCCAAAGGAAGGGCTGTACAGACTTGAGCAAAGCAAGGTCTGTATAGACTTGAGAGTTCATGATGTATAGACTTGCCAGAGGAACTAGACGATGTATAGACTTGAGCAAAGCAAGGTCTGTACATACTTGACAGTTCACAATGTATAGACTTATGAGTGCAACGTCGGTAAAGCTACCAATGTATAGACTTGCGAGTGCAACGTCGGTAAAGCTACCAATGTATAGACTTCCAATGCCTTCGTCAAAAGTGATGTATAGACTTGCTATATCTGCTAAATATCCAATGTACAGACTTGAAGAATGATGCATGACGCTGTACAGACTTGGAAGGTTCAACTGGTGGATGTACGGACTTGGTTTCGTGCATGCTACAGGCCAATGTATGGACTTTGAATGGATGTGCATGCACTGTATAGACTTGCTAGTTATGCCTGCACAGACGAATGTATGGACTTGCATATGCATGAAGGTGAGTGTATAGACTTCATCTATTAAGGTTCAGGCATGCTGTCAGGAATGTATAGACTTGTTCTAAACGATGCACAAACACAACACAAGATAATGTATAGACTCTAAGTGCATGCTGCAATGCAATGTGTAGACCTGTGTGTGTCTGCATGACGATGTATAGACTCTGACTGCATGGAACACACAGACAATCTGATAAAGACAGTTTCATCAAAACATAAACAGTTTCCAATCTATCAAAACAAGTTGTTGCCAATGGAGTAATACTTATTGTCAACATCATCAACACAGAGGAGTCACAACACTTTCAACCGGCAGACTTCGTTCTCAGGAAATCTGAAGCCTCTCGACCACTTGAGGCGGCGGGCAAGTTATCCCTTAATTGGGAAGGCCCCTACCGAGTGGTCGAGACGCTCGGGAAAGGAGCATACCGTCTATCTGCTATGGAAAGAGAACCCATCCCTCGGACGTGGAACCCGACTACACTACGCAAGTTCTATTTCTGAACGCCGAGCATTGTGTAAGCAGTATGAAATAGAACACATGTTTCTTTTCCTCTTTTATTCAAATAACTTGCTTGTACATCAGAAAGGTCGAAGCCAAGACGATACATGTCAGAAAAGCAAGAATCCATCTGGCACCACCGTTCGAGCCCATCGCTCGACTGTCTCGGTTAACCTTCCCGCGTCCAGCCACTGACTCTGCTTCGTGCAGAAACTGGCTCGGATTAAGTGTAGTCGACCCCGTTGGCTCGAGTAACTCGAAACAAAGGTGACAGAGGTATTAGGAAGAAGAAGGCTACCTTCCAAGTTGAACGAGGAAGATGAACAGGAAGAGAAAGCCAACTAATAAAAGAGGATGTCGAGAGGCACCCTCCGAAGAGTGAAAGAAATGATGAGAAGGGTAGAAGAGAGAGAAAGAAAAAGCTGCAAGGAGAAAGAAGGAGAAGCAGGAAGTGGAGAGGGATCTTGAGAAATCCCCTCTAGAGAGTGAGCGGGAAGGGACGGGCGAAGGGGATGCCTGATTCCCCCATCCGTCCGCCGTCACACACCTCCCCGCTAGCGCCGCCGGAACGGATAGAAGAGGGTGACGTGCTTCCACACGTCGAACCCCCTTCAAATCTGCCCACCGGTCATTGAACTCCCTTCAAACTCGAAGCAGCAAGGACTCTCTGCCCTCCATCATCGGCAGCTTTGTCTTCCAGAACATCTTCCATGCTTCAAATTCGATGGTACAACGCTTCATGAAGAAGGAGAGAGGAAAGACTGTTAGAGAAAACCCTAAGCGATGGAGAGGGAGAGACGCCCTTCAGACCTTTTATAGGTGAAGGGAGGTTACTTGCCTTAAATTATTCTCCCCTTATAAACAAGCTAAAGGAACTTCTCCCTACGAACGGTCACCTCAGACTCCTCGGTTCCATCCCAGCGGGACACACGAAATGGTCGGGCAATTAAAGCATGAGAAAACGGAAAGACACCCTATCAGACGCCCGCCCAATCATCATGCAAGATCCACACAGAAAGTATCAGCACTTTCCAACTACTGTGGATACGCTGGTCAAACTACGGTAATGGCGATACAAAAGAGTTAAGTTGTCATCATGACGCTACTACCTTACATTTTTTTCCTTTGCACAACAAGAGAAGTTTTTTCTTCAGAAAAGGGAAAAACATACAAAGAGAAAAAGCAAAGCAAATACATTAGGCCTCTGGCCCACCCTGAGGCTCGGAAGTGGAAGGCTCGGACGGTCTACCCCCGGCGCCCTCGGTGACGGCCGACCCTGGCACTGACCCCATCGGCGTGGGAACTGCATCGGTTGCGCGCCCTCCTGAGGCATCCGGAGTTGGCGACCCCTCGGACGAAGAGTCCCCCTATTCTCCTTCCTCTGACGCTGAACCAGAGGAACCAGAGGACGACAAATCTGAGTCATAGCATTGCCCGGACGGAAAATTAATTGTCTCAGATGCCTGCTCCTCCGCATAAGAGATGGCCCGGTCATAGCCTGATGCGGGACGCTATGCGAACTAGGACCCTATGCAACGATATGACTAAACGGACTCCTATGACCAGCAACGGCACAACAATCCGAGTACCGTAACTCGACGCCTAAAGTTCCCAAGAGAGGAATTATGCTATATAACAAGGAACACAAGCTCGCAAGCGCCCCAAGAGGGGGAAGCGCGCCGATCCGCACGGTTGAGAAACCGGCGAGTCTAGGGTAGGTAAATCCACACTCGCAACTCGGATGAGTCACAGGACGGTCTCACTCACTCACCGCATCAGTGAATAAAGAACTAGCTAGGACCCTACTACGCACAAGCAGCGGCTTCAAGAGAGTATACTAAATAAGTAAGCAATACCGGGGGAGGAGTAGACGCATACCTCCACGCTCGGGGCGTGGGGAAAAGGCCCAGCCAAGTCACACGATCCCGGTACAAAGCTAAGCAAGTACAACTCAACAAAATGCCCACTCCTCACAGGGAGGTAAAGGGCTACACAGTGATATCTGGGGATCGTGCGAAGTGGGGTGACGGGCACGGGGTCGGTGGCGCTCGTCGCCCACGTGTGTCGCTGCGAACCGGTCGAACGGCGCTGCCTCCGTGGATCGGCCAGGAACCAACAGCAAGGACGGAGAGTCCCGGATGTCGTGAATAATGATGGTTCCCCTGAAGGAGGGAGGCAGTAGGTAATGGACCTCCTGGAGGAAGGCGGACGATGACAGCACCGACGCGGACCTCCGAAGTGGCTCGAACCGGCGGGCAGGCTGCCGCTCGGTCTGAGCAGGTCCTGGCGAGCAGCAGGAAGGCGGATCTGGACGGCAACCTTCCTCTCATCTGTTGGTCATGAAATTTGACGTGGTCTCTGGTGGGTAGGTTCCAAGGGTGCCCGAGGAAGTAGAGCTGCGAACAATCACCGTGGCGATCGTGGCGAATTTTGAAGCGGACCTTGCGCAATCTGGCCTGTCTATGGGCAACAGGACCAAGGGCCAATGAAGGGGTTTGAACCTGGGCTTCCTGGGGGAAAATGGGACCGGGCTTTCTGTGCTGGACTGGTAGGGGACGTGGAGTGAAGTGGTAGCAGTGGCGGGGTGGCGTGCAGTGGTGGTTTTGGGCGTGGGCGGCGCAAACAGTTTGGGATCAGTTCTGCAATCCAGTGCAGTCAGAACTGAGGGCTGAGAAGGTGGATGTGTCAAGCTGGGAAAATGGGCTCCTGAGGGTGCAGGGAAATTATGTGGGATGCCATGGGATGTGTATGAGCAATGCTCAAAATTCCAGGTCGAACTAAGGTGGGTTGGGGGTCGTCCCTTTGTAGGGTTTGTGACTCTGTCCCGCTAGGGCAGTTTAGGTGCAGTCTGCGCAGCAAAAGTGGCTCCAAAGGAGTTTTTTCGCCCTGAGCGAATTTTTGGGTGAAGTTTACGCGAATGGTTTGGGGGCAGGTAGGGGAAGAAATGTTGTGAAGGGGCTATGCGGCCTGATGTCGGGAAGGGGGCGTACCGGTTGGATCTTTGCGGCTCTGGGTTCTGGCAGGCCTGCACAGGGGCAGCCAGCGCAGCAAAAAGGCCGACAAAGGCAACTTTCGCTCCTGGACGAGTTTGGGTGCAGGATTTTGAGGGAGTCTAGGGGACAGGGAGAGGAACAAAATTTCAGAAGAGGCCGTTAGGGTTTGAGGACGGGAGGAAAGGGTGCCAACCTGTTCTATGCGGCCCTAGTTCTGCAAGCAGACGGCCAGATCTGAGCGCAGGTCTGCAAGATGAATCCTCCACGTTTTGCGGCAACTCGGGGAAGCTTGATCTCCTGGCTTGGAATGAAGATGGTGGAGGTCGCCTCCTGCTGTTGGGGCAGCCAAGAACCTGTAAGAAGGGGGGGCTAGGGCGTCGCACCCAAGAGGATGAGGAAGAAGAAGAGATAGAGGGTGTCACACCCTAGAGGGGAGGGGGAGGAAGAAGAAGGAAATGCGCTTGGCCAAAACTCAATTTTCATTCATTCATTCATCAAATCCTCCCAAGAGGGGAATACAAGGTAATATATAGAGTATGGGCTCCATCTTCCCTCCTTGGAGTTTGAATTTGAACCCATTTGAATTTGAAATCCATGGGCTCTCTTTTCCACCTTGGAGTTGGAACCCATCATGAGCTCCACTTTCTCTCCTTGGATTTTGAACCCATTTGAATTTCAAATCCATGGGCTCCCTTTCCCTCCTTAGATAAAATTCAAATTACATACCAAAGACACACCTAAGACATACACAATACATAATACAACCAAATACGTACATAATGCCAAATATGTACACAATACAAGTATGTATAAAAATACGTACAAAATATGAATACGTATAAAAATATGTACTAAGTGTCAAAGCTCCAATGGAGACTCCAGACTGTCCCCCAGCCACAAGGATGTCGGTGTCGACCGGGTCATACTGCGTGTCCGGTATCGGCGGCTCTCCGAGTCGATCCGTATTCTTGCTCGGGTGTCCTCACCAACTCTCCCCGGGTGGGAAGAACTCGACCCTGTCGAGTAAGAGTCTCTGTCGCTCTGGTACCGCTCTAGCAAGTCTGGATCTAACCTTTCCAGCTCCACCCGGGTGATCCATGCATCATCGGATGCGGGTCATCCCCTCCAACGCACCAAGTAGCGGAGATACATGCCACTCCTAGTGGAGGTCACCTGCTCATCCAGTATAGACTATATCCGCTCACGCTGCTGAGGTGACAAGGTTGGAAGTGGACTCTCAGGGGAGGGTTCGCTCGCAAGGGGTGGAGAAGGCCCGAACAACTCACTAGGGATCACTGTCGGGTCCCTATATACGACTAAGTTCGAGACATTGAACGTGGAACTGATACCATAGTCGTCCGGTAGGTCTACAACATATGCGTTGGATCCAACTCGCTCCAAAACACTAAAGGGGCCAGCACCACGAGCTTGTAGTTTCTTTATGGCTCCAGAAGGAAATCGTTCCGGTCTGACCCGGATCATGACATAATCTCCCTCCTGGAACTCGCGGGAGTGTCTATGAGCGTCAGCCAACTCTTTATATCGCGCGTTGCTGGTCTCTATATGGCGACGAATACCATCATGCAAACCCCTAACATGCTCGACAAATAACTCTGCAGACTGCGACACTCTAGCATGCATGGGCAAGGGAACTAGATCTACTGGCTTCCTAGGTCTATATCTGGTGACAACCTCAAATGGACTCATGCCTGTAGACCTATTGACTGAGTCATTATATGTAAATTCGGAAAGTGGCAAAATGAGATCCCAGTCCCTCTCGCGTTCCCTAATCAAGCACCTTAAGAGGTTCCCCAAACTTCTATTTACTACCTCAGTCTGCCCATCAGTCTGGGGATGGTAAGCTGTGGAGAATTTGAGCTGAGTGCCCAACAAATGCCAAAGGGTCTTCCAAAAGTAGCTAGTGAACCGCACATCTCGATCTGACACAATGGACTTAGGAAGTCCGAATCGGCTCACTACACTAGAGAAGAATAAATGAGCAACCCGTGAGGCATCTGAAGTCTTAGAGCAAGGAATGAAGAGGGCCATCTTCGAAAACCTATCAACCACCACAAAGATGGAATCATGCCTACGGGTGGTCCGTGACAAACCCAAAACAAAATCCATACTAATATCCTGCCATGGCCTATCGGGCACAGGGAGTGGAGTGTATGGGCCAGAAACTTGCTTCGTCATCTTGGCCACAGTGTAAGTGCGACACTGGGCCACAATGCGAGCAACGTCGTGTTTTAAACTGGGCCAATAAAACCGATGCTCAACAGCCTCGATTGTCTTCTTCCGACCAAAGTGGCCGGCTAGACCTCCTGTATGTATCTCCCAAGTGAGGAAGTTACGAACTGAAGTCTGCGGAATACACAACCGACTCCCTCGAAAAAGGTAACCATCCTGCATGGCATAATCTGGATACTCTCGGGACGGTCCACCTTGGAGGGTAGTATAAATCGGACCGAAATCCAGACAATCCGCATAGGCCTCCTTCATCCTATCCATCCCAACCACCGGACAAAAGATAAGCGCGACGACTAAGAGCGTCGGCCACCCGATTCTCTGCACCGACCTTGTGCTTCAGCACAAAGGTATAATCCTGAAGGAACTCTACCCAACGACTGTGACGAGAATTGAGCTTCTTCTGGGCATGGAGATACTTGAGCGCCTCATGATCAAAAAATAGGACAAACTCCTGGTGCAACAAGTAATGTCTCCAATGCCGAAGGGCCTGCACAACTGCGTAAAACTATTTATCATACGTAGAATAACGTAGTTTAGCATCGCTCAATTTCTCACTGAAGTATGTAATGGGGTGGGTCTCCTGACTCAAAACACCACCAATACCAACCCCGGAGGCATCGCAAGAGACTTCAAACACCTTTGTGAAATCAGGAAGTCTAAGGATAGGTTGCTGGGTCATGTGCTCTTTGAGGAGCCCAAATGCAGCCGAGGCGGCCTTCGTCCACTCAAACGTCCCCTTTCGGATGCAATCAGTAATAGGGGCCGTGATGGAACTGAAGCCTCAAATAAAATGAGGATAGAAGGTCGCCAGTCCGTGAAAGCTACGGACATCATGAAGAGTACGAGGCTTGGGCCACTCCACTATGGCCCTGACCTTCTCGGGGTCGGCAAAGACTCCTTCGCTAGACACAATAAACCCTAAGAAAGTGACCTGACTAGTCATGAAAGCACATTTCGTATGGTTGGCATAAAGACTCTCTCTCCTCAGAATAAGACATACCTGCCGTAGATGGTCTAAGTGGGCCTCCCTAGTGCGGCTATAGATAAGGATATCATCGAAATATACGACTACAAAGACCCCAATCAAAGGTCGAAGGACCTGGGTCATTAACCGCATAAAAGTGCTGGGAGCATTGGTCAGCCCAAAGGGCATGACCAACCACTCATAAAGACCATCTTTGGTCTTAAAGGCCGTCTTCCACTCATCACCGGGCCTGATCCTCACCTGGTGATAGCCACTCTTCAGATCAATCTTGGAAAACATAGTGGCTCCTGCCATCATATCAAGCATGTCATCTAAGCGAGGAATGGGAAATCTATACTTCACCGTGATCTTATTGATTGCACGGCTGTCAACACACATTCTCCAAGTACCATCCTTCTTAGGAGCAAGCAATGCAGAAACGGCACATGGACTCATGCTCTCATGAAGAGATCCCCTCGTCATCAACTCCTCAACCTGACGCTGAAGCTCAGCGTGATCAGCGGGGCTCATCCTATAATGTGACAAGTTGGGCAATGAGGACCCCAGAATTAGGTCAATGGCATGCTGAATGTCCCACATGGGTGGAAGACCCTCGGGTAAATCATCGGGAAATACATCAGTAAACTCCCGAAGGACATCAGCAACATTAGATGGGAGATCACTCTCTGTCTCTCCAACCACCTCTCGGACTACAATGGCAAAAATAGGGTCCCCTCTAACAAAGTCACGCTCCAACTCCCGAGAGCTGACTAGCATCAGCCTCCTAGTCGGAGGAACACTCGGGGCGGGGAAATCCGGAGGCAAGGTCGTATCTTGAGTTGGCAATGGGATACTGGGCCCTGGAATAGTAGGAGTCGGGGTACTAGGCCCAGCGGGACCCCGGATTGATGGACTTCTCGGTTGGGACGGGTGAAGGGTAATCCGTTGGCCATTATAGTCGAATGTGCATGTGTTTGACCGGCCATGGAGGGTAGCATCCCGATCAAATAACCAAGGGCTTCCTAGGATAATACTGCCTACCTCCATAGGCAACACATCACACCAGATCCCGTCCTGGTAGGCATGGAACTACAATGGCACCAGACATCGCAGTCTGACAGGAATAGAGGTGGAATCTACCCATGACACGCGGTAAGTGGAGGGGTGGTCCACGGGGGTCAACCCTAAGCGTGTCACAGTACCCGTGGAGATAGCGTTAATGCAACTCCCGCTATCTATGATCACCTTGCAGGCTTTCCCACCCAGCCGGCAAAAGGTATGAAAGATGGTGGTGCGACGCCAGTCATCACTCACCAACGGCTGGGTCAAGATACACCTGACAACACCAAACTGAACATCATCTTGGCACTACGTGTCCTGGACATCTAGCTGCTCGCCCTCAATCAGCTCATCAAAGAACTCCTCCGAGAGCTCCTGGTCAGCCTCATAACTGACGGATATGATCCCATGTGCGAGCTCACCGGTCCAAGACTCCCCGATGACCAAAGAAGATCGGGTAGGACAAGTAACAGCATAATGACCAACTCCTCCGCACCTAAAACACTCATGACGGGACCCAGTGCCCTGAGGTGCTCCACTAGTCATCGGCCCTTTTCCCTTGTCATCAGGACGGGCCGGCGGTGGTGGAAGCTGCGGTTGGGTAGGAATGGTGGGCTGCTGAGGCCGAGGGGCCGCGGCTGGAGCCTGTGGTGGAGGGGGATAGTCCCTCGGAGGGGGAGGACGAGGTCTAGGGACAGTGAAGTCCTGACGAGTGGGTTCCTGTGGACGGGCCACAGGTCCCCGAGGGTAAGGTCCAGTCATAGCACGAGGGTCCGACCCACGAGGATATGTAGGTCCCAGGCGCTGGACCGGAGCAAACTCGGACTCAAACTGCTCTAACTCGAGTGCGACCTGATAAGCCTCCTCCAGGGTCATGGCATGGCGGCGAAATAACTCATACTGGTAGTGCGGCCGCAGACCCCGAAGGAAGCGAGAGATGGTCATGGCACTCTCCTCCGTGACCCCACATCGCAAGTAGTACTCATCAAAGTCAGCGATGTAGTCGGTCACGGCCCGATCCCCTTGGCTGAGACTCTGCCACCTATCAATAAGCCTCTGACGGTATGTGACAGGAAGGTATTTGTGCCTGAGCTTTACCTTCATATCATCCCATGTCTCAATCTGGGGTTGATGTCGTTGCATCAACAGGCTCTCCACGTTTCTCCAATAAGTCTGGGCCTGTCCTAGAAATTTCATTTTGGCAAATCGGACTCTCCGGTGGTCCGTCATCTCATACCACTCAAAGTAGTGGTCCATCCCCGCTTCCCAATCAACATAGACCTTAGGGTCCAAGGACCCATCAAAGGTGGGAGGATCTGCATGCACGGACCTAACGAGACGGTCATCCTCGTCGTCCCTATGGGGCCTATAGCCACGTCGAGCACGACCATAACCCTCAACCTCATTATCGGACCCAAAATCATCAAACTCCTGAATACGTGGTCTCCGGTCGTCGGCCCTAGCGTGTGCGGGCCGAAGAGCAGGGTCAAGTGGGCCTTGGGCCTGCCCAGGGACATCCTCACGTGGAGCTCTATCCTGGTTGGGCCGTCCAACTAGACCTTGAATGGTCCAGTCGGAAGCCTCCATCTGGTCCTCCATGGCCTTCATCCGGCCCTCCATGAATGCAGCATGATCTCTAAAGCTCTTATCGGACTGATCTATCCGATTCATGAGAGCCTGCATCATATCCTGAAGGGAGAAGTCACTAGGGGCAGCATTCCTAGGGTCAGCCATTGGGACCGGGTGTTGGTAATCTGTACCACGCCGAGTGGGCATGTAATGGAACTAAATGCAAGGGGATTTTTTTTTATTTTTTTTCTAATGCAAACTAATGCAAGACTCTAAGGGACAAAAGGGGGTAAAACGAAGACTCAAATGCACCCTAGACAACCTATGGCTTTGATACCAAATTTGATGCGGGACGCTATGTGAACTAGGACCCTATGCAACGATATGACTAAACGGACTTCTATGACCAGCAACGGCACAACAATCCGAGTAGCGTAACTCGACGCCTAAAGTTCCCAAGAGAGGAATTATGCTATATAACAAGGAACACAAGCTCGCAAGCGACCCAAGAGGGGGAAGCGCGCCGATCTGCACGGTTGAGAAACCGACGAGTCTAAGGTAGGCAAATCCACACTCGCAACTCGGATGAGTCACGGGACGGTCTCACTCACTCACCACAGCAGTGAATAAAGAACTAGCTAGGACCCTACTACGCACAAGCAGCGACTTCAAGAGAGTATACTAAATTAGCAAGCAATACCGAGGGAGGAGTAGACGCATACCTCCACACTCGGGGCGTGGGGAAGAGGCCCGGCCAAGTCACACGATCCCGGTACAAAGCTAAGCAAGTACAACTCAACAAAACGCCCACTCCTCGCAAGGAGGTAAAGGCTACACAGTGATATCCGGGGATCGTACGAAGTGGGGTGACGGGCACGGGGTCGGTGTCGCTCGTCGCCCACGTGTGTCGCTGCGAACCGGTCTCCGTGGATCGGCCAGGAACCAACAGCAAGGACGGCGAGTCCCGGATGTCGTGGATGGTGCTGGTTCCCCTGGCGGAGGGAGGCAGTAGGTGCTGGACCTCCTGGAGGAAGGCGGACGACGACAGCACCGGCGCGGACCTCCGAAGTGGCTCGAACCGGTGGGCAGGCTGCCGCTCGGTCTGCGCAGGTCCTGGCGAGCAGCAGGAAGGCGGATCTGGACGGCAACCTTCCTCTCGTCCGTTGGAAACGAAATTTGACGTGGTCTCTGGTGGGTAGGTCCCAATGGCGCCCGAGGAAGTAGAGCTGCGAACAATCACCGTGGCGATCGTGGCGAATTTTGAAGCGGACCTTGCGCAATCTGTCCTGTCTATGGGAAGCAGGACCAAGGGCCAATGAAGGGGTTGGAACCCGGGCTTCCTGAGGGAAAATGGGACCGGGCTTTCTGTGGTGGACTGGTAGGGGACGTGGGGTGAAGTGGTATCAGTGGCGGGGTGGTGTGCAGTGGTGGTTTTGGGCGTGGGCGGCGCAAACAATTTGCGATCAGTTCTGCAATCCAGTGCAGTCAGAACTGCGGGTTGAGAAGGTGGATGTGTCAACCCGGGAAAATGGGCTCCCGAGGGTGCATGGAAATTATGCGGGATTCCATGGGATGTGTATGAGCAATGCTCAAAATCCCAGATCGAACTGAGGTGGGTTGGGGGTCGTCCCTTTGTAGGGTTTGTGACTCTGTCCCGCTAGGGCAGTTTAGGTGCAGTCTGCGCAGAAAAAGTGGCTCCAAAGGAGTTTTTTCACCCTGAGCGAATTTTTGAGTGAGGTTTGGGCGACTGGTTTGGGCGCAGGTAGGGGAAGAAACGTTGTGAAGGGGCTATGGCGGCCTGATGTCGGGAAGGGGGCGTACCGGTTGGATCTTTGCGGCTCTAGGTTCTGGCAGGCCTGCACAGGGGCAGCCAGCGCAGCAAAAAGGCCTACAAAGGCAACTTTCGCTCCTGGACGAGTTTGGGAGTGGGATTGTGAGGGAGTCTAGCGGACAGGGAGAGGAACAAAATTACAGAAGAGGCCATTAGGGTTTGAGGACGGGAGGAAAGCGTGCCAACCTGTTCTATGCGGCCCTAGTTCTGCAAGCAGATGGCCAGATCTGAGCGCAGGTCTGCAAGATGAATCCTCCACGTTTTACTGCAACTCGGGGAAGCTTGATCTCCTGGCTTGGAATGAAGATGATGGAGGTCGCCTCCTACTGTTGGGGAAGCCAAGAACCTGCAAGAAGGGGGGGCTAGGGCGTCGCACCCAAGAGGATGAGGAAGAAGAAGAGATAGAGGGTGTCACACCCTAGAGGGGAGGGGGAGGAAGAAGAAGGAAATGCTCTTGGCCAAAACTCAATTTTCATTCATTCATTCATCAAATCCTCCCAAGAGGGGAATACAAGGTAATATATAGAGTATGGGCTCCATCTTCCCTCCTTGGAGTTTGAATTTGAACCCATTTGAATTTGAAATCCATGGGCTCTCTTTTCCACCTTCGAGTTGGAACCCATCATGAGCTCCACTTTCTCTCCTTGGATTTTGAACCCATTTGAATTTCAAATCCATGGGCTCCCTTTCCCTCCTTGGATAAAATTCAAATTACATACCAAAGACACACCTAGGACATACACAATACATAATAAAACCAAATACGTACATAATGCCAAATACGTACACAATATAAGTACGTATAAAAATACGTACAAAAATACGTACAAAATATGAATATGTATAAAAATACGTACTAAGTGTCAAAGCTCCAATGGAGACTCCAGACTGTCCCCCAGCCACAAGGATGTCGGTGCCGACCGGGTCGTACTGCATGTCCGGTATCGGCGGCTCTCCGAGTCGATCCGTATTCTTGCTCGGGTGTCCTCACCATAGCCTTGCTTGAATCTCTTGCGGATGCCCCGGCGAAGTGCTGACACATAGTAGGAGAGGGCAGCCTCCTTGAGGTCGACCCGGTAGGCCTCCGAGCGTTTGTATTGCTCGAGTGCCTCCGCCCCGGCCGATTCCACCCTACCAGCGAGTTCGGCCTTCTCCCGCTCCGCCTCGGCCAATCTCCACTCTGCCTCGGCTGATCGCTTCTCCGCTTCGGCCCGATCAGCCTCAGCCTCCCGTCGAAGGCGCATGGCTTCCTCCGCCCGGCCCAATAGATCGGCGCGTTCGGCCTCCCACTGGCCGTCTAGCTCGGTACGGGCCACGCACTCCTCCTCCAGAAGCTGGCTCTTCCTCTCGAGCGACTCGCTGGCCCGAGTCAGTTGTTCAGACAACGACCAAGCATCCGCCTGGGTCACCCTCGCCAGCTACTTGACTACAGAGAGCTCCCGTCGAAGCCCGTCACGCTCCTCGGTGAGCTGAGCCACCTTCCTGTCAGACCCATCAAGGGTCCAGGCAAGTGTCACCCGCTCCGACTCCGACCGAGCGTAAGCTTCAGCCAGAGTAGCCCCCATCTGGGCCAAGACCAAGCCGCCCTCCATAACCAGCTCGAGGGCCACGGCCGGGGAGTGTTGCCTGTTTCCTCCCTTCACCACCTTCGCTGCTATGCTGAAGCACGCCTGATATAGAGGGCCTTGGATGCCCAGCCTCTTCAAAGCCGCCGACAAAGGGGCCCCCCCTCTGAGCGATATCCCCTCGGGAGCCCCGCCGGTTGGCCCGGACCGAGCCGCTACTTCATCCGCCCCTCTTGCCTTAGTCGGTCGGGGCTGTGTCGCAGCTCCTCACGACCCCCCCGCCTCAATCGACGCCCCAGTCTTTTCCGTTACCGTTCCCATTACGGGACCTCTTAACGTGACGGTTTTCATCCTCATCCACTTCTTTCTCTTCTTGCCTATCATGTTTTCGGCTTGACCTTTCTCCTCGGAGCCTTTCCACCTTCTCCATGGTTCTTTCACATAGATGCGCTCTTTGAACCATCTCGGTATAGGTGCGGATATTATGCGTTCCAAGTTGTTGGATAAATCCGGGTCTTAAACCATCCATAAATCGGTTGGCTTTGAATAAATCTGTGCTTATCAAGTGAGGAGCATACGGTGCTATTCGAGAGAATTGTAATTCATATTCTTCCATGGATATCATGCCTTGTTTTAAGAGGCAAATTCCATAGCCTTCCTCTCCTTTACATGCTCGAAGAAGTACTTGGCTCGAAAAAGTGTAAGAAAACCCTCCCATGTATGAGGTGCATCTGCAGGTGGTGTCGGAATGGATTTCCACCATGTACGAGCATCCTTGTTGAGTTGGAACGTGGCAAGTCGAACTTTCTCCTGGTCGGTGCATTGCATGTCATCGAATATTCGATTCATCTCATCGATCCAATTTTCCGCTTCATCTAGGTTAGAAGATCTAGAGAATCATGGGAGATTTAAACTTTAAAAATTTCCGTGTAGGTTACCTGCGCCAGCCCTTCCACCAGCTTGGGCCACTGTCTGTAGGGCTTGAGTAAGTCCCGCAACAGTTTGCTGCATCTCGTCCTAGTTCACACGATGAGCTATTGAGAATCAAGGTACCTGAGAACATAGACATTTTAGTTATTTAGAGTCGGGAAGATTTACCCTAAGATAATTTCTATATAACTATCTTATCCCGAGCACTACCCAATCCTCGCATGGGTAAGAAAATTCTTCCTTAGTTCAAAGGTAGGGGTCCTTAAACCTTGGACTTATCCTAGGACATGACTCTTTTCCCCTAAGTCCTGAAACTTAGGCTCTGATACCAACTTAACTGTCATGCCTCTAGCCTTTATTACAGCGGAAGACTAGCTCGAGGAACGTGAACAGTCGGCATGGTAAGCATCTTGCAAGCAAGAACGATCAGAGTGTAAGATAATCACACATAAGAATAATGCAATTGCACAATGATTAACTCAAACTCCAACTCATTTCATTAATAATCAAATATCAAATACAATCACCAATCTTCATCATACTAGACTCAAGAATAAGAAAAATTACATAGACTCAATCTAAACAATATAAACTTCCTAAGTCTTCACTCATTCTTCATTCACTCTCGGACCCGCTATTTAAATACTCCGAATCCGAACCCGACTCACTTCCATTTCTTGAAAAGATAAAAAATAGGTAATGAGCACACTTATCCAGTAGGTATCTTCGCATCAACATGATTAGAAATATTTAAGTAATTAGCATTTTCACTCTAAAGTAAATAAGGTAAAATCATGTGAATGCGATCAAGCACGTGATTAAACCAAAGTAACAAGATGATCATGTAAGATAGAATGAACAAGTATGAACTAGCAAGAATGTAACAAGAGTGTAGCATGGCCTTTCATGAACAAGAATGTAACGAGAATGCACTTTCACTTTTCACTTTCATAACCATAAAGGTGACGCACTAGAACGTCAATCATGTAGCAATTCACTAGATTTTCATGAGTGCTCATGGATTTCACTTATTTATAGAGAAAGTACTCCCAGCGTAATGCGACGCCAGTAGCATCATACCCCATGATTTATAATAGTATATTTCTGGCAATCAGCCGAGGGGACTAGCATAGAGCCCTTGGACACAATCAGCGCCCGAACTACATCTTCACGTATAAATCAAGCTACTTCCATGAGTGTAACAATAAAGCGTGGCTAGTAATATAACAAATTCAATCAATAAGCTCATGACAACAATCATCAAAGAATGAATGCTTCAATTAAGAATATGAGAGATCAAGAATGATTTAAGATGATATTATGCTCATGGGAATAATTCGATAGCATAATGGTACATTCGTTATCTTTCATAATTTAAATTAAGTTTCTTTGGACAATATGACAAGTCCTAGACCATCAATAATCCATCTAGGAACTTTAGAATATCAACCCTTTGGTCAAACCTCGGGTTAACGAACTTTAGAACTGTGACGGTCTAATACTGGGCCGTTACACGATCGTGACGCTCTAGTCTCAAGTCGTTACAATGGCCGAATCCAGAAATAATAAAAAGGATTTAGTTAATGTGACGGTTATAGATTGGTCCGTTAGACGTACTTGACGGTCCAACATTGATCCGTTACATATCTAGAACCTGAAAACATCGATAGTGCTTTCTAACAATTGGGCTTTAATGGTACAACCAACTCGGCGTCCTAGTGGGAATCCTACGCTCACGGAGAATTACGGAGGCCTTGAAATAAGATTTCCTAGTCCATTGGAAGGATTATCCAATAGAGAGGTCCTCATGTTCAAGAATATGTTCCTATAGTGCAAAGTGTGAACTAATGGACATATACCGGAATATATGCCATGTACTTGAAGAAAATAACTCTATCGATAGAAAAAGACTGTGTAGCAATGTGAAACCATGATAAAACTCCGTCAATACAATACTTAAAATCATAGTTTAAATTCAACTATAGAGTTTAGGCAAAGAAATTAACATATGCTTTAAAATAACTCAAAATGCTTAGAACATGAAATTTCCTATCATGAATCAATTAGTAAACTCCAAGTCTTGAAATAAGGTTAAAACTTAGATAACTAGGCTTATTTATAAGTAAGTTTGACTGTCCTCAGTCTTGTCTCGGGTTGACAGAAAATAGTACTGCGACGGTCTAGTATGGGCGCATCACAAGGCTGTGACGGTTTATCGAGGGGCCGTTACAGTATTGTAACGCACTTACTTTGGTCCGTCAGAGACAACCGGGGAAATGAGATATAACAGAGGATGTGACGGCTGATCCTAAGACCGTTAAAATCATATAACGGTCCTACGTTACTCCGTTAGAGCTTCTGCTGATGAAAAAGATAAGGAACTATGTCCCATACAAGAAAAATCACAATAACCAACTATTCTAACCATGATAACAAAGTAAAGGCCATCTAGATGCATAGGTTTCAATGAATTAACAAGATAGTGCCATTTTATTTTCCATTAAGGCTAAAGATATGCATGTATGCATGTCCCTACTTAAACATGGAATTCATGATCTATAGTGCAAATAATCAAGCAAAATCAGAGGGCTTTTATCCTTAACATGTTATTTTTGCCGTTCATGAGATGACCTACCTCTTAACTGGGCTTTAGACTTCCAATTTGGTCTTCAAGATACGCCCTAGTTCTTCCCTTCCTAAGATTTTTCAGCAACTTCACGTCGCTCTAACTCCTTAGTCTCTTGACCTAAGGACGTGAAATTTGGAGGTTAGGAAGATGAAACTATTGGGAACAAAAAGTTCTAAAGCATCTAACTCTAATTACCTCGTTTAGTTTATCTAATTTCCTGATCCTCAGCACCCCGTTGCACAGTTTCCTGGGTTGGCGTGATGAAACCAGCAACTTTAGAAGATCCTAACTCCTTGGATACTCGACCTCCTATCATGAAATTTTGAGAGTTGTCAGACCTTAGTATTAGAAACAAAAGGTTCCAAAGGACTTACCCGAGATTCTATCTCCTTACCTTGTTTCTTCATGAGCCAAAAGTAACGGTCGCTCAGTTCAGAACTGGGCTCTATTTATAGGGTTTTGACTAGGGTTTGAGGATTAGATCGATTTTAGAGTCCTTAGTTGACCAGAACCTGATCCCTAAGAGTCCCTAGTAACCTTACATATTCTTCTAATTAGGTCTCTTGTAGATAGGCTCCCAAAGATCCAATCTTTTTATTCTTTCTTCCATTCACGGAACTGACAGAGTGTAACGGTCCAAGTTGGGCGCGTTACATTACTGTGGCGGTCGCACGATAGACCGCTACATCCACTGTGCGTAGAATTTAATAAAATTCAAACTCTTTTGTTTGTTTATCCTTATAATTATCTAAATAAGGGGTAATTGTCTTTTAAAATCCGTGAATAGACTAAATAACCTTCTAGATTATGGGCCTATCTTAATGGGCTTGGTCTTGTAACCATTTGGGCTTTATTTATTAAGGTTGGATTAGTTGTTTAACATATTTGGGCCTTAACAATGATTTATTTAACCCAATATTCATTAATTAATTCATTTAGACCCTTAATAATTCCAAAAAATTCTTAATTATATCAGAAATATTTTATAAAAATTCTGGGGCACTACACTGGTGGTTGAGGGGTCCCTGGGTATATATATATTTAATTGGTTTGCAGAAATGGCGACTGGCCCTTCATATATATATTTAGTTCGCCCATTATTTAGCCCAAAAAGAAATGGCGGATGCAAGATTCAAATTGTGGTCACCTGTTTGGATAACACGTCACTTAACCAACTACACTAAGAAGTCTCTTGTTCAAGTGAATAATCTTTTAGAAGATGAAGCCACATTACACTTCAATGGTGGTATTTTTATATAATGTCCCGCATTGGGTATTCTAACTTCTTATTTAACCTTCCTATAGAGTTATATTCACATAGAATTATCTAAAAAGATTTTATTTATGGAAAAAGTCTATATATTATTGTTTTTATTTTTATTTTTATACGGGATACTACAATCCGGGTGTCCGAAAATCCAGATTAAAAGTCTAAAACCCGCTCGAACACGATCCGCAACCCACGAAAAAAGATCCAAAAAACCCAGGGTGTTATAGGCTTGGCCTCTTGACCCACCATCAAGGACAGGGTTGAAATCTCCTACCTATCGAGCAAGAGGCCAAGTCAGAACAGAGGAACTAACGCAATTTCTAAAGTGTTGTTCTAGAGGGACAGGTACACAAGCAAAGCAAAGAACAATCACAAGAAGCGTAAGAAGTAACAAAATCTATTCCATTCCACTAATATCTGTCAGATGTACGAAAATGAGGGTGGATGTACAAGAATATCTCCCTAACTCTCTCCTCCACCCTCCTCATCTCCCCCTCTGCGTGAACTCTCAGCCTCTCCCTGTCCCCCACCCTGACGAGGAAGCCTGAGGGGAGCCATCTATCCCCGCGAGGCCCACTCCTGTCGCCCTGTGCTCTCCTCTCAGCCTCCACAACCCTATGATGCTCAGAGGAGGTAACAAGAAAGTCTGTGCTCGAGTAGGCGCTGGGGCATCCCTCTCACTGAGCACGCTCACGCCCTCACCAATAACGCTCCTCCGCGTCCGTCGCGTGCTGCTTGGCAATCCCTAATTTGGTGCTCAACTATACGCTCTCCATCTCTCACTCTAACCTCTCCCTCTACCATCTCTCTCTCCCCCTCTCCCATCTCTCTCTCTCTCTCTCTCTCTCTCTCTCTCTCTCTCTCTCTCTCATCCTCTCGCTCCTCTCCATGCCGATGAGGGCGCGCAACTCTATCGCATCTCGGGGCAGCTCTTCCGCGTCACGACAGCTCAGCTCCGCCTCCGCCGCTAGTAATTCTCTCTCCTACACGGTACCCGAAGTTTTGGTTAATGAATTATATCAATAAAAATCTTTAAGACTAAGCTATGGGGGTAGGTTGCTTACTCTCTCCTAGAGGGAGGCCTCAGCTGCCTCAGCATGAGCTAGCACACCGGCGAGCAGACTCTTAAGCTTGGTGCGGTCATAGGCAGGCTGTGTCGTGGAAGAGGAACCGTGGGAGGATCGGACCCTCTCTTGCTCCTCTCGCTGAAATAAAAAAGATTAACATCAATCAAAAGGTAAGCCCAAAAATCATCGAAAAAACTCCAACTGAGAGTCTTACCAGCTCACCCGCCGTGCGCTAGAGGTCATCACGTTGTTGAACTATGGAATAAAGGAGCCCCTGCAACATGGATAGTCTACCCTCTGGATCAAACTGTGAAAATAACACAAAAAATGTTAGTCACATAATCATGAATCTTTAAGGTTTAGAGAATGCTAAATAGAAAAACTCACCTGTCAGTGGGCGCCACGGTAGATCCGAGTGCTGTATGTCTATGTGTAGGCCCGAAGGTAGGCCTCCTCCGAACCTGCTCCCGCAGGGACTGGTCGTCCACGCCGCTCCTAGTCAAAAAGCTGGTCGTGCGCGCACTGACGCCAGTCATCTACTCCCTGGAGGCCGCGAAACCTCCACCCGGGTCGGGGAATTGTCACCCCAGTCAGGAACTCCACCACCGCCTGGTAGACCCCCAGTGTCCTCATGATTAGTCGATAGTGCAACGGCTCCACCTGGTTGAGGGCGTGCAACCAAATCTCTCTCCCGAAGTAGGGGACGACAGCATCCACCCACGGCATCTTCCCAATCTCCCTCTGATAGGGAGTCCAAACCACCTGCAGAGAAAAATTATTAGTGTCTATGCCAATATAATAGAATTTGAAATTTTAATTCTAAAAAAATTCTTACCTCTATGTGTGGCATGACATCTATCATGTCCTGAATATGAGTAACCTAGTCCCTCAGTGACCAACTGTCTCGCCACGGGGTCCACCATCGTGCCAAGGGAACTAACTCTGCTCAATCCTCCAAGCCATACCCAAGGGTAGGTAGGTACAAGAAGCTCCAAACCTAAAAAGCATTACACATTTGATCAATATAAGAAATAAGTGCAATATTCATTAAGTTTAAGGGTTTAAAATTTACCTGAAGTAAAGGGTAGAAGCCACCGAGAGAGGACAGACGAGTAGAGATGCCCAAACTGTCAAATAGGTGGGCTAGCAGTGCCGCACCCCAGGCATACTGATCGACTCTGTCCAAATCCTCAAATAGGGGAAGAAATCGACAACTCATGGAATCACCTCGTGATCCTAGCAATAACCTTCGAATCAATAGGATGAGGAACCGACGTAACTCCCTGTCAGCTTATGGTCCTGCCACTACGGAAAAGCTCCCTCTCGCCTCACTCACCAGCCCCCTAAAGTAGTCTGCTGTGGACTCCCCTACCTCCCTCTGTGTGTTGTACAGACCTAGACTCTCCTGCAGGGCTACTCTAGGAACTAGAGAAGTCCGACCTGTACCCTCCAACTCCAAGCCTATCAACCTACGTGCCATCTCTCGATTGTAGGGGTATGTGTAACCGCTAACTGCCACTCCATGCACTCTAATTCCTATGATGCGAGTGACGTCCTCTAGGGTTGGGATCATATGACCCTAGGGGAAGATGAAGGCCTTGCACTCAACATCTCACCTGGCCTTTAAGGCCTAAATCAAGCCAACATCTACCCTCAACACCTCAACGCCCAAAAACTCACCAAAGCCCATCCGGCAGAGGGGGGCATGCTGAAACTCCAGCAACGTGAGGAAGGCAGCCCGAACCAGGATCCATGAAATCCGAGTGCGAGTCGCGCCCTGCATTATCAAAAGAAGAAGAAGAAGAAGAAGAAGAAGAAGAAGAAGTTAGTTTTGATGCTGCCAAAAAAACAAAAACAAACAAAAACAAAACAAAATAAAAAAATCTTTTTATTAATGTAGTGGGTCGTGACACCGCGTTAATTAACGCGGTGTCTGTTACCACCACGTTCCCTCGTGGGCGGCCGCCGGCCATTCCCCTCTTCCCAGGGCGTTCTCCATCGGCATTTTGCCCTCTACAGCATGCCAAGGGGCACGGTTTCTTCACATTCGCATTCATAGACCACAAAAAAAAAACACCAAAAGAAATGAGATTTTAAGAAGAAAAATCAAAATTTCTCACCTTCCTCACGTCGCATACCGCCGCGTCGCCAGTGGGATCTTCTGCACCCTCGGCTTCCTCGGCCACACCAGGGGCCTCCTCCATGTCCATGGGTTCCTCACCACTGCTCCCGGCTGTCCTAGCCGACTACGTCGCCTCCGTTTCACCACTTTCTACCGCCAACGAGCTTTCCTCTTCACCCTCCCCTTGGGAGCGCAAGCGTCTACGGACCGCCCTCCTTTTTGAGCGACAAAGACCCTCTTCAGCATCCATCGGAGAAATGCATGGTGTGAGGGGTGGTGGTTCTCTTTTTCTTCTTCCATTTTAATGGGATGAGGCGGGGAGGAAGACGAACGGCGGGGGGGGGGGGTTGGGGCTTCTCCCCGTTTAACACTGTTTTAGGAATGACCGCGACAAGTTATAATCGCGGAATTAATTATGACCGCGTTAAATAAAAAAATCCAAAAGAAAAAATTGCAAAAAAATCTCTTGTTCCTTTGTCTAAAAAAAATGTCATATTCTCTAAAAAAATGCAAAAAAATCTCTTATTCTTTTGTTTAAAAAGATGCAAAAAATCTCTTGTTCTCGGCCTTTTAGTCCTTCATTGATTGATTGAAGTAAGTTTGCTTCATTTTTGTTTGCTCATATGTCTCCCATAGTATTTTACTTTGTTGTGTTTGTGCTTGACTACTTTGTCCCACTATGCCATCTAACATGCATTTGTTTGCCCATCATTATTTATGTCTTTTACCACTTCAATTGCATATCCTTTATTTGTTATTCTCCATGCTTATTTATCACCACTTACCCAAATCATGGAATTGGCATGCCATCAGGTAAGTATTTCCTTATCCCTTCTCTTTATTGCACTGCTATATGTTATTTACACTATTATATCATCTCAAGGACTGGCCGGTTCTCTATGTGTTCTGCGATTTGAGTTCCCCTCTACCAAAAATAGTGATCCCCTCTACCAAAAATAGTGATGATCTAGGGACACAGTTAATCGCCGGATAGGCCATTAGGTTGGATAAATTTGGAGATGATGCACTCCATCTCGCACGCCGTGGTTCCGGATGACTCTTGACTTGGATTTGCTCAATTTAATAATATTATCCTCGAGTATTTTATATTTTAATCTTTCTTTGCATTCATTTTGATGATTTCTTTTATTTTACCCGCGCATGCATCATGTCATGTTTGAGCATTCATGATTCGCAAATTGCCACAGTTTCTCTCCAATTTGTGATCAATCATGCATAAATTCTTGAATAAGAAAACTCATTCCATTTTGAATTTGAAGGACTGCTCCGGGTTGGCTACTCGATCTTGTCGGTCAGTGTAACCCTTGCCTGGAATTTTTCTATCTCCTTTCAATCCAATTTCAGTTATCCCTTCCTTGAATCATTCATTAGTTATGAACCGCACGATGGCCTCGACAGATCCGCCGGGCTCGCGTCTATTCCACTAACCGAGTGAAACCCACAGTTGCTACGCCCTGGGGTGCCTCTTTTGTGCAAGAGGTTGATCATCTTCTTTTTCTTTCCCTTGTCTATCGTTCCAAGCAGGAGTCACCCGTGCTAGCTTGACCTTCTGGTTGGCTCGGAGTTTTCTTGTCACACCCCGAGCGCGGAAGGTACCCGGAGATGCGCGACGAGTTTATATCAATCATGTCAATCAGAGTATTAGTGTATTCGACACCAAAAATCAGAGATGCGCAAAAGTAAAGATAACCCAGTCCTTTATTCCTTCATAAGAATATGTCTATTACAAACCTTGAAGTACTAACTAAAATAAAGGAAAAATACAAGGTTGACTCAAGAAAATATGAAAAAGACTAGATAACACGGAAGAAGCTCTATCCCTTTCACTCTTGATTTTCCCCATCCGTTTGAGTTCCCTCATCGTCGGACTTACCTGAAAAGCAAGGAAAACACTAAGTGAGCGAATGCTCAGTAGGAAATTATATCTCAAGAACTAGCAATGGGTTTAAGTAATTACATCTTTCATGAATGCACTATAGCTATGCATGCTCGCATAAAACGACAAGATAGAGAGAGTGTATAACAATAAGATGGCAAGAAGAACTAGTCATGAACTTTCAAGAACTTATATCAAAAGATATCAAGATATTCAAGCAAGTAAACTTATCATGTTATGTTGGAATTTGGCTATTTTGTTTCAAGTCAAGCAAGTATGCAATTACCCTTTCTCGGGCCACGCAAGTCATGTAATATCAAGTCAAGTACAAGTACAAGATTTGTGGAATGTTCAATCAAGCTAGTCATGCACTTCGGTATAATGCCAATACCGTGATCAATCAACTCCCATGGGCACAAGTACTTTCGGGTGCTCCTCCCAGGACCAGATCGGGCCCTATATGCGCAGACATTAATCGTGTATTTTAACATCCACTTTTGTGTATAGCCAACATAGAATTTCAAGAATAAAGCTTGTAGACATGTAGGATAAACTTGGATAGAATAGAGTCCAAAAATATGACACTTGACATAGAATGACGATAATAACTGTACAATCACGATTATCGATAAAACTAGGTGGAATTGGTTCCCCTAGCTTGGGTACCATGACAAACAAGTATGGACACTCTTTATATAGAATTGAGGTCCACATGAACAGCACATCAATGGCAAGACGTCCTCATTCTTAATATAGAATTGAGGTCCACAAGAACATCATGTTGAATATAGAATTGGGGTTTACAAGAACAGCATCAAATGGCATGATAACCTCATCCCATTAAGAGAATTCTCATGATACACACTTTACATAACATGAGGGCCGGTATACCATGTTTCTTTATAGTGACATGGCAAAATAGTGTAATGGGTTTTTATGGTACAACCAGCTCAGTCGGCCTTGAGGGAATCCAAGGCTGCGAGGAGACTTACGGAGGTCTCTATGACTAACTTGCCAGTCCAAAGGAACGGAATGTCCAATGGAGAGCTTGTATGTCAATGAGAATTGAGGGTAGTGTGATAAAAACATCATGAAACATGGGACTATATTCACGGACTGGAATATAGTGCCGATATATATATATATATATATATTTATATATATGCGAAACCCTCGGTTACAGTAACATTGTAAAATAGTGTCACAGGAAAATAACGACTTAATCTAAGTCATTACTTACAAAATTAACGCCTTTGACAGGGGCGTTTATTTACAATTTGACGACTTATAAAATAGTCGTTCCTTCAATATTTCTATTCTGCAGGAAAATAATATTCTGAAATTTTAACAAAAACGCGCCCTGAACAGGGGCGTTACTTGTCAATAAGCGCCCTGGTATGGGGCGTCAGTTCAATAAGAGACGACCTTGTGCAGGTCGTTAATTCAACAATTTATCAATTTTCAGATAATAAAATTTCAGGAAACAATTTCATGGTCAGGACAAGAAAAATAGCAGGATTTGATAGGTAGGATCATGCATTAATTTAGATTCATAGTTTTATAGTTATAGGATTTTAAACATGGATAATTATCAATTATATAAAATTGACGACTACTAAGCAGGGCGTCAAAACAAGAATTAGCGCCCGTGTCAGGGTCGCTTCTTTCAAAATTTTACAGAAAATATTTAAAACCATGATGAAACTATATGCATGGACAACATATGATTTTATTATGGATCTTAAATTTATTTGGGCTACGTTTCTTGAGAAAACCTACCTGGTTTAGAGGAAGATACGTAAAAGATGTGAAGAGATGATACTCTATTTGCAACAGAGTTTCTTGATCGCCGGAAGAATAAATAAGATGAAGAACCTCTCATCCTTCGACTATATGAGAGTTTCTTCACGTTGCAGGCAACCTGCAGAGGAAGAAGGAAAGACGAACGATCATTATCTTCCTTAAACCGTGACTGAAGGAAAAGAAGAACACTACCTGTTCTTCGTGTACGGCAGCAGCAGACGAACGCCAAAATAGCGATCAGGGCTTGATTAGGGAGTATATTTATAGGATTTTGGGGATCCTAATAGGGTTAGAGTTGTATTGGAAGTAATACTTCCATGATAGAGTCCTTACCATATTCTACTAACTCGTACTAATCCATAAACCTTCCCTGGATAATGTTCTGGTTCGAACAGAACACGAACAGAATTAGCGTCTTAAGTGAGGGCGTCGAATTTAAATTGACGCCTGGGCGAGCGTCGTTACTTATGTAAAACGCGCCCAGGTAGAGGGCGTTTCATTTCCTTTCCTTAGTTTTATTTTCCCGTCGTTTGAAATTTGACGCCCCATTGTCTAGGCGTCCCTTTTAAATTAACGCCTTATACAAAGGCGTTTCCTTTTGAATCAGCGCCTTGATAAAAGGCGTTATTTTCCTCTTGATCAATGATTTACTCATTTAGGCTCTTTGCCATCTATTTACCTATTTTTTATTTTTTATTTGATTTATTTAAAAATCTTATTTTTATCAGGGTTGCTACATTTCTGGATCATTCCAATCACTTGTCGGTGGTGATGGGTGTCTTCTAACCTTGATGTCCACTTATCAGTCTGCTTCACTACACCTCTACTTTGCCAATACTTTGTGTCGTCTCCCCCTCGCCTCCGTTTCAGCTCCGCTCGCTCCCCTACAAAGCACACATCAAGGAGGGGCATCTCTAGACACCCGTTTTTGACCCATGAGTTGAGCCATTTTCTTGTTCTCTTAAGTTGACGTCCCAACTAAGCATTAATTGGTTGACTTTCTGGGCCATTTGCGAGGTTTTTATGTCCATTTTCAGCCTTTGAATTCAATCTTTGTGCCCTGGATTTCAGCCCGATGCCCTGGCCAGCCCATAAGGAACGAGATCACAAGTGACACCGTGTTCATTCTATTATCGTGCAATAAACATCAACCATGTTCTTAAGAATTAATGTCAACTAATTCTTAAATTAAATCATTTTTCAATTTTGCATCATGGGTCATGACGTTAATTCTTTTGATATTCCTTGTTAACGAGGTATATCTGATGACCGCGTTCATAATCGCAGTCAAAAGACAGGTCACGTTTTTGAAAACTCTTTGACCCTTTTGACCAACCGACTTTGACCAGTCAACCTTTATCGCTGTTAATTGTGGAACCGCGTTAATGTTAGATCGTGGCCCTCACCTTGACCGCATTCTCAGTCGGAAATCATGTCCGACTGAAACTTGCCCTTTCCAATTTTTTGGTCCTTCTATAGGTACGTTTCATAGCTCGAATCAGTCTTGGAAGGTTCCTAATCCCTTCATAAATCTTCCCCCCTCAATAATCAGAAGGATTACCTAATTTTGGGCCTCCAAATCCTCAGATTCTTCGGACTCTGACCTAGGGTTTCTAGGTTCACCTTCTTCTATAAATTCGACCCTTGGTCATGATTCCAAGGGATGCAACTCAGGAGATTCGACCATAGAGAGGAGGGCGAGGTTATGCTTCATTGAGGATCCTTAATCCCTCACCCTTCTGTAGTCCAGGGAGTTTTTTAGGGCATTTTTTTGTTGTTTTTGTTTTTTCTTTGATCTTCACTTCTCTCTTTACATCTCTTAATCTATTTCAATCTCTGCGTAGCATTGCTTGATCCCTTCAAGTTAGCTTCTTTTATCAAATACACGCATATACACACACACCAAACCTATTTTTTGCCCTCCCATAGGGGTTTAAAACAACCGAACCCCCAGATGATCTAGCCCTCCTTATGCATGTTTTTATTATAAATAGGGATAGATCCTACACTTAATTGCATTCTAATGGGATTTTTCTTGGTGGTTTTCGTTGTTTTGCAGGCATAAGAAGGAAATGTGAGGGCCCTGCACCTTGGCCGGCCTTGGAGCAAAGAAGGAATCAACCCACACATCCCGCTACGGTTCTGATAACACGGCATTACTTGATACCGCATTCCTCAAGAACGCGACCATAATAAGCACCGCGTTCATGATCAGGCCATCCTTTGCCCCCCTCCCCTTCAATTTTCGAGGTAAGTAGCGTGCCCCTCTTCTCTAGTCTTACACTATTTAGCACGTTATAGGCTTCGGTGGTGATCATGGATTTTATTTATCTATCTTTTATTGCATACGCCCCACCCCCTTTCATCATCCACTTATCGTCATTATTTTGACCCTTTTTACATCATTCTCTATCATTATTTTTTGGGGGGTGGTAGATTTTCCGATCTACAGTTGTCAGATTGCACAGAGTCTCTGTCTCAATAGTGTCTGACCGAGACCCGCGTTTCACGTCACACTTCTGAAAGGGTCTACATCATTCCATGGGGATGAGATTAAACTTCAGCATGGTCAGACGGAATGAACAAACTAAGTAGTGTAAGACATGCTCAGGGCTTGTGTCATTGATTTTAGTGGAAGTTGGCATGATCATCTGTCTCTAGTTGAATTTGCCTACAACAACAGCTACCAAGCTAGCATTCAAATGGCACCATTCGAGGCACTGTACGGAAGGAGTTGCCGCTCACCAATATGTTGGGATGAAGTTGGAGAAAAGTAACTTCTAGGCCCGGAGCTAGTAAGGGACACTGTTGGCCCGGTTAGGAATGCAATCAAGAGGGGGGTGAATTGATTGCGCCCCCTTTTTAACAAAATTTAAACTAAATCATAGAGATGGTTGAGCAGCAATAAAACTTCCTTGATAAAATGTAGAGATATTAGTATGAAGAGATGAAGCTCTCTAAATTCAGATTAATGTAAATTAATTAAATGACAATCAAACAACCACTCACAACTCTCCAGCACAGATTGATGAACCACTCGGATGAAAATTAAGGAGCGGACAATTTGTATGAACGCTCACCTCACCGCATCACACTTGTAAATGAGACGGATAGGATAAAACAACAAACTCACAAGAAGCAAACCACCACGCAAGGATTTTTAGGTGGTTCAGACGCACCCGAGTGCCATCCTACATCCACCCCTCTCAACTCGAGAGGATTCCACTAAGAACCACTGCACAATGGCAGTGAAAACACCACACACGGGCTCAACGGCCCCACACACACGCGTGTCCTTGCACGACGATGAGAGACCACAGCAACGAAGATGACGCTCCAAAATCGTCTATGAAAAAGGATTATATGGAAATACAAAGCCCAGTCCAAAGATAATAAGCTATGCTCAAATGGAAATAAGAAAACTAGATGACAAGATTTTCCCCCTTTAATCTTCAACACAACTCGGGGATGATATGGAAGGGTGCATTAGAACGAGTAAACCATGAGAGGAAGAAATCGGCCCCTTGAAGAGATGCGCCCAAGCACACAGCCGGTGGAGAGCAACAATGGCCCGCCTCCAGATCCAAGCTTGGGGTCGTGAGAAGCGGCCCACGACGGCACTTTCTTCCTCCTTCAGCAGCAAGACACCCTCTCCCTTCGTTCCTGTAAGAATAGAGAAGTTTAGCCCACGAAGTTCTCGCTCTTCTCGAATGCATTTCCCAACATATATATACCATGAGAGAAGTAAATGCAACAGGACCAAAATGCCCAGCTAAGCCTCTTCAGACTACACCCAATCGATGGAGGAAACCCTAAGGTTAATATGGTAAAACATCATGGCAATCGGATCAAGAAAACCTGGGTTCGAATCCAAAACTGGCAAACCCGTTCTGGACGCTCAGGATAAGTGTGGACTCTAAGTTCGTGAGTGTTCTGTCCATTAAAAAAAATTGAACTATGGTTGCAAGAGTCGACTCTCAGAGTCGACTCTTTTCAACCTGAGTTCTGTTTACGTGAAACACTGCCCAGCCAGCCATAAGAGTCGACTCTTTTTGGCACATGTTCTGTCTGCACCAAAAAGCCGTGCAGCACCTGTAAGTGTCGACTCCGAGAGTCGACACTTGTAGCCTGCTGCCTGAAGACAGCAGGCTGGGCTACGAGTGTCGACTCTGGGAGTCGACTCTTGTAGCACCAGACCAGGAAAATGAAATATTCAAAAGATTAAACCCCTTAATCTCAACAAATGAATCAACTCTAATAAGTCCACATAAAAGTTCATTCAACCATCCTTTTTACCATGGGACCAAAGGATGGGGAGCACCTTGAACCTGCAATATCTAAAATTCAAATTTATGAAAACATTAATGTCCACACTTATAAAATATCTAGCATTCTAGCTTCATGGCCTTTCAGACAACCGGCAAGGTAGTTTGAGAAAAATGCAACCAACTGCACAACAGACTCAAACAAGATACATTCCCACTCCATGTTTAGATCACAAGACTTGTTCAACCATCACACACATGGGTTCCACACATTTCAGAAATATCAAAGTTAGTCCCAAGTTTAGTCAAATGACAATCAACTTAAATCAAGAGATATCTGAACTTGATTCAAACACACTGACATTAAGAACCAAATGATATCCAATTAAAAGACCATTCAACAGGTGACACTAATATCCTTAGCTCATTGAAGTCATTCAACAACTTATCAAGATAACTCTCATTGGACAAGTGCCATTCAATGCAAATCACATACATTCAAATTCATCAAAGATTGTGTCATGTAGATCACACAAAGTACCTTACTTTGTCTCCAGCTCACATTATCTTCGTCAAAACAAACCATAGCACAACAATCTCCCCCTTTTTGATGAAGATAAAATACCTTGATATACTACAAAGATTTGCATGAATGAATCAAGTCTAACATCACCCATTGAAACAACCATTTGAAATTTTATAATCAAAGCATTTCAAAGTAAGGCTTGTTTTTGTTTGTTGACCCAAAAACCATTTTTTAAACTAACAACACAATATCATGCAACTTTTTATTTCTCCCCCTTTTTGTCAGAGTCAAATAGGTGATTGATGAAAGATAGAACTATTTGATAATGCCTCATATTTATAGTTAACTCAAGGAAATGCATGTGAAATAAATGAGCATACAAACATGCATGCATCCACGATAAGATATAAAGTCAGCCATGTCCATTCGGGATGGGTTAAGAAATATGCGATCGATTCTGAGCATGATGTGCATGTGTAATATTATAAGGGATGTGCTTACAAAAAGATGGTACTACATTAACATGAAGGATGACTGATTCATAAGGCACATTCACATAATCAAGCTAAAAGTGTAAAATGAGCAATGAAATCCATAGTAATATGGATTTTCAGATTTTCTAAGGAACACTGGAAAGAACCTTTCCTTCCTACACTTTCATACACAGTACTCGACTTTTGATAGTTTCACACAGCCCCAAAATTTTTTTTTTAATTATGAACAAGATGACTTACTTTTGACATGAGTTATGCCCTTTGTTTTAGGGGCATTTCCCAGTTACTCATTATCGTCACTTATTTGAATTATGGTTATTTGTCACTTTTCGATCAGAAATTCCTCCTTTGTCTTAGGGGGGATTCCCGACTACTCGGTTCTAAATCCACTTATTGAAATTTTTGGTGGGGCTGACAGCTTTTTCCTCACGAGACTTTAATGTAGGAATTCAAGAGCCCTCAAAAGTGTTAAGTGGAATAACTGAAATCCTTATTAAACAGAGTCATTTATCTCAAAAAGAGAACATGTAGAGAGATTGTATTGAATGTAATAGATGAATTAGTCTAATCATTGTCATGTCTCCCCCTAAGTCTATGCACTGTTATAAAAATAACCTCCCTCTTAATGTGTGCCATGTAACAAACATGTCTGAACCAATGCATTTTTATTTAGCAAGGGAATAGTCATAGGAGGGATGAAAGACAAGGGTGATATTTTATATACACTCAAACATGCATTGAGATGAAATTTTTACACAGGTTGATTATCGGTACGTGGCGGAGAATGTCGATCTGAAGACCACCCTCACGCATGAGGAAAGCTTCCAGCTGGATTTAATCCAACTTTCTGCAATCGGCATTTAATATACTGGATAATTATGGCATTCAAGCACGCATAAGTATGAGATATATGCAGTTATATACATGCGGATGCAATTGAATAAAGATATGAGTGAAAATCAAATGTTATTCAATGTGTTATGCACAAAAAGGAATAATTGAAACTTAAATGCAGTGGAAGAATCTCCTTATGTGCAAGAGGATATACCAATATTCACAATTCCTTTATTAGAAGTTTTGAGAGAGTATGTACAAAGCAAATCAAAAAGACTTAACTATCTAATCTGCACACACCTAATTCTATTCTAAGAAAGTAAAATTGATCAGAATTCAAACGTTTTATAAAAATATCAGCAAGTTGATGTGTTGTATCTACAAAAGTCAATTCAAAATCACCTTTATTTATATGATCTGTAATGAAGTGGTGTCTAACTTTTATGTGCTTTGTGCGAGAGTGTTGGATAGGATTTTTGGACAGATTTATCGCGGAAGTATTATCACACAAAATGGGAGTCTTTTTCAAAGAAATACCAAAATCTAACAACTGGTGTTGGATCCAGAGTACCTCGGCCGCACAACTGCCTGCAGCCACATATTCGGCTTCAGCAGTTGATAAAGCCACACAATGTTGTTTCTTTGAGGCCCATGAAACCATGCAGCCCCCTTAAACTGGCAGTGACCGCTCGTTCTCTTACAATGCATTTTTCACCCAGCATAGTCAGAGTCAGTATAAGTTGTTGTGTGGTGGTGGCGGATCTAGAGGGGAGGGGTGAATAGATCAGCCCCCTTTTTACAAATTAAAGCACAGCAGAATGAAAGGTAGGCTAACGCCTAGTAAGATCCACAAGATAGGAGTCAAAGAGAGATAGGAAGATGGCCTATGCAAGCATCTACTGCCAAACAAGCTCACAGACAACCACACTAGACAAGGAGTTTTAAGGTGGTTCGGACTCAATTCCAGAGTCTTACGTCCACCCCTCACTCAACCAAGTGAGGCTTCACTAGTGCAACTGCACTAAACAAATGCTGACACACAGCTTGCGGGCTCACATTTCCAAGCTGAAACACAGCTTATGGGCCCAACCAGCCAAACCACAGACCAGACTTCCTTCTGTCTATCTTCCTACAACTCCCTGTAGGCACCGAACAAGGTATCAAGAGATGTGTTCAAGTTAAAGAAAAGTAACACAAATGAAAAACCCAAATAGGATAAGAGACTCTTGAGGATAGAACAAAAGGGTCATGTCTGGTATCTGGATGGCAATCCTTGCTTCTTCCAGATGGAGTTCTTCCTAAAGGAGCAGGTTCTCTTCCGTAGGAAGTAGAAGCTTCTTCTCCTTTTTCTCGCTGGAGGAGAAGAGGAGATGAGGACAACTGACTTCAGAAGCTTCGAAGTTGCAGCTAGGGAGTATTCGTCTTAAGGCTTCTTCTTACTGCTGCACACTTTCCACGAGCTTGTTACTGGCTTTCTACTCTGTGCTCCTCTCGTATATTCAGTTCTGCCTTTTGGTTATCTATATATATATATATGCCCAATGGCTTGCATTCTTCCAACCCTTTCTTTTACATTCTTGAACGAACCCCCTTTTTCCTTGGACTGGCTGTTCAACCTTCTTCATCAGAGTATGTCTCCAGCTTATCCTCTTTTGGTTCAGACATTCTCCTTTGCTTTCTCCCAGCGTACAAAGTTTGTAGCTCCTCATCTGGTAAGAAGTAATATGGGCCCTCTATTTTCAGAATAGCGGCCTGAACACCAGAGCGGGATAGCGTCTGATTGGTTCGGAGGTGAAAAGGTGCAGTGAGTTCTCATTGGCTGCGCAGACTGCTTCGAGCGGTACACTACAGTTTTCATTAGCTGCCTGGCATATCTTTGTCAGGTACATGCCTGTCTCCTCACTGTTTAACCCCTTTTTCTTTTTGGACATAGACCCCTGTTAGATGAGTTGCCATTGGTCCACTTATAAAGTGGGAATCTTTTCTGCCAACTGGTCTTCCAGATCTTGTACTTTCACAGAAGGAGGCACTCTTTATCTAATACAGAGTCTCTGTAAGGATTAGGAGACAAAGGCTTAGACAGCTTAGTTTGGTCCACCTGGCACTTAAGGTTCTTCTCTGGAGCTCTCTAGAAGAGCGTGCCACTTTATCTTGGATCACGTGCCAACCTTTCTCTGGAGATAGATATCTGACTGGATCAGTCTTTAGGTTTAAATATATATTGAGAATCTGGTCTTGGGCTGTTTGATGAAGTGTCTGTTCAGGGTACACAGACCTTATATGCAACATACTAATAAGCTTAGACCTGTATCAGCATAAGGCAAAAAGATACATCGACCTTGATCACTGTTCAAACTAGAAGTGTACCGACCTTATAAAGCAATATGCAAATGTGCATCGACCTCATATCAGTCCAATGCAAATGAGCATCGACCTCATATTGGATCAGTACAAAAAGTGCATCGACCTTGGTCTGTCAAGGTCTGCCTGAGACAGAAATGAGCATCGACCTCAGTCTGCCTGAAACATAAACTGGCATTGACCTCATATGCACTGCTATAGTGATGTGTATCAACTATGTTTTGCCAAAGGGTGAATGTGTGCAGACCCTACAGTGTTGAAACCAAAACATGCACAGACCTTGTAACGCATGAGGGGATACGTGCACCGACCTTGATTTCACATGTGCACGGACCTTCACTTGTGCTGAGAGCAAACATTACTCAGACTTTGATCCGTCTAGGCCAATCATGCACCGACCTTGTAACCTCGAAACCATGTGTGCACAGACTTGTAGTTTATATGTGCACTAACCTTGGTCTTCATATGTGCTCAGACCTTGTACAGTAACGTGCACAGACCTTGTCTGGCTTAGGTGCAAATGTGCACCGACCTTACTTGCCTAGTAGAAGAAATATGCACCGACCTTGGTGCGTGCTAGCGAGAAGTTGCAACGACTTCATTCAGCATGTGAAACAAGTCCACCGACCTTGTTTGACAGTATGAGAGAATGTGCACCGACCTTGGATGCTTGAAAGCACAGCTAGCATCGACCTTAGTTTGTCAAAAGTCCAAATTGACATCGACCTCAGTTTCTTGAAGACTGAAGTGACATCGACCTCAGTTACTGTGCTAAGAGGCTTGAAGACCGAACTGGTGTCGACCTTAGTTGCTGGAAAGCTGTGGTAGCATCGACCTCAGTTGCTGGAGTGCTGAAGTGGCATCGACCTCAGTTGCTTTAACTCAAAACTGGCATCGACCTTAGACGCTTGAAGGCTGAAGTAGCATCGATCTTACTTCATCTCTAACTAAAGTAGCATCGACCTTACTTCATCACTGACTAAAGTAGCATCGACCTTAGTGCCTCATACTGAGATATGCATTGACCAAATCTGTCAACGAGCTGACTTCCAGTTTGATCAGTAGCGTTAACCTTCATTGACCAGCGTTGACCAGTGTTGACTTTTTAGGAATATTTCCACTTCTTCATGGGCCAATCAACACATTAGAAATGCCATTAGCTACAATATTATTAACCATATGTATGTCTTATAGTTCAAGCATCATTAAAACATATTTAGAGAATTAAACCATAGCCACAGGGGCACAACATTCTCCCACTTTTTGATGATGGCAATTACTATGAGTCATAAATAACCAACAAATGGCATTCATTGGCATGAAGACCTCATACACATGATCATGCACATCATGCACATGTTACTAGCTTGCGATCACACACACGCTTACTCTCCCCCTTTGACAACATCAAAAAGCAATGGGATGGAAGCTTGTAGCTAGAGGGCAAATGAATGGTTGGTAAAAAGAGGGTTGCAGAAAATTCAATCTGAAACATCATTTATTAACCAAGCTAGTAGTTTTCATATTCTTCTGCACTAAGAACTCCCATGATCAATCCCTATTATCTGCATGGTTTAAGAGAAATACAAGTAGAGTTGGAATCAATTTCCAGTCAGATGTAATAGAAATAAACCTAGTTTACAAAGTCATATCCAAGTTTAGCTCCTTGAAACTTACTCAATTAAAATCAGTAACTCCCCGAGGAGTGACCATTGAGAGGTATTGAAAGTAAACAAGATGAACATAGCTGAGCTTACTTCATGAATACAGCAATATGTCTGACCTTTGGTCAAGTTCACACTTTGTTTTGGCTCATCATACTTTTGTTTGAACAGTCAAGTTTAGTCTACACCTTTTTGCATAAGGATGGGCGTTGATTAGAAGCCCTCACCCCTTGTTACTCAGTGAGACTAACTATTCTGTCTCATTTTGAACAGAGATAGCAATAGCACTTCATGACATAGGTTGATCCTCATTTCTTTGATGAAGGACCTAGTTTCTCTATGCATACAGCCATTGCTCTGTCATGAGCATTGATAAAATTTTTGACATGTACTGTCCTTTAGAAAATTTCAGACTATGCAATGTTTAAGGATAATACTTAAGCAAGGTTGCTCAACCACGGTTGCTAGTGATCTCAAATTTTCTGATTCCTAGAGAGTGCACAGGGACATAGCATTTTGTAGAAGATGGTTGAGGTCTATTAAACCTGGGGAGTTTATCTCCCAAACTCTTGAAATGTAGTTGACCTAAACCATTAGAGTTATTCAAGGTCAATCAGAGAGCCTACTTGCAAGAAGATTCCTATAAATGATTTGCTCAATTGTAATGAAAAAATGAGTAGATTGACAATATTCTGAATCAAGGGTAGTTCAAAGAGAGACAATTTGCAATGAGCAGAGAGTTTTCGGTTGACTTGTAAAAATATATATAAAATAGATGGACTGACACAAATGCAATTCTCAAAATTTGACAGATGCTCCCCCTGACTACATACTATGTATGATTTACTCTGAATGTTGCACATATGCAGTGAGATGAATTATTTTGCACATGAGTGTCTAGATTACCCTACATGATTTCTTGACCGTTGGTACTTGACGGAGAACATAGGTCTTAAGACCACCTCACGCATAGTGCAAGTTTTCAGGCAAGCATAACCTGCCTTTCCACAATTTAGTATTTGATATACCATGGTCATGCATGAAAACGTAGTTGACTGGACACAGTGATGTGCAATATGAACGATGATCACTAAGATTATTTATGAAAAAGCCCACTGATAGAAACAACCAAATTATTTTAGAAAATAGGTACTTATAGACATTATGCTAGTTGCATAGTTAGAGAGTTAATCAAGCAACTCAAACCTGATCTAATTGAGGTCTACATAGCCCTAACTCCCTTCTTAGTGTTGAAAACATGTCTATGCATAATGGCTTGGTGAAGATATCTGCAACCTGATTTTCTGATTGGATAAAATGTAGCTCAAAGTTTTTCTTGAAAACTTCATCTCTAATAAAGTGATGCCTGATATCTATGTGCTTGGTCCTAGAGTGCAGGACTAGATTTTTAGCAAGACTTATAGCACTAGTGTTATCACATAAGATAGGGACACATCCAAGATCCACTAAAAAATCCCGGAGTTGATGTTTAATCCACAACACTTGGGTGCCACAACTCCCTGCAGCTACATATTCTGCCTCTGCAGTAGAGAGTGTAACCGAGTGTTGTTTCTTGGAAGCCCAAGAGACTAAACATCCACCCAAGGATTGGCAATAACCACTAGTGCTCTTGCGATCCAGTTTGCATCCTACATAGTCAGCATCTGAATAAGCAATGAGAGAAAATTCATAAGATGCTGGAAACCATAATCCCAAGTCTTGAGTGCTAGCAAGGTATCTGAAGATACGTTTGACAGCAGTCAAGTGATATTTTCTAGGACTAGCTTGGAATCTAGCACAAAGGTAAACACTAAACTGGATGTCTGGTCTAGATGCAGTTAAGTAGAGTAATGAACCAATCATACCTCTATAGTACTTTGCATCCACCAATCTTCCTTTCTTATCTGTATCCAGTGATTTAGTTGTTCCCATAGGAGTTGAAATAGATTTACAATTTGTCATATCAAACCTTTTCAGCAACTCATTCACATACTTGGCTTGATTTATAAAGCATCCGTCATCACTCTGATAGATCTGCAAGCCAAGAAAAAATTTAAGCTCACCCATTAGGCTCATCTCAAACTCATTGGTCATAAGGTCAACAAAATCTTCACACATTTTGGGCTTTGTAGAACCAAACACAATATCATCAACATAGATTTGATCTAACAAGATATCTTTACCTTGTCTTTTTGTGAAGAGGGTTTGGTCTACATTACCTCTAATGTAGCCTTTTTCAGTGAGGAACGAGCTTAGTCTATCATACCAAGCTTGGGGTGCTTGCTTCAGACCATAGAGAGCCCTGTCCAGCTTGAATACATAATCTTCATGATAAGAACATTCAAAACTGGGGGGTTGTTCAACAAAAATCTCTTCTTTTATCAAGCCATTTAGAAAGGCACTCTTTACATCCATTTGTTACAGTTTTATTTTACGAGCACAAGCAAAAGCAAGCAAAATCCTAATTGCTTCTAATCTAACTACAGGGGCAAAAGACTCTTCAAAATCAATTCCAAATTCTTGAGCATACCCCTGAGCCACTAATCTTACTTTATTCCTAAGTATGGTTCCATCTTCACTAAGCTTGTTCCTAAAAACCCATTTAGTACCTATGACAGTTTTTGATGAGGGTCTAGGAACTAGATGCCACACATTATTTCTTTGAAACTGGTTTAATTTTTCTTACATGGAATTTATTCTATTCTCATCTTTCAAAGCTTCTTCAATGTTCTTTGGTTCAATTTGGGAGACAAGAGCAACTTGTTCTAGTTCATCAATAATTCTGAAATGTGACCTAGTTCTAGGTGGATCTTGTAAGCTACTTATGATATTTTCTAGAGGATGATCTTTAAGCACTCTAATATCCATAGGATTGTTACCTGCACCTATCACCGTGACCGTTGTATTACTTGGATCTGCCACATCATCATTTCTTTTTGTCTCCTCCTGTGAAGGGTCATTCTTTTCCTTGGTGTCTATGAACTCCTCATCATCATCATTTTTTCTATTACATTTATCATCATAAGTTTCATCAAATGTAACATGAGGTGACTCTTCCACAGTTAGACTTTTGAGATTATAGACCCTATAAGCCCTGGACCTATCAGAATATCTAAGAAATATACCTTCTTCACTCTTGGGCTCAAATTTGTCTAAATCTCTTTTGTCATTGTTATGAACAAAATATTTTGAACAAAATACTTTCATGTGAGAGATAGATGGCTTCTTACCTTTGAACAGCTCATAAGGAGTCATTTTGGTGAATGGCCTTACCATTGAGCAGTTGATGATATAGCAAGTAGTGTTCACTACATCTGCCCAAAACCTCTTTGGTAGTTGCTTTTCAGCAACCATGGTTCTAGCCATTTCAATGAGAGTTCTATTTCTTCTCTCTACCACTCCATTTTGTTCAGGGGTTCTTGGTGATGAAAACCTATGATTGATTTTTTCAGTCCTACAAAGATTATCAAAATCAGCATTGTCGAATTCACCACCATGATCTGAAAGTATGTTAGAAATTTTAAACTTATCATCTTGCTTGACCTTCATGTAGAGTGCATGAAACTCATTAAAGACATCATTTTTATGCACAAGAGGAAACACTCATGTGAACCTAGAGAAATCATCTACTAAAACATACCCATATCTCCTTCCACTTAAGCTAGCAGTTCTTGTTGGATCGAACAAGTCCATATGGATTAGTTCAAGCGGTTTGGATGATATGCTTACAGTTCTGCTGGAGAAAGATTTTCTAGTTTATTTTCCTAGGGTGCATGCCTCACAGATTTTGTCATTTTGTTTGAATTTGAGTTTAGACAGTCCTTTCACCATACAATGTTTCAAGAGTTAGTGTAGAACATTATAGCTAGAATGTCCTAGTCTACGATGCCACAGACATGCAAGTTTAGATTGAGGTGCAGCAAGACAAAGATTCAAATGGGCTGGATCATCTAAGTCAATTATGTACACATTGTTGACTCTTTTTCCAGAAAACAATTTTTCTTTGGAGTTTGGTTTCAAAATTTTACATTCAGAAGAGTCAAACACTACTCTATGCCCTTTATCACATAATTGAGTTATACTCAAAAGATTATATTCCAACCCTTCAACCAACAAGACATTTTCAATAGAATTGGAGGGATTTCTGTCAACTTTACCTGAACCGATGATTTTTCCTTTATTGTTCCCTCCAAAGGTTACATGCCCACCTTCTTTTTCCACCAAGAGACAAAACTTTGTTCTGTCCCCAGTCATGTGTCTTGAACAGCCACTATCAAGATACCATTTGTTGTGCACGGCTGTAAGACACACCTGCATAGGAAATCAAGTAACAATGTTTGGAACCCAAGGACAATTGGGTCCCAATAAACCTTTCATTTCAGCAAAGCAAGATAAAACAGATTTAGGAATCCAAATTTTCTTCTCATATTTCATTTTCTTGCTTGATGAAGAGTTTCTATTTTTAGTTTTCAGTTTTCAGTTTTCTACCCTGTTCAGGAACCTTGTTACCCTTTGGCTTTTGGTAGAAGTTTGGAAAGGGGTGATTCTGGTTCCTATAGTTTGTCCTTGGTTTATAGACGGTATGGTGGTTCATAGGATAATAGGTTGGATCAGTTCTGTATGTGTATGACTGCACCGACCTATGATAGGGCCAACCATATGACTGCATCGACCTATAGGAGTGTGTGCGTTGATGCATGAAGGGGTTTCTATCTTTCTGACTATTGAAATACCAGGGATGCCTTGACCCTTGCTGAGGATGATATAGACCAGCATTCTGATGGGAATCAACTCCGAGCACGTATATTTTATTTTTGTATTTATGTCCTTTTGTTTATATTTATACCCTTGGCTAATTGGGTTTGCAATTGTAAGGCATTATAAGCCAAAGAGTTAGTTTTTAAAGTCTTTGAGTTTCTATGTAAATTGTCGGTGGATCCAGCAGGGTCCCCAACCCTCTTTCCCATTGGTCCACCTAGGTTCTAGGGCCCATGTGGGACTGGTTCAAAGTCCAAGATTGGACTTGGACCAAGGGGGGACAAGGTGGAAGAAAATTCAAACTTGGACTAAGCAAAGTCCAAGATGCTTCCCCCTTATAATATAGTTTATTCCATATTTTATTTTTATTTAATTTGGTCACTTGACCACATGGGGGAAGAAAATGCTATCCCTAGTTTACCCCTCCCCTCTCTCCCATGAAATTTCCAGCCCCCCACCCCTTGCCATTCTCTATATAAGCCTATGTATAGTGTCATTAGAGATTTTAATGAAGAATTAAGTATTTTTGCCAAGAGCAAGCCCAAGGGCACCCCTTTCTCACTCCCACCCCCCTTGCAGATGGAGTTCTATGAATTTCTTGAGGTGTGAAGCCTCCTCCCCTTCCCCTCTCTGAGTGAGAAGCTCAGCACCACCGCCGCCGCCGCCATCAAGCCGCCGTTACACTGCCACCGCCACCGCGTTGAAATTCTGTCAACATTGGGACAGAACGTTGAAGCCCGATTTTTATCTTAACATCAAGAGATCTGATCGAGTTGTAATTTTGAGTGTTTGTTCTTATTATCCCCAGTCTCCATTTTAAATTTCGTGTCACTCAGAGGTCATTTGGTATTTTTCTCTGATTTTTAGTTCCACCCCTGACAGTCTGCCAGTTTACAGATCTGCAGGATAGGAGTCTGTTCTTCTATTTTTCCCACCCCCTTATACATCTTCTAAAATCTCCAAAAAACTCATACATGTCCCTTACATACCCCCCCTTCTAGCATAATTTTTCTGGAGTCTAGATCTATTATTTTCCCGTCGGTCAAAATTCTTTTTCATGGAAAACTCACTCTATCCTCTGTGTCTGTCAGTCCGAGCCAGTAAAAATCTTTGTGAAACAGTCATTTTCATTTTCAATCCATTCACTTGATGGATCTGAAAAAATTATATGTTGTATCCCTCTGAGTCCTCTATCTATCGGTACAAATTTTGTGTCGATCCGACACCGGATCTGACCGCAGGAAATCTTTTCGTGAAGCCGCGCAGAGGAGATCCGTGGACAACCCAGCAACTCAGTTCAGGAATTAATTCTTTGGAAAATACGCCGGTGCACACTCGGTCACCATCGCTCCTGGAGATCGATCAGCCACCCATCAGAAGCGTCCCAGCCAGTCGTCGCAGCAAGGATTCGACCGGAAGCTACCGTCCCAGTTGCTGAGTTCCCTTGCTATACCGAGTTCGAACAGTACAGAGTCGGACTAGCAGCCCGTCTCCAGCCCAAATTGCTACTCGTCAACCCAAGTGCGAGACTCCCGGGTCCCACATTGTAGCCCTTTACCTCCCTATGTGGAGTGGGCAGTGAATTAAGTTCTGTAAATTATTGAAATTGTTTGTACCGGGAGTACGGAACTTCGCCGGGGTCATCTTCCCCACGCCCGGTAGCGTGGAGGTATCGTGTCCACTCCCTTCACTCGGCATTTTTGCTTATTTCGTATTTATTTGTATATGCCGCTGCAAGTTATAGGAAATTAGCTCAATTCAATTTAATCACCATTGCAAGAGCGAGTGAGTGTGACCCGTCCCGTGACTCGATCCGAGCATGCGGAAGAGCCGAGTACCCTTGACTCATTGCCGGTTTCTCAACCGCGCAGGTCTCACGTTTCCTTCGCTTAGGGACGTCCGTGAGCTAGAGTCCCAGGTTCGCAGTCCGTCCCGCATCAAATTGGTATCAGAGTGGAAGGTTGAGTCTAGGGTAGTCTTTGTTTAAAAAAATAAACAAACAAAAAAAGAGTCATTTAAGTCGGTCCGAGGTTGCATTTGCATACCTTTATTCGGTATATCAAAAGGTGTTGCCCGAACATTATGTTACGCCTATCGGGAAGGTGATTCACTTGCGTGAGTGCAATCTTCGTATCAAACCTCCGCCAGGTATCAGGTTTTGGTTAAGTCTAGGTTTCGTAGTATGTATTAGTTAGTGCATTCCAAACTTTGTGTCGGCATGGCCATCATATAGCTCCCCGTGTCCCATGGATCACCAAAAGCCCACATCTTATGCATGGTGGCGATACGCCCAAGGATGGGAAACCCAACCCTACCACCTCCGTAGGCCCGAAGCCCGGGACTTCTATTGCTCCAAAGTCCCGAGCGACTACCTAGAGTGGGAAGCCGCTATGGACCCATACTTTGAATGTTACATTATGTCCGATGCCGTGCAAGTCTACTTCGCCACAAGGCAACTTTTTTACGAAGCCGCCAAAACATGGAGGGACATAGAATACTTGAGGGAAATTAGGAGGCAATGGCCTATAGAGTCGTGGCGAGAGATGAAGGGCGAGTTTAGGAGGGTCTACCTACTCGGCTCAGTCACCTCTAACCAACCCCACCCAATCTCTTCCAACCAAGTGGGTCATAGTTGGAGGCAAAGAGCCCCACATGTAGACGAGCCTAAGCCCAATCCTAGGCCGAGTGATTATGGATGAGTCCATCACGATACCCCTACTCCAAACCCAACCATTGCCGAACTTTTCAAAACCATTTCGGATCTGTTGGATAGGATGTGTACTCAAATTGACGGATTCTTACCTGAGCCTCACAACTCGGTGCAACCCCAAGGACCTCTTCCCCTCAGGGAGGACATTCCTTCCCCACCCATGAGAGCTCCATTGTCACCACCCTTATCTTCTGATCTTTATTCGGAGCCACCTCAGCCGGAGCCACCCGTGTTTCTAACGGGAAAGCTTTTTATCACCGAGCCACTACTTAGTTGGCTTAAGATAGGCTTAGTCCATAGAGCATCATGCTATCCATCCATGGACCCCACACTACCTTTACTGCCAGTCAACTCATTCCATACCACATTCCGGTCTAGTCACCATGTTGATACATTGGATGACCTTATTATGGGATTAGACTCGCAAATGAAGCTGACTTATATGTTGGCCCGAGGCTTCGACCAACCCACAAGTCGTAGCTTCACCCACCCTGCCTTAGGGTCCATTACCTCCATGTGCACCGTGGGTCGTGTAACCACAGAGGTTCTCTTATTCCTCCCCTTGTCGGTCGAGCCCGACTTCCTTCCCTTTTGCCCGAGGGAGGAACCATATTTTCCCCATGAGATCACCGTCCCTTTTACCATAACGGATGAAGGTGCCCATCTACACCTTCAAGAATTTTTGACATGGGAGTGTGACATGTGGGAATCCAATTCGAGGGGTCACACTTTCTTTGATCCCTTCGACCCCCTCCCTAGTGAGCCTTATGACCCCCTTTATCCATTCCATCTTGTTAGGGAAGTCCATTATCACTCCCCTTCCCCACAGGCTAGTCCACCTACACTCCGCAAGGAGTCCGTTCATTGGGGAAAGGAAGAAGGAAACTTTGGATCTCCGAGCCCTCCTAAGTCTCCCAAATCCAACAGACAGTCACATGCTAGAGACAAATTAGGATGTCTCGGAGTCCCCCATTCCGCCTACCACCGGTTTCATCTTGTGTATGCATGGCACACATTCGGGTGTCCTGGTCCACCATTGCATATGTATGAGTAGGACTAACAGTAGATTTATTTAGGGTCATGTGTGAGTCTTTGTTTCGTACAGTTTGTCTGTCGAGTGCATATGCATACATCGAGTGAGTCGGTCTTTTGTACGCTCGCGTTGTCAGTCCCTTTCGAGTGCGAGGCAAGTCCGATCTAATGCATACGTTGGAGACTTGCCAGAATTTTGGATCGGCTCAACCTCAACATATCGGATCTAGTCACATAACAGGACCCAGCAGTGATTCCTAGTGAGTCTTCGAGCTGTCTCCTCCCCTTTGAGAGTGACCCCACCCCAGAGTGTACACCATTAGCCTCATTCCCACAGCAGCATGAGCATATCAAATATATATGGGATGAGCAGGTGACGATTACTTGGAGTCGAGCGTACTCCGCGCTACCAGGTCAGTGACGGATCTGCCGGAGTCACACCAGCAGCCGTACCCCTTACTCGACAGGGTCAAGTTCTTCCCACCCGGGGAGAATTGATGGGAATCAACTTCGAGCACGTACATTTTATTTTTGTATTTATACACTTGGATAATTGGGTTTACAATTGTAAGACATTATAAGCCAAAGGGTTAGTCTTTAAAGTCTTTGGGTTTCTATGTAAATTGCCAGTGGGTCCAGCAGGGTCCCCCACCCTCTTTCCCGATAGTCCACCTAGGTTCTAGGGCCCATGTGGGGCTTGTTCAAAGTCCAAGATTGGACTTGGACCAAGGGGGGACAAGGTCGAAGAAAATTCAAACTTGGACCAAGCAAAGTCTAAGATGCTTCCCCCTTATAATATAGTTTATTCCATGTTATATTTTTATTTAATTTTGTCATTTGACCACATGGGGGAAGAAAATGATATCCCTAGTTTACCCCTCCCCTCTCTCCCATGAAATTCTCAGCCCCCCACCCCATGCCATTCTCTATATAAGCCTATGTAGTGTCATTAGAGAATTTAATGAAGAATTAAGTATTTTTGCCAAGAGCAAGCCCAAGAGCACCCCTTTCTCTCTCCCACCCCCTTGCAGATGGAGTTCTAGGAATTTCTAGAGGTGTGAAGCCTCCTCCCCTCCCCCTCTCTGAGTGATAAGCTTAGCACCGCCGGCGCCGACGCCATCGAGCCGCCGTCGCACCGCCACCGCCACCGCCACCGCGTCAAAATTCTGTCCACATTAGGACAGAAGGTTGAAGCCTGATTTTTATCTCCACATCAGGAGATCTGATCGAGCTGCAATTTTGAGTGTTTGTTCTTCTTGTTATCCCCAGTCTCCATTTTAATTTTCGTGTTAATCAAAGGTCATTTGGTATTTTCCCCGATTTTTAGTTCCACCCCTGACAGTCTATCAGTTTGCAGATCTGCAGGATAGGAGTCTGTTCTTCTAAAATCCCCAAAAAAATCATACGTGTCCCTCACATACCCCCCCTTCCAGCAGAATTTTTCTGGAGTCTAGATCTATTGTTTTCCCATCGGTCAAAATTCGTTTTCAGAGACACCTCAATCTGTCATGTGTGTCTATCAGTCCGAGCCAGCAAAAATCTTTGTGGAACAGTCAGTTTCCTTTTCAATCCGTTCATTTGATGGACCTGAAAAAAATATATGTTGTAGCCCTCTGAGTCCTCTATCCATCGGTACCAATTTTGCGTCGATCCGACACCGGATATGGCCGCAAGAAATCTTTTCGTGAAGCCGCACAGAGCAGATCCGTGGACAGGCCAGCAACTCAGTCTGGGAATTAATTCCTAGAAAAATATGCTGGCGCACACTCGGTCACCGCCGCTCCTGGGGATCGATCGGCCACCCATTAGAAGCGTCCCAGCCAGTCGCCGCTGCAAGGAGTCGACCGGAAGCCGCCGTCCTCATTGCTGAGTTCCCTTGCTTTTCATGAGTTGGAGCAGTACCGAGTCAGAATCGAGTCGGAGCAGTAGCCCATCTCCGGCCCAAATTGCTGCCCGTCAACCCAAGTGCGATACTCCTGGGTCCCACATTGTAGCCCTTTACCTCCCTGCGTGGAGTGGGCAGTGAATTCAGTTCTGTAAATTATTGAAATTATTTGTACCGGGAGTACGGAACATGGCCGGGGTCATCTTCCCCACGTCCGGTAGCGTGGAGGTATCGTGTCCACTCCCTTCACTCGGCATTTTTGCTTATTTCATGTTTATTTGTATATGCCGCTGCAAGTGATAGGAAATTAGCTCGATTCAATTTAATCACCGCTGCGAGAGTGATCGAGTGTGACCTGTCCCGTGACTTGATCCGAGCACACGGAAGAGTCGAGTACCCTTGACTCATTGCCAGTTTCTCAACCGCACAGGTACCACGTTTCCCTCGCTTAGGGAACTCCGTGAGATAGAGTCCCAGGTTCGCTGTCCGTCCTGCATCACATTCCCCCTTTGACCACCTCTAACCTTGGTATAAACTGGCTTGACCTTTGATTTCTGGTGGTTCGACTGGGATTTCTGAGGAGAATTTTTGTTCTTTATGGGTTCTCCCACCTTTTCTTTTCCTTTGTTTTGAGTAGGTTTGATATTTGAACTTGAGGCACCTGCAGAAGATACAAAAGTGACGGTTTTCAAACCAATTTTCTTTTTATTTGTGGGATTAAAACCCAACCCTTCTTTGTTGAAGTTCATTTTAGTACCTAGCAAGGCATCTAGGTTATCTCTTCCATCTACAAACTTCTCCAAAGAATTTTGTTTATCTTTCAACTCTTTTTGAAGTTTTTCAGCATCTTCAAGTAGCTTAAGGTTGACTTATTTTATAGCTTCATATTTTTCATTGCTCAAATTTTTATCTTTTTCATAACTTTCCATTTTTCTTTTCAAATCATCAATTTCATCCCTTATATTTTCATTTTCAACTTCCAGATCTCTCATTTCATTTCTCCCTTGTTCCATGTCTTCTATCATTTTCTTCAAATCTTCGATTTCAGATTCTAGTGAAGCAATTTTATCATCTAAGCTTTGATCATGCACAGTTGAAATGATTTTCTTTTTTAAGGCCTTGTTTTCCTTTCTATACATGTCATATTTTTCCATAAGCTCAATATAAGCTTCTTCCCAGTCAGTGATTGTAAAATGCTCAACAGGGGAACGTACCTCAGATTGTTCATCCTCATTTGCCATGAGGCAGATGTCTTCTATTTCATCTTCTGAGGAGCTTGTTCCATCTTCCTCCTCTTCCTCATCACTCCATGTGCATACCATGGCTTTATTTTTCTTCTTCTTGCATTTCTCCTTCCTGAAGACTTTCTTCACTTTTTTAGGACATTCAGTTCGGATATGCCCTGGTTTGTTGCAAGAATAACAAATAACTCTGTTAGATTTGTTTAAGTTTTCAGGTTTAGATTTGTACGCTTTCTTTACCTGAGGCTTCCATTTTCTTAAGCCTTTACCTTCATTTCCCAAAAAAAATTTGATCATGCGAGTGAGCATAACCACTTGATCTTCATCTTGCTCACTGCAAGAGGTCTCACCTTCTTTAGAATTGGCTTCAGTGCTTGGTCCAGCTTTCTGAGCGAGAGGCTTTTTCTCACTTACCTCGACTTCCTTACTCTTCAAGTTTATCTCATAGGTCATCAGGGAACCTATGAGTTCATCCACCTTGGTTTTTGAAAGGTCTTTTGACTCTTCTACAACAGTTGCCTTCGTGTGCCAGGCTAGAGTCAATGACCTTAAAATTTTTCTTACAATCTCCTGTTCTGTATATGTCTTTCATAAACCAGTCAGACTGTTAGTGAGCAGAGACAGACGAGTGTACATGTCTGAAATAGATTCTTCAGGCCCCATCCTAAACATCTCATATTCTGTAATGAGTAGGTTGGCCTTTGTTTCACGTACCTGAGCAGTGCCTTCATAGATTACTTCTAATTTGTCCCACATCTCTTTGGCAGAGGTACATGTAGACACTCTTGAGAACTCCACTGAGTGAAGAGAGCCCTGCATTAAATGCCTTGCGCCCCAGTTGAGTATAGATCTTCTTCTCTGTTCCTCAGTCCATTGCTCTTCATCGGGAGGAAGCTCGTATGAACCTTTGCTCACCACTTTCCACATCTCATAGTCTTGCGCCCGAATGAACACATGCATGCGGTTTTTCCAATACGGGTAATTAGTACCAGTGAAGAAGGGTGGCCTGTTAACAGAATGACCCTCAGACATTTGACCCCTTGATGCCATTCCACTGTTTCTCTCAAGGTCGTTGGACCCTTGCATGAGAGATTAGCTCTGGGACCACGTGTTGTGTGGTGGTGGCGGATCTAGAGGGGAGGGGTGAATAGATCAGCCCCCTTTTTACAAATTAAATCACAGCGAAATAAAAGGTAGGCTAACGCCTAGTAAAATCCACAAGATAGGAGTCAAAGAGAGATAGGAAGATGGCCTATGCAAGCATCTACTGCCAAACAAGCTCACAGACAACCACACTAGACAAGGAGTTTTAAAGTGGTTCGGACTCAATCCCAGAGTCTTACGTCCACTCCTCACTCAACCAAGTGAGGCTTCACTAGTGCAACTGCACTAAACAAATGCTGACACACAGCTTGTGGGCTTACATAGCCAAGCTGAAACACAGCTTACGGGACCAACCAGCCAAACCACAGACCAAACTTCCTTCTGTCTATCTTCCTACAACTCCCTATAGGGACCGAACAAGGTATCAAGAGATGTGTTCAAGTTAAAGAAAAGTAACACAAATGAAAAACCCAGATAGGATGAGAGACTCTTGAGGATATAACAAAAAGGGTCCTGTCTGGTATCTGGATGGCGATCCTTGCTTCTTCCAGATGGAGTTCTTCTTAAAGGAGTAGGTTCTCCTCCATAGGAAGTAGAAGCTTTTTCCCCTTCTTCTCGCTGGAGGAGAAGAGGAGATGAGGACAACTGACTTTAGAAGCTTTGAAGTTGCAGCTAGGGAGTATTCGTCTCAAGGCTTCTTCTTACTGCTGCACACTTTCCACGAGCTTGCTACTGCCTTTCTGCTCTGTGCTCCTCTCGTATATTTAGCTCTGCCTTTTGGTTATCTATATATATATATATATATATGCCCAATGGCTTGCATTCTTCCAAGCCTTTCTTTTCCATTCTTGAACGAACCCCCATTTTCCTTGGACTGGTTGTTCAACCTTCTTCATCAGAGTATGTCTCCAGCTTATCCTCTTTTGGTTCAGACATTCTTCTTTGCTTTCTCCCAGCGTACAAAGTTTGTAGCTCCTCATCTGGTAAGAAGTAATATGTGCCCTCTATTTTCAGAATAGCGGCCTGAACACCAGAGCGGGATAGCGTCTGATTGGTTCAGAGGTGATAAGGTGCAGTGAGTTCTCATTGGCTACCCAGACTGCTTCGAGCGGTACACTACAGTTTCCACTAGTTGCCCAGCATATCTTCATCAGGTACAAGCCTGTCTCCTCACTGCTTGACCCCTTTTTCTTTTTGGGCGTAGACCCCTGTTAGATGAGTTGCCATTAGTCCACTTGTAAAGTGGGAATCTTTTCTGCCAACTGGTCTTCCAGATCTTGTACTTTCACATAAGGAGGCACTCTTTAACTAATACAGAGTCTCCGTAAGGATTAGGAGACAAAGGCTTAGACAGCTCAATTTGGTCCACTTGGCACTTAAGGTTCTTCTCAAGAACTCTCTGGAAGAGCGTGCCACTTTATCTTGGATCACGTGCCAACCTTTCTCTGGAGACATATATCTAACTGGATCAGTCTTTAGGTTTAAATCAATACTGAGAATCTGGTCTTGGGCTGTTTGATGAAGTGTCTGTTCAGGGTTCACAGACCTTATATGCAATATACTAATAAGCTTAGACATGTATGAGCATAAGGCAAAAAGATGCATCGACCTTGATCACTGTTCAAACTAGAAGTGTACCGACCTTATAAAGTAATATGTAAATGTGCATCGACTTCATATCAATCCAATGCAAATGAGCATCGACCTTATATTGGATCACTACAAAAAGTGCATCGACCTTCGTCTGTCAAGGTCTGCCTGAGACAGAAACGAGCATCGACCTCAGTCTGCCTGAAACATAAACTGGCATTGACCTCATATGCACTACTATAGTGATATGTATCGACTATGTTTTGCCAAAGGGTGAATGTGCACAGACCCTATAGTGTTGAAACCAAAACATGCACAGACCTTGTAACGCATGAGGGGATACGTGCACCGACCTTGATTTCACATGTGCACAGACCTTCACTTATGCTGAGAGCAAACATTGCTCAGACTTTGATCCGTCTAGGCCAAACATGCACCGACCTTGTAACCTCTAAACCAAGTGTGCATAGACTTGTAGTTTATATGTGCACTGACCTTGGTCTTCATATGTGCTCAGACCTTGTACAATAACGTGCACAGACCTTGTCTAGCTTAGGTGCAAATGTGCACTGACCTTACTTGCCCAGTAGAAGAAATATGCACCGACCTTGGTGCGTGCTAGCCAGAAGTTGCACCGACTTCATTCAGCATGTGAAACAAGTGCACAGACCTTGTTTAACAGTATGAGAGAATGTGCATCGACCTTGGATACTTGAAAGCACAGCTAGCATCGACCTTAGTTTGTCAGAAGTCCAAACTGGCATCGACCTTAGTTTCTTGAAGACTGAAGTGACATCGACCTCAGTTACTGTGCTGAGAGACTTAAAGACTGAACTGGCGTCGACCTTAGTTGCTGGAAAGCTGTGGTAGCATCGACCTCAGTTGCTGGAGTGCTGAAGTGGCGTCGACCTCAGTTGCTTTAACTCAAAACTGGCTTTGACCTTAGACGCTTGAAGGCTGAAGTAGCATCGATCTTACTTCATCTCTGACTAACGTAGCATCGACCTTACTTCATCACTGACTAAAGTAGCATCGACCATAGTGCCTCATACTGAGATATGCATTGACCAAATCTGTCAACGAGCTGACTTCCAGTTTGATCAGTAGCGTTAACCTTCATTGACCAGCGTTGACTTTTCAAGGAATATTTTCACTTCTTCATGGGCCAATCAACACATTAGAAATGCCATTAGCAACAGTATTATCAACCATATGTATGACTCATAGTTCAAGCATCATTAAAACATTTTTACAGAATTAAACCATAGCTGTAGGGGCACAACATAAGCAAGCAAATCAAGTGAATTATTTCTAGGAAACCACAAATCTAGATCAATAGAAACTTTCAAATACCTGGAAATCCTTTTCACGATCGACAAATGAGATTCCCTGGGACAATATTGATATCTTGCACAGAAACACACACTAAAATGTATGTCAGGCCTACTAGTAGTAATATATAACAGTGAGCCTATCATACCCCTAAAAAGTTTCTGATCCATGACATTACCTTTATCATCTTCTAACTTAAGTGAGGTGGATATCGGTGTAGCAAATGGCTTGGCATTTTCTAGTTGAAACTTCTTCAGTATTTCTTGTGTGTACTTCTTCTGGTTGATAAAAATACCATCGTCCAATTGCTTTATTTAAAGCCCCAAGAAGAAGTTTAGTTCGCCCATCAAGCTCATCTCGAACTCTCCCTGCATAAGTTGAGCAAAATCATCATTCATTTTCAGATTCGTGGCTCCAAATATAATGTCGTCTACATAAACTTGCACAAGTAAGGCATGCTCATCACAAGTCTTAGTAAACAATGTTTGGTCTATATTACCTCGTTTGAAGCCATTATCGATCAAAAATAAACTTAAGCGATCATACCATGCCCGAGGAGCTTGTTTTAACCCATACAGTGCCTTGTCCAATTTGTAGACGTGGTCCGGAAATTTTTCATCTTCGAAGGCCGGTGGTTGCTCCACGTATACCTCTTCTTTGATAACCCCGTTGAGGAAGGCACTTTTCACGTCCATTTGGAAAAGCTTGATGTTCCTGTGACAAGCATAAGCAAGAAGTATTCTCACTGCCTCTAATCTAACCACTGGAGCGAAGGATTCATCAAAATCAATACCAAATTCTTGAGAGTAGCCTTTAGCTACTAATCTTGCCTTATTTCTCACCGGAGCGAAGTATTCACTAAGTCTGTTTCGAAAAACCCACTTAGTTCTGATTATGGGTTGATCATCAGGCCGGGGCACGAGGAACCACACCCGATTCCTTTGGAATTAGTGTAGTTCTTCTTGCATGGCGAGAACCCAAGAATTGTCATTAAGTCCATCCTCTAAAGATTTAGGCTCAATACTGGAAAGTAAGGCTAAATTGTCATGAATTTCAACTTCCCTGATTGAAGCCCGGGTTCTTATCCCTTCATCCACACCACCGATTACATTCTCCAACGGATGGACCATATGCATAGTCCATTGGTGTGGAAGAGTCGGATGTACTTGCTCCTCTTGTTGCTCTTGTTCCTTTTCCTTTTCTTGACCTTCTGCCTCACCTTGTTTGCTCGATTCTCCTTTCTCAACTTCACTCTCACCTGTTACCAGAAAATGATCATCATCATTTGGCTTTCTCAAGGTGAATTCATCAACTACAACATGCGGACTCTCCTCGACAACAAGAGTTCTAGAATTATAAACACGGTAAGCTCTAGATGTTAAAGAATACCCGAGGAAAATCCCTTTATCACTCTTAGCATCAAATTTCTCCAAATTATCTTTACCATTATTCAAAATATAACGGATAGATCCAAATGGTTTAAAATGAGATATGTTGGGTTTTTTACCTTTGTACAGCTCGTAAGGAGTTTTCTTAAGGATAGGTCTTATCATTGCCCGATTGGTGATATAGCAGGCAGTATTCACTACCTCTGCCCATAAATACCGTGGAAGACCATTCTCCACTAGCATTATATATGCCATCTCTACGAGCGTTCTATTTTTCCTTTCGACCACTCCATTTTGTTACGGGGTCCTAGGTGCTGAAAATTGATGACCATACCCTTGCTTCCTGTAAAATTCGTCAAATTCAGAATTTTCAAATTCTCTCCTGTGGTCACTTTGAATTTTCTAAATGGTATATCCTTTTTCATTTTGAACTTTCACACAGAAATCAACAAATTCTTTAAATGCATCACTCTTGTTAGCTAAGAACAAAACCCATGCATATCTTGAGAAATCATCGACAATCACGAAACCATAAAGTTTCCCTCCAAGACTGTGAGTCCTGGTGGGACCAAACAAGTCCAAGTGTAATAACTCTAGGGGTTTTTATGTGGAAACAATGTTTTTGCATTTGAAAGAAGTTATGGTTTGTTTTCCTTTATTACATGCTTCGCAAATTTTTGATGTTTCAAAGTTTAAACATGGAAGACCTCTAACTAAATTATTTCGATTCAACTTCCTAATAGCATTGAAGCTGGCATGCCCAAGACCGCGATGCCACAACCAAACATCATCATTTTTATTAGCAACTAAGCACAAGTTTTCAGAAGCAATTTCATTGAAATCAACATGATATGTGTTGTTACTCCTCACTCCTATGAATTTAATTTCATGAGTGTTTGCATCAACAATGGAGCAGGGAGAAGATTCAAAAATGACCTTGTGACCTTTATCACAAAGTTGACTAATACTAAGCAAGTTATGGTTTAGACCTTTAACATATAGAACATCTTTGATGTAGTGTTTAGGGTCCTTACCAACTCTCCCAATTCCAACAATCTTACCTCTGTCCTGTCCTCCAAAAATTATCGTTCCACTATTTTTCTCTACTAGATATGTAAAAAGGACTTTATTTTCTGTCATGTGCCTGGAGCGTCCGCTGTCTAGGTACCACTTATTTTCTGTTGCCTTCATGCAAACCTACACCAATAAGCGAACAAGCTCATTTTGATTTGGGTACCCAAGCGAGCTTGGGTCCCTTGATGTTAGCATTCACAAAAATCTGACTATACTTGCTGAAAAACAAATCATCATCATACTTCATCAATTGGCATATGTGCATATCATGCCCTACTTTCCCACAATAAAAACAAGTGAGTCTTTTCCTACCAAAATTGTTTCTTTTATTTACATTTCTAGAATTAGAGGGGTATTGAGTATAAACCGCTTGTGAACTGGTGTGTGTGTGAACAATCTTCATGAACTTGTGAATTTTGATGTTGTAATGAACTTGATTTTTGTTGCCATGCATGAAGCTTAAATTTTCCTTTGCTTTCAACAATTTTTCATGAGCACTTTTCACATCATTCAATTCTGTAACCAGCAATTCAATTTTACTCTTCAACTCTCCTTTGATTTTCTCACATTCAAGAATTTTCTCATTTATCTCTTCCATGTCCTTTTTCAACATTTCATTTTTCTCTTGAATTTCTTCTTTAACTTTGAATGCATTCTATTTTCTACTTCTAAGCAAGCAATTTCATCTTCAAACATGACCAATTTTGATTCTAGAGACTCATTGATAGTTTTGAATTTTTGAACTTGCAATTCAAACAAACTACATCTATTGCAGGAGTTAGTTGAATGAATAATTTCATGAATGTTCTTTCTCAAGTTTTTATTTCCATTCCTAATCTTTTTGTATTTTTCATACAACTCCTCATAAGCAAGTTCCCATTGATCATTAGTAATGAGTTCAGGGTCAGAATTTACCTGCACCTCGTCTTCCTGAGCCATAAGGCAGAAGTTCTTCACAATCTCCTCAATATCTTCTTCTTCATCGGACGTAGGCTCATCCTCGTCCTCATCGTTCCACGTCGCCTTCATTGCCTTTGGCTTCTTTCCTTTGGCTTTCTTGACTTTCTTCTGCAGCTCGTGGCATTCACCTCTCAAGTGCCCCATCTTCTTCCACTCGTAGCATATCACTTTGGAGGGTTTAGATGGTTCAGCCCTTTGCTTGGCCTGCCTCTTTCCTTTTCTGAACTTCCCTCCAAATTTTCTTCTTTCCCGGAGAAACTATCTCACCTTTCTTGTGATCATGGCAACTTCTTCGTCATCGGTGTTGTCCATCGAATCCTCTTGACTTGAGATAGTTTTGGGGTTTGCCTTCAGTGCTATTGATATCTTGTTCTTGGTATCATGTTCTGTCCTCTTGATGTTTATCTCATAGGCCATTAAAGACCCTATGAGAGCATTCAATGTAAGAGTAGAAAGATGCTTCGAGTCCTCTATCACCGTTGCCTCGGTGTGCCAGCTTGGTGACAAAGACCTCAGCACCTTCCTGACCAAATCAGTGTCCTTGAATTCCTTTCCGAGTGCCTTCAACCCATTGGTTATCTCCATGAGATGTGCAAACATCTCAGAGATAGTCTCTTCCTCCTTCATATGGAATAGCTCGTAGTCTCGGATAACCATGTTCGCCTTTGTTTCCTTGACTTAAGAAGTACCTTCATAAATCAACCTTAGCTTATCTCACATTTCTTTTACGTTCCTGCACATAGACACACGAGCATATTCAGTCAGATGAATAGCACACTGAATAATATTTATAGCATTGAAGTTCACAGTGGACTTCTTAATGTGTTCTTCACTCCACTTCGCCTCATCTTCCGGCAAAGTATGTTGGCCGTTGTTAACAACGGTCCATATTTCATGGCATTGAGCACGAAGGAAAACAGTCATTCTATTCTTCCAATATGTGTAATTGGTACCATCAAAGAAGGGAGGCCTATGAATAGAATGCCCTTCAGGCATTAACCCCTTGTTAGCCATTCCTAACAGATCTCTCTAAACCGCTAGGTTTCAGAATAAGACAGAGACGAGGCTCTGATACCAATTGTTGGCCCGTTTAGGAATGCAATCAAGAGGGGGGTGAATTAATTGCTCCCCCTTTTTAACAAAATTTAAACTAAATCATAGAGATGATTGAGCAACAATAAAACTTCCTTGATAAAATGCAGAGATACTAGTATGAAGAGATCAAGCTCTCTAAATTCAGATTAATGTAAATTAATTAAATGACAATCAAACAACCACTCACAACTCTCCAGCGTAGATTGATGAACCACTCGGATGAAAATTAAGGAGCGGACAATTTGTATGAACGCTCACCTCACCGCATCACACTTGTAAATGAGACGGATAGGATAGAACAACAAACACACAAGAAGCAAACCACAACGCAAGGATTTTTAGGTGGTTCAGACGCACCCGAGTGCCGTCCTACATCCACCCCTCTCAACTCGAGAGGATTCCACTAAGAACCACTGCACAACGACAGTGAAAACACCACACACGGGCTCAACGGCCCCACGCACACGTGTGTCCTCGCACGATGATGAGAGACCACGCCAACGAAGACAACGCTCTGAAATCATCTATCAAAAAGGATTATATGGAAATACAAAGCCCAGTCCAAAGATAATAAGCTATGCTCAAATGGAAATAAGAAAACTAGATAATAAGATTTTCCCCCTTTAATCTTCAACACAACTCGGAGATGATATGGAAGGGTGCATTAGAACGAGTAAACCATGAGAGGAAGAAATCGGCCCCTTGAAGAGATGCGCCCAAGCACACAGCCGGTGGAGAGCAATAATGGCTCGCCTCCAGATCCAAGCTTGGGGTTGTGAGAAGCTGACCACGGCGGAACTTTCCTCCTCCTTCAGCAGCAAGACGCCCTCTCCCTTTGTTCCTGCAAGAATATAGAAGTTTAGCCCACGAAGCTCTCGCTCTTCTCGAATGCATTTCGTAGCATATATATACCATGAGAGAAGTAAATGCAGCAGGACCAAAATGCCCAGCTAAGCCTCTTCAGACCACACCCAATTTGTCACGCCTTGAGCGCGGAAGATACCCGGAGACGCGTGACGAGTTTATATCGATCATGTCAATCAGAGTATTAGTGTATTCGACACCAAATCAGAGATGCGCAAGAGTAAAGATAACCCAATCCTTTATTCCTTCAGAAAAGTATTTCTATTACAATCCCTTGGAAAATGCTAAACATAATAAAAAGAAAAGTACAAAATTGACTCAAGAAAATATAGAAAAGACAAGGCTAATTGACGCTTTGAGAAGCTCTAATCTCTTTCACTCTTGACCTTCCCTGTCCGATTGAGTCTCGTCATCGGACTTACCTGAAAAGTAGGGAAACACTGAGTGAGCGAACGCTCAGTAGGAAATTATATCTCAAGAACTAGCAATGGGTTTAAGTAATTACATTTTTCATGAATGCACTATGGTTATGCACGCTTGCGTAAAACGACTAGATAGAGAGTATAAAATGAATTATTCATGAACTTTCAAGAACTTATATCAAATAGATGTCAAGACGTTCAAGCAAGTATATTCATCATGTCATGTTGAAAGTTTGGCTATCACGTTTCAAGTAAGCAAGTATATAAATATTTTTTTTTGGGGCACGCAAGTCATGTCATGTCAAGTACGAGCCAAGTACAAGAATTGTGGAATGTCCAATCAAGCTAGTCATGCACTTCGGTACAATGCCATACCGTGATCATTACAACTCCCATGGGCACTAGTACTTTCGGGTGCTCCTCCCAGGACCAGATCGGGCCCTATATGCGCAGGCATTGATCATGTATTTTGACATCCACTTTATGTATAGCCAATATGGAATTTTCAAGGAAAAGCTTGGGGAAATTCAAGATAGAGTAGAGTTCAAAAATTGAACTTGATGTATAAGGACGATAATAACAATATACTCACAAATATCAATAAAAACTGGGTGGAATTGGTTCCCTGATTGGGTACCATGACAATTAAGTGTCCATATATTGATGGTCATGTCATTTCATATAGAATTGAGGTCCACAAGAACATCATAATAATGGCATGATTTCCACATCCCATTAAGAATATTCTCATGATATCCACATAGCATATCATGAGGGCCGGTATACCATGTTTCTATAGAGTGACATGGCAAAATAGTGTAAAGGGTTTTTATGGTACAACCCGCTCAGTCGGCCTTGAGGGAATCCAAGGCTACGAGGAGACTTACGGAGGTCCCAATGACTAACTTGCCAGTCCAAAGGAACGGAATGTCCAATGGAGGGCTTGTATGTCACCGAGAGTTAGTGGGTAATGCGATAAATCATCGTGAAACATGGGACTATATTCACGGAATGGAAATATAGTGCTGATATATACATATATATTTATATAAAACCCTCGATTAACAGCAAATAGTATAAAATAATTACACAGGAAATTAGCGACTTAACATAAGTCATTATTTTAAAAATGCGTGCCCTGTACTGGGTCGTTTATTTTAAATTTGACGACTTCTATAACCGTCGTCCATTATAAATTTCTAATTTGCTGAAATTTTCTTAATTCTGTATTTTTGATAAAACGCGCCTTAGCCAGGGGCGTCACTTTCATAAAAGACGACCTACTGGGGGTCGTTAATTCATTCTTTTCCAGGATTAACATGAATAGTGGTAATTTCCTGGATAATAAATTTTCAGGAAACAAGGTACATGGTCAGGACAAGGAAAATATCAGGATTCGATATATATGATCATGCATTACATCAAATTCATGGTTTCATAGATATTAAATTTTAAACATGGGTATTTATTAATTATGTGGAATTGACGACTCTTCTGTCAGTCGTCAGAACTTGAATTAGCGCCCTAGACAGGGTCACCTCTTTCCAAAATTTCACAGAAATCTTCGAAAACGTAGTAACACTATATGCATGAATTAACAGATGATATTATCATACATTTTTATGCTAGTTTGGGCTACAGTTCTTGAGAAAACCTACCTGATGATGATCTAGGAAAAAATATGTGAAGAAACTGAAGAGATTATGACACTCTGTTCAAAACAGAAGAAGAGGATGTTGTTGAAGAGCCCACGTTCTTCAACTAGACAAGAGAGTTACTACTTGCTGTAGGCAACCTACAGAAGAAGAAGATGAAGAACATTAATATTCTCCATATCCATAACCGAAGGTAGAGGAAGAAGAACAAACATGTTCTTCACGCACGAGACAGCAACAGAACGCCTTTGACCAAAATAGCTAATTGGTTCGACTGAAAGGGGTATTTATAGGGTTTCAGGAATCCCTTAGGGTTAGAATTTGATTAGAACTCTAGTTTCCTTGATAGAGTCCTTACCATAATCAATCGAACACGTAGCAATCCTAAAACTTACCCTGGATAGTCTCCTAGTTCAAACGAAACACAAATGGAATTAACGCCTTGGGTTAGGGCGTTAATTCTAATTGACGTCTTGACCTGTACCGTTTCTTTTGTGATTCGCGCCCAAGAAGAGGGCGTTTCTTTCTCTTTCCTTTTTTTCGTTTTGGATGTTTTGAAATTTGACGACCTTTGGTATAGGCGTCACTTTTTGAATTAATGCCTCAGGTGAAGGCGTTTCTTATTTAAATCGCGCCTTGTTGAGAGGCGTTATTTACTTTTGACTTATTATTTATTCATTTTGGTTCTTATCATTTACTTACTTAATTTTTCTTGAAATCTTCTTTTTATCTTACCAGGGTTGCTACACAATTGATGGAGGAAACCCTAAGGTTAATATGGTAAAACATCATGGCAATTGGATCAAGAAAACCTGGGTTTGAATCCAAAACCGGCAAACCCATTCTAGACGCTCGGGATAAGTGTCGACTCTTAGAGTCGACACTCGTTCGCGAGTGTTCTGTCCATTAAAAAAACCTAAACTGTGGTTGAAAGAGTCGACTCTCAGAGTCGACACTTTTCAGCCTAAGTTCTATTTACGTGAAACACTACCCAGCCAGCCATAAGAGTCGACTCTTTGAGTCGACTCTTTTTGGCACATGTTCTGTCTGCGCCAAAAATCCGTGCCGCACCGGTAAGTGTCGACTCCCAGAGTCGACACTTGCAGCCTGCTATCTGAAGACAGCAGGCTGGGCTACAAGTGTCGACTCTGGGAGTCGACTCTTGTAACACCAGACCAGGAAAATGAAATATTCAAAAGATTAAACCCCTTAATCTCAACAAATGAATCAACTCTAATAAGTCCACATAAAAATTCATCCAACCATCATTTTTACCATGGGACCAAAGGATGGGGAGCACCTTGAACCTGCAATATCTAAAATTCAAATTTATGAAAACATTAATGTCCACACTTATAAAATATCTAGCATTCTAGCCTCATGGCCTTTCAAACAACCAGCAAGTTAGTTTGAGAAAAATGCAACCAAGTGCACAACAAACTCAAACAAGATACATTCCCACTCCAAGTTTAGATCACAAGACTTGTTCAACCATCATACACATGGGTTCCACACATTTCAGAAATATCAAAGTTAGTCCCAAGTTTAGTCAAATGACAATCAACTTAAATCAAGAGATATCTGAACTTGATTCAAACACACTGACATTAAGAACCAAATGATATCCAATTAAAAGACCATTCAATAGGTGACACTAATATCCTTAGCTCATTGAAGTCATTCAACAACTTATCAAGATAACTCTCATTGGACAAGTGCCATTCAATGCAAATCACATACACTCAAATTCATCAAAGATTGTGTCATGCAGATCACACAAAGTACCTCACTTTGTCTCCAGCTCACATTGTCTTCGTCAAAACAAACCGGGGCACAATTGACACAACGGAAAAGGTACAAATTATCAAGGAAATACTTTAGATGGCACAATCAAGACAAAAGACATATGCTAACACTAGAAGAAGAGACGTGGAATTCCAAGTTGGAGACCACGTGTTCCTTAAGGTTTCTCCAGGTCGTGGGATTCGAAGATTCGGTGTCAAAGGGAAGCTTACACCGAGATATATCGTCCCATTTGAAATTCTCGAAATGGTTGGCGTAGTCACCTATCGGATTGCCTTGACACCTCAACTATCTGAAGTTTATAATGTGTTCCATGTCTCCAAGATGAAGAGATACGTCCATGACCCGTATCATATTATAAGTCATGATGACCTCGTAATACGAAAGGACCTGACATACGAACAAAAGTCATTAAGAATACTTGATCATGAGGTATGTGAGCTAAGAAACAAGACTATTCCCATGGTGAAGGTCCAATGGAATAAATGCTTGGAACAAGAAGCCACATGGGAAATGGAAGAATCAATGTGCTGGAGATTTTCAGAATTATTCTAGTTTAAGTAAGTAAACACTCTCCATGATCATATGCAATGAATTTGGGGACCAAATTCTTTTTAGTGGGGGAGGGTGTAGCAACCCGATAGAATATAGAAATAATTTTAACACCATTTAATAAGCCAAGATCACTAGTGTGCCTTGTCAAGCTTAAACCATCTAGAAAAAGACTAATAATATTAACTCTTCACGTATAAGCCCAATTAATTAGTAGGCCTGTGATCAGTAGATATGCAAGTAGATTGTTAATGGGTTTTATTGAACTAAATCCATCTGCACGTTTAATGGGTTGGTTAATGGGCTGATTAGGGTTTTTAAGTCGACAGGTCAATCCCTGTTTGCTTTAAGTCGACCCAGGTATGTGTGCGGCGGTAACTATGGAAGGATAGGCTCGAACAGAGGATAGTTTGCATTCTAATATAATTAGGATTCCCTAGTAGGATTCGGAGGGTAGAGTTATTACAAATAGAGCCCCCCCTGGGATGGCAGAAGCCATCGTGCTGCTGCTGTTGTTGTTGGGTTCATGTTGCTGCCGTTGCTACTGTGCTAGTTATAGAGAACCTGTGTCATCTCCTTCCTTCTGCTTCCTCTTCGTCTGTGTCATCTGTCTTCTTCCCTTTCAAGGTATGTGGTCTCGGGCAAAATAATAAAATCCCTCATATAGAATAAAGCATGCATGTAGTCATGGCGTTCTGAGATCCAAATCTTCATGAATTCATGCAAAGTCCACGTTGTTTTTGAGTTTTAAACCTTCCTATTTAAGTTCTGTGAAGAATTTGTGACCACGGCAGTGGGAGCAAATTAATATGTGCCTATGAAGCAGACACAAATTCTTGTAGTTGCGTCAGTCTAACAGACGTAAATTAATTTACGTCAACTGCCCTGACACAAGTTCCTTATGCAATTTAAATAATTAAGAAATGTTTAAAATTGAATATCTATGGAACCATGCTGCAAAAAAATTAACATGTGCATATTTTTGGAATCCTTGCAATTTTCTCTTAGTTGTCATTGTTGATATGTTTTTCTCTTTCTCTTCAATACCGGCTTAAAAGAATGTCTTCTATTCCCCCTTCTACTAAATCGATATGAGAAAATATAAATGTACAGTAGAAGGAGAACAGAAGGGTGTAAACAAGTGATCGCCACCAAGGTGCCGCACGTGATGAACACGCCGTACCTTGGAAAGAAAGGGAGACACTCGCCTTTTGTTTGCAGCACTGCAGGGGATGAGCGGCCCGTGAAGAACCGCTTGTGATGTTGGACGGCCGCACGACAGACCGCTCTTCAGTGCTACAGAGGACGCGGGACGTAGAACTACTGGCTGATGGACGGTTTAGAAACGACCGCCGGACGATGAAGAGTGGTCGAAGATCCGCCGTACGTATCCTTGAACGGTCCTGACAGAGTCGCACAAGACCACCATGCCAGAAATTGCAAAAGGCTCCAACCTCCACCCTTTCCGACCGGCCAAAAAGGATGGGCCTCGTGTTAGTGTATTGCTGACTTGCAAAACAACGTGGAAACACACAGAGAAAACCCAAATTAGAACTGAAAAGTGTAGTAAGTGCTCAAACAGAAATAAATGATCATAACTAAATGAAGTGGGGCATACCTGGGGAGTTTTAAACCCCTGGGGGTGTCAAAAAAGCATGGGAGGGTGTGTGCATGACAGTGCAAGTGAAGAAAAACGTGGAGAATGGTGCATGCAACCAAAATGGAATGACAGACTATCAAATATAAAAAAAAAACCTCAAAACGAAAGTTACTCCCTAGACCGGAGGCCTGTATGGACGTAGAAGGCCTCCCTCCCTGGTCGTAGGTCACTCAAGGATTCGGCAGGGCTACGTCGTGACCTGAAAAATCTCCCCCCCCCCTCTCGAAGATAGCCTCTAGGGTCTATTTATAGAGCCTAGGAAGCCAGCCCCGAAATTAGGGTTTTTACGCATTTTCAGGTCGAGATAATCAAAGGAAAGATGAAGATAATCGAACTATCTCTCATCCAGAAGAAACGGCACTCAAAATGGCTCAATATCCGTGAAGAAATTCACGGGAGAAGTTTGGGACAAAACCATGGATAGAGAGAGACAAATCTCTTGATCTTTCAGGAATCGAGCAGATGAACGGTCGTACGATAGACCACTCAATGGGATGTGCGGCCATATCCTTGGCCGTTCAACCTGTCGGTGGAAATTCAAATAAATATAAAATATTATCTAAATATCCATCGAACTGACTGAGATCTTCGCCATGGGACTCTGATAGATGAACGGCTGATAGCATACCTTACATCTACAAGAGCGGCCAAGAGGCAACCGTCCATGCCTGTCAGTGATAATTCAACATAAATAAGATAATTAGACAATTATTTGAAAACCAGCGATGTTAGGACTCTGGAGAGATAGACGGCTTAGTATGCACCGCACAATGGTCTTATGCGGCTATATCTAGGCCGTATTTATGCTTGTTGGTGATAATTCAAAAAATCAGCCAAATATCCCATAAATATATGAACGGCCCAGTATCAACCGCACATATGGTTGAACGGCTGGAGGTTGACCGCACATGTAATAGGCGCTTGAAATTCATAGAAAAGCTCGTTTAATCAAAGCCAAGGCCCATTAAGCCCTGAATCAACTCGGACCTAGCCAGGGAGGGAGGTCACCCATAAAATAAGCCCAAAACGTGCCAGAAAATAACCCAGTGAGTGATGGGCAACTCGAGGCATCAACAAATGGGAGTAAGAGAAATGACTCAACTTATCGGCAAAAAATGGGTGTCAACAGATGCCCCTCCTTAACGTCCTCTTTGCAGGGGAGTGAGCAGAGGTGAAGCGAAAGTGACATGGAACATGGAGGTGAAGCGAAAATGAAGCGGAGTGGAACGAAAAACGGGCGTTAAGGTAAAATGACACCCGTTTTTACCAACAAGCGACAGGAATTTTCTGAAAAACTCTGAACCAAACGCAAGGAATGATTAAACCAAAAGTGACACCAGTCTGGAGGAACTAAACTAAACGAAATGAAACAAATCGATAAGACCAACCTCTTGGGGGACACAATCCCGCGGTCCAATGAGGAGGTCAAAAGCAGGCAGTAAAAGTAAAGGAAACAGGCTAAAGCTCCAGACGGGGACCTCTTAATCAACCAAACCAAGCGAATTGACCAAAGAGAACCTTCCAACTCAGAGTGGAATTAGTTCCTCTTACCCAAACACTGAACGCACAGCCAACCATCACTGGTGAGACATTTTACAGGTAAACCATGGCTCATGAAAGCTCAAAAGATGCGTATGATGCATGCTAGGCTAAAATAAAAGAAATCGTTAAAACAAATGCAAAGAAAGATTAAAATATAAAATACTCGAGAATAATATTGCTAGGCTGGGAGAATCAGAGTCAAGACACTATCCGCAACCGCAGCGTGCAGGATAGAACCATCCTCCCCAGGTTTTCCCAACCCAACGGCCTATCCGAAAATTAAACACGTGAACCTGGATCATCATCATTTTTGTTGAAGGGGAACATCAGATCCTAGAACGCGCGAGTAACCAACTGGTTCTCGAGATAATATATAATACCATATAGTAATGCAATAAGGGATGCGGGGATAGAAGGCCATACCTGACTTACCTGTGCCGACGAAACGGCATGCTTTTGGATTTTCATTTTCAGATTTTTTTATGGATTTTTATGAATAAGATAAATAAGATAATCATAACAAAGATAACACAATGATTAACTGGACGACAAACAACATGACATAACATGATGAACAAATGAAATGGGAGGCAATGCAACACAAACAAGCACATATGCAATGGCATAAACAGACAATATCATGTATGAACGTGATGTGACAAGACAATAATGTGGCGGGACAACACACGGTTGGGACAAGAACATGACGGATGATCACGTGGGTTGAGACAACAATATGACGGATGATCACATGGTTGGGACAAGAATATGATGGATGATCACGTGGTAGGGACCACACATAGAACATAGAGGGACGACTATCAACATATGCAAGACAACTGACAACATGTGGTGAGGAACAAAACAGCAAGCATGACAACACGGCAGGACATAGACACGAGACAAGGATACGGTGGGACAAAAGATATGACAAAATATGTTCTTCAGTCGAAACCCAAGATCAGAATGAAGCAGAACCGCCAGGTTCATAATCGTGAGGCAAAACCCTCTCAAATAGATATGATCATGCAAACAAAAGCTGAGAAGGACATGAGCTTCAGAACAGATCGAGAGAGTAGATCGAAGAAGGAAAGAACAGATCAAAGATGTGGACAGGAGGCAGAGAACAAAGATATAGCAAGGAATGCCCGAGTACTTGCAACCTGCACACTTAGCAAACAGATTACGTATATGTCCTTAAAATAAATGCAAATGCATGAAAAAGACATAATTTTTAGATTTTTTTGTAATGTTTTTTTTTTGATTTTTTTAGATTTTCAATAGTATTTTATTTTTCTGGATTTTTTGAAGTATTTGATTTTTTAGGTTTTTGGAATATTTGATTTTTTTTGAAATTTTGAAGTATTTGATTTTTTTGAATTTTTGATAATATTTAAATTTTTTAGATTTTTTGAAGTATTTGATTTTTTTCAGACTTTTGGTAATATTTGATTTTTTTTTTGACATCAATCCGCAGCACCTAAAGACGAGCTCAAACTACTGACCAGGGATCGTCGTTCCTACCGCTTTCATTAAAGGCTTCCCTTAAGCAGGGCGTGCATGTGAGGGTGGCTTACCACAACCAACCGCTTCTAAAGAACGGTGCCCCTACTAAGGCCATACCCGGGATACAACACAGCCTAAGAGAGAGAAGCAGAAGAAAAATTAGAGACAAACTTTATGCAGGATGGGAGATATCAAGGCTTGAATTCCTTCTAGGGCACTACCCCTCAAAGAGATAGTCTGTTGCGCCAGGGCTTTGTATCTTTTATTTTTAGACCCATATTTATCAGGCACGCATGCGACCTGGCTCATGACGTCCCGCGGGGAACTGTACTGCCACTCTTGCCATGCCTTTGATTCATAATCTTCTTTCTGATTCGTCATTGATTTTGAGAGCCCTTATTGGCTAGATATTGCATGAACGCTCATTTTTTTAAGGGTCAAGACTGCCCCTATTTGAGACCCCTCCCGTATTAGGGAGTGCCTAGGTTGGTCATCTCATCCATCAATCTCTTGCCCCTACACTTGGCCGAGCAGAGAAGAGAAAAATACCTTTGTGCATACCCAAAGTATGGCCAAAGCAGCAACGGTGTTGCTCAAAGGAATCAGCTATGGCTCGCCGTGAAGTGTGTGAAAAACCCATGCTCAAATGTCACCCTCAACGATTGGGGAAAGAACTAGACTCCCAGTGCGGAGCTATCACCGGCCCAAGGATGCTGCAGAAGCGAACTCATTTTAAATGACCTAAATGAACTAAGCAAATTTCTAAAAGCCACTTAACCATGTTGAGGAATAGCATTATAACCATGTGCAGAAACAATAATGGAAATGAAAGAATGTTTCTTTGCTCAAAATAAAGATACCTTTGCAAATCCGCAGTGTGGAAGTAGCATCCTAAAGCAATCTTGATCATCGAGCTTCGAGCTGCACAAGCTTTGTATTCCTTGCTTGACAGGATGAAAGGGAGAGGATAGCAAAGGGATTGAAAGATTCCTTGACATGGAAGAGCGACAGACACCAAACTGGACGAAGAAGAATAAAAGGAAGAGAGACGAGGGCTATAACTCCTTTGTTAAGGCGCAAAGGCCCTGATAATAAGGAACCAAATACAAAATGAACAGAGATTAACTGAGATCAAGGCGGACTAAAGACTTGAAAACACTAAGAAAAATGGTAAGAACCCTGAAAGGGTGAGGAGGAAAGAACAGAAAGATGATGAAAAGATAGCTGTGAAGATAAGGAATAAAAAGAATGATCAACCGACGTGGTTGGAGAAAAAGAGTAGCGATCACCCGCCAGAGGCGGGAAGAAAATGCATGAACACTCGACAAGGTCGGGGAAAGGAAATGGAAACCACCCGACAAAGTCGGGGAAGGATCAGAAAAACCACCCGACAAGGTTGGGGAACGAGCGCAAGGAATCCCCAACAGGGTCGGGGGAAAAAGATGAGAAGTGAAATCCAGACGTATCCGGGGAGAAAAGCTAGAAGATGCCCCTGGATTAGGGGAAGAGGAGAACATAGGCCGAGGCCTAGAATGGTGAGGATAGGAGAAGATGGTAGAAATATGGCCAGATGGTGGAAGGTACACCACCCAAGGATAAGAACCGAGCAGAAGAAAAGATGAATGGACGGAAGAAGGAGTGGAGGAAGTGGACCCCCAAGTGCGCAACTGACGGCCCTTGAACTTATGTCGCCACCTCTTCTTAGTAGCAATCTTCTTGAAACAACGCCGCCTGGCGCGGACTCGGACCTTTGGGCTTCTTAATCTGTAATACTTTCTCAAATAACGGGCCGACCTGGCAGACGGCCTAGCCCGATCATGAACATGCAGCTTCTTCGGGATGGTTGCCCCTAGCTGTGCGGCGCTAACCATAGAAGGACATTCCAGAACAGTCAACTCCTTGTGATGAATATCAGGAAGCAATGGAGTTTCATCGTTCGGTACTAGAACATGGAGCTTTGGCATCTTCACTCGGCGGTTGGGCATGAAGCATAACTCCCTTGCTAGAAGTGCAAGACAGAATTGAGGGAGGGCGATGCGTGGCGTTGACGTGGCCGCCTTACCAATAAATCGAGGGAGATGAGATAGAAAACGTAGAATGCCCCTGGTCAATCTCGAGGGCACGGCCAATTGCCCCTTGAATGCTGAATTCATTAGACTTCTGGCGGCCGTGTGGGTTAGCATCATCCAGATGGAAAACTCTTCTGGCCAGTGAACTGAATAGCAATCAAGCGAGATGTGATAACAACATCAACAATGAATTATCCGGTGAGCAAAGAGATTGCCACCGGCCTCGCTTTTAAAGAAACTGGCACCAGTGCATAGGAACTCTTCTTGGCAACTGTCTTCATAGCAAGTGCAGGTTGATTATCCCTAGAATAGCCAGGGACCAAGACTCGGAATGGCATGCGGAAAATGGAATCTTGAAGCTTATAATGCATAGTCAAAACTTGGCTCGGCTCTTTACCTCCTGGGGACTAGACCGGAAGGGCACCAGAGGTAGCATGTACCTGCTCCGTGGAGTGGGAAATGGTAGAGGGAGGTTTGAAGGGCGCGGGTGACGATGGCGCAAGTGATGAGGGAATAATGATGATGATGGGCATGGGTGGAGGTAAAGGCAAAAGTGGAGGTGTGGGTTTAGGCTCGGCCTACTCGGGCTCAGAGGATGATGGTGAAAGGGGGAGTGAAAGAAGTGGTGGCAAAGGTGACGAGGGTGGCAAAGGGGGTGATGTGGTTGATGGAGATGGTGAAGGCAATGGAGATAATGGAGGTGAAGGTAGGGGTGGGGAACAAGGAGGAGAGGAAGGTAGTGGCGTAGTGGGGAAAGTGGCAGGTGGTGGCGCTCTTCGGCGTATCTTTACGACACGTCGAGAGGCGCTGGGGACAGGTGTGGTGGTGAAAATGGAGGGTAAAAGAGAGGTTGCCCGAGCGGAGGCTAGGGTAGGTAAAGGTGGTGGAGGAGATGGGATGGAGGAAGAAGTGGGTAGCGGAGGAGGTATCTTATTAACTGAAGAAACACCAGGGTGCCCCTGGTCTTGGAGTGGAGACGGTTGCCTAGGCGGCACGGCTTGCTGCTGCTGCTGCTTGCTGCTGAGATCTGAAATAACTTGGCGTATGACAGCCCAATCAATCATCTTCTTATCTTCCAAACTGTAAAGAAGTTCCTGGAACTCGGGGCAATCCTCAATCAAATGCCCTTGTTGATGATGGAATTCACCGAAATGGAGCAAATTCCCGACCGCGGGTCGGCAAGACATAACCGGAGAGAGTTGCAACGCATGGGTGGCCATCAAAGCCCTTAAAACATCTGTAAATGATTCTGGAAATGAAGAGTGACAAGCCTGCTTCGGACAAGGTGGATGCCGAGGTGTATAAAAAGGTAATGGGGATGGTAGCGGAGGTTGCGTAGGCAAGGGGGATCGCATAGGTGAAGGCGGAGGGCTAAAATGATGTGGAGGCATGGAGGGAGTGGGAATATAATGGACGGCATCTACCCGCTCAGGGTGTAGTGTTTCCTTGACCGGAAGTGAAGAGGTGTGGGGAGATAAAATAGCGGAGGGCTGACTCGTGGAGGGCTGATATGTGGAGGAGTATGTGGAGGTATAGGGGTGTGTGGGAGCGGAAGGCCGACTCGTGGAGGGATATGTAGTGGAGGGTTGACTCATGGTGGATGGGGAAGAGAAGGGGTATGTGGAAGGCGAAGGTGGAGGAGACTCGTGGTCAAAGGAAACTAGGAGTTGTTGGCTAATGAAGCGGGCTCGACTGTAAAGTTGTTGCCATGATGTAATATCATTTAGGGCTAAGACGCACCTAAGCTCGGTCGTTGCATTAGAAATAACCATCTTTATCTGCTCGCCCTCCGGAATATGCCCCGGGACTTGCGTGGCCAGGCGACGCCAGCGGTCGGCAAAGGTAGAGAACTCCTCGGTGGGCTTCATCTTCCCTTGGGCCAGATCAACCATAGAATATCTGGGCCCAGCCTGGTCCTGGTACTGCTGAATAAATCTTGCTTGGATGGCTTGAAAATTCATCATCTGCTCTTGCGGCAATGTGAAGAACCAATCCTTGGCCGAGCCCTCTAAAGATAGGCCAAACAAATAGGCCATCAAGCATTGATCATGTTGGAACTGGGCCGACTCATATAGGAAATCCTTCAAATAGACGTAAGGGTCACCAATTCCACCATAGCGACGATAAGCCGGTATCTGTGAACATGGCGGAAGCTGAAGACCATGGAATGAAAATGGGATATCCAAAGAAGTTTGGGGATTGATTCAGCGTTGTAATTCATCAAGCTGGCATTGGGCTTGAGCGAACATCTCCTCGGTAGGAAGAGTCGAGAAGGATATGGGCCAGCCCGAGCAAGAGATGATGAATTTAGACCAGGACAATGATGATGGGCCGGACAAGGGGATCCGGCCTGAGAAGAAAGAAAGCTCGTTCCGGGAATGGAGGAATGCATGGGCCTGGAAGAATCATGTATGTAGGAATGAGGATTGATTGGGCTAGCAGCAGCACGGGCGGGATAAGAAGGCCCGTTAAAAGAATAGGGTCCAATGGAGGAATCAGGAGATGGGCCCGCATGGGAAGAGGAATCCACGCGGGGATAAGAAGATGGAGAAGTATAGGAATAAGGTACAGGGGAGAAGTGCTCCATGGGGAGAATGGAGACTTTATACAGTGAATTTCAACTGAATACAAGGAGGGAAATGACCCTAAGACAAATGCAACTAAATGGAGCCACACAAAGATGAAATAAATCAAATGAGCCTAATCTAATAAGAAGATGCAAATGATGACATTGCAACATGCAATGGAGAGAAGAGATGAGAAAAGAATCAACCAATTGTCCAATCTAATTCCAAATGATGCGCGAAAATTTTTTTATAAGTTCCCTTTTAGGACCTTAGTGGATTAATTAAGATGTGAATTCACTCAACCAAGAGGTACCTAACCAGGGTTAGAATGGAGAACTGGCAGACTCTAAAGGACTCTCTCTCACGAATGCAGACCCTAGACTGGGGGATGATGTGGTACAACCTGCTTGGCGTCCATGTGAGAATCCACGGCTCACGGGGACTTACAGAGGTCCTCGGCAAGGTCCCCTAGTCGGCTCCAAGGAGTATGGAGACGAGAGGAAACCCTACCTCAGTAGGAATGCAACTACTAATGAGAGTGTATGATCCTATGTGCACAGGAGTGCATGCAAAATCTAGCCTAGAAACTAGCAATCAATGATCAATCAAATATGTAAGAAATGAAAACAAGCATGCAATGATGGTACAAGAGCAGGGGGAGATCAATAATCAGCACCAAGTATCATGAAAATCATATAACGTGGCAATGAAAGTGAAGCACAGGTGCACTGTAGCATGACAAGGACGGTCTCTGGGAGACAGCACAGGGAGATATACGATCCTGGATGAACCGTTCACACCAAGGAATAACGACAATGTAACATAAAAATCAGGAAATGCTGGAATGAAAGATGACAGAAATGAGAAGCGTACCAGCATGAGCGGTCCATGGACAACCGTTTAAGCACTGGAACGGGCCATCATCAACCGTATAACAGCCACCAAACCAATAGTATAAAATGATGGGGTGCAAGGCCCGGATACAGAGGGGGGGTGAATGTATCCCTCTTCAAATATCGCCCAATTAAAACTCTAATGCTCTAATATGCGGAATAAGAACAGTTGATGAAATATACTAAAAATACTAAGATGGATCTCGGCAAGACAACACAATTGAATTAGCCCTCACACGATCCTAAGCAAGCATCTAATGCGCAGCAATGAAAAGAACACAAGTACAAAAGCAAACCACAAGTGAACACCAGGAAATTTTTGGTGGTTCGATCCACAGACCTACATCCACCCCTCACTCCAAACCGGAGTGAGGCTTCCACTAGCAGGGCTAGAACAACAGACTCAGTCTGCAACAAATGCTGCCAAACAGCTTGACCAGGGGAACAACCTCCCCTCTTCCTCCCAACCGGAGGGAACCACTAGTGACACCCAGTCACTAACAAACCAGAGACGCAAGTCTCTCTTCCTCCAGACCAGGAGGGAACACCTAGTCTTGCAACCCACAAGACCAGAACCGGAGACGAATCTCCATTCCTCCAAACCAGGAGGGAACCCACAAGTGACTCCCAGCCACTTGCAACCTAGAGGTCTCGGACCTCCCTTCCTCCCAACCGGAGGGAAACAACCAGTGACATCCAGTCACAGGCAACCAGAGACGCAAGTCTCTCTTCCTCCAAACCAGAGGGCACCCGACCTCACACTAGAGGAACGGAAGAACAACTAGTGAACAGTTAAAAGGAGAAAAAAAAAACCGCAGCAACTGAAAGCTGGAAAAATGAAATGCACAATAGCTCTCGCAGGAGCAAACTGGGTTGGATCTGATCTAAGGTCCAGTGAACAATGAAGCTTCTCTTCTTCTTCACGAGCTCTCCATCTCTCTCTCTCTCTCTTTTTTTCTTTTTTCTTCTTCTGCTCTCTCACTCTGGCTCTCAACTTCTTTCTTCTTCTTCTTTTCTTTCTTCTGCTCTTTCTGCTCTTTGCCTCTCTGCAGCTCTTTTCTTCTATCTCGATCACTCTCTTTCTCTATCGTTATCGCTCAGTCTCTTTTTCTCTTGATCAGTCTTCTCCAGATGGAGGAGGCTTCGTATTTATAGCAGTAGCAATTAGGGCGTTGTCCTCGGATCACGTGCCAGGTGCCAACCTCGGATCACGTGCCACTTATCAGCTTCTCGAAGGATGTACCTGTCAAGCAGTCATAAGAAGATATCAGATGTATGTACAGACTTGGTTCAGGCTGTTAACAAAGTGTGTACAGGCATGATGCAGCTTGAGTGTATAGACTTGAAGGGTGATAACGAGTGTATAGAGTTGAAGCCTTGGAAACGAGTGTATAGACTTGAAGCCTTGGAAACGAGTGTATAGACTTCGTTTTGAAGGAGATGCACATGTGCACTGAAGTGTGCACAGACTTGGCGTGCAGGCTGCTGGACGCAATGTATAGACTTTGCGTGTAGGCGGCTGGACGCTGTATAGACATGCTGTTCAGGCTGCCAGATAATGTATAGACATGATGTGTAGGCTGTGGGGGAATGCGTAGACTCTGCGTGAAGGCAATGCATGTACAAGTGATGCAATGTTTAGACTTCATGTATGCAGGACTGTGGCGTGTACACACTTTGTAAATGCAAAGCTATGGCATCTATAGACTTCGTGCATGCAATGCTATGGCGTGTACAGACTTCGTATATGCAAGACTATGAGCATTACAGATGGTTGTACAGACATGCCAAATGAGTATGCAGACTTAGTGTGCACCATTGTGTAGACTTTGTAACATGCAGTATGAGCATAGCAACACAATGTGTAGACTTCGTGCAATGCATGAAGCAGTGTATGCAGTGTATAGACTTGGAGTCCAATGTGCAACCAACCGATGTATAGACATTGAATGCTTACATGCAGACACGGTGTATAGACTAAGTGAAGACTGTCTAGACTCTGCATGTGAGCTATGGCGATGTATAGACTTCCTAACAAGGCGTTGTGCAGACTTGCTTACCACAATGTGCAGACTTAACAATGCACGATGTATAGACTTCAAATTTAAAGGAGACGGTGGATGTACATACTTTAAGTTCAACTGAGATGGTGCATGAATATACTTGACACTGTATAGGCTAGTATGTTCTGAACAATGTCTAGGCTGTATAGACTTGGCATGAGACGCAAGTTGAGACGATGGCTGATGTACAGACTTAGCCAGACTTCAGCTCGATGTATAGACTTCATGAACGATGCATGCAATGTGTAGACTTTGATGCCCAAAGGCAATGTATAGACTTGCACAGTGTGAGACGCTGAATGAGACGGTCGGATGTACAGACTTGGGCTGTACAGACTTGTAGTGTGCAATGCATGCGATGTATGGACTTTACCTTAGAGACGCTGCATGAGACGGTGAATGTACAGACTTGGGCTGTACAGACTTGGAAAGCTTGAAGGCCAATGTACAGACTTGGAAAGCCTGAAGGCCAATGTACAGACTTGGAAAGCCTGAAGTCCAATGTACAGACTTGGAAGATGTGAGCGAGACAATGTATGGACTTGGCCAATGCAGCGATGTATAGACTTGGAAGGTTCAGCGGTGGATGTACAGACTTCAGCTAAGCAAGCTACAGGGCCGATGTATAGACTTGGGCTAAGCAATGCATGAATAATGTGGCGATGTACAGACTTGGCCAATGTGCAGACTTGAAGCAAGGAGACGATGTGTAGACTTGGCCAATGTTGTGAATAATGTATCGACTTTGAGTGACCTTATTCAAAGGCAATGTACAGACTTGATGCACATGAATGAAGACCACTGCGTAGACTTATGGCATTCAATGTCTAGACTTGATATGAAGGAATGCACAATGTCTCGACTTGATGAACAATGCAACAGGCAATGTTGACTAATGTATAGACTCTGAATGAGTGACATGCGACAGACAATGTGCAGACTTGTTTTGAACCATGCACAATGTAAAGACTTGCAATACCATGAAGGCAGGCTGTATAGACTTGAGGTAATGCATGCAGGTGACAATGTATATACTTGCGAATCTGGGGGGTCGACCCATCTGGAAGGGGGGGTCGACCCACTTCTATCTAGACTATGCTGTCTGATGTATAGACTTGATGGAGAGAACGATGTACAGACTTGCTCTTGCGAAGGCTGTACAGACATTGAATCAAGCAGTGTATAGACTTGATAAATGACAGAATGCAATGCTGTATGAACTGACATATGATAGAATGTAATGCTGTGTGAACTGAATGTCTGCTAATGCAAGATAGCACATTCATATGCCCAAAGCAGAAATATAATTCAGACACAGATTCATGATATGCAAAGCCACAGATTCATGATATGCAAAGCTATAGAACTGACATGATATATGCCCATAGCAAGACAGTCAATCAGATGTTCATGATATACTATCATCAAAATCATAGAGTTGAAAAACATGTCACAGAAGATCAGTTAACTCATAGTGTTTGCTATCATCAAAATCACAGGGGCACAACAATCTCCCCCTTTTTGATGATGGCAACACTATGAGTCACACTGACTCATGTCAAACTATTCTCCACCTTTGACTTCATCAAAAAGAAAAATAGTTTGAGATGAGAGATACAAGCATACATGATATGAATAAAGAAAAATACTCCCCCTTTGACTCAGTCATTTAGACATGAAAGACACAGAGGCAGTTAAACAATGAAGCTCAAATCAAGACAATGTTTCAGATGCATGCTCTCCTATACCAGCCAGATAAAATCATGCACAAATCAAGTCTATGATGCAGATGTTAATCTCTCCCTTAAAGCCAGAATAGAGTTGAGGTATGACAAGAGGTGAAACATCTATCAGCAAAAGCACATAGGCACTCAAGGATTACCACAATCTGTAAACACAATGAATGAATTGAGAAAGACAGATTTTCATTAGCACACCAAATTCATAAATCTTTGTAAACGAATTTCAGATTCTTCAATTATAATAGATTATGAATGAGTTTAAACTTACCATCATGATTTAAGAGTGATGTATTCAAAGTTTGTCAAGAAAATTCAATACTCATATCTAAAACACCTTTTAATAGAAATGAACCAACAACTCATCTGATATTCATGTTTAACCTCCTTCCATCTTACTCATTTAAATTCAATGACTCCTATGGAAGTTACACAAGATAATATTGAGATTAAACAAAAATAATTGTGTTTGAACATGTCTTTAGATTTTCAGAATTTTCTATTGATCAGCACTCATTTTTTCTGAGCAAGTTTGGTTCAGTCAACACCTTTTTACGTGAGGCACAACACGTCTTAGGTGAAGTGACCCAGTTACTCAGTGTGACAACCATATTACCTCTCAAAGAGAACAGAGTTAGCAATTTGGAGTGTCTTTTTACATGAGGAGACACCTTGATCAGAGGCCAGAATCCCCAGTTACTCAACACATCCATGCCATTGCTCTGCCAGATTTTCAAATATTTTTGAAATGAGAGGTAACTATGGCACTTCATGACTTGGGTTTACTCCTTTTCTTTGATAGAGAACCCAGTTTCTCTATGACCAAAGTCATTGCTCTTGCATTAAATTTTTAAGTGTTTTCAGATTTTTCAAACAATGCTCAGTACACTGAAATGTTTAAGAACAATACCTTCTATATGTATCTTAACCAAAGAAAGCCATGTCTTTTAGAATTTCAGATTTCAGAAGGTTTTGCATGAAGTTCATGAGACAATTTGTTAAGATCTATTAAGCATGATGATTCAGATATTTTCAAGTCTTTTACATCAAAACCTATTAAATACATTAGTCTTAGATCAATTTGATTCATCAAAACATTCTTAAGCCAGTATAATAGAAGTTTCTTCTTTTCAGAATATGTCTGATTTATGTCTAGGGTGCACTGACTAAAATCTTTTCTCACTCAGATGAATCAATGACATTGTCAGGAAATCAGTGGAGTCAACAAATCATTTTTATTGAGAGATTAGCAAAGAGCAATCATGATGAGACAAGGAGTGAATCATTAGAACAGTGCAGTTTTGAAATCAATAGCTGAGTCTGGAGTTCAGACAGAACAGCTACATAAGTGTAGACAGCAGAGAATTCAAGTGAACCACACATTTGTCAAGAATGGATCAGATAGCTAGACAGTGAGAGTTCAAGAGATGAAGAGATGGAACAGGAAAGCTCCCCCTGACTAGATGCTACATATATACAACAAAGCATGAGCAGCAGTATGGTTAATTAAGAATGATTGAGCTCCCCCTGACTAAGTGCATGATGTGCAGTGAAAGTACATCACATGATTTCAAATTTGACATTCAAATATAATCCATGCACTTCAGACATAAGTGAGCTACCATGAACATGATTGAGCAATTCCATTTTAGAAAATTCCAACTAAGCATAGATCAAATTAACAAGATGCTTAACCATCTCAAACAGTCAATTTTCAGATGATGGAATTTAAACAGATTGTTCAGAACTGACCTGAAGAGTAGAATCTTGGGGTTTTCCTTTTTGAGTGCCTTGGTTTATTAACCCCTCTTTGTTCTTCAGCCTCCAAGGCACACCTGCAAAGTTTTTGATCATTTTGATCTTGCAGGGACCCAAACAGCTTTGGGTCCTACGTTAGCCCTGACAGGTGTTCTAAATAATTTCTTAGCAACATGGTCATCATGATCCATCAAATAACAATTTTCCATAGAGTGACCATGCTTTCCACAATATCTACATGATGTGACTGGTTTCTGGTTCTTATGATGCATAGTAACAGCAGTATGAGGTTTATAAACATGATCATAAGATTTTCTGTTGTATGCATGAACAGTTTGTTTCTTATTCCTAACCAGCCAACATTCAGCAGATCTATGGCCTGGCTTCCCATAGTTATAGCATGAGAATCTTGCAAATGGTTTTGCAGGGAAATTGACAACATAGGGGTTAACAGAGTTCTTCTGAACATGCCAACAGTTCTTGACTGTATGGCCATTCTTCCCACAGTGAGAGCAAGCAAAAGAATTTCTTCTATGAAAGCCATTTTTACCCCAAGTGTATCCAAACCAGCACTCAGCAGTCTTGTGCCCAGGCTTATTGCAGTTAGAGCACACAATGTGCTGACTAGACTTGTGTTTAGTTCCATAAGGACCATGAATATTCATGGAAGACCTGGCATGCAGTTTATTGTCTTCTTTCATGATAAAGCATGCATTCATGAGATGACCATACTTACCACAATAATAACATGAAGCATCAGGCTTCCTAGTAGCATGGTTTCTATCAGAAAATTTTCTAGAATGTAATGTTCCACTAGCATGCTCATCCTTTAACATCAATCTGTAATCTTCCATTATGTAATCTCATTTCCCACAATAATAACATGACCCCTTTTTAATATGAGTGTGTGAGAGATCATGTGAATTGTGTGCAGTAGCAACATGAGTGTCTTTGTCCTTTTTCTGTGAATTTTCATTCTTTTTCAATTTTTAAATTTGTTCGGCAGATTTGGAATTGACAGTGGACTTTTGTGCAGTGAATTGAAAAACAGAAGGAGCAGAGGTTGTGTTCTGATTAGAAGCTTTGACAAAAATAGTAGACGTTTTATTCTCATTACTCCTTTTGTTTGTCGGACTGTAACCCAGTCCCTCTCTCTGAAAGCTAACATTATTTCCAAGAAGCTTATTCAGATTGTCCTTTCCTTTGACAAATTTTGATGGAGAATTTTTCAAATCTTGAATCTCAGAGTTTAAGACAGTAATATTAGCTTCAGATTTGGACAGATCTGTTTCATAGGAAATGACTTGTTGATGCAAGGCATCATTCAGACTTTTGAGTTTTTCTACTTCCTATTTTAACTTTGTTTCATTGTCAGCTTCAGATAGAGACTTGTTAAGATCATCAATTTCTTGTTGAAGGGATGTGATAGTGAGCACATAGTTAGCTATCTTCTCTTCACAGCAATTGACATTTCCACTCAACATTAAGTTGATGGTTTTTAGACTCTCAATTTCTTGTTCAGCATTCACCAACCTATCAGAATTATCTATGCTCACACACTTACCTTTTTCCATTGTCAATAACCTATCTGTCAGTTGGGTGTTTAGATGTTTCAGTTTGTTGATTTCTTCTTTCAACTTATTATTTTTCTCTGTGAGTTCATCATCAAGCACCCAATCATCCGATGAAAACTGACATTCATAAAAAAATTCTTGTTATTTTTCAGATTGAAGTTTGTTGAAATTTTTCTGATGCTCTAAGTTTATTACTCTCTCAGCCTCCAGTTTCTCAGAAATCAAACTATTTACTTTTTCAAGATTATTTGATTTGTGTTCAGATTCTTTGAGCTGGTTTTTGAGTATTTCAATTTCAAATATCATGTTTTCCAATTCAGAGTTGACAAGCTCTAAGTTTCTCACCAGTTCTTCATTTTGAACAACATCATTGTTATGAGCCTGATCATCATCAATTAAACTATGCCTCTCCTTTAGTTCAGCAATTTCGCAAATAAGCTCTTGATTCTCCTTTTTGTGTAAATCAATTTGTTTCATAAGAGTTTGTTTTTCAGATTTCAAATGATCTAAATCTAAACTAATAGAATCAAAATCTATTAATTATCTTCTAAATATGTCATTTTCAATTTTTAGAATTTCAGGGCGTTCACCTCGAGATTTAGCATCCTCATGATTCTTTAGCTTCTTTACCAGTTTTTTTATTCTTCTTCTTTAGTCTTTCATAGGATTCTAACAGATTGGCATAGGCATCTTCCCAGTCGTCTAAAGTGTAACTAGAGAAAGGATTGGTTACCTCTTCAGCATCTTCGGATTCATCTTGATCACTGTCATAGTTGCTCTTGTCAGCCATCAGGCAGCTGTCCTCATTTCTCCTCTGAGCTAACTTCAGCTTATCCAGAATGTCCTTACTGGACCTGCAGTCATGGAAAAAGGAATGTGGGGCCTTGTCAGTAGCTTCTTTCATTAATTTCAAAACTTTCTGATTCTCTCCATTTCTTGATCTGTGACTGTTAGTCCATTTGGACTCTTTCTTTGGCAGTCTGTGAGGACCATGTGAGATTAAGTTCCACAGATGCGGATCAATCAAATTCACATAGTTATGGAGACTGCTAACCCATGAGTTAAAATCAGACCCATTGAAAACTGGTGGAGAAGCCATGAAGACAAATCAATCAAGCAATTTCAAAACTATATGCAGAAGACAGAAATGCACCGAAAGCCAGTAGGATCCTCTACAGATCGTTGGATCTGGAAAGTCAGAGACCCGCTCTGATACCAATTGATAGGGTGCAAGGCCCGGATACAGAGGGGGGGTGAATGTATCCCTCTTCAAATATCGTCCAATTAAAACTCTAATGCTCTAATATGCGGAATAAGAACAGTTGATGAAATATATTAAAAATACTAAGACGGATCTCGGCAAGACAACACAATTGAATTAGCCCTCACACGATCCTAAGCAAGCATCTAATGCGCAGCAATGAAAAGAACACAAGTACAAAAGAAAACCACAAGTGAACACCAGGATTTTTTAGGTGGTTCGGTCCACAGACCTACGTCCACCCCTCACTCCAAACCGGAGTGAGGCTTCCACTAGCAGGGCTAGAACAGCAGACTCAGTCTGCAACAAATGCTGCCAAACAGCTTGACCAGGGGAACAACCTCCCCTCTTCCTCCCAACCGGAGGGAACCACTAGTGACACCCAGTCACTAGCAAACCAGAGACGCAAGTCTCTCTTCCTCCAGACCAGGAGGGAACACCTAGTCTTGCAACCCACAAGACCAGAACCGGAGACGAATCTCCCTTCCTCCAAACCAGGAGGGAACCCACAAGTGACTCCCAGCCACTTGCAACCTAGAGGTCTCGAACCTCCCTTCCTCCCAACCGGAGGGAAACAACCAGTGACATCTAGTCACAGGCAACCAGAGACACAAGTCACTCTTCCTCCAAACCGGAGGGCACCCGACCTCACACTAGAGGAACGGAAGAACAACTAGTGAACAGTTAAAAGGAGAAAACAAAAACCGCAGCAACTAAAAGCTGGAAAAATGAAATGCACAATAGCTCTCGCAGGAGCAAACTGGGTTGGATATGATCCAAGGTCCAGTGAACAATGAAGCTTCTCTTCTTCTTCATGAGCTCTCCATCTCTCTCTTTCTCTTTTTCTTCTTCTGCTCTCTCACTCTGGCTCTCAACTTCTTTCTTCTTCTTCTTTTCATTCTTCTGCTCTTTCTGCTCTTTGCCTCTCTGCCTCTCTGCAGCTCTTTTCTTCTATCTCGATCACTCTCTTTCTCTATCGTTATCGCTCAGTCTCTTTTTCTCTTGATCAGTCTTCTCTAGATAGAGGAGGCTTCGTATTTATAGTAGCAGCAATTAGGGCGTTGTCCTCAGATCACGTGCCAGGTGCCAACCTCAGATCACGTGCCACTTATCAGCTTCTCGAAGGATGTACCTGTCAAGCAGTCATAAGAAGATATCAGATGTATGTACAGACTTGGTTCAGGCTGTTAACAAAGTGTGTACAGGCATGATGCAGCTTGAGTGTATAGACTTGAAGGGTGAAAACGAGTGTATAGAGTTGAAGCCTTGGAAACGAGTGTATAGACTTGAAGCCTTGGAAACGAGTGTATAGACTTCGTCTTGAAGGAGATGCACATGTGCACTGAAGTGTGCACAGACTTGGCGTGCAGGCTGCTGGACGCAATGTATAGACTTTGCGTGTAGGCGGCTGGACGCTGTATAGACATGCTGTTCAGGCTGCCAGATAATGTATAGACATGATGTGTAGGCTGTGGGGGAATGCGTAGACTCTGCGTGAAGGCAATGCATGTACAAGTGATGCAATGTTTAGACTTCATGTATGTAGGACTGTGGCGTGTACACACTTTGTAAATGCAAAGCTATGGCATGTATAGACTTCGTGCATGCAATGCTATGGCGTGTACAGACTTCGTGTATGCAAGACTATGAGCATTACAGATGGTTGTACAGACATGCCAAATGAGTATACAGACTTAGTGTGCACCATTGTGTAGACTTTGTAACATGCAGTATGAGCATAGCAACACAATGTGCAGACTTCGTGCAATGCATGAAGCAGTGTATGCAGTGTATAGACTTGGAGTCCAATGTGCAACCAACCGATGTATAGACATTGAATGCTTACATGCAGACACGATGTATAGACTTAGTTAAGACTGTCTAGACTCTGCATGCGAGCTATGGCGATGTATAGACTTCCTAACAAGGCGTTGTGCAGACTTGCTTATCATAATGTGCAGACTTAACAATGCACGATGTATAGACTTCAATTTTAAAGGAGACGGTGGATGTACATACTTTAAGTTCAACTGAGACGGTGCATGAATATACTTGACACTGTATAGGCTAGTATGTTTTGAACAATGTCTAGGCTGTACAGACTTGGCATGAGACGCAAGTTGAGACGATGGATGATGTACAGACTTAGCCAGACTTCAGCTCGATGTACAGACTTCATGAACGATGCATGCAATGTGTAGACTTTGATGCCCAAAAGCAATGTATAGACTTGCACAGTGTGAGACGCTGAATGAGACGGTCGGATGTACAGACTTGGGCTGTACAGACTTGCAGTGTGCAATGCATGCGATGTATGGACTTTACCTTAGAGACGCTGCATGAGACGGTGAATGTACAGACTTAGGCTGTACAGACTTGGAAAGCTTCAAGGCCAATGTACAAACTTGGAAAGCCTGAAGGCCAATGTACAGACTTGGAAAGCTTGTAGTCCAATGTACAGACTTGGAAGATGTGAGCGAGATAATGTATGGACTTGGCCAATGCAGCGATGTATAGACTTGGAAGGTTCAACGGTGGATGTACAGACTTCAGCTAAGCAAGCTACAGGGCCGATGTATAGACTTGGGCTAAGCAATGCATGAACAATGTGGCGATGTACAGACTTGGCCAATGTGCAGACTTGAAGCAAGGAGACGATGTGTAGACTTGGCCAATGCTGTGAACAATGTATCGACTTTGAGTGACCTTATTCAAAGGCAATGTACAGACTTGATGCACATGAATGAAGACCACTGCGTAGACTTATGGCATGCAATGTCTAGACTTGATATGAAGGAATGCATAATGTCTAGACTTGATGAACAATGCAACAGGCAATGCTGACTGATGTACAGACTCTGAATGAGTGACATGCGACAGACAATGTGCAGACTTGTTTTGAACTATGCACAATGTAAAGACTTGCAATACCATGAAGGCAGGATGTATAGACTTGAGGTAATGCATGCAGGTGACAATGTATATATTTGTGAATGTGGTGGGTCGACCCATCTGGAAGGGGGGGTCGACCCACTTCTGTCTAGACTATGATGTCTGATGTATAGACTTGATGGAGAGAACGATGTAGAGACTTGCTCTTGCGAAGGCTGTATAGACATTGAATCAAGCAGTGTATAGACTTGATAAATGACAGAATGCAATGCTGTATGAACTGACATATGACAGAATGCAATGTTGTATGAATTGAATGTCTGCTAATGCAAGATAGCACATTCATATGCCCAAAGCAGAAATATAATTCAGACACAGATTCATGATATGCAAAGCTATAGAACTGACATGATATATGCCCATAGCAAGACAGTCAATCGGATGTTCATGATATGCTATCATCAAAATCATAGAGATGAAAAACATGTCATAGAAGATCAGTTAACTCATAGTGTTTGCTATCATCAAAATCACAAGGGCACAACATAAAACAGAGGCATACCTGTGCCAGCAAAAGGGGCAGCCAAACACGGGGCCGTAAGGATGATAAATGGGCGATAGGTGACCGCTCAAGACAGCAGGCTTGGGGGGAGAAGTGACACTATTCGCAGACAAGGACGGTTGATATACGGTCGCACAATAGTTGGACGGCGCCTGGACAGCCACACATGCTCCAAAGGACAGAGACCACGCCAAGATCGACCTGAAATCACTTCGAAAAGAGGACTAACAACGCACAAGAAAGGGTCAGTAAATCACTAACACGATGGGCACTAGGTGTCCCACCGTGATCGCCAAAAAAATGGGTTGTTGATATGTTTTTCTCTTTCTCTTCAATACCGGTTTAAAAGAATGTCTTCTATTCCCCCGTCTACTAAGTCAATATGAGAAAATATAAATGTATAGTAGAAGAAGAACAGAAGGGTGTAAACAAGTGATCGCCACCAAGGTGCAGCACGTGATAAACACGTCGTACCTTGGAAAGAAAGAGAGACACTCACCTTTTGTTTGCAGCACGGCAGGGGATGAGCGGCCCGTGAAGAACCGCCTGTGATGTTGGACGGCCGCACGACATACTGATCTTCAGTGCTGCAGAGGACACGGGACGTAGAACTACTGGCTGATGGACGGTTTATAAACGACCGTAGGACGATGAAGAGCGGTCGAAGATCCGTCGTACATATCCTTGAACGGTCCTGACAAAGCCGCACAAGACCACCGTGCCAGAAATTGCAAAAGGGTCCAACCTCCACCCTTTCCGGCCGGCCAGAAAGAATGGGCCTCGTGTTAGTGTATTGCTGACCTGCAAAACAACGTGGAAACACACAGAGAAAACCCAAATTAGAACTGAAAAGTGTAGTAAGTGCTCATACAGAAATAAATGATCATAACTAAATGAAGTGGGGCATACCTGGGGAGTTTTAAACCCCTGGGGTTTCAAAAAAGCATGGGAGGGTGTGTGCATGATAGTGCAAGTGAAGAAAAATGTGGAGAATGATGCATGCAACCAAAAGGGAATGACGGACTATCAAATATTAAAAAAAACTCAAAATGAAAGTTACTCCCTAGACCAGAGGCCTGTATGGACGTAGAAGGCCTCCCTCCCTGGTCGTAGGTCACTCAAGGATTCGGCAGGGCTTCGCCGTGACTTGAAAAATCTCCCCCCCCCCCTCTCGAAGATAGCCTCTGGGGTCTATTTATAGAGCCTAGCAAGCCAGCCCCAAAATTAAGGTTTTTACGCATTTTCAGGTCGAGATAATAAAAGGAAAGATGAAGATAATCGAACTATCTCTCATCCAAAAGAAACGGCACTCGAAATGGCTCAATATCCGCGAAGAAAATGATGGGAGAAGTTTGGGATAAAACCACGGATAGAGAGAGAAAAATCTGTTGATCTTTCAGGAATCGAGCAGATGAACGGTCGTACGATAGACCACCCAACGGGATGTGCGGCCATATCCTTGGCCGTTCAACCTGTCGGTGGAAATTCAAATAAATATAAAATAGTATCCAAATATCCATCGAACTGACCGAGATCTTCGCAATGGGACTCTGATAGATGAACGGCTGATAGCATACCTTACATCTACAAGAGTGGCCAAGAGGCAACCGTCCATGCCTGTCGGTGATAATTCAGCATAAATAAGATAATTAGATAATTATCTGAAAACCACCGACGTTAGGACTCTGGAGAGATAGACGGCTTAGTATGCACCGCATAATGGTCTTATGCGGCTATGTCTAGGCCGTATATATGCTTGTCGGTGATAATTCAAAAAATCAGCCAAATATCCCATAAATATATGAACGGCCCAATATCAACCGCATATATGGTTGAATGGCTAGAGGTTGACCGCACATGTAATGGGCGCTTGAAATTCATAGAAAAACTCGTTTAATCAAAGCCAAGGCCCATTAAGCCCTGAATCAACTCGGACCTAGCCAGGGAGGAGGTCACCCATAAAATAAGCCCAAAACGTTCCAGAAAATAACCCAGTGAGTGATGGGCAACTCGAGGCATCAACAAATGGGAGTAAGAGAAATGACTCAACTTATCGACAAAAAATGGGTGTCAATAGTCATGTTTTCAGTTTCCTAAAAAACCTTATAGATCAAAAGTAGCACTGTTCATTCCTCACTCAAAGAAATGAACAGTGACTACATTAAATGTTGTAATTTGCATCTGGATAATTCACGTGTGATCACGGAATCTGCGCCAATCTAGAAGGATGCAAATTCTCTGATTTATGGAATATGAATTGATAAAAGAATTTTACGTCAGAGGACAGATGCATATTCAAGATTCTGCACCTCTTCATAGAGACGCAAATTCTTGACATATGTCTATCTTCTGACGTTTAAAGATTTAATATCCAGATCTTGGATGCTAATTATAGAATCAACGCCTGTATGTGTTGATGTTAATTAACTTAATGTTGGAACCAATAACATTTAACGTCCATTCGTTAGACGCTACTTACAATTTTTGCGCCTCTCTATAGAGTCATTAATTAATGAGCGTCTGTCACTTTGACATTAATTTTCCCTTCTATTTTTATAAGAAAATTGATTTTTAATGAATTTACAATGTGACAGTGGACGCTAATTCCAGGAATTAACACCTACTGCCACGGACGCCAATTTCTTACAAAACTATTTTATCACGTTTTGATCCTAGACCATGAATCTTTTGGCACCATGGTCTCATTGCCGAGACTTGGTCCCTATTTTCGAGGATTTATTCGTTATACCCCTTATTTCTTGGAGATAGATGGACCCTCCGTCGGGAATTCCTCTCGCCGGATCGAAAATTCTTTCTCTAAGGCTTCCGTAAGTCCCCGACATCGAAGGATTCTCTCTTCGATCACTGGGCTGGTTGTACCCTAAAAACCCTTAAACCTGTTTTGGTCATCTCCCTCTGAAGAAACATGATTTCCAACCATCATAGAGCGCTATGATTGGGTGTTCTGTAAGAGTCCTGACTCTATCCAGAATTGGCGTCTGGTATAGTTGTCGCCATATCTTGAATTGGCATCTAGACAGATGACGCAAATTCTTTCGTGCTTACTATTCATCAGAATCAGCGCCCAATCAAGTGGATGCGAATTCTTGAATTCAAGGCATCCTGAGTGGATGCCAATTTACCCAGATTTCGTGCATGTCATGTTTTAAGTGTTATTTTTTTCTAGTCTCTATCCTTGATTTCAAAGTCCTTAATGGATCATCCTAAAGGTTCCTACTATGCTCATCCTTAGAATTCCATTGGCTATTAAAATAAAGTGGATGTCTAGATATTTATGTGGGATCTTTGATCTAATGACTTAATGCCTAGCGTTAATGGGGCTTGGTCTGGTCCTGAGAGGAGCACCCGAAAGTACTTGTGCCCATGGGAGCTATTATTGACCACGGTGTGACATTGCACCGAAGTGCTTGACTTGCTTGATTGATCGATGACATTCCACTCTTATACCTGACATGATACTTGACACGAAATTGACATGACGTGCTTGGCCCAGAATGGGTATTTACTTGACAATTAAAATAGCCAGTATCTCGTAACATCATGCGATAATTACATGCTTGATATTCCTTGTAACCTTGCTTGATCTTTCTTGCTAGTGATTCCATAACTTGCTTAATTGTTATATTCCCTCTATTACCTTGCTATCATTCATGTATAGCCATAGTGCATCTACATTGCATAAGATGATAATTACTTTAAGCAAGCCTGATTTATAGAGACGTAATTCCTACTGAGCATTCGCTCACCTAGTGTTTTCCCCTATTTTTCAGGTAATTCCGACGAGGATACCCCATCCGACGGGGATGGCCAAGAGTGAAGAGTGTAGAGCCGTACCCGGAAGTCTTATAAGAGTCTTAAGTCCTGGCATAGTCAACTTTTGTAAGTTTCTTTTATTGAGTCTAGTGAATTGTGGAAGTTGAATTGAAATTTGTAAGCTTGACTATTCTTATGGAATAAAGGAATTATGGTTGTTATCTTAGCGTACTCTGTCTTATGTGATGAATGCCTCGAGTTTTGATTGACATGATTGATATAAACTCGTCGCGCCCCCGGGTTCCTTTTGCGCTCGGGGCATGACACGTCCATTTGCCAGAATTAAGTTTGGAAAGCATATTAAAAAACAACCTTATAGTATTGATTAAATACAAAATAAAAAAATATTATGTAACTTGCTGCTTGCAGACACACTTAAGGTATCATTTGGTTTACCGAAAACATCCTTAAACATTATCAGTTATTATAAAATCTTACCAATGAAAATATGATTTTATGTTATTTTACAACATTTGTGTCAAATCAAGATCCATCAGACCCTTAATATTAGACACTCCAATTCTTCAAGAAGAAGTAGGTCAGGATACTATAAATTAAAGTTGGCTTAGTGCTTTGCGGCTGCATCTAATTAAGGTTGTCAACAAAAAAGATCTGAGCTTTCTTTTTCTCTCCTCAAAGATTGTGGGGAAGCATACATATATCATTAATGATATACCGCAGTTTTCAATTGGAAATATTTCTAGATTTTTATGTAAATATTCTTTAACTTCATGCAATCAACATTTGGGCATGAACTCTAATCCCGAGATCTTAAAATTTCATGATTTTCACACTCATAGAGATGATAAGGAAGCGTACCTTTTCCATTGTAAAATTTTCATGAAATCAAAACGTAGAGGAGATCAAGAAGAAGATGAAAAAACTATGTTTCTCTCTCCAAAACCCTTCCTTTCTGCACACCTTGTGATGGAGAAGATGCATATACCCAGTGGGGAGAGAGAGGACCAGTTTTCCTTTTATAAGAGAGGTTTTCTCTTCCATCAAGGGATGCTTCGTGAGAAACCACCCAACTTTTCATAACAACCCAATAGGATTTAGCATTTTATTTATTAAGCCTCAACTTTTATTAATGTCTTTATGGGCCACAAACTTTTAATAGGATATAAATCTTTCATTATCCCACTTGGCCCAAGTGACATTAATATCACTTTTCATGGATTAATAAACAATCATAATACGCAAAATATAAAGCTAAAATCCTTCATATAGGTAACTTAAAAATTGTTATCATTAGGTAAGAACTAATGTGAGTCATGGCGGTTCTATATCATAGTATTGACATAGTTCCTTTCATGTACGACAACATTAATCCTACCTAACATAACCTGTAATTGAGAAACAACATAATGGTCCAACTTTAATGTCTTTATCAAAGACAAGTCCTATCAATAATCATCCATTCATGTGCACGTTAATAAAGGAAAAATAGGACATATATATATCAGAAACAATACATAAGTGAGCTCGAAGTGTCAAATACATAAGAGACATAACATTACATTAATGAGAACAAAAGATGATGCCCATTCGTTTGACATGCTCATTAATGTCTTTGGTGGCAATCCTTTTGTCAACGGATCCGCAATCATAAGAGTGGTGCTAATATGCTCAATTGAAACTCTTTGTTTCTGAACTTCTTCTTTAACGGCAAAGTATTTTAATTCCATATGTTTAGCATATTTGGAATACTTGTCATTCTTTGAGAAGAAGACTGATGCATAATTATCACAATAAATTTTCAATGACTTGGCTATACTTTCGATAATTTCAAGTCCTGAAATAAAATTTTGCATCCAATTTCTATGAACCGTGGCCTCAAAGCATGCCACAAACTCAGCCTCCATAGTGGAAGCAGCAATGACATATTGCTTCGCACTTTTCCATGAGATTACTCCTCTAGCTAAAAGGAACAAGTAACCGAAAGTGGATTTTCTAGAATCCAAACATCCAGCAAAATCTAAATCTGAGTATCCAACCACCTCCAGATGATTGGACCTTCTGTAAGTAAGCATGTGATCCTTTGTCTCTTGCAAATATCTTAGCACTTTCTTTGCAGCCTTCCAGTGATTCAGTCCTGGGTTACTTTGATATCTACCCAGCATTTCTACAACAAAGTTTATATCTGGTTTGGTGCAAGTCTGAGCATACAATAAACTCCCAACAACAGAAGCATAAGGGATACTTTCCATTTCTTTACGTTCCAATTCATTCTTTAGACATTGCATAAGGCCGAATTTGTCCCCTTTCTGAATTGGAGCTACACTTGCTGAGCACTTTTCCATCCTGAATCTCTGTAGAACTTTATTGATATATTCCTTTTGAGACAACCCTAACATTTCTTGTGATCTATTCCAGAATATTTCAATTCCAATCATATAGATTGCCTCTCCCATATCTTTCATTTCAAAGTTCTTAGAGAGAAATTTCTTAGTCTCATGTAATATACTAAAATCATTAGTTGCAAGCAATATATCATCAACATACAGAATCTGAAATATAAACTTGCTCCCACTAACCTTCATGTATATACATCGATCAACAGTGTTTTCCTTAAATCCAAAGGAAGCAATAGTATCATTGAACTTAATATACCATTGTCGGGAAGCTTGTTTAAGTCCGTATATTGATTTCTTCAATTTACACACCATGTCTTCCTTTTGTTCAATTGAGAAGCCCTCAGGTTGGTCCATATAGATCTCTTCATCTAAATTTCCTTTTAGAAAGGTTGTTTTCACATCCATTTGGTGTAACTCTAAGTCATAGTGACCTACTAAAGTCATAATAATTCTAAATAAGTATTTCTTAGAGACTGGCGAGAAAGTCTCTTTGTAATCAATGCCACATTTCTGAGTGAAACCTTTAGCAATAAGTCTGGCCTTATATCGTTCAATATTACCATTTGAGTCATGTTTGGTCTTAAAGACCCATTTACACCCAGCTCTTTCACAACTTTCGGACAATGTAACGAGTTTCCAGACTTCATTCGGCTCCATAGATTTTAACTCTTCTTTCATAGCATCCACCCGTTTAAAAGAATTAGGGCTCTCAATGGCCTGTCAGAAAGAAACTAGATCATCATCCTTTCCTAAGTCAAATTCTGACTCTTGTAGATAAACCACATAATCGTCAGAAATAGTAGACCTCCTCTATCTTTGAGATCTCCTTAATGCTATTTCTTGTGATTCATTTACTATAGATTCATTGGCAGTAACGTCATAGTGGGATGCTTGACCATTGATTTGTTGTTCTTGAAAATTATCTAACTATTCAACAATTGCAGGAACAACAACTTTAAACGAAGTTATGGGTAAAAGAATTTGTACCCTGACTTCTTGAATTATCACATTGCGTGATTCTACACTCCCACCAACTTCACAATTTTCAATGAACCTAGCATTTCCAGTTTCAACAATTCTTAGACTATGGTTGGGACAGTAAAATATATACCCTTTAGACTTTTCTAGATAACTAATGAAAAAACCGCCGGTTGTTTTTGAATCTGATTTCTTTTCATGTAGATTATGAATCCTTGCTTCCGCTAGATAACCCCAAACATGTAAATGCATTAAACTAAGTTTCCTACCAATCCAAAGTTCAAAAGGTGTCTTTGGAATTGTCTTACTAAGAATCCTATTTAATAAAAATACGGCGGTCTTTAAAGCATATATCCACAATGATAAGGGTAAAGTCGAATTACTTAACATGCTCTAAACCATATCCATTAAGGTACGATTTTGCCTTTCTGCTACACCATTTTGTTGTGGTGTACCTGGCCTTGTGTATTGAGTACATATGCCATGCCTTTCAAGAAATTTAGCAAATGGACCAGGACATTGCCCAGTTTCATCATATGTTCTATAATATTCACCACCCCTATCAGATCTAATGATTTTCACCTTTCTATCTAATTGCCTTTCAACCTCACTAATAAATACCTCTAGGACATTTATAGCTTGAGACTTTTCATGTAGCAAATAGACATAACTATAAGGTGAAAAATCATCAATGAAAGTGATATAATACTTTTCTCTACCAAAAGATAAAACATCAGAAGGCCCACATATATCGATGTATATAATTTCAAGAAGTTGTGTGCTTCTTGTGGCTCCTTTCTTTGTATGTTTGGTTTGCTTTCCTTTAATACAATCCACACATACACCAAGATCAGTAAAATCTAAATTTGGAAGGATTTCATTCTTTACCAATCTTTCCAACCTTTCTCTAGATATGTGACCCAGACGCTTATGTCACAAGTAAGCTGATCTTTCATTTATTAAACCACGTTTAGTACCAATATTATGATGTAGGGTCAAAAGGGTTTCAACAAAAAAAGAATCAAGTTTTAATTTGTACAAACCGTCATAGAGGATACGAGATCCAACGAAATGATTATGCTTAAACAAACTGAAGCATCTGTTACCAAACTTAAAAGAGTACCCAGAAGTATCAAGTTTAGAAAGTGACACAAGATTATGAGAAATAGAAGGTACATAAAGAGTCTGAAATAGATCTAAATGATGTCTAGTGTCTAAGAATAAACGATAAGTTCATATAGCTTCAACTAGAGCTTTGACTCTACTTCCCATGAAGATAAACTTTTCATTGGGCCTTGTGGTTTAGATTGTATGGAATCTCTGCATTGTATTAGAAGCATGAGTGGTACAACCAGAATTAATCCACCAAGTGTTATAAGGAACTTCTTTCAAATTTGATTCGAAACATACAAAAGCACTAGACTTACCTTTCTTTTCGAACTATTCCTTACGTTTAGGGCAATTCACCTTAAAATGCCCTCGTTGATGGCAGAAATGACACTTGTCATTCGTTTCTTCCTTCTTGTGGATTTGAGCAGAAGACTCATTAATCTTTAGTGGTCCTCTCTTACCTTTTCCTTTCTTTCCAGCTTCTTGATGCCTTACAAGATGAATGGAATGATTTAACATATTCATAAGTCTTGTCTCCTCCTACACAAGCATACTGTGCAGATCATTCACATTCTATTTATCCTTCATTATATTGTAGTTAATTTGGAATGGACCATACTGAGGAGGCAAAGAGTTAAGAATAAACTATACAAGAAAATTTCCATCCACACTCATCCCTAGTGACTTTAATCTTGCTGCAATGTTGGTCATTTCAATGACATGTTCATGTATGGTACGAGAACCATCAAACTTCATGGTGGTTAATAAACTCATTAATGTCCAATCAAGTGATTTGTCAGTAGATTGGGAATGTTCTCCCATAAATTTCATGAATTCCTTAACATTTTAAATTTTGGAAAGAGTGGATTTGATGTTGTTTGCCATAGTCATTTGCATAAACATTAGACTAAGTCTGTTTGATCTTTCCCAAACTTTATAGTAAGATCTCTCTTCAGTGCTACTTGAGTCAATAATAGTAGCATGTTTCTCATGTTGGAGTGTCAAATCAAGATCTAAAATTCCTAAATGGAATTAGATTTGCTCACACTAATCAGAGAAATTCAACTTGTTAAACTTTTCAACAGATGTGTCACGCCCCGAACCGATAGCAGCGGAACGTGTCGTTTGCTCGGAACGTGACAGTTAAACAGTCGTGAACGATCAAGAGCAATGGCATGAGATCAAATAATTTGGAGCAATAATAAAAGTTTATTTCTAATATAAGTCTCTTACAATTTAAATTTTCAGAACTTGAAGACTCAACCACATCACAATGAAAAAAAAAGGAAATGACGCTCTAACTGACTTAGACAAGATAACTAAATAAGAGACACCATGCTAGACTCAAGAAAGATAAAAGACATGGGTTCACTAATTTTCAAAGCTCGCTTGCACAATTATCCCTCCCGTGTGAGTCTCGGTCTCGCTAGTCACCTGATTACTTGAAAAATGTTGGAACAAACTGAGTGAGCGAAAGCTCAGTAGGAATTATATCTCAAGAACAAGCAATTGGTTTAAGTAATGACATTTTTACATGCAAATGCAAGTAAGGCTATGCTTGTAGAAATAACCGAGCAAGTGAAACAAAATTAGTAAGAATTTGATAATTTCATGTAAAAACTTTCAAGCAAGAGATATCCAAGAGAGATTTATAGAATATTGGCTATTTCACGCAAGTACTTGCCCATTCTGGGCCACGCTAGTCGAGTCACACAAGTCAAGTTACGCACACAAGTAATATCACGAAAGAGAGAGAGTGTGTGGAATGTCAAAGATCAAACTAGTCATGCACTTCGGTGCAATGCCAGACACCGTGATCAATATAACTCCCATGGGCACAAGTACTTTCGGGTGCTCCTCCCAGGACCAGATCAGGCCCTATATGCGTAGCATTAAAGATAGATCTAGACATCCACGATAGTTCATAGCCAATAAGGAGTTTCAAGAACAAGCTTTAATAGAATGATAAGATAAGATTTTCATGGAATTCAAGGGCAAGGCCCTTGAGTAAGCACAGACTTGCGATAAAATCCACGCGAAGCATAGAAACCATGACATGTCGATAAACTGGGTGGAATTGGCACCTAGATGGGTTGCCATGAATAACTTGAATAGATGACTAACAAGATAGTCACCAATTCAATGGACACGAAGCAAGCTGAAGAATTGGCACCTAACCATAGGATACCCAATTCAATATATCACATAGTAGAATGATCACTCATTCCACTGGCTAAGAGAATTCTCTCATGGGACAAGAATATCACCATGAAAGGGCCGGGTTACCACGTTTCTCCAGAGTGACGTGGTATTAAAATAGGTACGAGGTATTTAAGGTACAACCAGCTCAGTCGGCGTTGAGAGAATCCAAGGCTACGAGGAGACTTATGGAGGTCCCGATGACTAACTTGCTAGTCCGAAGGAACGGAATGTCCAACGGAGAGCTCGTATGTCGCCGAGAGTTGAAGTGTATAACGTGAACCAATCATGAAACATGGACTCCATCTACGGATGTGAGATGAGAGTGCCAGAAGACCCGCGGTATGGGTCAAAAATCGGGAGAAAACGGTGAGAACATGAATGCGTTAATTATAGAATTCATGTCCATCCAATTCTATAATTAACTATAATTAAATAAACTTATATTAATTAATGCCCATGAGTGACGTCATTTATTAATTAGCGTCTACATAGAGAGACGTTAATTTTATGATTTTTAACTTAATTTATTTAACAAGAATTCATGTCAATATCTATTTAATTGAATAATTTCAAAAATATACATTCAAAGAGACATTAATTTATATAAAATAATTTAGAAAAATAGAATATATGATAATTAGGATAAAAATTCAAGGATTCCAAAAATATATTTTTTATAATTTTATATTGCATAGTTTAGTAGATATGGACTTTCAAAAATATAATTAGAAGTTATATATATATATATATATATATATATATTTATTTATTTATATATATATATATAATAAATAATTTGACGCCTTTGCACGATGGCGTCAAAAGAATTTGATGACATTTAACTTGTCGTCATTTCAATAAAGTGTCAATCTTCAAGCCTCCGGTTCTCGACGTACACACGTCGAAATCACGCGTTCTATATATCGAAATGACGGGCTCGAAAAACTGTACCTAACTGGATGTTCAAAATAATTTTTCGTTGAGAGATGGGGGATCTTGAGAAATGGGACACAAAAAACGGTGCAACCACTCTCACTACCTCGGTCTCTACCCCAATAACACTCCCATAAAATTTCATAACCAAAGGATACTCCGGTGTCCATGAAAAAGATTATGGAAGTAAAAACTTATAACTACGGTGTACAGTAACCAACCTTATTCTCCGTGTAAACAGTTGATTCATAATATTTAGTTAATAAATTTATTAACTAGCGAATATTATCATATAAGGCATGAAAACTTCAAGAAAAATACAGGGATTCTAGTCACGTATTTTTGATGATTTGTAGATAAGCGATTACATAGATATAAAATGTTTAAACATGTTGTGATTATTTAGTTAATTGAAATAAACATGCAACCGTAAGCTATAAAACGCAAACATGTAATGCAACTTAATTTCTATTATCTTGGACTTCAATTCTTGAGAAAACCTACCTCTTTGACGGGGTACTAGGACGAAGATGAAGGAAGAAGCAAATGGTTCTGCAGAAAGGAAGAAGAGGATGAAGCAGTAGGATGAAGACCACGTAGGAGGAAGTTTTGCGGGAGGAAGATGATGTCTGCGGCTTCCTCACATCGCAGGATGAAGATGATGACGAGCAGGGATCAGCTACGGTAACAGTTGCTTGACGAAGGAAGTTCAATATGCAGCACGGTAACCGCAGTTCTCAGCAACAGGAGGAAGAAGGGAAGAGGAAGAAGCCTCTTCTTTTCTTCACGCAAAGGAGGATAAAGGTCTTCTTCACATTGAAGAAGAAGGAATGCAGCAGCAAATGAGAAGGAAATCCTCTGTTCGAATTCACGAGCAATAACCCCTTGCTTGTTTGATGGGGAAGTATATATAGAGATCTAGACTTCACCTTCCTAATGGGATTCTAACTCCCTTCATAAAAATCTTAATAGGATGCAAGTTTCCTCGAGATCCATCACCTTCTATCTAAACAGAGCCTGCCATGTTTTCACATGCAAACCCTAGTGACTACACCATGCAGGGCTCAAACGTGCAAGTGGGTGAGTTTAATAAGACGGTTGGTTTCTCTAGCTAGGCCCATTCGTATTTTATATGGGTCTATATGTGCATGGGTTTTGGGCTTGTACTGTGGTGTACGTGGGGAGGTTTATTGGGTTGGGTTGGCCTTTGCAGGAAGGCCCTTGAGTGGATATATATATATTTATCTATATATATTGTTTATATAGTTGTACACATATATATATGTATAATATATATATGAGTGACTTATATGTATTGTAATGAATATTATATATATACAGATTTGTGTGGGTTTAAAGGTTATTTAAGGTTCACTTATACTGTAAGACTCTTAAAGGTGAGCATAAGGCCCATTAAAGATTTCTACCTTGAGATTGTATATGGTTAAGGCTCCTTTATGTTTCAAGGGCCCATGTGAGTTCCAGCTCCCGTGGAAAGCCCATTTAGGTGGGGGTTATAATATGCATGTATATATATATGGGGTTGATATATATATGTGTGTGTGTGTGTGTGTGTGTGTGTGTGTGTGTGTGTTTAATATATATCTTATTGTATTATAAATATGCACATACAGATATATATGTGGGTAGTTTCTTCACAGTGGCTTAAGACTTGGCATGCATAATATACTATTTATGTATATAGTTTTTAAAGCTTGTACAATGGGTTTTGGATTAAGGCCCATTAAGTTATACATGTATTATATGTATATATATCTATGTATTTATATATATGAGGCCCTTCTGCCTTAAGCTAGTTTCACGTGCAAGGCTCTTACGGCTATCTCTTAAATTCAATGTGACCGGTCACAATTATACACTAGGGTCTTTATCGATTAAGAGTTTAATTAAGGTAGTACTTTATATAAGGATTCTTCTTTTATTAGTCCTTGTCCTGGGTATCAGAGGTAGGTTCGATCATAGTAAAATAGTTTCTTTTATTAAAGAGAAAATTAACTATCCACTTATTTATTCTAATATATCTAAATTTTTATTTATTCAATATATCATTTATGTATAATAAATATCATCAAGTGTAAGCCCTTTTTTTTTTTAAAGCTTAAATATTTTGTTCCTATTTAGCCTTCAAAATTTTCAAGTGTTACACCCTCCACCACTTAAAGGAATTTGGTCCCCAAATTCACATCACCTTCTTCTCTAGATGGGGGATTAGCTATAATTCCTTATGATACCATATAAGTGAAAGAAGAAATATAAACATATCGAAAGAATCAATTTAGGATCGAGGACAAGGGATACCTTTCATAGCTTTTCCTTTGGCAGACCCATCTTCCACTAAGGCTTGGGCTCCCTCTTGGAGTCTCGAGTTCTGAATAGGACATTGGGCTATCCTATGTTCGAGGCTCCCACATCGGAGACACGCTCCCGTCCTCCGATAACATACCTTCGATTGTGATTAAACTTCCCACAGAACTTACATCTTTCTTGCGATGGGTCAATAGGGGCTACCACACCTTTCCCTCTCTTACATTCCTTGTACCTTTGGGAATGGTAGTCCTCATTGGGCCTCTTCTTAGCCGGGACAGGCATTTTAGAATTAATTGCTTGGTTCCTTTCTTCAACTCTCTCTTTTTTCTCTACCACCTTTTCTAACTCATGGACCCTTCTAACGAGGTCCGCATAAGCTTGAACGTCCACTAAGACCATCTTGGGGATAAAGTTTGGCTTAGATGTCTCCATTCTATTTATTGTCCTGTAAGATTAATTGGGGAGGATTAATTATTGACATACAAATTTTGATGATTAATAGGAATGAGACTTTAATATTTTATCTTTTCTTTATAATATATCCTAGGCTCTACCCACTCTCACGGAATTCCTATAGGATGACCAACAAAGATGACTCAACCTCTCTTCTGGACTTAAAGACCTAGGAATTAGAAAGCCGAAGCTCTAATATGACGGGCAAGGATACTCGACCTATCATCGGAACCTAATAACTTGAGGATGTGAAAGCCGAAGCTCTGATACCACCTCTGTCACGCCCCGAACCGATAGCAACGGAACGTGTCGTTTGCTCGGAACGTGGCAGTTAAACAGTCGTGAATGATCAAGAGCAATGGCATGAGATCAAATAATTTGGAGCAATAATAAAAGTTTATTTCTAATATAAGTCTCTTACAATTTAAATTTTCAGAACTTGAAGACTCAACCACATCACAATGAAAAAAAAAGGAAATGACGCTCTAACAGATTTAGACAAGATAACTAAATAAGAGACACCATGCTAGACTCAAGAAAGATAAAAGACATGGGTTCACTAATTTTTAAAGCTCGCTTGCACAATTATCCCTCCCGTGTGAGTCTCGGTCTCACTAGTCACCTGATTACCTGAAAAATGTTGGAACAAACTGAGTGAGCGAAAGTTCAGTAGGAATTATATCTCAAGAACAAGGAATTGGTTTAAGTAATTACATTTTTGCATGCAAATGCAAGTAAGGCTATGCTTGTAGAAATAACTGAGCAAGTGAAACAAAACTAGTAAGAATTTGACAATTTCATGTAAAAACTTTCAAGCAAGAGATATCCAAGAGAGATTTATAGAATATTGGCTATTTCACGCAAGTACTTGCCCATTCTGGGCCACGCTAGTCGAGTCACGCAAGTCAAGTTACGCACACAAGTAATATCACGAAAGAGAGAGAGTGTGTGGAATGTCAAAGATCAAACTAGTCATGCACTTCGGTGCAATGCCAGACACCGTGATTAATATAACTCCCATGGACACAAGTACTTTCGGGTGCTCCTCCCAGGACCAGATTAGGCCCTATATGCACAGCATTAAAGATAGATCTAGACATCCATGATAGTTCATAGCCAATAAGGAGTTTCAAGAACAAGCTTTAATAGAATGATAAGGTAAGGTTTTTATGGAATTCAAGGGCAAGGCCCTTGAGTAAGGACATACTTGTGATAAAATCCACGCGAAGCATAGAAACCATGACATGTCGATAAACTGGGTGGAATTGGCCCATAGATGGGTTGCCATGAATAACTTGAATAGATGACTAACAAGATAGTCACCAATTCAATGGACACGAAGCAAGCTGAAGAATTAGCACCTAACCATAGGATACCCAATTCAATATATCGCCTAGTGGAATGATCACTCATTCCACTGGCTAAGAGAATTCTCTCATGGGCCAAGAATAGCACCATGAAAGGGTCGGGTTACCACGTTTCTCCAGAGTGACGTGACATTAAAATGGGTACAAGGTGTTTAAGGTACAACCAGCTCAGTCGGCCTTGAGGGAATCCAAGCTACGAGGAGACTTACGGAGGTCCCGATGACTAACTTGCTAGTCCGAAGGAACGGAATGTCCAACGGAGTGCTCGTATGTCACCGAGAGTTGAAGTGTATAACGTGAACCAATCATGAAAAGGGGACTCCATCTACGGACGTGAGATGAGAGTGCCAGAAGACCCGCGGTATGGGTCAAAAATTGGGAGAAAACGGTGAGAACATGAATGCGTTAATTATAGAATTCATGTCCATCCAATTCTATAATTAACTATAATTAAATAAACTTATATTAATTAATGCCCATGAGTGACGTCATTTATTAATTAGCATCTACATAGATAGATGTTAATTTTATGATTTTTAACTTAATTTATTTAACAAGAATTCACGTCAATATCTATTTAATTGAATAACTTCAAATATATACATTCAAAGAGATGTTAATTTATATAAAATAATTTAGAAAAATAAAATATATGATAATTAGGAGAAAAATTTAAGGATTCCAAAAATATATTTTTTATAATTTTATGTTGCATAGTTTAGTAGATATGGACTTTCAAAAATATAATTAGAAGTTATATATATATATAATAAATAATTTGACGCCTTTGCACGATGGCGTCAAAAGAATTTGACGACATTTAACTTGTCGTCATTTCAATAAAGTGTCAATCTTCAAGCCTCCGGTTCTCGATGTACACACGTCGAAATCACGCGTTCTATATATCGAAATGAGGGGCTCAAAAAACTCTACCTAACTGGAAGTTCAAAATAATTTTTCGTTGAGAGATGGGGGATCTTGAGATAGGAGGCACGAAAAATGGTGCAACCACTCTCACTACCTCGGTCTCTACCCCAATAACACTCCCATAAAATTTCATAACCAAAGGATACTCCGGTGTCCATGAAAAAGATTATGGAAGTAAAAACTTATAACTACGGTGTACAGTAACCAACCTTATTCTCCGTGTAAACAGTTGATTCATAATATTTAGTTAATAAATTTATTAACTAGCGAATATTATCATGTAAGGCATGAAAACTTCAAGAAAAATACAGGGATTCTAGTCACGTATTTTTGATGATTTGTAGATAAGCGATTACATAGATATAAAATGTTTAAACATGTTGTGATTATTTAGTTAATTGAAATAAACATGCAACCGTAAGCTATAAAACGCAAACATGTAATGCAACTTAATTTCTATTATCTTGGACTTCAATTCTTGAAAAAACCTACCTCTTTGACGGGGTACTAGGACGAAGATGAAGGAAGAAGCAAATGGTTCTGCAGAAAGGAAGAAGAGGATGAAGCAGTAGGATGAAGACCACGTAGGAGGAAGTTTTGCGGGAGGAAGATGATGTCTGCGGCTTCCTCACGTCGCAGGATGAAGATGATGACGAGCAGGGATCAGCTACGGTAACAGTTGCTTGACGAAGGAAGTTCAATATGCAGCACGGTAACCGCAGTTCTCAGCAACAGGAGGAAGAAGGGAAGAGGAAGAAGCCTCTTCTTTTCTTCACGCAAAGGAGGATAAAGGTCTTCTTCACATTGAAGAAGAAGGAATGCAGCAGCAAAGGAGAAGGAAATCCTCTGTTCGAATTCACGAGCAATAACCCCTTGCTTGTTTGATGGGGAAGTATATATAGAGATCTAGACTTCACCTTGCTAATGGGATTCTAACTCCCTTCATAAAAATCTTAATAGGATGCAAGTTTCCTCGAGATCCATCACCTTCTATCTAAACAGCCGCCTGCCATGTTTTCACATGTAAACCCTAGTGACTACACCATGCAAGGCTCAAACGTGCAAGTAGGTGAGTTTAATAAGATGGTTGGTTTCTCTAACTAGGCCCATTCGTATTTTATATGGGTCTATATGTGTATGGGTTTTGGGCTTGTAGTGTGGGGTACGTCGAGAGGTTTATTGGGTTGGGTTGGCCTTTGCGGGAAGGCCCTTGAGTGGGTATATATATATTTATCTATACATATTGTTTATATAGTTGTACACATATATATATGTATAATATATATATATGAGTGACTTATATGTATTGTAATGAATATTCTATATATACAGATTTGTGTGGGTTTAAAGGTTATTTAAGGTTCACTTATACTGTAAGACTCTTAAAGGTGAGCATAGGCCCATTAAAGATTTCTACCTTGAGATTGTATATGGTTAAGGCTCCTTTATGTTTCAAGGGCCCATGTGAGTTCCAACTCCCGTGGAAAGCCCATTTAGGTGGGGGTTATAATATGCATGTATATATATATGGGGTTGATATATATATATATATATATATATATATATATATATATATGTGTGTGTGTGTGTGTGTGTGTGTGTGTGTGTGTGTGTGTGTGTGTGTGTGTGTGTGTGTGTGTGTGTGTGTGTGTGTGTGTGTGTGTGTTTAATATATATCTTATTGTATTATAAATATGCACATACAGATATTTATGTGGGTAGTTTCTTCACAGTGGATTAAGACTTGGTATGCATAATATACTATATATGTATATAGTAATGGGTTTTGGATTAAGGCCCATTAAGTTATACATGTATTATATGTATATATATCTATGTATTTATATATATGAGGCCCTTCTGCCTTAAGCTAGTTTCACGTGCAAGGCTCTTACGGCTATCTCTTAAATTCAGTGTGGCCGGTCACAATTATACACTAGGGTCTTTATCGATTAAAAGTTTAATTAAGGTAGTACTTTATATAGGGATTTTACTTTTATTAGTCTTTGTCCTGGGTATCAGAGGTAGGTTCGATCCTAGTAAAATAGTTTATTTTATTAAAGAGAAAATTAACTATCCACTTATTTATTCTAATATATCTAAATTTTTATTTATTCAATATATCATTTATGTATAATAAATATCATCAAGTGTAAGCCCTTTTTTTTCTTTAAAACTTAAATATTTTGTTCCTATTTAGCCTTCAAAATTTTCGGGTGAGATGTACCTTACGAATGAAGGGAAACAGGAACAGATACTGCACATAAGAAAATAAAAAATACTTACACATTAATACTTTGAGTTATTATTCTAAAATAAACCATAATTTAGATTCAGACAAAATAATTTCATGAATCATAACTGTATATCAAAGCTTTCCTTTGAGAAATACAAAGATATACAGACATAAACTGTACTGATGCTAATAAAGAATTGTTGTAATTTGATAATTATATATACTCTAATTAGATGTGATTGTTATCTTTGGATATGCTAAGCACAACTAACATAATATACTAATTACCTAACATTATTTCATTTATCATAAGAACATACAATCAACCTTTGGGTTGATTCCTAAGTGTTTTATAATAAATGAAATTCCTAGAGTGAGAAACTCCCGTATTTTTCAGTTTTTTCACACCCTCTTGCTGTGTTCGCCCCTCCCCACCGGCTATGGCCGAGAGGTGGGGGTTTCATCATCTAAGATGAAGGCTCAAGATCTGGCTTCATCTGCCATTCCAGAGTTGGCTTCTTCCTCCACTCCAGTATTTCCACGTCGTACATTTGCGCAGGCGCTAATGGACTCCAAGCAGCGGCCGAAGATTGATATTCCAGTCAAGGAACCTGCATTCACCGACCGTTGGGAGCTGGCGGTGTTTTTCACTAAAGAAGAAATTCAGGCATCAATTCACTTTCTCTCTTTCTCAATTGTGGCTAAATGTGTGTATGGTCGTCCAGTGTTCTCGGATATTAAGAATTTTTTGATGCAGCGGTTAAAGATCTCTTCAGATTTTGTTATTAGCAGACTAAATCCTAGACACCTTCTGTTCCGTTTTGATAATGAAGCGGATTTTACGAAGTTGCTCATACAGAAAAACCTTTACATTAGAGGTTTCCTGTTTCATTTTTTCCGATGGACGTCTGATTTCAATTTCGATTCTGATCCACAAACTATCCCAGTGTGGATAGGCTTCCTAGCTTTGCCGGCTAATCTGTATCATGAAGATTGTCTTCGGTCGATAGCTGGAAATTTTGGTGTTGTTCTGCGTATACATGAAAGATCATTGACACTATCTGATACCTCGGAGGCCCTGGTGTTCGTGGAAATGGATTTATCTGCTCCGCGAAATGATCGGCTTTGGATTGATTTGGATGGCTTTGGTTTTTGGCAAAAAGTCAGTTATAATCGTGTTCCAACGCTTTGCTCCTTTTGTCATAAGCTTGGACACTCAGAGAATGGATGCAAGAAAAAATAGGGCAAGCTGGCCCGAGTCCAACTGGTTCAAGAATCAGTCGTAATAAATCCCAAACAGATTTACCGGCCAAAGCAGGATGGCATGCCAAATGTTCGACAGAATGTGGCTGTTGATAACAAATTTCATCTGTTAGAGCAGACTGTTGATCCGGTGATAGTACCACATGGTCCCAATCTGACTCTTGATAATGGTCAAATTGCGGAGGCAGTGGAAGGTATGGCTCAAGAATTGAATCTAACTCCAAGCAGACTGAAAGTATCGAAACAATTATTACAAGATTCTCTGTTACCAGTCAGAGAAGAGATAAGTAAGGTTCAGGAATTAGGTGAGCCAAGTGATCATGATAATATTAGCAGAGAAGTCCCTGTGGCTATTAAGAAGATTAACTTGACTGAGAAAGAAATTGCTGTAAGGGCTGATTCAATTTCTGAAAATGATGGCTCAAGTAAAATACAAATGAATGAGCTAATAAAAGCTAGTATGGAGGTTTCAGAAAGAGCACTGCAGGATAATGAGCTAATGCAGTCTTTCATTCAAGCCAAATGTGCTGAAGTCATTAGCAAGCAGCTAGAAAAGGGGATTATTACTAGATCTAAAGCTAGATCCTTGGAAGATTTCCCCTGGGAGCCTAAATGATTTTATCATCATTAATTTGGAACATTCGTGGAGTGGGGAATCCTAGTTCCCGTAGATGTCTAAAAGATCATGTGCAAATCAATAAGGCTGATATTGTAGCCATTATGGAACCTATGGTCAGTCTAAATAAAGCCTCGCCTCTAGGGAGGTATCTAAAACTTGGGGGTCTTGCCAGCAGTAGCTCCCCTAACCCAAAAATTTGGGTTTTTTGGCATAATAGTTTTAACTTGGAGGTCATTGAATCCTCATCCCAACATATTACTCTTGGACTGAAAGTGAACAATTCTTTGTGTACATACTACTCTTTTGTATATGCTTCTTGCAATCCTATTCTTAGACAGTCTCTCTTCAAGGATATTGTTAATTTTGGTGCTTCTGCTACAATTCCCTGGTTGATAGGGGGGGATTTTAATTGTGTTCTCCGTCCATCAGAAAAGGTTGGAGGGGGCATGTCAGCCCTATCTGCTATGTCTGACTTCAATAATTGTTTGGGCTCTGCTGGTTTGATTGATATTGGTTTCACTGGTAATGCTATGACCTGGACTAACAACAGGATTGGTTCTGCAAATATCAAGGCCAGGCTTGATAGAGTGTTAGTGAATATTTTATATCAGTCATCTTTCCCCCAGCTGACTGTAAAACACTTACCCAGGGGTCCTTCGGACCATGCTCCACTGCTTCTCCTGATGGACAGATGTGTAAGCAGTCCAGGCCGATTTATCTTCCAGAAGATGTGGTGCACACATGACTCTTTTCAACAGTTTGTTTCAAGAACCTGGCAGCATTCTCATTCCAACCATCCCAATCCTTTGGTCAGGTTTTTTTCCAAACTTAAGGCACTAAAGGCTTCGTTATGCCAATGGAATAAAGAAACATTTGGAGATATAAACGCAGCTGTAACTTCTGCTAAAGCTGATGTAGAATTAAAGCAAAGTTGCTTTGACTTAGACTCTTCTCATGAAAACAAGGAGAGGCTGAATGCTGCCAATGCCCACCTTCGCCAAGCTCAAGTTAGAGAAGAAATTTTCTGGAATCAAAAATCTCGGGTGGAGTGGATAGAAAGTGGTGATAGAAATACTACTTTTTACCATGCGGTTGCTCAATGTAACAGAAGGAAAAACATTATTAGAAGGCTCAAAGTAGGGGAGCCTAATGAATGGTGTTCTGACCACGACATATTGAAGAAATATGCTGAGACTCACTTCAAAAATCTTTTTTCCATAGAAGATCATGAACCTGACTCAGAATTACTGAACTGCATTCCACAGGTTATTACAGATATTCAGAATTTGGCTTTATGTGCTGTCCCAAATTTTTCTGAGATCCGGGATGCTGTTTGGTCTTTAAAGGGATCTAGCTCCCCTGGCCCAGATGGTTTTTCTGGATATTTTTTCACAACAGTATGGGATATCATTGGACAGGATTTTGGCGAAGCTGTAAAAGCATTCTTCCAAGGTTTCCCTCTCCCAAGGGGAATATCTTCTTCCCTCATTACTCTTATTCCCAAGGTACATGAGCCTATATCTTTTAATGATTTCCGGCCTATTAGTCTGTGCAACTTCACATACAAAGTTATATCCAAAATTATTTCAGAAAGATTGGCACCTCTTTTGCCCAACATAATATCTAAGGAGCAGGGTGCTTTTGTGAAAGGGTGTTTCATTGTGGATAATATATCCCTTGCTAGACAGCTGATGATAGACATTAACCGAAAAGTTAGGGGTCATAATATGATAATCAAGCTGGATATGGCTAAAGCCTATGACAGAATTGAATGGGATTTTCTGTTGACTGTCATGAGAAAGTTTGGTTTCTGTTCCAGGTTCACATCTCTGATTGGTATGATTTTATACAATTGCTGGTTCTCAATTAATTTTAATGGAACTGTGTCTAGTTATTTTAAATCCAGTAGAGGCATAAGGCAAGGGGACCCTATTGCTCCATACCTCTTTATTATAGCTTCAGAGGTCCTCAGCAGAGGCTTATCAGGACTGTTCCAATCTGGGGAGCTTAAAGGCTATACAGGGCCAAGAAGGACAATGCAAATTTCTCATCTTCTATATGCAGATGATACCTTTGTTTTTCTTAATGCCAGCAAAAGGAACATTATGACATTCCAATAGTTTATTAATAAATATGAATGCTACTCGGGACAAAAGATAAATGCAGCTAAGAGCTGTTTTATTTTATCTGCAAAAGCTCCCCAATCATCAATTCAAGCGGTCCGAACTTTAACTGGCTATAAACATCAGGCTGTTGGATTCAAGTATCTTGGTATCCCCATTAAAAAAGGCAAATACCTGTGTTCAGACTTCAAGTTTCTTGTGGACAGGATCCAGACCAAATTAGAAGGTTGGCAATCAAAATTATTGTCCCAAGCTGGCAGAGCAGTTCTTATTAATTCTGTTCTCACAAGTATGCCAATCTATCTTGCTTCAGCCTGTTTTATTCCAAAGAAGATTATTAGTTTCATGGATAGCCAATGTGCTAATTTTTTCTGGCAAGGTGAACATGGTATTAACCGCAGACATTGGATTGCTTGGTCTGTTATTCAGAAACCCCGTATTGAGGGTGGTCTTGGAATAAGGAATCTGCTTCATGTTCAAATTGCTTTTGCCACCAAGATGCTATGGAACATTGCTCATGGTTCTTCACTTTGGTCTCAATATGCTAGACAAAGATTTCTCAAAACCCACATTGCTAATTGTAACATACCTTTTCCAGCAGGCATGCCTCGTACTATTTTTAGGAAGGCAAGAGATATCTTGATTGAAAACAGTAGGTGGATTGTTGGGTCTGGAGAAAACACTGATTTCCTATGGGACAATTGGACTGGTAATGGCCCTGCTGTCTTTGGTGATCAGGCCAGCACTAGAAATAATGGGAGGCCAATCCCCAATGTTTCGGTTAGTGAGGTGCTCCGGAATAATCAGCATTCTGCTTGGGGATTTATTGGTATTGAAAGTCAACTTCCTATTCCACAGCTTAACAGTGAGCCTGATATCTACTTTTGGACAAGTACACCCAAAGGCAATTTTTCCATTAAATCAGCTTATAATATCATTCGTAGTAGAGGTATAAAAAGGCCTGCCTGGGCTAAACTGTGGCACTCAGCCTTTAATCCTCGAGCTGCTCTGTTCATTTGGAAGCTGATCAAAAGGGCAATTCCTGTTGACAGCAGGATTATTGATTGTGGTATCCAAATGGCCTCTAAATGTAATTGATGCTCACAACCAAGATATGAGGACCTTAACCATGTCTTTTTGAAGGGAGACTTAGCTGTGGAACTATGGGGCTGGTTACATCCTCTCATTAGTAACAAGGTATGGTTGGGAGATCAAATTACAAGAAGATGCTGGGATTTATTGTCTGTGACCAGTACGCAATCAGCATTTGGCTTAGTAGGGATGTTTTCTATATTTGTTATGCTTTGGGAATTATGGAAACAGAGATGTGCATCAAAATATGAAGGAGTCCCCATCAATATTATCTCAATTAAAAGGAGGATCATTTACTCTGTTCAGATGGTATTAGAGAAATTAATCTTTCATAGGCCTATCTCTCCTGCTCAAATCAGTTGTCTTGCATCTTTTGGTATGCTCCCGAGGGTGCTGATTAAGCAGCCAATTCTAGTCTATTGCAAACTGGCCACTCAGGGATTTTCTTTACATGTTGATGGAGCATCAAAAGGGAACTCGGGCAGAAGTGGTGGAGGCGGATGCATCAGAAATCAAAATGGTGATTTGATCTTAGGCTTTGCTTTTTACTACGGAATAGGGAAGAGCTTGATGGCAGAATGCAGGGCCCAACATGATGGGCTAGCTATTGCAAAGCATGGTGGTGTCAAGATTCTTGCAATATTTTCAGATTGCTCCTTGCTAGTGGAGGCTTGTCGGAATGGCATATCACCTTGGAGAGGGGGATTTCCGTAGCCCACCACAAAGGCAGCCCAACAAGACCCACACGGTCCAACTAGGCGAGCCCGCCCGAGTGATAGCCCGCTGGGCCCACTCAGGGAAGAAAAGCCCAATAAATAAAGACTCGAGGAACCAACTCTCCCCGGCGGCCTTCTAGGCTCGGAGGGCCCGAGACAGCGGTCAGGTCCCAAGGAAGGTCCGGTCTAAAAGCCCTCTCCTCACCCGAGGGAGACAGGCTCCAGCCGACCTATCCGACCCCACCTTCGCCGGGCCATCGCTCAGACCAGAGCTAGCCTCCCCGAAGCTCGGTAAGACCGTTTGATTAATCCGCAGGTACGGCCGTTCAGAGTCCTCCGCTGACGGGAGAGTCAGGGGTGCCGCCGGACTCCAAGGGGATAACGTCCCCACGATCCGGCCATAAAAGCCCCCGCTGAAGACGTAACTCCCGCCGGGAAGCCCTCAGCTCACCGGACTCTTAAAAGGCGACGCACTATTTAAGCAAGGGATACCCTCCGGAAGATGGTAAGATGAACTAGGCATTCACATACCCTAAGCTCCTGAGCACGATTTGCTTCACCCTTTGGTGGAGAGGATTCTCGCGCATCAGCTCTCTCCTCCCCCCATTATCGCTTCCACCATCGCTCTACTGACTTAGCCATCCGAGGGTTTGCCCCAGGGAGATACCCTGGGCCCTCTGACACGTTTCCCTCTCTTGTAGATTCATCTTCTGGTGATCCACAGCCCGCTCAGGACCCAGCGCGAGATTCCGCCTCTTCATCTGGCGCCGTCTGTGGGAAACGCACGAAGAGTCAAGATGGTAAGAAAAAGCTCAGGGAGGAGATCCACCGGCGGGGCAGGTAAGGCTGTGGCGGCGGCGGGAGGCACCCCCTCTAGGGTCTCACAGAGCCCCCCCTCCAACGCCAGGGTCCCCACCAACGGGCCACCACCCCCCCCCCCCGGCGGAGACAGGGGCACCCCTCGACGGTGGCGCCAACGCCTTCCAGGCCCTCAACGAAAAGATGGACGTCCTTGTGGAGCTCATGAGGGCCAAGGCGGCCCGGGACGCGAGGTCCCGCGCCCCGTCAGGAAGTCCCCCTCGAAGGAGTGCAACACAGCACACCGCCGGAGGCCGCTTCACCCTCCGCGGCCGACAGCTCCTCCGCAACGACGTCGGAGGACCCTCACAAGCTCTGCCTGCGGAGCAAAAGGCTTCCTCCACGCCGAGGAGAGGGAAGCAGGGGGCGAGGCCGCTGCGCCTGGGCACCAGTGCTCCGGGAGATCGCCACGACGCCCCCCCCAGCCCCACGGCGCGGCCACAGCCGGAACTGTCTCTCCGGCTACGAGATTTTGAAAGACGGTTCGCAGAGCAAGAGCGCACTCTCCGCGCCCTGCAGAAGACCTCTTTCCCAGAGGACGATGAGAAATCCCCTTTCTCTGAATACATCTTGAAGGCAGAGGTCTCTCCTAGAGCCTCCATCCCAACCTTCAAGCTCTACGACGGCCAGGGCGACCCAGCCGACCACTACGATAGCTTCGACGCCCTGGTGACCCTGCATGGAACGCCGGATCCCATCAAATGCCGAGCCTTTGCGGCCACCCTGGTCCAAGGCGCTCAGGCATGGTTCCGGGCCCTCGCCCCGGGTTCCATTCGAGACTTCAGGCAATTCGGGCGAATTTTCAAGGAGAGCTTCGCCGGTAGCGCCCCCCCAAGGTCAGTAGCGGGGCTCCTGGCTCTCAAACAGGCGCAAGGGGAGAGGCTCCGGACTTACGTCCACCGATTTAAATCGGAAGCCCTTAGGATCCCCCGCCTGGATGTGGCCTCAGCCACAACCGCACTGACCGGGGGCACCCGGGATGAGAATCTCCGTCGCGAGCTTATCCTCCACCCTCCCTCGACCCTTGCCGAGCTAGTGACTCTGGCACTACGCCACGCAGAGTGCGAAGAAGTACTCATCGCCTGCCGAGACGCAACCGGCTCGGGTCGGGAGGGGGACAAAAAGCGGACCTCCGAGCCAAACCCCTGCTCGAGTAAGAAGCGCGATCGAGAAGGAGAGCGCAAGAGAAAGTACGAGCGGTATACCCCCTTGACCGCACCAGTCTACGAGATCTATGAAGACATCAAAGACTCGGGACTTCTCCGCCAGCCCGAGCCAATGAGGTCGAAGAACCGCAAGCGGGACAGGCATTGCCTGTTCCACGGCGACCACGGGCACCACACCGGAGATTGCCATCAGCTCTAGGACGAGATCGAGCGCCTCATCCATCTGGGGCATCTAGCCCGATTCACAACCGGGCACAAAGAAGACCGAGATGCCGCAGAGGAGATCGACAACGCTCCCCGAGGGGTCCACATCAACGTCATCTCCGGAGGGGCGGCATCGGGCGGTGACACCAGCCGAGGAAGGAAACGTCATGCCGAGCGGGCCAGCCAAGCCTTAGAGCCTCCTAGAGGTCCGCCGATGGAGCCCCAGGTCATAGTCTTCTCCGACCAAGACCTGGAAGGGCTGAGCACCCCGCATGACGATGCCCTCGTTATCTCGGCCACGATAAATCACTGTAATATAGACAGGATTTTGGTTGATAATGGAGCGCCCCCGATGTATTATCTTATGACTATTTTCTCAAGATGGGGGAAGACCCATCCAAGCTCCGCCCGATCCGAACACCCCTTAGCGGGTTTAATGGCCTGGCCACCTACCCCGAGGGAGCCCTAAGCCTGCCGGTCACTATCGGCACCCCACCCAAAACCGTTACGGTCATAGTGGACTTCATAGTGATTAAAGGTATGATAGCGTACAACGCCATTTTCGACCGAAAATTTCTCAGCCGAATAAAGGCCGTACCATCTACCTATCACCAAAAAATGAAGTTTCCCACCAAAAACGGGTTGGGGGAAGTCCGAGGTAACCAAGCCACGGCTAGAAGGTGCTACAATATCTCGATGGAAGCCTCAAGGCCGGACGGGAAGGATAAGGGCCCCAGGGGAGTCGAAGGAAAAGTCGTGACCACCGAGCCCGGTGGCGAATTATTAACGGTATTCCTGAACGACGACCTGGCCCTTGGAGTAAGGATCGGTGCCGACCTACCACCGGAGTTTCTTTCTGGGTACGTCCGGGTCTTCGCTTGGTCCGATGATCAACTCCCTGGTATACCAGAGGAAATTGTGATGCACAAGCTTAACCTCGATGCCACCGTGAGACCCGTACAACAGCGGAGGAGGAAGCATGCGCCCGAGAAACAGGCGATCATCAAGGCGCAGGTCACCAAGGTATAAGAGACTGGTCTTTTCAGACCGGTCCTGTACCCAACGTGGCTAGCCAACGTCGTCCTGGTGCCGAAGACCACCGGCAAGTGGCGAATGTGCGTAGACTTCACCGATCTGAACAAGGCCACCCCCAAGGACTGCTATCCGCTACCGAGCATCGACCAACTGGTTGACTCAACCTCGGGCAACGAGATACTCAGTTTCCTGGATGCCTATTTGGGTTATCATCAGATCCGAATGAACCCTGAAGATGTCGAGAGGACCGCCTTCATCACCGACTACGGCGTGTACTGCTACACCCGGATGCCCTTCGGATTGAAGAATGCTGGAGCCACATACCAGCGACTGGTCAACCATATGTTCGAGGGACAGTTAGGTCGGAACGTCGAGGCCTACATCGACGACATGCTCGTCAAGACCCCGAGGGCCCAAGACCACTTCACCGACCTCGCCGAGACTTTCGGCACCCTCTTGAAGTACTGCATGAAGCTCAACCCCGCCAAGTGCACCTTTGGAGTAAGATCCGGGAAGTTCTTGGGTTTCCTGGTCACTCAGCGAGGGATCGAAGCCAACCCCGATAAGGTCCAGGCCATCCTGGACATGCACCCGCCCGCGTGTATTAAAGACGTCCAGCGTCTAACGGGGCGTGTCGCTGCTCTCAGTCATTTCCTGTCCCGTGCGGCCGAACGATGCTTGCCCTTCTTCAAGCTGATGAGGGGGCCCAAGGTAGCATCTACCACGTTCGCATGGGATGGGGAATGCCAGACAGCATTCGCCGAGCTCAAAGAGTTCCTGGCTTCGCCCCCGGTGCTTTCCAAGCCCGTCCCGGGCGAGGTCTTGTTGCTCTATCTCTCGGCGACGCCGTCAATGGTCAGCTCGGTCCTAGTCAGAAATGACTCGGGAGTCGAGAGGCCGGTCTACTACACCAGCAAGGTGCTCAACGAGGCCGTGAGGAGGTACCCCGCAACCGAGAAACTCGTGCTAGCGTTGGTTACCTCCGCAAGGCGCCTCCGACCCTACTTCCAGGGGCATCCCATCACAGTGCTAACCGGCGAGCCACTGAAGAAGATTCTGGCCCACCCCGAAGCCTCGGGGCGACCTGCCAAATGGGCCATCATGCTCGGGGCATATGACATCTCGTATCGGCCACGATCAGCTATCAAAGGGCAAGCGCTCGCCGACTTCATCGCCGAGAGCACCGTTCCGGTCGAGGACAGGCCTCCGACAGTAACCGGGCCAACCTGGGAGCTGTTCGTCGATGGATCGTCCAACTCGATCGGCAGCGGCGCAGGGATCCTCCTAAGGTCCCCCGAAGGAATAGAGTTGCAATACGCCCTAAAGTTCAACTTCTTGGCATCCAACAATGCTTCCGAGTACGAGACCCTTATCTCGGGGGCCCGCATGGCCCGACGGTTGGGGGCTGAGCGAGTCAGGATCCACACCGACTCCCTGCTAGTTGCAAGCCAGGTCAGTGGTGAGTACGAAGCTCGGGAGGCACCTATGATCAAATACCTCCAGTTGGTCCGGAGCCTGGCCCAGCAGTTCGAGGAGTTCGAGGTAGTCCGAATAGCTCGGGAGCAAAACTCTCGGGCGGACGCCCTCTCCCGACTGGCCTCCTCCCTAGACCCGGAAGGTACACGATCGGTCCTCCTAGAAGAGCTAGAGCGCCCGAGCATATACTCGGAGCTCCTCGCCATTGACTCAGCCACTCCCGACGACTGGCGCTCCCCCTACCTATCCTGGCTACGAGACTCCCAGGAACCCTCCGACCCTCGAGAAGCCCGCCGGATGAAGTACCAGGCTCGGCGCTTCGTCATCCTCGACAACGCTCTCTACCGAAGATCGTTCTCCGAGCCCCTTCTGAAGTGTCTCGACCCCGACGAAGCGAGCCAAGCTATTGAAGAGATTCATCGAGGCCTGTGCGGAGCACATTCGGGAGGTCGGTCGCTGGCCAGAATCCTGCTAAGGCAAGGATACTGGTGGCCGACCCTACAGCGTGACTGCACGGCTTACGTACAACATTGCGACCGTTGCCAGCGGTTCGACCATTTGGTCCACCAGCCGGCCACGGAACTTGTCACCCTTACCGAGCCCTACCCTTTCGCTCGGTGGGGGATCGACATCCTTGGGCCATTCCCAACGGCTCAATCCCAGAAGAAGTTCATCATCGTCGCCATCGACTACTTCACCAAGTGGATCGAGGCTGAAGCAACAGCGAGGATCACCGAGACAGTCGTCTGGGGTTTCGTATGGAAATCGATCATTTCTCGCTTCGGCGTCCCCTGAGTGATAGTGAGCAATAACGGGCGGCAATTCGACTCTCGATACTTCCGAGACAGATGTGCCGACCTAAATATCCGCAACCACTTCACCTCGGTCGCCCACCCTCAGGCCAACGGACTGGTTGAAAATGCCAACAAGACCATCTTGAAGGGCATAAAAACCAGACTCGGTAAGGCTAAGGGTAGCTGGCTCGAGGAACTGCCTAGCGTACTATGGTCGCACCGAACGACCCCCAGAACGGCAACCGGTGAGACCCCTTTTCAACTGGTATATGGCACCGAAGCCGTCGTTCCGTTAGAAATCGCTAATCCGTCTCTCCGAGTGATCAGCTTTTTACCCGAGGCAAACGAGCAGAAGCTGCTCGAGAACCTCGACCTGGCAGATGAACTCCGAGAGATCGTGAACGTCCGAGCTACGGAATACCAGCGCCGCCTCACTCGGTACTACAACGCCAAGGTCCGAGGCAGACAATTCCGACCAGGGGACTTCGTTCTCAGGAAGACCAAAGCATCTCGACCACTGGAGGCGGCAGGCAAGCTATCCCCCAACTGGGAAGGCCCCTACCGAGTGATCGAGACGCTCGGGAAAGGTGCGTACAGGTTAGCCACAATGGAAGGGGAACCCATTCCTCGGACATGGAATGCAACCACACTACGCAGATTTTATTTCTGAATACTGTATCAACAAAACGGGTAAAATAAACCCCCTTATCTTTCGCATTCATTCAAGATAACTGTTGGTACATCAGAAAGGCAACTGCCAATACATTACATAGTGAAAAGCAAAAATCCATCTAGCACCGCGGCAAACGGCCATCACCCGGCCGACCCGGTCTTGACCTTCTCGCATCCAGCCACTGACTCTGCCTCGCGTAGAAACTGGCTCGAACAAGAGATGGTCGACCCAGTTGGCTCGGGTGGACCGTGACAAAGGTGACAGAGGGACAGCAAGGAGAAGGCCACCTTTCACACAAGGAAGGCTACCTTCCAAGTTGGCAACAACCTGGAAAAAGGAACGCCGTGAAGGTCTCCTCTCCGCCAAACTACCAACTCTTTGGAGGCCAACAGAAAGCAAGTAGCCCCCGAAGAGTGAAAGAAATGAAGAACAAAAGAGAGAGAAAGAGGCTGCGGACAGGGGCGAGGAAGGGACTGGAGCCGCCTCCTCCCCTCCCACGGAGGGGAATGGCGGCCGGCATCCCTAACTCCCCTATCCGCCCTCCATCTCGGCGTCCGCCCGGAAGCCTCGCCGGAGCCAAGAGGAGGCAAACGGCGTACCCCCGCACGTCGAAGCCCTCTCCAGATCCGTGCGATGACCGTCGGACCCGTCTCATGCACACGCGGCGACCGTGGGACCCGACCGATATTCCAGGACAGCTGGAACCGGCCGCTCCCCGTCGTCTGCAGCGTCACCTTCTGAAGGGTCCTCCATGCTCCGATCGCGGCGACGCTACGCAGAGCGAAAATGAGGGAATAAGAGCAGACCGTCGGCGAGAGTCCTAAGTGTTAAGAGGGAAGGAGCACCCTTCGGTCCTTTTTATAGGCCAAGGGAGGCCACGCGCCTTAAATGACTCCCCCCTTGAAAACACGCTATAGGACCTCCCCTGAAAGATCACCTCAAATTCCTCGGTCCCCACCCTAGCGGGATTCGCGAAGCACCTCGACTTTCAAAGCATGGTAATACGGAAGGACGCCTGCAAGAAGTCTCCCGAATCGACGTGCGAAAACAGCGCAAAAGATATCGGCACTTTCCAACTGTCCCGATACGCCAACCAAATCACAGCAAAGATAGCGATCAAATAAAGTAAGTCATTTATTGCCTCCCATAAAAACCTCTTACAAAAGGAAAGACAGACAAAAAGGGGAAGGGGCAAAATGAAGTTACATCAGGCCTCGGGCCCACTTTGAAGCTCGGGAACAGCAGTAGGGGACGCGTCACCCCCGGTACCCTCAGCGACGGCCGGCCCGGACACTGACCTCGCCTGTGCGAGAACTGTCCCGGTCGTGAGCCCTCCCGAGGCCTCCGGAGCTGGTGACCCCGCTGGAGGCGACTCCTCCGGTTCTTCCCCGGCCGAAGATGAGGAGCTAGAATCTGACTCGTCCGAGTCATAACTCTGGCCATAAGGAAAATCACCCCCGGCAAGGTGCTCATTGGCATAGTTCATCGCCCGGCGATAGCCCTGCCTGAACCCCTTTCGAGCACCCCAGCGGAGCGCTACCTCGTAGTAGGGTAGGGCAGCTGCAATCAGGTCGGTCGAGTAAGCTTCCGAGCCTTTATAGCGCGCGATCGCCTCCGCCTTGACCTGCCCGTCCCGAACCCGCTCCGCCTCGGCCGCACGCTCTTCCGCCCTCGCCAGACGCTCCTCCAGCTCGGTCATCCTCCGCTCAGCTTCGATCATCCGACCCTCCGCCCGGGCTCGGTCCGCCTCGGCCTCAGCGCGAAGGCGCTCCGCGTCCTCCGCCCGATCCTGCAGCTCGCCGCGCTCAAGCTCCCAGAGGCTATCCAGCTCGATGTGACGTTGACGCTCGTCTTCTAGACGTTTGCTCTTCCTCTCGAGCGATTCTTGGGCCCTTGTCAGCTGCTCGGCTAGCACCTCGGCTTCCCGTCAGCTTGACCGCGCCAACTCCCTGAATGCGAGGAACTCCCGCCGGAGCCCCTCGTGCTCCCCCTCGAGCCGAGCTAGTTTCCCCTTGTTGTGCCCCTGTGGTTTTGATGATGGTTTTGTTGATTGATTGTTGGTGTGAGTTAATCAAATGTTCAGTCATCCTGCTGCTCAATTTTGAGTCATTCTTGATGATCAGTCATGCTACATATTAAACTGATGCATAAAGCATTCATTGCTGTGGTTTTAATGATTTATCTGGTTTTGATGATTGGTGTTTGATGGTAATCATTGTGAGTCATCCTGATGAGATGTTCATTCAGGACTTCATATGCTCATTCAGTTTATCTGCTGACATTGTGCTTTGATGATAGCTTCATGATTGTGATTTGTATATCATCTGGAGAATGCACGTGTATGACTGATATATTGTGTGTGTTAGACTTCTGGTATGTGCATGATCTATACATCACCTTCAATCTACAAGTCTATACATTAGACTGTTCTTCAAAGTCTGTACATCAGAATGTACATCGTCTTCGTGCTGTCTCTGTACTTGAGTTTTCGTGTTGTTTCCCCTCACTAACACGAAAAGATCTCGTGTCGTCTGAGCTTACAACACTTCGTGTTGATTTCCATGCTTTACAAGAAAAAGCTGCTAAGAGGTAATACTTCGTGTGTCCGTACTATTTCTGTCTTCATGTTGGTTTCCTTGAACCTCATGTCATTCTTGCTTCGTGTCCACACCTCGTGTCAGTGTCTGTCTTCGCCTTTGTGTTAAATTCAGCTCGTGTCGTTTTCATCTTCGAGTTGTTCTTCTACTTCCACCATTTCATCACGTGTCGAGATAACCGTGTTGTCTTTCACTTCGTGCAGCCTATGTGACTGTGTTGTCCCCATGTCATCCTTAGTTCATGTCGTGCTTGTGTATTTCTGTCTTCGAGTCATTTTTCGCTGGATCTTTATGTCGGTCTAGGTTCAAGTGTCGTTTCACTTTCGTGTCGTTCTCCTTGCTGTCTATCTCCTCGTGGTGTTTTCACAATTATGTCTTCGTGTTAGTTTTTATGTTCTTGTCTTCGTGCTGTTTTCTCGTTAGACTTCGTGTCCTTCTCGCCTTGACCACACTCCGTGTCAACTCTTTTTCGTGGTCGTGTTGTTCTTCCTATACCTCGTGTCCTTTTATTTTTGTAACCACACTTCGTGTCGGTTTTACTTCTCTATGTCTCCGTGTTGCTTTTTGTATTCGTAACTTCGTAGTGTTTGTTGTTACAGTAACACTTCGTGTCGTTATTGATTTACTTCGTGTTGTTTTCTTTCTACCTCGTGTCGTTCTCTTTGTAGTATCTGTTTTGTCACCTTTGGACTTCGTGTCGTTTGTCTTGTGACCTCGTGTCGTTTTTGTTCTGTAACCACACTTCGTGTTGGTTACTGCTCTTCTTGTGACTTCGTGTCATGTTTTCACACTTCGTGTCGTTCATGTTTCGTAACCACACTTCGTGTTGGTTACTGTCGTTCTTGTGACTTTGTGTCGTGTCTCCCAGACCTCGTGTCATTTTCACTCCGTGTCAACTTCGTCTTAAGTGTTGTTTCATGTCTTCGTGTTGCTTTCTGTGTCACCACCTCGTGTCGTTCTTGCTTTGACCACACTTCGTGTTGCTTTACGTAGACCTCGTGTCTTGCTTGTTTGCAACGTGTCGTTTTCTTTACTTCGTGCCTTTGTCATCGTATGTATCTCGTAACGTTCTCCTTGTTGACATTTCGTGTCATTCTTGTTTCACTTCGTGTCGGTCTCTTCGTTGTGTCTGTTCTGTTACAATGTATCTCATGTCGTTCTTCTTATTACCTCGTGTTGTTTTCATCTTCTTCGTGTCGTTCTCAGTGCATCTAGTATTTCTATTACATACTTCGTGCAGCTTTAGTTCCTATGGCCCTCAGCTTTAATGATTTTCATCTCCTTGCAGATCCGAGGAAGAACATTCCACACACCTGGGCAGCACGTGATCCGAGGCTGGAATGAAGCCTGCTGAGAGACTGCCACGTGGACCGAATTCTTAGGGCTGGAAATGTGGAGGTCACACGTCGTGGCTGATGCTGCTGCTGCTGCTATATATATGAGACCTTCGTCCACAGATGAAGGCGATCGAGTTGGCGTGAAGAAAAGCTCATACAGAGAGCCACGATCCAGATAGAAAAAGAAAAGAGAAAGAAGAAGAGCAGAAGGAGAAGAAGAGAGGTAGAGAGCTCGAGAAGAGTGTGAAGAGAAGAAGAAGCAGAGAGTGAGAGAAGAGCAGAAGAAAGAGAAAGAAAGATAGAGAGTGAGCAAGAGAGCTCGTGGAGAAGTAGGAAGATCTTACCTGAAGATCCGTCTACTGGACCGTGGATCAAATCCAGGCCAGTCAGTTCCGTTGAGAGCCACATTGTGCACTTCATCTTTCAGCTTTCTGTTTTGCTGAAGTCATTTTCGTTTATTGTTTTTCCTTTGTTTTCTGGTTTGCTGTGTTTCCGATACTCTGTAGAGAGGTCGGGGTTCCTCCTGTTAGTTCAGGAGAAGGGAGATTGATACCTCCGGTTGCAAGCAGCAGGTGGGCTGCTTGTGGGTTCCCTCCGGGTTGGAGGAAGGGAGATTTATCTCCGGTTGTGCTTCCCTCTGGGGTTCAGAGGAAGAGAGACTTGGGTCTCTAGGTTTCCCTCCGGGTTGGAGGAAGGGAGACTTGTCTCCGGTTCTAGGCTTGTGGATTCAAGTCCAGGGGTTCCCTCCAGGTCTGGAGGAAGAGAGACCGTGTGTCTCTGGTTTGCTAGTGACTGGTGTCACTAGTGGTTCCCTCCGGTTGGGAGGAAGAGGGGAGGCTGTTCCCCTGGTCAAGCTGTTTGGCAGCATTTGTTGCAGACTGAGTCTGCTGTTTCTAGCGTGAGCTAGTGGAAGCCACACTCGGTTTGAGTGTGGGGTGGATGTAGGTCTGGAGGACCGAACCACCTAAAAATCCTCTGTGCAGTGGTCTGATTTCTCTATATGTTTTGCTTCCGCTAGATGTTTGCATAGGGGCGCTCCAAGTGGTTGATCAGATCTTGTTCTGAGTGTTTAATCCGTTGAGTGAGCGAAAGTTTATTTGAGTGGAAGAATGGTGCTACTGCTATTTAGTCTTTCAGATTTGATACATCTGTCTAGTCAGCACTCTAGATAGTTAGTGAGCATCATAACCCTTTAATTGGGTAAAGGTTTTTAAAGGGTTATATTCATTCACCCCCCCTCTGAATACTGCACCGAACCTAACAATTGGTATCAGAGCAGGTCTCTGATCTATCTGATCTAACAATCTGCAGAGGATCCTGCTGGTTTGTTTGGTGTTTATCAGAGTGTGCTTTCTGTGTTCGTAGCTTTGATTCTCCGTCTTAGTGCTTTGTCTTGCTTATTTGGTTTAGGTGCTTCAGTTTGTTCTGAGCTTTCAGATTGTCTGCAATGGAGCCAATCATGCTGAAGGCTAGCTCCAGCAAAGCAAACAGATCCAGCCACAGTGGATCATCAAGCAAGAAAAGTAGCCTCTCGCGGCCTGAAATTGATGAAGACCACATTGGAATGATGATTAGTAACTTCAGGAAATTTCTGAGAAAAAGAGAAGGAAAGCTTAACGGTAGCAAACAGCAAAGAAGGTATACTTCTAATCCTGCCAAGATTATTGACTCTAATGTTTGCTACAAATGCAGGAAGGCTGGACACACAAAGGATGATTGTCCAGAGTTATTGAAACTCAAAGGGAACACCTCGGACATTGATAGAGAAGGAAGAAAGTCAATATGCTTAATGGCCAACCGGGATGATGAGGAATCCTCATCCAAGGTAAATTCTGAATCCGAATCAGATGGATACTCCTTTGAAGAATTAATAGTGATGTATGAAGACTTGTTCAAAGTATCCAAGAAATTAAAATCTGAAAATAGAAAGTTAAAAAGGAGATGTGAACAGATAAATTCTAATGTTTCATGTGAAAACTGTCAGAGACTAAAAACATCTCATGATATGTGCTTAGTTGATCTGAATACGAATAAGGAACAAATCTCCTCATTGGAAAATAAAAATGAAGAATTGAGGTTGCTAAATTCCGCCATGTCTGAGAGACTCCTGACAGTTGAAAAAGGGAAATCTATTCTGAAAGAAAATGAAGTGAGTAATGAATTCACATTGACACTGGAAAATGAGACTCTGAAAAGTCTGAATGATGAATTGCAAAATCAACTTATGTTGTGTGAGGACCACATTGTGTCTTTGGAAAGAGAAATTGAAGATCTAAAAAACTCCCTGTCAAAATTTGTTAAGGGAAGAGACAATTTGAATAAGCTCCTTGGTGCGAATGTAACTTTTCAGAAGGAGGGACTGGGTTACAGTCCAGACATGAAGAAGGCTGAGAAGCCTTTTGGAGAAAAACTGAAGACTGTTTTCGTTAAAAGTTCAGAACAAGAAAAGCCCTCTATCTCATTCTCACCTCAGTACAAAAATCAGAAAGAGAATGAAAAATAGAAAACATATAGAAAGAACTCTTTTATGCATATTGATCACAGTCCTCACCCACACTCGCATGCATCTAGAAAGAAAATGATCTGTCACTACTGTCACAAATATGGACATTTGATGCATGATTGTAACTTGATGGAAAAGGATGATCTAGCAGCTGCTCAAAACAATCAGGCTAGAAAGCATGTCCCATGGGATAAGAAAATTGATTGTTATAACTGTAGAAAAATAGGACATGTTGCTGCACAATGTTGGTCAGGGTCGTTTAAAAGAAACCCCCTTCAATGTTCTCATTGTAGAAAGTATGGCCACACAGTCAAAGATTGTTGGCATATCCAAGGTAGGAATATGAATTTCAAATATGCTAAATTTCCTACAAAGAAAAATGACTTTGGAAGAAATAAAGTTGCATATAAAAGAAAGATTTCTACATGTTCTGAATGTGGTAAGCTAGGCCACAAAGCTGCCAACTGTCGGCTAGTTGATTATGGAAAGAAAAATTTTCATGATAATCAAAGAAATACTCATGCTCATCTACATAGGCATCATACTTCAGCTAATTCGGTGGTGTCATGTAGATGTTGTGGAAGGGTTGGTCATTCCATGAATAATTGCTATCTGATGGACTTTGATGATTATTCTGGTAAGAAACCTTTTAGAACACCTGATAGGGGTAGTGCAGGACCCAAGACTGCTTGGGTCTCTGCAGGATCAACTTGATTGATTTAATGCAGGTGTGCCTTGGAAAGAGAAATGAAAGGGGTTAACCAAGGCACTCAAGAATGAAAACCCCACGATTCAACCCTTCAGGTTAGTTCTGAACTTTGCCTAAATCTCATAATCTGAAAATGCTGATTTGTCTGTTTTAAATTCATCATCTGAAATTGTTGATCTGCTTGACTGATTGTTGTATGATCTTCTCTTGTCTAGTTGATCAGTCTGCATTCAAGACTCAGCTATTGAATTCAACTTTGCATATCTGATGCTCTTCTCGTACTATATGTTGAACTGAATTTGAATGCCTCTTTAGTATATACAGTTGAGGCACTATACAGACTCTGCGTCCATGCATGTGTTTTGTGTTAATGCATTGCATGCTTGTCATTGAATGCACACTTGGACTGATTGTGTATAGACTGATTGTCGTTACATGTGACAATGATGCTGTTCAATGCATGAAGGACTGCTTTATGTTGCATTGTCATACATGATCATCATGGTATATTAAATGGAACAAGTTGAAGGGCATATGGAGTATGTCTGGATGCTACTGACATGTGTGAGGTGGTCCTTAGACCAAGTCCTCCGCCTAGTACCATGGGTCTAGTCTTCATGTAAAACAGTGAACTACATCATATGTTGAAAAATCTGAAAAAGGATAAAAATGCTCATGAATTGGATGCATAAACCTGAATTGATTGCATACTTGTTTAATGTATCCTTGGTGCATAGTCTGCATGTAGGACAGTATGTTGCATAGCAAGTTAATTCTGTGTTTGCAAAATCATTCCTCATCAGCATTGTCTGAATTGATACCTCTGAACTCTACTCATCTGAAGTACATATATGTGATTTGCATGTATGTTTAAATGCGTATTGTAAGGGGGAGTCAATGATTTGCATATAGGTTGTCAAATGCATACATGGGTCAGAGCTCACTGCATATCCTCTCTTACTGATTTTGTTGACAAACCTTAATCATATTCTGAAAAAACTTTGAGATTCACAATCTCTCTTAACAATTGGTACTTCTACTATCAATTGATATCATTTGACTTCAGAATTCTATCAGTCTTTCATGAAGATTTCAATGGGCTATCTCGATCATAAATCTGAAAAACTCTTGAACTAGAAATCTTCTATTATACATTCTTAAGAATGACTGAAATAACTCATGTGGTTTAAGCTTAATGTATTCATGGAGTTTAACTTCAAAATCTCTTAACATATCTGAATCATGTTTAATAAATCTTAACCAACTGTTTCATGCTATGTCTTGCAAAAACTTCTGAAATCTGCACTTTTGAATACATGACTTTAATTGGTTAAGTACATGAGATTAATATTGTTTTGAAGCAAATGAATGTTTCTGAAATGTCTGAAGGGTAATATCTGTCAGAGCAATGACATTGGTCACTGAGAAACACAAGTCCAAAGGACTGTGTCATGAGGTGCCTTAGTTAACTCTGTAAAATGAGAATTCATTGAAAATCAGGCAGAGCAATGGCATGCACACTGAGAAATACAATTCACTCATTAAAAATTGAGCTGTAGTGTGTCATGATGTGTAAATGCTAACTCTGTTCACATAAGGCATGACAGTTAGTCACACTAAGGGCTTAGGGATATTGGCCTCTGATCAAGGTATATCCTCTAGTTACAAGGTGTGTACTGAACTAGAGTGCACGTAAAATTTGTAGCAAGGAAAATTATGGAATAAATTAAATATCTGAATATTGATGCCAAAATCAAATTGCTACAACCCTAGACAAAATCATATGACTTCATAATTGCTTGATTTCAATACTAGTACATGTAATTCTGAAAGAAGTCAATAGATTTGATTGTGTAAGACAAAGGGAGGATAATCAAGATAAATATGAGGGCTTGGTTCATTTTTATTAAATCATGGTTTCAGATATCAATACAGAATTTTATTGATGAACTCTACATACATCATGATTAAACCATGCTGTTCAATAAAGTTCATTCATAAGCCCTTATAATGGAAGACTTTGTAATATTCTGATTTGGATTTATGAGAATGATATTTCCTTGAAAATCTGATTGAATTCCTTCTAGTTGAAGCTCATCTGAACTTCTTCTGCTCATGTCATTGGCTCAATGACCTGAACTTCTCCTTGTTTGCCCCTGTGGTCTCCTTCTCATTTATCTCATAAGAGTCCACTTATTGAGGGGGAGCTTCCATGTCATGCATCACTTGCATATCAATTGGCATCTCTTCAGGCGGAGCATTCCTTGTCACACTGAATCATGTTCATATCATTTGTGACCTTGCATTCACATACTTAGGGGGAGTATTGCATTACTTGTTGCATCTGCATTTTTGCATTTAACCCTTCCCATGGTTTATTTTGTTTGTATCAAAGGGGGAGATATTGTTTGCCAAAAAAAAAGGAGAATCATGTTCTTGAAAGGAGGAGAAATTGACTGAACTCTTATACATACTATAATTTCTCAAATTATTTTTCTTTTTGATGAAGTCAAAGGGGGAGAATAATTTGAGTCAGTCTTCAGAATGCCTCAGATTGCCTCACATCATCAGAATGACTCAATGTATTGAAAGTGTTGCCATCATCAAAAAGGGGGAGATTGTTGTGCCCCTGTGGTTTTGATGATGGTTTTGTTGATTGATTGTTGGTGTGAGTTAATCAAATGTTCAGTCATCCTGCTGCTCAATTTTGAGTCATTCTTGATGATCAGTCATGCTACATATTAAACTGATGCATAAAGCATTCATTGCTGTGGTTTTAATGATTTATCTGGTTTTGATGATTGGTGTTTGATGGTAATCATTGTGAGTCATCCTGATGAGATGTTCATTCAGGACTTCATATGCTCATTCAGTTTATCTGCTGACATTGTGCTTTGATGATAGCTTCATGATTGTGATTTGTATATCATCTGGAGAATGCACGTGTATGACTGATATATTGTGTGTGTTAGACTTCTGGTATGTGCATGATCTATACATCACCTTCAATCTACAAGTCTATACATTAGACTGTTCTTCAAAGTCTGTACATCAGAATGTACATCGTCTTCGTGCTGTCTCTGTACTTGAGTTTTCGTGTTGTTTCCCCTCACTAACACGAAAAGATCTCGTGTCGTCTGAGCTTACAACACTTCGTGTTGATTTCCATGCTTTACAAGAAAAAGCTGCTAAGAGGTAATACTTCGTGTGTCCGTACTATTTCTGTCTTCATGTTGGTTTCCTTGAACCTCATGTCATTCTTGCTTCGTGTCCACACCTCGTGTCAGTGTCTGTCTTCGCCTTTGTGTTAAATTCAGCTCGTGTCGTTTTCATCTTCGAGTTGTTCTTCTACTTCCACCATTTCATCACGTGTCGAGATAACCGTGTTGTCTTTCACTTCGTGCAGCCTATGTGACTGTGTTGTCCCCATGTCATCCTTAGTTCATGTCGTGCTTGTGTATTTCTGTCTTCGAGTCATTTTTCGCTGGATCTTTATGTCGGTCTAGGTTCAAGTGTCGTTTCACTTTCGTGTCGTTCTCCTTGCTGTCTATCTCCTCGTGGTGTTTTCACAATTATGTCTTCGTGTTAGTTTTTATGTTCTTGTCTTCGTGCTGTTTTCTCGTTAGACTTCGTGTCCTTCTCGCCTTGACCACACTCCGTGTCAACTCTTTTTCGTGGTCGTGTTGTTCTTCCTATACCTCGTGTCCTTTTATTTTTGTAACCACACTTCGTGTCGGTTTTACTTCTCTATGTCTCCGTGTTGCTTTTTGTATTCGTAACTTCGTAGTGTTTGTTGTTACAGTAACACTTCGTGTCGTTATTGATTTACTTCGTGTTGTTTTCTTTCTACCTCGTGTCGTTCTCTTTGTAGTATCTGTTTTGTCACCTTTGGACTTCGTGTCGTTTGTCTTGTGACCTCGTGTCGTTTTTGTTCTGTAACCACACTTCGTGTTGGTTACTGCTCTTCTTGTGACTTCGTGTCATGTTTTCACACTTCGTGTCGTTCATGTTTCGTAACCACACTTCGTGTTGGTTACTGTCGTTCTTGTGACTTTGTGTCGTGTCTCCCAGACCTCGTGTCATTTTCACTCCGTGTCAACTTCGTCTTAAGTGTTGTTTCATGTCTTCGTGTTGCTTTCTGTGTCACCACCTCGTGTCGTTCTTGCTTTGACCACACTTCGTGTTGCTTTACGTAGACCTCGTGTCTTGCTTGTTTGCAACGTGTCGTTTTCTTTACTTCGTGCCTTTGTCATCGTATGTATCTCGTAACGTTCTCCTTGTTGACATTTCGTGTCATTCTTGTTTCACTTCGTGTCGGTCTCTTCGTTGTGTCTGTTCTGTTACAATGTATCTCATGTCGTTCTTCTTATTACCTCGTGCTGTTTTCATCTTCTTCGTGTCGTTCTCAGTGCATCTAGTATTTCTATTACATACTTCGTGCAGCTTTAGTTCCTATGGCCCTCAGCTTTAATGATTTTCATCTCCTTGCAGATCCGAGGAAGAACATTCCACACACCTGGGCAGCACGTGATCCGAGGCTGGAATGAAGCCTGCTGAGAGACTGCCACGTGGACCGAATTCTTAGGGCTGGAAATGTGGAGGTCACACGTCGTGGCTGATGATGCTGCTGCTGCTATATATATGAGACCTTCGTCCACAGATGAAGGCGATCGAGTTGGCGTGAAGAAAAGCTCATACAGAGAGCCATGATCCAGATAGAAAAAGAAAAGAGAAAGAAGAAGAGCAGAAGGAGAAGAAGAGAGGTAGAGAGCTCGAGAAGAGTGTGAAGAGAAGAAGAAGCAGAGAGTGAGAGAAGAGCAGAAGAAAGAGAAAGAAAGATAGAGAGTGAGCAAGAGAGCTCGTGGAGAAGTAGGAAGATCTTACCTGAAGATCCGTCTACTGGACCGTGGATCAAATCCAGGCCAGTCAGTTCCGTTGAGAGCCACATTGTGCACTTCATCTTTCAGCTTTCTGTTTTGCTGAAGTCATTTTCGTTTATTGTTTTTCCTTTGTTTTCTGGTTTGCTGTGTTTCCGATACTCTGTAGAGAGGTCGGGGTTCCTCCTGTTAGTTCAGGAGAAGGGAGATTGATACCTCCGGTTGCAAGCAGCAGGTGGGCTGCTTGTGGGTTCCCTCCGGGTTGGAGGAAGGGAGATTTATCTCCGGTTGTGCTTCCCTCTGGGGTTCAGAGGAAGAGAGACTTGGGTCTCTAGGTTTCCCTCCGGGTTGGAGGAAGGGAGACTTGTCTCCGGTTCTGGGCTTGTGGATTCAAGTCCAGGGGTTCCCTCCAGGTCTGGAGGAAGAGAGACCGTGTGTCTCTGGTTTGCTAGTGACTGGTGTCACTAGTGGTTCCCTCCGGTTGGGAGGAAGAGGGGAGGCTGTTCCCCTGGTCAAGCTGTTTGGCAGCATTTGTTGCAGACTGAGTCTGCTGTTTCTAGCGTGAGCTAGTGGAAGCCACACTCGGTTTGAGTGTGGGGTGGATGTAGGTCTGGAGGACCGAACCACCTAAAAATCCTCTGTGCAGTGGTCTGATTTCTCTATATGTTTTGCTTCCGCTAGATGTTTGCATAGGGGCGCTCCAAGTGGTTGATCAGATCTTGTTCTGAGTGTTTAATCCGTTGAGTGAGCGAAAGTTTATTTGAGTGGAAGAATGGTGCTACTGCTATTTAGTCTTTCAGATTTGATACATCTGTCTAGTCAGCACTCTAGATAGTTAGTGAGCATCATAACCCTTTAATTGGGTAAAGGTTTTTAAAGGGTTATATTCATTCACCCCCCCTCTGAATACTGCACCGAACCTAACACCCCTCGCATCCACCAAGGGTCCAGGCGAGCTTCGACCGCTCCGCCTCTGTCCGGGTGTGCGCCTCTGCCATCACGGCCGCTGTCCGAGCTATGACCAGGCCGCCCTCCATCAGGATGTCAAGGACCCCGGCAGGAGTGCTGTGCTTTTCTCCCCCCCTCGTCCTATCGGTGATCGACCGACAGAGCCGGTACAGGTCACCCGAGACACCGAGCCTGACCAGAGGTTCCGGCAAAGGGGACTGCTCCACCCTGGGCACCCTGCCAGAAGGCCCTGTTGTGGCGGCGAAACCAACCGCCCCGCGCGCCACGGTCGGTTGGGGTTGCAACGCCTCCCAGGGCGAACCCCCACCCTCGACCGACGCCGCGGGATCAACCGCACCAGAAGCTGCCGGCACTTGGGGTTGTGACGCCCCCGCGGGCGAACCCCCATCCGCGTCGACCGAACCCTCGGTCCCAGCGCCGGCCACGCCGGCATCGGCCCCTTCTGTCCCTACAGAGGGGAGAGCCGACCCATCACCTCCCTCTGCGGGGCCCCTGGTCTCCTCGGCCCCCTCTCGCTCGGCGGATGGGAGAGCCAGCCCGGAAGGGTCGGCCCCATCCTGCCCCCGAGGGGGGAGTGCCGCCGAGCCAGAATCGCCCCCGACGGCGGTAGGAAGATCAGGCTTTCCTGGCCCTCTTCCTGGCCTTCGCGGCCTCCCGCAGTTTCCCCACCAGGGGATCCTTGCGCTTCAGACCAGTCGATCGAGAAGACCCCTCGGAGGCCGCCCCCTTGCCCTTATCTCGGGCATTGACGCGACCCACCGGGGCATCAGGCTCATCGGCTGCCAAGTCATCTCCCAGATCGATGACCTCAGCCGCCTCCTCCAGAGGCTCCCGCCTCACGTCTGCAGCAAGAAGAAGCCCCGGTCAGGAGGAGAAAAAAAGAGCTACCACCCCAGAAAAAAAGCCTCAAGAGCCGTACCTGACGACGTCAACCGCGAGAGAAGACACCGTTCGATGTTCTCCGGCGTCACCAGCTCCTCGGTCGATTGGCGATTCTCTAGCAGACGGGCAGCCTGCTGCTCCACGTGGGGAGGGAACTCCTCCTGACGAGGGGGCAGATTCGGGTGAAAGTTGGGCGAGGTCCGGCATCTCCAGATCTCGTCCGTCGCCACCGCCTTCACCGAGAAGAATTGGGTCTTCCACCCCTTGTGCGAGGAGTCCTTCGCCGCAAGCGAGATACAGCTCCTGTTCCTCCGCGCCTGGATGAAGTAGAAGCCTTTCCCCGCCTGCGGGTGCGCTTTCAACTCAAAGAAGAAGTGGAAGAGGTCTAGACAAGGGTAGATGTTGCGCTGGCGACACAGAATCCCGAAGGCCGAAAGAAGAAGATAGGAGTTGGCCACCAACTGAATAGGTGCCAATCGGAAAAAATTGAGAAGCTGCAGCACGTAAGGATCGAAAGGAAGCCGAAATCCGCTCTTCCAAGCCAGAAGGAAGGTGCAAATAAGCCCAGCACGATCATCCAAACTCATCTCGTACGGAGTGGCGGCAACAAAGCTATAGCGGAGAGGCAGACGGAAATGGTGCTCTAACCTCCTCACCTCCGTCTCCCCCAACTCGCTACAGTTGGGGACGGGTTCTCGCCTCACCGGCATAGGCTCCGGGCTCCGGTCCTCCATCGAGTCGAGAGAAGATCCCTCGCACGAGCTTGAAGACTCCGGGGGAGAAGGAAGCTACCGGATCGCCTCCGCGGTTATCCTCGCCAACTCTTCCAACGCCGCCGCAAGGCTCCGCGTCTCCGCTGTGCTCTCACGGCGCATCAAGAAGCAAGGAAAGCCTAAAACCCTGGAAGCCTAGAACGATGAACAGCGCCCCTTAAAAAACCCCTGAGGGTGGCGGCGCGCCGTTCCGTGCTCCGAGAAAAAGGGGGGCCCCTTCTCTTCCAATCCGTCAGGATCATCATTATGGGCCTCGGCGACCGCTATAAGCTGCTCCACAACGCCAACGGAATTTCACCCACCTGAGCCACACCGGTCCAAGCCTCGAAAAACTACTCATCCGAGCCTCCTTGGCTCGGGAGTAGGAGGGGGACAAGTGGAGAGGGGGATTTCCGTAGCCCACCACAAAGGCAGCCCAACAAGACCCACACGGTCCAACTAGGCGAGCCCGCCCGAGTGATAGCCCGCTGGGCCCACTCCGGGAAGAAAAGCCCAATAAATAAAGACTCGAGGAACCAACTCTCCCCGACGGCCTTCTAGGCTCGGAGGGCCCGAGACAGCGGTCAGGTCCCAAGGAAGGTCCGGTCTAAAAGCCCTCTCCTCACCCGAGGGAGACAGGCTCCAGTCGACCTATCCGACCCCACCTTCGCCGGGCCATCGCTCAGACCAGAGCTAGCCTCCCCGAAGCTCGGTAAGACCGTTTGATTAATCCGCAGGTACGGCCGTTCAGAGTCCTCCGCCGACGGGAGAGTCAGGGGTGCCGCCGGACTCCAAGGGGATAACGTCCCCACGATCCGGCCATAAAAGCCCCCGCTGAAGACGTAACTCCCGCCGGGAAGCCCTCAGCTCACCGGACTCTTAAAAGGCGACGCACTATTTAAGCAAGGGATACCCTTCGGAAGATGGTAAGATGAACTAGACATTCACATACCCTAAGCTCCTGAGCACGATTCGCTTCACCCTTTGGTGGAGAGGATTCTCGCGCATCAGCTCTCTCCTCCCCCCATTATCGCTTCCACCATCGCTCTACTGACTTAGCCATCGGAGGGTTTGCCCCAGGGAGATCCCCTGGGCCCTCTGACACGTTTCCCTCTCTTGCAGATTCATCTTCTGGTGATCCACAGCCCGCTCAGGACCCAGCGCGAGATTCCGCCTCTTCACACCTAATTGGGCTATTTACCCATGGTGGAGGGAAATTTTAAAGCTTACTCATGAATTTGGAATTGAAGTCCAGCACATTTTCAGGGAAGGTAATCATGTAGCAGACTCTTTGTGATGTGACACAACCTTGGACTTAAGCAAGCAAGCACATTCGCATTCTAAATGGGCCAATTTGGGCCGCCGCTCTCTCGTCGCTCACCCAAGCCCGGGGTAACTTGGCAATGCCAAGGTGAAGATGTGGGGTTGGGCCCTTGCTGGTAGAGGGCCAGCAAGGCCAAGGCTTGATTCCCAAAAGGATGTGGAACCCAATTCAATGGGGCCGACAAAGTGCCAAGGGCACCGGTTTCACTCTTCCCACGGTGATCACTCAAGGCAACGGGGCTTGAGGATCGGGCTCTCTCTCGCACAACCAGCGGAGCTAAGAAACAAACATTGAAAGACAAGCACAATGAGCAAGGGTTTAGAGCACTTACTCGACCGGTTTGAAGAAACCGGTCCCGCTCGGAGACGAGGGCGAGCGGGGAGGCGGTGGATCCCCACACGCCGCGGCGGTGTAGCTTGATCTGAAATTGCAAACGGTACAGCACTACTCCTCACGCAGGAGGGGTGATCTTGGGGTGGGGGTTATGCTTAATACATTCAAAACTACCTCCACGCAGGGAGGGGCCTTCAGCCGGCCAAGCGGGGTGGGGAGAGATGCAAAGGAAACCGAGTTTCCGAGCTTCGCCGATTCTATCTAGCTTCTGTAATTCTGGATAGGGAGTCGATGTTGATGCAGCCAATAAATCCACCGAGCTCAGAATCTGATGAGACTTGCGCCAAAAGATTGCTAACCGGAGAGGGGTGCAGCATGAATTTTTGGACGACGTTCTGATCTGGGGCCTGACTTCTCCGGCGACTGGAAGATGGATGCAGCTTTGGTCTCTGGCCGAGCTCAGTCTGAAACAGCAGGTTGCAGAAGCGGTCACGGTCTCTCCTGAGCTCTAAATCTGGCACCGCTAGACTCGTTGGAATCGTTGACGAGTCTACTTTGCAGAAAAAGAAACGGGGAAGTCTTCTGATGTCGGAGATGAGCTGGGTGTCCAGAGAAGTGGACGGTGGTCGGGGCAGACTGTGAGGAGGCAGACCGGCGTGGTTGTGGTAGAAAATTAATATCTCTGGTTGTCGGATGCCGAACGGAGCTCTGCCTTCTGTTCCTGGACGCTGACAGGGGGAGGAAGATCTTTTTAGAAGACCCTGAAGGCTGATTCCTTCAAGGTTCGTCGTGGGAGAGTCTTCTCTACCGCTCTAGCTTTTGGTCTGAGAGGTTCTGCACAGTCGGGGAAGAACAGCCTTCACGGACAGCCACGAACTCGGAATGGAGTGATTCCACCTCGCCTGCGAAGAGCACAGGGAGGCCTTTCCAGAAAGTTAGGCCACGGCACCAGCAGAACCAGGATGCAGTCGTGGACGTCGCTGCAACAGAGTGCTATTCTGCAGGTCGGCCTGCACACAAAGCTGGAGTGGAGAAGAGAGGAGTGGGCGAACTTGGCTTGAGGGGAGAGGAGGGGTGCGACCTAGGGAGCAAGGAGGGAAGGGGAGATTCGAATTTGGGCTTTGGAATGAGTTAATTCAGCCTTGGGAAGGTGGAGATATGCTTAGGGAAGTGAAAGGGGTAGGTGGTGGTTGGAGGGTGGGGTTTTGAGTGGTGGAACTTCCTTGGGACTAGGTGAGGATTAAAGAGGGGTTGTGGGAAGTTGTGGGGAGTTAACGGAGGTAGGTGGGGGTTGGAAGTGGTTGAGAGGGGGAGGAGAGAGAAGAAAATTCGAATTTGGGTGTTGAGGAGAGAGAAAGTGGAGTGAAAAAGAGAGATTAAGAGAGGGAAGGGTGGGGAATCTCTCCCCTAGGGTTTCTCACCCAAAAAATGGAATCTCTCCACTAGATAAGGAGTGTAAACTCTCAAAATGGCAAGTTTTTTTATTCATTGATTCATTACCTCCAAATGAAGGAAATGGGGCCCTATATATAGGAAACCCACATTTTACAATAAGACCCTGACAAAAGACTCATTGACAAATAACCGAAGGGGTAGGGGAGCTCATTGGGCCAAGCCCGAAGAAATGGGCCCAATTAGCACATTACACAGTCTAATGACACTCAAACATAGGAAAATAAATGCAAGACCTAGGGACATGACTCTAATAAAATGAAAATTACATCAATGACTCAAATAAAAATTACATTGGACTCAAAATTAAATGACTAGACCATGCCGGATGAAATAGGAGGTGATGTCCCCATCATACTCCCGGGGTGCGGAGAACTCGACTCCATCGAGTAAGTGTCCTTCCCTCCTTGGAGGGTGTAGAAGCGGTACTGCCCTCAAGTCTTCCGAACGAGACCGATCCATCCACCTGTCGAGATAGCGCTCGTATACCTTGCTCCTTGTGGTAGTGACTTGTTCATCCAATATTCGTTCAATGTGCTCACGCTGGGCTCTCTTGGCTGGTGGACTCTTCTCACGGATGGGTGCTCTCTCAACGGAGGGAATATGCTCAATATCCTTACTAGGTACCACCGTGGGTCCCTTGTATAGCACTAGGTCGGTGACATTGAAGGTGGGACTTATTCCATACTCCTCAGGGAGATCTAACTCGTGGGCATTTGCACCAATGCGCCTCAAAACCTGGAAGGGACCAGCCCCACGTGGCCTCAGTTTAGAGTTGGCTCCCGGGGAGAGCCTCTCCGTCCTTACCATCACCAAGTCACCTACATGGAATTCTAGGTGACGCCGATGAGAGTTGGCCAGCCTTTTATAAGCCTCATTCTTTTTGCTAATGTGCTTGCAAAGGTTTTCATGTGATTTTGTGAATGCTGTCCTTTTAGTGGTTATGGGTGGACCTGGACAACCATAGATGGACCTATCATGCCATGATGCCATATGGACCTTGATGAACCTTGGTGGGCCAGAGCAACCATATGTGGACTTATCATGCAATGTTGTCATGTAGACTTTGGTGGGCCTAGGTGGGCCGGGGCACCCGTAGGTGGCCCTATCATGCAAATTGGTGATAAATATCGGGGGACCCGGACATCCGTAGATGCATTTGACATGCTTAAGATCTATGATGAATGAAGGTGGACCATGACATCCGAATATGGACCACTCATACTTTCTACTTGACATGTGGGTGATATGAATGAATGGACCCAACATAGTGTTCATGCCAAGGGGTGTGGTAAGCCTAGACACATGCATACTTGTCCCAAAGGTGACTTCCATGTGTATAGGTGTGGGACAACCTTTGAACTCCCATTGGAAAGGATCGAATGGATCTAAGAAGGTGGTCATCATGGGGTGGGGCACAACCTTATTACCTAGGGATTTGTGGCCCAAGGTCATGGTTCCCAAGGTGTAACCCGGGTCTAGGATGGGGTGGATTGGGTCAAACATGGTGAGTTGGTGTAGGGAAAGGTGGGTGGTGGATAAAGTGTTTGGGTCACACGAGTCTCTTGACTCCCATTGGAATGGATCATATGGATCATAAAATGGGTTACCTAGGGGGAGGAACTCTATGTCCTCAAGATCCTTAAAAGGTGCTAAGTCATCCTTCTCCATGATAGTTGGGCCAATGTTCTTGGCAAGTGGGTCGGCCATGAGTGGAGGGCTTGGCTTTCTACCCGAGATAAGAAGCTCTAAATCGAGGAGAAGGTTGGGCTCATCGGGTGTAGGGAGGAATAGAAGGAGGTCGCTAGTGTAGCAACCAATGGTGCAAACCGAGGTGATAGACCCTATGCATAGGTGTAGGAGGCTAAGGCTCCTAGGTTGTTCGATCATAGGGGTCAACATGCTAGTCATCTCTAATTGCCATGTTATGCCCTTGAGAAGGTCCTCTAAGGTCTCCACTTGATAGGATGCTTGGATTGTGGTGTGATAGGAGAAGAAGGGCACTATGGGAGGAAAAACATGGGCCGGGATCTCTCTAATTGGGCTCTCCTTTAGCCAACTAACAATAGGTTCTCCTAAGATGAGCTTGGTCCCAACTAGTGAGGGTGATGTAAGGTGAGGGCCATCGTGTGATGTTTCTTCCTCAACATGGACTTGGGTTTCCTCCAAGGTGGGGAGTGGGTTTGGAGTGTCCTCAACTATTGAATTGGGTATGAGTTCTTCTTCCAAGGAGGTGAGAGGGGCTTTTGAGGGTGTGGTGATGATTGGGACATAGTGTATCCGGGGTGGTAGGTAGTAGGAAACTTGGGTTAGGATAGGTAAGGGTAGTAGTGGAGGCTTTGGTGGGAGTTGGATTGGGGTAGGGAGAGGAAGATGGGTGGGTTGAAGGGGTTTGGGTTGATTGGTTTTGGGAGGAGTGTCCCCTTTTGGGGGTGATGGAGAGGTAGTGGTGGGGGTTACCATGGGCCTAGGTGGAGAGTTGGCCATGGGGCCCAATTGGGTATGGGGGCCTATGATTGTGGTGTGGACTTGGAGGTGGGGTGTAAATGTAGTGGTTGGGGTGGGAGAGATGGGAAGTGGTAGGGAATGGGTGATTGGGGTCTTGGATTGACCGGGTGGGGATGAAGGAGTTGAAGTACTCCTTGGGCTTTTGTGATTTGAGTAGGAGGGAGAGGGTTGGAGAGTGTAGGTTTTCCTAAGCTCGACCTTCATCTCATCCCAAGTGCTAATGGGGGCCTCCCTGCGGATCCTTCTTAAACCTTCCACAACTAACCAATGAGTTTTAGCTTGTTTGGAGAGGTGTGCCTTGGCTAGCCTCATTCTCCTTTCTTCGTTCAAGGGGTAACTTTTAAAGAATTGGTCTAGGGAAATCTCCCAATCTATGTAAAGGCTTGGGCTGTTGGATCCATCAAAGGCGGGGGTTTTGATTTTCAAGTGTTCTAAAAATATGGTTTCTAGATTTCCCCAAAGGTCACTCTCATTTACTCTTGGTGCACGGCTATTTCCTTCAAGTCGGTCGAGTCGAGACATGATATCTTCAAGCCGATTAAGGACATTAGGTAGGGCTTCTATGATAGAGGTGTTGCTACCCACTTTGTTGGTAATGGAACTTCCATGAGGATTTGGGCTTCTTGGGAAAGTTGATGGGGATGGATATGACGGGTATGAAGCGGCCATTCTAGTGGACATGGGAGATGCAACTGAGGACTCTAAATGCATAAAAATGGCCTAGGACCAACTTGATAGAGACAAGTTGTGAACTTGCTCTGATACCACTTGATGTGACACAACCTTGGACTTAAGCAAGCAAGCACATTCGCATTCTAAATGGGCCAATTTGGGCCGCCGCTCTCTCGTCGCTCACCCAAGCCCGGGGTAACTTGGTAATGCCAAGGTGAAGATGTGGGGTTGGGCCCTTGCTGGTAGAGGGCCAGCAAGGCCAAGGCTTGATTCCCAAAAGGATGTGGAACCCAATTCAATGGGGCCGACAAAGTGCCAAGGGCACCGGTTTCACTCTTCCCACGGTGATCACTCAAGGCAACGGGGCTTGAGGATCGGGCTCTCTCTCGCACAACCAGCGGAGCTAAGAAATAAACATTGAAAGACAAGCACAATGAGCAAGGGTTTAGAGCACTTACTCGACCGGTTTGAAGAAACCGGTCCCGCTCGGAGACGAGGGCGAGCGGGGAGGCGGTGGATCCCCACACGCCGCGGCGGTGTAGCTTGATCTGAAATTGCAAACGGTACAGCACTACTCCTCACGCAGGAGGGGTGATCTTGGGGTGGGGGTTATGCTTAATACATTCAAAACTACCTCCACGCAGGGAGGGGCCTTCAGCCGGCCAAGCGGGGTGGGGAGAGATGCAAAGGAAACCGAGTTTCCGAGCTTCGCCGATTCTATCTAGCTTCTGTAATTCTGGATAGGGAGTCGATGTTGATGCAGCCAATAAATCCACCGAGCTCAGAATCTGATGAGACTTGCGCCAAAAGATTGCTAACCGGAGAGGGGTGCAGCATGAATTTTTGGACGACGTTCTGATCTGGGGGCTGACTGCTCCGGCGACTGGAAGATGGATGCAGCTCTGGTCTCTGGCCGAGCTCAGTCTGAAACAGCAGGTTGCAGAAGCGGCCACGGTCTCTCCTGAGCTCAAAATCTGGCACCGCTAGACTCGTTGGAATCGTTGACGAGTCTACTTTGCAGAAAAAGAAACGGGGAAGTCTTCTGATGTCGGAGATGAGCTGGGTGTCCAGAGAAGTGGACGGTGGTCGGGGCAGACTGTGAGGAGGCAGACCGGCGTGGTTGTGGTAGAAAATTAATATCTCTGGTTGTCGGATGCCGAACGGAGCTCCGCCTTCTGTTCCTGGACGCTGACAGGGGGAGGAAGATCTTTTTATAAGACCCTGAAGGCTGATTCCTTCAAGGTTCATCGTGGGAGAGTCTTCTCTGCCGCTCTAGCTTTTGGTCTGAGAGGTTCTGCACAGTCGGGGAAGAACAGCCTTCACGGACAGCCACGAACTCGGAATGGAGTGATTCCACCTCTCCTGCGAAGAGCACAGGGAGGCCTTTCCAGAAAGTTAGGCCACGCCACCAGCAGAACCAGGATGCAGTCGTGGACGTCGCTGCAACAGAGTGCTATTCTGCAGGTCGGCCTGCACACAAAGCTGGAGTGGAGAAGAGAGGAGTGGGCGAACTTGGCTTGAGGGGAGAGGAGGGGTGCGACCTAGGGAGCAAGGAGGGAAGGGGAGATTCGAATTTGGGCTTTGGAATGAGTTAATTCAACCTTGGGAAGGTGGAGATATGCTTAGGGAAGTGAAAGGGGTAGGTGGTGGTTGGAGGGTGGGGTTTTGAGTGGTGGAACTTCCTTGGGACTAGGTGAGGATTAAAGAGGGGTTGTGGGAAGTTGTGGGGAGTTAACGGAGGTAGGTAGGGGTTGGAAGTGGTTGAGAGGGGGAGGAGAGAGAAGAAAATTCGAATTTGGGTGTTGAGGAGAGAGAAAGTGGAGTGAAAAAGAGAGATTAAGAGAGGGAAGGGTGGGGAATCTCTCCCCTAGGGTTTCTCACCCAAAAAATGGAATCTCTCCACTAGATAAGGAGTGTAAACTCTCAAAATGGCAAGTTTTTTTATTCATTGATTCATTACCTCCAAATGAAGGAAATGGGGCCCTATATATAGGAAACCCACATTTTACAATAAGACCCTGACAAAAGACTCATTGACAAATAACCGAAGGGGTAGGGGAGCTCATTGGGCCAAGCCCGAAGAAATGGGCCCAATTAGCACATTACACAGTCTAATGACACTCAAACATAGGAAAATAAATGCAAGACCTAGGGACATGACTCTAATAAAATGAAAATTACATCAATGACTCAAATAAAAATTACATTGGACTCAAAATTAAATGACTAGACCATGCCGGATGAAATAGGAGGTGATGTCCCTATCACTTTGGCTTCATTTGCATGTAGCAGTGATACTAATATGGTATTCACCAAAGAAAGGGAGCTTCCGCAGCTGACCAAGGGAGCCCTAAGAGTGGATAAGGCCGGTCTGCCCTCACTTCGTTGTCATTAAATTCTTGGCTACCATGTCAGCTCTGATGTAATTTTTCTCTTTTGAGTTTTTCGGGCTCCCTTTTGCCCTTTTGGTTGTTTTCGGGGGTTTGCCCCTTGGATAGTGTATACAGCTCTCTTTTAATAAAATTTAGGACCACAGGGTGAGCTAGGAGGAGTGAGAACACTCCCCCTCTCTGAGGGAGGGTGCACTCGACCGGTGCTCATTCTGATTGGTCGGTGTTGGTCAAAAAAAAAAGAAATTCAATTATCCAAATGAAAACTGACATGTTATTTCTGACTAAGCATTCACAAAATAATGGATAATTGAATAAAATCATAGAACTCAAAATTTTATTTGCTATTTTGATTTGGCCACTTTGGTGACTAACAAATCATCTATAAGAGAATTTCAAATTGCATGGTATAAATTATAATCATCAAAGTAAACACTAATCTTTTCTCCCACTCTTATAAGTAATTTAATAATTAAATTATCAAAGAGGGGTAAAAGTGTAAACCATGATATATTTTAACCTTTCCATGCAATTCCTTAAGTGGGAAGATTAAAATCATTCGATTTATAACTCTTTCAATCTATTAAGCTCATGGAAATATTAACTTTTAAGGAAAAGAGTTCATACATAATTATGATAACTCTGAGATCATTATGTAATATCTTCCCTCCTATTGATAGCAAGGACCTTGGCATGGCCCGAGGTCAAAACATTTATATACCAGTCAAACTTTTATGAATATAACAAATTTATGCATTATATTCTGGTTAAACAAAGTATATAAACACAATAATACAAATGTTAATGTTAACACAGTAAAGATTAGATTCTTATTCTTTCCCGATCGCCATTTCCCAGAACAGCATCTAAGAAACCCACGTCGTAGCCAATCCCCAACGCACTGGCAACGATCCTTCGATCGGCGGAGATTGACCCTTCCTTATTATTATTTTAAAATAAATAATTTGTTGGCATGAAAAAGAAAACAATAATTCCTATAATCACGCATGAATCGTCCGTGACCATTAATCAACAGTACACATGAACAGCAGTGAACAATGTGCACGTGATAAACAGTAATAAATAGTAAGCATAAACTGTGATGTTTTCTCATAAGCAACGTTCGATTCTCAAGTGTATTTGGAATAAATATATATAAATATTTATATATATTAATGAATAGTATGGCTACAGTGTGACGACTCAGAGCTCCGGATACCGATATACCGATAACATCGATACACCGATACCAAGAACTGGGGAAGCCACCCAAGAGACTGATGAGGCCCCTGAAGGGTTAGTGGAGTTTGTCGAGGGGATGTATAATGAATTGCAATCACAAGCATGCATAATTGAATTTAAGCAATAAAGTTTAACAGAAGTGCAGAAGCAATTTCAAAATAAACAGAGTGCTAAATATATAAACTAGTCTAGAGGCACAAGAGTGCTAGTCCAAAAGTACAACTACTCGGGGCATACCCTGGCAAAAAAGTACAAAAGAAGGCCAAAAAGGCGACCCGTCTACTGCTGGCAGCTAAGGACGATCTCCGAGCACACGGGAAACACCGGGAGACGACGGGCGCGGCTCACCTGAAAGGAGAAGGGTGAGTCACAGCCAGACTCAATAGGGGTCACACGGATCCCTACCTCGTGCTAAACATGCAATCAGGCGAAATTAAAGCAATTAGAGCATGCATTTAAATAAATGAACAGGCAATGGCATGATTAAAACTAAAGACTGAAAGCTGTAAATCTAACTGAACAGGTGTAATAGCTAACACATGCCAATAACAAATAAATCTAATCAACAGAAACTAAATCTACCAGTAGAATGTGCCTCAAACCAAGTCACAGGGAACAGGACAACCACTGGGAAGAGAAACCAGATGCGTCCACTGACTACACTGCGTCTCAAGCACTCGTAGTCTATAACATGACAAGCAGAGCGCGTAAACAGTACCAAACCAAGTGACCAGTCAGAGTGACACTCGTCAGTGTCAGTCCAAAGCCTCCGACCACGTGTGCACACACTGAGTCTCGCCTGAGCCAGGCCCTCTAGCTAGTTTTCTCCCTCGGTAGGATGCGACTGCTGGCCGGGAGCCCACAGAACTAGCTTACAAACCGTGTGACGGGAACACCCCTCCGCCATCCCCAGGCGGGTCGGCAACTCAAAGGCCTTAGGGCTACAACAGTGGCTCCATCACAAGGAAAGAAAAGCTACTCTATTGGGATATAAAAACATGCCATTATTTCATAAAATAACTCAAACATGGCGTATAATTATTGTGGAAAGCGTTAAAGAATGAACATGCGACTTTTGCAAGCTAAAAGGAGTGTGACGGTCTGATGCCACCGCGTCACAAGGGCGTGACGGTCGTGGGGTGGTGCGTTACATTGACCGTGACGCATCCCCCCATGCATGGCCGTTAGAGCCACCCGAAGCCAATTTTTCGCCACCATTTTTCTAACGTCAGACATGGTGTGACGCCCTCCCGGAGGCGCGTCACGAAGCCCTGACGGCCGCCCGACGGGCCGTCAGGCCAACCGCCATACCAGGTCAACCATAGACCAAAGAAACGTAACGGTCGGGGGCGCGACCATTACACACACTGTGACGCACCTACTTAGGTCCGTCACAGGATTGTAACGCGTCCCATAGAGACCGTTACCAGTGTGACGCTTCCTGGTAGGATCATCACACCGTCTGGGTTATGGACGGGTTACGTTTGAAAATGGGTTCCCTCCTAGGCGACCGAAATCGCCGGGTAATCGACGAAAAACCAGTTTCCTGCCAAACCACACGTCCACAACAACAATATACTACTAGAAACATCTAATTACAACGCTCACAATGGATTAAACGCAAGGAACGAAGCTTAAGCACAAAAATGAAAAATGTCTATCATGCATGCCACAAGAGCTTAACTAAGAAAACATGCTATAGGGAAGATCCTAGCGAGACTGGGATTCCATCCCTCTACCTGGATCAAGCCGGAACGGCCGATTAAGCCACGTGCAAGGGAAAGAACCACCGAGCCTCCTCGCCCCGTCTCGCTCCCACGAGCCTCAAACCACGTCGAGGTAGGCGTCAACGTGCTCCACTCGACGCAAGGATTCCAACGGCGTGCTCCACGCCTCGAACCGCCGTCGTTTCACTCGATTCCCCTAGGAGAGGGGGGGAGAGGGCGATGGAGGAGAGAGAGGGCGAGAGTGAGATCGACGAGGGGGAGAAAGAGGGAGTGTGGAAAATGGGGAAAAAGGGTTAATATATATAATATATTTATTTTATATAAAAACCTTATTCCCCTTTTAATATCTCAAATAATTCTAATTAAATCCTGAAAATGCCAGAAAAATTCCTAAAAATCCAGGAAAATAGCCGAAAATTACAGAATGGATTCTAGGTCCGAACCACTAAGGATCAATTAAGGCACGGGCCTCACAGTCCCTCCCTCCTAAAAAAAATTTCACCCTCGAAATTTAAAATAGCGGATAAGGAGGAGACTGAGAAAAGAATTATACCCTACTGGAATAAGAAAGGAAAAAGCTGACGTATTTCATCTTCACGTTCCCAAGTGGACTCATTGCCGGAGTGGCACTGCCAAGCGACTCTTACCAGATGGATAACCTTGTTTCTCAACCGCTGCTCATGACGGTCTTCAATTCTAATAGGAAACTCTGGTGTAGACAAATCAGCAGTCACTTCGGGCCAAACAGAGTCATCAAGGACATGGGATACATCAGATACATATTTCCTCAACTAGGAGACGTGGAACACATCATGAATAGCTTGCATAGCCGCTGGTAGTTGCAGTCGATAAGCTACCTGGCCCACAGATTCTAAAATAGGAAATGGGCCAACATAACGCGGACTAAGCTTTCCATGTTTCCCAAATCTGGAAACACCCTTCATCGGAGACACCTTGACAAAAACCATGTCTCCTGGCTCAAACTGCAGTGGACGTCTGCGCTGATCTGCATAGCTTTTCTGTCGACTCTGAGCTGTCAACAATCTCTGCCTGATCAGACGAACCACATCAGAACATTGATGCACCATGTCAGGTCCCGTCAAAAGTCTGTCCCCAACATCAAACCAGTTCAAGGGAGTACAACAAGGACGACCATGCAGTGCTTCGTAAGGAGCCATGCCAATACTGGAGTGAAAACTGTTATTATAAGCAAATTCAACAAGCAAAAAATGTTGACTCCACGAACCTTGCCAATCTAGGCAACACGACCTCAGCATATCTTCCAGGGTCTGAATAGTCCTTTCCGACTGTCCATCTGACCACGGATGATACGCTGAATTGAAGGCTAACTCAGTGCCCAAAACTTTCTGAAAACTACGCCAGAAGCCGGAGGTAAACCGTGGATCACGATCTGACACAAGTGAAATAGGAATCCCATGCAGCGGCACAATCTTTTGAACATAAAGCTCGGCCAACCTCTGCACATTCCATGAAACCTTTATCGGCAACAATCTGGCAGTCTTAGTTAATCTGTCAATAAGCAACCAGATACCATCGAATCCCTGTGATGTCCGAGGCAAACCCACCACAAAATCTGTAGTGACATGATCCCATTTCCACATTGGAATTTCTAACGGCTGAAGTAATCCACCTGGCTTTTGATGTTCGGCTTTAACCTGCTGACAAGTCAAGCACTTAGAAACAAATACAACCATATCTTTCTTCAAACCTGGCCACCAGAACTGCTTTTTCAAATTCTGATACATCTTAGTAGTGCCTAGGTGAATAGCAAAGCGGGATCCATGGCTTCACTCAGAATCACATGTCTCAATATATCATCAGCGGGAACATACATTCTGCCATGGAAACTGACAACCAGCTCATTATCAAATTCAACATCATATCTTGATATAATACGAGCCAAATCAGGATCAGCCTGCTGAGCTTCTTTAATCTGCTGATATAAAGCTGAACCCAAAGCCAAATTAGCACAAACTGCTGTCCTTGGATTGGCAGGAATCTCTAGGTTAAGTGCATCTCTTGGAAGCTGTTCCCTCAATTTCCATTCATGAAGCAACAGATGACTGACTTGCACCTTCCTGCTCAGAGCATCAGCCACTACATTCATTTTACTCGGCTGATAGGAGAGTGTAAAGTCATAATCTTTCATGTATTACATCCAGCGACGCTGTCTGAGATTCAGATCTTTCTGGGAGAATATATACTGTAAACTCTGATGATCAGTAAAAAATTGAAACTTCTCACCATAGAGATAATGTCTCCAGATCTTTAAGGCAAAAATAACTGCAACTAACTCCAGATCATGTGTGGGATAATTTTCTTCATGCTGTTTCAATTGTCGAGATGCATAAGCGATAACCTTTCCATGTTACATCAGCACTGCACCTAAACCCACTCGAGAAGCATCTGTGCAAACCAAAAATCCACCCGAGCCGGACGGCAGAGTCAACACTGGAGAAGAAGTCAAGAGCCTTTTCAATTCAACAAAACTATCCTCAAACTGATCTGACCAGATGAAATGTACATCTTTACGAGTCAGTCTAGTCATTGGTGCTGCAATCTTTGCAAAATCCTGGATGAATCTTTGATAATACCCAGCCAAACCTAAGAAGCTTCTGATCTCTATCACAGTTCTTGGTCTCTACCAATTTAGAACAGCTTCAATCTTTGTAGGGTCTACTGCTACTCTGTCACCAGAAATCACGTGGCCAAGAAAATGAATCTCCCGAAGCCAAAATTCACATTTACTGAACTTTGCATAGAGCTCGTGATCTCTTATAGTCTGCAGAACGATCCTCAAGTGCTGCACATGATCTTCATCAGAAGCAGAGTAAATCAGAATATCATCTACAAAGATTACCACGAATTGATCTAGATATGAGCGGAAAGCACGCTGCATTAGGTCCATGAAAGTTGCTGGAGCATTTGTTAAGCCAAACGACAATACCAAAAATTCATAGTGACCATAACGAGTGCTAAAAGCTGTCTTCTCCACATCAGACTCCCGGATTCGCAATTGAAAATAGCCAGACCGAAGGTCAATCCGTGAAAAGACAGTAGCAGACTGTAACTGGTCAAACAAATCATCAATCCTGGGAAGCGGATATTTATTCTTGATAGTCACCTGATTCAATTGTCTGTAATCAATACAAAGCCTCAGGCTTCCATCTTTCTTTTTCACAAACAATATTGGAGCACTCCACGGAGAAAAATTGGGGCGAATATAACTTTTTCCAGCAATTCAAGCAACTGTGCTCGTAGTTCTTTTAGTTCAGCTGGAGCCATTCGGTACGGTGCCTTTGCTAACGGGGCTGTACCTAGAATCAGTTCAATCACCATTTCTATTTCTCGCTCTGGAGGCAAGCCTGGCAACTTGTCAGGAAACACATCAGGGAACTCACAGACAACAGGAACATCACTGACGTCCTGTCGTGGTTTCTCAACAGCAACCATAGAAGCTAAGAATCCCTGGCAACCTGCACTAAGCAATCTACAGGCTCGAATAGCAGAAATAATCAAGCGAGAAGAGCGGGATCGAATACCTTGGAAATAAAATGTTGATTTTCCCTGTGGTTGAAAATAGACTTTCTTCGATCTGCAGTCAACCACAGCTCCATATTGCTCTAACCAATCCATACCCAGAATGATGTCATAATCTGCCAGTTGCAATGCATATAATCTCACCGGCAACTGATTATTAATCATTATAGGAGATTCTTCCAAACACAGAGGCGTGATCATAAAATCTCCATAAGGCAATTCAACAAACAGTTCACAGGTCATTTCTGATGTCGGCTCCTCGATGCATGCAATGAAATCCTCAGAGATAAAAGAGTGAGAAGCACCAGAATCAAATAAGACACGTGCTGAATGACCATAAAGCATAATCGTACCTTCAACCAGATGGGATGCAATCGCTTCAGCTCGAGAAATGTGAGAAACCTTGCCCTTTTGCTTCTTGGATCCGGCTGAAGACTACTGGGAAGACGCTGAAGCTTGAGAGTAAAATTGTTACTGAGGTTGAGGTAAAGGAGAAGGTCTAAATTGCGTCTGCTGAGGTTGAGAAAACTGAGGAGTTTGCATTGGTTTCGGCCTCATTGGGCAATCTCGAACCACATGACCTAGCTGGTCACAACGGAAATAGACTATTGGAAGAGAACATGGCCGTCCCCGATGGCTTCCACCACACCTCGCACATGTCCTCGGCTGACTGATAGCAGAACCTTGACGACTCTGGGAAGAAGGCGTTGTCTGCTGCTGAACAGTACTAGTACCAGATGACGGCTGCTGAAAGAACTTCTTCTTCTTCTTACCATATCTCTTGAACTTGGGCTTAGAGGAGGAAGAAAGATCACTCGAATCTAGCGCAACGGGGGGAACTCTTGACACTGGCGGCCGATAAGTCTGTTGAAATTGTATCGTCGACTGAACCGACCCAGCTTGCGGATACCCTCCTGGTCTCGCCATCTCTAGCTCAAGTGCTACCACTGCCTGGCACGCACTATCAAGATCACCCACTCGACTTGCAATCAACGGCAACTTCAACTCTGGCCTCAATCCTCGTAAGAACTGCTGAGTCTTCAATGCCTCATTAGCAAGCCCATGGGGCGCATATTGACCCAATTCCATAAATTTGTTTCGATATTGAAGCACCGACATATCACCCTGAATCAATTCCATGAACTGGTACATCTTTGCCATTTGCAAACAGGCAGGAGTATATGCACGCTCGAAGGCTGCAACAAACTCCACCCAAGTGATCTGCCGAAGGGGCCTGGAACGAAAAGCAATCTGCCACTCGGCTTTCCACCATGTAATAGATGTACCTTGGAGTTGGAATGCTGCCAACATCACCTTTTCATCCTCCGCGCACTCCATAGATAGGAACACACGCTCGATCGCATCCAGCCACTGCCTCGCTACCTCTGGGACTGCCTGTCCGTCAAAAGTCGGCGGATTAAATAGAAGAAACTCTTTAAGATCCTTGCCGCGACTACCAGGCACTTCAACTTGAGGAGCAACGACTGGCGCTGGAGGAGGAACTACAGGAACTGCAGGAGGCTGAGCAGAACCACTCTCTTCTCTAGGCGCATGTCTAGGAACCCGAGGAGGTATTCCTCGACGAGGCGGCATAATTGCAACTGCCGAACACATAAAACAACAGCAAATCCATCAATCTTACGGAAACATCCTAAGCCAGCAATAGACGACACAATAGGACTAACTCTGGACAAGTGTAAATTCCAATTCCTTATACAATTCCTCAACTTCGCTCTGATACCAACTGTGAGGACCCAGAGCTCCGGATACCGATATACCGATAACATCGATACACCGATACCAAGAGCTGGGGAAGCCACCCAAGAGGCTGATGAGGCCCCTGAAGGGTTAGTGGAGTTTGTCGAGGGGATGTATAATGAATTGCAATCACAAGCGCGCATAATTGAATTTAAGCAATAAAGTTTAACAGAAGTGCGGAAGCAATTTCAAAATAAACAGAGTGCTAAATATATAAACTAGTCCAGAGGCACAAGAGTGCTAGTCCAAAAGTACAACTACTCGGGGCATACCCCGGTAAAAAGTACAAAAGAAGGCCAAAAAGGTGACCCGTCTACTGCTGGCAGCTAAGGACGGTCTCCGAGCACACGGGAAACACTGGGAGATGACGGGCGCGGCTCACCTAAAAGGAGAAGGGTGAGTCACAGCCAGACTCAGTAGGGGTCACGCGGATCCCTACCTCGTGCTAAACATGCAATCAGGCAAAATTAAAGTAATTAGAGCATGCATTTAAATAAATGAACAGGCAATGGCATGATTAAAACTAAAGATTGAAAGCTGTAAATCTAACTGAACAGGTGTAACAGCTAACACATGCCAATAACAAATAAATCTAATCAATAGAAACTAAATCTACCAATAGAATGTGCCTCAACTAACCAAGCCACAGGGAACAGGACAACCACTGGGAAGAGAAACTAGATGCGTCCACTGACGGCTTACACTGCGTCTCAAGCACTCGCAGTCTGTAACACGACAAGCAGAGCGCGTAAACAGTACCAAACCAAGTGACCAGTCAGAGTGACACTCGTCGGTGTCAGTCCAAAGCCTCCGACCACGTGTGCACACACTGACTCTCACCTGAGCCAGACCCTCTAGCTAGTTTTCTCCCTCGACAGGACGTGATCGCTGGCCGGGAGCCCACGGAACTAGCTTACAAACCGTGTGATGGGAACACCCCTCCGCCATCCCCAGGCGGGTCGGCAACTCAAAGGCCTTAGGGTTACAACAGTGGCTCCATCACAAGGAAAGAAAAGCTACTCTATTGGGATCTAAAAACATGCCATTATTTCATAAAATAACTAAAACATGGCGTATAATTATTATGGAAAGCGTTAAAGAATGAACAGGCGACTTTTGCAAGCTAAAAGGAGTGTGACGGTCTGATGCCACCGCGTCACAAGGGCGTAACGGTCGTGGGGTGGTGCGTTACATTGACCGTGAGGCATCCCCCCATGGCCGTTAGAGCCACCCGAAGCGAATTTTTTGCCACCGTTTCTCTAATGTCAGACAGGGTGTGACGCGCTCCCGGAGGCGCATCACGAAGCCCTTGTTGTGCCCCTTGTGCTTTGATGATAATGTGGTGTTTTAATGATAGCAACATGAATGAGTCACCATGTTGTTTTGCTCCCATGATTGGCTATGTCTGATCTGCACTGTGGATAATGCATAAGTTTATACATTGCATATATTTGTGCTACACTCGTAAGTCTATACATCGTGCATTCATTGCCATAGTCTTTGTGTTTAGCATACACTGCATCAGTTGCTGCATGCGTCTGTTAAGAAGTCTGTACATTGCCCCAGATTTGCCAAAGTCTATACATCGTGCACTATCAAGTCTGTACAGTCCTTGCTTTGCCAAAGTCTATACATCGTGCACTCTCAAGTCTGTACAGCCCTTGCTTAGCTCAAGTCTGTACATCGTCCATCTCTCCTTTGGAAAGTCCATACATTGTGAAAGTCTATACATTCCTCATTGCCTAGCTTGCATTCACTTCAAGTCAGCACATTCTTCTGTTATGTCCAAAGTCTGTACATCATCTTCTTGTTCATGCATTGCATCAAGTCCATACATTGTTTGTGCACAAGTCTACACATTCTTCAGGTGCATCATTTCAGTAAGCCTATACATTGGACTTGAGCATATAGGAAGTCTATACATCCACAGTCTCACTTGAGCTTTAAAGTCTATACATCGTCTAGCGTCTCAAGTGGACTTGAAGTCTATACATTGGGCCGTCTCTCTTAGCATCTATGTGCATAGTCCATACATTGCTAAGTCTATACATCCGTTTGTCCTGCAGCATGCATCGGCTAAGTCTGTACAGCGTCCAGTGTCTCACTCAGCATCTAGATGCATCGGTCAAGTCTATACATTGCAGCATGCAGCGGCTAAGTCTATACAGGGTCCAGCGTCTCACTTAGCGTCTATATGCAGACAAGTCTACACATTGCAGCATGCTCGCACACACAAGTCTACACATTGCATTTTAGCATGCTAGCACACACAAAGTCTGCACATTGCTATAGCACGCATGCAGAGTCTAGACAGTCATGAGCATGTCTATACATCGTGTTGCATGCACGCATTCAAGTCTAGACATCGTCTGGTTGCATATCGCATAGTCTGTACATGATGCAGTGTGTTCCCATGCTTTAACACTAGGCACTGCAAAGTATGTACATTAGTTGCACATTGCACTCCATGTCTATACTGCTTCATGCATTGCACGTTGAGTCTGCATATTCATTTGGCATGTCAGTACATCCATTTGTAATATTCATAGTCTTGCATACGTGAAGTCTGTACATGCTTCAGTGTCGCATTCACCAAGCCTGTACACACCTCAGCCTTGCATATATGAAGTCTGCACATGCCATAGCACTGCATATATGAAGTTTATACATGCTCTAGCGATGCATATATAAAGTCTGTACCTGGCATAGCGTCGCATTCACAAAGTCTGTACATGCACTCAAAGGATGTTTACTTGTGAATGTAATGTCTATACATTCTTGCATTGTTTCTCATTGTACACAATTTCTCTTATATGCACACTGCATCAAGTGCATCAAGTCTGTACAGGCCATGACTCATTTAATGTACAGACTCGATGCATTCAGTTCATGTCAGCACTTACAAGTCTTTACACTCGCATGATAGAAAGTCTACACATTGCAAAGTCTACACACTGCACATTACACCCTACAGAGTCTGTACAAGGTTTGTTGTCTTAAGCTGATGATTCTCCTTGACTGACTGACAGGTACTGTCTCGAGGAGATTAAGAAGGCACGTGATCCAAGGATGGACGAGATGCCCAGGATCGTGTCACGTGTACAGCAACAGGCTGAGATGCTGCCACGAGGTCAAGGCCTTTGGGCGGGAGATGTGGAAGACACACGCCCTAATCTGCTGCTGCTATAAAAGGAAGCCTTCTTCCTCAGAAGAAGACAGATCGTAATAGAAGGGGGCAGAAATAGAGAGAAGATAGCCTGAACGATCCAGAGAGCAGAGAAGAAGAAGAAGAAGAAGAAGAAAGAGAAAGAAAAAGAGAGTGAGAGATCGAGAGCAGGGAAGAAGAAGAAAAAGAAAGAGGGAGAGAGCGTGAGTTGAGAAGAAGAAAGAGAAAGACAGATAGAGAGAGGAAGAGAAGCGTACCTGAAGATCGCTCCTACTGGAAGTTGGATCAGATCCACTCCAGTCAGCTCTTTTGAGAGCCAAATTGTGCTTTATCTTTTTCAGTTTTCAGTTGATGTTGTTCTTGCTTTTGTTTTTCTTTTTGAACCTTTTATCAAGCTGTTAGTCAGCGGTTTGCAGAGGTGGACTCCTCTGGACAGCAAGCTGTGAGGCTCAGCGGGACGAGGTGGATACCTCGGACGGCTAAGCTGTATTGCCCAGCGGAGCAAGCTGTGATGCTCAGCGTTGCAGAGGTGGACTCCTCTGGACAGAAAGCTGTAATGCTCAGCGGGATAGCAAGCTGTGAGGCTCAGCGGTTGTAGGCAAGCTGTGATGCCCAGCGGTTCAAGCTGTGAGTCAGCAGTAATCCACACTCGGGTTGAGTGTGGGGTGGATGTAGGTCTGGAGGACCGAACCACCTAAAAATCCTTTGTGCACTGTGGTTTGAATTTTCTTATCTGATTGGCGCTAGATGAATGCTTAGGGACGATATGGTTTGATTGCACACTGTGTGTTCGATTGTAGCTTTGAGAGTCCTTTGACATTGTTCCTAAGTCACTAGTCAGTTCATCTATAAGCATATCACTTGACTTAGTGAATCTGAATTCCGCAATTACTTATTGGACTTCTGTTAGTATCAGGAAGAATTTTTAATTGGGTGAAATTTTTAAGGGGAGATTCATTCACCCCCCTCTGAATCTACTACACCGAACCCAACACTTGGTATCAGAGCGGGTTGCTGTGCATAGGATCTAACAATCCGCAGCAGATCCTGCATTTCTGGTAGGTGCATTACAGAGTGGGCTTCCTGTGTTCTGTGTTTTGTTTCACCAATTTAGTGTCTTGATTTGCTCATCTGACTTCAGTGTATTCATCATATCTCGATGGCTAATCCTCCGATATTCAGAGGTAATAACTTTGATTCTTGGTTAGAAAATTTCCATCGGTATGTAAAATCTACTGATCCAAATCTTTGGAAGGTAATAACTCATGGTCCACACAAATTATCAAAAGATAAATCTAGATGGACTGAGAAGGACAAATTGAAAGACTCTGTCAACACTAGAGCAGTAGTTTTAATAAAAGAATCAATTGACAGACCTCTAATCGAATGCATTTCTTCTTGCAGGTTTGCCAAAGAAATTTTGGAAAAACTAAAGCTAATTAGGAATCACAGCAAATGCTTGATGGATGATCGGAGAAATGATGATGATGAAACCTCATCTCAGGTAAGCTCTGAATCTGAAGAACTTTCGATTGATGATCTATGGAATATAAATGAGGAACTTAATGATAGATGTGAAAGATTAAAATCTGAGAATAAAAGATTGAAAAAGAAATGTGATCAGATAAATTTGAAAGCTTCCTGTGAAAAATGTCAAAATCTGAAACAATCTTATGATGCATGCATGTTAGATGTTCAGAACTTTAAGGAACAAAATGGTTCTCTAAAACTTGAAAATCAAACATGTTTGGACAATATATCTGAACTGGAGAATCAGCTTATTAAGATGAAAAATGAGCATCTAAAAGGCATGCAAGAATTGATTGAGATAAATTCTGTAAAGGACAAACTGAAGTCTGAAAATGTTGAGGTTCAAAAGCATAATGAAGATCTCAAGGCTAGTCTGAATAAAATCAACAAGGAAGCAATGCATATTTCATCTGTAGAGTCAATATGCAATATGTGTTCAGCTCTAAGAGAACGTAATGAAGATCTTTTTAGTGAGAATGAATGGCTGAATAAGTAAATTGCCTCGTTTAAAGAGGATCACAAAAATCTGATTATTGAGAAGACTAAAGTGGAAGAAAGAGAAGAGGAACTAATTGAAAAGCTGGAGCTGATGTCTGGAAGAGAAAATTGTAATGAAGGAGTCAAGAAGCTGACTGAAGAAAACTAAGAACTGAGGGAACAAAACAAGAAACTGATGGTTTTAAATACTATTTTCTCACAGAGGTTTCTGACTGTCGAAAAAGAAAAATCTGTTATTAAGGAAGCTCAACCACAAAAATTTGAGGAGGAAAACACTGAACTGAAAGCTGAAGTTAAAAAGTTATAGTTGTTAAATACTGGCTTATCTGAAACACTTCTCACCTTAAAAAGGGGAAAGTTCACTTGTGATGGAGAATCACAAATGTTGAACAGTCTAGAACAAGAAATTGAGAAGTATAAAACTGCAAACAAAGTTCTAAGTGAATGTGTTAATTATAGTGAACAGGAGATAGCCAGTTATGAACTTCACATTGCTAGCTTGTGCAATTGAGTCTGCTAAAATAAAAGGAAAAATGACATATGTCATGAAAAGTGAGGACAAGAATTCAAAAGGGGGGACAAGCTGTAGTTCTGATGTTAAGGAAACTACTAGAAACCAGCTATACACTACCTTTGTGCAAAGCTCTGATGTAGCTGGTACCTCAAGTCAATCTCCAAAACAAAACAAAAATCTGAAATCACCTCCATCATCTGTCTTTCAATTTAAGGCACAAAAAGCTGAAAAACCAACAAGAATTGTAAACAAAGTTAAACAATTGAACAAGAATGGAAAGAAAGATGGGGTTAAAAATGTCCCTACTTGTGTCATGAAATTAGTTAGCTCGGTTGAATTTGATGGGTCAATGCAAAATGCTCATGCCTCATGTACTCATTCGCATGCATCTAGGAATTCATCTGATAGAAACCATGCCCCTAGGAAATCTGATGCTTCTTGCTATTACTGTGGTAAGCATGGCCATATCATGGATGCATGTTTCATCATGAAACAAGTTGATAAACTGCATGCTAGATCTTCTGATCATCATGGGTACAACAGAAACAAACTTAAGTTTAACTAGCACATCACATGCTTCAATTGCAACAAGCCAGGTCATAAGGCTGTTGAGTGTTGGTCAGGGAATTACAGGAATAATTCTGGATCTAGAAGTAAGCATGTTAGGTGCTTTGAATGTGGTAAGTATGGGCATGCAGTCAAGGACTGCTGGTATGTTCAGGGAAATCACTTTAATTCCAAATTTGTCAAATTCCCTGCAAATAAAATTTTTTTTGGAAGAAATAAAACTACTTTTAAGGAAAAGATTCTTGCATGTGTTGAATGTGGAAAACCTGGCCATCGAGCTTCTGAATGCTGGTGGGCAGGTAATGGTAAATCAAAATCGCATGCAAGTAACAGAAATTCTCATGCTAACTCACATAGGTTACATGATTATAACAATGTTCACAAAAAGAATTCAAGGGCTGTTATATCATGTAGATATTGTGGAAAGTTTGGTCATTTCATGAATAATTATTACCTGATGGAGAATGATGATAATGTTGCCAAGAAACTATTCAGAACACCTGTTAGAATTAACTCGGGACCCAAGGTTGTTTGGGTCCCTACAGGATCAAATGGATTAACATGTTACAGGTGTGCCTTGGAATGGAATAAAAGGGGTCAAAAAACCAAGGCACTCAAAAATTGGAACCCCAAAACTGCACTATTCAGGTTAGTTCTGAACACCTTGTTTAAATTTCATCATCTGAAATTGTTGAAAAGTTTGTCTGATTTATGATGTCCTCTTCTTGTCTAGCTAAACATTGTTAAATTTCATCATCTGAACATTGATGATAATGTTGCCAAAAAAAGTACGAAAGAAGGCCAAAAAGGCGACCCGTCTACTGTTGGAAGCTAAGGACGATCTCCGAGCACACGGGAAACACCGGGAGACGACGGGCGCGGCTCACCTAAAAGGAGAAGGGTGAGTCACAGCCAGACTCAGTAGGGGTCACGCGGATCCCTACCTCGTGCTAAACATGCAATCAGGCGAAATTAAAACAATTAGAGCATGCATTTAAATAAATGAACAGGCAATGGCATGATTAAAACTAAAGACTGAAAGCTGTAAATCTAACTGAACAGGTGTAACAGCTAACACATGCCAATAACAAATAAATCTAATCAACAGAAACTAAATCTACCAGTAGAATGTGCCTCAACTAACCAAGCCACAGGGAACAGGACACCCACTGGGAAGAGAAACCAGATGCGTCCACTGACGGCTTACACTGTGTCTCAAGCACTCGCAGTCTGTAACACGACAAGCAGAGCGCGTAAACCGTACCAAACCAAGTGACCAGTCAGAGTGACACTCTTCAGTGTCAGTCCAAAGCCTCCAACCACGTGTGCACACACTAACTCTCGCCTGAGCCAGGCCCTCTAGCTTGTTTTCTCCCTCGGCAGGATGCGACCGTTGGCCGGGAGCCCACGGAACTAGCTTACAAACCGTGTGATGGGAACACCCCTCCGCCATCCCCAGGCGGGTCGGCAACTCAAAGGCCTTAGCGCTACAACAGTGGCTCCATCGCAAGGAAAGAAAAGTTACTCTATTGGGATCTAAAAACATGCCATTATTTCATAAAATAACTTAAACATGGCATATAATTATTGTGGAAAGCGTTAAAAAATGAACATGCGACTTTTGCAAGCTAAAAGGAGTGTGACGGTCTGATGCCACCACGTCACAAGGGCGTGACGGTCATGGGGTGGTGCGTTACATTGACCGTGACGCATCCCCCCATGCATGGCCGTTAGAGCCACCCGAAGCCAATTTTTCGTCACCATTTTTCTAACGTCAGACAGGGTGTGACGCCCTCCCGGAGGCGCGTCACGAAGCCCTGACGGCCGCCCGACGGGCCGTTAGGCCAACCGCCATACCAATTCAACCATGGACCAAAGAAACGTAACGGTCGGGGGCGCGACCGTTACACACACTGTGACGCACCTACTTAGGTCCGTCACAGGATTGTAACGCATCCCATGGGGACCGTTACCAGTGTGACGCTTCCTGGTAGGACCGTCACACCGTCTGGGTTACAGACGGGTTACGTTTGAAAACGGGTTCCCGCCTAGGCGACCGAAATCGCCGGGTAATCGACGAAAAATAGTAAGCATAAACTGTGATGTTTTCTCATAAGCAACGTTCGATTCTCAAGTGTATTTGGAATAAATATATATAAATATTTATATATATTAATGAATAGTATGGCTACAGTGTGACGACCCAGAGCTCCGGATACCGATATAATGATAACATCGATACACCGATACCAAGAACTGGGGAAGCCACCCAAGAGGCTGATGAGGCCCCAGAAGGGTTAGTGGAGTTTGTCGAGGGGATGTATAATGAATTGCAATCACAAGCACGCATAATTGAATTTAAGCAATAAAGTTTAACAGAAGTGCGGAAGCAATTTCAAAATAAACAGAGTGCTAAATATATAAACTAGTCCAGAGACACAAGAGTGCTAGTCCAAAAGTACAACTACTCGGGGCATACCCCGGCAAAAAGTACAAAAGAAGGCCAAAAAGGTGACCCGCCTACTGCTGGCAGCTAAGGACGGTCTCCGAGCACACGAGAAACACCGGGAGACGACGGGCGCGGCTCACCTAAAAGGAGAAGGGTGAGTCACAGCCAGACTCAGTAGGGGTCACGCGGATCCCTACCTCGTGCTAAACATGCAATCAGGCGAAATTAAAGCAATTAGAGCATTCATTTAAATAAATGAACAGGCAATGGCATGATTAAAACTAAAGATTGAAAGCTGTAAATCTAACTGAACAGGTGTAACAGCTAACACATGCCAATAACAAATAAATCTAATCAATAGAAACTAAATCTACCAATAGAATGTGCCTCAACTAACCAAGCCACAGGGAACAGGACAACCACTGGGAAGAGAAACCAGATGAGTCCACTGACGGCTTACACTGCGTCTCAAGCACTCACAGTCTATAACACGACAAGCAGAGCACGTAAACAGTACCAAACCAAGTGACCAGTCAGAGTGACACTCGTCAGTGTCAGTCCAAAGCCTCCGACCACGTGTGCACACAATGACTCTCGCCTGAGCCAGGCCCTCTAGCTAGTTTTCTCCCTCGGCAGGACGTGACCGCTGGCCGGGAGCCCACGGAACTAGCTTACAAACCGTGTGACGGGAACACCCCTCCGCCATCCCCAGGCGGGTCGGCAACTCAAAGGCCTTAGAGCTACAACAGTGGCTCCATCGCAAGGAAAGAAAAGCTACTCTATTGGGATCTAAAAACATGCCATTATTTCATAAAATAACTAATACATGGCGTATAATTATTGTGGAAAGCGTTAAAGAATGAACAGGCGACTTTTGCAAGCTAAAAGGAGTGTGACGGTCTGATGCCACCGCGTCACAAGGGCGTGACGGTCGTGGGGTGGTGCGTTACATTGACCGTGACGCATCCCCCCATGGCCGTTAGAGCCACCCGAAGCGAATTTTTTGCCACCGTTTCTCTAATGTCAGACAGGGTGTGACGCGCTCCCGGAGGCGTGTCACGAAGCCCTTGTTGTGCCCCTTGTACTTTGATGATAATGTGGTGTTTTAATGATAGCAACATGAATGAGTCACCATATTGTTTTGCTCCCATGATTGGCTATGTCTGATCTGCTCTGTGGAGAATGCATAAGTTTATACATTGCATATATTTGTGCTGCACTCGTAAGTCTATACATCGTGCATTCATTGCCATAGTCTTTGTGTTTAGCATACACTGCATCAGTTGCTGCATGCGTCTGTTAAGAAGTCTGTACATTGCCCCAGCTTTGCCAAAGTCTATACATCGTGCACTATCAAGTCTGTACAGCCCTTGCTTTGCCAAAGTCTATATATCGTGCACTCTCAAGTCTGTACAGCCCTTGCTTAGCTCAAGTCTGTACATCGTCCATCTCTCCTTTGGCAAGTCCATACATTGTGAAAGTCTATACATTCCTCATTGCCTAGCTTGCATTCACTTCAAGTCTGCACATTCTTCTGTTATGTCCAAAGTCTGTACATCATCTTCTTGTTCATGCATTGCATCAAGTCCATACATTATTTGTGCACAAGTCTACACATTCTTCAGGTGCATCATTTCAGCAAGCCTATTGTAATATTCCGGACCTTTCTGATCCTTCTTCGTGGGTCCCGGATCTGGTTTTCGGAGCGTCTGGCTCCGTTGTGTCTGAAATTTCGTTTCGGACATCTTTCGTGTTCGGATCGGCGCGATCCGGAGTTGTTTCGGAGGCCCGGAGGCGTTCCGCGGTTTTTTCGCGTGTGTTTTCCGATTCCCGGTGTGTGTTTCGGCTTTTCCTTCGGAAGCTCGCTGCGGGCGAACCGGGCAGTCCCCCAGGCACGAGTGGTACCGTTGCGATCGGTGCGTTCCGAGGATTCCAGAAATGTATTTTTCTATTTTTTGGTATTTTTCGAAAATTCGGATTTTCTATATAGCCCTAATTCCTTTCTTTTTCTTTTTCTCCTTTCTCTTTCTTCTTCTTCCTCTTCCTCCGTTTCTTCCCACCGTGACACCCTCCTCTCTCCCTCTCTCCCATTCGGGCGCGGCGAACCCCTCTCCAGCTACGGACGGTGGCGGGGCGACGGGGCGGATGCGTGGGCGACGGTGTGGCGATCTCGTGGGTGTACGGCGAGCGTGGGAAGAGTGGGGAGTTCGTGAAGCTTCGAGCATTCTTCGTGATTCGTGATCGATCCGGCGGAGCATTCGCTCCATTGAGGTAGGGTGACGTTCCTTAGCCTCATGCCGATCTTTTCCACGATTTATAGGCCGCGGGGAGGCCGAGAGGGGATCGTTTGGGCGTTTTTGGGTTTTTCCATGATTTGGGGAGAGCTCGCCCGATCTATGGATTTGATGCATGATTTCGTGTTTTGATGGCCTAGAATCATGCTAGGGGTCCCCAGGGGTCTTCCCCTTTGTTTTTCCCCTCTCCTATGGAGGCATGGGGGCGTGGTTAGAATTTTTGGGCGTTCTTACCATTTTCGGCCGCGGACTGAGAACGCGCTATACTCCAGTAGCACCTTCTTGGAGGTCGCGCTGCCCCGACCGAGCGCGTTCATCGGAGAAGATGAACAGGAGGTGGTTCCTGTCGCGCTATGGGGTCATAGCGCGATCATCCTTGTCGCGCTAGGAGGACCTAGCGCGATGGTCCTTGTCGCGCTAGGGTTCCCTAGCGCGATGGTCCCTGTCGCGCTAGGGAGACCTAGCGCGATCTTCCCTGTTACGCTAGGGTTCCCTAGCGCGTTCCTCCGTGTCGCGCTAGGTATCCCTAGCGCGATTTGGCTGTTGTTGGGTGTTCCACTTGGGCCGTGTGTGCGTCCCGGGCACCCCGTGGAGTTCCGTGACCGTGTCTTTGGTGTCCGGAGGATCCGTTTGCCTTGGTCATGAGTTTGGCCGTGGGCGGTGCGTCCGTTTTTCTCCGACCGTGGCCCCGTTTGACGGAGCTAGTGCGTGGGGTGATTCCCACACGTTGTCGGACTCGGACGTCATTTTCCATTGACTTGAGAGTCTACTCCTTCAGTGACTCTCCACTAGTCGTAGCCCACCAGTACGAGGTGCTGGTCTCACCTGGGAGTGGTGTACGGGCACCCACCTTTCGAGACGGTTTGTGGACCGGTTCCCGTAGGCTCCTCGTCTTAGCCAGAGTCCGGCTGCGGGGGAAAACCGGTCAGAAGGCCAGACCTAGGACGCGTGGTCTGTGTGTGCACACGTGGTTGGGGGCGGTTGGACCCACGTCGACGGGCGTGACCCCAGCTAGTCACTTGTTGTGGTTACTTGTACGGTGTTTGCGCCTCGGGTAGGACCTACCACGTCAGGCGGCTCACCTGCGGCGCGGTGTAAGACGTCAGGGGACGCTACCGGCTGTGCTTCTAGTGGGCGGTACTCCTGTCGAGTACGGAGTGTCAGACTGTCAGTCGTGTGTTTCCGACCTTCAGGTTTTACGGTTCGACTGTTGATTTCGGTCTTCTCGTACCGTGGCACGTGTGTCGGTTTGCGTGCCGTAGGGTCTAGTTCTGTAGAGTGCAGGGCTTTCCTTTCCGAGGTACTTTCCTACCGCTAGAGTAGTGGTTTCTCGTTTTACGAGGTAGAGTTCGAGTGATCCCTACTGAGTCTTGTTCCGAGACTCATTCCCTGCGTGTTTTCACCGTGTTTCAGGTGAGGCGCCACCTTCGGGGAGCGCGTCAGGAGCGCAGCGTGGTGCGGGTGCCCAGAGGTAGTGCCAGAGGTCAGAGCCGGGGTATGCCCCGTGTAGCTGTACTTTTCTTTCTTGTCACTGTACTAGTCGTGGACTGTTCTTGCTGTTGTTGTTATTTTATTGTGGACCATGTAAAATGTTAATTTATTTCCTGCTTAATATTATAACTGTTTAATTTCTACAATTATTTGTGATACTTGTGTAGTCTCCACACCATCCTTTTAACCCTTCCGAGTCTTCGGACTCGTGGGTGGCGGTACGAGTCTCGGGTTATCGGGCCTTCCCGGTAATCGGATTCTCGGGTCATTACAGCTGGTATCAGAGCGCGGTTGTGGAATTACATGAGAATCATAGGTAATTGTAGTGGTCCACTAGTCCACAACGATGATGTACATGTGACGCTGGCATTGGGCACCGCGTGTTTTATTCTGACATTGCCGTTTTCGTGTTTTCTGTCTTGTGCTTCAGGAGCGAGGATGGCGCCGAGGAGGAGTTCTCGCTCTCAGCAGGGGCAGTCGGCTGGAGGTCAGGAGATCCAGCAGGGGGTCCAGAGGGACCAGGAGGAGCATAGCAGAGTTCCGGGAGCTACCGAGGCCGCGGATGCTGCGAGAGCTCTGGGGGCCGAGGATTTCTTCCGTGGCATGTACCATCTCATGTCTCAGCAGTTCGGCGGAGAGACTGGTGAGGGCTCGTCAGTCAGGGGTGGGCCGGGCCGAGCGGTGAGGGACTTCGTGCAGTTCCATCCACCTTACTTTAGCGGCCAGGCAGACCCTGATGCGGCTCGAGATTGGCTTGATGAGATGGAGCGGGTGTTCAGTTCTGCGAAGAGTACTGCCGAGGACAGAGTGGTGTTGGCCTACAACCAGTTGCAGGGTACGGCTCGGAGGTGGTGGTCTTCCGAGTGGAAGACGTCCTTTCAGCTTCGTCCACTTGAGCAGGTCGAGTGGGGTGACTTTGTCAGTGCTTTCGAGCGTACATACTGTCCAGACGTCGTTGCTACGCAGCGGATGCGGGAGTTTCTGGAGCTGGTGCAGGGTGACATGTCCGTGTTGCAGTACAGGGCCCGATTTGTCGAGCTGGGTCGATACGCACCTCATATCATGGAGCATGAGAGGGTGAGGACGACGTAGTTTGTGCAGGGCTTGAGGCTGGAGCTGAGGCACCATTTGATCGCGAATGGGGCCACTGATCTAGAGACGGCGTCTCGTGTTGCGATTTCCTTGGAGATGGATATGCAGAGGACTCGAGGACCGATCAGCCAGGGGCAGTCTTTATCAGGTCGCAGCCAGCAGTCGGCTACCCAGCAGCAGGGTTCCTTCCAGCATGCGTCGGGTGGTTCAGGAGTGCCGGCAGCGTCAGTGGCAGGATCTGCGTCCTTCGGCTCGAAGGTCAAGAAGTTCTTGAAGAAGAATTTCTGTAAGAAGCACAAGGATCAGGGGCAGGCTTTATCGGGCAGTGTACAGCAGCCGTTTCCTTTGCAGCGTCAGGGATCGGTGGGTGGATCGTGAGGACCTTGTCCACGGTGTAGTGGGACCCACCCAGGCAGGCAGTGCACGGCGCCGATCATCTGTTTTCGGTGTGACCAGCCAGGGCATATGGCGCGTGACTGTCCTCAGAGGCCGCCGCAGCAGCAGGTTCCCCAGCAGCAGCAGCAGCAACAGGGACAGTATCCGCCGCTACCCAGGTCAGCTAGTGTGGGAGGCAGGCAGAGAGCTCGTGGCCAGATCACGCACTTGACCAGGGCAGAGGCAGTGGCGTCGCAGCTCGTGGAAGGTACCGTTCAGATTTTGGGTTGTGCGGCTTGGGTTTTATTTGATTTTGGTGCGTCTCATTCGTTTATTTCGGAGGATTTCGCGTCGAGCGTCGAGGAGCCGGTGACCCAGTTGTCCTGTGATTTGGCAGTGGAGTTGCCTTCGGGTGATTTTATGGTCACTCCGTATTGCTTCGACCAGGTTCCGGTGTGGATCGATGGACGGTGCTGCGAGGTTTCGTGGCAGGTTGTACGTCCCAGCGGAGGAGCAAGTTCGTCATGCGGTGTTACGCGAGGCTCATGGGAGCAGGTACACTGTGCACCCGGGTGCGACGAAGATGTATCGGAACTTGCGGAGGTAGTTTTGGTGGCCTGGCATGAAGAGAGATGTCGCCGAATTTGTGGCTAGGTGCCTGATCTGTCAGCAGGTGAAGGCGGAGCATCAGCGACCAGGAGGTACTCTCCAGCCCTTGGATGTTCCTGCTTGGAAGTGGGACCATGTGACCACAGATTTTGTGGTAGGGTTGCCAAGGACCCCGAGTGGGCAGGACAGTATTTGGTTACTGGTGGATCGGCTGACGAAGGTGACGCGGTTGCTACCGGTCAAGGTCAGCTAGAGCGTGTCCAGGTTGGCTCGTTTGTATGTGGAGCGGATCGTGCCGTTGCATGGGGTTCCCATTTCGATCGTATCGGATCGGGATCCGCGCTTCACTTCTGGATTCTGGAGGAGTTTCCAGCGAGCTCTTGGCACGGAGTTGGCATTTAGCTCGGCGTATCATCCTCAGTCAGATGGTCAGTCTGAGAGGACCATTCAGACTTTGGAGGACATGCTGAGATCCTGCTGCCTAGAGTGGCAGGGGAGTTGGATTCATCACCTACCGTTGGTGGAGTTTGCCTATAACAACAGCTATCATTCGAGCATCGGCATGGCTCCTTATGAGGCACTGTATGGGCGTCCTTGTCGGACTCCGCTTGATTGGTTTGAGGTGGGTGAGCGTGTTTTGACGGGACCGGAATTGGTGCAGCAATGTGTGGATGTTGTGCACCTGGTTCGTCAGAACATGTTGGCGGCCCAGAGTCGGCAGAAGAGCTATGCTGACCGTAGGAGGCAGCCCCTCGAGTTCGCCGTGGGCGATCATATGTTCTTGAGAGTTTCTCCGATGAGTGGGGGTGATGCGTTTTGGATGGCGTGGGAAGCTGAGTCCCCGCTATATTGGTCCTTTTACGATTGTGGAGCGCATCGGTGAGGTTGCTTACCGGTTGCAGTTACCTCCTGAGTTGGCGTCGGTGCATGACGTGTTCCACGTCTCGATGTTGCAGAAGTATATGCCCGATGACTCTCATGTGCTCGAGTTTTCTGTTTGGCCTAAGGTGACTCCAGATCTTTCTCTCCCAGAGTTTCCGATCCGCGTGGAGGATAGGCGAGAGCAGCGCCTGCGGAACAAGGTCATTCCCTTGGTAAAAGTCGTGTGGCAACGACACTCTGGTGGTGAGGCTTCGTGGGAACGTGAGGATGAGATGCGTCAGCAGTTCCCGTATCTGTTTGAGTGAGTCTTCCTCTTCTTTCCCCTTGGGTTGTTCTCAATTTCGAGGATGAAATTCCTTAAGGGGGGAGGGCTGTAATATCCCGGACCTCTCGGATCCTTCTTCGTGGGTCCCGGATCTGGTTTTCGGAGTGTCTGTCTCCGTTGTGTCTGAAATTTCGTTTCGGACATCTTTCGTGTTCGGATCGGCGCGATCCGGAGTTGTTTCGGAGGCCTGGAGGCGTTCCGCGGTTTTTCCACGTGTGTTTTCCAATTCCCGGTGTGTGTTTCGGCTTTTCCTTCCGAAGCTCGCTGCGGGCGAACCGGGCATTCCCCCAGGCACGAGTGGTACCGTTGCGATCGGTGCATTCCGAGGATTCCATAAATGTATTTTTCTATTTTTCGGTATTTTTCTGAAAATTCAGATTTTCTATATAGCCCTAATTCCTTTCTTTTTCTTTTTCTCCTTTCTCTTTCTTCTCCTTCCTCTTCCTCCGTTTCTTCCCACCGTGACACCCTCCTCTCTCCCTCTCTCCCATTCGGGCGCGGCGAACCCCTCTCCGGCTACGGACGGCGGCGGGGCGATGGCGCGGACGCGTGGGCGACGGTGAGGCGATCTCGTGGGCGTACGACGAGCGTGGGAAGCGTGGGGAGTTCGTGAAGCTTCGAGCATTCTTCATGATTCGTGATCGATCCGGCGGAGCATTCGCTCCATTGAGGTAGGGTGACGTTCCTTAGCCTCATGCCGATCTTTTCCGCGATTTATAGGCCGCGGGGAGGCCGAGAGGGGATCGTTTGAGCGTTTTTGAGTTTTTCCATGATTTGGGGAGAGCTCGCCCGATCTATGGATTTGATGCATGATTTCGTGTTTTGATGGCCTAGAATCATGCTAGGGGTCCCCAGGGGTCTTCCCCTTTGTTTTCCCCCTCTCCTATGGAGGCATGGGGGCGTGGTTAGAATTTTTGGGTGTTCTTACCGTTTTCGGCCGCGGACTGAGAACGCGCTATACTCCAGTAGCGCGTTCTTGGAGGTCGCGCTGCCCCGACCGAGCGCGTTCATCGGAGAAGATGAACAGGAGGCGGTTCCTGTCGCGCTATGGGGTCATAGCGCGATCATCCTTGTCGCGCTAGGAGGACCTAGCGCGATGGTCCTTGTCGCGCTAGGGTTCCCTAGCGCGATGGTCCATGTCGCGCTAGGGAGACCTAGCGCGATCTTCCCTGTTGCGCTAGGGTTCCCTAGCGCGTTCCTCCGTGTCGCGCTAGGTATCCCTAGCGCGATTTGGCTGTTGTTGGGTGTTCCCCTTGGGCCGTGTGTGCGTCCCGGGCACCCCGTGGTGTTCCGTGACCGTGTCTTTGGTGTCCGGAGGTTCCGTTTGCCTTGGTCATGAGTTTGGCCGTGGGCGGTGCGTCCGTTTTTCTCCGACCGTGGCCCCGTTTGACGGAGCTAGTGCGTGGGGTGATTCCCACACGTTGTCGGACTCGGACGTCGTTTTCCGTTGACTTGAGAGTCTACTCCTTCAGTGACCCTCCACTAGTCGTAGCCCACCAGTACGAGGTGCTGGTCTCACCTGGGAGTGGTGTACGGGCACCTACCTTTCGAGACGGTTTGTGGACCGGTTCCCGTAGGCTCCTCGTCTTAGCCAGAGTCCGGCTGCGGGGGAAAACCGGTCAGAGGGCCAGACCTAGGACGCGTGGTCTGTGTGTGCACACGTGGTTGGGGGCGGTTGGACCCACGTCGACGGGCGTGACCCCAGCTAGTCACTTGTTGTGGTTACTTGTACGGTGTTTGCGCCTCGGGTAGGACCTACCACGTCTGGCGGCTCACCTGCGGCGCGGTGTAAGACGTCAGGGGACGCTACCGGCTGTGCTTCTAGTGGGCGGTACTCCTGTCGAGTACGGAGTGTCAGACTGTCAGTCGTGTGTTTCCGACCTTCGGGTTTTACGGTTCGACCGTTGATTTCGGTCTTCTCGTACCGTGGCACGTGTGTCGGTTTGCGTGCCGTAGGGTCTAGTTCTGTAGAGTGCAAGGCTTTCCTTTCCGAGGTACTTTCCTACCGCTAGAGTAGTGGTTTCTCGTTTTACGAGGTAGGGTTCGAGTGATCCCTACTGAGTCTTGTTCCGAGACTCATTCCCTGCGTGTTTTCACCGTGTTTCAGGTGAGGCGCCACCTTCGGGGAGCGCGTCAGGAGCGCAGCGTGGTGCGGGTGCCCAGAGGTAGTGCCAGAGGTCAGAGCCGGGGTATGCCCCGTGTAGCTGTACTTTTCTTTCTTGTCACTGTACTAGTCGTGGACTGTTCTTGCTGTTGTTGTTATTTTATTGTGGACCATGTAAAATGTTAACTTATTTCCTGCTTAATATTATAACTGTTTAATTTCTACAATTATTTGTGATACTTGTGTAGTCTCCACACCATCCTTTTAACCCTTCCGAGTCTTCGGACTCGTGGGTGGCGGTACGAGTCTCGGGTTATCGGGCCTTCCCGGTAATCGGATTCTCGGGTCGTTACACCTATATATTGGACTTGAGCATATAGGAAGTCTATACATCCACAGTCTCACTTGAGCTTTAAAGTCTATACATCGTCTAGCGTCTCAAGTGGACTTGAAGTCTATACATTGGACCGTCTCTCTTCGCATCTATGTGGATAGTCCATACATTGCTAAGTCTATACATCCGTTTGTCTTGCAGCATGCATCGGCTAAGTCTGTACAGCGTCCAGCGTCTCACTCAGCGTCTAGATGCATCGGTCAAGTCTATACATTGCAGCATGCAGCGGCTAAGTCTATACAGGGTCCAGCGTCTCACTTAGTGTCTATATGCAGACAAGTCTACACATTGCAGCATGCTCGCACACACAAGTCTACACATTGCATTTTAGCATGCTAGCACACACAAAGTCTGCACATTGCTATAGCACGCATGCAGAGTCTAGATAGTCATGAGCATGTCTATACATCGTGTTACGTGCACGCATTCAAGTCTAGACATCGTCTGGTTGCATATCGCATAGTCTGTACATGATGCAGTGTGTTCCCATGCTTTAACACTAGGCACTGCAAAGTATGTACATTAGTTGCACATTGCACTCCATGTCTATACTGCTTCATGCATTGCACGTTGAGTCTACATATTCATTTGGCATGTCAATACATCCATTTGTAATGTTCATAGTCTTGCATACGTGAAGTCTGTACATGCTTCAGTGTCGCATTCACCAAGCCTGTACACACCTCAGCCTTGCATATATGAAGTCTGCACATGGCATAGCACTACATATATGAAGTCTATACATGCTCTAGCGGTGCATATATAAAGTCTGTACATGGCATAGCGTCGCATTCACAAAGTCTGTACATGCACTCAAAGGATGTTTACTTGTGAATGTAATGTCTATACATTCTTGCATTGTTTCTCATTGTACACACTTTCTCTTATATGGACACTGCATCAAGTGCATCAAGTGCATCAAGTCTGTACAGGCCATGACTCATTTAATGTACAGACTCGATGCATTCAGTTCATGTCAGCACTTACAAGTCTTTTCACTCGCATGATAGAAAGTCTACACATTGCAAAGTCTACACACTGCACATTACACCCTACAGAGTCTGTACAAGGTTTGTTGTCTTAAGCTGATGATTCTCCTTGACTGACTGACAGGTACTGTCTCGAGGAGATTAAGAAGGCACGTGATCCAAGGATGGACGAGGTGCCCAGGATCGTGACACGTGTACAGCAACAGGCTGAGATGCTGCCACGAGGTCAAGGCCTTTGGGCGGGAGATGTGGAAGACACACGCCCTAATCTGCTGCTGCTATAAAAGGAAGCCTTCTTCCTCAGAAGAAGACATATCGTAATAGAAGGGGGCAGAAACAGAGAGAAGATAGCCTGAACGATCCAGAGAGCAGAGAAGAAGAAGAAGAAGAAGAAAGAGAAAGAAAAAGAGAGTGAGAGATCGAGAGCAGGGAAGAAGAAGAAAAAGAAAGAGGGAGAGAGCGTGAGTTGAGAAGAAGAAAGAGAAAGACAGATAGAGAGAGGAAGAGAAGCGTACCTGAAGATCGCTCCTACTGGAAGTTGGATCAGATCCACTCCAGTCAGCTCTTTTGAGAGCCAAATTGTGCTTTATCTTTTCCAGCTTTCAGTTGTTGTTGTTCTTGCTTTTGTTTTTCTTTTTGAACCTTTTATCAAGCTGTTAGTCAGCGGTTTGCAGAGGTGGACTCCTCTGGACAGCAAGCTGTGAGGCTCAGCGGGGCGAGGTGGATACCTCGGACGGCTAAGCTGTATTGCCCAGCGGAGCAAGCTGTGATTCTCAGCGTTGCAAAGGTGGACTCCTCTGGACAACAAGCTGTAATGCTCAGCGGGATAGTAAGTTGTGAGGCTCAGCGGTTGTAGGCAAGCTGTGATGCCCAGCGGTTCAAGCTGTGAGTCAGCAGTAATCCACACTCGGGTTGAGTGTGAGGTGGATGTAGGTCTGGAGGACCGAACCACCTAAAAATCCTTTGTGCACTGTGGTTTGAATTTTCTTATCTGATTGGCGCTAGATGAATGCTTAGGGACGATATGGTTTGATTGCACACTGTGTGTTCGATTGTAGCTTTGAGAGTCCTTTGACATTGTTCCTAAATAACTAGTCAGTTCATCTATAAGCATATCACTTGACTTAGTGAATCTGAATTCCGCAATTACTTATTGGACTTCTGTTAGTATCAAGAAGAATTTTTAATTGGGTGAAATTTTTAAGGGGAGATTCATTCACCCCCCTCTGAATCTACTGCACCGAACCCAACACTTGGTATCAGAGCGGGTTGCTGTGCATAGGATCTAACAATCCGCAGCAGATCCTGCATTTCTGGTAGGTGCATTGCAGAGTGGGCTTCCTGTGTTCTGTGTTTTGTTTCACCAATTTAGTGTCTTGATTTGCTCATCTGACTTCAGTGTATTCATCATATCTCGATGGCTAATCCTCCGATATTCAGAGGTAATAACTTTGATTCTTGGTTAGAAAATTTCCATCGGTATGTAAAATCTACTAATCCAAATCTTTGGAAGGTAATAACTCATGGTCCACACAAATTATCAAAAGATAAATCTAGATGGACTGAGAGGGATAAATTGAAAGACTCTGTCAACACTAGAGCAGTAGTTTTAATAAAAGAATCAATTGACAGACCTCTAATCGAATGCATTTCTTCTTGCAGGTCTGCCAAAGAAATTTTGGAAAAACTAAAGCTAATTAGGAATCACAGCAAATGCTTGATGGCTGATCGGAGAAATGATGATGATGAAACCTCATCTCAGGTAAGCTCTGAATCTGAAGAACTTTCGATTGATGATCTATGGAATATAAATGAAGAACTTAATGATAGATGTGAAAGATTAAAATCTGAGAATAAAAGATTGAAAAAGAAATGTGATCAGATAAATTTGAAAGCTTCCTGTGAAAAATGTCCAAATCTGAAACAATCTTATGATGCATGCATGTTAGATGTTCAGAACTTTAAGGAACAAAATGGTTCTCTAAAACTTGAAAATCAAACATGTTTGGAGAATATATCTGAACTGGAGAATCAGCTTATTAAGATGAAAAATGAGCATCTAAAAGGCATGCAAGAATTGATTGAGATAAATTCTGTAATGGACAAACTGAAGTCTGAAAATGTTGAGGTTCAAAAGCATAATGAAGATCTCAAGGCTAGTCTGAATAAAATCAACAAGGAAGCAATGCATATTTCATCTGTAGAGTCAATCTGCAATATGTGTTCAGCTCTAAGAGAACGTAATGAAGATCTTTTTAGTGAGAATGAATGGCTGAATAAGCAAATTGCATCGTTTAAAGAGGATCACAAAAATCTGATTATTGAGAAGACTAAAGTGGAAGAAAGAGAAGAGGAACTAATTGAAAAGCTGGAGCTGATGTCTGGAAGAGAAAATTGTAATGAAGGAGTCAAGAAGCTGACTGAAGAAAACAAAGAACTGAGGGAACAAAACAAGAAACTGATGGTTTTAAATATTGTTTTCTCACAGAGGTTTCTGACTGTCGAAAAAGAAAATCTGTTATTAAGGAAGCTCAACCACAAAAACTTGAGGAGGAAAACACTGAACTGAAAGCTGAAGTTAAAAAGTTATAGTTGTTAAATACTGGCTTATCTGAAACACTTCTCACCTTAAAAAGGGGAAAGTTCACTTGTGATGGAGAATCACAAATGTTGAACAGTCTAGAACAAGAAATTGAGAAGTATAAAACTGCAAACAAAGTTCTAAGCGAATGTGTTAATTGCAGTGAACAGGAGATAGCCAGTTATGAACTTCACATTGCTAGCTTGGAAAATAAAATTCATGTTCTGGAAAATTCAGCAATTGAGTCTGCTAAAATAAAAGGAAAAATGACATCTGTCATGAAAAGTGAGGACAAGAATTCAAAAAGGGGGACAAGCTGTAGTTCTGATGTTAAGGAAACTACTAGAAACCAGCTATACACTACCTTTGTGCAAAGCTCTGATGTAGCTGGTACCTCAAGTCAATCTCCAAAACAAAACAAAAATCTGAAATCACCTCCATCATCTGTCTTTCAATTTAAGGCACAGAAAGCTGAAGAACCAACAAGAATTGTAAACAAAGTTAAACAATTGAACAAGAATGGAAAGAAAGATGGGGTTAAAAATGTCCCTACTTGTGTCATGAAATCAGTTAGCTCGGCTGAATTTGATGGGTCAATGCAAAATGCTCATGCCTCATGTACTCATTCGCATGTATCTAGGAATTCATCTGATAGAAACCATGCCCCTAGGAAATCTGATGCATCTTGCTATTACTGTGGTAAGTATGGTCATATCATGGATGCATGTTTCATCATGAAACAAATGATAAACTGCATGCTAGATCTTCTGATCATCATGGGTACAACAGAAACAAACTTCAGTTTAACCAGCACATCACATGCTTCAATTGCAACAAGCTAGGTCATAAGGCTGTTGAGTGTTGGTCAGGGAATTACAGGAATAATTCTGGATCTAGAAGTAAGCATGTTAGGTGCTTTGAATGTGGTAAGTGTGGGCATGCAGTCAAGGACTGCTGGTATGTTCAGGGAAATCACTTTAATTCCAAATTTGTCAAATTCCCTGCAAATAGAAATTTTTTTGGAAGAAATAAAACTACTTTTAAGGAAAAGATTCTTGCATGTGTTGAATGTGGAAAACCTGGCCACCGAGCTTCTGAATGCTGGTGGGCAGGTAATGGTAAATCAAAATCTCATGCAAGTAACAAAAATTCTCATGCTAACTCACATAGGTTACATGATTATAAAAATGTTCACAAAAAGAATTCAAGGGCTGTTATATCATGTAGATATTGTGGAAAGTTTGGTCATTTCATGAATAATTATTACCTGATGAAGAATGATGATAATGTTGCCAAGAAACTATTCAGAACACCTGTTAGAATTAACTCGGGACCCAAGGTTGTTTGGGTCCCTACAGGATCAAATTGATTAACATGTTACAGGTGTGCCTTGGAATGGAATAAAAGGGGTCAAAAAACCAAGGCACTCAAAAATTGGAACCCCAGAACTGCACTATTCAGGTTAGTTCTGAACACCTTGTTTAAATTTCATCATCTGAAATTGTTGAAAAGTTTGTCTGATTTATGATGTCCTCTTCTTGTCTAGCTGATCAGTCTGCATTCCAGACTCAGCTACTGAATTAATTCGGAACATATTTGATGCTCTTCTCACATGTTTGTGCATGTACTTTGCACTGAGCTTATTCATGTGTCACACTAAGATTGAATGATTCAGTTAAATGCATATAGACAATGCATGTGTCTGATGTCTGCATATATCATTTGCATGACCATCAAGGAAGTCATTCAATGCATATAGGACTGCTTTGCACTGCATCTCTTTGCATAACCCTGGTATATTAATGGTAAGTTACTAAAGGGTAGATGTAATCTATCTGGAGGTTCTTACTATGTGTGAGATGGTCCTTGAGACCAAGTTCTCCACCAAGTACCAAGGGTCATGTCTTCATATAAAGCAGTGTACTGTATATCATAAAATCTGAAAAATCTGAAAAATTGAAATGAACTTGATGCATTTGGTAAATTCTCTCTCTAATTGAACAAGCATGAATTCTCCTTGAGCATATTTTAAAATCATGAGCTGTGCTTCAATTGTATTTCATACACTTAATCAGGGGGAGTTTGACTGATGTTGCATATGAAGAGTAGTGCATTTGAAAAACTTAAAAGGATATTCCATTGCATCTAGACAGGGGGAGCATTTAAAAATTGGTGTTTTGTTTGTCACACTTTGAACACCTGTTGTCTAGTAATTGAATAACTCTCATCTGATTTCATATCCTCTCTCTTGAAAAAGGATTCTGCCTTCTATTCATTAAGTTGTCAAAGAAGAGTTCTTTCAACTTTCCTCATGTTACTACCTGTTAGCTGATCTGTCTGAATTCCAGACTCAGTTACTATGTGTTGATGTACACTCTTCTGATATACTCCTATATGTGTTGACTCTTACACCAGCTTACACTCATCCTTCACATTCTTCTTAGCTGGTGTGACAGACTTAATTCTAGTGTTGACTAGTTGGTCAGTTATTCTTTCGATTTGATCTGAGGAACACAAATTGCATGTCATACAATCTAGTCTGAATCATGTAGAAATTTCTATCATATAGGTTTAAGAACAACCAATGAATCAGACTGATATAAGAACTATGTATTCTCAGACTTGCATTTAAATATCTTGAAAATATCTGAATGATAAGATTTAATGAACTTTAACCACATGTGTCATGAAAACCTTAGACTCTCTCTTCTGATATCTGAAAATTTGAAATCAATGCTACTTTGTTAGAGATACATAGAGTGAGTACTCTGGTTAAACATTAACTTGAGAAATGTTGACTAATTAAAAAATTGTGAATTCAGAGCAATGACTTGGTCACTGAGAAACTGAGTTCTTCATCAATGAAATAAAGTAACTTATGCCATGAAGTGCCATAGTTATCTCTGGTAAAAATTTATTGAAAAACCTGACAGAGCAATGGCATATTTGTGTCAAGTAACTGGGGAGACTGGCCTCTGATCAAGGTGTCTCCTCACGTAAAAAGACATGTCTATTGCTAACTCTGGTCTCAATGTTGAGAGGCAATGACAGTTATCACACTGAGTAACTGGGTCACTTCACCTGAGACGTGTTGTGCCTCATGTAAAAAGGTGTTGATCAACCTAAATTGCTCAGGTAAAGTAAAATATGCTTCAAATGAAAATTTCATGCAAACTATGTCAATTCATGCTCCTGTAAAAAGTGTTTAATCTCAATACTAATCTGTGTAACTCTCAAAGCAGTCATTGAGATCTTGTGTGTAAGATGAAGATGATTAGTCATGAGTGTTATCTGAATATTTGGTTCACCTTTATTAAAACTTGATTTCAGATATGAGTATTGAATTTAATTGATAAATCTGGTATACATCATAATTAAATAAGGTTGGTCAAGTTGCTAATTCATAACCCTCTATGATAAGAGAGTCTTTTCATGTTAAGACTTATTGTAGTTGTGCATGCCCTACAATCCCTCATGATCTGTTTCACTCTGACAACTTGTTCAACAGAAACTGTAATTGACAACTCCTCTCTTATCAGTTGACTAATTCCATCTGCATTTTTCTGACCATACAAATGTGAGGTGCCACTCCCATTATTATCTTGTTCACTTGCAGCCTTCTGAACTTCAGAATCCTTATGGTGGTGGAGTTTAGATTGATTCCTGAGATGTACCCCTCTCCACACTGTTGGAATCATCCATCTTGTTTTGCAACCAGTTCTGGTTCTGTGGATTTTCCACCCGTTTCATTCCATTCAGGGAGAGTTATGGGTCATCTGCATTTAAGGGGAGAGTAGTCAATCATGCATGTTGATAGGGGGAGAGCTGTTTTATTCTCATAAGGGGGAACTCCATTTCAGTGAACCTTGTTTCATTCTGTGTATTTGTGTGCCGAATTTTGTCTCTCAAACCATCTCCTTTTTGCTTATGTCAAAGGGGGAGAATAGTTTGACGAGTCAGTGTGACTCATCAAGTTGCCATCATCAAAAAGGGGGAGATTGTTATGCCCCTTGTGCTTTGATGATAATGTGGTGTTTTAATGATAGCAACATGAATGAGTCACCATATTATTTTGCTCCCATGATTGGCTATGTCTGATCTGCTCTGTGGAGAATGCATAAGTTTATACATTGCATATATTTATGCTGCACTCGTAAGTCTATACATCGTGCATTCATTGCCATAGTCTTTGTGTTTAGCATACACTGCATCAGTTGCTGCATGCGTCTGTTAAGAAGTCTGTACATTGCCCCTGCTTTGCCAAAGTCTATACATCGTGCACTATCAAGTCTGTACAGCCCTTGCTTTGCCAAAGTTTATACATCGTGCACTCTCAAGTCTGTACAGCCCTTGCTTAGCTCAAGTCTGTACATCATCCATCTCTCCTTTGGCAAGTCCATACATTGTGAAAGTCTATACATTCCTCATTGCCTAGCTTGCATTCACTTCAAGTCTGCACATTCTTCTGTTATGTCCAAAGTCTGTACATCGTCTTCTTGTTCATGCATTGCATCAAGTCCATACATTGTTTGTGCACAAGTCTACACATTCTTCAGGTGCATCATTTCAGCAAGCCTATACATTGGACTTGAGCATATAGGAAGTCTATACATCCACAGTCTCACTTGAGATTTAAAGTCTATACATCGTCTAGCGTCTCAAGTGGACTTGAAGTCTATACATTGGACCGTCTCTCTTAGCGTCTATGTGCATAGTCCATACATTGCTAAGTCTATACATCCGTTTGTCTTGCAGCATGCATCGGATAAGTCTGTACAGCGTCCAACGTCTCACTCAGCGTCTAGATGCATCGGTCAAGTCTATACATTGCAGCATGTATCGGCTAAGTCTGTACAGGGTCCAGCGTCTCACTTAGCATCTATATGCAGACAAGTCTACACATCGCAGCATGCTCGCACACACAAGTCTACACATTGCATTTTAGCATGCTAGCACACACAAAGTCTGCACATTGCTATAGCACGCATGCAGAGTCTAGACAGTCATGAGCATGTCTATACATCGTGTTGCATGCACGCATTCAAGTCTAGACATCGTCTGGTTGCATATCGCATAGTCTGTACATGATGCAGTGCGTTCCCATACTTTAACATTAGGCACTGCAAAGTATGTACATTAGTTGCACATTGCACTCAATGTCTATACTACTTCATGCATTGCACGTTGAGTCTGCATATTCATTTGGCATGTCAGTACATCAATTTGTAATGTTCATAGTCTTGCATACGTGAAGTCTGTACATGCTTCAGTGTTGCATTCACCAAGCCTGTACACACCTCAGCCTTGCATATATGAAGTCTGCACATGCCATAGCACTGCATATATGAAGTCTATACATGCTCTAGCGGTGCATATATAAAGTGTGTACATGGCATAGCGTCGCATTCACAAAGTCTGTACATGCAGTCAAAGGATGTTTACTTGTGAATGTAATGTCTATACATTCTTGCATTGTTTCTCATTGTACACACTTTCTCTTATATGGACACTGCATCAAGTGCATCAAGTGCATCAAGTCTGTACATGCCATGACTCATTTAATGTACAGACTCGATGCATTCAGTTCATGTCAGCACTTACAAGTCTTTACACTCACATGATAGAAAGTCTACACATTGCAAAGTCTACACACTGCACATTACACCCTACAGAGTCTGTACAAGGTTTGTTGTCTTAAGCTGATGATTCTCCTTGACTGACTGACAGGTACTGTCTCGAGGAGATTAAGAAGGCACGTGATCCAAGGATGGACGAGGTGCCCAGGATCGTGACACGTGTACAACAACAGGCTGAGATGCTGCCACGAGGTCAAGGCCTTTGGGCGGGAGATGTGGAAGACACACGCCCTAATTTGCTGCTGCTATAAAAGGAAGCCTTCTTCCTCAGAAGAAGACAGATCGTAATAGAAGGGGGTAGAAACAGAGAGAAGATAGCCTGAATGATCCAGAGAGCAGAGAAGAAGAAGAAGAAGAAGAAAGAGAAAGAAAAAGAGAGTGAGAGATCGAGAGCAGGGAAGAAGAAGAAAAAGAAAGAGGGAGAGAGCGTGAGTTGAGAAGAAGAAAGAGAAAGATAGATAGAGAGAGGAAGAGAAGCGTACCTAAAGATCGCTCCTACTGGAAGTTGGATCAAGTCCACTCCAGTCAGCTCTTTTGAGAGCCAAATTATGCTTTATCTTTTCCAGCTTTCAGTTGCTGTTGTTAATGCTTTTGTTTTTCTTTTTGAACCTTTTATCAAGCTGTTAGTCAGTGGTTTGCAGAGGTGGACTCCTCTGGACAGCAAGCTGTGAGGCTCAGCGGGGCGAGGTGGATACCTCAGACGGCTAAGCTGTATTGCCCAGCGGAGCAAGCTATGATGCTCAGTGTTCCAGAGGTGGACTCCTCTGGACAGCAAGCTGTGATGCTCAGCGGGATAGCAAGCTATGAGGCTCAGCGGTTGTAGGCAAGCTGTGATGCCCAGCGGTTCAAGCTGTGAGTCAGCAGTAATCTACACTCGGGTTGAGTGTGGGGTGGATGTAGGTCTGGAGGACCGAACCACCTAAAAATCCTTTGTGCACTGTGGTTTGAATTTTCTTATCTGATTGGCGCTAGATGAATGCTTAGGGATGATATGGTTTGATTGCACACTGTGTGTTCGATTGTAACTTTGAGAGTCCTTTGACATTGTTCCTAAGTCACTAGTCAGTTCATCTATAAGCATATCACTTGACTTAGTGAATCTGAATTCCGCAATTGCTTATTAGACTTCTGTTAGTATCAGGAAGAATTTTTAATTGGGTGAAATTTTTAAGGGGAGATTCATTCACCCCCCTCTGAATCTATTGCACCGAACCCAACAGCCCTGACGGCCGCCCGACGGGCCGTCAGGCCAACCGCCATACCAGGTCAACCATAGACCAAAGAAACGTAACGGTCGGGGGCGCGACCGTTACAGACACTGTGACGCACCTACTTAGGTCCGTCACAGGACTGTAACGCGTCCCATGGGGACCGTTACCAGTGTGACGGTTCCTGGTAGGACTGTCACACCGTCTGGGTTACGGACGGGTTACGTTTGAAAACCGGTTCGCTCCCAGGCGATCGAAATCACCGGGTAATCGATGAAAAACCTGTTTCCTGCCAAACCACACGTCCATAACAACAATATACTACTAGAAACATCTAATTACAACGCTCACAATGGATTAAATGCAAGGAACGAAGCTTAAGCACAAAAATGAAAAATGTCTATCATGCATGCCACAAGAGCTTAACTAAGAAAACATGCTATAGGGAAGGATCCTAGCGAGATTGGGATTCCATCCCCCTACCTGGATCAAGCCGGAACGGCCGATTAAGCCACATGCAAGGGAAAGGAACCACCGAGCCTCCTCGCACCGTCTCGCTCCCACAAGCCTCAAACCACGTCGAGGTGGGCGTCAACGCGCTCCACTCGACGCAAGGATTCCAACGGCGTGCTCCACGCCTCGAACTGCCACCGTTTCACCCGATTCCCCTAGGAGAGGGGGGGAGAGGGCGATGGAGGAGAGAGGGCGAGAGTGAGATCGACGAGGGGGAGAAAGAGGGAGCGGGGAAAATGGGGAAAAGGCGTTAATATATATAATATATTTATTTTATATAAAAACCTTATTCCCCTTTTAAAATCTCAAATAATTCCAATTAAATCCTGAAAAATGTCAAAAAAATTCTTAAAAATCCAGGAAAATAGTCAAAAATTACAGAATGGATTCTAGGTCCGAACCACTAAGGATCAATTAAGGCACGGGCCTCACATGCAGTGATAACAGGGGATTGAGAGGAACGACTTCACGTGAACGGTACCGTAAGTGAACAATTTCATTCTCTTTTAAATGGAAAAATCAAAATTTCTATACGCAGTCTCTGATACCACATGTAAAGGTTCTTTAAGTTCATGCAATCAACATTTAGGCATAAACTCTAATCCCGAGATCTTAGAATTGTATGATTTTCACATTCATAGAGATAATAAAGAAGCGTACCCTGTTCCATTGTAAAATTTCCAAGAAATCAAAACGTAGAGGAGATCAAGAAGAAGATGAAAAAATCGTGTTTCTCTCTCCAAACCCCTTCCTTTCTGCACGATGCATACACCCAATGGGGAGAGAGAGGACTAGTTTTTCTTTTATAAGAGAGATTTTCCCTTCCATCAAGAGATGTCTCGTGAGAAATCACCCAACTTTTTATAACAACCCAATAGGATTTAACATTTTATTTATTAACCCTCAACTTTTATTAATGTCATTATAGGCCACAAACTTTTAATAGGATATAAATCTTACATTTTATAGAGTTTCATCCCATTATTAATTTTGAGGTGAAAAATATATATAGTCAGAAAAAACATATTTTATTTTTTTTTTGATTTTCAACTAAGCTCTCTAATGGAGGTTCTCTGGATTGAAGTAAAGTTGGGTTTTGTTGGGGAAGGCTTGACTTATTATCTAAAATTAATTATGATTATTTCTATTTAATATTCTTAAGATTGAGAATAGAATCCAAAAGTAGCTTTCAATATATTAAAAATTTTATTGAACAGATGTAGAGTATGTTTGCGACAGCTTCTAATTATTAAAAATACTTTTAATTAATCAGGCATCCACATATTTCAACAAACTCATCCTAATTAATTAAGGTGAAAACACTATATATATTAATATATATATATGTGCCTTAAAAGCCAGATAATTAATTCAAGATGTGGCTGTTGGGGTAGGTTCGACCTACTTATACATAATTACCTAAAATTAATTATTAATCATCACTAGCATGGGGACATGGTTGATGGCCAGAGTGTACGTACGTACATTGACAGCTAGCGGATCAACTACGCATAGATTTGAAGTAAAGTTAACCGTGTCATCCTAACGAATGCAGGGCCGGGCCCCGGCCGGTTTGTGTCATGTTTCCGATCGAGCCTGACTGTTCATCAAATTAATTAAGACTCGTCGAGGTATATATGTCGTATGGGGTTGATTTCTTATGTTATCAAGGATATGACGCATGGAGGACCCCTCCATCGGAATCTTTGACAGATATATATATATATATATATACTCAGTAGTTTAACTGCCCCGTGGGGCGGGCCGGGAATCCAAAGCTTCATCATTTTTAAAGATGCACATACTCCGCAGCATGACTCTTTAGCGAATTAATTGCATGTTAAAATGTTGGGGGCATATATATATATATATATATATATATATATATATATATATATATATATATATATATATATATATATATCCTCTTCTTTTCACAGTCAAGAGATTTCTCGCGTACATTAATTAATTTTCATAAAAAAGTATACATAAGAGACCGGTGCGTGGCCTACGCATTAGCTGTTAATTTACTTTATTAATTTTTGCATATATGGGTGATGTGGCCGATCTGAATTGTCTCTAAAAGAGTACTCTGATCGTTTCACCTTTGAGGAGGGTAAATCCAGTTCGACCTAAATAAGGCCCGATGGCACCGAGTCTAACACGACTTGCGATTCACAACGCGCCTAACGGGTCTCGGTCTATGGTCGCAGCCTATAGCGAATGGTCCAGGACGACAGTCCTTAGATTCGACAATGGGAAAGGCCTTAATTCAGGCGGAAGGACCGCCGGATAGGCCTCCGAAGACCGACCGTTACCTCCCACGATGCAGATAACGACTCCACTAAGTGCGCGCACCCCCCACAGGCGCCGTGCGGCTCGCCCAACAACTGGCCGACCCCGAGGTAATCACCCCTCAACGGGAAACTCCCACCATGATCGCGGGGAACGTCATCCCACGACGCACACCCTTCCTTGTTAAGGGATCGACCGCCTTCACCAAGGCAACCCCCTATAAAAAGGACCCCGACGAAGGATAACCCATGGGGAATCTCACCAACAAAAACGCCTACAGGGAAGCTAACTAGAGAGCTACACGCCCTGCTACTAGAGAGGTCACGACTGCTCATTCCCTGAGAAGAGAATCCCCTCCTGAACGACCTTATCGCCCAGCGAGCACTCTCCGAGTGACCACTGGGGCCGGCGCACACTCGTCTAGAGGGTCTACACATCTCTCAGATCCTCTACAGCGGCCTTCCTCTCCACTCTCTCTCCTACTCTTCTCTATTCATTACTAGAGCCGTTGTTGGCTTAAGCATCAGAGGGTTGTCCCCTAGGGTAGCACCTGGGGCTCCTTCTAACGCCCTTCTCTTCTGGTGATTGCAGGCATCCACGGGTGCCAGACGATCTTCCCCAACAAATAAATAGAAAGGTGTGGTATGTGACAGAGGAACCAGATTCCTGTCGCTACACTTTTTGGCGCCGTCTGTGGGAAGTCGAGCGAAAAGCCATGGCACCACATGGGAGTCTTTGCAACGCCAGCAACCGAGGCCGTGGTTCTCACCAAGGGCCCAACTCTCGCCGCGGATCGCAAGAAGTCTCTTCAGTCCACCCACGCCAAGAAGTCACCCCAGGTGATCTCGAAGAGATCCGCCAGCAGATTCAAGTCCTGACAGGACTATGTGATGACCCAAGATCTGGATACCGGGAAAAGACCCGATACCATTCGAATCCTAGCCCGCCGCCCACGAGCGGGAGGGCTCAGAAGGGCTAAAAAGGAGTGTGGAGGTACAAAGAAATATGAAATAAAGCAGGACAATTCAACAATTAAAAGAAATAAATAATCAAACTACAACATAGTCCAGTCCAACGGAAGTAAAGTCTAAGGCAGAGAAGCGTACCTAACACCGAGTGAACACTCGGCCTGGCGGGCTGGCAACTAAAAACTTCCGCACAGTACCCTCGAACCTCGAGGAAGAACTGCCTCACTTGAAAAGTAGGGGTGAGCCTCCTATCACTGGCTCAGTAGGGGTCCCACGGAACCCCAACCGTAAACAACAGCGGTAGCGGAAAGTAGCAACAACAGCAGGAACAAGAAACTGGTGGCCGGTAAAAACTCGGCGCTACAATGACTCCTACTATACCGGAAAATGCGCCCCGATCTCACAGTCGGGGAACCACTAGATTACAAACCACCCTGGTCATGCTGCCAAGGGAAACATCACGACAACCTTGTCGTGGACCGAACACTGCATACGAAAAAAACCCTCGGTGACACCCACCGGAACCCTAGAACTCTACCTCGGGAACACACTCGGAAACTACACGCAAAACCACGTCTCGCAGACGTGAAACGGAAACTCGAGTCACTAGAAACTCACGTCACGTGACAGGAGCACTACCCACCAGAAGTAAGGCCGGATGCGTCCACTGACGACTTAGTCCACAGCCTCAGGTGTCTCCCTACGACGCCCCAGGCGGAGACTGAAACACCGTACAGTAACCAGGAACTCAGAACAAGGACTAGCAGGGGTCACGCTCGTCAGCGCGGGTCCGACTACCCCCAACTACGTGTGCACACACAGACTATGCGCCCTAGGTCAGATCTTCTAGCAGGTTCTTCCCCCAAAGCTCGAACTCAGGCTGCGCGTGAGGGCCCTACGGTAACCAGCCTAAAAACCATCTCTCTCGGGTAACGCTCTCCACCACTCCCAAGTGGGTTCGTACACGCGTGCGCATGAAAGGTACGACTAGTGGCAGGTCACTAAATGTGAACATGGAAAGCCACACACGCACCCAGTACGAGTAACACGGAGTAACAGGTGGATCGGGGCCACCAAACCCAACGGTCCTTGAGTCACACGACTCAGGTCAAGACCGTCACACGTGATGGCACAGCGCCGTCAATCTAGCCTAATCCCTATGTCTGAAACCACGGTAGCACGAATATCGAGATAGCTCACGAGCTGCCGAGTTGATCCCTCATCCAAGGATCACACGGGAAACCTCCAGCCCTAGGCTGGTTAACTGTACTCATAGTCCGAGGTCATAAGCATGGCACACTCAGAAAACCACCTTCCGAAGAAACCCACACCGTGTGGGGAAGGCCCACCGCACTCGTGCCGACTCACGGCGACTCAATCTATCGAAAGCACAGAAGCCCAGAACACGCTGGGTCACTTGGATCCTTAAAACTCATGGGCACGCTAATCGAGATAACATGGTACCTCCAGACATCCATAAACACGGTCACAGAACCCACGGGTGTCCGGGACACTCACGGGCCAAGGAGAACACACCAAGCCATCTTTCCCTCGCACCGGCCCCTAAACCGCAGCCCTACATGAACGCGCCACCAACCCTGAGCGCGTTCAATCATTAATGTGCCTACTACCACGGGCACAATCAAGAAGAACGCGCCAGACACACTGGGTGGTGAGGACACCAGAGCACGAGTACGGCTCGACTCAGTGAGCCATCGGTACCGGACCCGCAGGATGACTCAGTCGACACCGACCTCTGTGGCTGGGGGACAGTCTAGAGTCGCCACCGGAGTAGTGATATTTCAGTATGTATTTTTATACGTATTTGTACGGTGTATGTATTTGGACGTATTTGGTGTGTATTTAGCATGTATTTAGATTATATTTGGTTTGTATTATCTTGGATTTTTATATTGGGTCAATAGTAGAATAATTGACCATGTATTTGTATTTTTATTTATTTTGGTCCAAGGGGAATTAATTTGGTCAATGGGGATTAAAATATGCCAAGCCCCTTATGTTGACAATTAAGGAGGGGCGCCCCCTCTTTTGTCTCTTATGGGGTGATTATTTTAATCACCTTGTCCCCCATTTCCCTAATATGCCCCTTTGACCAAGGGTATTAGGAGTCAACTGGCTAGGTCTAGGGTTTGATTATATTTATTCTCTTGTTGTATTTGATCAAAATTAATGAATGAATTATATGGAAAGTCATTTGGGCGAACCGCCCTCTCTCCTTGTGTTCTTAATGTTCTTCCCTCTTCTTCCCCATTTCTTCTTCAGATCTGATCCTAGATCTTCTACCTCCCTCAAATTTATTCATCCTCCTCTCTTCCTCTATCTTTTGTGATCGTTCACCGCCGCCGCCGCCGCCGCCGCCGTTCGTGCCGTTGTTGAGCCTCCACAAGCTGGTCATTATCCTGTTGTCCCAGAACTCGGAGTTACAGGATAGCAGCTTGGTAAAAGGTCTGGTACGGGAGATCCGACCGTTGGATCGTACTGAAACATCGAGGGTAGGTTTCCCTCATCATAGGCCATTCCCAATTTAATTTTGAGGTCGATCAGAACCCGTTTGCCCCCTTTCTCAGCCACCTGTTCATCTTCCCCAAAGTCTGCCTGTGTGCAGATCTACGGGATAGATCTTGGTAGCCTATTTTTCCTTCCCCTCAAATGTTGTCCAAAGTTTACAAAACAATTATGTGCGTCACCGTAACCCTCCCCTCTACCAACCATAAAAATTCCAAGTCCTAATTCTTCCATTTGATCCTCCGTCAAAGCCCTTGATCAGGAGGTTCAAGTTCTGTCCAGTATGCTCTGTATTTCAGGATAGTTTGCTCAGTCAATTAGCAGTCACTCCCATTTTCATTCTAGCCATTGGACGAAGCTGTAATTCCCGTATGTTGTATAATTTTGAATCCTCTTTCCAACGGTACATATTGCGTCACGATCTGACGTTGGAGCTGGGAGTACGAGCCGTTCTCGTCCGAGTGCGCAGATCTGGCCAGAAACACAGCTGCGGGACAGCCTTGGGAATTAATTCCCAAGAAATCGCCCGACTCCATTCTGGTGACTGCCGCTCCCGGGGATCGACCCTGGACACTCCAGAGACGCCCCACAGGTCGTTGCAGCCAGGAGCCCTCCCATACGTCACCGTACCAGTAGCGGGTCCCACGTGCTATCTTGCGGGCCTGCGTGAACAGTATTGAACCGGCCGACCGCGTCCGCCCGAGCGCCATCGACTACTGCCCGTCAACCCGAGATGGGTGCTCCCGGACCCCACGTGTCGTCTGTTACCTCCCTGCTAGAGTGGGCTGTAGAATTAACTCTGTAATTTAATAATATTTGTTGTACCAGGAGTTTCGGATCTCGGCCGGGAAGTCTTCCCCATGCCCTGAGCGTGGAGGTACACTCGCCACCCCCCCTTTGTCGTATTTGCTTGTTTAGTATGCGTTCTAAATGCCGCTGCATGTGAGTAGAATATTTTATTAGCTCGTTAAATATTAATCACCGCTGTGAGTTGTGAGTGCGAGACCCTTCCCGTGACTCGTTCTGAGCACGAGAGTGAGCCGACCACCCAAGTCTCAAAGTCGGTTTCCCAACTGTGCAAGATCGGCACGTTTCCCTCGCTAGGGACGACTGTGAGTTAGTGCTTCTTGTTTGGGGGATGATGGCCTCTTCTGAAGCTCGTTTGGTGCCGCGTTGTAGTGTCGTTGCTGGTCGGGTCAACTTGTCAGTCGCGTCATCCGTTAGTGTCCAAGGTCGCAACCCGTCCGCGTTGAGTCCCGTAGTCGTCTCGCATCAAATTGGTATCAGAGCCGATTTGAGTCTTGGGTAGTCGGTCCAAGGTTGCATTCACGTTCCATTGTTCGGTATATCAAAAAGTGTTGTCCGAACGTCAGGCTACGCCTATCGGGAAGATCGCACATTTGTGAGAGAGAGTCATCGGATCCCAAAACTCCGCCACGTACTGGATATCGGAGTCTAGTCCAACGTTTGAATTCGTCCATCCATATAGGTCGTAGTGAGTCTCCCTTAGCTCCCTCTAGGTCCTCTCCCATTGCATGCCAACCCGTGGAGGTGCCCAGTACCATTGCCCTGACACTATGGGTAACCCCCGAGGTGCCAACCCGGGAGGCCGAACTCTGGATGACGTGGTCGCTCTACTCATGGAGCGCATGTGTAATGCCCTGGGTTTTTCGGATCTGGATCCGTGGGTTTCGGATCGTCTTTCTGCGGGTTGCGGATTGTGTCCGAGTGGGTTTCAAATTTTTATACCGGATTGTCGGGCCAAATGGTGGTGTGCCCGTGAGTTTTCTTGGGTCCATGGTGTTGTGAGGAGCACGCCGGTATTTTTCTGGATGTTTCGGAGCGCCTATGTGGGTCCCGGGTTGCGTTCTGGGTTTTACGCGTGTTTTCCGTCTGTCGGACCTTCTGAACCCCATACAGGGTGAACCGTTGTGTTCTCTGACTCCGGGACATTACCACTGCATTGTGCATCTTTCGAGGATCAGGGATGTGATTTTTCCCTATTTTCCATATTTTTGGTAATTTTAAGATTTTCTATATATAACCCCCTTTTTTCTCTCTCTCCCCATTTCTCATTTCTCTCTTCCCTCCCTCTCTCTTCTCTCACGTTCTTTCCTCCCCCCCTCTCACTCCGGGGGGCCGACGGAGGCGGGGAGGGCGGGGCGGCATGGCTCATGGGGCGTGGAGCGACGGGTACAGGACGAGGATCGCGATGGTGGAGGCGGTTCATGGGATCGCTAGCCGACGAGGGTTTAATCGGCGTTTCTTCATCGATCGGCGACCTCGGGGCGCGAAATCTTCGGTGGAGGTAGGAAGATGGACCCCCAGCTCGTGCATTCCCTTTCCCGCGAGTTTTGTAGGCCGTGGTGAGCCGAGCGGGCTATTTGGGGCGTTTTGGGAAAAATCATGTTTTTAGGGCTTGTGCGTCGATCTGCCGTTTCATCGCATTTCAGATTGATTTGGGGTCATAGATGAATGCTAGGGGTGTCGGGGGAGCTTCCCCCTTGTTTTCCCCATCATCTGTGGATGATCGGGGCATAGAACGGGTTATTGGGAATGTTCCCGCCGTCCCGTTCTCGGGTGAGTGTAGCGGTCCTTCCAGAGACCGCCACACTCATTGGCGGCCTAAGGTAGGCGCGCCAGAGACCCTGGCGGACTATGCTTGGTGCGCCACTTGTTACTATTTTGTCGGCAGGGGTTTCTGTCGTCTAGCGGCCGCACGATAAATTGCCACACTGGGTGGCAACCGAGACTTCGACCGCTACTCCATTTTGATCACTGTGCCTCGGAGCACGTGCTTTTTGACCGATTGTGAGTCTTGCGCCCTTGGCGACCGTAGGTTCGACCGCTAGAGGAATTGTGGCGGACCAGAGTTGGGGCGCTAGAAGTCGTGTGGCGGTCTGGGTAGGACCGCCAGGCCTTGTGTAATTCATCTTCTGGCGGGCCAAGGGTGGACCGCCAGAGTCCCTGTGGCGGACCAGAGTTGCACCGCTAGAGACTATAGCGGCCCAAGGTTGGACTGCCTGGCTCTGGGCTGCACCGAGTGGTTTGCAGTCCCATTTCTCTTCGACCGGGGTTCCAGTGAGTTGCGGTCGGCCTCGTGAGTCATCGCTTTGTGGTTTTAGACCTAGGGATTAGGCTAGATTGACTGCCTTGTGCTGTTGCGTATGACGGTCTTAACCCCGAGTCTTGTGACTCAAGGTCCGTTGGATTTAGTGAGTCTAGAGGACTATCCAGAGTCTAGTGGCTCGGTGCCACTTGGTACTTCGTGACTTTTTGACGCGGAACGGGGACCGACACGGACTAAGACTCACAAGGACTCTAACTGAGGCAAGCAGTAGCACGCTCAAGGGTCGCCAAGTGGCTGACCACCGTGATACCCCACAGAGTGAAGGACGTCTCTCAACAGAAACTCCGACCTCGGCCGTCCCAAGGAGGGAAGCGCACGTGTCTAGGCGTAAAGTCGATTTCCAAAGACAAGGGGAGTCGCGTTCTAGCTCGATGCTCTATTGGTGCTAAGGGATGGGTGCTCTCACTCACGATCCGCGGTGATGGCAACAAAGTAGCTAGGCGCCTACTCTCTCTCACGCGGCATAATCAAAAGCATACTAAAAGAGCAAGCACAAGAGAGGAGTCGGAACGCGTACCTCCACGCCTAGGCGTGGGGAAGGAACCCCGGCCGTGGGCCAACAACCCCGATACACTGAAGACCAATAAAATACAACCCAATGGTGGCCCACTCCTCGCAGGGAGGTAAAAGGCTACAAGCGACGCATTCGGGGCTGCCGGGCACGGGCTGACGGGCCGCACTCGGTGACGGGCACGATGCTGCAGAATCGGTGTCGCGCGCGCCTGGACGGAGATGGGTCCCACGGGCTGATGCGACGTCCGATCGAGGCGCCGTCAGAGAGGACGCGTCGCTGACTGCTGGAGGAACGCTCCGGCCAGAGGGGACGCGCTGGGTGCGCCGGTGGTGGCCGTGGGTGCTGCTGAAAACCAGGTCTGGTTCTGTGGTCGCGGAACCGCGCACGCCGCCGGTAAAATCTGGAACTCGGTCGTCCGGTGCCCGAAAAGGTCCGGGCCAGTTGGAGATGAGAGCTGACTGGTAGAGGAAGCCCTCGGCCAAACGGCGCGGGCAGACGATGCCGGTACGAGTCGCAGGAGCCGCTGGAAGTTGGTGTTGATTCGCTGGCCGGACTGTGCAGGCACGCCGGCGCAACCCCACGAGAACGACTGCCACGGACGGTGACGACGTCGAAACGCGACGTCGTCGGCGGCGTTGGACAGGAGACCTGGAGATCTACGAACCCTGAAGAAACCAGGGTAAAAGGCGCAGCGTGGAGGCCTGGGGAAAATTCGCAAGAAGGGCCTCCCTGCTGGGCGAGCAGAGAAGGGGGTGCTGACGCAGGTCGACGGAGAAAATCGGTACGGGCGGTGCCGACCTCCGATTGACGCGAAACCAGCGCCAACGCGAAGCTGATCCGCCAACGTATCTCCAGAAAATAGGAGGGAGCCAAACTCGTCCAAGAGAGGGGGCGAGATCTGCTGCAAGTCGGTGTAGAAATCTGATCTTCCGCACACGAACCGTAGACGAAGAAGAAGAGGGTAAAGGGGAACCCCGGAGTCCACCGGGGGCTGAGGCGTCGCACCTCGCCGATCTCCCGTCGCAGGAGAAGAGAGAAAGAGAGAGGGGGGCGCAGCCACCTTCAAGCACAATCTTCAAAATTCATTCATTCCATTAATTCTCACAAAAGGAAATTACATGCCTTATATATCGGGGGAGGGGAATTAGGGTTTCACCCAGCCAAGGGAGGAGGGGTGCGACCAGGACCTTCCCCATTCAAGGGGGGGGGCGGCCAAGCCTCCTCCAATCAAGGAGGGATCAAGGGGAGGGGGGCGCCCAAAGAAGAAAGGTGAGGGAGGTGGAATGGGAAAGGGGTGTGCCCAAAAAGGAAAGAAGAGGAGGCAAGGTGGGGAAGGTGGCGCAGCCACCTTGGATGGGGAAGGGGGAATGCGCCCCAAACCCTAACCCTAATCCAAACACTATGGGCCAAGGCCAAGCCCAATAGTAAAAGAAAAAAAAGGACCCATTATCCCTACACATAGTCTGATAGCAATAAAACTAGATAACATGTCCACGCAGGGACTAATCCAAGGCCCACATGGCCTGAGCAAGCAGAGAAGATAGCTAGAAGATGCCGCCATCGCCGAGCCACAAGGAAGTAGCGGTGTGCCGGGTGCTCCGTCGAGGATAGCGCCGTGTGTCCTCACCAATTCTCCCCGGGTGGGAAGAACTCGACCCCGTCGAGTAAGGGTCACGATCGCTGAGGTACCGCTCCAGCAGGTCCGGATCCATCCGCTCCAGCTCTCCGCGTGTAATCCAGGTGTTGTCCGACTCGGGGCGCCCTCTCCAACGCACTAGGAAGCGTTGGTAGGCTCCGCTCCTGGTAGTAGTCACCTGCTCATCCAGTATGCAATCTATATGCTCGCGTTTTTGTAGTGGGGCTGGAGGAGGTGGACTCTCAGTAGGTGTATCACTCACAACAGGAGGGTCAGGCCCAAATAACTCGCTGGGTATCACCGCGGGATCCTGATAAGCTACCAGATCAGAGACATTGAATGTCGAACTGATCCCGTAGTCGTCTGGAAGCTCGATCTCATACGCGTTCGACCCAATACGCCTCAACACTCTGAATGGTCCTGCACCGCGATCCTGGAGTTTCTTGACGGCTCCCGAAGGAAACCGCTCCGGTCTAACCCGGACCAGGACGTACTCTCCCTCGCGGAACTCACGTGTGCGTCTGTGCACGTCGGCTAACTCCTTGTAACGAGTGTTGCTGGCCTCGAGATGGTGATGATGATGTAGACTCCGAACTAGCTGAGTGGATCGATGCCTGTATGAATGCAATGGTGGTCCTGGACATCCAAAAACAGACCTAGCATGGCTATGACACCTACTTGACTGAGCAACATAGGGAGGACCTGGGCAACCAAAGTTGTATCTATCGTGCATGGGTGCCCTACAGAATGTGGTAGACTCATGGGGACTAGATTGCCCAAACTCTCTCATGACATCCCCTATATGAGACCAACCCCTAAATGACCCTGAAGATGCATGAGACGAAGACCGATGATCCTTTCCTACCAAGCTCTGAGGTGTGAATGTAGGCTGGATGAGACGTTGGCGAGCATGGGTGGAAGGGGTGTGATAAAGGACCTCCTCGATAAGGTGGGGGGGGGAAGAATACGAATCGGGAGGCTCACTAGGGAGGGGATCGAAAGGGTCAAAGAAATGATACCCCCTCCCGACAGGTCCCTTCACAATACTTGCCCAAGTGTGACATTCACCCTGGTGCAGATAGCCACCCTCAGGCAAAAGGATGGATGGGGCAAGGGGCTCACATGAAAGGTAAGGGAGGCACTGTTCCTTCCTCAAGATCGTATTGCCATAAGAGGGGACGCAATCGAGTTCATCCAGGACGGGAAAGAATAAAAGAACCTCAGAGGTGATATGACCTATGGTGTAAACCGAGGTAATGGAGCCCAAGGCAGGGAATATAAAGCTATGACTATAAGGTTGGTCTGACCCTAAGGCCAACATGTAGGTCAACTCCCATTGGCAATCCAAGCTCCTAAGAAACTCCCTCACATCCTCTATAAACCTGAAGGACTGAAAAGTTGTGTGAAAGGAGTTAATGGGGACAATAGGAAGGGCTGGCTCTAAGGGTGGGTAGTAAGGAATCAAGACATCCAGATGAGGACTCTTCCTTAACCAGCTATCTAGAGGCTCTCCAATGACAAGTTCACCCTCGAGAGACAAGGATGGCTCCAGATGAGGGGCAAAAGCATTGTCCTCAAGTGAGGAAAATGAGTCCTCTATGAAGTGGGTGGGGCCGTGGCTCTCTATCAAGGGTGCTAGGCTGAAAGTGTCAGCCCCATCCTCCATAGGTATAGGCACGACTAGAAGCTCCATAGGCTCACTCCTTAACTCCTCAACGTCAGCTAGGTACTCCTCAACCAACTCCTGTCCTGCCTCATAAGTCACTGGAATAAACCCAGGTGGGGCCCCCTCCGAATGTGTGTCCTCTAAGATAGGGGAATGTGAAGGACGTCGGTCAGAGAACCGAGCATTCCCACTATAGGGGGTCACAGGGGTGGACTCCGGGGGTGGTGGTAGGCGTGAGCTCGGAGGCGGAGCGGACTGTGGGCTAGAGGGCCACAGTGAGTTAAGATAAGCATCCCTCCTATCCAACCGATCCGAAATCATTTGCACAAGCTGGGCAATGGTGTGGGTTGGAGTAGGAAGATCATGATGGACTTTCCCGTAGTCATTTGGTTTGGGCTTGGGTCTAGGCTCTTCTATGTGTGGGGCTCGTTGCCTCCGACTAGGACCCACTTGTTCGTATGTAATTGGGTGGGGTCGGTTGGAGGTGATCGATTGGGGAACATAGACCCTCCTAAGCTCTTTCTTCATACCCCACCACGACTCGATGGGATTTTGCCCCCTAATGTCTCTCAAACTCTCAATGTGTCTCCACTTATCCGTGGCTTTGTGCAAAAGCCTCTCCTTAGCAAAAGAGACTTGCATGGCTCCGGACATGGGATAGCAATCAAAATATCTATCCATGGCGGCTTCCCAAGTTTGGTAGACACTCGGGTCATGGGAGCCGTCAAATGTAGGCGCTTCGGGCCTACGGAATGGGATGGGGTGGTACCCATGCCCCTGAGAGATATGCCATAAATCATATGGGCTAAACGATTGGGAATTCATGAGAAACTATGAGGGGAACCTATAGAATTGACATGCGGGACGACTAAGGGAACTAGACACAAACCTAAAATGACAATGCAATGGTAGGTTACCTACATGACTAAGAGACTCAATGCAACCTAGACAACCTAAAGACTCAAATCACCTAAGACCCCAATTTGTTAGAACAAACTGGTTCCCTAAGCTCTGATACCACTTTGACGCGGAACGGGGACCGACACGGACTAAGACTCACAAGGACTCTAACTGAGGCAAGCAGTAGCACGCTCAAGGGTCGCCAAGTGGCTGACCACCGTGATACCCCACAGAGTGAAGGACGTCTCTCAACAGAAACTCCGACCTCGGCCGTCCCAAGGAGGGAAGCGCACGTGTCTAGGCGTAAAGTCGATTTCCAAAGACAAGGGGAGTCGCGTTCTAGCTCGATGCTCTATTGGTGCTAAGGGATGGGTGCTCTCACTCACGATCCGCGGTGATGGCAACAAAGTAGCTAGGCGCCTACTCTCTCTCACGCGGCATAATCAAAAGCATACTAAAAGAGCAAGCACAAGAGAGGAGTCGGAACGCGTACCTCCACGCCTAGGCGTGGGGAAGGAACCCCGGCCGTGGGCCAACAACCCCGATACACTGAAGACCAATAAAATACAACCCAATGGTGGCCCACTCCTCGCAGGGAGGTAAAAGGCTACAAGCGACGCATTCGGGGCTGCCGGGCACGGGCTGACGGGCCGCACTCGGTGACGGGCACGATGCTGCAGAATCGGTGTCGCGCGCGCCTGGACGGAGATGGGTCCCACGGGCTGATGCGACGTCCGATCGAGGCGCCGTCAGAGAGGACGCGTCGCTGACTGCTGGAGGAACGCTCCGGCCAGAGGGGACGCGCTGGGTGCGCCGGTGGTGGCCGTGGGTGCTGCTGAAAACCAGGTCTGGTTCTGTGGTCGCGGAACCGCGCACGCCGCCGGTAAAATCTGGAACTCGGTCGTCCGGTGCCCGAAAAGGTCCGGGCCAGTTGGAGATGAGAGCTGACTGGTAGAGGAAGCCCTCGGCCAAACGGCGCGGGCAGACGATGCCGGTACGAGTCGCAGGAGCCGCTGGAAGTTGGTGTTGATTCGCTGGCCGGACTGTGCAGGCACGCCGGTGCAACCCCACGAGAACGACTGCCACGGACGGTGACGACGTCGAAACGCGACGTCGTCGGCGGCGTTGGACAGGAGACCTGGAGATCTACGAACCCTGAAGAAACCAGGGTAAAAGGCGCAGCGTGGAGGCCTGGGGAAAATTCGCAAGAAGGGCCTCCCTGCTGGGCGAGCAGAGAAGGGGGTGCTGACGCAGGTCGACGGAGAAAATCGGTACGGGCGGTGCCGACCTCCGATTGACGCGAAACCAGCGCCAACGCGAAGCTGATCCGCCAACGTATCTCCAGAAAATAGGAGGGAGCCAAACTCGTCCAAGAGAGGGGGCGAGATCTGCTGCAAGTCGGTGTAGAAATCTGATCTTCCGCACACGAACCGTAGACGAAGAAGAAGAGGGTAAAGGGGAACCCCGGAGTCCACCGGGGGCTGAGGCGTCGCACCTCGCCGATCTCCCGTCGCAGGAGAAGAGAGAAAGAGAGAGGGGGGCGCAGCCACCTTCAAGCACAATCTTCAAAATTCATTCATTCCATTAATTCTCACAAAAGGAAATTACATGCCTTATATATCGGGGGAGGGGAATTAGGGTTTCACCCAGCCAAGGGAGGAGGGGTGCGACCAGGACCTTCCCCATTCAAGGGGGGGGGCGGCCAAGCCTCCTCCAATCAAGGAGGGATCAAGGGGAGGGGGGCGCCCAAAGAAGAAAGGTGAGGGAGGTGGAATGGGAAAGGGGTGTGCCCAAAAAGGAAAGAAGAGGAGGCAAGGTGGGGAAGGTGGCGCAGCCACCTTGGATGGGGAAGGGGGAATGCGCCCCAAACCCTAACCCTAATCCAAACACTATGGGCCAAGGCCAAGCCCAATAGTAAAAGAAAAAAAAGGACCCATTATCCCTACACATAGTCTGATAGCAATAAAACTAGATAACATGTCCACGCAGGGACTAATCCAAGGCCCACATGGCCTGAGCAAGCAGAGAAGATAGCTAGAAGATGCCGCCATCGCCGAGCCACAAGGAAGTAGCGGTGTGCCGGGTGCTCCGTCGAGGATAGCGCCGTGTGTCCTCACCACTTTGACGCGGAACGGGGACCGACACGGACTAAGACTCACAAGGACTCTAACTGAGGCAAGCAGTAGCACGCTCAAGGGTCGCCAAGTGGCTGACCACCGTGATACCCCACAGAGTGAAGGACGTCTCTCAACAGAAACTCCGACCTCGGCCGTCCCAAGGAGGGAAGCGCACGTGTCTAGGCGTAAAGTCGATTTCCAAAGACAAGGGGAGTCGCGTTCTAGCTCGATGCTCTATTGGTGCTAAGGGATGGGTGCTCTCACTCACGATCCGCGGTGATGGCAACAAAGTAGCTAGGCGCCTACTCTCTCTCACGCGGCATAATCAAAAGCATACTAAAAGAGCAAGCACAAGAGAGGAGTCGGAACGCGTACCTCCACGCCTAGGCGTGGGGAAGGAACCCCGGCCGTGGGCCAACAACCCCGATACACTGAAGACCAATAAAATACAACCCAATGGTGGCCCACTCCTCGCAGGGAGGTAAAAGGCTACAAGCGACGCATTCGGGGCTGCCGGGCACGGGCTGACGGGCCGCACTCGGTGACGGGCACGATGCTGCAGAATCGGTGTCGCGCGCGCCTGGACGGAGATGGGTCCCACGGGCTGATGCGACGTCCGATCGAGGCGCCGTCAGAGAGGACGCGTCGCTGACTGCTGGAGGAACGCTCCGGCCAGAGGGGACGCGCTGGGTGCGCCGGTGGTGGCCGTGGGTGCTGCTGAAAACCAGGTCTGGTTCTGTGGTCGCGGAACCGCGCACGCCGCCGGTAAAATCTGGAACTCGGTCGTCCGGTGCCCGAAAAGGTCCGGGCCAGTTGGAGATGAGAGCTGACTGGTAGAGGAAGCCCTCGGCCAAACGGCGCGGGCAGACGATGCCGGTACGAGTCGCAGGAGCCGCTGGAAGTTGGTGTTGATTCGCTGGCCGGACTGTGCAGGCACGCCGGTGCAACCCCACGAGAACGACTGCCACGGACGGTGACGACGTCGAAACGCGACGTCGTCGGCGGCGTTGGACAGGAGACCTGGAGATCTACGAACCCTGAAGAAACCAGGGTAAAAGGCGCAGCGTGGAGGCCTGGGGAAAATTCGCAAGAAGGGCCTCCCTGCTGGGCGAGCAGAGAAGGGGGTGCTGACGCAGGTCGACGGAGAAAATCGGTACGGGCGGTGCCGACCTCCGATTGACGCGAAACCAGCGCCAACGCGAAGCTGATCCGCCAACGTATCTCCAGAAAATAGGAGGGAGCCAAACTCGTCCAAGAGAGGGGGCGAGATCTGCTGCAAGTCGGTGTAGAAATCTGATCTTCCGCACACGAACCGTAGACGAAGAAGAAGAGGGTAAAGGGGAACCCCGGAGTCCACCGGGGGCTGAGGCGTCGCACCTCGCCGATCTCCCGTCGCAGGAGAAGAGAGAAAGAGAGAGGGGGGCGCAGCCACCTTCAAGCACAATCTTCAAAATTCATTCATTCCATTAATTCTCACAAAAGGAAATTACATGCCTTATATATCGGGGGAGGGGAATTAGGGTTTCACCCAGCCAAGGGAGGAGGGGTGCGACCAGGACCTTCCCCATTCAAGGGGGGGGGGCGGCCAAGCCTCCTCCAATCAAGGAGGGATCAAGGGGAGGGGGGCGCCCAAAGAAGAAAGGTGAGGGAGGTGGAATGGGAAAGGGGTGTGCCCAAAAAGGAAAGAAGAGGAGGCAAGGTGGGGAAGGTGGCGCAGCCACCTTGGATGGGGAAGGGGGAATGCGCCCCAAACCCTAACCCTAATCCAAACACTATGGGCCAAGGCCAAGCCCAATAGTAAAAGAAAAAAAAGGACCCATTATCCCTACACATAGTCTGATAGCAATAAAACTAGATAACATGTCCACGCAGGGACTAATCCAAGGCCCACATGGCCTGAGCAAGCAGAGAAGATAGCTAGAAGATGCCGCCATCGCCGAGCCACAAGGAAGTAGCGGTGTGCCGGGTGCTCCGTCGAGGATAGCGCCGTGTGTCCTCACCACTTTTGAGCAGGGTGCATGTGTGGTTCTCGGAGTTTCTCTTCGGAGAGTGGTCACATCAGTGACTCCCCACTAGTCGTAGCCTTCAGACACGCGAGTGGCCCCACCATGGAGTGGTGAGGAGGCTACCCCGAGAGACGATTTGTAGGCTGGTTACCACCGGGCCCCACGTTTGACGCCAGAGTCTGGCTGAGGGGAAAACCAGTCAAAGGGCCAGACTTAGGACATATGGTCTGTGTGTGCACACGAGGTTGGGGGCAGTAGGACCAGCGCTGACGAGCACGACCCCAACTAGTCACTTGTTCTGTGGTTACTTTTACGGTGTCTCAGTTCCCGCTGGGCCGGAGGGAGACACCCGAGGTGCGGTTTGAGTCGTCAGTGGATGCATCCGGCCTTGCTTCTGGTGGGCAGGTACTCCTGTCACGTGAGACGTGACTCTCCTGTTTCCGGGTTCCGTTTCCCGTCTGCGAGACGAGATTTTCTAGATCGACCAGTGTTTTCGAGGTAGTGGCCAAGGTGCTAGTAGCTTTACCGAGATTGTGTCTTGTTGGTGCAGTGTCCGCGACCGGGTGGTCGGGGTTGCACCTTGGACAGCGTGTCCAGGTTGGCCGTGTCCTGGGAGACAGGCCTCTACGGCAGGGTTGCCATGGGTTTTACCTGGGTGAGTGGTGTTAGTGTGGTCCGGTTCCCAATGGTGAGATCGGGATTTCTCTTTCTGCTTAACCAGTACTGTAGGAGTAATTATAGTGCCGAGTTTTGACCGGCCACCTAGTTACTGTTCCTACTGCTACTGTTGTTCTTGTACTTACTACTTTCCGTGCCGCCGTTGTTCTCAGGTCGGGTTCCGCGGGATCCCTACTGAGCCAGTGACAGGAGGCTCACCCCTGCATTTCAGGTGCGGCGGTTCTTCCTCGAGATTCGAGGGTGCAGTGTTGCGGAGTTCTTAGTTGCCAGCTCGCCGGGTCGAGTGTTCACTTGGCATGTGGTACGTTTTACTCCTTTAGATTGTACTTTCTATTGGACTAGACTCTGTTGTAGCAGTAGTTATTTATTTATGTTAATTATTGTATTGTCCTGCTTTATTTCCTATTTCTTTGTACCTCCACACTCCTTTTAGCCCTTCCGAGCCCTCCCAGTTCGTGGGCGGCAGGCCAGGATTCGAATGGTATCGAGTTCTTCCCGGTATCCGGATCTTGGGTTGTCACAGCTGGTATCAGAGCGGTGGTTGTGGACGTACATAGGAATTCGAGATATTACAGTGATCGGAGTCCATAAGATCCAGTACAGTCGGCAACTGGCTTAGTGTTTTGTGTTTATTTTTTGCTTGATTTTTTGCTTGAGAGCTTGAGTGCGCTGCGTGGCACTGTGATGGCGGTTGCTATTCACGGCTTTCGTGCCGGCGTGGGATGTAAGGATCGAGGTTGAGAGCTTCTCCCTCATCGGTGGTGATCCCGGTTGTCCAGTGTTGGGCAGAGGTTGCTGGCAAGTGTGAGTTTGTGGTGCTACGTTCGAGGCGTTTACCGCGATGTCAGGTGGCTGGCGAGGATTCGTCATGGTTAAGTGGCCGTGAGCGTGCTCTGAGGGAGCTATTGTTGAGTCTGGCTACTCCAGCGTGGGTTTATCCAGCCCCGAGGCATTGAGGTTATGATTTAAGGTGGCAGAGCGGGTGCTCTGATCGAGAATTGTGCTCGGGTGAGCTGAGGATCTTCTCGGTGAGCTACTGTTTCGTCGAGCCTGATGTTCGTGTCATGCTCTATGGCGTCAGAAATGACGTGTCGGTCCTAATTATTTTACGGATTTTGAGGCAGGATTGAGATTTGGTGTCCCAGTAAGTTCTTGCTCCTGTGCTCTGGTGTGCGAATGGGTTGTGTTCGCCCTGGATTTGGTTTGAGTTGTGAAGGTTCCGCGGTGGTTTCGGGACTCGAGGGTGAGCGTTGACAGTTGTCGATTATGGCTCGTGTTGCGGCTCTTGGGGTGGCGTGTTGCAGTTCGAGGAATTACAGCGGTGGTGCATCGAGAGATTCTATACTTGTGGTCCAACGTGACACTCGCCGAGTGTGTCGGAGGTGCTGACCTGACGTAGTGATGGTTTTCTTGGTGCTGGATGGTGCTGCTTCCAGTGTGCGTGAGATTCGAGATCAGGTCGGGCGTGGAGTTTTTCCGTTGGTCGGAGGTATGTTGGTTTCTCCTTTGGTTGGAGAGATTGTGTTTGGCTAAGGTTCGTCGTCTTGCATTATGTTCTCGGATTTGGTTGGCCTCTGTGTGCCATGAAGTCCGTGCGAGACGTGTTCCCTGTTTTGGCAAGGTGGTTGCCTGTGAGAAGTTGTGCACATTTCCTCTGGTGTAAGGGTGATGGCGCTATTCTGGAAGGACAAGTGTTGGTTGGGCGGTGTTTGAATTCTTGGCTGGTGCTGGAATTTTTCGATGCGTGGTGGATCGGAGCCTGCAGAGTTGCAGAGGATTGCCAGATTTGGGAGTGAATCTGTGCTTTGGGTTCGAGGTAATGGAGTTTTCCTCACCCTATTTCCTGAGGTTGACCGGCCAAGTTGTGGATTGTCAGGATGGCGAGTCCTCAGTTGCCGTGTTGGCTGTGCGTGTGGATCAGAGTGTGCAGCGGAAGCCTAGTGGGCCTATGACCCACTGGTTCAGGATCGCAACGTTGGTTACTACGAGCGGATTCTTGAGATTGCGTTGAGCATCGGAGGATTGGTTCCTCGGTGTGAGACGTGTTATTGCCGTGCCGTTGCTCGAGATATCGTGGTTCTTGGCACTGGCAGGATGGAGTGTTGGGGGAAAATGTTGGCAAGTGTGCCGCATGAGTACCCTGTTCCTATGATGGAAGCCATGTCAGGCATCGATGTTAGGCCTGGATAGGGTTGTTGAGGATGTCGTCTGACGGAGGTCGAGGACGTGATGGTCAGAGTTGGTGGCTTGGTGCCCGACTTATGTTGCCAGTCGTGTCCTCGGATGAGATCATCTTTGGAGAAGTGATCTCTGGCAGACTATGGGTCCCAGTTGGCGGCTGTGAGTGGTTGGTGAGCCTAACCGTGTGATTGACCACAGCAGTGTTTGTTGGTCATATGGTCGTGTCGGATTGTGACGGTGAGATATTTAAGTGACTGGGGACCCAGAGTGCATTGGTCGTGGTGTTGGCGACTAGGTTGTCGTAAGATTGGGTGGCACTTTTTCTCCCCTAGAGATGTGTGCCATAAGTTGTTCAGGTGGTGTCCCATGGCTCTGTGGTAAGGGCGGAATCAGGATTGGCAAATGTCCACTTGGATTAATTAAGACGAAGGATTTGATGAGACAAGACGAAAGAGTGACGCTTGTGCATGGAGGTCCGTGATGGGACATTGGTGTCGCAATGGTTTTCCCTGGTTTGGTGACCAGCATGGGATGGTTCCCCTATAAGTCTGAGTCGAGTGAGGTGATGACTGAAGACTCATGAGTCTTGTCGTTGGTTTTGTCGTGCTCCCCTGAGAGGGTTGAGTTAGTGCGATAATCGAGATCGGACGTAGTGTCCGAGAGGAGTTCAGCTCGAGATGTGGTAATTATCTGTGTGTGAGTCAGCGGATGGCTTGTTGTGAGTTAGATCGTGCCCGTTGGGCCGGTGGATGTTTCCCGTTGACGAGCAGTTGGTGACCGGCATGTGGTCTTTCACAGATAGAAGATGTTGTTGGTGGTGCATCGTGAACGGTGAGAGCCGTGTATCGGGGAGACCTTTGGTGGTCGTCTCCGTGATGTGCCTTTCCGGATGGGATTTGGGCTTTGTCGGATTTTATCTTCCGACAGAGTTGGCACAGTGATATGTCTGGCTTTCAGCTTGCCATGTGTGAGGTGATTCTTGGTGCTAAGTCGATGTTCTGGTTGCGGTCTATTGAGATGATTGCATGAGCCGGTGGAGGTTATATATTGGTTGTTCCTGTGAGAAGGGTGTGCGACCGGTCAGCTGGTTGTGAAGCTGGTGTGTATTGTCTGCCGACCATGGGATGGATCGGTAGCTGTTTCTCGTGATGAGGACTGCGTTTTCTCGGTGAGCGAGATGGTGGCAGCAGTGCCAAGATTGATTTTCGTTGTGACTGTGGTGATACCAAACTTGTGCTTTTGTGTTCTTCCTGCTCTAATGGCCGGTGTGTGTGCGGCATGTGGAGCGAGATGTCGTTCGTGGTGTTAGTCTGGCTGTGTCCCTCAGGATCGGTGTTTTCGTGAGAATCGAGGTTTTCCGTGCTGGGGCTTTGACAACGTTGTCAGTTGGTTAAGGTGTTCTTCCCCTGTGTCTTGGTGCTAGTCCTGAATTTTGAGGACAAAATCCCTTTAAGGGGAGAGGGATGTAATGCCCCGGGTTTTTCGGATTTGGATCTGTGGGTTTCGGATCGTCTTTTTGCGGGTTACGGATTGTGTCCGAGTGGGTTTCGGATTTTTATACCGGATTGTCGGGCCCAATGGTGGTGTGCCCGTGAGTTTTCTTGGGTCCGTGGTGTTGTGAGGAGCACGCCGGTATTTTTCTGGATTTTTCGGAGCGCCTGTGTGGGTCCCTGGTTGCGTTCTAGGTTTTACGCGTGTTTTTCATCTGTCGGACCTTCAGAACCCTGTACAGGGTGAACCATTGTGTTCTCTGACTCCGGGACATTACCGCTGCGTTGTGCGTCTTCCGAGGATAAAGGAGGTGATTTTTCCCTATTTTTCTTATTTTTGGTAATTTCTGGATTTTCTATATATAACCCCCCTTTTTTCTCTCTCTCCCCATCTCTCATTTCTCTCTTCCCTCCCTCTCCCTTCTCTCACGTTCTCTCCTCCCCCCGTCTCACTCCAGCCGGCCGACGGAGGAGACGAGGGTGAGGCGGCGTGGCTCGTGGGGCGTGGAGTGACGGGCACGGGATGAGGATCGCGATGGTGGAGGTGATTCGTGGGATCGCGAGCCGGTGAGGGTTTAATCGGCGTTTCTTCGCGGATCGGCGACCTCGGGGCACGAAATATTCGGTGGAGGTAGGGAGATGGGCCCCCAGCTCATGCATTCCCTTTCCCGCGAGTTTTGTAGGCTGTGGTGAGTCAAGCGGGCTATTTGGAGCGTTTTGGGAAAAATCATGTTTTTAGGGCTTGCACGTAGATCCGCCGTTTCAGACCGATTTGGGGTCGTAGATACATGCTAGGGGTGTCGGGGGTGCTTCCCCCTTGTTTTCCCCATCATCCATGGATGATCGGGGCGTGGAACGGGTTTTTGGGAATGTTCCCACCGTCCCGTTCTCGGGTGAGTGTAGCGCTCCTTCCAGAGACCGCCACACTCACTGGCGGCCCAAGGTAGGCGCGTCAGAGACCCTGGCGGCCTAAGCTGGGTGCGCCACTTGTTACTATTATGTCGGCAGGGGTTTCTGTCGTCTAGCAGCCGCACGATAAATTGCCACACTGGGTGGCAACCGAGACTTCGACCGCTACTCCATTTTGATCACTGTGCCTCGGAGCACGTGCTTTTTGACCGATTGTGAGTCTTGCGCCCTTGGCGACCGTAGGTTCGACCGCCAGAGGAATTGTGGCGGACCAGAGTTGGGGCGCTAGAAGTCGTGTGGCGGTCTGGGTAGGACCGCCAGGCCCTGTGTAATTCATCTTCTGGCGGGCCAAGGGTGGACCGCCAGAGTCCCTGTGGCGGACCAGAGTTGCACCGCTAGAGACTGTAGCGGCCCAAGGTTGGACTGCCTGGCTCTGGGCTGCACCGAGTGGTTTGCAGTCCCATTTCTCTTCGACCGGGGTTCCAGTGAGTTGCGGTCGGCCTCGTGAGTCATCGCTTTGTGGTTTTAGACCTAGGGATTAGGCTAGATTGACTGCCTTGTGCTGTTGCGTATGACGGTCTTAACCCCGAGTCTTGTGACTCAAGGTCCGTTGGATTTAGTGAGTCTGGAGGACTGCCCAGAGTCCAGTGGCTCGGTGGCACTTGGTCCTTCGTGACTTTTGCGCAGGGTGCGTGTGTGGTTCTTGGAGTTTCTCTTCAGAGAGTGGTCACATCAGTGACTCCCCACTATTCGTAGCCTTCCGACACGCGAGTGGTCCCACCAGGAGTGGTGGCAAGGCTACCCCGAGAGAGGATTTTTACGCTGGCTACCATCGGGCCCCACAATTGACGCCGGAGTCCGGCTGAGGGGAAAACCAGTCAGAGGGCCAGACCTAGGACGTATGGTCTGTGTGTGCACACGTGGTTGGGGGAAGTAGGACCAGCGCTAACGAGCGCGACCCCAACTAGTCACTTATTTTGTGGTTACTTGTACGTGTCTCTGTTCCTGCTGGGCTGGAGGGAGAGACCCGAGGTGCGGTTTAAGTCATGAGTGGATGCATCCGGCCTTGCTTCTGGTGGGCAGGTACTCCTGTCACGTGAGACGTGACTCTCCTGTTTCCAGGTTCCGTTTCCCGTCTGCGAGATGAGATTTTCTAGATCGATCGGTGTTTTCGAGGTAGTGGCCAAGGTGCTAGTAGCTTTACCGAGGTTGTGTCTTGTTGGTGTGGTGTCCGCGACCGGGTGGTCGGGGTTGCACCTTGGACAGTGTGTCCAGGTTGGCCGTGTCCTGGGAGACAGGCCTCTACGGCGGGGTTGCCGTGGGTTTTACCTCGGTGAGTGGTGTTAGTGTGGTCCGGTTCCCGATGGTGAGATCGGAATTTCTTTTTTTGCTTAACCGGTACAGTAGGAGTAGTTGTAGTGCCGAGTTTTGATCGGCCACCGAGTTACTATTCCTACTACTACTGTTGTTCTGGTAGTTACTGCTTTTCGTGCCACCGTTGTTCTCAGTTGGGGTTCCGCGGGATCCCTACTGAGCCAGTGACAAGAGGCTCACCCCTGTGTTTCAGGTGCGGCGGTTCTTCCTCGAGGTTCGAGGGTGTAGTGTTGTGGAGGTTCTTAGTTGCCAGCTCGCCGGGCCGAGTGTTCACTTGGCATGTGATACGTTTTACTACTTTAGACTGTACTTTCTATTGGACTAGACTCTGTTATAGTAGTTGTTATTTATTTCTATTAAGTGTTGTATTGTTCTGCTTTATTTTCTATTTCTTTGTACCTCCACACTCCTTTTAGCCCTTCCGAGCCCACCCGGTTCTTGGGCGGCGGGCCAGGATTTGAATGGTATCAGGTTCTTCCCGATATCCAGATCTTGGGTCGTCATAGCATGGATAGGTTCGAATAAATTAGTCTGGAGAACACCGACCGCTTGGAGAGCCGTCTCAAAAGCATGGAGGACCGTGCCATGGTCTCTGACCGATCTATCCAAGGTCTGGTTGGAAGGATGGAGAATGTGGAGAGACTCCCCCGCCAGGAGCTTCCTGGAGTTGTCCCGGCCCCACAGGTTCCCCCTCCGGCGCATGTTATCCAGCCCGCCCCACTTAGGGCTGAGAAGCGACAACCACGTGCCCCTGGTGTTGAGGACTACGGGTCTAAAAATGAGCATGGGGAGATGGCCGACACCATCATTGTCACCGACCACGAAGGGATGATGAGGACGAGCGGGTCCTTAGGACGGTGCAGGCAGACCCTCCCACTTTTGACGGGTCCTTAGACCCGAAGGTGTACCTTGATTGGGAGGCCGACATGGACCGGTATTTCGAGTGGTTTGAGATGATAGACCACCGAAAAATCAAGTTTGCCAAAATGAAACTGCTAGGGCAGGCACAAACTTATTGGAGAAACATGGAGAACCTGTTGTTTCTGCGTCAGGAGCCCCAGGTAGAGACGTGGGGTAAGATGAGGGACAAACTTAGGAAGAAGTACCTCCCTACCTCCTACCGCCAGCGTCTCATAGACAGATGGCAGAGTCTCACAAAAGGAGATCGGTCCGTCTCCGATTACATCGCCGAGTTCGATGAATACTTTTTACGATGTGACGACACGGAGGAGAACTCCCTTACTGTCTCCCGATTTCGGCGTGGTCTGCGGCCACACCTACAGTATGAGCTTTTCCGCCGCAAGGTGGACACGTTGGAAGATGCGTACCAGGTTGCTCTCGAGGTGGAGCAATTTGAGGCAGAATTTGCTCCTACTCTGCGCTAGGGGGTCCCATATCTGCGTGTGTCTGACCCTAGGACCACGCCTGGTTCCTACACTCGATGGCCCGTGGCCCGCCCCCAGGAACCTCCTCGCCAAGACCTTGCTGCTCCTAGGCGCCCCCTCCCTCCGAGGGATCCTCCCCCTCGCCAGCAGGCACCCGTCCCTGCCCCTAGACCTGCCCAACCTGCCATACCGACTCGACCACCCCTACTTCCTACACCCCCAGTCCGTCCTATGGACAAGGGTAAGGGGCCGATGGTTGGTGGAACATCCCAGGGCTTCAGGACTCAGGGAACCTGCTATAGGTGTGGTGGGGTTGGCCACTATTCGGCCAAGTGTCCCACTCGGGAGTCACTTGTCATCTCTAATCCATCTTCCAGCGTCCCCACACCTGAGTTGGTGCCGATCAGTTACGAGGCTGATCAAGATTTAGCGGATGAGTTATTTGATGAACTCATGGAGGGAGAACAGTTGATGCCCCAGGTACCAACATCAGAGTGATGTACAACTGGGAGTAGTCAGGTGCATCCTTACCCAGCCCCAGGTGAGTGATGACTGGCGTCGTACCACCATCTTCCATACATTTTGTAGGCTGGGAGGAAAGGCCTGCAAGGTGATCATTGATAGCGGGAGTTGCATTAACGCCATCTCTACGGGCACGGTTAAGCCTCTGAGTTTGATGCCCGTAGATCACCACACACCTTATAGAGTTTCTTGGGTGGATTCTACTTCCATCCCGATCAGGCTGAGATGTCTGGTGCCACTACAGTTCCAGGCTTACCATGATGAGATCTGGTGTGATGTGTTGCCTATGGAGGTAGGTAGCATTATCCTAGGTAGGCCTTGGCTGTTTGATCGGGATGCCTCCCTCCAAGGTCAGTCGAACACTTGCACATTCGACCACGGGGGCCATAGGATCACCCTCCATCCCACCCAATGATGGGAATCAACACCGGGCACTGACATTTTTAATTTGCATTTGTGTCCTTTTAGTTTGCTTTTATATTCTTGGGAAAGTATGTTTACAATTGTAAGGCTTTATAAGCCAATGTGTCATTCCCTAAGGATCTTTGGGTTTATTTACAAAATGTCAGTAGGTCCAGCAAGGGGGCCCCACTCCTTTCTCATTGGTCCACCTAAGCCATAGGGGTCCATGTGGGGCTGGTCAACTATCCTAGGTGGCTTCTAGATGGTTTGACATTCAAAGGGGACAAGTGGATTAAAAGTCCAAGTTGGAAGCTTCATAGTCAAGGGGGCGCCCCCCTCTTAATGCTATTTTAATGTTGTTCCAAAGCACATGAGAGAATAACTTTTGAACTCCCTCTTTTACCCCTCCCAATTCTAGATCTAGGGATATTTACAATCTTTTTATATTTCTTATAAATACCATGTATTTCCATTTTTACTAGAATTAATGAATGAAAAATATGTGAAATTGGCTTGAGCCTCCTTGGAGGGTGCGCCCCTCTCCCCTCTCCCTCTACTGTGTTTCTTCCTCCTCCAGCCTTCCAGGGTGTGAGACCCATTCTATCTCTTCCTCTCATCCTCTGAATTCTGATTCTGCCGCCGCCGCCGCCGCCATCGCACCGCCGCCATCATCGTCGGAGTTCTGTCCAAATCAGGATAGAACCTCGAACTCCAGAATTTTATCTTTTGTTCTTGTTGTCTGATCAAGCCCAAACTTTGAGGGCTTGTTCTCCTTGTCACCCCTAGTCTCCAGTTTAAATTTCGTGCCATTTGGCTTTCGTTTGGTATTTTTCCCATATTTCTTGTTTCCCCCGTGTAATCTGCCATTCTACAGATCCACGGGATAGTGTCACCTATTTATATTTTTCCCACCCCCTTTAAAATTTCTAAAAAATCCACAAAAATTGCTCAGTGTTCCTCACGTTCCCACCTAGCTCCCATAATTTTGTTAGCCCCTGGAAAAATCATTTACCCCTCGGTCAAAGGTCAGTTTCAGGCAGATCCCCTTCTGTCCTCAGTGTCTGTAAACAGATCCACAGAAAAAATATAGTCTTGCAGAGCCTCCCAATTCCCATTCTTTCGTTGGATCAATCTGAAAACAATATATGTTGTAGATCTGGGAGTTCTCTTTTCAACGCCACCGGTCTTTCCTCGATCTGATTCCGGATCTGTGAGAATTAATTCTTGCTGCCGAGGCGTGTAAATCTGTTCCCTATGCAGGTCCGAAATTGCAGTCCGAGAAAAATTTACAAATAAATATCAAAAATCAACTTCAAGAGCCGCCACACCTAGGAGTCGACCAGGGACGTCCTGCCAACGTTCCAGCCAAGCGGCGCCTCCAGAAGATCTCAGGAAGGCGACGTTCCTTTGGAGGCCAAGGCTTGCTGTCCAGCGAGTAAGAACCGAGTCGGCGCAGTACCGAGTCGGACCAGCAGGCCGAGTTCGCCCCAAACGCCCGTCCAGCTTGTTGTCCGTCAACCCAGGGTCGGTCCTCCCGGGACCCACTTGTAGCCCTTTACCTCCCTGCGTGGAGTGGGGAACAAAATTCACTGTTGTAATTAAGTTTTTACCATTATACCGGGAGTTACCGTAATTGGCCGGGGTCATCTTCCCCACGCCCAGAGCGTGGAGGTATCGTGTTCGCTCTCTTACTCGGCGTTTACTTTACCCATATATTTTTGAATACCGCTGCATGTGATAGGTTATTAGCCCGTTATATCAATTGTATCACCGCTGCGAGAGAGTGAGTGTGATCCGTCCCGTGACTCGATCCGAGTACATGCGGAAAGTTGATACTCGAGAATCACTGCCGATTTCTCAACCGCGCACGGTCCAGCATTTCCCTCGCATAGGGACGATCACGAGCTAGAGTCCCAGGTCGTGTGTCCGTCCCGCATCACCCAGCCGAAGGATCCTTCTATCCGAGGACCAGCCGGTCCCAGCACTTCCACCCCTCCAAGTCAGGGGATAGTTGGTCCTTCCACCTCATACACGACGCAGGCTACTACCTCTTTGACTACTCCTAGCACAGGAGGCCTCCCACCCCAGAGGTTAATGATGATTAGCCCGCGAGAGATGGAGCAAGAGGTGACCGGGGGTAGCCCTATCCTTGCCGTTGTTGTCCGAGGAGTGGAGGATGTCGCTCCTGGGTCTGATAATGAGCACCCCCCAGAGGTAGCTACGATCCTCTGGGACTTTTTCGATGTCTTCCCGGAAGACCTCCCCGAAGGCCTTCCGCCTATGAGGGACATCCAGCATGAGATCGACCTTGTCTCGGGCTCGTCCTTGCCCAACCTTCCCCACTATAGGATGAGTCCCACGGACCATGCCGAACTTCAAAGGCAGGTCGAGGAGTTGATGAGCCGGGGATCTCTTAAGGACAACAAGAGCCCTTGTGTTGTTCCCGCATTATTGGCCCCGAAGAAGGATGGCACATAAAGGATGTGCGTCGATAGCCGTGGGATCAACAAGATCACAGTGAAGTATCGCTTTCCCATTCCCCGATTAGATGACTTGTTAGATATGATGTCGGGAGCCACTATCTTTTCTAAGATAGATCTTCGAAGTGGCTATCACCAGGTACGGATCACGCCTGGGGATGAATGGAAGATGGCATTCAAGACCAAGGATGGTCTTTATGAGTGGTTGGTTATGCCCTTCGGACTTTCCAACGCCCCTAGTACCTTCATGCGGTTCATGACCCAGGTTTTACGCCCTATGATAGGGGTCTTCTTGGTCGTCTACTTTCACAACATTCTTATCTACATCCGCACTAGGGAGGACCACTTAGACCACCTTAGGCAGGTCTGTGTCGTTTTGAGGCGAGAGAGCTTATTCGGCAACCCGAAGAAGTGTGCCTTCATGACTGATCAGATCACCTTCCTCAGGTTCATTGTGTCTAGAGAAGGAGTCTTCACTGATCCGGAGAAGATTAAGGCCATCAGGGATTGGCCCGAGCCCCGCACCCTCCACGATGTCCGGAGCTTCCATGGCTTAGCGACGTTCTATCACCGCTTCATTCGAGGTTTCACTTCTATCACTGCCCCAATCACTGATTGCATTAAGAAGGGGGCATTCGTATGGACTAAGTGTGGACGTCAAAAAAAGAAGAAGAGAAGAAAAGGAACGTTCCTGCGGCACGGGCGTCTTGAAACCTCGAGAGCAAGTCGAAGATGGAAAGGCCGAACAAACCCCATACCTCCTTCAAGCAGGACGAATATATACTCAGCGCTCCGCCACCCAACGAGAAGCCCTTCGGGCAGAAGAGATGGCCCCGGCTCTCCAATCGGCATTGTCGAAGGCCGAATCAGAAGAAACTCGGGAATGCAAACACATGTTCGGCACGCGCTGGAAATCACTCAAAGTCTTGAACTGGGACTTGGAGGCTCTGAACAAAAGCCCTGGGGGCTTGACGCCACAACCAAAGCAACACGGGAGGGCCGGCGTCCATCTGAATCACCGCTAAGCTGAGAAGAAATCTAATGGGTCTTAAACCGGTGTGGCTATACTTATACAGCCTTAAACCGGCGCGGCCCATTTCAATAGCTTTAAACGGGCGCACCCCGTTCAATGGCCTAAAACCTGCGCGCCCCGTTCATGCGGCTAATCCGACGCACACAACCCCGCGCCGGTTTAACCCCAAAGCATCCCATCACAACTCCGGTCCCCTGTTTCCTGCAAACGGCATGTCGAAGAACTACTTAAAATGGCAAAGTTCCCGCTTCAAACCGATGGGCAATCGACTATATCCCAAGAATGGGAATTTTCGAGCTTCGCTCCAGCCAGCCCATCCCCTTCGGTCACTGTCAACCAATCTGGTGGAGGTAGCTTCCCTACTCTACGAATCCCTCTACCTGCAGGCCACTCAACAACGTCGGATACGGAGCAGGAGAAGCATGAAAGCGACGGGGGCATTGAACTTCAGAGGGCTTCTTCCCCATCTCGACGGATATATATATGAAGAGAAGAACGACAAAGAAGGGGGCTCGAGGAGAGAGTCAGAAGAAAAAAGCTGAGAGAATGGGCTACTGAAGAGAAGACTGGGAGGTTCTGGAGTTCCCTCAGAAGAAAACGAAGAAGCCCCGTCCCTGCGCCTGCTAGGTGAAGAAAAAGAGAGATTAAGTGTGAGAGGAGAGAGGTGAGCCCGGGGGGAGGAGCTTGTGCTCCGTTCCCCCTCCCCCATCGATGTATTTCTGCCTTTCTCTCTAATGTATTCCTTTTTTGCTTTGGGGTAGATTCCCCACCGTCTTTCCCCTTGCGGATGAATAAAAAGAAAAGCTTTTTTTACAACATATGGTGTTCTACTGCTTCATCCTCTTTTCCTTTGTTCTTTCTCTCCGTCTCCTACTCATCCATGGTGCTTTGAAGCCTGCTCCTCCATAGCATGGTCTTCGAAGCAACCGTCGGAGGGATGAATATTCACAGCCTTCCTTGGCGGATATCTGCCCCATTTGGGGCTCCTACGAAGCTACTGCCCATGAACTGCTAGAACCCCTTGAAGGCTAGTCCTCGGGGCTTCTGCGTTCAACTGTGGGACACCGGACTATCGTTAGGCCACTCCGAGTTTTTGGGATCGTCCCAGAGTATTCTGTTTGACAATCCCTTATGTCGCCCCAGCAAACCTCAGTCTGGGGGTGGTGCTGCCCAATTTTTGCCAGGAATATGAACAACAAGAACGAACTAAGCTCCCTGAGAACACGAACTGAACTTTGGAGTTCCTAAACCCCTTGAACAAACCACCCAAAATTTAATCTTAACAGACAAACAAAACACTTTGAAACCTTCAAATCCACCTATCTTTGCTAAGTGAACAAACAGTCTAACCATCTGCTAGCCTGCAAGCCTTTGAAAAGAACAAAATGGTCTAATCCGACGCGCTCCTAATCCGGCGCGCACTTATCCGGCACGCTACCCCCCCCCCCGCGCCGCTTTAGCCCCACACTCATAAACACTTTTACCCCTTTTGGCTCCAAACCGGTGCGCCCCCTACGCGCCAGATTAAACCCTCTCACAAAACACCTCTCCACCCCTTTGCTCACATCCGAAACCGGCGCGCCCCTGCTATTGTGGCTAAATCGGCGCGCCCCTTTCTTTGCACCAAAACCGGCGCGCCCCTTTCTTCGCACCAAAACTGGCGCGCCCCTGCTATGCCATCTAAACCGACGCGCCCCTTCCTTGTGGCTAAACCGGCGTGCCCCTTTCTTTGCACCAAAACCGGCGCGCCCCTACTATGCCATCTAAACCGGCACGCCCCTTCCTTGTGGCTAAACCGGCGTGCCCCTTTGTTGCACCTAAACCGCGTAGGTCGATCCGCGTGCGAGGGCGCACGTTGGCGAGTTCGGGCTTCACACTTAACAACTCGCTTCCCCGGACTGTTCGTGAAGAGAAAATCAATGATGCCCCATGGTGTCAGATGTGGACCTCGGAATCCCCGACATGGCCATAGTCTGAAACCGTCTCAGGACAATAGTCCATCAACTTGACCCACTTCTATCGGGATCCAATCCCGTAATCCCATTAAACTTGCCGCACTCGTGGCAGACATTCGTACGGTTTTGTCGTCGTCTCTGATGCTTCAAATGCGAACTCTCGTCCGAACAATGAATGGTCCGTTAGTGACTGACATACATACTAGGATCTAATCCTGTGCTTGCATTAAACCTGCCGTACTCACGGCAGACATTTGTACAGTTTGTCACCGTCTCTTACGTTACAAACGCGTACTCCCATCCGAACAAGAGATGGTCCGTTAGTGATCGACATACATACCGGGATCTAATCCCGCGTTTGCATTAAACTTGCCGTACTCACGGTAGACATTTGTACGGTTTGTCACCGCCCCTTACGCTACAAACGTGGACTTCCGTCCGAACAAGAAATGGTCCGCCAGTGACCGACATACACGCATACATTGGGACCTTCGTTTCCCCGGACTGTGTATGAAGTGAAAATCAATGACGCCCCATGGCATTGGACGTAGACCTTGGGAACCATCCCGATATGGCTGTAATTCGGCGTTGCTCTCGGCCGATAATTCATCAAACCGAACTCATTCCCATTGGGATTCGTTTCCACTCTTTCATTAAAATCACCGTAAACTCAGGCATACATTCGTACGGGTTTATTTCCGTTTACGCCGTGCCTTCAATACGGATCCTTGTCTGAACACAAACTGGTCCATGAATGACCAACAAAATCTGAATGGAACGAGACGGCTCTCGTCTTCCCCAAACGCTACGTGTGGGAATATCAATAAGACCATCGTGAGTCACGTTTGGACCTCGGGTTCGCCCCAACCATGGTCATTGCCTGACCCACATCCTAGGCCTATAGCCAGCTATCTCTGTACACGTCTTTGTTTTGGAATCTAGTCCCGGGACACTTTCCCGCTGCCCTTCGACATCAAAAATATTAACGATGCCCACGCAAGCCTCGTTTGGACCGCGGGAGGCGCCCCCGGAATGGTCCTGACTCGATCTCTCACCGGGCCAATAAACTCGCTGATTCCCAACCACTCTAGCCGGGATTCAACCGAATGTCTCCTATCCCTTTGAACAATAAATTTGTCGTACCCCGGCATACATATGCCCCGATTTTCCCCGTGATGATCACGATTTTATGAAGCCGGACGCTCGTCCGAATATCAAAATGGTCCCTTGAATGACCGACATATTTCGAATGCTTGCTTCCCTGGACATCGGGCATTCCGACTGATTCGAGACCGTTATCGGCTTGTTTCTCCTGATATAGTTTCCTGGCCATGAGACCCTAATTCCCGATGATTAATCAAGGGTTTTCCCCTCTCCGAGGGGATGTAATTAACGTCGTAGCCTTTATGGTACGGCGGGTTCTCAGTCCCGACACGAACCACACAATCGTCTGATTAATCAGATTGAGCGCACCATGAGCTTCATCGAATCCCGAATAAATTGTCACTTTGTGACTGTCACGCCCACGCACTTAATAAACCCAATTAACAAATAAACAAAGAGCTTAATAAAAAGTGCGTCCACAAGTCTGGCACGCCTGGGGGGATTGAAACCACCCTTCATCTCTTCACCGGGGATCGGGGCCTCATGGCCTCCTAATAAACGATATTTGTCTTCTTTGATGAATTGCAGGTGTTGTCTTCGCAAACCCTATGGGGAGAAAAGCCGGACTAGGCGCAATTTTCTTTGTGGCCTCGAGGACGCTACTCCGAGGCATATGCAGCTTCCAGGAATCATGAAGGTCGCAAAAAAAAGAGAGAGAAGAGGAAAAGAGAAGAGGGAGGGGAAATCAAATCCCCTTTTCGCAAAAAAAAGTAGAAAATAAGAAAATAAGAAAGAAGAAAGAAACAAAAAGGGGAAGAGAAAGAATTGGCGAGAGGGGGTTGTATGGCCATATCCGTCGAGACCCGTGCTGAACAAAGATTACCACTATGGGAGTGATGCGGTGGAGCGGACCACTCATCCTCTCCCTGAGGGGGTGAGCGCTCTCCTGCGCACCCGCCTTTGGTCAATTACACAAAAAGGGAAGAGAAGAAAGGAAAGGACAAAAGATAAATTTGGCAAGCATTGCCGACCAAAAGGACAAGAAGAAGGCCGACATCCCGCCCGACTCTAGGAGGCTCCAAGTCTGCGGTGCAATGCCCTGGTCCGTTCGACCTTCCTGCTGCCTCTGTCTGACATAAGACGACCCCTCGAGTGGCTGTTAGAAGATCTGGCAAGCTGCAATTGTAGCTTGATGGATTCCTGCCCGCCGTGGGGAATGCTTTATAGCAATGAGGCCAAGCACGGTCACCACTCCCGAAGAGAGTATGCGCATACCCCGCCATGGGGGATAAGAAGAAGAAATATACCTTGCCATGGGGGATAAGAAGCAAGAAAGAATATGCGTCGCTCTTGGGAGCACATGAAGAAGAAACACACCCCACTCAAAGGCACAGAAGTCATAAAGGATGCACCCCGGCTTAGGGGCATTTGAAGAAGAAATATACCCCGCCATGGAGGCATAAGAAGCAACATACCTGCTCTGGGGCATAAGAAGCAGCAAAATCCACCCCCGCCATGGGGGCAAAAGAAGCAACACACCCCGCATGGGGGGCATGAAGACAAGAAGTCACACCCCGCCTGGGGGCATAGAAGCCATAGAGAATATACCCCCGGCCTGGGGGCACATGAAGGGAGTTCACTCCGACTCAAAGGCAGACAAAGCAAAAGCTTCACCGCGTCCTAGGGGCATAAGAAGCAATAGAGTTTCACCCCGACCCAGGGGCATAAGAAGCAGAAGACACACCCCGGCTTAGGGGCATTTGAAGAAGAAACATACCCAGCTCTGGGGCATAAGAAGCAACAGAATCCACCCTCGCCATGGGGGCATAAGAAGCAACATACACTTCACCCCAGGGGCATCTGAAACAGGACAAACAATATCCCCCGATTTAGGGGCATTTGAAGAAGAAGTATACCTCGACACGAGGGTGGAAGAATCACAACATACCCCGGCTTGGGGGCATAAGAAGCAATGGAGTCCCACCCCGCTTCGGGGGTACACAAAGAAAGAAACACACCCCGTATGGGGGACATATGAAACAAAAGAATACACCCTGGCTTAGGGGAATACGAGGAGAAATATACCCCACTATCGGGTGGAAGAAGCAGAAGAATCTACCATGGCCTGGGGGCACGATACGTAATAAAGTTATACCCTGATCTAGGGGCACGTGAGGAAAAGACACACCTTGCCTTGGGTGCACAAGAAGCAAAACACACCCCTCATGGGAGCACGTGAAATAAAGCTACCCTCCCCTTTTAGGGACATAAGAAACGAAAGATACACCCCGTGTCGGGGGCATGTGAAGAGAAAGATACCTCCCTTTGAAGGTATAGGAAACAGAAGATGCACCCTAACTTAGGGGCATCTGAAGGCGAATACCCCGCCATGGGAGCATATGAAGGGAGGGATACCCCGCCTTAGAGGCATTTGAAGAAACAACATACCCCACCACGGGGGCATGGAAGCCGTAAAGAATATACCCCGACTTATGGGGATCTGAAGAAGAAACATACACCCCGCCTGGGGACATAGAGGCCATAAAAAAGATACCCCGCCATGGGGGCATAAGAAGCATAAGAATTCACCCCCGCTCGGGGGCACCAGAAGGAAAGACGCTACCCCGCTCCGGGGCACCATAAGCAAAGACTACACCTCGTAGTGGGGGCATAAGAAGCAAAAGACTCTACCCCGCCTGGGGGCACAAAAGCTATAAAGAATACACCCCAACCTAGGGGCATGTGAAGAAGAAACACACCCTGCCTAGGGGCATAGAAGCGAGAAAGAATACACCGCGCTCTAGGGGCATTTGAAGAGGAAACATACACCCCACCTGGGGGCATAGAAGCCATAAAAGAATACACCCCGGCCTAGGGGCACGAGAAGAAGAAACACACCCTACCTAGGGGCATTGAAGTCAGAAAGAGCACACCCCGCCATGGGGGCACACGAAGAAAGAATACACCCCCGCCTACGGGCACAAAAGCAAAGAGGCCTACCCCCCCCCCCCCCCCAACCTAGGGGGCAGATGAAGAAAAGCTACACTCCAACCTGGGGGCACATTGAGAGAAGTACACCCCAGTCCGGGGGCATCAATGAGAAAGGAAGAGCAGAACAAAAGAACAGTCATGAGGTGGACGTGGTCCTTGCACCCACCTCTTCACAATAAACAAAGGAAGAAGAAGAGTAGAAAAGAAAGAACAGTCGTCAGGCAGACATGGTCTTTCCACTCGCCTCCCCACACAAAAGAAGAAGAGAAGAAAAGAAAGTGAGCCTCGAGGCAAACATGGTCTTTCACCCTTTACCTTCAGCCATCGGGGCTTCAATCCGACAGATATTCAGCCATCGTAGCTTCAATCCGATAGATATTCAGCCATCGGGGGTTCAAGCCGATAGATATTCAGCCATCGGGGATTCAATCCGATAGATATTCAGCCTTCGGGGCTTCAAGCCGATAGATGTTCAGCCATCGGGGCTTCAAGCCGATAGATACTCAGCCATCGGGCTTCAAGCCGATAGATGTTCTCCATCAGGGCTTCAAGCCGATAGATATTCAACCATCGGGGCTTCATGCCGACAGATATTCAGCCATCAGGGCTTCAAGCTGATAGATATTCAGCCATCGGGGCTTCAATCCGATAGATGTTCAGCCATCAGGGCTTCAAGCTGATAGATATTCAGCCATCGGGGCTTCAAGCCGATAGATCTTCAGCCATCGGGACTTCAATCCGATAGATATTCAGCCATCGGGGCTTCAAGTCGATAGATATTCAGCCATCGGGGCTTCAATCCGACGGATGTTCAGCCATCGAGGCTTCAAGCCGACAGATATTCAGCCATCGGGGCTTCAATCCGACAGATGTTCAGCCATCGGGGCTTCAAGCCACTAAGGCTGCAGCCACGGCCTTTCAGGACATTAAGGAGCACATGACCCAGGCACCTGTCCTTGCTTTACCTAATTTTTCTAAGGTGTTTGAGGTCACATGTGATGCTTCTGGGGTGGGTATTGGTGGCGTGTTGAGTCAGGAGTCCCACCCCATAGTATTCTTTAGCGAGAAGCTTAATGATGCCAAACTGTGATATTTCACATATGACAAAGAATTCTACGCAGTTGTCTAGGCATTGCGGTATAGGAGGCACTATTTGTTGCATCAGGAGTTTGTCCTCTTTTCTGATCATGAGGCCTTATGATTCCTCCATACCCAAAAGAAGCTGAACGCTCGCCACAGTCGTTGGATGGAGTATCTCCAGGAGTATACCTTTGTGCTCAAGCACAAGACAGGGGCGGAGAACAAGGTCGCCGATGTGCTGAGTCGGTGGATGATGATGTTGACCACCATGAATGTTGAGGTGGTAGGGTTAGAGAGGCTGAGGGATGCTTATGTTGATTGCCCAGATTTCAGTCCGATCTATGCAGCCCTTCAGGCCGGTCCCTCGCACGACTATAGCGAGTTTGTGCTACAGGAGAGTCACCTATTCGGGGTTACAAGTTGTGTATCCCACGGACGTCTGTTCGTGATTTTCTTACGTGGGAGATGCACGCGGGAGTTCTTGCTGGCTACTTCGGCCGGAACAAGACCATAGAGTCGGTTGAGCATAGATTCTATTGGCCTAGCTTGAAGAGGGATGTCGCTCGCATCGTGGCCCAGTGCCGCACTTGCGCTATGGCCAAGCAAAGGAAGCAGAACACCGGCCTCTATACTCCCCTCCCCGTCCCGGATAGTCCATGGCAGGACATTAGCATAGACTTTGTGTTGGGATTGCCCCGCACCCTCTGACAGCATGACTCTATCTTTGTGGTTGTAGATAGGCTCTCGAAGATGGCATTATTTATTCCGTGCTCCAAAACCTCAGATGCCTCTAGAGTTGCCGGTCTATTCTTCTCCTACTGTGTCTCCAGGTTCGGACTTCCACGCACTATAGTGTCTGATAGGGTGTGCACTTTACTACCTATTTCTGGAAAACCCTATAGCACATGATGGGCACCCAACTGTAATTCTCCACTGCCTACCACCCCCAGACCGATGGTCAGACTGAGGTTGTCAATAGGAGTTTGGGGGATCTCCTAAGGTGTCTTGTCCGAGATCGAGTCAGGGATTGGGATTTGGTCTTACCCTTAGTAGAGTTTGCATATAACATTTCGGTCAATAGGTCTATAGGTATGAGCCCCTCGAGATTGTCACTGGCCGCAGACCTAGGAAGCCCATAGACCTAGTCCCATCTCCCATCCAGTCCCGTGTGTCTGAGTTAGCCGAGTCTTTTGCTAGCCATATTAGACAGTTGCATGTGCATAATCGTCGTCACATTGAGTCCAGCAACGCATGAGACAAAGAATTGGCTGACGCCCATAGATACCACCGTGAGTTTCAGGAGGGCGATTCTATCATGATCAGGGTCAGACCTGAACGGTTTCCCTCAAGAGCCGTGATGAAGTTGCATGCTCGCAGTGCCGGTCCCTTTCGGGTAGTGAGGCGAGTCGGATCGAACGCATATGTTGTGGACTTACCAGAGGATTACGGGATCAACTCGACTTTCAACGTCTCGGATCTCGTCGCTTATAGCGACCCAGCGGTGATACCCAGTGAGCCCTTTGAGCCGTCTCCACCCATTGTGAGTGACACCACCCTAGAGTGTCCACCTCCAGCCTTGTTACCTCGCAGCGAGAGCAGATAGAATGTATACTAGACGAGCAGGTGACGACTACTCGAGGCGAAGTGTACCAGCTCTATTTGGTGCGTTGGAGGGGACGGCCCACGTCCGAGGACACTTAGATCACCCGAGACGAGCTACAGTGGATAGATCCAGATCTCCTGGATCGATACCAGAGCGACTCTGACCCTCACTCGATGGGGTCAAGCTTCTCCCACTCAGGGAGAATTGGTGAGGACACCAGAGCACGAGTACGGCTTGACTCAGTGAGCCGTCGGTACCGGACCCGTAGCACGACTTGGTTGACACCGACCTCTTTGTGGCTGGGGGACAGTCTGGAGTCGCCACCAGAGCAGTGATATTTCAGTACATATTTTTATACGTATTTGTACGGTATACATATTTGGACGTATTTGGTGTGTATTTAGCATGTATTTGGATTATATTTGGTTTGCATTATCTTGGGTTTTTATATTGGGTCAATAGTATAATAATTGACCATGTATTTGTATTTTTATTTATTTTGGTCTAAGGGGAATTAATTTGGTCCATGGGGATTAAAATATGCCAAGCCCCTTATGTTGACAATTAAGGAGAGGCGCCCCCTCTTTTGTCTCTTATGGGGTGATTATTTTAATCTCCTTGTCCCCCATTTCCCTAATATGCCCCTTTGACCAAGGGTATTAGGAGACATTTGGCTAGGTCTAGGGTTTGATTATATATATTCTCTTGTTGTATTTGATCAAAATTAATGAATGAATTATATGGAAAGTCATTTGGGCGCACCCCCTCTCTCTCCTTGTGTTCTTGATGTTCTTCCCTCTTCTTCCCCATTTCTTCTTCAGATCTGATCCTAGATCTTCAACCACCCTCAAATTTCTTCATCCTCCTCTCTTCCTCTATCTTCTGTGATCGTTCACCTCCACCGCCGCCGTCGTTCGTGCCGCCATTGAGCCTTCACAAGCCGGCCATCATCCTGCTATCCCAGAACTTAGAGTTGCAGGACAGCAGTTTGGTGAAAGGTCTGGTATGGGAGATCCGACCGTTGGATCGTGCTAAAACTTTGAGGGTAGGTTCCCCCCATCACAGTCCATTCCCAGTTTAATTGTGAGGTTCATCCGAACCCGTTTTCCCCCTGTCACAACCAGCTGTTCATATTCCCCAAAGTCTGCCTGTGTGCAGATCTGCGGGATAGATCTTGGTAGCCGATTTTTCCACCCCCTCAAATGTTGTCCAAAGTTTACAAACAAATTATGTGCATCACCATAACCCTCCCCTATACCCACCATAAAAATCCGAGATCCTAATTCATCCATTTGATCCTCGGTAAAAGCCATTGATCAGGAGGTTCAAGTTCTGTTCAGCCTGTTCTGTATTTCGGGATAGTGTGCTCAGTCAAGTAGCAGTCGCTCCCATTTTCATTCCAGCCATTGGACGAAGCTGTAGTTCCACTATGTCATAGGATTTTGAATCCTCTTTCCAACGGTACCTATTGCGTCACGATCCAACGCCGGATCTGGGAGTACGAGCCGTTCTCGTCCTAGTGCACAGATCTGGCCAGAAACACAGCTGCGGGACAGCCTTGGGAATTAATTCCCAAGAAATCGCCCGACTCCATTCCGGTGACCGCCGCTCCCGGGGATCGACCCGGGACACTCCAGAGACGCCCCGCTGGTCGCTGCAGCTAGGAGCCCTCTCGGACGTCGTCGTACCAGTAGCGGGTCCCACGTGCTGTCTTGCGGGTCCTCGTGAACAGTATTGAACCGGCTGACCGCGTCCGCCCGAGCGCCATCGACTGTTGCCCGTCAACCCGAGATTGGTGCTCCCGGACCCCACGTGTCGCCTGTTACCTCCCTGCGTGGAGTGGGTGTTGACACCTTGAAAATGAGCAAGGGCAGAAGCAGAATTGAAAAGAAGATTAGACCAACAGTGAAAGATCAATGACGAAGTTCGTCAACCATCTACCCTGCTGAAGCCTTTCGCCGGCCAAGCTGATGTCCGGTGCCATTGTCAGTCAGACGGCGGGACTGATGAAGCAGCAGTCATCCGACTGATGAGACCTCCTAGCACATTCTAACAAGAAGCCTGGAACCGGCAAATGAAGATTGTAAAGGCTTTTACAAAGTCAGAACAAAAGAAGAATCATCTCCACAAACTATACAGCCGGCTGAAGTCTTCTCATACTGAACCTGATGTCCGATCTTGTCATCGTTCAGGTGACAATACTGATGAAACCCCAGTCCAATGACTGATGAAGGTTCCTTTGGTCCACTTGAGTCCAACAACAAATTCCTGATACAGTTCCGATATGTTTATAGAGCTAATAGTTCTAAGTGGAGCTTAAAAGCCCTAAATGGGCCTATGAAATGGGCTTAGGGGTGTGGCATCCAGGCCCCCTCACTCAAATCGCACGCCGCGCCGGGAGCTACTGTCATCTCAGGCGCACCGTGAAGATGGAGTGGAGTGGCACGCCGACTTCCACCTGCCGAGAGGGTAAGAGGATCGGGTCTATAAAAACCCACCCCTTCAAAAAGCAAAAGAAGAGGAGGAGGAGGCCAATTGATTAGAAGAACAAAAAGGAAGAGAAGAGACCACCAAGAGACCAACAGAGAGAGAGAGCCTCCTCCGCTGAGAAAAGGGAGAAGAGATCAATCCGAAGAGAAAGAGAAGGAGAAGAAGCTCCAGGTGGGCAGTAGGGGAGGGAGAGGAGTCAATGCTCCGCCCTCCCCCATGTTTTCTTTTCTTCTTCATGTAATTATACGAGCCTTGTCTCGATTCCTCGGATGTAACCGGGATATCCTGGCCCTGGCTCATCCCCCCTTTTCCTCACTCACTTCTCGTGGTTGATTTGAGTTTTGGAATGATGCAATGAAATGGAATGTCACGATGGCCCGTTTGGGTACGAAATGATTGAAATATCTGCTATCTGTCCCCCCCCTTTTTTTTATCCGCTGTTCTTCGAAGCGTTTGTTTGCTTAGATGCTCCGGATTTCCGGCTCGAGTCGTTCTCTCGTGAAGGATGAAGACGGAGCCCCAACCCTCATTCAATGGGTTATTGGGCTCTGTCCCCCTCCTTCCCTCCCTTGGATGATGGACTTTCCCGCATATCATGGATTTCTGCCGAGCTCCCGGCTGGTTCGGGGTCAGAGACATCAATCTCTTGATCGTCCGAGCAGCAGGTGACCAGAAAAACACCTCACATCCCCGAGGGTTTAATAATGGATGATCTTGCCCTTCGACTGATGCTAGCCTCCCTTAAACCCCTGACCTTCACGCCCATAAAACCTTTGTGATTGATTCCCCCATCTGAAATCCTGCCTGAAACCCCCCCTTTTGAAACCAAAAGAACTAGGAACAGGGGGCCGGAACCTTCCCGGCGCCCCGAACAGTGCGCCATGAAGAGACCTTCCCGGCGCGAGACTTCCCACGCCGATAACCTCCATCCCCAGCTTCTCGGTGCCAGGAACAGCACCTTGTGAAGAAGACTTCCCGGCGCGGTGAGTTTTGGCGCCGGGAACCACCCCTCTTGCCATACACCCTTTGACACTATGGATTCTCTATCCCTTGAACCCCGGATGAAAGCCTCCCTGCCACCAGCCAAGAAACCATACAGATACCCCTTATAGTCTACTAGATGTAGCCTGTTATTCTGTCAAAGGGCACCCCGGGTCATCATATGCACCTCAGGGATAAAGATTAATGGGGATAACCCCCACATAACCTTACGAGCCAAGGGAGCTCTGCCACTGCATAAGCTTCAATGGCCTCAAAAGGGATATTAAGCTAGTGCTCCAAGCACATACACGGGGCAGGGGTCCAATACCCCTCTATTGTGGCTTTCATCCCGGCACTCCGTGGGTGATTGCCTATCATTCCATGGCAAAGGCTGATTCCAGGGGACGTGCTACCCAAATTCTCTCAGGATGATGAAAGACAATATTAAACTGTCCCCGGGACTCTGCACATCGATGGTGAAAGAGGTCCTCTATGCTGGATTGGTCTTCCCCAGTTCCTCTCTGTTGTGCCCCTGTGTGGTTTTGATGATGACTGACACACCATGAGTCACACTGAGGTGTGCTAGATGACTGATTGACTGCTTGAATATCTGATTGCTTTATCTGATTGTTTGCTTGAATAGCTAATTCATGAATATGGCTAGATTGGGGCAACGCAGTGGCTAATTGTTTGCTGTTTGCTCATGCATTTCAAGTCTGTACATTGGGTTCACATCTTCAAGTCTGTACAGCCGTTTGCATTGGGTTTAAAGTCTATACATTGCACTGTTCCTTTCATCTTCGTGTTGTTCATGATCACTACACTTCGTGTTGTTTCCCCTCACTAACACAAAAAGATTTCGTGTCATCTGAGCTTACAACACTCCGTGTTGATTCCTATGCTTTACAAGAAATAGCTGCTAAGAGGTAATACTTCGTGTGTCCGTACTGTGTATGTCATACTTCGTGTTGTTTATATTTACCGTCCTTCACTTCACGTCGTATGTCCGTGTTGTTTCCATTATATCTCGTGTCGCTCCCTTTGTTTTTAGTAGTTTACTTCGTGTCGTTTCACTTCATGTCATTTTGACTTCGTGTCAATTACTGTTCTGTCTTCGTGTTGTCTTCACTCCGTGTCGATTTCTGTCCTCATCGTCTTAGTGTTGTTTTCACTTCGTGTCAACTTCACTTCGTGTCATCTCTTTGTATTCTGTCTTCGTGTTGGTTTTTCGTTTTAGACTTCGTGTCTTTCTCGCTTTGACCACACTCCGTGTCGATTTCAGTTTTCGTCTTCGTGTTGTTTTCAACTCGTGACGGCTTCTGTCATCTGTCTCCATGTCGTACTTACTTCGTGTCGGTTACTATTGTTTCTGTGTCTTCATGTCATTTTTTTGTTCCACTGCGTGCAGAACGTTGCAGCACCTCGTGTTGCTTTCTGTGGCACTTCGTGTCGTTCTCCTTGTTGCGTCTCCGTGTTATGTTTATGGACTTCGTGTCATTTTCTTTATTTCGTGTTGTAGTCAACGTGTGTACCTTGTGTCATTCTTTTCTATCTCGTGCTGGTTTCTGTACCACCCCGTGTTACCCATAGGTCTTTGTTTTCACTTGTATTCGTGTCTCCGTGTTGTTTTTGTCTTCTACTTCGTGTTGTGTTCTTTCTACTTCGTGTCGTTGTTGTTCTATTGCGTACAGTACATTGCAGCACCTCATGTTGCTTCCTGTACCACTTCGTGTCGTTTTCTGTGTAGTGTGTGTTTTTGTCACCACTATACTTCGTGTCGTTGTCCTTTACTCCGTGCTGTTTTCATCGTCCTCATGTCGTTCCCAGTACAGTTCATTTACCTCATGCAGCTTTGTCTTTTGTGGCCATACAGCGTGTTAATGGTTTTTAATATCATTACAGGTCCGAGGAAGAACATTCCTCACACCTGGGCTGCACGTGATCCGAGACAAGAGGAACCAATCTGCTAAAGGCACGTGGCAGGAAGCTTCTGGATCAAGCGTGGGAGGCACACGCGTTTTGTGCCCTATCCATCTGCTGTTGCTGCTATAAATAGAACCCTTCGTCCTCAGATGAAGGGGATTGAAGTAGAAAGCCTGAAGAGCAAAAAGCCTTTCGATCCAGAAAAAGAAGAAAAGAAAGAAAAGAATAGAGTAGAGAAGAGAGTGAGAGGGAGAGCAGAAGAAGAAAAAGAGAGAGAGATAGTGCTCGTGTGAAGAGAGAAGGAAGAAAGAAGAAAGAGGGAAGAAGAAGAAGTGTAGCAGAGAGTAAGAGATTAGGAGAGCATAAGAAAGAGGAAGAGAGACTTGGGTCTCTAGGTTCCCCTCCGGCTTGGAGTAAGGGAGGATTGATCCTCCGGTTCTAGTCTTGTGGGTTGCAAGACTAGGTGTTCCCTCCGGTCTGGAGGAAGAGAGACCGTGGGTCTCTGGTTTGCAAGCAGCAGGTGGGCTGCTTGTGGGCTCCCTCCAGGTTAGGAGGAAGAGGGGTCTTCGACCTCTGGTTCACTAGTAGTGGGGGCTGCTACTAGTGGGGTTCCCTCTTGGTAAAGAGGAAGAGAGACGTAAGTCTCTGGGTTCCAGTGACTGTGGGTTGCTAGAGGTTCCCTCCGGGTAGGAGGAAGAGGAGAGGTTGTTCTTCTGGGGAAGCTGTGTATCAGCGTATGTTGGCAAGCTGTGTTGCCCAGCTGTTAGTGAAGCCACACTTGGTTTGAGTGTGGGGTGGATGTAGGTCTGAAGGACTGAACCACCTAAAACCCCTTGTGCGTTGTGGTTTAGTTTATCTGCTTTTGCTTCCGCTAGATGATGGCACAGGGGCGCTCTAAGCGTGTGGCTTCTGGTTGAGCAGAAGTGTTGATTAGTTCTCTTGGAATACTTTAATCTGTCAAGAGAGCGTAATTCCTGTTGAGCATCAGATTGTTGAATCTGTCTTGTTATTATTCTAGTTTTATTTGGGTGAAGTTTATTAACGGGTTATATTCATTCACCCCCCCTCTGAATACTGCACCGAACCTATCAATTGGTATCAGAGCCAGGTTTTCTGATTGATCAGATCCAACGATCTGCAGAGGATCATGCTGTCCATTGGTGCACTTCTGACTCTAGTCCTTTGCTGCATTAATCTGTTTGCGGATTTATTCAATGGGTTCTCTACCGGTTTTCAATGTCTCTAACTTTAACTCATGGATTAGCAGTCTTCACCAATATGTGAAAATGATTGATCCGGATCTGTGGAAGTTAATTTCACAAGGTCCCCACAGATTGCCAAAAGAAGAGTCCAAATGGACTAAAAGCCACAAGTCAAAATATGAAGAGAATCAGAAGGCCTTTAACCTGATGAGAGCTGCAATTGACAGAGCCTTATGGTCTTGTATTCATGATTGCAGGTCCGCCAAGGACATTATGGATGAGCTGAAGCTTGCTCAGAAGGGAAATGTCGACAACGGTCTGATGGCTGACAAGAGCAACCATGGTAGTGATCAAGATGAATCCGAAGAACGTGATGATGAGGAGGTAAACCCTTTTGGGAATTTTTCATTAGACGATTGGGAAGATGCCTATGCAAATCTGTTAAGATCCCGTAAGAAACTAGGGAAGAAATATAAAGGTCTGAAAAAAAAGCTGGAAAATCTAGGAGGTGAAAAACTTGAAACTCTGAAAACTGAAAATGAAATTTTAAGAAGACAACTACAAGCCTTTGACTCTATTACTACAGATCTAGATCATTTGAAATCTGAAAAATAAACTCTTATGAAACAAATTGGTCTACACAAAAAGGAGAGTCAAAAGCTCGATTGTGAAATTGTTGAACTAAAGGAAAGGCTTAGCTTCGTTGATCAGACTCATAACATTGATGTTGTTCAAAATGAAAGATTGGTGAGAGATTTAGAGTGTATCAATTCTGAATTGAAAGAATTGAAATCTGAGAATGAAAAGCTCAAAAACCAATCCAAAGAATTTGAACATAAATCAATGAACCTTGAAAAAGAAAATGGTTTAATCTCTGAGAAATCGGAGGCTGAAAGAACAATGAATTCAGAGATTCAGAAAAATCTTGACAAATTTCAATCTGAAGAACTAAGAGAAATGTTTTATGAATGTCAGTCTTCAACAGATAAATGGGTGTTTGATGATGAAATCCTAGAGCAGAACAGTAAACTGAAAGAGGAAATCAATGAGTTGAATCACCTAAACACAAAGTTGACAGATAGGCTAATGACTATTGAAAAAGGCAAGTGTGTTAGTGTGGATAGTTCTGATAGGTTGATGAATGCTGAACAAGAAATTGAGAGCCTAAAAACCATCAACCTAATGTTAAATGGAAATGTCAGTTGCAGTGAACAGAAAATAGCTGGATACGAACTTACTATCACATCCCTTCAACAAGAAGTTGATGATCTTTACAAGTCCCTATCTGAAGCTGACAAGGAAATAGAATTAAAACAGGAAGTAGAGAAACTCAAAAGCCTGAATGATGCCTTGCATCAACAAGTAATTTCCTGTGAAACAGATTTGTCCACATATGAAGCTAAAATTGCTGATTTGAATTCTGAGATTAAAGATTTGAAAAATTCTCTATCAAAATTTGTCAAAGGAAAGGACAATCTGAATAAGCTTCTTGGAAAGAGTGATAACTTTGAGAGAAAGGGACTGGGCTATAGTCCGACAAATAAAAGGAGTAATGGGAATAAAACATCCACTATTTTTGTTAAAGCTTCCAATCAGAACACAACCTCTGCTCCTTCTGTCTTCCAATTCACTGCACAAAAATCCACTGTGAAACCCAAAACTGTGGAACAAACTCCAAAACAGAAAAAGGGTGAAAACTCACAGAAAAAGGAAAAAGGCACTCCTGTTGCTATAAAAAAGGCTACACACAATTCACATGATCTCACACACACTCATATTACAAAGGGGTCATGTTATTATTGTGGGAAAGGAGGTCACATAATGGAAGACTGCAGATTGATGTTAAAGGATGAGCATGCTAGTGGAACTTTACATTCAAGAAATCTCTCTGATAGAAACCATGCTGCTAGGAAGCCTGATGCTACATGTTATTATTGTGGGAAGCATGGTCATCACATGAATGAATGTTTTATCATGAAAGAAGACGATAAACTTCCTGCCAAGTCTTCCATGCATTTTCATGATCCATATGGATCTAAACACAATTCTAATAAGCACATTGTGTGCTTCAACTGCCATAAGCCTGGGCACAAAGCTGCTGAGTGCTGGTTTAGATCTACTTGGGGTAAAAATGGCTTTCATAGAAGGAATTCTTTTGCTTGCTCTCACTATGGGAAGAATGGCCATACAGTCAAGAAATGTTGGCATGTTCAGAAGAACAATGTTAACCCCTATGGTGTCAAATTCCCTGCAAAACCATTTGCAATATTTTCATGCTATAACTGTGGGAAGCAAGGACACAAATATTCTGAATGTTGGCTGGTTAGGAATAAGAATAATCAAACTATTCATGCATATAACAGAAAACCTTATAATCATGTTTATAAACCTTATACTACTGTTACTATGCATCATAAAAACCAGAAACCAGTCACGACATGTAGATATTGTGAGAAGTTCGGTCACTCTATGATAGATTGCTATCTGATGGATCATGGTGACCATATTGCTATGAATTTGCTTAAATCACCTGTCAGGGCTAAAGTAGGACCCAAAGCTACTTGGGTCCCTGCAGGATCAAGATGATCAAATAATTTGCAGGTGTGCCTTGGACTGAGGAATAAAGAGGGGTAAAGAAAACCAAGGCACCCAAGATGATAAAGCCCCATTCAGGTAAATTCTGAAAACTTTGTATTCTGAGTTGTGTGATCTGAATGCACTGCAGATCATGATAATTCTTTCGCGCATTGTCTAACTGAAACTAATTGGAAAAATCTGAAATGCTCATGAAAATGATTGAGTTTATTTCAAAATGCATTTGCACACAAATGCCATGATGAATGATATGCCAAACTCCTTGTATGTTGAATTACACTATGATGCATGACCACTTTGGTATATCAAATGGTAAGCTACTACAGGGCAGAGGAAATCTATCTAGAAGTTCTTACTTTGTGTGAGATGGTCTTTTAGACCAAGTTCTCCACCTATTACCATGGGTCATATCTCCTCATAGGGCAGTCTGAATGAGCATAAACCTTGAAATCATGTTTCAATGCTTTAATTGCATATCAGATAATGTCCGCATCTTCATGTGAATATTTTTGCTTCATGCCCGTGCATACATGTAGTTAATTGCATTGCATTTCATTACATTGAAAAATGTCGAAAAGATACATTGAATGCATACATTTAGGGGGAGCATTATTCATACATCTGAATTCACTCAACTGTCTTGAGATTTACTGCATAGCATGTTAAATCTGTTGTTGCATAGTCATTCATCACCTACATTGTCTGCATGACATATAAGATGATTCAGTGTTTTTAGTTAGAGGGAATCATTGCATAGCATATCACTTCTTTGAAAAATCAAAAAAAAAAGGGCGGAAGGGAAATATCACTGCATATAGATAGGGGGAGCTTGCTTAATCCGTTCTTCTCCAGCTATATGATTCATCTTGTCATATCTGAAGTGTCAGTGATTCCATCATTCTAAGTGGTATCAAATGATTTCTTGACTACTTTTGAAGTTGTTCATAATCTGAATGCTTACCTTATTGGTATCTGTTTGTGTCTCCTAAATCTGCTGAATGAGAGCTTTTTCTCTATTCAGTCAACTTTGAACCTCTTTGCTCAAGAGCAGCTCATTTGCTACAATTCTTCAGAATCATGCTGTTTAGTGAATATTCTCACTTGAATTACTCTGTTGAGACATGAAGTAAACCTTCAGCCTGAATACTACTTCATAAAAGTTAAAATATCTTTAATGAGGAAACTTCCATTATACATGCTTAAGAACATTTGTTAATTGGAAGTGGTTTAAGTCTAATGTACTCTTGTTTGGTCACAAGAAACTTGAAAATATCTGTTTCAACCTCTTAATAAACTTTAACTGTCTGCTTCATGTAAATTCATGTAAGACTTTCTGAAATATGAAAAGTTGATATCCATGTCTACGTTGACTGAGATATATAGTGTATGTGGTTGTTCCTAAACAACTAACTTGTTCTGAAACCTTTTAAGTAAAAGTATGAACAGAGCAATGACTATGGCTACTGAGAAACCTGTCCAAAGGATTGTGTCATGAAGTACCATGATTAACTCTGTTTAAAGAGATGATTGGAAATTATTATGAAAATATGGCAGAGCAATGGCATAGTTGTATTGAGTAACTGTGGATTCTGGCCTTTGATCAAGGTGTATCCTCATGACCAAAGATACTTTTTAATGCTACCTCTGTTCTCTAAAATGGGAGAAACAGTACGGTTGTCACACTGAGTAACTGGGGATTCTGACCTCTGATCAAGGTGTCTCTCCACGTCAAAAGGTGCTGATAAACCAAAATTGTTCATTAAAGAAAGATTTGAACAGGTGCAAATCAATTTCTGAAAGAACAAGTAAAATACAAGAGCATTCACTTATGTTTCTTTTAAAGCTGTCATGGAAAGTAAACTAATTAAGATAGAAGTTAGTTGTACTAGAATCTTATATGAGCTTGTAGTTCCTTTTTATTAAGTGTTGGTTCAGATATGAGTAAAATTTCTTTTGAAATTTTCAGTTTACATCATTCTTAAACCATATCTGACAATCAAGGTTTCATAAGCTTTTATGATGGAGGAATCCAGAACTTAAGACTTTGATTTTATGAAGTTGTTATCTTGCTGAAAAAATTCATTATCTCAAGTTTCACAAATTGTTGAATCTGCTCATCCTATTGCCCTTTATCACTGTGATTTGATTCAGACTGGTTGTCACATATGAGAGTTGTTGTCTCTGGATAACCAGAGTTCATCCTTGAAGATTTCTCTTGCATCAAGGATCATAAGGGTAGAATTCTCTGGTCTGTTTGAGAGACTACATGCATAAGGGGGCAATGTGCTAGATTGTCTGATCGTGTTATTTGTCTGCATTGGCTCTATATCTTCTGCCATGTCAAAGGGGGAGTATTGTTGCATATGCATGAATGCATAAGTTGTTTGACTAAGGGGGAGAATTGTTTTAATTGCTTCTGATATTGTGTTGCCATCTTCTGCTGAACTATCTTGAGTGTCTCATATGACATCTGGTTTATTCGTTTTGCTAAAGTAAAAGGGGTTGCTTAGTCAAAAAGGGGGAGTTTTTTGATTAACAATTGGTTTTAATTCACTCTTCAACTCATGTCTTTTTGCTGAAGGCAAAGGGGGAGAAGAATCTTATCTGAGTCAGTCTGAGTCAGTGTAACTCATAGTGTTGCCATCATCAAAAAGGGGGAGATTGTTGTGCCCCTGTGTGGTTTTGATGATGACTGACACACCATGAGTCACACTGAGGTGTGCTAGATGACTGATTGACTGCTTGAATATCTGATTGCTTTATCTGATTGTTTGCTTGAATAGCTAATTCATGAATATGGCTAGATTGGGGCAACGTAGTGGCTAATTGTTTGCTGTTTGCTCATGCATTTCAAGTCTGTACATTGGGTTCACATCTTCAAGTCTGTACAGCCGTTTGCATTGGGTTTAAAGTCTATACATTGCACTGTTCCTTTCATCTTCGTGTTGTTCATGATCACTACACTTCGTGTTGTTTCCCCTCACTAACACGAAAAGATTTCGTGTCGTCTGAGCTTACAACACTCCGTGTTGATTCCTATGCTTTACAAGAAATAGCTGCTAAGAGGTAATACTTCGTGTGTCCGTACTGTGTATGTCATACTTCGTGTTGTTTATATTTACTGCCCTTCACTTCACATCGTATGTCCGTGTTGTTTCCATTATATCTCGTGTCGCTCCCTTTGTTTTTAGTAGTTTACTTCGTGTCGTTTCACTTCATGTCATTTTGACTTCATGTCAATTACTGTTCTGTCTTCGTGTTGTCTTCACTCCGTGTCGATTTCTGTCCTCATCGTCTTAGTGTTGTTTTCACTTCGTGTCAACTTCACTTCGTGTCGTCTCTTTGTATTCTGTCTTCGTGTTGGTTTTTCGTTTTAGACTTCGTGTCTTTCTCGCTTTGACCACACTCCGTGTCGATTTCAGTTTTCGTCTTCGTGTTGTTTTCAACTCGTGACGGCTTCTGTCATCTGTCTCCATGTCATACTTACTTCGTGTCGGTTACTATTGTTTCTGTGTCTTCGTGTCATTTTTTTGTTCCACTGCGTGCAGAACGTTGCAGCACCTCGTGTTGCTTTCTGTGGCACTTCGTGTCGTTCTCCTTGTTGCGTCTCCGTGTTATGTTTATGGACTTCGTGTCATTTTTTTTATTTGGTGTTGTAGTCAACGTGTGTACCTTGTGTCGTTCTTTTCTATCTCGTGCTGGTTTCTGTACCATCCCGTGTTACCCATAGGTCTTTGTTTTCACTTGTATTCGTGTCTCCGTGTTGTTTTTGTCTTCTACTTCGTGTTGTGTTCTTTCTACTTCGTGTCGTTGTTGTTCTCTTGCGTACAGTACATTGCAGCACCTCATGTTGCTTCTTGTGCCACCTCGTGTCGTTTTCTGTGTAGTGTGTGTTTTTGTCACCACTATACTTCGTGTCGTTGTCCTTTACTCCGTGCTGTTTTCATCGTCCTCATGTCGTTCCCAGTACAGTTCATTTACCTCATGCAGCTTTGCCTTTTGTGGCCATACAGCGTGTTAATGGTTTTTAATATCATTACAGGTCCGAGGAAGAACATTCCTCACACCTGGGCTGCACGTGATCCGAGACAAGAGGAACCAATCTGCTAAAGGCACGTGGCAGGAAGCTTCGGGATCAAGCGTGGGAGGCACACGCGTTTTGTGCCCTATCCATCTACTGTTGCTGCTATAAATAGAACCCTTCGTCCTCAGATGAAGGGGATTGAAGTAGAAAGCCTGAAGAGCAAAAAGCCTTTCGATCCAGAAAAAGAAGAAAAGAAAGAAAAGAAGAGAGTAGAGAAGAGAGTGAGAGGGAGAGCAGAAGAAGAAAAAGAGAGAGAGATAGTGCTCGTGTGAAGAGAGAAGGAAGAAAGAAGAAAGAGGGAAGAAGAAGAAGTGTAGCAGAGAGTAAGAGATTAGGAGAGCAGAAGAAAGAGGAAGAGAGACTTGGGTCTCTAGGTTCCCCTCCGGCTTGGAGGAAGGGAGGATTGATCCTCCGGTTCTAGTCTTGTGGGTTGCAAGACTAGGTGTTCCCTCCGGTCTGGAGGAAGAGAGACCGTGGGTCTCTGGTTTGCAAGCAGTAGGTGGGCTGCTTGTGGGCTCCCTCCAGGTTAGGAGGAAGAGGGGTCTTCGACCACTGGTTCACTAGTAGTGGGGGCTGCTACTAGTGGGGTTCCCTCTTGGTAAAGAGGAAGAGAGACGTAAGTCTCTGGGTTCTAGTGACTGTGGGTTGCTAGAGGTTCCCTCCGGGTAGGAGGAAGAGGAGAGGTTGTTCTCCTGGGGAAGCTGTGTATCAGCGTATGTTGGCAAGCTGTGTTGCCCAGCTGTTAGTGAAGCCACACTTGGTTTGAGTGTGGGGTGGATGTAGGTCTGAAGGACCGAACCACCTAAAACCCCTTGTGCGTTGTGGTTTGGTTTATCTGCTTTTGCTTCCGCTAGATGATGGCACAGGGGCGCTCTAAGCGTGTGGCTTCTGGTTGAGCAGAAGTGTTGATTAGTTCTCTTGGAATACTTTAATCTGTCAAGAGAGCGTAATTCCTGTTGAGCATCAGATTGTTGAATCTGTCTTGTTATTATTCTAGTTTTATTTGGGTGAAGTTTATTAACGGGTTATATTCATTCACCCCCCCTCTGAATACTGCACCGAACCTATCACTCTCAACCTCTGGCCTTCTTTTGAAACACAAACCAAAATCAGTTGAAGCCCGATGAATAGATGCATTTTGATCACCCAGGGCCCATCTACTTTGACCTGGATCTCCAGGAAATCCTTTGACCCGCCAGTAAACCCCAGAACAGGGTATCGTAAAACCCTAAAATACATCTCGGTGCCTTCATCTATCTCGGCTCCGCGAACAGTAGAATAAACGAGTAGCCCTCGGCGTGAACCTTCCCACGCCGAGGACCCCATTCCTTTGGCCAGGCCGAAAAGGCCCATCAGTTCTTCTCCGGGCCGAGAGGCCTGCGCCGGGAGCTTCCCTTCTTCGCTATTGGTCGCGCCGAAACCCTCCTTGAGCAAATCCTCCTCGCGCCGGGAAGCTAGCGCCGGGAACCTCATGGCCTTCTCTTCATCGCGCCGAGAACCCCCGGCCCTCTCACCTTGGCGCCGGGAACCCCCGGCCTTCTTGCCATTGGCGCCGGGAGCCCCCTTGTCCTCCTCTTCATCGCGCCGGGAACCCCGGCCCTCTCACCTTGGCACCGGGAACCCCTGGCCTTCTTGCCATTGGCGCCGGGAGCCCTGGCCTTCCCATTTTTGGGTCATGCCGAGAGCCCGTGCCCATTCAGAGTGCGCCGAGAGCCTAATCTGCCACCCAACGAACCCCAACCCCTAGAGCAAACCCACACAGGGATATCCGTGGATCACCAGATATGTCCCGGGGATAAAATTAAAGGGAGTCAGACTCCCTTATGTTCCATCAGTTCGTGTCGGGATTACTACAACCTACCCCCTTTTTAGCTCCGGTGAGCTCTGCCAATGCATGAGTGCCACCAGCTCTTGTAAGGGAAGAGTCAAATATCGCCCCAAGGCATACATGTGTAATGCGAGAGGTTCGGCCTCTCTATCTCTCGGCTTTCATCCCGGCACTCCGTGGGTGATAGCCTATTCTCCCCTGGGCATAACCCAGATTATGGGGAGATGCTGTCGAAATGTTGATCGATGCTTTAAAACCCCATCGTGGTTACAGCTCAGTCTGCCTATGATTTAAATCCGCTTTCTCCCCTTTCCCCTACACCCAATTTTTGAACCACTGATCGTCTATTTCTGTGGTTGATGTTATTATCTTACCCGCCTTCCTGGCCCTGGTATGAAGTTTAAAATGGTGCACATGAATATCTGTTTGCCTTATGAGGCCTCCTATTTCGGCGTTTAATCAAGGGTTGTCCTTCTTGGGAAGGGCGTAATTAACGTCATAGCCTTTATGGTATGGCGGACTTTTGGTCCCGACTCGACTTCACAATCGACTGACCAAGTCAAGTCGAGCGCACAATGAAATCATCACACATGTGACTGGCACGCCTAATAATCAATAAATACAAATAAGGGAATTCCCCCATAAATATAAATAAAGAAATTAATAAAAAAATCCCCGCGTCCACAAGTCTGGCACGCCCGGTGGGACCTAGTCTCCCTTCATCTCTACGCCAAGATAGGAGGCTCAGTGGGCCTGATGTGACACGACCCCTTGGACCTAAAAATTTGCAAGCAATCGAACCGAACGGCGGACCCACTCAAGTGAATTCACTCGCGTCGCGCACACCCGAATTCGTAGGTGGACCGGCGATAGTGGTGAGGGTCCGAGGATAGACCTCACCTTTCCGGAGGTTTGACTAGCTTGGGCTGTACCCCTAAGGGTCTGGGATGCCCCAATTCCGTGGGCGGTCAGCACGCCAAGGGCGTGGGATGTAGTGACTCTCTCTCAACTCGCTCCGCGGTGGCACTCAAATTGATGATATTTTAAGATCGGGCGCTCACTCACCGACCGACGGCACTAAGCAGCAATACTAAACAAGCCAAGCAATTCCAGTAGAGTAGGGCAACCCGAGGCTCACCTGATCGGTGTGAAGACACCGATCCCGGTCGGAGACGAGGGCGAGCGGGGAAGTGTGGATTCCCGCACACTGCGCCGATGAAGCTTGATCCCTATTTAATAATTACAATCACTACACCTCACACAGGAGGGTGGACTTGGGGTGGGGATTTTTGTATTACAAGTCAAACACTACCTCCGCACAGGGAGGGGCGCTAAGCCGGCCAGGCGGGGAGGGGAGATAAGCTCGATCGCGCCGACGGAGCACCCGGCCGAATCTGCCCGGGTCGGGGACATCAAGATAGGGGGTCGATGTAGTCACCGCTGTGAGCTCTCCCGGACTCAGAACTTGATGAGACTTGCGCCAAAATGTCGCTGACGTACCCAGGTACGACTGTGATTTTTTTTGTGGGTGGTCCCGAAGTCTTCGCTGGTGGGAACGGGCTCTGGAACAGGTCCCCTGCGTGCAGAAGCAGACTGTTCCCAGGGGCAGCAGCGGATGGCCGAAGTCACCACGGTGGCTCCCAAAGTCCGAATGAGGCGAGACCAAGTCGAGGACGTCCGTGGATGAGTCTTCTTCGAGCAGCAACCAAGAAAAGCACCAGAGGATGTCGGGGAGGTGAGGAGGAGTCCGTTGAGTGAGGGGCTGTCGGGGCAGGACCTAAACGGACTGTCTGCGCGCCCGGGGGAAAAAAAATGGAAAAGGCACTTCCTGATGCCGAAAGGGATGCTGCTTTTTAGTAGTGGTGGATGACTCGTGGTTGCAGCTCTCGGCCAAGTGGCGCCTCCAGAAGTTGAAGGATGTGGCCGTGGTGGAGGTTCGAACAGGGGGGCAGAAACTGGGACAGGCAGCTTCTGATCTCATGCAGCAGGTTGCAGAGAGTGCCCCGACAGCTCCTTGACTCCGAATCACAAACCGCCAGAGTTTATGGAACCGTGGACAAGCCCTCTTTGCATAAAAACTGACGAGGAAGCCGTCTGATGTCGGAGAGGACTGGGGGACTCAGAAGAGCGGAAGCACATCATTGCAGATTGTGGGAGGCAGACCCGCGCAGCCGAGGGAGAAAAATGAGAACTTTGGCCTCCTGATGCCGAACACGGTTCTACTTCTTGATTATGATAGAGGAATGGGAGAGGAAGAACTTCGTAGAAGGGATCGTAGCCTGAATCTTCCGCCGTTTGTCGTGGTGCAGCTTCTAACCGGGCTCAGGTACTCTGTAGAGGGAGCCCAGCACAGTCGGGGGAGAATTGGCACCACGATCTGTAGTGAAGTCGGAACGAGACGATTCCACCTCGCCTGCGAGGAAGATTGGAAGACCTTTCCGTCAATGTATGGTGCACCTCTAGATGATGTCGGACAGCACCGGGGCAGTCTCTGCAAGTCGGTCTCCAACTGCTGCCTGCGAATTGAGATGGATAGGGTGATGAAAGGTGATGGGAGATGGAGTAGATGGGGTGGGAAATGGGGTGGATGGGTGTGGGGGTGACACCTAACTATGTGGGGGTCTATTAGGGGGTGATTCAAGGTGTGGGAAGGGCAGAAAGGGGGCTGGGAGGTGGTCTAACAAGTGGAGGGAGGGGGAGATGCGAATTTGGGTTGGGAAGGAGAGAGGGAGGAGAGATATCTCCTTTGTTTTGAATGGTGAGTTAATGGAGGGGTTAATGGGGGCCTAGGGAATGGGAAGGGTTGCCTTGGGGAGGGGAAGGGGTGTTTGGGAGAAGGGATTCTCCCTTGGGAAAATGAAAGGTTGTATGGGGAAGGGGAAAGGTTGCCCGGGAGGAGGGAGAGGTGCCTAGGAGAAGGGGATTCCACCTAGGGGTTGGAGGGGACTTAAATGGGAGGTATGGGGAAGGGGGAGGGGTCTTAATTAGAGGTGAATAGGGAGGAGAGAGAGTGAATTTCGAATTTTGAGGTGGGGATGAGAGAGAATGGGGTTCGCCCCCTTTAGAGAGAGAGAGAGAGAAATAGAGAGAGAGAGAGCTAGAGAGAGAAGGAGGCACAATTCTTGTGGATAATTCTTTTCTCAATAATTCATTAGCTCCAAATGGTGGGAGTGGGGTCCTATTTATAGGATTCCTACAATTTAACATAAGTCCCTGAATTTTGGACTACTAACAAGAAACCAAGGGGGTGGGGGCTTCCCTGGGTCTAGCCCATCTAATTGGGCCCAAATGACACATTAACCACTCTAATGACCTATTAACCTAGGTACTTGACTCAATTAAAAGGAAAATTACATGATAAGACTCAAATAAGAAAGTGAAAAAAACATCATATGACTCGAAATAAAGTGGCGAACAAGATGTAGTACTGCTGGTGATCATCAGGAACCTCAAAAAATGTGGAACGGTCGGAGATGTCCCCATCATACCCCTGGGGTGCGGAGAACTCGACTCCGTCGAGTATGGGTCCACCGGGGAGGCGGTCTTCCAAGGCAGCTCTGGGCGAGCCATGATCTCCAAACTCAACCCTGTGTCCGCAACCAGGGGACGGTCCTTCATCCTCTCGAGGTGGCTCGGGCGCACCCTCTTGCTGGCGATAAAACCCTGCTTGCCTAGTATTGCCTCCGTGTGCACACGTCGGACTCTCAGGCTGATTTTTGGTGGCTCTCCGAGGGTGTCCCTCTCAAAGGAAGATATAGGTTCGAGGCACTCACTAGGATCTACCGCGGTGCCCATATAGGGTGCCGGATCCGCCACATGGGAAATGGGGTGAATCCCAAAACCCATTAGTAAGTCCAACCCGTTAGCCTGGTTGCCAAAACCACTCGGTACTTGGGAAGGTCCAAGTCCTCGTGCCCTCGAATTGGAGGTGACCCTAGGGTAGAGCCACTCCAATGTCATCATCACCAGATCACCTACTTGGAATTCCAAGTGGCGCTCGCGAGCTCTTGTCCGCTCTTTGTGAACCTCACCGCTCGTCGAGAATTGCTTGTGTGTATGCTCATACCATGCATTATGATGCGGTGAGTGGGTGTGAAAGTGGATAGTGTGCAAAGGTGGACCGGGGCAACCATAAATTGACCTATCATGCTTTGATGCCATGTGGACCTTGATGAACTTAGGTGGACCAGGGCCTCCATAAGTGGCCCTATCATGCATGGACTTCATAACAATGGTCGGAGGGCCGGGGCATCCATAGGAAAATCTATTGCGCATGGGTATATCAAATGCCGGGGGTCCTGGACATCCATGAATGCTCCTACTATGCTTAAGACCCATGATGAATGAAGGTGGACCATTACAACCGAATATGGACCACTTATGTTTCCAACTTGACATGTGGGTGTTATGAATGAAAGGACCCGACTTACTAATCATGTCAAGTGGTGGGAGATGCCAAGACATAGGCATTCCTACTCCAAAGATGATTTCTATGTGAGAGGTTGTGGGATGACCTTTGAACTTCCATTTGAAAGGATCAAAGGGATCTAAGAAGGTTGGTAGCACAGAGTGAGACACTTCCTTAATCCTTATGTGAACATTACCCAAAGTCATGGCTCCCATGGTGTAACCCGAGTCTAGGAAGGGGTGGATTTGATCCATTATGGTTGGTTGGGGTAGGGAAAGGTGGGTGGTGGGTAAGGTGGTTGGGCCACATGGGTATCTGTACTCCCATTGGAATGGGTCAAAGGGATCATGGTAAGGGCTACCTAGAGAGAGGAACTCCATGTCCCCAAGGTCTTCACAAGATGGTGAGTCATCCTCCTCCAAAGTAATTGGTCCAAGACCTCTAGTGAGTTGACCGTTTAAGGCATTTGGGGTCTCAATGGGTGGGGAGTAGATAGGAGTGGGTTCTTCCTCCAAGGGGAGAAATAGAAGAATCTCAATAGTGCAATGCCCACTCGTGCAAACGGAAGTGATGGAGCCAATGGTGGGGTGAGAAAAGTTAATGGTGCTAGGCTCCGAAGGTCCCATGGCAAGCAAGCCGGTCAAGTGGGCTTGCCAATATAGGCAATCCACTAGGTCTCCCAAGTCTCCCGTGAAGTAGAAGGTTTGTAAAGTGACATGGGGAGACTGGGTGGGAACAATTTGAGATTGATATCCCAATGGTGGCGAGCTCAGGAAGGTTGGACTTTGCTTGAGCCATTGGAGTATAGACTCGTCTATGGTGAGGGTGTGCGGCTCATGAGGACCTGGACTAGGAGGGGTGGGTGAGTTTTGTGGCTCCTCCTCCTCAATGGTGTGGGCTTGGGTTCCCTCGAGGGTCGGGAGGGGGTCTAGGTCGGTCTTTACTTCCAAGAGATCAGGTGTTTGGATCATGGGCTCCTCTTCCAAGGGGAGGAATGGGTCTTTTGGTGGAGGAGTGGAGATAGCCGGCTTATGGTACTCCCGGGGTGGTGAACATGGACGGGCTTGGGTTAGGCTTGATAGGGGAAGTACTTGGGTTGGAGTGGGGGTGGGGGTGGAAAAGTGGTTTGTTGAGGAGGTCCGGATTGGGGTGCGTAGATCTTTCTAAGATCATCCCTCATTTCAACCCAAGATTCAATGGGTGCTTCCCCTTTGGCTTCTCTCAAACCTACAATGTACTCCCATTCTTTCCTAGCTTGGCGCCAGAGCAAACTCTTGGCATAGTTGACTTGGATAGGCCCTGACAGGGTGAACCTCCCAAAGTGTCTGTCTATGGACTTCTCCCATTCTTGATATATGCTTGGGCAGGATCCATCAAACACAAAAGCCGCTAATGGGTCTAAGGATGGCGAATAGGCTAAGTAGGAAGTGGTCATGATGAACGGGTGATGAATGCAATGGCCCTAGGACAAGACTTAGTAGAGACAAGTCTAGAACTTGCTCTGATACCAAATTGATGTGACACGACCCCTTGGACCTGAAAATTTGCAAGCAATCGAACCGAACGGCGGACCCACTCAAGTGAATTCACTCACGTCACGCACACCCGAGTCCGTAGGTGGACCGGCGATAGTGGTGAGGGTCCGAGGATGGACCTCGCCTTTCCGGAGGTTTGACTAGCTTGGGCTGTACCCCTAAGGGTCTGGGATGCCCCAATTCCGTGGGCGGTCAGCACGCCAAGGGCGTGGGATGTAGTGACTCTCTCTCAACTCGCTCCGCGGTGGCACTCAAATTGATGATATTTTAAGATCGAGCGCTCACTCACCGACCGACGGCACTAAGCAGCAATACTAAACAAGCCAAGCAATTCCAGTAGAGTAGGGCAACCCGAGGCTCACCTGATCGGTGTGAAGACACCGATCCCGGTCGGAGACGAGGGCGAGCGGGGAAGTGTGGATTCCCGCACACTGCGCCGATGAAGCTTGATCCCTGTTTAATAATTACAATCACTACACCTCACACAGGAGGGTGGACTTGGGGTGGGGATTTTTGTATTACAAGTCAAACACTACCTCCGCACAGGGAGGGGCGCTAAGCCGGCCAGGCGGGGAGGGGAGATAAGCTCGATCGCGCCGACGGAGCACCCGGCCGAATCTGCCCGGGTCGGGGACAGCAAGATAGGGGGTCGATGTAGTCGCCGCTATGAGCTCTCCCAGACTCAGAACTTGATGAGACTTGCGCCAAAATGTCGCTCACGTACCCAGGTACGACTGTGATTTTTTTTGTGGGCGGTCCCGAAGTCTTCGCTGGTGGGAACGGGCTCTGGAACAGGTCCCCTGCGTGCAGAAGCAGACTGTTCCCAGGGGCAGCAGCGGATGGCCGAAGTCACCACGGCGGCTCCCAAAGTCCGAATGAGGCGAGACCAAGTCGAGGACGTCCGTGGATGAGTCTTCTTCGAGCAGCAACCAAGAACAGCACCAGAGGATGTCAGGGAGGTGAGGAGGAGTCCGTTGAGTGAGTGGCTGTCGGGGCAGGACCTAAACGGACTGTCTGCGCGCCTGGGGAAAAAAATGGAAAAGGCACTTCCTGATGCCGAAAGGGACGCTGCTTTTTGTTAGTGGTGGATGACTCGTGGTTGCAGCTCTCGGCCAAGTGGCGCCTCCAGAAGTTGAAGGATGTGGCCGTGGTGGAGGTTCGAACAGGGGGGAAGAAACTGGGACAGGCAGCTTCTGATCTCATGCAGCAGGTTGCAGAGAGTGCCCCGACCGCTCCTTGACTCCGAATCACAAACCGCCAGAGTTTCTGGAACCGTGGACGAGCCCTCTTTGCAAAAAAACTGACAGGAAGCCGTCTGATGTTGGAGAGGACTGGGGGACTTAGAAGAGCGGAAGCAGGTTGTTGCAGACTGTGGGAGGCAGACCCGCACAGCCGAGGGAGAAAAATGAGAACTTTGGCCTCCGGATGCCGAACATGGTTCTGCTTCTTGATTCTGATAGAGGACTGGGGGAGGAAGAACTTCGTAGAAGGGATCGTAGCCTGAATCTTCCGCCGTTTGTCGTGGTGCAGCTTCTAACCGGGCTCAGGTACTCTGCAGAGGGAGCCCAGCACAGTCGGGGGAGAATTGGCACCACGATCTGTAGTGAAGTCGGAACGAGACGATTCCACCTTGCCTGCGAAGAAGATTGGAAGACCTTTCCGTCAATGTATGGTGTACCTCCAGATGATGTCGAACAGCACCGGGGCAGTCTCTGCAAGTCGGTCTCCAACTGCTGCCTGTGAATTGAGATGGATAGGGTGATGAAAGGTGATGGGAGATGGAGTAGATGGGGTGGGAAATGGGGTGGATGGGTGTGGGGGTGACACCTAACTATGTGGGGGTCTATTAGGGGGTGATTCAAGGTGTGGGAAGGGCAGAAAGGGGGCTGGGAGGTGGTCTAACAAGTGGAGGGAGGGGGAGATGCGAATTTGGGTTGGGAAGGAGAGAGGGAGAAGAGATGTCTCCTTTGTTTTGAATGGTGGGTTAATGGAGGGGTTAATGGGGGCCTAGGGAATGGGAAGGGTTGCCTTGGGGAGGGGAAGGGGTGTTTGGGAGAAGGGATTCTCCCTTGGGAAAATGAAAGGTTGTATGGGGAAGGGGAAAGGTTGCTCGGGAGGAGGGAGAGGTGCCTAGGAGAAGGGGATTCCACCTAGGGGTTGGAGGGGACTTAAATGGGAGGTATGGGGAAGGGGGAGGGGTCTTAATTAGAGGTGAATAGGGAGGAGAGAGAGTGAATTTCAAATTTTGGGGTGGGGATGAGAGAGAATGGGGTTCGCCCCCTTTAGAGAGAGAGAGAGAAATAGAGAGAGAGAGCTAGAGAGAGAAGGAGGCATAATTCTTGTGGATATTTCTTTTCTCAATAATTCATTAGCTCCAAATGGTGGGAGTGGGGTCCTATTTATAGGATTCCTACAATTTAACATAAGTCCCTGAATTTTGGACTACTAACAAGAAACCAAGGGGGTGGGGGCTTCCCTGGGCCTAGCCCATCTAATTGGGCCCAAATGACACATTAACCACTCTAATGACCTATTAACCTAGGTACTTGACTCAATTAAAAGGAAAATTACATGATACGACTCAAATAAGAAAGTGAACAATACATCATATGACTCGAAATAAAGTGGCGAACAAGATGTATTACTGCTGGTGATCATCAGGAACCTCAAAAAATGTGGAACGGTCGGAGATGTCCCCATCAGGGCCCCCCCTCAAATTTCTGATTTCGTGCTTTCTCTATTTTCAGGAAACTACAATGACTGCTGGAATCATCTCTGTACACTTTGATCAACAAGTGGTCGATGTACATGTTCGAGAGGGCTACCTGGCGGTGTCTCTTGCGTTCGGATCGATGCCGCCTGCTGTCGGGATGCCCAACTGCTTGAGCCTCATCTTCACTGACTTGCTCGAGATCGACAACCAGGAACAAAAGACTGTTGTCGAGACATTGCCACAAGCTACCATCCCCAAAATGAGCCAGGGGATGCAGGATACTCCTGAGGTCGTGGCCTGCTTCGTCCATCACGAGGCGAAAATGGGTGCACCCTCTGTTGCTGGAAGAAGAAGGAGATCCGACAGGAGAGCCCGATCCACTGTTGCGGGACGCCGGATATCCAACTCAGGAAAGACAATGCTGATCGGAGGAATCCGGACGAACCTCAACGGCCACCCGAGGGAGGTCAACCCAGATGTTGTCGTCCCGAGAGTACCCACCACCAACAGATTCCAAACTCTGGCTACTAGGAGGGCCGACGTCGAGAAAGAGGACCGAAGGCCGTTGGCACCAAAGCCACCCAAGTTCAGGCAGATCTGGCAGTAGAAGAAGACCCAGAGCTGGGCCCCAGCTCAAGATGAAGAAAACATTGCTGACACCACTGTTACCCGCTTCAGGGCAGGAAGCAGAAAAGGAAAAGGAAGAGACATAAGAAACACTGCTGCTGTTCACCCCGGGGCTCGGGGTAGGAGAGATGAGGAAGGGAATGAAGGAAGAAATCTGACTACTATTCGCCCTAGGATAAGGGGCAGAAGATATGAGCAGAAGGAAGACCTAACGGTCACCCACCCCATGGCTGGGGGCAAAAGATGGGAAAGAAAGAATTATGCTGCTGCTGCCGACTACTGCCAGGATGGGAGTAGAAGGTTCAAGGAGGAAGAGGAAATGAGAATAAGCGAACCAGTCACTGCTGTCACTCTAAGAAGACCAAGAGCCTGTGCCAGACAGGCCGATATACTCAAATACTGCAAAGCCGAGCACCTGACTGCTCAGGTGGGGAGACTGGCTTATCAGCAGAAGAGCCAGGAAAGATTGATGCTCCAACCAAAGCCACGAAGGCACAATCAAGAGGAGATGAAACAAGTGGCTCAAGACTACTTTCACTACCTGGGGAACTCCGCCCTCGGGCAGCAAAGATTATCCCGTGCCTTGGGCACCATGGATGAAGAAGAAGAAGAAACCCTTCAGGAAGTGATGCTCGGAGTCTCCTCCTCCGATTCCAATGATCATGAAGAAGGCCACAGAGCCGGGTATGGAAAAGAAGACCCGCATAGAGAAGAAGCTAGAGAAAGAATATCAGTCTTTGACCGGGTCAAATACCCCAATCAGATGAGAAGGAAAGTCTACAGGCAGAGGGAAAAGATGCAGATCTTTGCCTGCAATATGGCCGGGCTTGTCAAAGGGCAGGATATGTTACCGACACAGCCAGATGAACTCCTCAGACTAGCAACCAGACCAGGCCCCGTCACAAGAAGAGGCCAGGCGGTAAAAGATAAGATGAAGACTAATGATGAAGCCTGCAAGATCACCACTATGATAGTTAATGTGGTGACAGTGGAAGAGGAAGACAATCCCTTCGTTGATGATGCTGAAGGGACTTCAAAAGATCTACAGATCCCGTCAACCCTGGATCCCATGATCCAGATGATGTTTAGAAGATATCAACAAGAGATCAATGCTCTCAGAAGACAGCTAAATGAGAGGCACGAAGTTACACCGGTCTCCAAGCAAGCCGAGCCTGTGGGGCAGACTGCCAGCTCAACAGAAATGGCTATCCCAGCTAATCCTCTTTCGGCTGATAAGGGCAAAGCACCGAGCCAACCCGTTCTGCAACAGACGGTAGCTCAGCCCTCTGCATCGCAGACGCAGCCTACTGCACCTACCTTGAGCGCAACTGTGATGACAACTCCTTACGGTCAGCAACAAGCTCACTTCTTCCCAGAAAACATAGATCCAGCCATAGCCCAAAAGCTGATGATTGAAAAGATTGTGGAGATGAAGCTGTCTGAAAAGACTGGTGATGATGCTAGTACCTACAATGTGTACAAGGTACCATATCCTCCCCAGTATGCTGCTAAGAGACTACCTCCAGGCGTCAGTAAGCCGCCGAAGTTTGAAAAGTTTAATGGCCAGGGCTCTCCCAGGGAGCACATAGCTTACTACACCACAATCATGGGTGACTTGGCGGCTGATGAAGCTTATCTGCTTAAGTTCTTCGGCTCATCCCTCACCGGGATAGCCTTTGAATGGTATTCAAGCCTGCCGGCTGGGTCAGTGACCGATTGGCCTGACATGCAAAGAAAGTTCCGCGACAGATTTCACGTCACGGAAAGAGAAATTACAATAGCAGAACTATATGCAACCAGGCAAAAGCAAGATGAAACAGCACTGGACTACATCAAAAGGTGGAGGAACTTAGCTATGAGATGCAGAAGACCTCCTCATCAAGAAAATGCAGTGCAAATATGTAAGCAGAGCCTCAGGAGAGAGGTACTAAAAAAGATGATTGGTGCAGATGTCAGAACATTTGACCGATTGAACAATATAGTGGCGGAGGTCGAAACGTTTCTGTCTAAGCGTCCGACCGCCAATGCTCCAACTGTGCCGAAAGGGAAATCTAATGATCGACGACCAACGCACTCTGAGGCCAACACCATCGATTTCAGAACCTTCGAGCAACAGAAAGGGAAGAAGGGGGCAGATGAAGCTCCCCCACCAGCAGACACAATAGAGAGAAAAGATAAGGTCTCTCTATGAAACAAAATGAGAAAGCCGTACTCTTTCCCGAAAGATAAGACAGCCACACTATTCAACTGGGCATACAAGTTCAACAAGGTAACATTGCCTGAACCAAAGAGACCCGATGACGTGGCAAAGAAAGGTGATCCACTGTTCTGTCCATATCACCGTGCGCTAGGGCACGCAATTGAAGATTGCTACGTCTTCAAAGATATTATGGAAGGCATGGTCAAAAAGGGCGAGCTACAGCTGGGAGATTACCAGGTAGAGCCACCTCGTCCACATGAGCCTCCGGCGTTAAAAATGGCTGCCAATATGATTTCAATTTACCAGCAGCTGCCTAAGGAGGCCGTTGAAGAATGTACCAGGCATACTTATGAAGCTTGCTTCCTCACCCCACTGAAGGATCAGGAAGGATGGCAGATAAAACCCATAAAGAATAGAAAGAAGACTCCCGCAGCCAAAACCAATGGAGCGATTATCCGCGGTGTCACACCAAGGCCCGAACCACCTCCAATAAAGCCAGTATGGCGCACAGCTGAGACAGGACCAGTCATCCGGATCCCCACTCATAACCGGAGAAGACAAGTCCCCCTACCTGCACATAAGGAAGTAAGTCCTGCAGCCAGGCGTTTACAGCAGTATATTGATGGGCTCGATGAATATGAGCAGAAAAAGCCCGGGCACCTGCTGGTGAAAGACTGTATACTCTGGGAACAGCTCGAAGAATTGAAAATTAAAGAGCAGTTAGAGGCAGAACAAGAAAAGGCTGAGACTGAACCCTTCTGGGGGCAGGGGCCAATAAAGCCTAATTCCCAGAAAAAGAAGAGGCGGCCCAAGTCCAAGAAGGGAAAGAGGGTCGTGACAGTACAATGTAACACCCTGTCAGCACTCTTTACCTCGCCCGGGGAGGACGATGAGGATGAAATATCAAATGCCCCGCTAGAAGCCAACCATGCCGAGGCCTCAACCTCGGCACATGCAACACGCTCCGGAAGAAGGTGGGGGCGCCCACCACCAGCTAATCATAACATTATGTTCAGAGGGGAACAGCCCTACCGGATTCCCGAACCGGTTGTACGAGGTGTCCAGGTTCCTCCCCCTACCGGCTTGTACCAAGAAAAGAAGAAAGGAGGTCAAACTCCAACATTTCTGGAATTTCTGTCTAGTCTAGAAAATGGGCAGTCGATACAGGCTGGGCCAGATAAAGGCAAGGGACCTCAGCAATCGGCGTCTGTAGCCTACGAGCAGAATGAGAAAGAAGGGGATAACCCTTTGACGGCACCAGGGGCCGTTGCTATAGAAGAAGCCCCCCAAGAAATCAATCCCGGGGATGAAACCAGCACTGGGTAGCAGAAGCCACGGGCACCACATGAACCTCCAAAACCCCGATGGGCGGAAGAAATGAGACTGTCTAATGTCAGGGTGGGCAGCCGGATCATGAAAATGCTAAAGAAGCTCCCTACCAGATTCTCCATCTGGGAGATTCTCTCTCTGAGTGAAGAGGCTCGCCAAGCAATTGTTGATGCCTTGCAGTCGCCGGCACAATATGAAGCACTCTTAATAGAAGTGAATTCTGGGCCGTCAGTTACATTCTCAGAGGATGACATGCTGATTCCGAATTCCGGCCATAACAGACCGCTGTATATGAGGGGCTCCCTGAATTGTCAGCCACTGAATAGGATACTGATAGATCCCGGGGCTGCCGTGAACATTCTCACATACCGCATCTACCAAAAATATTACTTTGATCTGCAGCTTACCAAGGTCAGAGACATGAAAATTGCAGGATTCAACCAGAAATGTGAGACGCCCCTTGGGGTGGCTGATTTTAACCTCACATTGGGGGATCTCACTACCGTGGTACGATTCTATGTAATCGACTCCAACACCACATATAAGGCCCTGCTGGGGAGACCGTGGCTGCATGAATATCAGATAGTACCGTCCACGCTGCATCAGTGCATTAAATACTGCCATGAAGGAAAAGAAGAGAGGGTGTTTGCGGATCTGCATCCCTTCGAAGTATTCGAGTGCCATATGCTCGATGCATCCTACTACACGGAGGTGTCGCGAAAGGGTGAAGAGAAAGAGGCTGTGGTCAGCCAGAAAAAGCCGGCGACGAAGGCAAGAAATTGGTCTCCACCGCCACCAAAGGGCTATATTAAAAAGCATGAGGTATCTCACATCTCTTATGCCGGTGACTTTGCTCGGATCATCCCTCCTAGCATTCACCTGGATGATATCAATGAAGAAATGAAAGAAAAGTACACACAAGTGGAGGTGCCGCAAGGTTTATTTAAACCCATCGTCAGCCTCGAGTACCAGACGGTGCTACCACTGAAGACTATGGAAGTCCCTCGCTTCTGCGAGCCTCCTACCATATTCTACACTGGGGAGTCAATCGAGGAAGATGATCAAGACTGCATGGTCCCTGAAGAGGCCGTAAACCAGATGGTGCCAATTACAGGCTTGGATTATACTACCCGACGGGTTTCGCAGATGTTCTCTAAGATGCGAATGCTGTCATTGCAGCCTGCTGCCCAGAAGAAGGCGTTCAAGGAGCTATGGGATCCGCCTCGGGATAATAAAGAACTGAGGAAGATCACTCAGCACCCAGGATTGGGTTATACCCTTCAAGAATACTATGAAGCTGAGGTGGACGTCATATCTGTCTCCTACCAGCATGAAGGCCCTTCCGAGGTGGGATATGACAAGTACCCCTCGGAAGATGAAGAAATCATTTATCAATCCATAATGAACAATGAAGCCCCGGACAGTCAGCCGGAGACGGGGACGTCTGATGAAGTAAAGAAAGATTGGTGCTGGGAAGACCTACCTTGCAAAGAGGATCTGTTCCATGCTGAAGCAAAGTTTGACACGGGAACCCCGGATGAAGACCAAGTAGCCAAAGAGCTGAGGGAATGCCTGGAGTTTGAGCGCATCTGGAAGAAGTCCGGGCTCTACAAAATGATGACCTCTCAAGGGAGTCTGCATCAGAAGAGCCTCTAAGGGCGGAAGACTCCATCTTTGAGTTTCCTGTTGATCCAGTTACGTCCTCGGGGCAGACTGAACAGAATACAACAATATTGGCCGTATATGATAAGCCAACACCCACTGATGACCAGTATGATGAAACAGAAAATCATGAAACTGATGAAGATTATATCCCGGGAGGCTTCATTGACTTGCAAGAAGCCCCGCCCGAAGTCGAAGATGGAGGTCAGGCCACCGTCGATGAGCTTGTGGAAATAAATCTGGGAACCGCAGATGAGTCAAGGCCGACATTCCTCAGTGCACTGCTGGAGCCAGCTACCAGGGAACAGTATATACAATTTTTGAAGGAATTCCGAGACTACTTTGCATGGACATATGATGAAATGTCGGGACTGAGTTCTGATGTGGCACAGCACCGATTGGCAATAAACCCAGAGGCTAGCCCTGTAAAGCAGCCTTCCAGGAGAATGCGCCCCGAATTGATAAATCAGATTAACAAAGAGGTTGACAAGCTGATTGATGTAGGCTTTGTCGAAGAGAACCTATATACTACATGGCTAGCCAATATAGTGCCCGTAAAGAAGAAGAATGGGCAGATCAGAATATGTGTTGATTTTCGGGACCTTAATAAGGCTTGCCCGAAAGATGACTTCCCAATACCAATCACTGAAGTGATGATCGATGCGACTACTGGTCATGAGGCCCTATCATTTATGGATGGGTCATCCGGATACAACCAAATCTGGATTGCTGAGGAAGACAGAGTGCACACTGCATTCCGTACCCCGAAGGGGATATTCCACTACAAAAGGATGCCGTTTGGCCTCAAGAATGCCGGTGCTACCTACCAAAGAGCTATGACCAATATCTTTGATGATTTGCTCTTCAAGAAAGTAGAGTGCTACATTGATGATTTGGTAGTAAAAACTAAAAGAAGAGAAGACCATTTGCAAGACCTGAGGGTAGTATTCCAGAGGCTGCGCAAATATGAACTCAAGATGAATCCCATGAAATGCGCCTTCGGCGTGTCCAGTGGAAAATTCCTCGGGTTTATTGTCCGTCATAGGGGCATTGAAATTGACCCATCTAAGATTAAGGCTATCCAGGAGCTTCCTCCGCCAAGGAATCTGTCCGAGCTGAGATCTCTGTAAGGGCGTCGGCCTATATCCGATGATTTATATCAAATCTGTCGGGAAGATGCCACCCCTTTCACAAGCTCATGATGAAAGATGTGCCGTTCCTCTGGGACGATGGCTGTCAGGAAGTCTTTGAGAAGCTGAAAGAATACCTCAAGACCCCTCCGGTGCTGGGGGCACCAATTAAGGCCAGGCCCTTGATACTGTATATCGCGGCCACATATTGTTCCCTGGGGGCAATGCTGGCACAGATAAATGAAGAAGGCAAAGAACAAGCCTTGTACTACCTAAGTAGGAGGCTGATTAGAACTGAAGAAAGCTACAGCTACATAGAAAAGACCTGCTTGGCACTAGTCTTTGCTGTCAAAAAGCTCCGACACTATATGTTGTCACATGAAGTCAGATTGATATCTGCAGTAGATCCGCTCAAATACATATTGACTCAGCCAGTACTGAAGGGCCGATTGGGCAAATGGGCAGTGATCCTGATGGAATTTGATATTACCTATACACCCCAGCGGGCGATAAAAGGACAGGCCGTGGCTGATTTCTTCGCAGAGCATCCTGTGCCAGAAAATGATATGCTAGGGACTGAGTTACCCGATGATGAGACACTCGAGGCCTGCCAAACCCAGTCAGTTATGTGGCAACTATTCTTCGATGGAGCATCCAGAACAGAGACAGACTCCGATGGAAAGACCAGAATACGGGCTGGAGCCGGTATTGTGCTGAAATCACCAGAAGGGGAGGTCGTGCATACTTCCTGTTCTATAAACAAGCCCTGCACCAATAATGAGGCCGAGTATGAAGCTCTGATAATCGGGCTATATATAAGCCTCAACATGGGTATCCAAATGCTTCAAGTATTCGGCGATTCGATGTTGATAATAAAACAGATCCAAGGGGAGTTCGAAGTGTGGAAGCCAGAACTGAATCCCTACCACCAAAAAGCTGTGCGCCTCATGGCGAAACTCTACCATATTGAGCTCAAGCATGTGGGCCGTGGACACAATGCCCAGGCTGATGCACTGGCGAAGCTGGCCAGCTCACTAGCAGTTCCGCCAAATAAGACACTGAACATTGTCGTCATGAACCGGCGGCAAGTCCCCAGTATGTTAGAAGAGTGCCCCGAAGGAGACGAGGTTGCCACCATCAGCACAGAACAAGCGTCTGATTGGAGACAGCACCTGCTGCAGTGGTTTCTACACCAACAACTGCCGCAGATAAGAGAAGAAAAGATGAAACTCCTAAGAATCAAAGATTCTTATGAACTCAGGAATGGAATTTTGTTCCGAATAATGGCAGATGCACGCAAGAAGATTCTACTCCGCTGTCTATCCACTGAGGAAGCCTGGCAAGCGATGAAAGAAACATATGCTGGGACAACAGGTGCCCACCAGGCTGGTCCCAAGATGAAGATAGAAATCAAGAAGCTGGGCTACTATTGGCCCACCATGTTTGAAGACTGCTGTAAATTTGCAAAATCATGCCAGAAATGCCAGTAGCATGCTACTGTGCCTAGAAGGCCTCCTACGACTCTGCACCCTACAGTTCCCAGCTGGCCATTTGCACAATGGGGAACTAATGTAGTCGGGCCACTACCGACTTCCTCGACCGGACATAAGTACATACTGGCCATAATAGATTACTTCTCCAGATGGGCGGAGGCTATAGCATTAAGAGAAGTGACTGGTGAACTGGTCGCCAGATTCATCAAGCAGAACATTATCTTCCGGTTCGGGATCCCCAGCCAAATAATATCTGACAATGGAAGTCATTTCAGAAATCAGAAGGTCTATCGGCTTGCTGAGAAGTATAAGATCGAATGGAGGACCTCCACTCCTTACAATCCACAGGCAAACGGATTGGCAGAAGCTTTTAACAAAACTCTCTGCACCTTGCTGGCCAAGGTCGTCGGTTCCAATAAGAAGGACTGGGAAGAGAAAATGTATGAAGCTCTGTGGGCATATCGTACTGTCTTCAAGACACCTACAGGGTGCTCACCATACTCGCTGGTATACGGCTCAGAGGCAGTGGTTCCGCTAGAGCTGGAAGTCCCGTCACTCAGAGTGGCAGTCCAATACGGCCTGGCTCGTGGCGAACAGACCAATGCAGAAAGAAGACTAGAAGAACTGGCTGAATGGGAAGGGAAGCGCCTCCGAGCCCAGAAGAGTATCCAAATGTATCAGGCCCGCATGGCCACTGCATTCAACAAACTCGTAAGAGGACGAGAATTCAAGAAAGGTGACCTCGTCATGGTCAAGAAAAAAGAAGTCACGGCGTCCAACCCAAAAGGAAAGCTAAATGCTAACTGGGAAGGTCCTTATGTGATACAGAGGGTCTACGAAGGAGGGGCCTACGTGGTTGTTAACCATCGAGGGGAAATCCAATTCTCCCCACTCAACGGAAGACATCTAAAGCTGTATCATGCGGCACAACCGGCATTCCCCGAGTGATCAGGCAAAGCTACCCCTTTCCAGGTCTAGTGGCACTCCGCCCTAACCGAGCTACCCATTTCTTGGTATAGCAGCACTCCGCCCTAGCCAAGCTACCCTTTCTTCGTCTAGCGGCACTCCGCCCTAGCCGAGCTACCCATTTCTTGGTCTAGCGGCACTCCGCCCTAGCCAAGCTGCACCCTTTTCTCGGTCTAGCGGCACTCCGCCCTAGCCGAGCTATCATTTTCCCGGTCTAGCGACGCTCTGCCCTAGCCGAGCTACCCATTTCTTGGTATAGCGGCACTCCGCCCTAGCCGAGCTACACCCTTTTCCCGGTCTAGCGGCACTCCGCCCTAGCCGAGCTACCATTTTCCCGGTCTAGCGGAGCTCCGCCCTAGTCGAGCTACCCATTTCTTGGTATAGCTGCACTCCGCCCTAGCCGAGCTACCCTTTCTTCGTCTAGCGGCACTCCGCCCTAGCCGAGCTACCCCTTTCCTTGGTCTAGCGGCACTCCGCCCTAGCCAAGCTACCCTTTCTTCGTCTAGCGGCACTCCGCCCTAACCGAGCTACCCATCTCTCGGTATAGCGGCACTCCGCCCTAACCGAGCTACCCATCTCTTGGTATAGCGGCACTCCGCCCTAACCGAGATACCCATTTCTTGGTCTAGCGGCACTCCGCCCTAACCGAGCTACCCATTTCTTGGTATAACGGCACTCCGCCCTAGCCAAGCTACACCCTTTTCCCGGTCTAGCGGCACTCCACCCTAGCCGAGCTACCATTTTCCCGGTCTAGCGGCACTCCGCCCTGACCGAGCTACCCATTTCTTGGTCTGGCGGCACTCCGCCCTAACCAAGCTGCCCTCATCCTAAGCTGGTGGCATTCCGACCTGTCACCCTCTAAAAAGGGAGAGAAAGAGAATGAAAGAAAATAAAAATGGGGGGTTAAAAATAGAGAGACCCCGCCAGACTTGCTCCTATATTAGGGACAAGTGCAAAAATGGCCTAAAACCCAACTGTGGTGAAAACCCGAAAAGGGCACTGCAGGTAAAATCGGGTACCCCGCCACGTGAAAACCCGAAAGGGCGCGTGAGCAAAAGCAAGAGGGGGCTGGCTCCGGTGAAAACCCGAAAGGGCGCTTGGGTCGGTAATGTGGTGATTCCAAAGAAAGCCTCACCTCCCACCATAAAGCTCCTCGTCGATCGACCGGCGCCTTGCCCGATCAACGATTAAACCCATCCGGAATGGACCTTACGTCTATTCTGTTGAAGCCGTCATGCATTGCTCGAGAAAAATTCCCTCGATAATAGGCCCACCTCGGGATAGACCCTCCGTCTGTCCTGATAAAACACTTCCACTTATTTCTGTCTAAGACCCACAACAATGAAACCCTGTCCGGTTTAGACCTTACGTCTATCCCGATGAAACCTATGAAATCCTTGCATTGGTATAAACCCAATACTAATGATGAAACCTGATACTGATCGACCAGCACTTTGCCCGATCAGCGATGAAACCTTGTCTAGTTTAGACCTTGCGTCTATTCCGACTAGATCTACAGGTCTCTTTACGTCCCACCGTGATGAAACCTGCTGTTGATCGATTGGCACACTGCCCGATCTATGATGAAACCTATCCAGTTTAGACCTTCCGTCTATCCTGATGAAATCCATGAACTCCTTGCATTGGTATAAATCCAATACCGATGATGAAACCCGCCATTGATCGATTGGCACCTCGCCTAATATCAATGATGAAAACCCTATCCAGTTTGGACCCTACGTCTATCCTGATGAAACATATGAAATCTTTGCGTTGGTATGAGCCAATACCAATGATGAAACCTGCTATCGATCGATTGGCACACCGCCTGATCGACGCTAAAACCCATCCAGGGTAGACCTTCCGTCCGCTCTGACATAGCACAACACTGCTCTTTGAATCTATTCAGACCCTCCGTCTGGATAGATCATGAAACTCTATTCCTTTGCGTTAATGTTAAACCCCACATTAACGATGAAACTCATATTCTCAGCAAACGGCCTCGTGCCCGAGCTGCTATCTATATCCTCTAAATCAATTCGGACCTTTCGTCTGGATAGATAATGAAACCATACTTCCCTTTGCATTGATGTTGACACCCACATCAATGATCGTGTGTCCACAATAAACATATGGCGCCATGGTCCATAGGATGAAAGTTCTGGTCCCAGAAAAGATAATGAAAAAGGAAAAGAGAAAGAAAACGACAAAAAAAGTATATATATAAAAATGGGGTTGAAAATAGAGATACCCCGCCAGACTTGTTCAGGCGTTCTGGACAAGTGCAAAAATGGCCCTAGACCCAGCTGTGGTCAAAACCCGAAAGGGCACTGCAGGTAAAATCGGGTACCCCGCCACATGAAAATCCGCAAGGACGCGTGGGCAAAAGCAAGAGGGGGCTGGCTCCGGCGAAAACCCGAAAGGGCGCTTGGGTCGGTAATGTGGTAAGTCAGAAGTTCCATGCCAACCGGCACGTTGCCTTCACCTACCCTTCACTGACGAGGCCTTCCGTCGGTCATCTGGCTCTATGCCCCACCGATGATAAAGCCTTTCCGCGGTAGATCCTACGTCTACCCTGATGAAATCTACATACCCTCTTTTCACATATCCCACCAACAATAAAACCCGTCACCATTCTGATAAAGCCTTTCCGCGGTAGATCCTACGCCTATCCTGATGAAACCTACGTATTTCTTGGCAAAGTCCCACCCGCCATAAAACCCGCTGGAATAGACCTTACGTCTGTCCTGACGAGACCTACACCTCTACATACGTCCCACCGTTGATCGACCGGCACCTCGCCCGATCAATGATGAAATCCTCTGTCCGGTTTAGACCTTACGTCTATATTGATGAAACCTATGAGACTCTTTGCGTCGATATAAACCCAATATCGATGATGAAACCAACCACTGATCGACTGGCATCTCGCCCGATCAGTGATGAAACCATGTCCAATTGAAACACTGCCAGTGTAGACCTTTCATCTATTCTGATGAAACTTATGACTCTTTCTTTACATCGATATAAACCCAATATCGATGATGAAACCAACTGTTGATCGACCGGCACCTCGCCCGATCAACGATGAAACCCTGTCAGTGTAGACCTTTCGTCTATTCTGATGAAACTTATAACACTTTCTTTGCATTGATATAAACCCGATATCGATGATGAAACCAACTGTTGATCGACCGGCATCTCGCCCGATCAGTGATGCAACACTGCCAGTGTAGACCTTTCGTCTATTCTGATGAAACTTATAACTCTTTCTTTACATCGATATAAACCCAATATCGATGATGAAACTAGCCATTGATTGACCGGCACCTCGCCCGATCAATGATGAAATCCTATCCAGTTCGGACCCTACGTCTGTCCTGATGAAAACCACGCACCCTTCAATGTCCCACCTGCGATAACCTCTACCCAGTCTAGACCTTACGTCTACTCTGATGAAACTTATAAAACTCCTTTGCATCGATATAAACCCAATATCGATGATGAAACCATGTACTGGTCGATTGGCACATTGCTCCGACTAACTTTGAAACCTGCCCGGAATGGACCATTCGCCCGTTCCGGATAGTGCTCTGAGCCTCTTCGTTCACATTCCTGTAAACCTTCTCCCTTGTGGCACGTATGGCCAAGAAGGACGTGTGCTACCACCAACAAAATTCGGTTTAAAGCGCCCCCGGAGGCCGTCACGCGGTGGAGCGAGTTCCCCATCCTTTCTTTGAAGGGGTGGACGCTCTCCCGCCAGATACGAGCCGTTCGTATGAGGGACTGCTAGAACCACTACCCCACTTCCCAAAGTGATGAAACCATATAGAAAAGACAAACCACATATGAGACTGGTATAAAGATTCCTTTCCATTGAATAAAAAAGGGAATACAAGAAGGGCCCCTGAGGGGGGAATTGTATTACAAAAAGGGGGAAACAGATATTCACGGGCGCCGGAATATGTCCTCGAAGTCCAGAAGCCCTACATGCGGGGCAGCCCCCAGCTCATGAAGTCGAGCCTCCTCCTCCTGTAGCCGAGCAGACTCGTCCCGAAAGGATGCCATCTACCCCTCCAACAGAGCTACTTCCTCCGCAAGCTGCGGTCAAGAAGTTGTTATCTGCGGCAGTTCAGCCCGGAGGTCAGACAGTTCAGCCTCCAGGATGGTTATCCGGCTGCGCACGAACTGCTCCCGCTGCGCCAGAGACTACAGTTGGCATTGGCGCTCCTGAAGAACAGAGTCCGTCTTCTCCAGCTCAGATTTGCACTCCTTCCTTTGCAACTTCAAAGCTGCCAGTCTGTCAGACATAATATGTGCCAAGAAGTCCCGGCGATGTATGAACTTTAACAACAATAGAACCCGCTGGGCCCATATTTCCATGGGACAGCCCATCGCCTGTAGACCAGCAGTGAAACGCTCGGCTATCTCCTTCAGCCGCAGATAAGTCAGTCCGGGCTGGGACTCCACCAGCTGGCGTAGCATGTCCAGATTTTGCCAGACAAAACTCTCCGATGAAACGAAGCCAGGAGAAGGAACTGGAGCTACTTCGAAAGTCACCTCGCCGTCAATGTCTGCCCACAGTGCAACATCCGGCTGAGAGGACGAAGACGGCAAATCCGCTGGAAGAATTGGCCGGTCCCTCTCTGTGCTCTCTGGCTGAGCTGAAGATTCCTCCTCCACCGCTGTCTCTGGTGCTATGGCTTGAACATCCGCGGAGGGAGGACCAATGAATGATGGAGCTATCTCTTCATGAGTCTCCTGAATAAGGGCTTCATCTTCAGCTACTCTTTCTGATAATGGGGGCGAAAGGTCCCTAGTCTGTAGAGGCAGAGATCCAGTCTCTATAGCCACTGTGGCAGGGACTACTGATTCGGGCGCAATCGACATTACGGCGGCCGGTATAAAGGCGGAGCTTCCGGCTGGGTCTACTTCGGCTCTGAACTCTGAGGCCCTGACAGGGATGGAAATCTCCCCTGATGATCCCAAGTCCAGTGATGTTAAGTCAGTTGAGGATTGTATTCTCACTAGCACGGGGCGAATAACCTCAGAAATTTCCATGCAAGTTGAAGGTAAAGCAGGGATGATGATCAAATCTGCAGATGAGACATCCATGGAGACTGCGGCCGCATCTGAGCGGGAAGTGACAGGGTCCTGAGGACAAAGCAGAATGATCCTCATCAACGGATGGAAGAAAATAAATAGAACAGCAAACAAGAAAAGAAGCTTACCTTTAAAGTGGGGTCTATATCCTCAAGATGAGACAAAAGAGGAGAAAGCTCCGTAGTTGAAGCAACAAATGGAGGGGTTATGTCGACCTCAGTGTCGAGCCCGGCAAACTCCTCTTGCAATTCCTCCTCAGAAGATAGCATCAATAGTTTAGGAGGCTGAAAGGGCGGGAGGCCTTTTGCAAACACAGGCAGGGCTTCTGATTTTTGGATTTCCTCCTCGCTACCGCTGAAGGTCACTTCCTCCTCATTATCAGGCACGGTCTCGGAGCTGCCCGAGGATATCTCCACTCTAGCTATGTGCTGCGAGGTCTCCTCTAGAGCATGCCGGGATGCAGACCGGGTGATTATGCGTCTGGCCAGAATAGGGCTCTGTTTTGTTTGAGTCCTTTCACTTTCCTGCGGCTGAGATGACTCTTCCGCTGCTACCGTAGCCCCAGTCGGCTCCCTGACTGTCACCTCAACAAAAGGGGAACTCTGAGGGATATAATGAAAAAGAATAACCGCAAAAGTATAAAGAGAAAAGATGAGAGAGCACATTTACCCTCCTCCTCGCCAGCCGGGGTAGGAGAAGGCAGCCTCGTGTCCCTCTCCGCAGGCACTGTAACCTGCTCCGGGGCTGTATCAGATAAAGAGAAGCTCAGTCTCGAAGGACGCCTTAAAAGAACAGTCAAGAAAACAATGAAGATTGCATCTGCAAGATATTTACCGCTACTCTCGGCAGGTTCCTGAGCAGCCTCCCTCTAAGACCTGAACTCGTCAAAAGAGGGGATGTCTGGAAGAGGGGTCCCGGCGTCCGTCGCAACTGGAGCTGACTGCTGGACCTGAACAACTTTGGCCCTCTTGGCCTTGACAACTGCAGCTTTCACCACAGAAGGCTTCCTCTTCTTGCCCGGAGGCAGGGGAGTGGTCGTAGGTGCCGCTGCAGGGATTTCAAAGTAAGCAGGCTTCTCAGCTTGAGCGATAATCTTCCTGTAAAGTCCCTGCCGTTTTATGTCCGGTCTATCTGTGCAAAACATAAGAAGGACAGTCATAGTCGACAGATGCAGAACACAACAATAAAAGAAAGACGCCATGAGCGCATGGGAAGGGTCATACCTGCTGGGCCATCATAGAAGGTGGAAAGCGGCCAATACAGATAAGCCACCTCCTTCGAGCGGGAAGCAGCCTCCTTCACGAGCCAGCATACGTCACCTATGGTCTGGCATTTCTCCGTCAAGGCAACTAAATCCTTGTGTCCGTGGAAGTCAAGGCAATGAAACAGGCCGAGGTAATCCATGCACCAGCCGTCGACATAATGAAAAGAAATAAAAAGTGGCCTATTCAGAATGCCAGCTATCGGGTTCTCTACTGACAGTCCGTGAACATTCAGCAGCACGAAAAGCCAAGAAGTGTGCTGATAATATGTGCTAGTGCGGTCTTCCCTCCGCACAAATGTCCGATAAGGGTGAAATCTGTCTACCGGGCCCCTCCAGGGGGCTGCTGTCGGGAGAGGCTCCTCTGGGGGAAATGGATACTGCACCTCCACATGAATACTCCCTATGTGGCCCAGCTGCCTCAGGTCCTTTGTAAAAGCATCTTCATTGATCTCAGAAAATACAGGAGTGGGTATTTCAGAGCCTTCCTCTTTTAAGGACCGACGCCTGGCGATATATGTGTCCGCCTCCCTCGGATGCTGTGAATAGAGACTTTTCAGATGAACCTCATCAATTTCAAATACAGGCCCTGATTGCCGCTTTAAGAAAGAGCGCTCGGCCACATCCCAGAAGGCGCCTCTGCCATCCTTATAAAAATTGGTGCGGGTATTCCACCATTTGATGTATTCTGATGTGACCCGGGGAATACGATTAGAAACGGTCGGGACCCTGAAAGTTACGCCCTCTCGGCGATGAAAGAAATCCCACCATATCCGACCGTCACTGGCAATGGAGGACCCATGCTTGGCATGGCTGTCCAAAGGGAACTGGGCAGCTGATGAAGGAATATGCTGATCGTAGCCGAAGTTTCTGCTGAAACGGAATGGGTAATAAGGCTCCAAGATGAGCAAGCCTCCCTTCCTGAAGACCAATACACTGGGTCGGATAGCCATAGCCCACCTTACCAGTTCTGGTTCTAATATGGGCCGGGTGGCATTGGCCCCCGAAACAGGATGGACATAAACTTCTACCTCCTCCATTCTACATTCCCTCTGAGGGTCTACTAAAGGAGCCGAACCTGCTGCCAAGCTCCAGAAATGAATGCTACCAGGAGCATCTACAGGCACTTTTGTCAACCGGCCCCTGATCTTAAACAGCTGCTCTGAGAAAAGACCAGGTTCGGCGCTAGCAAACTCAATCATCCGAGGGAGCAGTGTGTCTGACTACAAAGTTCTCGGGGCCAGCTCGGGGAAAATGCTTCAAACCCAAGCATTGAAGAAATGAAATGGACCTACAGTCCGCAAGGAACGGGGAACCCGATGTCTATGCAAATCTCCCAGTGATTTGTAAATTAAACACAAAGCCGCCGGGCACAGAGACAGTCTCATCCCCCAGGCCATCTGACAGGCCGGATATATAGCCTCCGGTTTGATAGTCATCTCGTCCCCTTGGGGGAGAGCGAAAGTGCACAGCCAGAAGGTCAGATAAGCTGCACAATGAGTAATGGGGTCAACCCCTACTGGGTTCGGGCCATCTACACCTGCTCGACGCAGTGAAGCCGGCAATGCTGATTTATAACGAGGGGCCCTGATCTGCTTACTGGGAGTCGGTCCCACGGAAGGGAAGTCTGTATACTTCAAGGGACCCCCGAAGAAGTACTGTATCCACTGTCCTACACGGACTCTCAACCTGCTGCTCTTTTCCCGGGGTTGATATCCTTTGGAAGATCCCCTGCTATAGGCCAGACAAATGGTCCGATAAGCCTGCATCAAGTACCGGTATGCGTAGCCAAAAGAATATCTGCCCTCTCCATCAGAGGCGTCCTTTACAGAGTCATCTAGACAGACCTCTTAATATGGCTCCCCATCTATAGGCAGGCCTGAAAGCTGCGCAAGACTCCAAAGATCGAGAGAAGTCTCGCCTTCTACTGTATAGAACGTATTGAACTGTGGGCAGAACACTTCAAGCATGCCGCAACATAATCCCCGAGAGATGGGATAGCGGAACCTGGAGGCAAATACACTATGATATACCCCAGCTCTAATCAGTAAAGGGGCGTATTCCTTCAACACAAATTCTGTAAACTCCACTGCTCCTACCCTGAAGAGATGGGCATCTGTCACTTTAGCATCTCCAAACCAGCCGGCAGCTAGCTGATATTTAAATTGAACGGCCAGACAGTTTAGAATGAATGGCTCATCCCTGTAACCCCACTTCACAGGAGCTAGAAAAAGTCCAAAGTTGGGCTTCTCCCGATGGACACGACTGGCTGCATGGTCCCACCTTGCCGGGGTAAACTCTGGAGCCCGGGTCAGCATCTTCTTCTCCGACTCTAATTCGGAAATGCCCAGCACGGCATTCCAGTCCCTCTGCTCGCCTGGGAGATATATAGCTCGGGCTCGATAAACAGAACCCTTCATGCTGTCTCTGTCAGCCAGTATTGCCGCTTCCACAGACCGAGCAAGCAGGAAATCCCTCATTCCGCCTATGGTGAAGGTCCGGATAAATGGCAGCAGATGACGATCCTTCGGCAGGTCCGGACGGTATTCGGCAGCCCTTCTGAAATCAATCCCTTCTGTGGAAGAATAGACTCCGGAAGATGGCACTGTGTCGGTCTCGGAATCAGAGGACTCGTCAACAGTGGCGATCTGGTTATAGCCGAAGCTCAGACTATTCACATTCAGCCAGTTGACTGAAGCCCGAGATATGTCCGGTTGAGCCGATGAACTCGCTCCCACAGTCATGGAAGCCGCAGCAGAAGAGTCGGAAGCCATGTCAGTGACTGCAATCAAGAAAAGATGAAAATAAGCATCGGAAAGATGAATGAGCATGTGATGATGGAATAAATAATTCTAATGAAATTTCGGCAGCATTTCCTCTTGTCTGGGGTTTGCCCAAGAAAATAGGGAGTCACCCACCAAGAGGGAGTGATCCCAAACATAAAATGGGATTCAATCCCGTATAATGAACCTACCCGAGACTAAATCGGTCAGAAAGGGGGGGGGAACGAAATAAGGCTCTCGGAGCGGGGAAGATCACCGCCGCCGCCGAGATGAAGAGAGAGAAGAGGGATGTGAAAAATGAGGGTAAAAGCCCTCTCGGGGGGGTTAAAAAGAAGAGGAAGGAGAGGCTTCTCGACGCGAAGGAAAGCGCGCCGAGAACCCTCCGTCGGCCGGAAGAAGGGAGGCGCGCCGAGATGCCCACGCCGAGAAGCCCGCTGAAGACCCCCGCGCCGAGAAGGCCGCGCCAAGACCCCCGCGCCGAGAAGGCCGTGCCGAGACGCCCGCACCGACAACAAGTCGCGCCGAGAGGGTCACGCCGAGAAGTAACCCAATTCTAGCGCCGAGAAGTCAAAAGGCAGTTGGAAAATATGGGGATGAAAAACATGAAAATGAAAGATATATGCATAATATTGTTACAGTAACATGAACAAGCTGAATAACAATGACAGAAAGAAATTGAGGAAGATACCCTCGAATGATGAAGGGCACCTGCAGACCCCGTGCCGCTTATTCTGCGCTTACGCCGCCCGCAGGTGGGGGGCATTTGTTGACACCTTGAAAATGAGCAAGGGCAGAAGCAGAATTGAAAAGAAGATTAGACCAACAGTGAAAGATCAATGATGAAGTTCATCAACCATCTACCCGGCTGAAGCCTTTCGCCGGCCAAGCTGATGTCCGGTGCCATTGTCAGTCAAACGGCGGCACTGATGAAGCAATAGTCATCCGACTGATGAGACCTCCTAGCACATTCTAACAAGAAGCCGGAACCGGCAAATGAAGATTGTAAAGGCTTTTACAAAGTCAGAACAAAAGAAGAATCATCTCCACAAACTATACACCCGGCTGAAGTCTTCTCATACTGAAGCTGATGTCCGGTCTTGTCATCGTTCAGGTGACAATGCTGATGAAACCCCAGTCCAATGACTGATGAAGGTTCCTTTGGTCCACTTGAGTGCAACAACAAATTCCTGATACAGTTCCGATATATTTATAGAGCTAACAGTTCTAAGTGGAGCTTAAAAGCCCTAAATGGGCCTATGAAATGGGCTTAGGGGTGTGGCATCCAGGCCCCCTCACTCAAATCGCACACCGCGCCGGGAGCTACTGTCATCTCAGGCGCGCCGTGAAGATGGAGTGGAGTGGCACGCCGACTTCCACCTGCCGAGAGGGTAAGAGGATCGGGTCTATAAAAACCCACCCCTTCGAAAAGTAAAAGAAGAGGAGGAGGAGGCCAATTGATTAGAAGAAAAAAAAGGAAGAGAAGAGACCACCAAGAGACCAACAGAGAGAGAGAGCCTCCTACGCTGAGAAAAGGGCGAAGAGATCAATCCGAAGAGTAAGAGAAGGAGAAGAAGCTCCAGGTGGGCAGCAGGGGAGGGAGAGGAGTCAATGCTCCGCCCTCCCCCATGTTTTCTTTTCTTCTTCATGTAATTATACGAGCCTTGTCTCGATTCCTCGGATGTAACCGGGATATCCCGGCCCTGGCTCATCCCCCCTTTTCCTCACTCACTTCTCATGGTTGATTTGAGTTTTGGAATGATGCAATGAAATGGAATGTCACGATGGCCCGTTTGGGTACTGAATGATTGAAATATCTGCTATTTGTCCCCCCCTTTTTTTTATCCGCTGTTCTTCGAAGCGTTTGTTTGCTTAGATGCTCCGGATTTCCGGCTCGAGTCGTTCTCTCGTGAAGGATGAAGACGGAGCCCCAACCCTCATTCAATGGGTTATTGGGCTCTCTCCCCCTCCTTCCATCCCTTGGATGATGGACTTTCCCGCATATCATGGATTTCTGCCGAGCTCCCGACTGGTTCGGGGTCAGAGACATCAATCTCTTGATCGTCCGAGCAGCAGGTGACCAGAAAAACACCTCACATCCCCGAGGGTTTAATAATGGATGATCTTGCCCTTCGACTGATGCTAGCCTCCCTTAAACCCCTGACCTTCACGCCCATAAAACCTTTGTGATTGATTCCCCCATCTGAAATCATGCCTGAAACCCCCCCTTTTGAAACCAAAAGAACTAAGAACAGGGGGCCGGAACCTTCCCGGCACCCCGAACAGTGCCCCATGAAGAGACCTTCCCGGCGCGAGACTTCCCACGCCGATAACCTCCATCCCCAGCTTCTCGGCGCCAGGAACAGCACCTTATGAAGAAGACTTCCCGGCGCGGTGAGTTTTGGCGTCGGGAACCACCCCTCTTGCCATACACCCCTTGACACTATGGATTCTCTATCCCTTGAACCCCGGATGAAAGCCTCCCTGCCACCAGCCAATAAACCATACAGATACCCCTTATAGTCTACTAGATGTAGCCTCTTATTCTGTCAAAGGGCACCCCGGGTCATCATATGCACCTCAGGGATAAAGATTAATGGGGATAACCCCCACATAACCTTACGAGCCAAGGGAGCTCTGCCACTGCATAAGCTTCAATGGCCTCAAAAGGGATATTAAGCTAGTGCTCCAAGCACATACACGGGGCAGGGGTCCAATACCCCTCTATTGTGGCTTTCATCCCGGCACTCCGTGGGTGATTGCCTATCATTCCATGGCAAAGGCTGATTCCAGGGGACGTGCTGCCCAAATTCTCCCAGAATGATGAAAGATAATATTAAACTGTCCCCGGGACTCTGCACATCGATGGTGAAAGAGGTCCTCTATGCTGGATTGGTCTTCCCCAGTTCCTCTCAACCTCTGGCCTTCTTTTGAAACGAAAACCAAAATCAGTTGAAGCCCGATGAATAGATGCATTTTGATCACCCAGGGCCCATCTACTTTGACCTGGATCTCCAGGAAATCCTTTGACCCGCAGCAAACCCCAGAATAGGGTATCGTAAAACCCTAAAATACATCTCGGCGCCTTCATCTATCTCGGCTCCGTGAACAGTAGAATAAACGAGTAGCCCTCGGCGTGAACCTTCCCGCGCCGAGGACCCCATTCCTTTGGCCAAGCCGAAAAGGCCCATCAGTTCTTCTCCGGGCCGAGAGGCCTACGCCGGGAGCTTCCCTTCTTCGCTATTGGTCACGCCGAAACCCTCCTTGAGCAAATCCTCCTCGCGCCGGAAAGCTAGCACCGGGAACCTCATGGCCTTCTCTTCATCGCGCCGGGAACCCCCGGCCCTCTCACCTTGGCGCCGGGAACCCCCGGCCTTCTTGCCATTGGCGCCGGGAGCCCCACTGTCCTCCTCTTCATCGCGCCGAGAACCCCGGCCCTCTCACCTTGGCGCCGGGAACCCCTGGCCTTCTTGCCATTGGCGCCGGGAGCCCTGGCCTTCCCATTTTTGGGTCATGCCGAGAGCCCGTGCCCATTCAGTGTGCGTCGAGAGCCTAATCTGCCACCCAACGAACCCCAACACCCAGAGCAAACCCACACAGGGATATCCGTGGATCACCAGATATGTCCCGGGGATAAAATTAAAGGGAGTCAGACTCCCTTATGTTCCATCAGTTCGTGTCGGGATTACGACAACCTACCCCCTTTTTAGCTCCGGTGAGCTCTGCCAATGCATGAGTGCCAGCAGCTCTTGTAAGGGAAGAGTCAAATATCACCCCAAGGCATACATGTGTAATGCGAGAGGTTCGGCCTCTCTATCTCTCGGCTTTCATCCCGACACTCCGTGGGTGATAGCCTATTCTCCCCTGGGCATAACCCAGATTATGGGGAGATGCTGTCGAAATGTTGATCGATGCTTTAAAACCCTCGTGGTTACAGCTCAGTCTGCCTGTGATTTAAATCCGCTTTCTCCCCTTTCCCCTACACCCAGTTTTTGAACCACTGATCGTCTGTTTCTGTGGTTGATGTTATTATCTTACCCGCCTTCCTGGCCCTGGTATGAAGTTTAAAATGGTGCACATGAATATATGTTTGCCTTATGAGGCCTCCTATTTCGGCATTTAATCAAGGGTTGTCCTTCTTGGGAAGGGCGTAATTAACGTCGTAGCCTTTATGGTATGGCGGACTTTTGGTCCCGACTCGGACTTCACAATCGACTGACCAAGTCAAGTCGAGCGCACAATGAAATCGTCACACATGTGACTGGCACGCCTAATAATCAATAAATATAAATAAGGGAATTCCCCCATAAATATAAATAAAGAAATTAATAAAAAAAATCCCCACGTCCACAGTGGGCTGTAGAATTAATTCTGTAATTTAATAATATTTACTGTACCGAGAGTTTCAGATCTCGGCCGGGAAGTCTTCCCCACGCCCCGAGCGTGGAGGTACACTCGCCACCCCCCTTTGTCGTATTTGCTTGTTTAGTATGCGTTCTATATGCCGCTACATGTGTGTAGGATATTTTATTTGCTCGTTAAACATTAATCACCGCTGTGAGTTGTGAGTGTGAGACCCGTCCCGTGACTCGTTCCGAGCACAAGAGTGAGCCGACCACCCGAGTCTCAAAGCCGGTTTCCCAACCGTGCAAGATTGTCACGTTTCCCTCGCTGGGGACGACTGTGAGTTAGTGCTTATTGTTTGGAGCCTGATCGCCTCTTCTGGAGCTCGTTCGGTGCCGCGTTGTAGTGTCGTTGCTGGTCGCGTCAGCTTGTCAGTCGCGTCGTCCATTAGAGTCCAAGGTCGAAACCCATCCGCGTCGAGTCCCGTAGTCGTCCCGCATCACTGGGCGCGATCAATAAGAACGCGCCCCACACACTGGGTGCGATCAAGATTGGAACGCGCACCAACCTTGGGTCGCGATAATAACACGCCCAACACCCTGGTCACGATCTGATGATAATGCGACCCCCAGGAGTACTGCGACTCCCACTAACGCAACGGGTCCCCTGAGCACGTCAACATGTTGAACGAGCCAGAGCTGACGGGCGCAACCTGGTCGCAGTTGGTCTCACCACCGAGACCCTAACCGCCTCACTGTTCATCTCCTCCGATGAATGCGACCCCACGATACGGCGCCTTCTTAGAAGAACGCGACCACTGTGATGGTCGCAATCTCGACCCGAGAAAGAAAATGGCAAAAACTGTGAAAATCGCGGAAAAACCCATTCCACGCCCCATTCACACCCATGTGAAGGGGAAAATAAGGGAAAACCATTCCCCAACCTCTCTAGCACCGAGTGGACCCATTTAAACCCCAAAAATGCGATCAAAACACGCGATTCGGCTCACACCCCAAAATCAAGCATTTACTCCCTGGCGGAGAAATAAACCCACTTTGCTCGCCTCGAGCTACCAAACTCGCGAGAAATGAAGTACAGGGGTTAAGGATCCATCCCCCTACCTCCACAGAAGATGTCTTGTGCCGAGGACGCCGATCCGCCTAGAAAATGCCGCACGAACGCCGCGGCGCCCTAAACTTGCGGTCGAGCTTTCCCACGCCTCCACCGCCTCGATCCTCGCCCGTTCCTTGCTCGCGCCGTCCCTGCCTCACCCCCACCTCGCTCCGTCGTCCGCTGGAGAAGAGAGGGGAGAAAGAGAGAGCGTGAGATAAGAGAGAGGGAGAGGGTGAGAAATGAGAGGAGAGAGAGAAAAGGGGTTAACATATAAAAAATCCAAAAATTCTAGAAAATATCAAAAATAGGGAAAAATCACCTCACGGACCTTCGGAAAATGCACAACATGCCTGTAATGTCCCGAAGTCGGAGAGCGCAACGGTTCACCCTGCACGGGGTTCCTAAGGTCCGACAGGCAAAAACACGTGTAAATCGTAAAACCCAATCCGGGACCCACAAAAGCGATCCAAAACCTACGTAACCTGACCCGACAAATATCCAAAAAACCTGGGGCGTTACAGCCCTCCCCCCTTAAACAAATTTCATCCTCGAAATTCAGGACTAGCACCAAGCCACAGGGGGAGAACACCCCGAACCAACTAACAACGCTGTCAGGGTTCAGCACAGAAAATCTCGATTCTCACGAAAGCACCGATGCTGAGGGATACGGCCAGACTATCATTACGAGTAACACCTCACTCCGTACACCGTAAACATCGATCATCAGAGCAGGTATACAATAAAAGGACACAAGTCTGGCATCACCTCAGTCACAACGAAATCCAAACACGCCACCTCTGCCACAATCTCGCCCACCGAGGAGACACAGTCCTCGTTACGAGAAATAGCCACCGATCCATCCCATGGTCGGCGGACCAAACAAACATCATCTTCTTTACCAGCTGACCGCCACAAATTCATCTACTCTACGCCAAGGACCAACTTACACCTGGCAAGCCGAATGCCAATATAGCACAGGACCAACTCTGTCGGAACACAAACTTCGACAAAGCCCAGATCCCAACCAGAAAAGCACATCAAGGAAACGGCCACCAATGGCCTCACTTGCACACAACTCTCACCATTCTTGGAGCACAACCACCAGCATCTTCTGTCTGTGAAAGACCAATCGCCGGTCACCAGACACTCGCCAATCGGGAAACCCTTGACTTAGTCAGCTTCTTCCTTCTTTCCTGGTCCTTCACCAGGTCTGAAGGGCACATTCCAACCCTCAACAAGCCATCTATTGACTCACGCACATACCAACACCACATCCAAGCTAGAACCTCACTTTGACACCACATCCAGACATATCATCATGCCAACTCTACCCTCTCAGGGGAGCACCGAAAAACCAAATGACAAAATCCAGAGTTTTCGGTCTTCACCTCCCTCAACTGAGGCTTACAGGGAAAATCCTCCCATGCTGGTCATAGACCAAGGATCACCATATCCAATGCCAATGTCCCATCAAGGACTTCCACACGCAGGCATCGACCACCATCCTATCTCATCAAACCCTATCTCATCTCAATTACTCCAAATTAACGCCTGCCAATCCTGGTTCCGCTCTTACCACAGAGCCACATGACACAACCTGAGCAATTCACGGCACACAACTCCAAGGCAACCAAGTGCCACTTGCTATCACAGTAACCTGGTCGACAGCGCCACGACCAATGCACACGGGTCCCCAAATAATGCACATCTTACTCTGGTTGACCACGTGGCTAGCCTTACCAGCAGCTCGTAGCTACCAACTGGGACCCATAATCTCTCAGAGATCACTTCTCCAAAAACATAACCTCATCCGTGGACACAGCTTCCAACACAAAGACAGGGTACTCATGCGGCACACTTGCCAACATATTTCCCCAATCCTCCATGCTGCCAGTGCCCTGAACCACACTATTTCAAGCAACGGCACGGCAACAACACATCTCACATCGAGGAGCCAATCCTCCGATGCTCAACTCATTCTCGGGAAACCCGCCCGTAGCAACCAACGATATGTTCCTGAACCTGTGGGTCATGGACCCACCAGGCTTCTGCTGCGCACACCCATCCACACGCACAGCCCACACAGATGACTCAGGATCCTCCATCCCGGTAATCCTCTGCAACTCCACAGACTCCAATCCTCGACACCTCGGAAAGCACAACACCAGCCGCTAATTCTCACAAACACCGCCCAACTGGCACTCATCCTTCCGGAACGGTGCCGACGCATCCTTACACATCAGGGAACGGAAAACGCTTCTCACAGGCAACCACCTTGCCAAAACACGAGATGCATCTCGCACGGACTTCATGGCACACGAAGGCCAACCAATCCGATCAAACAATGCAGGACGATGAACTTTGGCAAAACGTGATCTCTCCACCCAAAGGATAAACCAACCACACCTCCGACCAACGGAAGGTCTCCACGCTTGACATGACCTTGAATCTCGCGCATGCTGGGAACAACACCTTCCAGCATTAAGAAAACCATCACTTTCATCAGGTCAGCTCCTCTGACAACACTCGCCAAGTGTCTCGTCAGACCACATTCATAGCATCTCCCACTGCTCCACCACTGCAATTCTGTGAACTGCAACATGCCACGCCTCGAGCCGCAACACGAGCCATAATCGGCAACCGCCAACGCTCATCCTCGAGTCCCGAACTCACCGCGGAACCTTCACATCTCGAGCCAAATCCAGGCCGAACACAACCCATTCACATGCAGAAGCACAGGAGCAAGAACTTACTGGGACATCTCTGCCCAATCCTGCCTCGAGACCCGCATAGATAATGGGGACCGACATGTCATTTCTGACACCACAGAGCACGACAAGAAAAATCAGGCTCGATAATCAGCAGCTCAACAGAAGATCGACCACTCACCTGAGCACACCTCTCGATCGGATCATCCGCTCTGCCACCTCAACCACAATCTCAACACCTCTGGGGCTGGATGAATCTCAAGCTGGCGTGGCCAAACTCTATAACAGCTCCCTCGGAAGATACTCACGGCCACTTGACCACGAACAATCTTCGCCAGCCACCTGACCTCCCTGAAAATACCTGGAACGCAGCACCGCGGGAACACACCAACTGGCAACCTCTACCCACCACAGCACAATCGGGGCCACTATCCATCAGGAAGAAATCTCTCTATCACATCCCTTGGGCCCCACACCGGCATTCCATGAAATAGCAACCACATTCGCAGTGCCAACGCTGCCACTCAAGCTCTTATGCGAGAAACCAAGCGAAAAACAAGCATGAAACCCTATGCCAGCTGCCGACTGTACTGCACTTTACGGACTCTAATCACTGCAATATCCCGAATTCCCATGTACGTCCACAATCACGCTCTGATACCAACTGTGACGACCCAAGATCTAGATACCGGAAGAAGACCCGATATCATTCGAATCCTGGCCCACCGCCCATGAGCCGGAGGGCTCAGAAGGGCTAAAAAGGAGTGTGGAGGTACAAAGAAATAGGAAATAAAGTAAGACAATTCAACAATTAATAGAAATAAAGAATCTAACTGTAACAAAGTCCAGTCCAATAGAAGTACAGTCTAAGGCAGAGAAGCGTACCTAACACCGACTGCAGACTCGGCCTGGCGAGCTGGCAACTAAAAAATTCCACACAGCACCCTCGAACATCGAGGAAGAACCGCCTCACCTGAAAAGTAAGGGTGAGCCTCCTATCACTAGCTCAGTAGGGGTCCCGCAGAACCCCAACCATAAACAACGGCGGTAGCGGAAAGCAGCAACAACAGCAGGAACAGCAAACTGGTGGCCGATAAAAACTCGACGCTACAGCTACTCATACTGTACCGGAAAATTCGCCCCGATCTCACAATCAGGGAACCACTAGACTACAAACCACCCTGGTCACACTGCCAGGGGAAACATCACAACAACCCTATCATGGACCGAACACTACCTAGGAAAAAAACCCTCGGTGACGCCCACCAGAATCCTAGAACTCTACCTCGGGAACACACCCAAAAATTGCACGCAAAACCACGTTTCGTAGACGTGAAACGGAAACTCGAGTCACTAGAAACTCACGTCACGTGACAGGAGCACTGCCTACCAGAAGCAAGGCCGGATGCGTCCACTGAAGACTTAGTCCACGGCCTCAGGTGTCTCCCTGCGACGCCCCAGGCGAAGACTGAGACACCGTACAATAACCAGGAACTCAGAACAAGGACTACCAAGGGTCGCGCTCATCAGCGCGGGTCCGACTACCCCCAACTACGTGTGCACACACAGACCATGTGCCCTAGGTCAGATCCTCTATCTAGTTCTTCCCCCGAAGCCCTGACTCAGGCAGCGCGTGAGGGCCCTATGGTAACCAGCCTAAAAATCATCTCTCTCGGGTAATGCTCCCTACCACTCCCAAGTTGGTTTGCGCACGCGTGCACAGGAAAGCTACAACTAGTGGCATGTCACTAAACCTGAACACGGAAAGCCACACACTCACCTAGTACGAGTAACACGGAGTAACAGGTGGCTCGGGGCCACCAGACTCTGGATGGTCCACTAGACCTACCAAACCCAACGGTCCTTGAGTCACACGACTTAGGTCAAGACCGTTGCACGTGACGGCACAACGCCGTCAATCTAGCCTAATCCCTAAGTCTGAAACCACGGTAGCACGAATACCCAGACAGCTCACGAGTTGTCTAGTTGATCCCTCATCCAAGGATCACACGGGAAACCTCCAGCCCCAGACTGGTTAATTGGACTCACAGTCCGAGGCCATAAGCATGGCCCGCTCGAAAAACCACCTTCTGAGGAAACCCACACCGTGTGGGGAAGGCCCACTACACTCGCGCCGACTCACGGCTACTCAATCTAGCGAAAGCACAAAAGCCGAAACACGCGGGGTCACTCCGATGCCCAAGACCCATGGGTACGCTAATCAAGGTAACACAGTACCTCTGGACACCTAGAAACACGGTCACAGAACCCATGGGTGTCCGGGACACTCACGGGCAAAGGAGAACACACCAAGCCATCTACCCCTCGCACCGACCCCTAAACCACAGCCCTACATGAACGCGCCACCCGACCCTCAGCACGTTCACGCATTAACATGCCTACTACCACGGGCGCGATCAAGAAGAACGCGCTACACACACTGGGCGCGATAAATAAGAACGCGCCCCACACATTGGGTGCGATCAAGATCGGAACGCGCACCAACCTTGGGTCGCGATCATAATGCGCCCAACACCCTGGTCGTGATCTGATAATAATGCGACCCCCAGGAGTACCACGACTGTGACGACCCAGACTCCAGATATCGGGTAAACTGATACCACTTGAAACCTGCAAGGCCTCCCAAGAGCGGAAAAGCTTCGAAGGAATAGAAAGGTGTGTGAGAGTACATTGAACTCCTCAGATATAACAGTAAGCAATTAAATTTTAATGACCAGGATTGCAAAAGTAGCAGAAATAAAATTACTTTTCTATCACAAATTAAAACTAATAGAGTCCAGTCCAAAGGAAGACAAGTACAGTCCAATAGGAAGGGAAACGTACCCTCAAGTTGGGGGAAGCCCAACACTGGCAACGCAGGCAACAGAACTACCACACAGCGGAACTCACAACATGAGGAAGTACAGTTACACCTGAAAAGTCAGGGGTGAGTCTCCTGTCACTGGCTCAGTAGAGATCCCACAGAACCCTACCGGAAACAATGCAAAAGCAGTAGTTCTACACTAAAGCAAAGTAGTAACAAAACAGGAGCAGAACTAACAGCAGTACTAAACTACAATAGTAAAGCTGTAAAAGTAGGAGTAAGAACAGCTAAAGGAAGAGTAAAGCCGTAACAAGGAAACACGGCAGTCGATCGAACCACGGCTCTCTAAGCTACTCCAAATGATAACAGAAAGGCGAATCCCGATCTCACAAAGTCGGGCGTTACCGATCCATCATCAAATCACGAAACCCTATCGTAAAAAGCCTAAGCATACCAAAACAGGCAAAAGCCTACCAAAGACCTACACAGTCAAAGGCACGAACATACACGAGCTCACCGTCGTGTACGCTACACAAGACTTGACCTTGAGTGAAGCCATGCACATGCTACTCGAAAATTGGTCATGAAAACACAAGTCACAAGAGTCATGCGTCAAGTGATAGAAGCACCTCCTCACTAGAAGAATAGCCAGATGCGTCCACTAACGTCTTACACTGCGCCTCAGGTATCTCATACTCGTCCAAAATAGCGGTAACTGACACACTTACAAAGAATCAAGTATAAGGAACAACAGTACCAAGTACAAGCCACAACAGTACCATAGTAACGAGTGACTAGTCAGGGTCACGCCCGTCGGCGCTCGTCCAAACACCCCTGACCACGTGTCAACACACAAGCTCAATGTCTTGAGCCAGGCCTTTAGCTAGTTTTTCCCCCCAATAGGATGCTATCGCAAGGCAAGGGGGCCCACGGAAACTGGCCTCAAAATCGTATATCGGGAACTCACCCCGCCACCACTCTCAGGTGGGCCAACACATAGGAAAGTGTCGTCAGGCTATGACTTGTGGAGGCTCACTGGACACAGAGACTCCGAAACATCAGTGTTGAAGTACAGACAGGCTAAGATGCACTGTCGCACGTACTACGAAACACTAAGCACAAGACACAAGGTAGAACACCAAACTACCACCGGACTCAAGACAAACAACTACACCTACTGACACAACGATCCTTGAGTCTCACGACTCAGGTCAACATCGTCGCAGAAAAGTGATAATATGCCGCTAATCAGCCTAATCCCTAAGTGAAAGTCACGGTAAAACACCGATAAAGGAAACAGCACAGGATTACCGGATCCACACATCTGCATAACACGAATCACGGAGACCTGAGGGATTACCAAGACCCTCAAATACAAACTGAGGTAAGACAGTACCTCAAGACGTCCAAAACCATGTCTCGATCCGTACAGGATCACCGAGACACTCACAAGGTCACATGTCAACCACTGGATCACACCAGGTTGACTGGAAACCGATAATGACTGTGAAACAGAACGAAAAACTACTCGATATAATGGCACTCCTGGCCACCTTACAACATGGTTACAACCCTCATAGGACGTCCAAGACATCCACGGAACAATGGGAAAACCATAAGGTCAAGTCAAGACAATTGGAGGCCAAAACAATAAGAAAGCAGATTTCCAGGAAGGAAACGGTCACATGCCTGACCGCTAGGCAGACCAAGCGGTCAGTCAAAGGGCCGCTACCCTCATATAGAGAACAACTACAAAAGCACAGGGGCATGCGGTCTACCGAAGGGCCGCTAGATGACTGTAGCAGTCACCTACATGGCCGTTAGACCCAGTCAACCCCCGAACCGTCTTAAACCAGTCAAACCAGCAAAGAAAGCTTAGCAGTCTCCCAAAGGGCCGCTAAGAATACCATGCGATCATAGCTAGTACCGCTAGCCCATACCGACTTAAACACCCGTTGAACTGACATAAGAAAGCTTAGCGGTCTCCTAAAGGGCCGCCAAGACCAACCTTGCGGTCTATCGCGTGACTGCTTGGCCAAACCGAATTAGTAGACACCACCTAACGGTCTCCAATAGACCGTTTCACAGAGCTTAGCGGTCCTCCAATGGGCCGCTAGCCAACGCAAATGGTCTATCGCACGACCGCTAAGACCTGAACCGACATAGCCTGAAACCGACAAACCACATAGCCTAGCGGTCTCCACTGGACTGCTAGACGACCCCTTGCGGTCTCTGAAAGGACCGCCAAGGCGTCACGGTTAGAAAACTAGGGGAATGGCCAAATCCGGCCTTTCCACGCCCCGTTCACCCTAAAACATAGGAGAAACATTCCTAAATGCGACATACGCCTTCCACAAGCCGGAAGGGATCCAAACCACATCAAAATGACAAGAAACGGGCGATTCCAATGAATCGACCCAAAAGGAGTCACGGGGATAGTCAGGCACATACCGACTCTGATTCTTGACCAAATGCAATAAAACTGGCGAGAATGGATTCCCAACATGCCAGGGGTTTGAATGAAACCATCTAGACCGAAAACTGTCGTCTGGAAAGGCGAACTCGTCTCACACCCCCCGAAGCATGCTTTCACCCAAACGCGGTAAAACCCGCTCATACTCACACCGTTTGGCTCCAAATCATGAGGGAACGCAAAAGAGAAGTAGGGTATCCATCTCCCTACCTCCACCAAAATTCTCGCGCGCCGAAATGACTAAACCACGTCGAAAACCATCACACGAACCCAAACACGCCGGCTTTGAATCCACCGAGGGATCGCGCCAACGCCACGCTCCATCCTTCACACCAGCACGCACTTCGATAACTCCACGGCGTTCCTGCCTCGCCCACCTCGCCACGGTCGTGCGCCCCGCGTAGAGAGGAGAAGAGAGGAGAGAGAACGAGAGTGAGAGAGTGAACGTGAGAAATGAGAGAGAGGATAGAGGGTGAAGAAAGAAATAGAAAAGGAAATTAGGAATTTCCTAATTTTTGAAAAAATCCGATTTTTAGCCTGAAAATGCACTAATTCATAAAAATACGAAAAAATAGTCTAAACGATCCTCGGAAGGAGCACAGCGCAACTGTAGCGTCCTCGAGTCGATGAACTCAATAATAAACTCTCCACTAGGTTCCGTAACTTGTACGAGAGAAAAATATGCGTGGATCGTAAAACACAACTCAAGACCCACAAAAGTGAACCGAAAGCTCTCCGATAAAAGATCATACCTAGGATATTATAGCCTCCCCTCCTTAGGAAATTTCATCCTCAAAATTAAAGGAGCTAACAAGAAGAAGCAGGGAAGAACAAACCCAGACGGGGGAAATGCTTACCAAGCATCAGCCAAACCTCAACCACAAAACACGATAACACAATTCTTGAAAAATATAATTCAGAGGAACACTGCCAGACCACAAGTACAGGCTCACGCTCTGGATCTCAAGACACACCGATCCACAGAATGAGCACGGCACTGAAAGAAAACACAAGTCCGACACCTCCGAAACACCACGGCATTATCGTTTACATCTCACAGGGGAAAGGAGACACGACTCATGCCACGACAACAGCTACCGATAAGACACTCGGTAGGCAAAACAAGCATCAGCTTAAACAAGGAAACACAGTCCTCTCAGCTGACTGCTCGAACCATCGACTTCCGTGCCTAGAACAACAAAACTGGCACGCAGAACGCCAACGATAGCACCGGACCACGAGCATAATCAAGTCAGTCCTCACTCAGACATTACATCTGATTCGAGTCGCATACCAACTCTACCATAGTAGAAGAGTATAGCAAAACCAACCGACAAGACCTTGGTCCACACGATGCCAAATCAGACTCACATGGAACTCCTCCCAAGCTGAACACAACCACCAACGAACAATAACAACAACAATAATCTCAGAGAACGCATCTCAAGGACCACGATCCATCATGTTGGGTCCCCTAGTTGTTTATGGAATTTGGTTTTAATGATATCAAACAATGTGTGCTTGCTTGAAGAACTTCATTGACATGACATGGTTTCATGTGTGAATGATTTGCTTGAATATGGTTTTTATGAAGAAACCATGATTGGGTTTTAATAAATGCATGTCTAAGTATTTTCACCATTGGCTAAAATTCAGGGTTGTTTTCATGAACATCTTGCATGAGGTTGCATTGCATTGGAAGTGTTATATGCATCTTTGAAATGAGGTCTTTGGGTTTTTAATGTGCTTAATCTATTCTCATAAATCTTGTTGAAATATGGTTTAATTGGCTTTTGGTTGTCTTGTGATGGAATGCTTCTTATTTGTTTGTGCGAGTGTTTAATTCAAATGGGCTTTAAAGAAACAATCATGTTTTTGGTAAGGCATCTATCGCTCAAGAAATTGCTCATGAATATCTCTCACTTGAAGCTTCTTATTATTGAGCTAATGAAAGATTCAAGAATGCCAACTACATAATAAAGCTTTCATGACTTTGCATTTGGTCAAATATGTTTTGGTTGGTTGAGGATAGAAGTCAAATTCATGCTATAGTTGGTTCATTGAAGTATACATGAAGGATCGAGTTCAAAATGCCATAATTGATGCTCATATCTTAATTATTATCTAGCCTCATGTTTTACCCATGTGTTTCAGGTTATATATTCATGGTTGATCTTCATTGGATCATGGTAACATCTAACCATTTGTTTTGATTGGAAAAATTTAGGTTTGAAGAGTTTCTTAAACCCAAACAGGCTGGGGTTGACCCATGGGGTCGACCCTTGAAGATTTTGCTGTTGCCCGGGCCATATTCCTGCTTGCAGGTGCATGGGTCGACCCATGGGGTCGACCCCTGAGAGCTGGAATTTTATTTTGCGTCTGCCCGCCCTCTGGATGCTCGAGGGTCGACCCATTCTGACACGCGATTTGCGAATGCGATTGTAACCATTTCTAAACCTCTCTAAACTTTACCATAACACCCCCCATTAGTTCCTAATCATATTTCGGTGTTTATTACACACTTTGAGAGGGTTTTATGTGTCTTTTCCCTACCCCTCTATATATATCATTGTGAGCTCCGAATTTGTAGAGAATGAACCCTAATGTGCTATCTTTCTATCTTGTAGGGCAAGGAAAGGGAGAAAAGGAAAGGGAGGACGGCTAGAGCTGAGGAGAGGTCGACCAGATCAAGGATTCAAGATCTACATCCATTCTTAAGCCTCCAATGCCAGATTCGTGGCCGGTTCTTTGAGGAGAAAGCACCGGTAGCTCGGTTTGCCTCGAGTTTCATCTTCCTCTCTTGTGGAACCAGCGAAGCATCTTCTATCCGCCTCGAACCTAAGAGAAGACATCGCAGATCTCATTTCTCTTGATGATTCATGATGCTTTCCATGTTTAATCTTTTATTTTGAGCTCTCTTGATGTATTTTCCTTCATTTCTGAACATGGTAATGTTGTGTGTGTGTGACCGGTTATGTACGGTCGTGTGTGTGGTTTGATCCCCTAGTTGGATCGTTGTGGAGATGAGGTCTCTGTGTGTGTTGGAGATTTTCTCCGTGTGCTTCGTTGTGAAGCAAGTGAAGCCTCACCGGTTCGGTGAGGGGTGGACGTAGGGAGCCCACCGTGGTCCCGAACCACCTTAAAATCCCCGCATCTTGTGGTTGCTTACTTGCGCATTTTCTTATTCCAACACATTCGAGTGTGCTCGGAGAGATTGAGTTAACTACATTTATTTCTGTTCAACTTGTTTTTCATCAATCTCGTTAATTCCGCTTTTTAGTTTAAAATCTGCAATTTCATTTGGGGGACAATTCAACCCCCCTTCTTATCCGCGTAGATTGTTATATGGGCCAACAATTGGTATCAGAGCGAGGCCTCTGATTTTATTCAATCTCATGGTTGAAGAGGAAAGATCGTTTGTCATGGAAAATAGAGGAATGCTTCGTGAGGGACATTCTATACACATGCCACCATTTTTTGATGGCATGAACTACACTCATTGGAAAAATAGAATGGCTGTGTTCTTGCGAGCACACGATTATGATACATGGAAAGTCATAAGTAAAGGTCCTTATAAATTGCCCGATGATGAGGATAGTTGGACTAATGAACACATTAAAGAATCATGTGCTAATTTTAGAGCTATGAATATTATTCAATGTGCTGTACATCTGAATGAATATTCACGCATATCTATGTGTTCCTCTGTGCAGGAAATGTGGGAGAAGCTCTGACTCATATACGAAGGAACGTCGAAAGTAAAGGAGACAAAAGCAAATCTATTAGTCTGAGAATACGAGCTCTTCATGATGAAGCCGCATGAGACCATCTCAGACATGTTTGCTAGGCTTATGGAGATCTCCAATGGGTTGAAGGCACTGGGAAAAGAATATACAAATTAAGAGCTAGTGAGGAAAGTGTTACGTTCCCTGTCACCGCAATGGCATACAAAAGCGACCGTGATAGAAGACTCTAAAGATCTCACTACGCTCAAGCTGGATTAGTTGATTGGGTCCTTGATGACCAATGAAATCAACATTAACAGGATAGAGGAAGAGAAGGGCAAAAAGAAATCAGTGGCATTTGAGGCTTACACAAAATCTTTTGAGGAGAGTGATGAAGGGTCAAGTCTAAATACTAGTGAGGAAGAACTTGTGGATGTCATCACTAGTAAAGCTAGAAAGCTGTTCAGGAAGGCTAGACAAGATGGCACTTCTTTTGAAAAAAATTCGAAGAAAGTATTAAGGAAGAAAGGGGAGATTAGATGTTATGAATGTGGAAAGGTTGGCCACATGAGAAGCGAATATCCAAGTCTTCGGAAGAAACTGAAGAAAGAAAAAGTGAAGAAGCCCAAGGCCATGATGGCAACTTGGAGTGATGAGGACGAGAGCGATTCCAAATCCGAGAAGGATGATGAGCTGGACGATGCAGTCCAGAATTTATGTCTAATGGTCGATGAGGAAAACGACACCGAGGTAAACTCTGATAACGAAAACCTCACTTGTGAAGAATGGCAAATTGCTTATGCTGGATTGTATGAAAAGTGCAAGAAGTTGAAACATGAAAATAAAAATCTAAAAAAGAAGTTTCATGATGTTTTACATTCTAGTTCATCTTCATGCACTAAATGTATTTCGTTTGAGTTGGAACTTGAAAAATTGAAAGATGAAAATGAAATGTTGTTGTCCAAAGTCTCTCTATTTGAGGATGATATTTCATGCTTAGAGATTGAAAAATAACATGCTTATGAGGATGTGAAAAATCTAAAAATTGAAAATGAAAAATTGATAAAGGAGTTGGATGAACTCAATTCAAGACTGGATGAGTGTGAAAAATCCAAGAAAGAATTAGAAACCAACTTCAATACCATGCATGACGAATTAAACAAACTGGAAGAAGTTGTTCAAAAGGAATTAAAAGGAAAAGGAAAAATGATTGAACATGGTGAGACTAACCAGGGAAAGTCTAGGAATTAAAAAGTTGATGTGGGACGGTCACCCACAAAGAAAAATTCATTTCTGAAAAATAAATTTCAAAAATCTTGTGATTCATATGGCTATACTCATGTGGACGCCAAAAAAATGACGATGATGATCATTGCGACATTCGCGTCTACGCATTCGAGCGCGAGTCGAAGATGAAAATGCTGAATAAACCTTATACCTCGCCCGATCAAGACGAGGACTCGCTTGGTGGTCTGCTAGCCTGTCACGCCCCGAGCGCGGAAGATACCCGGAGATGCGCGACGTGTCTATATCAATCATGTCAATCAGAGTGGTCATGTATTCGACACAAGGACAGAGATGCGCAAAATAGCAAGATAACCCAATCCTTTATTTCATAATGGATAGACTATTACAAATCCAATACTCTGTTAAATAAAAAGGAAAAGAATACATATTTGACTCAAGAAACTATAGAAAAGACTAGACGACACTTGTAGAAGCTCTATCACTTTCACTCGTGACCATTCCCATCCGATTGACTTCCATCGTCGTCGGACTTACCTGAAAAGTAAAAAGGGACAAACGGAATGAGCGAACGCTCAGTAGGAATTATATCTCAAGTACTAGCAAGTGGTTTAAGTAATTACATTTTCATGGATGCAATAAAGCTATGCATGCTCGCATGAAACGACAAGATAGAGAGAATGTAATATCAAAGGAATAAGATGAACTTTCATGAACAAGATACAAGTTATTCAAGATATTCAAGCAAGTACCATTATCGAGTCATGTCAAGAACTTTGGCTATCATGTATCAAGCAAGTAAATTACCCTTTTTCGGGCCACGCATTTCATGTAAAGTCAAGTACGATTCAAGTACAAGATGTGTGTGGAATGTCCAATCAAGCAAGTCAAGTACTCGGTATAATGCCAGATACCTTATCATTTTAACTCCCATGGGCACAAGTACTTTCGGGTGCTCCTCCCAGGACCAGATCGGGCCCTATATGCGCAGGCATTTATCATGTGTTTTGACATCCACTCTTGTTTATATAGCCAATATAGAATTTCAATAATCAAGCTTGTAGACACGTATGACAACTTTGATAGAATAGAGTCCAAAATATGACAAAGGACATAGAATGGCGATAATCACGGTATAATCACGATGTCGATAAAACTAGGTAGATTATGGTTCCCTTAACTTAGGTACCATGATAAATCAATATGGACATTCTTTATATAGAATTGAGGTCCACATGGATATTAGATCAAGCAAGATACCCTCATTCTTATCATAGAATTGGGGTTTACAAGAATGACACGATATGGCATGATGTCATCATCCCATCAAGAATTTCTTATGATATACTCTTTGTATAATCATAAGGGCCGGTATACCATGTTTCTTTTAGATTGACATGGCAAGGGTCGTGTAATGGGTTTTTAGGGTACAACCAGCTCAGTCGGCCTTGAGGGAATCCAAGGCTACGAGGAGTCTTACGGAGGTCTCTATGACTAACTCGCTAGTCCAAAGGAACGGAATGTCCAATGGAGAGCTTGTATGTCAATGAGAGTTGAGTGTGGTCGGTAAATCAACATGAAAACATGGGACTATACTCACGGAGTGGAGAATAGTGCCGATATATATATATATATGTATAATATGAAACCATCGGTAATAGAATCAGGATAAAATCAGTTTACCGTAAAATAACGACTTAGGTCAAGTCGTGTCTCAAGTAATTAACGCCTAACAGAAGGGCGTTTACATATATTGCCAATTTGCAGAATTTCCATTATTTCATTAATTTATCAAAAACACGCCTTTCCTGGGGGCGTTTCTTCAAAGTTGACGACTGCAGGGGCAGGCGTCTCATCATTTACATATTCGACAGGATATAATTATTCTCAGAAATTTATCAAAAACGCGCCCTTGGAAGGGGCGTTACTTTCTAATTCCATTTTACAGAATATGTGAATTTCAGGTTTTTAACATATACACGCCCTAGTAAGGGGCGTTACTTTTAAAGTCACGCCCTATGATAAGGCGTTAATACGTGGGAAAACGACCTTGTACAGGCCGTGAATACAAGAAATTGCAGGACATTAGATTTGGAGACAGGATCATGCATTAATAATCAAGGTTTCATATATAATCCGTTCTTAACATGCTTAAGTCATGATCTCGTAAAATTAACGCCTGTGTACAGGACGTTTCTTAATAAATTGACGACCGCTGTTATGGTCGTTTATTTTAAAATAGCGCCCTATTCCAGGGCGTTTCTTTCAAACAATTCAGAAAACACACCGAAACCATATGTATATAGACCGTATGCATGCCATGCTTATATAATATCTTTCACTAATTTTATTTGGGCTACAGTATCTTGAGAAAACCTACCTTAATAATGGATTTGAAGATGACCGTGAGGGGTTTGACTAGCAGAGGATGATGCTCGGTTAAGCTCCTGAAGACCACGGCTATTGGTTGATGGAAGAAGACGATGGCTTTGATTGTAGAAGAAGAACTGCAGTTATCCTATAAGAAAATAAAGAAACTGTATCAGTTTCTTTGTGATCTGAACATCATACGAAGGTAAATAATTTTTACCCGGATGAAGAACTATGCTTCTTCAAAACGTAGGGGCTTCTTAACCTGTAACAGAAGAAGATGAAGAACTGTTAGTTCTTCATGTAACAGACGTAGGGATTTAAGGAAAATAAGAAGGAATGCTCCTCTTACGTACCTCTGCAGACGAACGAATCAAATAGGTTTAGGGTTTAAATGAACGAGAGTTTTTATAGGATTTTGGATGTCCTAGTAGGGTTGGTGATTGTGTGGAAGTAATACTTCTATGATAGAGTCATTACCACGTTTGAACTCTTTCTAATGCTTATCACTTGCCCTGGATAAGTTCTGGGTTCGATCGGTTCACGAACTGAATTAACGCCTTAGGTCAGGGCGTGTATTCTTGAATTGACGCCTTGCATAAGGGCGTTTCTTAAAAAGCGCCTTGAAAAAGGGCGTTTCGTGTTTTAAAACACGCCCAAGATAGAGGCGTTTCTTTTACTTGCCTATTTGGTCGTGAGAGTTGACGACCGCACGTGTGGGCGTCCTTTCTTTAGTCACGCCTTTGATAGAGGCGTTTCTTTTTGAATTAACGCCCTAATAAGAGGCGTTATTTTTAATTTGTCTTATTTCGTCCAATTAACCCTATTCCTTTTATATATTTTACTTCTGTAATATATATGTTTTAATTCATTTCAATTATTCATTTATTAGGGTTGCTACACCCTCCCCCACTTAAAAAGAATTTGGTCCCCAAATTCCACATATATATAATTATACACGCGGAGAGTGTAGGACATATACCTCTTAGAATAACTCGGGAAATCGTTTCTTCATAGATTCCTCGGTCTCCCATGTCGCTTCGCGTTCAGGATTCTTATTCCATTGCACCTTGATCATGGGAATAACCTTATTCCTTAGAGCTCGTATTTCTCGATCTAATATCTTCAAGGGCCTTTGTTCATATGTGAGATCTTTCTGGATCACCAGATCTCCATGCTCAATAATATGTGACGGATCGTGTACATACTTCTTCAACATAGATATGTGAAATACATTGTGTACCTCGGACAACTGAGGAGGCAACGCGATGCGATAAGCAACCTCGCCAACTCTTTCGAGTACCTCAAATGGTCCGATAAATCTTGGCGTAAGCTTGCCCTTAACACCAAATCTTCGTATGCCACGTCCAGGGGATATTTTAAGAAATACATGATCTCCAACCTGAAATTCAAGATCTCTTCTCCTGGTATCAGCATAAGCCTTTTGCCTTGTCTGAGCAACTTGTAATCTGTCTCTGATTACTAGTATCTTCTCGGTTGTATCCCTTACCATGTCTGGACCTAATAGTTGTTTTTCTCCAACTTCGTTCCAACATATGGGAGATCGGCAACTCCTTCCGTATAAGGCTTCGAAAGGTGCCATTTGGATACTAGCTTGGTAGCTATTATTATATGCAAATTCAACTAAAGGTAAGTGGTCATGCCAGCTTCCTCCAAAGTCAATAATGCATGCTCTCAGCATATCTTCAACAACTTGATTAGTTCGCTCGGTCTGACCATCCGTTTGTGGGTGAAAAGCAGTACTAAAGTTGAGCCTTGTCCCCAACGAATGTTGTAATCCCTTCCAAAAATGAGAAGTAAAACGGGGATCCCTATCAGACACGATTGAGACAGGAATTCCATGTATCCTGACTATTTCTTTAATGTATAGTGCAGCTAGTACATCAATCGACCATCGGCTTTTGATTGGCAAGAAATGTGCCGATTTAGTCAATCGATCAATGATAACCCAGATTCCATCATGTCCTCCTTTAGATTTAGACAAACCCATGATGAAGTCTATACCAATATCCTCCCATTTCCACTTAGGAATATCTAGAGGATGTAGTTTTCCCGCAGGCTTTTGGTGTTCCGCCTTGACCTGTTGGCATGTGAGACAGCGTGATACATAGTCCGCTATTTCTCTTTTCATATTGGGCCACCAAAAGTTCCTCTTTACATCTTGGTACATTTTAGTTGATCCTGGATGAATAGTGTATCTTGATCTGTGAGCTTCATCTAAGATCTTCTTCTTTAATTCCGGACAATCGGGTATACAAGTTCTATCTTTGAACGATAATCTTCCATCAGAAGTTAGTTGAAAATCAGATTGTCCTTCTAATCTGCCTTTGATTTCTACTAACATGGGATCATCATCCTGAAGTGTTTGTATTTCAGATAACAAATCTGACTGTATGCTTACATGGGATAGTGTGACAAATTTGGATTCCATGTCCAAGCTTATATTGAGCTCAGAGAATTGTTCAAGTAACCTCCATTCTTGTATCATACAATTTGCTATTATTGCTCTCGGCTTTCGACTAAGGGCATCAGCAACATAATTACCCTTTCCGGGATGGTATTGTATATTGAAGTCGAAATCCTTGAGATATTCTAGCCAACGTCTTTGTCTCATGTTCAGCTCCTTTTGCGAAAATAGATATTTGAGACTTTTGTGATCGGAGTATACAGTAAACTGTACCCCATAGAGATAGTGTCTCCATATCTTTAGGGCAAATACTACCGCGGCCAATTCCAAGTCATGGACGGGGTAATTCTCCTCATGCTTCTTCAGTTGACGAGAAGAATATGCTATGACCTTCCCATGTTGCATTAGAACGCATCCGAGGCCAATGCCAGAAGCATCAGTGTAGACCTCGAATTCCTCTCCTTCAATTGGTAGGGCTAAGACCGGAGCTGTGGTGAGATGATCCTTGAGAGTTTGGAAACTGCTTTCACATTCCTCGCTCCATTCATATCGGATCTCCTTACGAGTTAATCTTGTAAGTGGTACGGCGATCTTAGAGAAATCTTTGATAAATCGCCGATAATAGCCTGCAAGACCCAAGAAACTTCTGATCTCGCTTGCATTAGTGGGTCTCTCCCAGTTTCTCACAGCTTCAACTTTTGACGGATCCACAGATAAACCGTCCTTGGATATGACATGTCCGAGAAAAGTCACTTCTTCAAGCCAGAACTCGCATTTGCTGAGTTTAGCATATAATTGATTTGTCCTCAAGACTTGCAATGCAATCCTCAAATGCTCTTCATGTTCTTCCTTAGTCTTAGAATATATCAATATATCATCGATGAAGACTACTATGAATTGATCCAAGTAAGGCCTGAATATGCTATTCATTAACTGCATAAAGGCAGCAGGGGCATTTGTTAGGCAACAAATTCGAAATGGCCATACCTGCTTCTGAATGCGGTCTTGTGAATGTCATCATCCTTGATCCTTAATTGATGATATCCCGACCGGAGATCAATCTTGGAGAAATAATTGGATCCTGAAATCTGATCAAACAATTCATCGATTCTCGGCAGTGGATACTTGTTCTTGATAGTAAGATGATTCAACTGTCGATAGTCAATACACAATCTCATGGATCCATCCTTCTTCTTTACAAATAAGACTGGTGCTCCCCACGGGGAAGTACTTGGTCTAATAAACCCTTTTCGGATTAGTTCCATCAACTGCTCCTTCAACTCCTTGAGTTCAGCAGGGGACATTCTATATGGTGCCTTTGAAACCGGACCAGCACCAGGGACTAAGTCGATGGTAAAGGCCACATCTCTTTGCGGGGGTAATCCCGGCAATTCTTCCGGAAATACGTCTGGGAATTCTCGTACTACTTGAACGTCTTCTATCTTGGTTTCCTTAGCTTCTTTAATAGTGACAAAAGCAAGGAAGGATACACATCCTTTCTTGACGAGCTTGCTTGCTCGAAGAGCCGAAATAAGAGGGGATTTGCTTCGACTCTTAGGACTAGTATAAGTCAGTTCCGGAAATTCCTTGAAAACAATCTTGCTATCACGGCAATCAACCGTTGCCTGGTATTTGGATAACCAATCTGCTCCTAGTATAACATCATATTCTTTTAGATCTAAGCAGATAAGATCAATAGGAAAATTCTTTCCTCGAACCAATACCTCACAATTTTGGTAATGATGTGTGATATCCGTCTCGTTTCCGAGAGGAGTAGACAATATTATCTTCATCCATTCTGGTTCTAGAGGTAATGGGTCAGCAAACTTCTTGGAAATAATGGAATGCGATGCACCCGTATCAAATAAGACATGTGCATATTTGGAACAAATTTTTAATGTACCTTCCACCAATCCGCCTTCTTCTTCTGGTTCGGTCTCTTGGATTGCATGAAGACGCGCGTTCCTCGTCACTGGGCGTTTACCCTCACCGTCTTGGTCATTCATTAATGGACAATCGGGAATCCGATGTTCACGACTCCCACAACGGAGACATGCTCCCAGTTTCCTCCAACATTCTTCTGTTTTGTGACCAGCCTTGTCACAATGCTTGCATACTACGTTTGAAGGGATAGTGGTGATAGAGAAAGGCTTGGATTTCTTGAACTTCTGATCTTGAGAGGAAGAACCTCCATTATTGGGCCTCTTCTTAAAGTTGGGTTTAAAAGAACCCGAACTTGTGACTTGCTCCTTTTTGTCTTTCCCACGGATCCTATCAGATAGTTCCGTGGCATCTTCAAGCAACTGAGCTCGGGGCACTATTTCAGTATAAACTTGAATATCCATAGGCGCCAGTTGAGTAATGTAGTGGGGCCTAAGCCCATTAAGAAATCTACGGGCTTTCATCTTTTCCGTGCTAATTAAATGCTTAGCATATCTAGACAGTCTAGAGAACTGTGCTTCATAATCAGCCACCGATAAAGATCTTTGCTTTAATGAGGCAAATTCGGCGGCCTTCTTTTCCTGGACCCTATCAGAGAAATATTTGGCGTTGAAATATTCAACGAATTCACCCCATGTAACTTGAGTTGGGCCAATAGTAGCTTCAATCGACTCCCACCAGCATCTAGCATCCTTTTCTAACTGGAAAGTAGCTAATAAGACTTTGTCCTGATCCGTGCATTGCATAACACGGAATATACGTTCAATCTCCCGAACCCAATGCTCGGCATCGTCTGGATCGGTCGATCCCATGAACTTCGGGGGATTCATATTCTTGAATGCTTGGTGTAAGCTTCCAGCTCGTGGAGCACCACCTTGTGCTACCTGTTGTAGCACTTGGGTCATCCCTTGAAGGGTACGCTGCATGTTGCGCCATTGAGCACGTTCGGCAGCCATTATCCTACAATTATAATAGCTATGTTAGTATTATATCACTATGATCTTATAAAGGACTCATTGATCATTTAACCCTTGGTTCTACCCACTCTCACTTGGTTAAAGGTTTTGAAACCTATCCTTGGACTTGGGTTTCCTAGGAATTGAATACCTTAGGCTCTGATACCACAAAGACTGTCACACCCCGAGCGCGGAAGATACCCGGAGATGCGCGACGTGTCTATATCAATCATGTCAATCAGAGTGGTCATGTATTCGACACAAGGACAGAGATGCGCAAAATAGCAAGATAACCCAATCCTTTATTTCATAATGGATAGACTATTACAAATCCAATACTCTGTTAAATAAAAAGGAAAAGAATACATATTTGACTCAAGAAACTATAGAAAAGACTAGACGACACTTGTAGAAGCTCTATCACTTTCACTCGTGACCATTCCCATCCGATTGACTTCCATCGTCGTCGGACTTACCTGAAAAGTAAAAAGGGACAAACGGAATGAGCGAACGCTCAGTAGGAATTATATCTCAAGTACTAGCAAGTGGTTTAAGTAATTACATTTTCATGGATGCAATAAAGCTATGCATGCTCGCATGAAACGACAAGATAGAGAGAATGTAATATCAAAGGAATAAGATGAACTTTCATGAACAAGATACAAGTTATTCAAGATATTCAAGCAAGTACCATTATCGAGTCATGTCAAGAACTTTGGCTATCATGTATCAAGCAAGTAAATTACCCTTTTTCGGGCCACGCATTTCATGTAAAGTCAAGTACGATTCAAGTACAAGATGTGTGTGGAATGTCCAATCAAGCAAGTCAAGTACTCGGTATAATGCCAGATACCTTATCATTTTAACTCCCATGGGCACAAGTACTTTCGGGTGCTCCTCCCAGGACCAGATCGGGCCCTATATGCGCAGGCATTTATCATGTGTTTTGACATCCACTCTTGTTTATATAGCCAATATAGAATTTCAATAATCAAGCTTGTAGACACGTATGACAACTTTGATAGAATAGAGTCCAAAATATGACAAAGGACATAGAATGGCGATAATCACGGTATAATCACGATGTCGATAAAACTAGGTAGATTATGGTTCCCTTAACTTAGGTACCATGATAAATCAATATGGACATTCTTTATATAGAATTGAGGTCCACATGGATATTAGATCAAGCAAGATACCCTCATTCTTATCATAGAATTGGGGTTTACAAGAATGACACGATATGGCATGATGTCATCATCCCATCAAGAATTTCTTATGATATACTCTTTGTATAATCATAAGGGCCGGTATACCATGTTTCTTTTAGATTGACATGGCAAGGGTCGTGTAATGGGTTTTTAGGGTACAACCAGCTCAGTCGGCCTTGAGGGAATCCAAGGCTACGAGGAGTCTTACGGAGGTCTCTATGACTAACTCGCTAGTCCAAAGGAACGGAATGTCCAATGGAGAGCTTGTATGTCAATGAGAGTTGAGTGTGGTCGGTAAATCAACATGAAAACATGGGACTATACTCACGGAGTGGAGAATAGTGCCGATATATATATATATATATGTATAATATGAAACCATCGGTAATAGAATCAGGATAAAATCAGTTTACCGTAAAATAACGACTTAGGTCAAGTCGTGTCTCAAGTAATTAACGCCTAACAGAAGGGCGTTTACATATATTGCCAATTTGCAGAATTTCCATTATTTCATTAATTTATCAAAAACACGCCTTTCCTGGGGGCGTTTTTTCAAAGTTGACGACTGCAGGGGCAGGCGTCTCATCATTTACATATTCGACAGGATATAATTATTCTCAGAAATTTATCAAAAACGCGCCCTTGGAAGGGGCGTTACTTTCTAATTCCATTTTACAGAATATGTGAATTTCAGGTTTTTAACATATACACGCCCTAGTAAGGGGCGTTACTTTTAAAGTCACGCCCTATGATAAGGCGTTAATACGTGGGAAAACGACCTTGTACAGGCCGTGAATACAAGAAATTGCAGGACATTAGATTTGGAGACAGGATCATGCATTAATAATCAAGGTTTCATATATAATCCGTTCTTAACATGCTTAAGTCATGATCTCGTAAAATTAACGCCTGTGTACAGGACGTTTCTTAATAAATTGACGACCGCTGTTATGGTCGTTTATTTTAAAATAGCGCCCTATTCCAGGGCGTTTCTTTCAAACAATTCAGAAAACACACCGAAACCATATGTATATAGACCGTATGCATGCCATGCTTATCTAATATCTTTCACTAATTTTATTTGGGCTACAGTATCTTGAGAAAACCTACCTTAATAATGGATTTGAAGATGACCGTGAGGGGTTTGACTAGCAGAGGATGATGCTCGGTTAAGCTCCTGAAGACCACGGCTATTGGTTGATGGAAGAAGACGATGGCTTTGATTGTAGAAGAAGAACTGCAGTTATCCTATAAGAAAATAAAGAAACTGTATCAGTTTCTTTGTGATCTGAACATCATACGAAGGTAAATAATTTTTACCCGGATGAAGAACTATGCTTCTTCAAAACGTAGGGGCTTCTTAACCTGTAACAGAAGAAGATGAAGAACTGTTAGTTCTTCATGTAACAGACGTAGGGATTTAAGGAAAATAAGAAGGAATGCTCCTCTTACGTACCTCTGCAGACGAACGAATCAAATAGGTTTAGGGTTTAAATGAACGAGAGTTTTTATAGGATTTTGGATGTCCTAGTAGGGTTGGTGATTGTGTGGAAGTAATACTTCTATGATAGAGTCATTACCACGTTTGAACTCTTTCTAATGCTTATCACTTGCCCTGGATAAGTTCTGGGTTCGATCGGTTCACGAACTGAATTAACGCCTTAGGTCAGGGCGTGTATTCTTGAATTGACGCCTTGCATAAGGGCGTTTCTTAAAAAGCGCCTTGAAAAAGGGCGTTTCGTGTTTTAAAACACGCCCAAGATAGAGGCGTTTCTTTTACTTGCCTATTTGGTCGTGAGAGTTGACGACCGCACGTGTGGGCGTCCTTTCTTTAGTCACGCCTTTGATAGAGGCGTTTCTTTTTGAATTAACGCCCTAATAAGAGGCGTTATTTTTAATTTGTCTTATTTCGTCCAATTAACCCTATTCCTTTTATATATTTTACTTCTGTAATATATATGTTTTAATTCATTTCAATTATTCATTTATTAGGGTTGCTACATAGCCGATGAGAGAGCCCCCCTGGCGGAATATACAACCACAACTCTACAGCCGGCCGTGCCGAGAGCTGAATCAAAGAAGAGCCGGGAACTCCGACACAGTCTCGGCACGCACCGGAAGGCACGCAAAGTCTTGGACCGAAGCCCAAAGACTACGAATGAAACATCATGGATGCCATGCATTGCAACTAAAACATTCCGGAAGTGCCAACATTCATATAAACGGCCACGACTTCGAAACGAATCCGTTTGGTGCTTAAAGTGGCGCGGAAGAGCCTTAAATCGGCACGGCCTTCACCTAAACCGGCGCTGGTTAAACCGGCACAGGTGAAGTCGGCGCGCCCCCTTTCATGCCATTACAACAGCGCGCTTCTCTCCCTTTGCTAATATGGCGCGCCCTTAGTGTATTGCACTAAGATGGCGCGCTCACTATTGAAGAGCCCACCTCTTTGAAGGTTAATACGGCGCCACCTTATGCACAAGTTACCCGGCGCGCTCATTTGAAGGAATTGCCACGCCCTTGTAATGCTTACACGGCGTTGCCCCCTTGAAAAGCTTTAATCCGGTGCGGTCACTATTCCCCCGCACCGGTTTAACCCCATTCCATCCCATCTCTGGCACGATGCTCTATTTTGTTTAAATGCGGTACGCAGAGAGCATTCAATGTTCTGAAGCCGTGCCTCCGTCTCCACTCGACAGCGCATTAACATCATCGGTGAAGGCATGTCTTCGGATGAAGATCTCCTGGCAAACCCACAACCATCCCATCCTCGGACGAACGACAGTGTACGGCACGAATCGCCGGATGCCAGCGACATGCCAACCCTGTTCGTCTGGCAGAGGAATGAAGTGGCGGGAGCTTTCTTCCATTCGAGAAAAGAAAGGCAACCCCAATATATACATGCTCCGCCTGCTCCCTGGCTTTCCCCCGGCTGGCCATTTTGGAGGAAAAGGCTCTCAGCTGTGTGCAGTGAAGAGAAGAAGAAAAAAAGGGAAGAAGTTTGGTCCCCCGGCGCCGGCAAGGTGAAGAAGAAAGAAAGAAAGATTGTGTGAGAGAAGAGAGGTGAGTCGGAGGGGGAAGAGCCTGTGCTCTCTCCCCCTCCCCCGTCAATGTATTCTCTCCCCCTTGCGATGTATTCATTTTTCTCTATCAAGAGATGAATCCCCTCTATTTCAAAACCTTCCCCCGTTTGTGTGGATGAATAAAAAAGAAAGGCCTTTTGCAAGCCTAGTGTTCCCCATGTAACCTCCGCTTCCTTTCTACCCTCTCTAAACATCCAGGGTCCTTGAGGCTTGCCTCTTCGTGGCATGGCCCTCAAAGTGACCCGCCGACGGATGAACACTCATGCCCCTCTGGTGGCGAACACTTGTCCCGCTTCAAAGAATCATCGCCCGTGAGTCGTGGTCGCTCGTGTAGGCTGGCCCTCGAGCGCTCCATACTCACACTTGGGCTAACGGACCGCCGTGAGGCCGTTCTGCATTTTGAGAGTTTAGTAATCAGTGTGGTGGCTTTCGCTTATCCCTGGCAAGTCCCGGTCCGGGGGAGGTGCTGCCCAATTCTTGCCAGGGCCAAGAACACCAAGAACAATGAACAAATGCATCATAAAACTTGCCCACGGGTGAAAGAAAAGAAACACACAGTGAACCCCCTGTGAATTAACCCCCCCCCTAAAAAAAATCTTACACAATAAACTCCTCCGAACAAATCACTTAAACTCCACCTCATTACCTACTTAATCTACCAAATGGATGAACAAACGGATCATAATACCCACCTACGGGTGAAAGAAAAGGAAAGAAACACGCAGTCAATCCCTGTGAAACAAATCCTCGGGAGAGGCTAATCCGGCGCGGTTACTGTTCCATCACGCCGGTTTAACCCTCCTCTCAAGAACCCCAATCTCCCCATTGAACCTTAAAACGGCGCGCCCCTCTCCCCTTGCATGGCCTTAATACGGCGCGCTCCCATTCCTCTATACATCTTAAAACGGCGCGCCCCCTTGCCCATTCCTAACATGGCGCGCCCATTTCCCTTGTATTGCATTAGCACGGCGCGCCCCTTGCCCATTCTTAATACGGCGCCCTCCTTGAGATTCCATACCCGGCACGCTCCCTTGCTATCCTAATCCGGCGCGCCCTCAGTTGGCATCCTAATCCGGCGTGGCCTTAACCGGCGCGCCCTCCTCATTGAACCCTTAAAATGGCACGCCCCATCCCCTCCTTTAAACCCTTAAAACTGTGCACCTGCTCAATACAAAAAGGGAATAAACAAGCAAAGATAAGAATAAAAGGTCAATCATGTTAATAAAGAACAAAAGAAACTCTATCACCCATACTTTAATTAAAATTTTGTTCCGGGGGCGCTGCCCCCTTGACCCCCGCGACTTGACCAGGCTTTATACTTAATAAACCTCTCTTCCGAACTAGGTGCAAAGAGAAAATCAATGATGCCTTGTGGTATCGGACGTGGACCTCGGAACCCCCGACATGGTCATGACCCGAACACATCCCGGGCCGATAGTTTGATAACTCAACCCGCTTCTACCGGGATTCAATCCCGCACCCGCATTAAACTTGCCGTACCTACGGCAGATATTCATATGGCTTTATCGTCGTCTTCGATGCTTCAAATGTGGACTCTCGTCCGAATAATGAATGGTCCATTAGTGACCGACATATATACAGGGATCTAATCCCGCACTTGCATTAAACTTGCCATACTCTCGGCATACATTTGTACGGGTTTATTTCCGTTTACGTCTTCAATATGGACCTTTGTCCGAACATAAAGGAGTCCATTAATGACCGACAAAAATTTGGATGGAATGAGGTGGCTCTCGTCCTCCCCGAACCCTACGTGTGGGAATATCAATAAGACCTTCGTGAGTCACGTTTGGACCTCGGGTTCACCCCAACCATGGTCATTGCCTGACCCACATCCTAGGCCTATAGCCAGCTATCTCTGTACACGTCTTTGTTTTGGGATCTAGTCCCGGGACACTTTCCCACTGCCCTTCGGCACCGGAAACATTGATGATGCCCACGTGAGCTTGACTTACACCGCAGGGGGGCCACCGCAGTATGGTCATAGCTTGATCTTGCACCGGGCCGACAAACTCATCGGTTTCCGACCGCTCTAACCGGGATTTAATTGAACGTTTCCCATTCCCTTGAATAATAAACTTGTCGTATCCCGACGTACACGTGTTCCGGTCTTCCCGCGACGATTACGCTATTCTCAAGCTGGACATTCGTCCGAACTTTAAATGGTCAACAGATGACCGACATGAGCTCAAATACTTTCTTCACACCCTCGTATGAGGACTTCAGCATTTCTTAATAGGTTTTTATGCAATTAATTTTCTGGCCATGAGGCCTTAATTCCCGGTGATTAATCAAGGGTGTTCCCCTCTCCGAGGGGATGTAAATGACGCCATGGCCTTTATGGTGCGGCGGGTTATGGTCCCGACACGAACTACACAATCGTCTGATTAGTCAGATCGAGCGCACAATAAACTGTCACTTCGTGACTGGCACGCCCACGCACTTAATAGACGAATCAACCCACCGAATAAACCGACCTAAAGAAACAAACAAATGAGCGTGTCGAAAAGTGCGTCCACAACTCATGTTGACTCATGCATGAACTCATATGTTGATAGATCATATATGCATAGGAGTCATTTTAGAAAGTCAAATATCACATGCTTTTACTGTGGTATGTTCAGCCACTCTATGTATGTGTGTGACTTAATGAGGGCCGATGATGAGTGGTTTAAGAGTAAAAACAAAATGTACTTTGCTCATGATGGAACTAACCCCTCGGGACCCAAGAAGGCTTGGCTACCCAAAACCTTGAAATGAGAATTCCATTTTACAGGGGAGCCTTGAGACCGAGGTAAATAATAGTTTCTCAAGGCAAAGGTAAGAGAGCTCATTTTCTGAAATCTTCGGTCAAATGATTCAGTCATACACTTGGTTTTGGAGTTTGGATCTTGTTAATTTGACCTTCTTCAATTTTAGAATTACCCTTTCATGATTTTGATAGTGATAAAGAGTGCATACACGCCTTTGTTTATCCTTATGCAAATAACTGTTCAATTGCATACATTCAATTCATGCTTTAGATTGCTCATACTCTTGAACACTTGTGAATAGAAATAAACTCTCACCATCTTTTCAGTTTCATGCATATGCTTGCATATAATTTACACACTTCTATGTTTGAATGCCATGATTCTTCGGTATTTAAAATGGTGTGTTGTGGAATGGTGGACTCCGTCCATCGGGAAACACTCACCATGTGTGAGTCGGGTCTTTGGACCTACACCTCCGCCACGTACTGGAAATCATCTTTCATGAATTAACTTTCAAATCCTTGCTTGACTGAATGTATATATATTTTCTAGAAAATCACTTCTTAAAAATCTTCTAAGACCCCACCTCCTTGATATATAAAATGATGTGATTTTGATCATTTGTGCATCGTGACATATACAAAGGAGGAGGATTTGTTTCCATTTGTGCATACATTTAGGAGGAGTCATTACTATGTTATGGCAAGTTCATTTTCTACATACATAGCAATTACCCACACACTTTGCACAAAAATGATGCATATGACTTTGAATGATAAAGATTTCAGAACTTCTTTTCAACACTTTAAGGGAAATAAAATTTTTACATGGAAATGAAGAGTAATCGTGAGGAAAAAGCTGCCAACCCCAATCAATAAGTGGAATGTGGAACCGAGTAGCCGGGAATCCCCACTGAAATAAATGAGGAAACTCTTGTCGAAAAGTGAAGTTAAAATCCACAAGAATCAAAATTGTGATGAATCCTAGTAGCCGTCAAATCCCATTGAGACACATGAGGTGACTCGTGCCAAACGGTGAAATCCTATAAAAGAAACACAAAAAAGGGGGGTTGTGCGAAGCTATCAAAAATCGAGGATCTAAATAGAATTGTAGAAAGGAAATAACCCTTTAGTGTTCCTTAGAAATTCTATTTATATCCATATATTTTTGAAGTTCATTGCTCATTTCCACTTATTTCACTTTTGGGTACATTATGACGCTTGTATATCTTGAATTTACACTCATCATGGTTTATGCAGTGCCTCTAGGATATGGATGCGCTACCTCTTTTGATTATGGTTCATGTCTCATATTCTGATACAATTCAAATGCTCACTTGCTATCCTTTTACCCCATTGAGGGGGAGCTATAGATTACTACATGCTTGCTTGACTATCATGCTTGCTTGCTTGTTTGCTTGCATGAATGATTTTATACACATCTCTAGATTATACTTGTTCATAACAGGTTAATAACCCCGTTGTCAGTCACTTTTTGTAGTTGACAAAAAGGGGGAGAATCGGTTGGTGTGCTCAAATTTTTATTTTTGATTAAGGGAGAATTTGCTCATGCGATGTTTTTTGAAAGGCTCATTGATGTTTTTGAAAGTGAATGAATTACTTCTATTCAATCGTTTGAAATTCACACACACATCATTTTGTCATCATCAAAAAGGGGGAGATTGTTAGGTCCCCTAGTTGTTTATGGAATTTGGTTTTAATGATATCAAACAATGTGTGCTTGCTTGAAGAACTTCATTGACATGACCTGGTTTCATGTGTGAATGATTTGCTTGAATATGGTTTTTATGAAGAAACCATGATTGGGTTTTAATAAATGCATGTCTAAGTATTTTCACATTTGGCTAAAATTCAGGGTTGTTTTCATGAACATCTTGCATGAGGTTGCATTGCATTGGAAGTGTTTTATGCATCTTTGAAATGAGGTCTTTGGGTTTTTAATGTGCTTAATCTATTCTCATAAATCTTGTTGAAATATGGTTTAATTGGCTTTTGGTTGCCTTGTGATGGAATGCTTCTTATTTGTTTATGTGAGTGTTTAATTCAAATGGGCTTTAAAGAAACAATCATATTTTTTTCCACCGCCGACTCTACTCCTGACAGTCGCATGGACATGGAGACTCTTGCTCAATTCAGACTCAAACCAAACTTCCCTCAGATCAAATGGCAGATTATCGCCTGGCTCCCTCCACCATTCCAAAGACTCAAGCTCAACACAGATGGAGCCTCGAGAGGGAACCCGGGTACCGCTGGTGGGGGCATTATTCTGAGAGACGATCGCGGTAAGTTGTTGTGGCAGCCTCATTCTTCTATGGCTGTGTGAATAGTCTGGCGGCTGAATTTATTGTTGTGCTCAATGGTCTCAGGCTATGCCATGTTCTCAATCATCCCGTCCACTGCCTTGAGGTGGACTCGCAAGTCCTTCTTGGCATCATTAGAAACAGAACCAAGGTTCCATGGAAATTTATGGATCTCTGTGAGGAACTCTGGGATCTGTTAGACTGGTTTGCTCCCACAGTTCAACACATTTGCAGGGAGGGGAGTCAAGTGGCGGACTTCTTCTCTAACCATGCCTGCGACAATGGCTCACACCACATTTTTCTCGATGAAGAATCTATACCCTGGAAGGCCAAGGGGTTGCATAGGCTTGATCGACTACGCATTGGAGCTATTAGGGAGATTGGCTATTAATCTCAGGGCTATTAATCTCAGCCCCCCTTTTGTTTCTTCTTCCTGACCCCATTCCTTCGATTGCTATTTTGGCTTGAGGGTATGCCTTCTCGCCTAGCAGGGGTATGCCCCGGTGATAGTGTACAAATGACTCATTTATATCGATTCCATCGCCATAGTGATACCTAGTGGAGCGGGTCCATTCCTCCCTTCTGGGGAGGGGTGCGCACTCCGAGTGTCCCTTTGGTCATTTATAAAAAAAACAATCATGTTTTTGGTAAGGCATCTAACCCTCAAGAAACTGCTCATTCATGTGCTCATGAATATCTCTCACTTGAAGCTTCTTATTATTTAGCTAATGAAAGATTCAAGAATGCCAACTACATAATAAAGCTTTCATGACTCTGCATTTGGTCAAATATGTTTTGGTTGGTTGAGGATTGAAGTCAAATTCATGCTATAGTTGGTTCATTGAAGTATACATGAAGGATCAAGTTCAAAATGCAATAATTGATGCTCATATCTTCATTATTATCTAACCTCATGTTTTATCATGTGTTTTAGGTTATATATTCATGGTTGGTCTTCATTGGATCATGGTAACATCTAACCATTTGTTTTGATTGGAACAAGTTAGGTTTGAAGAGGTTCTTAAACCCAAACAGGCTGGGGTCGACCCATGGGGTTGACCCTTGAAGGTTTTGTTGCAGTCCGGGCCATATTCCTACTTGCAGGTGCATGGGTCGACCCATGGGGTCGACCCCTGAGAGCTGGAATTTTATTTTGCGTCTGCCCGCCCTCTGGATGCTCGAGGGTCGACCCATGGGGTCGACCCATTCCGGCACGCGATTTGTGAATGCGATTATAACCATTTCTAAACCTCTCTAAACTTTACCATAACACCCCCCATTAGTTCCTAATCATATTTAGGTGTTTATAACACACTTTGGGAGGGTTTTATGTGTCTTTTCCCTACCCCTCTATGACCCCTGAGAGCTGGAATTTTATTTTGCGTCTGCCCGCCCTCTGGATGCTCGAGGGTCGACCCATCGACCCATTTCGGCACGTGATTTGTGAATGCGATTGTAACCATTTCTAAACCTCTTTAAACTCTACCATAACACCCCCCATTATTTCCTAATCATATTTAGGTGTTTCTAACACACTTTCGGACAGTTTTATGTGTCTTTTCCCTACCCCTCTATATATATCATTGTGAGCTCCGAATTTGTAGAGAATGAACCCTAATGTGCTATCTTTCTATCTTGTAGGGCAAGGAAAGGGAGAAAAGGAAAGGGAGGATGGCTAGAGCTGAGGAGTGGTCGACCAGAGCAAGGGTTCAAGATCTACATCCATTCTCAAGCCTCCAATGCCAGATTTGTGGCCGGTTCTTTGAGGAGAAAGCACCGGCGGCTCAGTTTGCCTCGAGTTTCATCTTCCTCTCTTGTGGAACCAGCGAAGCATCTTCTATCCGCCTCCAACCTAAGAGAAGACATCCCAGATCTCATTTCTCTTGATGATTCATGATGCTTTGCATGTTTAATCTTTTGTTTTGTGCTCTCTTGATGTATTTTGCTTCATTTCTGAACATGATAATGTTGTGTGTGTGTGACCGGTTATGTATGATCATATGTGTGGTTTGATCCCCTAGTTGGATCATTGTGGAGACGAAGTCTCCGTGTGCTTCATTGTGAAGCAAGTGAAGCCTCACCGGTTCGGTGAGGGGTGGACGTAGGGAGCCCGTCGTGGTCCCGAACCACCTTAAAATCCCCGTGTCCTGTGGTTGCTTGCTTGCGCATTTTCTTATTCCAACACATTCGAGTATGCTCGGAGGGATTGAGTGAACTAGATTTATTTCTATTCAACTTGTTTTTCATCAATCTCGTTAATTTCACTTTTTAGTTTTAAAATCTGCAATTTCGTTTGGGGGACAATTCAACCCCTGCTTCTTGTCCGCGTAGATTGTTATCTGGGCCAGCACGTCCCGAGAGCACAACATCCAAGAAAAATACAGAGAAGAAAAGGGTACTCGACCAGTATAATCGTCGACACATTCCCCAATCCTCACACATGCCAGAGCCAACAATCATAAGGCCTCCAGTAATAGGACAGCAACCGACAACATTAAGGCATACTTAGCCAAGATGAAGTCTCATCAAGGAAACAAACCTCTCGGCCAATGGGTCATCAGCCCACATGCTTCCGCTGCACACTCAACACAGCGCACACAGGCATCAAGGAGAACTCGGCATCCGCATCACAACACAACATGGCACCATCGCAATTCACGGAACTGCAACATACCGCGCCTCGAGTACCGATCCTGCTAACAACCGATCACGAGTCGCCAGAGTGCAAACCAAGAAGAGCACCAGCTTCAGCACAAAGCACAAGGAACACATGTCTAAGCTTATCCTCAAGTCATGAAATGATCACTGAACCTTCACAACACATCAGCCGTCAAACACGGCACATCGAACACGGTGCACAATGGCCCCCAAACATAAAATCTGGGTCCAAAGCCAAGCAACCATCGAACAAGTGCAAATCAGGTCCAGAACTAACACTGTCCACACTTAAGCAGACACAGGACAAAGGCTTCACCAACACAGCACTTCCAAGGCTTACCTCGAAAAGACGCCACCAAATAAGATGAGAAGAATCAAGCTCGACTAATAGTAGCTCAGCGGGAAGGAAAATCCTAGGTTCACCCGAGCATTCTCTCAATCAAGGCATCTAATCGACCACCTCAACACAAGCTTAACACCTCAGGGGTTGAACAAATCTCAAACTAGGATGACCAAAGCAACATAAAAATGCGCACGGCCATCACACCAACGATAAAGTCACCAGCCACCTGAACAATCCATGAAAAAAATCTCGAACACCGTACCATAGATTCACGCTTGTCGGTGAACTCTGCCAAGTACAGTAGAGTCGAGACAAACACCATGACCAAAGAAGAGCACTCTGTCACATCCTGACGAGAGCAAAACCACCTCGCACAGTGTCAACACAGCACGTACAAGACCACACGCGAAAACAAAGCAATAAACAATCATAAAACCTACGCCAGCTACCGACTGTACTGGACCTTAAGGACTATGAACACTGCAATATCTCGAATTCCCATGCACTTCGCAAACAAAAGCTCAGCTAGCTCAGAAAAAATCTGAACAAAACTGAACTTTTGCTCTGATACCAACGGTGACGACCCAGACTCCGAATACCGGGTAAACCCGATACCACTTGGAACCTGCGAGGCCTCCGAAGAGCGGAAAAGCTCCGAAGGGATAGAAAGGGGTGTGAGAGTACATTGAACTTCCAGATATAACAGTAAGCAAATAAATTTCAATGATCAGGATTGCTAAAGTAGCAGAAATAAAATTACTTTTCTATAACAAATTAAAACTAACAGAGTCCAGTCCAAAGGAAGACAAGTACAGTCTAACAGAAAGGGAAACGTACCCTCAAGTCGGGGGAAGCCCGACACTGGCAACGTTGGCAATAGAACTACCGCACAGCGGAACTCACAGTATGAGGAAGCACAGCTATACCTAAAAAGTCAGGGGTGAGCCTCCTATCACTGGCTCAGTAGGGATCCTGCAGAACCCTACCGGAAACAACGCAAAAGCAGCAGTGCTATGCTAAAGCAAAGTAGTAACAAAGCAGGAGCAGAAGTAACATCAATACTAAACTACAACAGTAAAGCTGTAAAAGTATAAGTAAGAATAGCTAAAGGAAGAGTAAAGCCGTAACAACGAAACACAGCAGCCGATCGAACCACGGCTCTCTAAGCTACTCCAAACGACAACAGATAGGCGAACCCCGATCTCACAAAGTCCGGCGTTATCGATCCATCATTAAATCACGAAACCCTATCATGAAAAGCCTAAGCCTACCAAAATAGGCAAAAGCCTACCAAAGACCTACACAGTTAAAGGCACGAACATACACGAGGTCACCGTCATGTACACTACACAAGACTAGACCTCGAGTGAAGCCACGCACAGGCTACTCGGAAACCGGTCACGAAAACACAAGCCACAAGAGTCATGCGTCAAGTGACAGAAGCACCTCCTCACTAGAAGAACAGCCAGATGCATCCACTGACATCTTACACTGCACCTCAGGTATCTTGTACTCGCCCAAAATGGTGGTAACTGAGACACTCACAAAGAACCAAGTACAAGGAACAACAGTACTAAGTACAAGGCACAACAGTACCATAGTAACGAGTGACTAGTCAGGGTCACGCCCGTCGGCACTCGTCCAACCTCCCCTGACCACGTGTGCACACAAAAGCTCAATGCCTTGAGCCAGGCCTCTAGCTAGTTTCCCCCCCAGTAGGACGCTACCGAAAGGCAAGGGGGCCCACGGAAACTAGCCTAAAAATCGTATATCGGGAACTCACCCCGCCACCACTCCCAGGTGGGCCGACACACAGGAAAGTGTCATCAGGCTACGACTAGTGGAGGCTCACTAGACACAGAGACTCCGAAATATCAGTGTTGAAGTACAAGCAGGCTAAGATGCACTATCGCACGTAGTACGAAACACTAAGCACAAGACATAAGGTAGAACACCAAACTGTCACCGGACTCAGGACAAACAACTAGACCTGCTAACACAACGATCCTTCAGTCTCACGACTTAGGTCAAGATCATCGCACAAAAGCGGTAATATGCCGCCAATCAGCCTAATCCCTAAGTCAAAGTCACCGTAAAACACCGATAAAGGAAACGGCACAGGATTACCGGATCCACACATCTGCATAACACGAATGATGGAGACCTGAGGGATCACCAAGACCCTCAAAGCACATGGACATGTAAACCTAGGTAAGATAGTACCTCAAGGCGTCTAAAACCATGTCTCGATCCGTACAGGATCACCGAGACACTCACAAGGTCACATGTCAACCACTGGATCACACCGGGTTGACTGGAAACTGATAATGACTGTGAAACAGTACGGAAAACTACTCGATATAATGGCACTCCTGGCCACCTTACAACATGGTTACAGCCCGCATAGGACGTCCAAGACATCCACGGGATAGCGGGCAAATCATAAGTTCAAGCCAAGACAATTGGAGGTCAAAACAATAGGAAAGCATATCTCCATGAAAGAAATAGTCACATGCCTGACCGCTAGGCAGACCAAGCGGTCAGTCAAAGGGCCGCTACCCTCATATAGAGAACAACTACAAAAGCACAAGGGCATGCGGTCTACCGAAGGGCCGCCAGATGACTGTAGCGGTCACCTACATGGCCGCTAGACCCAGTCAACCTGCTAACCGACTTAAACCATTCAAACTAGCAAAGGAAGCATAGCGGTCTCCCAAAGGGCCGCTAAGAATACCATGCGGTCCAAACCGACTTAAAAACCCGTTGAACCGACATAACAAAGCTTAGCGGCCTCCCAAAGGGCCGACAAGACCAGCCTTGTGGTCTATCGCGTGACCGCTTGGCCAAACTGACTTACTAGACAGCACCTAACAGTCTCCAATAGATCGTTTAACTGAGCTTAGCGGTCCTCCAATGGGCCGCTAGCCAACGCAAACGCTCTATCGCACGACCGCTAAGACCTGAACTGACATAGCCTGAAATCGACAAACCACATAGCCTATCGGTCTCCACTGGACCGCCAGACGACCCCTTGCGGTCTCTGAAAGGACAGCCAAGGCGTCATGGTGAAAAAACCAGGGGAATGGCCAAATCCGGCCTTTCCACACCCCGTTCGCCCTAAAACGAAGGGGAAACATTCCTAAATGCGATATACGCCTTCCACAAGCCGGAAGGGATCCAAACCACGTCAAAATGACAAGAAACGGGCGATTCCAACGAATCGACACAAAATGAGTCACGGGGATAGTCGGGCTCATACCAACTCTGATTCTCGACCAAATGCAATAAAACTATCGGGAATGGATTCCCAGCATGCCAGGGGTTCGAATGAAACCATCTAGACTGAAAATCGTCGTCTGGAAAGGTGAACTCGTCTCACACCCCCCGAAGCATGCTTTCACCCAAATGCGGTAAAACCCGCTCATACTCACACTGTTCGGCTCCAAATCACGAGGGAACGCAGAAGAGAAGTAGGGTATCCATCTCCCTACCTCCACCGAAGTTCTCGCGTGCCGAAACGAAGAAACCGCGCCGAAAACCATCACACGAACCTGAACATGCTGGCTTTGAATCCACCGAGGGATCGCGCCAATGCCACGATCCATCCTTCACACCAGCACGCTCCACGACAACTCCAAGACGTTCCTGCCTCGCCCACCTCGCCACTGTCACGCGCCTCACGGAGAGAGGAGAAGAGAGGAGAGAGAACGAGAGTGAGAGAGTGAACGTTGATAGAATAGATGGACGCTCTGATACCAATAGACAAGACTCTATTGATGAGCTAGAGGGGGGTGAATAGATCGATCACCCAATAAAATTGACTACAGTAGGAACAATTGCAGAATAAATTGAAGCTGTTGTAGGACGAAGAAGAACACTTAAACGCAATCAAACTATAGCGAGTCGAGACGATCAGCACAAAGACGGTCTCAAGCATTCATCTACTGGGATGTGAAACGAGATCGAGATGAGCACAAACCACAGGGCAATCACATAGTAGACAATGAATTTTTAAGGTGGTTCGATCTCAAACCCGAGGTCTACGTCCACCCCACACTCCAACTAGAGTGTGGTTTCCTGTTGATGCACAGCTTGACCTGCTGATCCACAGCTTCGGGGTAAAAACCCTACAGACCGCGGGACCTTACAGCTTATGCCGACCAGAGGAGTCCTCCTCTGCAACCGCTGGAGAATTACAGCTTTACCCGACCAGAGGATACCACACCTCTGCACGCTGAGGAATTACAGCTTCACCTCTGCTGACAAACATCTTAAACAAGAGTTTCTCAAAACGAAAAGAAACAAACGAAGAAACAGAAAACCCACAATGGGAATGTTGCTCAACAAAGAGTGAAATCAGTTCCGATTTTGAACCAGGAAGCTGATGATGAATCTCTCTCAAAAATTCTCGAGGAACTCTCCTCTCAAAACTTTCTCTCTTTTTCTTTCAAATCTGCTCTCTCTCTCTCTTCTTCTCTCTCTAGATTGTGCTGGCTCGAGCTCTTTCTACTTCAACTCTCAAAGTCACAATCAGTCTTCTCTTGAAGAACACTCTCCTTATTTATAGGAAGCAGCAGAAGGTAGGGCGTGTGCTCGCCACAATTCCTACCCAGAGCCTAATCCAGATCTGGAGTAGTCAGGCCACGTGGCATCATCTTGGCACCTCCTCTATTCTTGGATCACGTGCCTTTCTTAAACTCCTCGAGCAGATATCCTATTAAAGTTAGACTTAATGTCAGCTTGAAACAATATGAAAGATAGTCGAAAGATGCATAGAGTTAATTAGAGCTTTGAGCTAAATGTGCACAGACTTCACAAACTTGATATAACATATGAACACATATGTACGGAGTCAAGTGTTCACACATGGGCATGTGCACAGACTTGGTGTTACTCTAAAACCAGAAGTGCACAGACTTGATGTGTGCATAATGCAGACGCTGTACTGACCAGCTTGTGCCATTACCAACCTTGCACATACATTATGCATGCAAAAGATGAGAGTTGCACAGACTTTGTCACTATGCAATGCAGGATATGCACAGACTTTCATATGCAAGATGTAGAACGTGCACCGACTATGGATGCAATGCACCGATCCTGGATGTGCAAAAGACTAAGACATATACCTACGTTATCTTCCAAATAATGTGGTATGCACAGACCAAAGTAAAAGATGCATGGACTTTCTATATATATGAGAGACTAAAAACATGCACCGACTTTCAATGCACGTTGTCCATATGCTCAAGGCAATACTGCACTGACTTGGTCGCGTGCAGAAACAAGGCTTGCATTGACTTAGTGTATGCATGCACGGACCTAGTGTGTGTGTGACCAACCTTGCTTAGACTTGATCACGTACAACGAGAGGTGTTGCACCGACTTGATGCACCTGGACTAAAGCATGCACGGACTTGGTCGCGTGCAGCAACAAGATTTGCATAGACTCTAGGTAGTGTGTGGCAACAAAGCTTGCACCGACTTGGTGAACGCATGCACGGACTCAATGCAGAACTAACCAAGTGTTGCACCGACTCTACTCAATGCACAGACTAAGTGTAATGATGCAAACAACATTTATATGATTATCTGACATACAAAGGTCATCAAAATACACACATCATTATGTCAATATAAAGTTAACAAAGTCAACTATGCAGTCAACGAAGTCAACCAGTACTGTTGCCAATTATCAAAACAACTATTATCAATCATCAAAACATTTCAGCACAAAGCAGTGCACATACTGCTTATCAAAACAAGGGAGTCCCAACAATCTTCCCCTTTTTGATGATGGCAACACCAAAATTCAATGCATTAAGAATGATGTATTTTGATGAATCATTAAACACAGTCAGATGACATGCATGCAAGTGCATATACTATGCACAGACCTTCTTCCTGAATGAATCCTTTAAGATGCTCCCCCTGAATTTTCTGACTCTCCCTCTCCTCCCTTCTCTCAAAGACCATTACAGACTCTCCCCCTAAACACATAGATAGACTCTCCTTTATACATCCTTCCCATTTGCCACCAGAATGCAATCTCTCCCCTTATGTCATAAGGAAGGATGGGAAGAAGTCATAAGGAAGGATGGGAAGAAGACAATAAACTCTCCCCCTTTGCCATCAACAAATAAGGAAGAAGGGAGATAGTGGAAGGGTAGACGAGATAGACTAGATAACATTCTATGCATCGATTCAGAATATAAGCAGATCATGAACAACTTTCATTCATAAGAATCAATCAGTATGCATTCCTGAGTAAGTTCAGGTTTAACGGTTATAGAAGGTAGAGTTAAATCACTGAGTTTCTGAAATATGGTTATAGTGTCCGTTTATAGTAATTAACTTAGATCACATGAAGATACTAGACTAGGTCAAGACTATATCTTACTTATTTCAGAAACAATGAATATCAAGGAAAGTGACCTGAATTTGTATTAAGATTAACAAACTGATACTTCATAACATTTTGCATTTGAAGGGTTACAACATTTCTTTTTCACTTCTAATTCTGAACTTAGTGATAAGACAAGTGACATTTATACTGTTGACATTAGGTGTACACGTGGGTTAGACGCAAGTACCCCCAGTTACTAGGCATAAACTACTATATATGTCTCTGATCAAGAACTACCAAGATGATTTACACCTTTGACATTAAGGGTACACGTTTATCATACGTTAGTACCCCCAGTTACTCAGTGAAACCAGCCCTATAGATTTGATCATGTGAGCAGAGATAACATGGAACACCTCATGACATATGGTCATCTCCACTTATTTGATGGAGGGTTCAGTTTCTTAGTGCAATTTAGTCATTGCTCTGCCACTTTGTTCAATTCTTTTTCATTAAAGATTTTATTGATGTTGCCCTTATAACTTTTTAGAGATACTTGTTCAGAAACAATACATGTTCTAGTTTTCCCAGCCTAGACTTCACTAAGTCTGAAAAGTTTAGATACTGAAAAGACCTTTTTATTGAAATCATGAGATAAAGGTTAAGAGCTATAAATATTTTCTATCACCTTATTTTCTGAAGAGCAGTTCTTTGACTCTACAGTCTATTAAAATTAAACATTTAGTTCATTCAAGAAACACATGTGATTCTTAAAAGAATTTAAGTGCTTGATGCTCAAAGTAATGAACTAGTTACAAGACGGTTATCCAATCAGAGTGATAGAAGTAGACAATGAAGCATAGGAGCAGCTCAAAGGTTTTCAAGAATAGACTGCATGTGAATGATGTCATGAGATAGACATTTCTGAGGAGGAGGAGAGAATAAGAGAAGTTGAACTAAGATCAGACTCAACAGCACTCCCCCTGACATCATGATGCATTAACTTAAGATGCACCGACTATGTATGCATATGGTATTAAGATGCACCGACTCTGACATATGTAATATGCAGGATGCACCGACGTACATGCAACTTGAACATAAGGTGCACCGACCTTCATGCTGTTTAAACACAAGATGCATCGACTATATGCTGAAAACTTACACTATGCATCGACTTAAAACTCGAAACAAGGCAAGTATGGGAAACAAGTGCTACCTCAATGCATCGACTATGTGCACAACCATGCATCAACTTCAGAGATAATCTGTGCAAGACGTGCAGCAACTTATATACTCAATGCAAGAGAAATTATTCACACATCAAACATCTTTCATTCAAAGTTCAAAGACAGGTAGACGCTATTATAACAAGCATTTCAGGAGACAATTCAAGAATGAAATTAGTCATTTTTATGCTGAAATTTACAAAGCCCCAATTCTCTTCTTAGATATTTAAATCTTTCATTTCCAAGGGGTTTAGTAAAAATATCAGCAATTTATTTTTCAGTTTCAACAAAGACTAACTCAATTTCACTCTTGCTCACTACATCTCTAAGAAAATGGTGTTTAATATCAATATGCTTAGTCCTAGAGTGGTGAATAGGATTCTTAGATAGACAGATAGCACTAGTATTATCACATAAAATTGAAATATATCCCAAATTTATCTAATAATCTGAAAGTTGGTGCTTAATCCATAGTACCTGAGTTGTGCAATTCCCTGCAGCGACATACTCTGCCTCTACAGTGGAGAAGGCAACTGTGTGTTGCTTCTTTGAAGCCCAAGATACTAGGCAGCCACCTAGGAATTGGCAATAGCCACTAGTACTTTTCCTATCTATCCGACACCCAACATAGTCTGCATCAGTGTATGCTAGAAGCTCCAGCTCACACTTGGTAGGGTACCAAAGACCAAGTTCTTGGGTGCCTGACAGATACCTAAAGATCCTTTTCACTACACTAAAATGAGACTCCTTAGGACTAGCTTGAAATCTAGCACATAAACACACTACAAACTGTATATCAGGCCTAGATGCGGTAAGATATAAAAGGGATCCGATCATACCTCGATACAGCTTTTGATCCACTGTTTTACCTTTGGGGTCTTCATCAAGACTTGTTGAAGTACCCATTAGAGCTGCAATTTTCTTGAGGTTTTCAAACTTGTATTTCTTCAGAAGGCCCCTTATGTATTTGGACTGGGTGATGAAAGTTCCATCTTTTGTTTGAGTCACCTGCAGTCCAAGGAACAATTTTAGCTCACCCATTGAGCTCATCTCAAATTCTTGTGTCATTAAATCAGAAAATTCCTGTCATAATTTTGGGTAAGTTGACCCAAACACAATGTCATCCACATAAATCTAAACAAGGAGAATGTCTGGGTGACTTACCTTGGTGAATAATGTTTGGTCAATCTCACCTCTTGTGAACTTCTTCTCGGTAAGGAATTTGCTGAGCCTGTCATACCAAGCTCTAGTAGCTTGCTTCAAGTCATAAAGAGCTTTATTCAACTTATAAACATAATTAGGGAAGTCTTAGCATTCAAAGCCAGGAGGCTGTCTCACAAAGACATCCTCTTTTATTTCCCCATTGAGGAAAGCAGATTTAACATCCATCTGCTGGAGAGTTATTCCTAATGAGCATGCATAAGCCAAAAATATTCTAATTGTCTCTATCCTGGCTACAGGGGCAAATGACTCTTCAAAGTCAATTTCGAATTCTTGATTGTACCCCTGAGCAACAAGTCTGGCTTTATTTTTAACTACATTACCTAGCTCATCAGTTTTATTCCTAAAAACCCATTTTGTCCCAATGACAGTCCCATGATCAAGAGGTGGGACCAGATGCCACACCTTGTTCCTGTCAAATTGATTAAGCTCCTCGTGCATGGCATTAATACAACGCACATCTTTGAGGGCACTATCAATGGATTTGGGTTCTACATGAGAAACCAATGCATATGTATTTAATTCATGCTGTGCTCTAAAGTAGCCTCTAGTCCTAGGGGGTTCACTTAAGTTACCAATGATATTATTTACTGGATGATCTCTTAAAAATCTGATATTGATAACTTGGCTACCTTGACCTTCATTTACCTCCCCCTGAACAGCATGCTCTTCTTCATTGTTTTCTTCAGGATCTTCTTCATTGTCTGATTGGTCTGCAGAGTTTCCTTCCTTCAAAATTTCTCCATCATCTTCTTTCCTGCATAGACCAACATCAGACTTATTTAGGGACTCATCAAAGACAATATGTGGATATTCCTCAATAGTTCTAGAATTAAGGTTGTACACCCTATATGCTCTAGTATTTTTAGAATATCCAAGAAAAATTCCTGGATCACTTTTAGGTTCAAATTTATCGAGGTCTCTTTTATCATTAACGTGAATAAAACACTTACAGCCAAAGACATTGAAATGAGGAATTGAAGGTTTCTTACCTTTTAAAATCTCATAAGGTGTTTTCTGAGTAAACGGCCTTACCATGGCTCGGTTAATTACATGACATGCAGTGTTGACTACCTCTGCCCAAAACTTCCTTGGTAGACCTCCTTCAATTAGGAGTGTACGGGCCATCTCCACAAGTGTCTGGTTTCTCCTCTCCACCACTCCATTTTGCTCTGGTGTCCTTGGTGAAGAGAACCGATGAGTAATCCCATTGACCCTGCAAAAATCATCAAATTGTGAGTTTTCAAACTCACCTCCATGATCAGATAAAATATTTTCAATTAAAATTTCATTTTTATGTTTTATTTTCAAGTAGAGCTCCTGAAATTCAGAAAATGCATCATTTTTGTGTGAGATGCATAGGACCCACGTATATCTAGAGAAGTCATCCACTAATACATACCCATATGTCCTACCTGATAAGCTGACTGATCTAGTTGGTCCAAAAAGGTCCATGTGTATCAGCTCATAAGGTTTGGAAGACATGTTTTCAGTTCTAGACTTGAATGACTTCCTAGTCTGCTTGGACTGTGTACATGCATTGCAGACTTTATTTTCCTTCTTAAATGAAATTTTAGGGAGTCCTCTAACCATGCTATGTTTATTCAATTTATGTAAGACAGTGTAACTAGCATGTCCTAATCTACGATGCCACAGAAATGTTAAATCATCTTTATTAGTAGTGAGGCATAGATTAGAGTGAGTAACATCATCTAAAACTACCATGTAGATATTATTTACTCTCTTACAATAAAATTTAACTACATCAGAATCAGGTTCATAAATTCTACAGCATTGGGAATCAAAAACAACTCTATGCCCTTTATCACATAGCCGACTGATACTGAGCAAGTTGTACGCAAGACCATCAACCAGCATAACCTCTTCAATGCAGCAGGTAGTGCACTTACCTACCTTACCTGACCGATGATTTTACCCTTAGTATTTCCTCCGAAGGTGACAAGGCCTCCATTCTTCTCTGTCAGCATGCAAAATTTAGCCTTGTTTCCTATCATATGCCTGGAGCAGCCACTATCCAGGTACCACATGTTGTGCTTGGCTGCCAGGCATACCTGCAATCACAGTCATGAAGAAAAGTTTGGAACCCAAAAATGTTTGGGCTCCAGAGCAGATGAAGAGCTACTTAAACAAGACAACAAATTTGTAGGAATCCACATTTGTTTAAAAGTTGTTTGTTTAGTGAATTTGTTGACATTCCTTTCGTTGTTGTTCTTGTTTCCAGCATTAGCAATATGAGCTTTTCTTTTCTTTTTGTGTGTCCTGGCACTATTGTTATTAGCAGCTTGAGTTTGTTTGTGCCAGTGCCTAGGCCAATGAGCATTCAGATAATTGTGACCTGTATTGGTCCTAGGCTGACTAAGAGGGGTTTGCTTCCTAGGAGCCCATGTCCTAGCTTGCCTAACCTAGTTCCTAGCCTGAGGTCTGTAACTCTGAGCTGGATATGACTGATATCCAGACCTCCCCTGCACTCTATTCCATCCAGTTCTATATATTTGTTGTGGCTGTGTATAATGGAAAATCTAAACTTTGGGCTGCTGGATCTGGCTTGGTTGACCTCTAACTGAATTCTGTCTCCCTTGCACCCTAGACCCACTTGACTTCTGCATGGGTGAGGGTTGAATCTTCTTCTGAAGAGCTGGCAGAGACTGGGTGACCCTAGCCTTAGGGTTTAGGTGTGCGTAAAGGTTGACCCCTAACCTGAGACTTACCCTGAGGAATAGGGCAGTATTTACTATCATGGCTAGACTCACCCATCTTCTGCTTGTCCTTGTCCTGAGCACTGGGCATTTTGGAATTAACATTTTTAACAACAGAATTTACATTGGACATTTTAATGAGAGGTCTCTTCTCCTTTTCAGCAACAAATGAAATTGGTTTCAATGCTAAACTCTTTTTAGCAGTGGGGTTATAACTGAGACCCTCTTTTCTGAAATTCACTTTAGACCCCAACAGAGCATTCAAATTCTCAATGCCTTCGGTCATATTCTCAATGATTTTCTTTTTATCCTCATTTTGATTTTCTAGGTGTTCAATTGATTTCTTCAATTCAGTATTTACACCTAGCTCAGCTTCATATTTCTCATTGACAATCTTCATTTCATTTTCAAATTTCTACAATCTCAATTTTAAGTCATCAATAACATTTTTCAGAGACTCATTTTCTTTTCTAGCATCTATCAAGGCATGCTTCAATTCATCAACTTCAGCACATGAATTTTTCAACCTATCATTCTCAGATTGCAACTGAGCAATTTTATCAGTCATTGTGGTGTCATTCATGAGAGAATTAATTTTCTTTTTTAAGTGCATGTTCTCTTTTCTAATATCATCTACTTTATCGAGCAAATCACCATAAGCATCTTCCCAATCTGAGATAGTGTAATGCTCAAAAGGAGATGATACCTCGTCAGAGTCTTCCTCTTCTTTTTCATCATTTCTAGCCATCAGGCAGATGGGCTTAAAGTGCCCTCATCCTCGTCGCTCCATGTGCTCACCATCGCCTTTCCTTTGGGAGCTTTCCTCTTTGACTTCTCCTTGAGCTTTTGGAGCTCCGGACAATCTGCTTTCATGTGGCCGGCCTTCCTGCAATGATAGCAAAAAATAGTGTCAATTTTCTTGGCAGGGTTAGATTTATACCTTGTTTGTCTCCTGCCACCATACTGTCTCCAGCCGAAATTTCTTCCTTCTTTCCTCAAAAATCTTCTGAACTCTCTAGTCATCATTGCAAGTTGATCTCCTTCAATTTCTGACCCAGAGAGGCTCTGATCGCTCGATGATCCACTGTGGCTGGATCTGCTTGATCTACTAGAGTTGGCCTTCAGAGCAATGGACTTTCTCTTCTTCTCCAGCTCCTCGGTCTTGGGAAGATTCATCTCGTAGGTCATTAACGAGCCAATCAACTCATCCACCTTCATGTTCTGAAGATCCCTTGACTCCTCTATAACAGTAGCTTTCGTGTGCCAGACTGGAGTCAGGGATTGAAGAATCTTCCTGACGATTTCATAATCAGAATCGCTGGGCTTCATCCTGAAGGCTTCATACTCTGAAACCAGCAAGTTCTCCTTGGTCTCCCTTACCTGAGAGGTTCCCTCGTAGATAACCTCCAGCTTATCCCACGTCTCTTTCGTTGTGGCACACGAAGAAACTCTTGAAAATTCCGTGGGATGTAGAGCGCACTGAATGGCATTGATGGCGCTCCAGTTGAGAGTAGATTTCCTTATCTCCTCTCTCGTCCATACATCCTCATTAGGATGCAGCTCGAATGGTCCTTTACTGACCACCTTCCAAATCTCATAGTCTTTCACCCTCAGAAAGACTTGCATACGATTCTTCCAGTATGCGTAGTTCGAACCGTTAAAGTATGGGGGCTTCATGGTGGAATGTCCTTCAGCCGTCATCCCTCTTGCATCCATGGCCGTTTCTCTTCAAGACGTTGATCCCTGTAGAAGAGTTAGGCTCTGATACCAGCTGATAGAATAGATGGACGCTCTGATACCAATGGACAAGACTCTATTGATGATCCAGAGGGGGGGGGGGAATAGATCGATCACCCAATAAAACTGACTACGGCAGGAACAGTTGCGGAATAAAATCAAGCTACTGTAGGACGAAGAACAACACTTAAACGCAATCAAACTATAACAAGTCTAGACGATCAGCACAAAGACGGTCTCAAGCATTCATCTACTGGGCTGTGAAACGAGATACAGTTGAGCACAAACCACACGGCAATCACATAGTAGACAATGAGTTTTTAAGGTGGTTCAACCTCAAACCCGAGGTCTACGTCCACCCCACACTCCAACCAGAGTGTGGTTTCCCGCTGATGCACAGCTTAACCTGCTGATCCACAGCTTCGGGGTAAAAACCCTACAGACCGCTGGGCCTTACAGCTTACGCCGACTAGAGGAGTCCTCCTCTACAACTATTGGGGAATTACAGCTTTACCCGACCAGAGGATACCACACCTCTGCACGCTGAGGAATTGTAACTTCACCTCTGCTGACAAACAGCTTGAACAAGAGTTTCTCAAAACGAAAAGAAACAAACGAAGAAACAGAAAACCCACAATGGGAATGTTGCTCAACAAGGAGCAAAATCAGTTCCGGTTTTGAACCAGGAAGCTGATGATGAATCTCTCTCAAAAATTCTCGAGGAACTCTCCTCTCAAAACTTTCTCTCTTCTTCTTTCAAATCTGCTCTCTCTCTTCTTCTCTCTCTAGATTGTGCTGGCTCGAGCTCTTTCTACTTCAACTCTAAAAGTCACAATCAGTCTTCTCTTGAAGAACACTCTCCTTATTTATAGGAAGCAGCAGAAGGTAGGGCGTGTGCTCGCCACAATTCCAGCCCAGAGCCTGATCCAGATCTGGAGTAGTCAGGCCACGTGGCATCATCTTGGCACCTCCTCCATTCTTGGATCATGTGCCTTTCTTAAACTCCTCGAGCAGATATCCTGTTAAAGTCAGACTTAATGTCAGCTTGAAACAATATGAAAGATAGTAGAAAGATGCACAGAGTTAATTAGAGCTTTGAGCTAAATGTGCACAGACTTCACAAACTTGATATAACATATGAACACATATGTACGGAGTCAAGTGTTCACACAGGGGCATGTGCACAGACTTGGTGTTACTCTAAAACCAGAAGTGCACATACTTGATGTGTGCACAATGCAGACGCTGTACTGACCAACTTGTGCCATTACCAACCTTGCAAAGACATTATGCATGCAAAAGATGAGAGTTGCATAGACTTTGTCACTATGCAATGTAGGATATGCACAGACTTTCATATGCAAGATGTAGAACGTGCACCGACTATGGATGCAATGCACCAATCCTGGATGTGCAAAAGGCTAAGACATATACCTACGTTATCTTCCAAATAACGTGGTATGCACAGACCAAAGTAAAAGATGCATGGACTTTCTATATATATGAGAGACTAAAAACATGCACCGACTTTCAATGCACGTTGTCCATATGCTCGAGGCAATACTGCACTGACTTGGTCGGGTGCAGAAACAAGGCTTGCATTGACTTAGTGTATGCATGCATGGACCTAGTGTGTGTGTGACCAACCTTGCTTAGACTTGATCGTGTACAATGAGAGGTGTTGCACCGACTTGATGCACCTGGACTAAAGCATGCACGGACTTGGTCGCGTGCAACAACAAGATTTGCACAGACTCTTGGTAGTATGTGGCAACAAAGCTTGCACCGACATGGTGAACGCATGCACTACAACAGTAAAGCTGTAAAAGTAGGAGTATAAACATCTAAAGGAAGAGTAAAGCCGTAACAAGGAAACACGACAGCCGATCGAACCACGGCTCTCTAAGCTACTCCAAACGACAACAGAAAGGCGAACCCCGATCTCACAAAGTCGGGCGTTACCGATCCATCATCAAATCACGAAACCCTATCGTGAAAGGCCTAAGCCTACCCAAACAGGCAAAAGCCTACCAAAGATCTGCACAGTCAAAGGCACGAACATACACGAGCTCACCGTCGTGTACACTACACAAGACTAGACCTCAAGTGAAGCCACACATAGGCTACTCAGAAATCGGTCACGAAAACACAAGCCACAAGAGTCATGCGTCAAGTGACAGAAGCACCTCCTCTCTAGAAGAACAGCCAGATGCGTCCACTGACGTCTTACACTACGCCTCAGGTATCTCGTACTCGCCTAAAACGGCGGTAACTGAGACACTCATAAAGAACCAAGTACAAGAAACAACAGTACCAAGTACAAGGCATAACAGTACCATAGTAACGAGTGACTAGTCAGGGTCACGCCCGTCGGCACTCGTCCAAACGCCCCTGACCACATGTGCGCACACAAGCTCAATGCCCTGAGCCTGGCCTCTAGCTAGTTTTCCCCCCCAGTAGGACGCTGCCGCAAGGTAAGGGGGTCCATAGAAACTAGCCTAAAAACCATATATCGGTAACTCACCGCGCCACCACTCCCAAGTGGGCCGACACACAAGAAAGTGTCGTCAGACTACAACTAGTGGAGGGTCACTAGACATAGAGACTCCGAAACATCTGTGTTGAAGTATAGACAGGCTAAGATGCATTGTCGCACGTACTACGAAACACTAAGTAGAAGACACAAGGTAGAACACTAAACTGCCACCAGACTTAGGACAAACAACTAGACCTGCTGACACAACAATCACTGAGTCTCACGACTCAGGTCAAGATCATCACACAAAAGTGGTAATATGCCGCCAATCAGCCTAATCCCTAAGTCAAAGTCGCGGTAAAACACCGATAAAGGAAATAACATAGGATTACCAGATCCACACATCCGCATAACACGAATCACGGAGACCTGAGAGATCACCAAGACCCTCAAAGCACATGGACATGCAAACCAATGTAAGATAGTACCTCAAGGCGTCCAAAATCATGTCTCGATCCATACAGGATCACCGAGACACTCACAAGGTCACATGTCAACCACTGAATCACACCGGGTTGACTGGAAACCGATAATGATTGTGACATAGTACCGAAAACTACTCGATATAATGGCACTCCAGGCCACCTTACAACATGGTCACAGCCCTCATAGGATGTCCAAGACATCCACGAGACAACAGGCAAACCATAAGGTCAAGCCAAGACAATCTGAGGCCAAGACAATAGGAAAGAAGATCTCCAGGAAGGAAACGGTCACATGCCTGACTGCTAGGCAGGCCAGGCAGTCAGTGAAAGGGCTGCTACCCTCCTATAGAGAACAACTACAAAAGCACAGGGGCATGCGGTCTACGGAAGGGCCGCCAGATGACTGTAGCAGTCACCAACATGGCCGCTAGACCCAGTCAACCCCCAAACCGACTTAAACCAGTCAAACTAGCAAAGGAAGCTTAGCGGTCTCCCAAAGGGCCGCTAAGAATATCATGCGGTCGGAGCTAGGACTGCTAGCCCAAACCGACTTAAAAACCCGTAGAACCGACATAACAAAGCTTAGAGGTCTCCCAAAGGGCCGCCAAGACCAGCCTTGCGGTCTATCGCGTGACCGCTTGGCCAAACCGACTTACTAGACACCACCTAACGGTCTCCAATAGACCGTTTCACAGAGCTTAGCGGTCCTTCAATGGGCCGCTAGCCAACGCAAACGGTCTATCGCACGACCGCTAAGACATGAACCGACATAGCCTGAAACCAACAAACCACATAGCCTAGCAACCTCCACTGGACCGCCTGACGACCCCTTGCGGTCTCTGAAAGGACCGCCAAGGCGTCCCGACGAGAAAACCAGGGGAATGGCCAAATCGGCCTTTCCACGCCCAGTTCGTCCTAAAACAAAGGGGAAACATTCCTAAATGCGATATACGCCTTCCATAAGCTGGAAGGGATCCAAACCACGTCAAAATGACAAGAAACGGGCGATTCTAATGAATCGACCCAAAATGAGTCATGAGGATAGTCGGGCTCATATCGACTCCGATTCTCAACCAAATCCAATGAAACTGGCGGGAATGGATTCCCAACATGCCAGGGGTTGGAAAGAAACTATCTAGACTGAAAACTGTCGCCTGGAAAGGTGAACTTGTCTCACACTCCTTGAAGTAAGCTTTCACCTAAATGCGATAAAACCCGCTCATACTCACACCGTTCGGCTCCAAATCACGAGGGAACGCAGAACAGAAGCAGAGTATCCATCTCCCTACCTCCACCGAAGTTCTCGCACATTAAAACGACTAAACCACGCCAAAAACCATCACACGAACCCAAACATGCCGATTTTGAATTCACCGAGGGATCGCGCCAACGCCACGCTCCATCCTTCACACCAGCACGCTCCACGACAACTCCACGACGTCCCTGTCTCGCCAACCTCGCCACGGTCACGTGCCCCGCAGAGAGTGGAGAAGAGAGGAGAGAGAACAAGAGGGAGAGAGTGAACTTGAGAAATGAGAGAGAGCAGAGAGGGTGAAGAAAGAAATAGAAAAAGAAATTAGGAATTTCCTAATTTTTGAAAAATCTGATTTTTAGCCCGAAAATACACTAATTCAGAAAAATACGAAAAAATAGTCTAAACGACCCTCGGAAGGAGCACAACGCAACTGTAGCGTCCTCGAGTCGATGAACTCAATAATAAACTCTCCACTGGGTTCCGTAACTTGTATGAGAGAAAAACTCACGTGGATCATAAAACACAACTCAGGACCCACAAAAGTGATCCGAAAGCTCTTCGATAAAAGATCCGATAGACCCAGGGTATTACAGTGACTCCCACTAACGCAACGGGTCCCCTGGGTGCGTCAACACGCTGAACGCGCCAAAGCTGACGGGCGCGACCTGGTCGCGGTTGGTCTCACCGCCGTGACCCTAACCGCCTCACTGTTCATCTCCTCCGATGAACGCAACGCATGATATGGCACCTTCTCCGAAGAACGCGACCACTGTGATGGTCGCGATCTTGACCCGAGACCGAAAATGGCAAAAACCACGGAAAAACCCATTACACGCCCCATTCATGGGGGAAAACAAGGGGAAACCATTGCCCAACCTCTCTAGCAACGAGAGGACCCATTTAAACCCCAGAAACGCGATCAAACCACCCGATCTGGCTCACACCCCAAAATCAAGTATTTACACCCCGGTGGAGAAATAAACCCACTTGGCTCGCCTCGGGCTACCAAACTCGCGGGAAATAAAGTACAGTAGTTAAGGATCCATCCCCATACCTCCACCAAAGATTCCGCGTGCCGAGGACGCCGATCCGCCAAGAAAATGCCACACGAAGGCCGCGGCGGCCCGAACTCGCGGCCGAGCTTCGCTGCGCCTCCACCAGCTCGATCCTCACCCGTTCCTCACCCGCGCCATCCCCGCCTTGCTCCGTCGGCCGTCGGAGAAGAGAGGGGAGAAAGAGAGAGCGTGAGCGAAGAGAGAGGGAGAGGGTGAGAAATGAGAGGAGAGAGAGAAAAGGGGTTAACATATAGAAAATCCAAAAATTCCAAAAAATACCAAAAATCGGGAAAAATCACCTCCCTGACCATCGAAAAACGCACAACGCGCCTGTAATGTCCCGGAGTCGGAGAACACAACGGTTCACCCTGCACGGCGTTCCGAAGGTCCGACAGGCAAAAACACGCGTAAATCGTAAAACCCAATTCGGGACCCACAAAAGCGATCCAAAACCCACGTATCCTGACCCGAAAAATATCCAAAAAAACTCGGGGCATTACAGTCTATGTCAGGAACTATTGAACTGGCCTGCGGACCCCCTGCACATTCCGCCCGAACGGTGGCAGAATGAGGGTCCGGACCGGGGAGAATAGTCGCCAAGTGCGGGAAGCTTCCCACGCCTTTGTTGCAAGGACACGACGATCGTACAGCTCACCCGCACCAAGAGTGCACAAATCGTTGCACTCCAACTTGAAGATGGATCGCCGACTCCAACGCATCGACTAAATTGAGGACAAGGTCCGTTATTTGGATGACGTCCCCCTCGCCGACAAAACTCGCGGCCTCATCGACGATGGCCAGGACTTCCATGCACCCTTTTCTTAGCAGATCATGGAGGCCCCTATCCTACTGAAACTACAGTTGCCGTCATTTACCTCCTACGACGACACTACCGACCTGGCCGACCACATGCACAATTTCGAGTCCCACCTGGTCTTCCACTGGGCCACGGACGCTGTGAAATGCCTAGCGTTAGTCACGACCCTCCGGGAAAACGCCCGGGCATGGTTTGAGTCCCTGCCGGCCGGGACTATCTCCTCCTTTCAACAGCTGAAGAAGTTGTTCAAGGAGAATTTTATTGGCTGCCGAAAGGTAGCCAAGTCTGCGGTGACCCTGCTCGCCCTCAGGCAAGGGCGCGAGGAAACGCTTTGGGACTTCGTCTCTCGATTCCGAGAGGAGGCATTTCGGATCCCACGCCTCAACATCAGCATCGCTACCACCGCACTCACCCAGGGGACGTGGGACTCCATCCTTCGAGGTGCGCTTGGAGTCGAAGCCCCGATGACCCTCACCGACCTCCTCGCCCTAGCACAGAAACATGCATGGTGCGAGGAGAACACTGCGGCCCTAGGCCGCACTGCCGGAACCGATCGGTCCGCCTGGAAGAGGTCTGCCGACTCACCTCACGAGGGGCGGGGCAAGCGAGAGCGACGAGACCGAGATCGTCGCAACCACCCCGACAATAAGGAAAGGGGCCAGTATCGCAACTACACGCCCCTGATCGCTCCTCCTGACCAAATCGTAATGGAGATCGGTGAGGAACCCTTCGTCAAGTGGCCTTTCAGGATGAAGTCGGACCCGAGCTTGAGGAGTAAGAAGAAGTACCGCCGCTTCCATTGCAACCACAGCCACAACACGGATGATTACATCAACTTGAAGGACGCCATCAAGGACCTGATCCGACGAGGGCTCCTTGACAAATTCATTTGCAAGGCCACAGAGAAGCGACAGCGCGAGCGAACACCTTCGCCCCTCGACAACCGACCAAACGAAAAATAAATCACGATGATCTCCGGGGGGGCCGCGGGCGGGGATAGCTCCAGAAGATGCCGGTAGTGCGCGTCCGCCATCGACACCATAGAGCAAGGCGACAGCAGCAGGCGAGAAGCTGCCGCCCGAGAACACCTCAAAGATCCCATCATCTGCTCAGACGATGACTTAGACGGTGTAACTATCCCTCACTCTGATGCTCTAGTGGTCTCGGCAACCATAAATCAATATATTGTCCAACGAATCCTAGTCGATAATGGAAGTGTCCCCGACGTTATCTCGTACGACTGCCTAGTGCTTATGGGTGTGGATTTATCGTGGATCATGCCAGTACACACACCATTATATGGGTTTTCTGGCACCACCGTCCGCCCAGAAGGACATATATCGTTGTTGGTTACGTTTGGGACCATGCCCAGGGACACAACGTTCCTAGCAGATTTCACGGTCATTCGTGCGATGATGAGATGCAACGCCATCATCGAGTGAGGAATCCTCGGCATCCTTCGCAGTGTCCCCTCCTCGTATCACCAAAAGCTCAAGTTCCCCACGCCTCGTGGAGTGGGAGAAGCTCGGTGGGATCAATAGGAGTCAAGAAGGTGCTACCTTATCTCAACACGTGATGGACAAGCCGAGGAAGCACCGCCCGAGAAGAAGGTGTGATGCGGGATGACATGAGACTCGACTCAGACTTATTGCGAACCTGGGACTCTAGGTGATGACACGAACCAAAGACGACGCGACTAGCGACGATACGAGTGGCTCGGCACCTAAGGTGGTTCCTGAAGAGGCAAACGTGCCCCAAATAATAAGTACTCGCTCACGATCGTCCCCAGCGAGGGAAACGTGTCGATCTGCACGGTTGAGAAATCGGCATTGAGTCTCGGGTGGTCAGCTCACTCTCGTGCTCGGAATGAGTCACGGGACGGGTGTCGCACTCACAACTCACAGCGGTGACTAAATTTAACTAGCTAGGAAATAAACTACTCACATGCAGCGGAAAATAGAATTTATACTAAATAAGAAAATACGACAGAGAGGGTGGCGAGTGTACCTCCATGCTCGGGGCGTGGGGAAGATGTCCCGGCCAAGTTTCGTAACTCCCGGTACAGTAATAAAATTTAATTACAGTAGTGATTTTTATTACCCACTCCATGCAGGGAGGTAAAGGGCTACACAATAACGTCGAGAGCAGCGAACTTGGGTTGGCGGGCAGTAAGGCGGCGGGCTCCGGGCAGTTGCGGGCAGCGGCTTCGGTTCTACGAACTGCTGGCCGGCAGGATAGTGAACAAGGACGCCCAAAGGGACGTCGACCTCCGGAGAGCTTATAAAGGCGGCGGTTCACCGGGACGATGGCAGAGGGTCCCTGGTCGACCCCTGGGAATGCCCGTTACTGAATCTTCTCCGGCGTATTTTATTGTGGATTTCTACGGTCACCTTCCTTGCTGGCCTGGTTCGGGGCAGAACTACGTGCTCTCACGAAAATAGCCGCCACGACCAGATCCGGTGTCGGATTGGGGCAAAATTAGCGCCGTTGCGAATGGCACTCAGAGGGCTTCGACATACTAGAAATTGAGACCCATCCAAAGGTTGGATTGAAAATGAAAACCTCTGCAACACGTCAACTATTTTTGGTTCGGAAGATAGATCTCACAGGGTAGATCGGGTTCTGCCTTAGAACGAATTTTGACCGTGGGGGAGATGGTGGATTTTGGGCTTGGGGATTTTATGGAAGAGAGGGGGGTGTAAGGATGACACACTAATATTTTGGGATTTTTATGACGTGGTTTGGGGTGTGGAAAAAATAGAACACTAGGTGACTATCCCGCAGATCTGTAAATTGGCAGATTGCGAGGGGGTGGAGAAAAATGACTTGGAGGAGGGGCAAACGGGCTCTGATCAGAGTGAAAAATTAACTGGGGGTTAAGGACAATAGGGGAAAGATGCCTCAAAATTTGAGGTCGATCAGATGAGTGGATTGGGAGAACTGACCTGATCTTTGAGCTTCAGATCTGGAATTCAGAATCCTGGACAGCAGGCCGGAGCGGTGGTTGTGGTGGCTTGATGGTGACATGAACGGAGGCGGCGACAGTGGTGATCGAACATGGTACCCAGAGGAAGAGATATAAGTGGGAATCTCTCCCAAGAAAGGACCTCAAACCCTAGATCTTGCTGTTGCAAGGAAGAAGAAGAAGAAGAGCAAGAACAAGAGAGAGAGGGGGAGGTGCGCCCTTGGCCTTTTTCACATAATTTTCTTCATTAATTTTCATCAAAATGAAACAAGAGAGGTTTTATACCAAACCCTAGACCTAGGCTAATGACCTAAGATACCCTTGGTCAAGGGGGTATAATGGGGAAAGGGAGACAAGGGAGATTAAACTAATCCCACAAGGGGACAAGAGAGAGGGGCGCCCCTCTCTCCAAGTCAACTAAAGAGGCTTGGTTATTTTATTCCCCTTGGACCATATTAATCCCCCTTGGACCATAATAAACCAAAAATACAAATACTTGGTCAATATTCACCCATTGACCAAATATTAAACCCACAATATAAATACAAATCAAATATAACCCAAATACATATCAAATACACACCAAATATAACCAAATACGTACCAAATATAAATACGTACCAAAATACGTGCTAAAATATCAAAGTTCAGGTGGAGACTCCAGACTGTCCCCCATCCACAAAGATGTCGACGTCGACCGAGTCGTGCTATGTGTCCGGTATCGACGGCTCACTGAGTCGAGCCGAACTCTGGATCTAGTGTCCTCACCAATTCTCCCCAGGTGGGAGAAGCTCGACCCCGTCAAGTAAGGGTCCGGGTCACTCTAGTATCGATCCAGCAGATCTGGATCTATCCTCTGTAGCTCGGCCCGAGTGATCCAAGTGTCATCGGATGCGGGCCGTCCCCTCCATCACATAAAGTAGCACTGGTATACCCCACCTTGAGTAGTCGTTACCTGCTCATCCAGTATATGCTCTATCTGCTCACGTTGGTGAGGTAACAAGGCTGGAGGTGGAGGCTCTGGGATGGTGTCACTCACAAGGGGTGGAGACGGCTCATATGGCTCACTGGGTATCACCAATGGGTCCCTATAAGCGATGAGGTCCGAGATGTTGAAAGTGGAGCTGATCCCGTAGCTCTCTGGCAAATCTACAACATATGCATTGGAACGAACTCGTTTCACTACTCAGAAAGGACCGGCACCACGATCTTGTAACTTCTTCACAGTTCCCGAGGGAAACCGTTCAGGCCTGACCCTGATCATGACATACTCGTCCTCTCTGAACTCACGATGGTGCCTGTGGGCATTAGCCAACTCTTTGTACCGTGCGTTGCTGGTCTTAATATGATGACGTACATGCTCATGCAACTGCCTAATATGATTAGCGAAGGACTCTGCCGACTCTGACACACGGGACTGGATGGGAGATGGGACCAAGTCTATGGGCTTCCTAGGTCTACGGCTAGTAACAATCTCAAAAGGGCTCATGCCTGTAGACCTATTGATCGAATCATTGTAAGTAAACTCTGCTAGTGGTAAGACCAAGCCCCAATCCTTGACACGATCACAGACTAGACACCTACGAAGATCCCCCAAACTCCTATTAACTACCTCAGTTTGACCATCGATCTGGGGGTGATATGCAGTGGAAAATTTCAGCTGGGTGCCCATCATGTGCCATAGGATTTTTCAAAAATAGCTAGTAAATCACACATCCCTATCTGACACTATAGTATGAGGGAGGCCAAACCTGGAGACATAATGAGCAAAGAATAGACCGACAACTCTAGAGGCATCAGAAGTCTTGGAGCATGGAATGAATAATGCCATCTTGGAGAACCTGTCTGCGACCACAAAGATAGAGTCATGCTTTCGGAGGGTACGTGGCAATCCCAACACAAACTCCATGCTAATGTCATGCCATGGACTATCCGGGACGGGGAGGGGAGTATAGAGGCCGGTATTCTGCTTCCTCTGTTTGGCCATAACACAAGTGCCATCTTGGAGAACCTGTCTGCGACCACAAAGATAGAGTCATGCTTTCGGAGGGTACATGGCAATCCCAACACAAACTCCATGCTAATGTCATGCCATGGACTATCCGAGACGGGGAGGGGAGTATAGAGGCCGATATTCTGCTTCCTCTGTTTGGCCATAACACAAGTGCGGCACTGGGCCATGATACGAGCAACATCCCTCTTTAGGCTAGGCCAATAGAATATATGCTCAATTGCCTCTATGGTCTTGTTCCGACCGAAGTGGCCAGCAAGACCTCCCGCGTGCATCTCCCATGTGAGAAAGTCATGAACAGAAGTCTGTGGGATGCACAACTTGTCACCCCGGAATAGGTGACCCTCCTGTAGTACAAACTCGCTATGGTCACGTGAGGGACCGGCCTAAGGATGGCATAAATCGGACCAAAGTCCGGGCAATCAACATAGGCATCCTTCAGCCTCTCGAAGCCTACCACCTCAACACTCTTGGTGATCAACATCATCATTCGGCGACTCAGCGTATCGGCTACCTTGTTCTCTGTGTTGTGTCCCTGTGGTTTTGATGATAGCAAACACTATAAGTCATCATCTGTTTTAGTCTGCATACTGTTTGAGTCTGCATATAAATCTGTTTGAATCTACATAGTCATCATTTATTTTAGTCTGCATACTGTTTGAGTATGCATATAAATCTGTTTGTGTTGCATATGAATGTTTCATTGAACATCTTATCTGAATTACATAAGCAACGAACAGGCTGAGGCTGTGTGTTGTGTGCATTGGTGCATTTAATAATTGTTGATGCAATTCATAATTGCATTTTATCTGGATTGTTTGATGTTAGTCTGTACAATGGGTGATGCTGCTATACCCTTTCAGCAAAGTCTGTACATCCGTAGACAGCCTGCCTGAACTTTGTTGAATGAAGTCTATACACTTGTTGCTGGCAAGTCTACACATTGCATAGCATGCAAGTGTCCAAGTCTATACACTGCATGTCCTGCATGCGCTGCAAGTCCATACATTGTCTGCCCTGCACTCAGCAAGTCCATACACTGCTTCTAGCATGCACGGGTTCAAGTCTATACATTGCTCACAGCATACACTAAGTCTGCACATCGTCCCCTTGCTTCAAGTTTGTACATTGGCCAAGTCTACACATCGCCGTGTTCACTTGTTTCAAGTCTGCACATTGGTTCAGGCTTTCCAAGTCTGTACATTGGCCCTCATGCTTTCCAAGTCTGTACATTAGCCTTCAAGCTTTCCAAGTCTGTACATTGGTTCAGGCTTTCCAAGTCTGTACATTGGCCTTCAAGCTTTCCAAGTCTGTACATTGGTTCAGGCTTTCCAAGTCTGTACATTGGCCTTCAAACTTTCCAAGTCTGTACAATGGCCTTCAAGCTTTCCAAGTCTGTACATTGGTTCGGGCTTTCCAAGTCTGTACATTGGCCTTCAAGCTTTCCAAGTCTGTACATTGGCCTTCAAGCTTTCCAAGTCTGTACATTGGCCAAGTATCTTGTGCTTTGAAGCTTTATCAAGTCTATACATTCATTTATCATAAGTCTATACATTGTCTTCTGCACAAACACTAAGTCTACACATTGTAGCATGCACGATCAAACAAGTCTGTACACACTTCAGCACTCAAAGGCTGAACACTCTTCAGCAAGTCTGTACACACATCAGCACTCAAAGGCTGAACACTCTTCAGCAAGTCTGTACACACTTCAGCACTCAAAGGCTGAACGTTCTTCAAGCTTAAGTCTATACATTATGTTGCATCATTGCACGCCAAGTCTATACATAGTCTGGCTGCCTGCACGCCATGTCTGCACATCGGTTGCACAGCACAGCTAAGTCTATACATCCAGTTGCATCGCATGTCTGCAGAGTCTAGACATTCGTCCCACAGCCTGTAGCTAAGTCTACACAGCCTCCACAGCAAGTCTATACAACGTCCCATAGCTGCGCTGCAAAGTCTATACATCGTGGCAGCCTGCACGCAGCAAGTCTATACATCGCTGCCAGCTTGCACGCAGTGTCTGTACACTGGGTCCGCCAGCCTACTCGCAGCAAGTCTATACATCGCTGCTAGCCTGCAATGCAGAGTCTGTACACTGCATACACACTGCATCCTTAAGTCTAAACTCTACTGCTTTTATATGAAGTCTATACAGCCTGTGGCTTGTACATCGACTGAACTCTTCATTAAACCTGTAGGTGTCTGGGCACGTGATCTGAGGTAGGCACCTGGCACGTGATCCGAGGACAACGCCCTAATTGCTGCTGCTATAAATACGAAGCCTCCTCCATCTGGAGAAGACTGATCAAGAGAAAAAGAGACTGATCGAGAATAGAAAAAGGAAGAGTGATCGAAGTGGAGAGGAAAAGAGCAGAAAGAGCAGAAGAAAGAAAAGATAAAGATAGAGAGGAAGATGAAGCAGACAATGTAGAGTGTGATTCTGATCGAAATAGAAGAGTTGGAGCCGTGAGGTAGTGAGCTGCAGTAGTAGGAAAAGAAGAAGAGAAAAGAAGAGATAGAGAGAGCCTGCGAAAGAGAAGAAAAAGAAGAGTGAGAAGAAGAGAGAGCTAGAGTAAAAGAAGCTTCAACTGAAGATCAGTTTTTGCTGGACCGTGGATCAAATCCAGGCCGGCCAGCTCCTGCGAGAGCCACATTTTGATTTTATATTTCTAGCTTTTAGTTGCTGTATTTTCTTTTATTGTTTTCTTTTCAAACTGAACATTGTTCTTCCGATTCTCTGGTTGGAGATCGGGTTCCTCCTGTGGACTCAGGAGAAGGGAGACTGTGTCTCTGGTCTGCAAGTGACTGAGTGTCGCTTGTGAGTTCCCTTTGGTTTCAAAGGAAGGGAGTCCTTGACTCCGGTTGCAGGTAGTGATTGCTACCTGTGTGTTCCCTCCTGGTCTGGAGGAAGAGAGACCTAGTCTCTGGTCGCAAGTGGCTGGGAGTCACTTGTGGTTCCCTCTGGCTTTCAGAGGAAGGGAGACTTGAGTCTCCGGTTGCTAGTGACTGTGTGTCACTAGTGGGTTCCCTCCGGTCTAGAGGAAGAGGGGAGGCTATTCCCCTGGTCAAGCTGTGTGGCAGCAACTTGTTTACACACTGAGTCTGCTTTCTAGCTGATTACTAGTGGAAGCCTCACTCCGGTTGGGAGTGAGGGGTGGACGTAGGTCTGTGGACCGAACCACCTAAAAAATCCCTTGTGCAGTGGTTTGTTTGATTGCTTGCTTCCGCTAGATGCATGCTAGGACCGTGATCTGATTGATTATTCATGTCCTAGAGTTTAATTGGGTTTGCATCTTTTATGTTTGAGCAATTGTCCACTGATCTTGTGCTTATCATTTCATACGAATTTTAAATTGATCAAAACTCTTTAGAAGATCCATTCACCCCCCCTCTGGATCTGTGTTTATCTATCACACCAAACTATCAATTGGTATCAGAGCGGTTCTCTGACTGATCAGATCCAACGATCTGCAGAGGATCCTGTTGTCTTTGGTGCATTTCTGAATTTACTCTCTGCTGCATTAATCTGCTTGCCGATTTAATCAATGGGTTCTCCACTGGTTTTCAATGGCTCTAATTTTAACTCATGGGTTAGCAGTCTACATAACTATGTGAATTTGATAGATCCGGATCTGTGGAAGTTAATCTCACATGGTCCTCACAGACTACCAAAGAAAGAGTCCAAATGGACTAACAGTCACAGATCAAGAAATGGAGAGAATCAGAAAGTTTTGAAATTAATGAAAGAAGATACTGACAAGGCTCTACATTCTTGTTTTTATGACTGCAGGTCCGCTAAGGACATTCTGGATAAGCTGAAGCTAGCTCAGAGGAGAAATGAGAACAGCTGCCTGATGGCTGACAAGAGCAACCATGGCAGTGATCAAGATGAATCCGAAGATGCTGAAGAGGTAACCAATCCTTTCTCTAGTTACACTTTAGACGACTGGGAAGATGCCTATGCCAATCTGTTAGAATCCTATGAAAGACTAAAGAAGAAGAATAAAAAACTGATAAAGAAGCTAAAGAATCATGAGGATGCTAAATCTCGAGGTGAAAACCCTAAAATTCTGAAAATTGAAAATGACATATTTAGAAGATAGTTAACAGATTTTGATTCTATTAGTTCAGACTTAGATCATTTGAAATCTGAAAAATAAACTCTTATGAAACAAATTGGATTACACAAAAAGGAGAATCAAGAGCTTGTTTGTGAAATTGCTGAACTAAAGGAAAGACTTAGCTCAAGTGATGATGATCAGGCTCATAACAATGATGTTGTTCAAAATGAAGAACTGGTGAGAAACTTAGAGCTTGTCAACTCTGAATTGGAAAACATGAAATCTTAAATTGAAATACTCATAAACCAGCTCAAAGAATCTGAACACAAATCAAATAATCTTGAAAAAGTAAATAGTTTGGTTTTTGAGAAACTGGAGGCTGAGAGAGTAATAAACTTAGAGCTTCAGAAAAATTTCAACAAACTTCAATCTGAAAAACAATAAGAAAAGTTTTATGAATGTCAGTTTTCTTCAGATGAATGGGTGCTTGATGATGAACTCCTAGAGCAGAACAGTAAACTGAAAGAGGAAATTAATAAGCTGAATCACCTAAACTCAGCAATGTCTGAGAGGCTAATCGCTTTAGAAAAAGGGAAGAGTGTAAGCCTGGTGAGCTCTAGTGAGTTGCTGAATGCTGAACATGAAATTACAAATCTGAAAAATATCAACCTAATGTTGAGTGGGAATGTCACTTGCTGTGAACAAAAGATAGGTAAATATGAGCTAACAATCACATCCCTTCAACAAGAAGTTGATGATCTTTATAAGTCCCTATCTGAAGCTGACAATGAAATAAAATTAAAACAGGAAGTTGAAAAACTCAAAAGTCTGAATGATGCCTTGCATCAACAAGTCATTTCCTGTGAAACAGATCTGTCCAAATATGAAGCTAATATTTGTGGCTTAAATTCTGAAATTCAAGATTTGAAAAACTCCTTGTTAAAATTTGTCAAGGGAAAGGACAATCTGAATAAGCTTCTGGGAAAGAGTGATAACTCTCAGAGAGAGGGGCTGGGTTACAGTTCAACAAACAAAATGATCAATAGCAATAAAACTTCAACTGTGTTTGTAAAAGCTTCTGATCAAATAACAACTGCTGGTTCTTCTGTTTTTCAATTTACTGCACAAAAACCCACTGTCAGTCCCAAAACTGTAGGACAAACTCAAAAATTAAAAAAGGATGAAAACCTACAAAAAAAGGACAAAACTACTCCAGTTGGTACAAAGACTGCTGCACACAATTCACATGACCTCTCGAACACTCATACTAAAAAGGGGTCGTGCTATTATTGTGAGAAAGTAGGTCACATAATGGAAGATTGTAGATTAATACTAAACGATGAGCATGGTAGTGAAACATCATATTCTAGAAATTCTTTTGATAGAAACCATGCTATTAGGAAGCCTGATGCTTCATGTTATTATTGTAGGAAGCATGGTCATCTCATGAGTGAATGTTTTATCATGAAAGAAGACAATAAACCGCATGCCAGGTCTTCCATTCATTTTCATGGTCCATATGGATCTAAACACAATTCTAGTCAGCACATTGTGTGCTTCAACTGCAATAAGCCTGGGCACAGGGCTGCTGAGTGCTGGTTTAGATCCACTTGGAGTAAAAATGGTTTTAAAAGTAAGCAAATCAGATGCTTCGAATGTGGGAAAAATGGGCATACAGTCAAGGACTGTTGGTATGTTCAAAATAATTCTGTTAACCCCCATTTTGTCAAATTCCCTGCAAAATCATTTGTGAAAATTTCATGCTATAACTGTGGGAAGCCAGGCCATAGATCTGCTGAATGTTGGCTGAGTAAGAACAAGCATCAAACAGTTCATGCATACAACAGAAAATCTTATGAACATGTTTATAAACATCATCCTGTTGTTAATATGCATCATAAGAACCAAAAACCAGCCATTTCATGTAGATACTGTGGAAAATTTGGACATTCTATGGATGACTGTTCACTGATGAAATTTGATGATAATGTTGCTATGAAATTGTTTAGAACACCTGTTAGGGGTAAGGCAGGACCCAAAGCTGCTTGGGTCCCTGTAGGATCAAAATGATCAAAATTTTGCAGGTGTGCCTTGGAATGAACAAAGAGGGGTAAATAAACCAAGGCATTCAAGAATGAAACCCCTAGGATTGCACTACTCAGGTTAGTTCTGAAAACTTATCTTAAATTACATATCTGAAATTGTGAATCTTGGATAACTGCATATCTGGTATGAACTGTCCATGCATAATTGTCATATTTTTTTTCATATCATGATTCATGCATACATGCTCCTTTATTTGTTTGACACTTGCATTGAGCTTCATGGAATTACTTGTTTGCACTTTGAGCTGTGTGTGCATATATGTGAATTGCATATACATACATTAGACATACAGTCATTGAAAATCTGATGCAAGTAGGGCTGTCAATATTGCACTGTCATTCATGACCACTATGGTATATTAAATGGTAAGCTACCAAAAGGCAGGGAAATCTGTCTAGAGGTTCTGACTATGTGAGAGGTGATCTTTTAGACCAAGTGCTCCGACAAGTACCATGGGTCATATTGTTTAGTAGGGCAGTCTGAATGAACATGAGTCTCTACATGTCTTTGCATACATGTAGTTAATTGCATTGCATTTAATTTCATTGAAAATGCCAAAAAGTTTGTCTGAATGCATATTGTCAGGAGGAGTCAGTGCATTGCATGCAGGTTGTCAGATGCATACTCTTTTGTCAAAATTCATTGCATATTAAACCTTGAAGATCTTGAAACATGCCTGACCTCCTGTTACCTTGCATGAAATACATATTGAAAAAAAAAGGGGGGGGGGTTGCATGCATATACTCGGGGGGAGCATCCATAGGATTGTCAGTTTTCCATTTGATTCTGTCTCTCCTTCTAGGCAGTCTCTCAGTCAAGTTTGCATTGAGGATTTCAAATTGATGTCTCCATGCTGTCTCTTTTATCTTGTCAAAAGAAATCTCAGCTCAATAATCAAATGAGAAGATTTCAATATGCATATCATGATCATAAATCTGATTTTGCTATCAATAAAGAAATCTCGCATTATGTGGAATTATGAACGTCTAAAAGGACTTGAATTGGTTTAGATCTAATGCATTTCGCAAGTTTGAAGATGAATTTCTTAAAAATATCTGAATCAGACTTAATAAACCTTAACCATGCACTTCATGTCATACTTTGAAAGACCTTCTAAAATCTGTCATATTGAGATCGTGACCCAATTAGTTGAAATGCATGGAATCTGTATTGTTTTTAAACAAGTCTTTCTTCAACACCTTGGGTAACTGTTTAAATAAAAACAATGTGCTAAATGAATGGCAGAGCAATGATCAAATGCGCTGAGAAACTAGGATCCTTGTCAAAGATAATGGGCCCTAAGTCATGAGGCTTCTTGATCAACTCTGTTCAGAATTTTTATTTTTTTTAAAAAATGATATTATGTCTGAAACAGAATGGGAGTTTCTGCTGAGTAAGCTAGGGGTACTGGCGTCTAACCAGCGTCTACCTTTACGACAAAAGGCATGAACCATCCCTGACTGTTCTCTAAATGAAGTGAAATATTTTATTTTCAGCTAAACCCATTCAGTGTTTATCTCTAAAATGATCTTTTGTTTAACCTCAATACTGATGTATGATTTTTCCTAAAAGAAGTCATTGAAATCAATTGATTAAGATGCTGGGAGGTTAATTGAAGTAGTGTTATGTATGCTTGGTTCATTTCTATTAAAATCTGAATTCAGATGTGAGTATAATTTTTATTGAAAAACTGAGTTTACAGCACTTTTAAACCAAGCTTGACTTGTTAAGTTTCATTCATAAGTCTTCATAATGGAAGTCTCTAAAGCTGTTACATCTTCAGATTTATGAAATTGATATCCCATTGAAAACCTTTCTCATTCATTCTGAATGCTTACTTCCTTTCATTGGACTCTATTCTGAAATAGATTCATTGTTGATTTCTTTATGTCCTGTGCTTCATTCCAATCGCTGTCCATCTAAGGGGGAGAATTTTTACTGTCCCGGTGGTTCATCTGACTATCTGTGTCTCCTTCTCATCTACACTCATAAGTCTCCATCTAATCAGGGGGAGCTTTCCTATCAGGCTGAGTGTCATTCATAAAGGGGGAGACATAGTCAGCATCATTAATGTCCCTTTCATTACTGTTGTTAAAAAAGGGGGAGAATAAATTTCATGGCTTAGTCAAAGGGGGAGTCTTTAATTCCATCATCTTATGCATTCTTATACTTCCCTCTCAATCTAATGTCTTTTTGCTGAAGTCAAAGGGGGAGAATAAATTGACTCATAGTGTTCATAGTGTTGCCATCATCAAAAAGGGGGAGATTGTTGTGTCCCTGTGATTTTGATGATAGCAAACACTACAAGTCATCATCTGTTTTAGTCTGCATACTGTTTGAGTCTGCATAAAAATCTGTTTGAATCTGCATAGTCATCATTTGTTTTAGTCTGCATACTGTTTGAGTCTGCATATAAATCTGTTTGTGTTTCATATGAATGTTTCATTGAACATCTTATCTGAATTACATAACCAACGAACAGGCTGAGGCTGTGTGTTGTGTGCATTGGTGCATTTCATAATTATTGTTGCAATTCATAATTGCATTTTTTCTGGATTGTTTGATGTTAGTCTGTACAATGGGTGATGCTGCTATACCCTTTCAGCAAAGTCTGTACATCCGTAGACAGCCTGCCTGAACTTTGTTGAATGAAGTCTATACACTTGCTGCTGGCAATTCTACACATTACATAGCATGCAAGTGTCCAAGTCTATACACTGCATGTCCTGCACGTGCTGCAAGTCCATACAATGTCTGCCCTGCACTCAGCAAGTCCATACACTGCTTCTAGCATGCATGGGTTCAAGTCCATACATTGCTCACATCACACACTAAGTCTGCACATCGTCCCCTTGCTTCAAGTCTGTACATTGGTCAAGTCTACACATCGCCGTGTTCACTTGTTTCAAGTCTGCACATTGGTTCAGGCTTTCCAAGTCTGTAGATTGGCCCTCAAGCTTTCCAAGTCTGTACATTGGCCTTCCAGCTTTCCAAGTCTGTACATTGGTTCAGGCTTTCCAAGTCTATACATTGGCCTTCAAGCTTTCCAAGTCTGTACATTGGTTCAGGCTTTCCAAGTCTGTACATTGGCCTTCAAACTTTCGAAGTCTGTACATTGGCCTTCAAGCTTTCCTAGTCTGTACATTGGTTCAGGATTTCCAAGTCTGTACATTGGCCTTCAAGCTTTCCAAGTCTGTACATTGGCCAAGTGTCTTGTGCTTTGAAGCTTTATCAAGTCTATACATTCATTTATCATAAGTCTATACATTGTCTTCTGCACAAACACTAAGTCTACACATTGTAGCATGCACGATCAAACAAGTCTGTACACACTTCAGCACTCAAAGGCTGAACACTCTTCAGCAAGTCTGTACGCACTTCAACACTCAAAGGCTGAACACTCTTCAGCAAGTCTGTACACACTTCAGCACTCAAAGGCTGAACGTTCTTCAAGCTTAAGTCTATACATTGTGTTGCATCGTTGCACGCCAAGTCTATATATAGTCTGGCTGCCTGCACGCCATCTCTGCACATCGGTTTCACAGCATAACTAAGTCTATACATCCAGTTGCATCGCATGTCTGCAGAGTCTAGACATTCATCCCAAAGCCTGTAGCTAAGTCTACACAGCCTCCACAGCAAGTCTATACAACGTCCCACAGCTGCGCTGCAAAGTCTATACATCGTGGTAGCCTGCACGCAGCAAGTCTATACATCGCTGCCAGCCTGCACGCAGAGTCTGTACACTGCGTCCGCCAGCTTGCACGCAGCAAGTCTATACATCGCTGCTAGCCTGCAATGCAGAGTCTGTACACTGCATACACACTGCATCCTTAAGTCTAAACTCTGCTGCTTTTATATGAAGTCTATACAGCCTGTGGCTTGTACATCTACTGAACTCTTCATTAAACCTGCAGGTGTCTGGGCACGTGATCCGAGGTAGGCACCTGGCACGTGATCCGAGGACAACGCCCTTATTGCTGCTGCTATAAATACGAAGCCTCCTCCATCTGGAGAAGACTGATCAAGAGAAAAAGAGACTGATCGAGAACAGAAAAAGGAAGAGTGATCGAAGTGGAGAGGAAAAGAGCAGAAAGAGCAAAAGAAAGAAAAGATGAAGATAGAGAGGAAGATGAAGCAGACAATGCAGAGTGTGATTCTGATCGAAATAGAAGAGTTGGAGCAGTGAGGCAGTGAGCCGCAGTAGTAGGAAAAGAAGAAGAGAAAAGAAGAGACAGAGAGAGCCTGCGAAAGAGAAGAAAAAGAAGAGTGAGAAGAAGAGAGAGCTAGAGTAAAAGAAGCTTCAACTGAAGATCAGTTTCTGCTGGACCGTGGATCAAATCCAGGCCAGCCAGCTCCTGCGAGAGCCACATTTTGATTTTATATTTCCAGATTTTAGTTGCTGTATTTTCTTTTATTATTTTCTTTTCAAACTGAACATTGTTCTTCTGATTCTCTGGTTGGAGATCGGGTTCCTCCTGTGGACTCAGGAGAAGGGAGACTGTGTCTCCGGTCTGCAAGTGACTGAGTGTCGCTTGTGAGTTCCCTCTGGTTTCAAAGGAAGGGAGTCCTTGACTCCGGTTGCAGGTAGTGGTTGCTACCTGTGTGTTCCCTCCTGGTCTAGAGGAAGAGAGACCTAGTCTCTGGTCGCAAGTGGCTGGGAGTCACTTGTGGTTCCCTCTGGCTTTCAGAGGAAGGGAGACTTGGGTCTCCGGTTGCTAGTGACTGTGTGTCACTAGTGGGTTCCCTCCGGTCTAGAGGAAGAGGGGAGGCTGTTCCCCTGGTCAAGCTGTGTGGCAGCAACTTGTTTGCAGACTGAGTCTGCTTTCTAGCTGATTGCTAGTGGAAGCCTCACTCCGGTTGGGAGTGAGGGGTGGACGTAGGTCTGTGGACCGAACCACCTAAAAAATACCTTGTGCAGTGGTTTGTTTGATTGCTTACTTCCGCTAGATGCATGCTAGGATCATGATCTGATTGATTATTCATGTCCTATAGTTTAATTGGGTTTGCATCTTTTATGTTTGAGCAATTGTCCACTGATCTTGTGCTTATCATTTCATACGAATTTTAAATTGATCAAAACTCTTTAGAAGATTCATTCACCCCCCTCTGGATCTGTGTTTATCTATCGCACCAAACTATCACTCTGCCCTTGCCTTGGGCTTAAGCACAAAGGTGTACTCCTGAAGGTACTCCACCCAACGGCTATGGCGAGCATTCAGCTTCTTCTGGGTATGGAGGAATTGTAAGGCCTCATGATCAGAGAAGAAGACAAACTCCTGATATGAAAGATAGTGCCTCCAATACCTCAATGCATAGACGACTGCGTAAAATTCTTTATCATATGTGGAATAAAGCAGTTTGGCATCATTCAGCTTCTCGCTAAAGAATGCGATGGGGTGGGACTCTTGGCTTAACACTCCTCTAATACCCACTCTAGAAGTATCACATGTGACCTCAAACACCTTAGAAAAGTTGGGTAAAGCAAGGACATGTGCCTGGGTCATACGCTCCTTGATGTCCTGAAATGTAGTGGCTACAGCCTTAGTCCATACAAATGCCCCCTTTTTAATGCAATATGTGATCAAGGCAGTGATAGAACTAAAGTCGCGAATGAAGCGATGGTAGAACGTCGCTAAGCCATGAAAACTCTAGACATCGTGGAGTGTGCGGGGCTCGGGCCACTCCCTGATGGCCCTAATCTTCTCCGGATCGGCGGAGACTCCTTCCCTAGACACAATAAACCCGAGAAGGTAATCTGATCAGTCATGAAAACACATTTCTTCGGGTTGGCGAATAAGCTCTCTCACCTCAACACAATGCAGACCTGTCTGAGATGGTCTAAGTGGTCCTCCCTAGTGCGGTTGTAAATAAGGATGTCGTTAAAGTAGACGACCAAGAAGACTCCTATTATAAGGCGTAAAACCTGGGTCATCAACCGCATGAAGGTGCTAGGGGCGTTGGAAAGCCAGAAGGACATAACCAACCACTCATAGATGATGCGGGACGGGATGCGACTCGATGCCAATTTGAATGTGATCCTCAGACTCTAGGCAAACTCGTGACTCGTCCCTAGCGAGGGAAGCGTGCGGATGTGCGCGGTTGAGAAACTGGCAATGAGTCAAGGGTGGTCACTCTCTCACGTGCTCGGATCGAGTCATGGGACGGGTCTCGCTCTCTCTCGCAGGGGTGATTGAAGTAATATAAGAGCTAATTACCCTAACACTCATGCAGTGGCATATAGAAATATACGAAGTAAGCAAAATGTCGGGAGAGGGGAGCTGAAACGATACCTCCACGCTCCGGGCGTGGGGAAGACGACCCCGACCAAGACTCGTACTCCCGGAACAAATAATTATCAATAATTTATAGAAATGAATTTCACTGCCCACTCCACGCAGGGAGGTAAAGGGCTACAATGGCGACCCGGGAGCATCAAGTTCAGGTTGATGGGCGGCTTTTTGGGCAGCTTTGACGGATCCGATGTGCTACTACTCGGTGCTACAGCTGGCTGTCCCGAACCTGTTCTGTTGTTTCAGCACTGCACGACTCGGCGGAAATAATTACTGCAATCGGCTCCGAGGTGAAATCGACGCTAAACCAGCGCCGTTGCGAAGCTCCCTTGCAGATCTATGACCACCTGGTGTTACAAGAAATTTTCTGTCTCTGTATCCTCCTTGGTGGAATTTAGAACAGGTGGGTTTTCTGTCTCAGGAAATATTGGGTAGACTGGCATCTGCCTAAAAACGTGGCTTGACCGAAGGGCAAACGGTGGAATTGGGACTTGAAAATTTTATGGATGAAATAACGTGATGTGTGGGTGACGCACAATTTGTTTTGTAATTTTTGGAGGTGATTTAGGTGGTGGGATGGATTTTATGGTGGGGGTGGTAGGATCTGGACTACAGAGGACAGAACAGAATCCGATTTTTGCAGAGGTTTTTAAATGGGGTAAACAAACTCCTAAAATCATGAAAAAAATTGTGGAAAGGGTTTTTGGTGGACAAAAGTTCTAGTCTAAATTTCAGCTAGATCTGAAATTAGAAAGGAGATCAAATCGGTGAAGTGGTGGGCTGCTAAAATACAGATCTGTATAGGGACAGATTGTGTAGACAGGGGGATTTTAAATGGAACGGGGGGCAAACAAAAGGGGATCGGCTTGAAAATTTTTGTGGAGAGTGGGAACAACGTGGGGACCTCACCCTCCAATTTTGATCTCGATCAAATATACAGATTGGAAGATAAAATTTTGGCTTCAGGCTACTGTCCGGCAGAAACAGACCGGAGACGATGAAGCGGTGGTGGTGCGATGACGGCTCGATGGCGGCGATAGCGGCGGTGCTGAGCTCCTCACTCAGAGAAGGACCTGATATGGAGGTATCACACCTCAAAGATGGATGCAATCTCTGCTGCAAAGGGGGTGGAAGGGAGAGAGGAAAGGGGCGCCCTTGGGCTTCTCTTGTGCAAATGTAATTTTCATTCAATAATTCTTATGAAAATAACAAAATACATGGGTTATATAACTCCAACTAAAAGACCTAATTACCCTCAGATCTAAGGTTAGGGAGGGGCACTTAATGGATATGAGAATTTTCTCCCATGTGGTCAAAAAAATAACAAAATAAAAAACTATATAAAGAGGGGGTGCGCCCTCCTCTTTAAGAAGCCAAATTGGCTTTGTCTTCTACCTGGTCCAAGTCCTCCCATAGACCAAAGACCAGCCCAAGTGGACCCTAGAACCTAGGTCGACCAATGGGAAAGAAGGTGGGGGTCCCGCCGGGCCAACATGGCCTTTTTACAAAGAAACCCACTAATTCCTAAGGACTAACCCAATGGCTTATAATACCTTACAATTGCAAACCCAATTAACTCAAGGATATAAATGCAAACAAAAAAAGTTAGTGGTCTTGCTCTGATGTCTCCATCAATTCTCCCCGGGTGGGAGAAACTCGACCCCGTCCAGTAAGGGGTGCGGCTGCTCACGTGGCTCCTGCGGATCTGTCACCGTTCCAGGTAGTGTGAGTACGCTCCACTCCTAGTAATCGTCACCTGCTCATCCGGTATATGTTCTTTATGCACACGCCGCTGTGGGAATGAGGCTAGTGGTGGACACTCTGGGGTGGGGTCACTCTCAATGGGGAGGAGACGGCTCAAAGACTCACTAGGAATCACTGCGGGGTCCCTTTATGTGACTAGATCCGAGACTTTGAAGGTAGAGCTATTCCCATATTCATCCGGAAAGTCCATAACGTACGCATGAGATCCGACTTGCCTCACACTCAAAAGGGACTGACATTACGAGCTTGCATTAGACTGACTCAACTCGACGCATGCAGACTCCTATATGCTCGATAAATAAACTGTATAAATAAGCAAATAGAGTCCTAGACTATGGGATGAGGACAGACGGAGAGACACCAACTAATGACTTCCTATGACTGACGACACACGCAAGGGACTTACTAAGGAAGACTCGGTGGGAATGTTGGACACCGTCTGCATACACTAGGTGTAAAGATAGACTGACCCACAACTTGATGCCGTGAGTCTCAACCCTCGTCAACCACTTTTGGTTTGAGAAGACTCGTCCAAAGGTACAGAAGTGTAAGAGGATCAGGAGGCGGGTGGCGGGATGGTAATCCGAACGTTTGGTGTGGAGCATGGAAAGTGGGAAGTCCGGACGTTGTCTCTTGTACATGTGGTAGAATCAAACCATACCGCGTCAACATAGGGTGTCGACAGTGGTACGGTAGTCACTAGCGGCTGCGCTACCGTAGGAGAGACGGGTAAAAATGGGACAACTTGCTGCATGGGGTCGGCGGATGACACATCCACCGAGGACAAAGTGGGTGGGACAGACAGCTCCGGGACGGCCGGTGGGGTTGGGGTGATTAACATAACGGGGTTGTTGGCTAGCGCCTCACCCTGGCCCACTAGGCACTCTATGGGATCGCTCTCGAACCCCTCAACCTCAGCGAGGTACTCCTTGGCCAACTCTTGGTCAGCCTCATAACTCACTGAATTAAGCTCGGGTGGGGCATCCTCCGAACGTGTTTCCTCTAAGATAGGGGAATGGGAAGGACACTGGTCGGGGAAGTGACTACTCCCACTATAGGGGGCCACATGAGCGGGCTACGGGTGTGGTGGCGGGCATGAGTCCAGAGGTGAAGCGGGCCACTGTGGGTGGTTGGCGACACCGAGGTGGTCGGCTGAATGCCGTCGTGGAAGACGAACTCGCTGGGTAGGTGAGGTGGGTGTAAGGTGCAGGTCCTCCTAGCCCGGTCAAAGGTCGCTCTCCTATCTTCCAACTAATTTTGCCCTAAAATGATGCATGGACCAGCAAGTGTGTCGACCTTGCACCATGCTCCATCGTCATAAAGAACAGGGTCGAACCTCCATTGGAACTCTACGAACGCTAAGCCACCGTTGAGAACAATCTCCTCGGTCTTAGAGAGAGATTCAACTATGTCCTATGAGACACAGTTAGATGACACCCTACTGATGAAGCCGATCTCCGTATGCAACCCATTAGGTAGAATGGCAGTGGACACTTTAGGGCGCTGGAACGACTCGATCGTCGGCTTAGGGGTCGGGTCAATCAGTGGTTGACTGATAGGGGCAAGACCCGGGGGTCGGGCCATGAGAGCCTTGAATTGGGCCAACAGGGATGACCAATCAGACGCATGGTCTTGGGGAATGACCATGGGTGTAGCAACCCTGGTAAAAAATAAAAGGAAATAAAAACCCCAATTGATCAAAATAAGATTAAAAGATTTAATGAATGAATGATAAGAGCCTAAAGAAGTAAATAATAAATCAAAATGTAAATAATGCCTTGACTCAAGGCGTTAATTCAAAAAGAAACGCCCTTATGTAAGGCGCGAAATTAAAAAGGGACGCCCAAATAACAAGGCGTCAATTCCCAAACGGCCGAAAATAAATAAAAGGCAACTGAAAGAGACGCCCTTTACTTCAACACGTTTTACATAGGAAATGACCTTAACCAAGGCGTCAATTTAAATTAACGCCCTAACATAAGGCGTTAATTCCATTTGTGTTCCGTTCGACCCAGGACATTATCCAGGGCAAGTTCTGGATAACTACGAGGGAGATTGATTATGGCAAGGACTCTATGAGGGAAACATTACTTCCAATACAACACTAACTCCATTAGGGTTCTAAAAATCCTATAAATATCTTGCTGTTCGACCCAGACCGCTGTTTGGCGTTCTGTGTATTGCTGTTGTCATCCGTGAGGAACGTAAGTTGTTCTTCATTATTTTGCTTTCACCTTCGGTTATGTATGAGTATGAAGACTAATGTCTTCACCTTATTTCATGTAGGAAGTCTACAGTAAGTAGCAACTCTCATGTCAAAGAGAAGATCGTGGGTTCTTCGTCAAACGATCTATTCATCCTTTTTGTGCAGGTTGACTGCAACGGGGAAGAGTTGTTATTGTTACCATGTGAAGAACGTAGATTGATCTTCACCTTCCTTCTTCCTCTTGCAGCCAAACGACCGTGAAAGGAGGAAGCTTTCTTCTGCTTCTGCAAGGGGCTGCTTCTTCTTTCTGCTGTTGCTGTCTTGTATTAAAACAGAGTATCATTCACCTTCTTCAATCAATCTTCACGTCGGTCAACCAATTCAAAAAGGTAGGTTTTCTCAAGAGCGTAGCCCAAACTAGTATAAATTCTGAAATAAATTCATCCATGATCTCATGCATATAGTTTTACTACGTTTTCAAATGTTTTTGGTGAATTTTGAATAAGGCGACCCTTCCAAGGGCGCTAATTCTTATTTTGACGCCGTGAACCGGAGTCGTCAATTTCATATAATTGATAATTACCCATGTTTAAAATTCTGTATCTATGAAACCATGAATCTAATCTAATGCATGATCATCCTAGTGGAATCCTGCTATTTTTATGGTCCTCACTATATAATTTGTTCCTGAAATTTTATTATCAGAAATCTTGGAAAATGTTGAAATAACGACCTGATGCAAGTCGTCTCTTATTGAACTGACGCCCCAGAACAGGGCGCTAATTGAAAAGTAACGCCCCTGTCCAGGGCGCATTTTTGTTAAAATTCCATATTATCTAAATTCTGCAAAATAGAAATACAGAATGGACGACTGCTGAACAAGCCGTCAATTTGTAAATAAACGCCCCTATATAAGGCGTTAACACCATGATTAATGACTTTACATAAGTCGCTATTTTCCTGTGATACTATTTTACACTGTTACTGTTAACCGAGGGTTTTATATGTATATATATATATATATATATATATATATATATATCGGCACTATATTCCAGTCCGTGAATATAGCCCCATGTTTCATGATGACTTATCGCATTATCCACTAACTCTCGGTGACATACAAGCTCTCCATTGGACATTCCGTTCCTTTGGACTAGCGAGTTAGTCATAGAGACCTCCGTAAGACTCCTCGAGCCTTGGATTCCCTCAAGGCCGATTGAGCGGGTTGTACCATAAAAACCTATCACACTACTTTGCCATGTCACTCTATAGAAATATGGTATACCGGCCCTCATGTTATGCTATGTGTATGATATGAGAATTATCTTAATGAACGGGGAAAGCATGCCATTATTGTGATGTTCTTGTGGACCCCAATTCTATATCAAACATTATTATGCTGTTCTTGTGGATCTCACTTCTATATAAAAAGAGTGACCATCTACATATGGGCACTTATTTGTTATGGTACCCGGTTAGGGAACCAATTCCACCCAGTTTAATCGACATGTCATGGTTTATATGCTTTGCGTGAATTTTATCACCAGTATGTCCTTACTCAAGGGCCTTGCCTTGAAATCTATAAAAAATATTATCTTATCATCCTATTAAAGCTTGTTCTTGAAACTCCTTATTGGCTATAAATTATCGTGGATGTCTAGATCTATTTTTAATGCTGTGCATATAAGGGCCCGATCTGGTCCTGGGAGGAGCACCCAAAAGTACTAGTGCCCATGGGAGTTGTAATGATCACGGTGTCTAAGCATTGCACCGAAGTACTCTTTCTCTTGATCTTTGGCATTCCACACACACACTCTCTCTTTTTCTTGCGTACGTGACTCGACTAGCGTGACTTTACTAGCGTGGCCCGACACGGGCAAAGTACTTGCGTGAAATAGCCAATAATCTATAGTCTCTCATGAATATCTCTTGTTTAAGACTTGCTTGGATGTTTTACATGACATGTTATTTTATTGATTAGTTATTTCTACATGCATAGCCATATTACATTTACAGGTGATAAATTGTAATTACTTAAACTCATTGCTAGTTCTTGAGATATAAATTTCCTACTGAGCGTTCGCTCACCTATTGTTTTCCCTACTTTTCAGGTAAGTCCGACGACGAGACTCAATCGGACGGGGAAGGTCAAGAGTGAAGAGAGTAGAGCTCTCCGTCTATTCAAGCGTCTTCTAGTCTTATCTTTCAAATTTCTTAAGTCAACCATTGTACTTTTTCTTTTATTGGGTCTTAGCACTTTCATTAAGTGAATTGTAATAGAAGTACTTTTGAGGTGGTGATTGAATAAAGGATCGGGTTATCTTTACTCTTGCGCATCTCTGATTTGGTGTCGAATACACTAATACTCTGATTGACATGATCGATATAAACTCGTCACGCGTCTCCGGGTATCTTCCGCTCTCGGGGCGTGACAATGGGGCTGGCGGGTAGTGGACATGCAGACACACGGTGACAAGACCGACTGACTCTCTATTGGACTAGACAAGACCCTAAGATAATAATGCAAAAGTTGGAATGCAGACTCGACTACAAACCTAGACTCAACCAGTATCCGGTACGTGGCAGAGGTTTGATCTGAAGATCGCACTCACGCAAGTGTGCTACCTTCCCAATAGGCGTAACCTATCGTTCCGGAGGCACCTTTTATTATACTGGGTATCGGAATGAAATGTAACCTAAGGCAAAGCTATCCTAGACTCAACCTGCTCTGATACCAATTTGATGCGGGATGGGACGCGACTCGATGCCAATTTGAATGCAATCCTGAGACTCTAGGCAAACTCGCAACTCGTCCCTAGCGAGGGAAGCGTGCGGATGTGTGCGGTTAAGAAACTGACAATGAGTCAAGGGTGGTCACTTTCTCACGTGCTCGGATCGAGTCACGGGACGGGTCTCGCTCTCTCTCGTAGCGGTGATTAAAATAATATAAGAGGTAATTTCCCTAACACTCATGCAGCGGCATATACAAATATACGAAGTAAGCAAAATGCCGATAGAGGGGAGCGGAAATGATGCCTCCACGCTCTGGGCGTGGGGAAGATGACCCCGGCCAAGACTCGTACTCCCGGTACAAATAATTATCAATAATTTACAGAAATGAATTTCATTGCCCACTCTACGCAGGGAGGTAAAGGGCTGCAATGGAGACCAGGGAGTATCAAGTTCAGGTTGACGGGTGACTTTTTGGGCAGCTTGCTACTCGGTGCTATTGCTGGCTATCCCGAACCTGTTCTGTTGTTTCAGCACTGCGCCACTCGGCGGAAATAATTACTGTGATCAGCTCCGATGTCGGATCGACGTGAAACCAACGTCGTTGTGAAGCTCTCTTGCAGATCTACGACCACCTAGTGTTACAAGAATTTTTCTATCTCTGTATCCTTTTTGGTGGAATTTAGAACAGGCGGGTTTTCAATCTTAGGAAATAATGGGTAGACTGGGATCTGCCTAAAACTGTGATTTGACCGAAGGGCAAACGGTGGAATTGGGACTTTAAACTTTTATGGATGAAATAAGGGCATGTGTGGGTGACGCACAATTTTTTTGGTAATTTTTGGAGGTGATTTAGGTGGTGGGATGGATTTTATGGCGGGGGTGGTTAGATCTGGACTACAGAGGACAAAATAGAATCTGATTTTTACAGAGGTTTTTAAATGGGGTAAACAAGCTCCGAAAATCATGAAAATTTTGTGGAAAGGGGTTTTGGTGGACAGAAGTTCCAGTACAAATTTCAGCTAGATCTGAAATTGGAAAGGGGATCAAATCAGTGAAGTGGTGGGCTACTGGAACATAGATTTGCACAGGGACAGATTATGTAGACAGGAGGATTTTAAATGGAAAGGGGGGCAAACAAAGGGGGATCGACTTGAAATTTTTTTTTGGAGAGTGGGAAAACGTGGGGAACTCACCCTCCAATTTTGAGCTTGATCAGATCTACAGATTAGAAGATAAAATTCTAGCTTCAGGCTCCTGTCCAATAGAGAATAGACCGGAGACGATGAAGCGGTGGTGGTGCGACGGCGACTCGATGGTGGCGGCGACGGCGGTGCTGAGCTTCTCACTCAGAGAATGACCTGATATGGAGGTATCACACCTCAAAGATGGCTACAATCTCTGCTGCAAAGGGGATGGAGAGGAGAGAGGAAAGGGGCACCCTTGGGCTTCTCTTATGCAAATGTAATTTTCATTCAATAATTCTTATGAAAATAACAAAATATATGGGTTATATAACTCCAACTAAAAGACCTAATTACCCTCAGATCTAGGGTTAGGGAGGGGCACTTAAGGGATAGAAGAATTTTCTCCCATGTGGTCAAAACACAACAAAATAAAAAACTATATAAAGGGGGTGCGCCCTCCTCTTTAAGAAGTCAAATTGGCTTTATCTTTTACTTGGTCTAAGTCCTCCCATGGACCAAAGACCAGCCCAAGTGGGCCCTAGAACCTAGGTGGACCAATAGGAAAGAAGGTGGGGGTCCCGCCGGGCCAACATGTCCTTTTTGCAAAGAAACCCACTAATTCCTAAGGACTAACGCAATGGCTTATAATACCTTAAAATTGGAGTTGGCAGTCCAAATTTCTTTCCTAGACTGGGAGAGCTATCCTTAGAAATTCAGTCCTCCGAAGTATGCCTGTTTACCTAGCCTCAGCTTGCTTCATTCCCAAAACAATTATTAATGCTATGGATAGAATGTGCGCAAATTTTTTCTGGCAAGGCTCAGAAGGGCAGAGGCGTCGGCATTGGATTAATTGGCAACATATTCTCAAGCCTAGGTTTGAAGGGGGTCTCTCTATCAGGGACCTCCATCATGTTCAGGTTTCATTAGCTGCAAAAAACTTGTGGAATATCATACATGGTGCATCTTTGTGGTTTGTGTATGCCAGGAGCAGATTCATCAAAACCAATATTTTCGACTGTACTAAGCCTTTCCCTGCATGCATACCATCCATCATCTTTCAACAGGTGAAAAATCTTATCATAAATAACTCAAGATGGATTATTGGAGATGGGAAAGATATTGATTTTTGGAAGGACAATTGGACTGGCCAAGGACCTCTCATAAATACTATTCACCAGATAGACCTGAGCAGAATTTAAAATAGACCCAAGATAACAGTCAGAGGGGTATTACTAGATCCCCTTCTTGAGGCAAGGACTCTTCTCAACAACAGCCAGTACCTTCATACTGCTCAATTAAGTGATGAGAGGGATAGATGTATATGGATGGCCACTACTGTAGGTTCATTCACTGTTAAATCTTCTAACCAACTGTTAAGGCCATCGGGTATCATTAGAGGCCCTTGGGCCAATCTCTGGCATTACAGCATAGCACCGAGAGCTGCAAATTTTTTCTGGAAAATAATCCATCGTGCAGTGCCTGTAGATAGCAGAGTGATTGACTGTGGCATCTCTATGGCTTCCAAATGCAGTTGCTGTACCCTACCTGAAACTGAGGACCTCAATCACCTCTTCATCAATGGGGAATTGGCTGCGGATTTATGGGCTTGGGTCACACCTCTCATAAATGCAAAGGTTCATCTCAGTGAACACATTACCATCCGCTGCTGGAACATGTTGGATGGAACTAATCAATCCTCGGCTTTCAGTTTTGTTGGTTTGTATGTTATTATCTTAATGCTATGGGAAATATGGAAAACTAGATGCATAGCAAGAAATGACAATATCAGGCCTAACATAAGTGGTATTAAAAGGAGAATTAGTGAAGCTGTCACCATCTCTCTTGAGAAAATCAAATTTCTAGGTTCTTTATCCACATCACATAAGAACTGTCTGTCTCAATTTCATTTTAATCCGAAGGTTGTTCAGAAGCTGCCAATCCTTGTGCGATGCAAATTATCTTCCTCCAAGTTAACTCTGCATGTTGATGGAGCCTCTAAAGGTAATCCTGGTAGGAGTGGTGGAGGTGGATGTATCCGTGACCATGTGGGTAATCTGATTGTAGGTTTTGCCTTTAATTATGGTCAAGGATGCAGTCTCCTAGCAGAAACAAGGGCTTTGCACGATGGTCTACAATTAGCTTTGCTCTGTGGACTCCAATTGGGTGCTGTTTACTGTGATTATGCTCTGCTGCTTAATGCCATCCATAAAGGGGTGGCTCCAAGTTGGTTAACTCTTCCATGGTGGAAGGTTACTCTTGAACTATTATCTAAATGCGGCTCCATTGTTCAGCACATCCTCAGGGAAGGCAATCAAGTTGCTGATGCTTTGGCCTCCTTTGCTTGTTCCGATCACAACAACTGCATTTATACTCATATCAGAGAACTTCCTCGGCTGGCCAGAGGTGCCCTCAAAGTGGACAAAGCAGGCCTCCCTACTGTTAGGATCTGTAACAGACTGTCTTTGGGTTTGTAGATATAACTCTTGGTTGTAAATGGGAACTGACCGGGGCAATGCCCCGCTGATCTTGTATTCTTTACAAAAAGTAATAAAATTTTCTTGGCCACAGTGTATGTTTAGGGGAGTGAGAACATCATTCCCTACTGGGGGATGGTGCACTCGACTGGACTTCGACACTGTTGGTTGGTGCTTAAAAAAATTTAACTCAAGGATATAAATGCAAACAAAAAAAGTTAGTGGTCTTGCTCTGAAGTCCCCATCAATAGAGACCATCCTTTGTCTTGAATGCCGTCTTCCATTCATCCCCAGGCCTCATCCGCACCTGGTGATAGCTACAACGAAGGTCTATCTTTGAGAAGATAGTGGCTCTTGACATCATGTCTAGCAAGTCATCTAATCAGGGAATGGGAAAATGATACTTCATCGTGATTTTGTTGATCGCACAGCTATCAACGCACATCCTCCATGTGCCATCCTTCTTTGGGGCCAATAATACGGGAACAACGCAGTGGCTCTTGCTGTCCCTTAGAGATCCCCGACTCATCAACTCCTCGACCTGCCTCTGAAGCTCGGTATGGTCCATGGGACTCATCCGGTAGTGGGGAAGGTTGGGCAAAGATGAGCCCAGGACAAGGTCGATCTCACGCTGGATATCGCGCATGGGCGGAAGGCCTCCAGGGAGGTCCTCCGGGAAGACATCTGAAAACTTGCATAGAATCACAGCCACCTTGGGGGGGTGCTCATCCTCTAACCCTAGAGCTACATCGCTTACCCCACAAACAACAACAACAAGGATGGGACTACCAGTGAGAAACCCCTGCTCCATCTCTCAGGGACTAATCATCATCAACCTCCTAGGTGGGAGGTCGCCTGTGCTGGGAGCAGTAGTAGACCGCCCCGAGGATGTGGTGGGAGGACCGACCATCCCTTGACTAGGAGGGGTCGAAGTGCTGGGGCCGGCTGGTCCTCGGACGGAAGGGTCCTTCGGATGGGCGGGGTGGAGGGTAATCTTATGGCCCCCGTGGTTGAATGTGCAGGTGTTCGACCGACCTTGATGGGTGGCATCCCAATCAAAAACCCAAGGCTTACCGAGGATAATGCTACCCACCTCCATAGGTAACACGTCACACCATATCTTATCGTGGTAAGCCTGGAACTGCAGTGGCACCAGACATTGCAGTCTGACCGGGATGGAAGTAGAATCCAACCAAGAAACTCTATAAGGTGCGGGGTGATCCACGAGCGTCAAACCCAGGCGTCTAATAGTGCCCGTAGAGATAGCGTTAATGCAACTCCCACTATCTATGATCACCTTACAGGCCTTTCCTCCCAGCCTACAAAATGTGTGGAAGATGGTGGTACGACGCTAGTCGTCACTCACCTGAGGCTGGGTTAGGATGCACCTGACTACACCCAACTATACATCACCCTGATACTGGGTACCTGGGACTTCAACTTGCTCTCCCTCCATTAGTTCATCAAAGAACTCCTCCGCTAAGTCCTGATCAGCCTCGTAACTGATCGGCACAAGCTCAGGTGAGGGGTCGCTGACAGAGGGATCCGAAATAACAAGTGACTCCCAAGTGGGACACTTGGCCGAATAGTGTCCAACTCAACCACACTTATAGCAACTGCCATGCATCCCGGTGCCTTGGGATGTTCCACTAGCCATCGGCCCCTTACCCTTGTCCATAAGACGGACCGTAGGTGTAGGAAGCAAGGGTCGAGTCGGCACAGTGGACTGGGGAGGTCAAGGGGCAGGGACGGGTGCCTGCTGGCGAGGGGAGGATCCCTCGGAGGGAGAGGGCGCCTAGGAGCAATGAGGTCCTGTTGGCACCTAGAAAATCAACAGGGGTGGAAGCATAACTGAAAAAAAAGATCAGACCAACAGTGGAAGACCACTGATGAAGCTCGTCAACCATTCACCCGGCTAAAGCCTTTGTCGGCCAAAGCTGATGCCCGGTGCCGATGTCATTCAGATGGCAGCACCGATGAAGCCGCAGTCACTCGACTGATGAGACCTCCCAGCCTTTTAAAAAGAGCTGTACTACTGCTTCGTCCGAGGATCCACGGATGATATGTCAGGGTAAGCCAGATGTCAGCTTACTGATGGATGTAATATGAGATAAAGATGAAATCGGCACCGACAGATAAAGATTGTCAGGGCTCCTACAAAGTCAGAACAGAAGAGCAACCCTCTCCACAGATTACATACCCGGCCGAAGTATGTCAGACTGAAGCTGATGTCTGGTCTTGTCACCGTTCGGATGACAATGCCGATGAAACATATCCGGTTTTGTCGTCATTCAGACGGCAATACTGATTAAACCCCTGTTTGTCCACTGATGGAACCTCAAGATGAGCTCAATAAAGTTATGACACTATTAAAGGGGCCTCCTTCGGTTCTTATGAAAGTCAATTCAAAAGTCTTAGGAGCCAAGGCAATTATGAGGCCTAAAAGCACCAAATGGGCCGGCCGATTGGGCTTCTGAGAATGGCGTCGGGAGCCTCAACGAAGGGCTACTTGTCGCGCCGGGAGATGTCTCGAATGGAACTGGACACACCGACTGCCCTCCACCGAGAGCACAGAAGGATGAGACCTATATAAACATACCCCCTTTGAAAGAAAAGGGGATCGGAGGATCGGAGGATCGGAGGATCAGAAGCCAGACCATCGATCAAAAAGAAAGAAAGAGAGAAGAGACCAAAGAGAGAGAGAGCCTCCTCCGCTGAAAAAGAAAGAGAGAAGAGACCCATTCCCAGGGAAGAAGCTCCAGGTGGGCATCCGGGGGAGGGAGAGGAGTCAATGCTCCGCCCTCCCCCATGTTTGTTTTCTCTTTTCTTCTATTTCATGTAATACTTTCGAATCTTATCTCGATTCATGCAATGTAGCCGAAATATCTCGGCATCTGTCTGTTCCCCTTTCCCTCACTCTCTCCCTGTAATCGGTTTGGGTATGAGAATGATGTTTCATATGGGTTTTCTGACCATGTGCCTTCCGTGATGGGCATCATCAAACGAATGGATATATATGTATGATGGGCTGTAGTTTGAGCTTGACTTTTGCTTCTTCTTCTTAAGCCCTATTGCTATTCCCCGTGTTATCTGTAAATCAATAGCATGATGATCAGTTTCGTCTGTGTCTTTTCTCTGCCTCGTAGCACTATTATTGCTCACCCCAGAGCCCGGAACAGACTATTCCTTGGCTGCTGGGATGAAACCGCGCTGTGCAATGATTGAGGCTTGAGAAACTCCGGGGTTCCGAGCCTATGTGTCTCCTTCGTTGATGTCACAGAAGTCGCCTCTGGGGCCAGAGACAGCTATCTCTTGGTTCCCAGGGTGACGAATGACCATATTAAGTTTGTCCCCAAGCTCTGCATGATAACGGCGATGAACAGGGGTACTCAGACTTTGGCCTCCCAGATGCCTCTCAAATCCCAATACTCCTCTGGATTCTAGACCTAATCTAACTCAAAGTGGATGCTTCGGGCAGCTCAGAGCCCATAGAGTCCGTCACTTTCAGCCCAAACTACCATTAAGACCAGAAAACAGAGTACCGTAAGCTCTGTTCTGATCTCGGCGCCCTCATACTTCTCGGACCAACCTACAGTAAACTTGGTGAATAGTTCCCGGCGCCGCTTCTTCAGGCGCCGAGAACCATCAGGATCAGCTCCTCCCCCCCCCCTTTTTTTTTCTTCCCCGCGCGCCGGGAGGCCCTCTTTCTTCCTCGTGTGCCGGGAGACCCTCCAGGCCATCCTATCAGCGCACCGAGAATCCTTCGCCGGGAGCTCTCTGGCATCCTTGCCATCCATGCCGAAAAGCCAACCTGTAAACCCCAAGTCGTAAAACCTCTGCTACCAGTGAAGAAGCCCCATCAATACTCTTGTTATGTCAAGGGATGCCCTGGGCCATCATGTGCACCTCGGGGGTGACAATTAATGGGGATAACCCTCCCCTTTTCTACGAGGTTTTCCGGACTCGATCGGTTTTTTATAACCTTCCGAGGCAATGGAGCTCTGCCACTGCGTAAGCTTTGTTGACCTCTAAAGGGATATCAGAGCAGTGCTGCAGGCATGTACATGATCAGGGGTCCAATACCCCTCTATTTGGCTTTCACCCCGGCACTCCGTGGGTGATCGTCTATCATTCCCTGGCAAATGCTGAGTCCAGGGGAGATGCTGTCAAAATTCTCCCAGGACCACGAAAGCCGACATTAAACTGTCCCCGGGACTCTGTATGACACTGGTGACAGGGATTCTCTACGCCTTGGCCTTCCCAAAGTCCTCCCATATCCTGATGTTCCTATGAAGCCCAAGCCTAATCTAATTCAACTTTGATGCCCTGACCTATTTTTGACCCCAAAGAAACCCTTCCCCTTGGCCTGAATCAATCAGAAACCCAAAACAGAGCACCGTAAGCTCTGTTCTGGTCCCGGCACCCTCATACCTCTCGGATCAACCTACAGTAAACACGGTGAATAGCTCTTGGCGCCATCCTTCAGGCGCCGAGACCTGATTTTGGCTTTCTGGCCGTCGCGCCGGGAGCCCTGCACTCTGGCCGCGCCGGGAGGTTTCCTCCCCTTCGGCTGAGCGCGTCGGGAGCCACCCCCCTTGCAGCCGCGTCACGCCGGGAGCCTTCCTCAACCGTCCCGCGCCGAGACCCTCTTCTAGCCTTTCTTCCTCGCGCCAGGAAGCCTGCGCCGAAGGCCCTCTCCCCTTTGGCTTCTCTTCGTCGCGCCGGGAACCCAAGCCCTCTTGTCTTGGCGCCGGGAACCCCCAGCCTTCTTGTTTTTGGCGCCGAGAGCTCTGGCCTTCCCATTTTTGGGTCGTGCCGAGAGCCTGCGTCCATTCAGAGCGTGCCGAGAGCCCGATCTACCACCCAATGAATTCCAATACCCAAAGCGAACCCACACAAGGGATATCTGTGGATCACCCGATATGTCCCGGGGATAAAATTGAAGGGGAGTCATAACCCCACCTAACTACAACAGATTTACGAATAACCCTTTTGCTCAGGGGGGGTCTTGCCACTGCATGAATCCCGCTAGCTTTTCAAAGGGAAAATCACAAATTGCCCCATAGCCCATATGTACACGGGTTGGGAGGTTCGGCCTCTCTAGCTCTCGGCTTTCATCTCGGCATTCCGTGGGTGATAGTCTATTTCCCCCTGGGCATAACCCAGATTAAGAGAAAAGGCCGTCGAAATACCGATCGAAGCTTTAAACCTATATCATGGCCATGGCTTTGCCTTCCCGTGATGAATATCTTCTATCTCCTTGTTTCCACCAAGTATAACTGTTTTGAACCGCCAACCACACGATCTAGTCGGTTTCTGTGGTTGATGTTATCATCTTACCCGCCTCCCCGGCCCTGGTATGAAGTTTAAAGTTAAGCATGTGAATATCTGTTTGCCTCTCGAGGCCTCTTACTTTAGCGTTTAATCAAGGGTTGTCCTTCCCCGGAAGGACGTAATTAACGTCATAACGTTCATGGTATGATGGACTTCAGGTCCCGACACGATCACTCACAATCGACTGACCATGTCAGATCGAGCGCATAATGAAATCGTCACACATGTGACTGGCACGCCAATAAATCCATAAATATAAATAAATGAACAAATAATAAATAAATAAAAATCCGCGTCCACAAGTCTGGCACGCCCGGTGGGACTTAGTCTCCCTTCATCTTTACGCTAAAGTAGGAGGCCCGACGGGCCCCCCCGAAACTTCTGATTCTGTGTACTTTCCTTATTTCCAGGAATCTACAATGACAGCTGGAATCATGTCCGTCTGCTTCGACCAGCAGCCGATTGACATGCATGTGCGCGAAGGCTACCTGGCGGTACCCCTTGCGTTCGGATCACTGCCGCCTGCCGTTGGGCTGCCCAACTGCTTGGGCGTCATCTTCACTGACCTTCTACAGGTCAACGATAACGAGCAAGGCATTGCTGCGAGTGCCCCAATGGAGACCACTGTCCAGAAGGATAGCTTGCCAGAGAAGACGGCCCCCACGACCGTCGCCTGCTATGTCCACCACGTCCAGAAAAGGGGCACGGTCCCCGCTGCTGCTCAAAAGGGGAGGAGGACCAACCGGAGGAGCCGGTATGTCACTGCTGACCGTTGTCTTTCCAACTCCGGAAAGACCATGATGATCGGAAGGATCCGGACGAACCTCAACGGCCGCCCGAGGGAGGCCAACCCAGACGTGATCGTCCCGCGAGTGCCCACTACGAACAGATTCCAAACTCTGGCCACCAGGCATGCCAACTGGGAGGCCGATGAGAGGAAGCCACTGGTGCCCAAGCCAGCAAAATACAAACAGGTCTGGCGACCGAAGAAGATGCAGAGCTGGGCTCCAGCTCAAGATGAGGAGAAGGCTACCAATGATGCTGTCACCCACTTCAGGGCGGGAAGCCAAAGAAGAGAGGGAAAAGAAACAGGAAATGCTATTACTGCTCACCCCAGAGCCTGGGGTGGGAGAGATGAAAGAAACAATGGAGAAAGAAAACTGACTGCTGCTCGCCCCATAATGAGGGGTAGGAGACTTGAGAAGAAAGAAGACCTTGATGTCACCCATCCCAGGGCCGGGGGCAGAAGATGGCAGAGAAAGAACCATGATGTTGCTGCCAACTGCTGCCGGAATAACGATGCGGGAATGTGTGAACCAGTCATGGTTGCCGTCCCAAGAAGAGCGAGGGCCTGTGCCAGACAGGCCGACATCTTTAAATATTCCAAGGCCGAGCATTTGAATGCTCAGATAACAAGACTGGCCTATCAGCAAAGAAGCCAGGAAAGACTGATGTTCCAACCTGAGCCGCAAAGGCACAACTCTGAAGAGACAAAGCAAGTAGTCCAAGACTACTTCCACTACCTAGGGAGCTCTGCCCTAGGTCAACGAAGACTATCCCGTGCCTTGGGCACCAGAGATGATGAAGAAGAAGAAACCTTCCAAGAAATGATGATCGGAGCCTCCTCCTCCGATTCAAATGACTATGGAGAAGGCCTCAGGGCCAGATATAATGAAGAAGACCTGCACGGGGAAGAAGACAAAGAAAGAATATCGGTCTTTGACCGGCTCAGATATCCTAGCCAAATAAAAAGAAAGGTCTACAGGCGAAAAGGAAAGATGCAAATCTTCGCCTGCAACATGGCTGGACTGGCCAGGGGACAGGATATACTACCAACTCAGCCAGATGAATTGCTCAGACTGGCAACTAGACCTTGTCCTGTCACAAGAAGAGGCCAGGCCGCAAAGGATAAAATGAAAATTGATGATGAAGCCCGCAGGATTACCACTATGACAGTTAATGTGGTAACAACAGAAGATGGAGACAACCCCTTTGTTGATGATGCTGAAGGGACTTCTGAAGATATACAAATCCCATCAACTATGGATCCCATGATCCAGATGATGTTCAGGAGATATCAGCATGAGATCAGCGCTCTCCGAAGATAGCTCAATGAGAGACAGGAAGCTACATCAGTCTCGAAGCAAGCTGAACCTACGGGGCAGACATCCAGCTCCACAGAAACAACTATCCTGGCTAATCCTCTCCTAGCTGATAAGGGCAAGACACCGAGCCAACCTGTTCCACAGCAAACGGCAGCTCAGCCCTCTGTGTCTCAGACACAGCCTACCGCGCCCATCTTGCGCGCCACTGTGATGACAACTCCTCACAGCCAGCAACAAGCTCACTTCTTCCCAGAAGAGATAGATCCAGCTGTTGCCCACAAGCAGATGATTGAAAGAATTGTGAAAATGAAGCTGTCAGAAAAGACTGGTGGTGATACGGGTACCTATGATGTGTACAGGGTACCCTATCCTCCCCAATATGCTACTAAGAAACTACCCCCAGGCGTCAGTAAGCCGCCGAAGTTTGAGAAATTTAATGGCCAAGGCTCCCCTAGGGAGCATATAGCCTACTACACTACAATCATGGGCGACCTAGCAGTCGATGAAGCTTATCTGCTCAAGTTCTTTGGCTCATCCCTCACTGGGTTGGCCTTTGAATGGTACTCAAGCTTGCCAGCTGGGTCAGTGGTTGATTGGCCTGATATGCAAAGAAAATTTCGCGACAGATTTCATGTCACGGAAAGGGAAATCACGATAGCAGAGTTGTATGCAACTAGGCAGAAACAAGATGAGACCGCACTGGACTACATCAAAAAATGGAGGAACTTAGCCATGAGATGCCGAAGGCCTCCTCATCAAGAAGATGCGGTGCAGATATGCAAGCAGAGCCTCAGGAGGGAGGTGCTAGAAAAAATGATCGGTGCAGATGTCAGAACATTTGACCGACTGAGCAATATAGTGGCAGAGGTCGAGACGTTCTTGTCCAAACGTCCGACCGCCAATGTTCTCACTATGCCGAAGGGAAAATCCAATGAACGACGGCCATCACACTCTGAGGCCAACACCGTCGATTTCAGAACCTTCGAGCAACAGAAGGGGAAGAAAGGGGCAGATGAAGCTCCCCCGCTGGCAGATACAGCAGAAAGGAAGGATAAAGTCTCTCTGAGAGACTTGATGAGAAAGGCATATTCCTTCCCAAAGGATAAGACGGCCACACTGTTCAACTGGGCATACAAGTTCAATAAGGTAACATTGCCTGAACCCAAAAGACCAGTAGATGCAGCAAAGAAAGATGATCCGCTGTTCTGTCCATTTCACCGTACGCTGGGGCACGCAATTGAAGATTGTTATGTCTTCAAAGATATCATGGAAGGAATGGTCAAGAAAGGTGAGCTGCAGCTGGGAGATTACCAGGTAAAGCCGCCTCACCCACATGAGCCTCCACCCTGGAGAGTGGCTGCCAATATGATCTCAGTCTACCAACAGCTGCCCAAAGAGGCCGTTGAAGAATGCACTAAGAATACCTATGAAGCTTGCTTCCTCACCCCGCAGAAAGATCAGGAAGGATGGCAGATGATACCCATAAAAAGCAAAAAGAAGAAGACTCCTGTAGCCAGTACCAGCGGAGCAGTTATCTGGGGTGTTACGCCAAGGCCTGAGCCGCCTCCAATAATGTCAATATGGCATACAACTGAGACTGGACCAGTCATCCGGATCCCTACTCACAACCGGAGGAGACAAACTCCCCTCCCTACACATAAAGAAGTAAGCCCTGCAGCCAGGCGTCTGCAGCAATACATTAATGAGCTCGATGAGTACGAGCAGAAGAAGCCCAAGCATCTGCTGATGAAAGACTGTATACTCTGGGAACAGCTCGAAGAATTGAAAATCAAAGAACAGCTAGAGGCAGAACAAGAAAAAGCTGAAAATGAGCCCTTCTGGGGGCAGGAGCCAGCAAAGTCAAATTCCCAAAAAAAGAAGAAACGGCCCAAATCCAAGAAAGGAAAGAAGGTCACGACAGTACAATGTAACACTCTGTCAGTACTCTTCTCCTTGCCCGGGGAGGATGATGAGCCGGAAGCATCCAACGCTCCGCTAGAAGCTAACCATGCCGAAGCCTCTACCTCGGCCCATGCAACACGTTCTGGGAGAAGATGGGGGCGCCCACCACCAGCCAACCATAATATCATGTTCAGAGGGGAGCAACCCTATCAAATCCCGGAACCAGAGATTCGAGGTGTCCAGGTTCCTCCCCCTGCCAGTCTGTACCAAGACAAAAAGAAGGCAGATGAAGCCCCTTCATTCCTGGAGTTCTTGTCCAGCTTAGAAGACGAGCAACCGGCTCATACTGCTCCAGATAAAAGCAATAAATGCCAACAGACGGCGGCTGGAAAGCAAAAATAGCATGAAGAAGATGAAGAAGGTAACCCTCCAGCAAAGGCAGGGGCAGTCGCTACAGAAGAAGCCTCCCGGGAGACCGATGAAGAAGATAAAATTGGGACAGGGCAGCCAAGGCCACAGGCACCACATGAACCTCCAAGACCCCGATGGGCAGAGGAGATGAGACTGTCTAATGTCCGGGTGGGCAGTCGAGTCATGAAAATGCTGAAGAAGCTCCCTACCAGATTCTCCATCTGGGAAATTCTCTCTCTGAGTGAAGAAGCTCGCCAAGCGATTGTGGATGCCCTGCAGTCTCCGGCACAATGTGAAGCACTCTTAACAGAGGTGAATGCTGGGCCATCAGTCACGTTCACAGAGGATGATATGCTAATCCCAAATTCCGACCATAATAGATCGCTATATATGAGGGGTTCCCTGAACTGTCAGCCGATAAGCAGAATACTAATAGATCCAGGGGCTGCTGTGAATATTCTCCCATACCGCATCTATCAGAAATATTACTTTGATCTGCAGCTCACCAAGGTCAGAGACATGAAAATTGCAGGATTCAACCAGAAATGTGAAACACCTCTCGGGGTGGCTGATTTCAATCTCACACTGGGCGACCTCACTACAGTGGTACGATTCTATGTAATCGACTCCAACACCACATATAAGGCCCTGCTGGGAAGACCGTGGCTGCACGAATATCAGATAGTGCCATCCACGCTACACCAATGCATAAAATATTGCCATGAAGGAAAAGAGGAAAGGGTGTTTGCAGACCTACATCCCTTCGAAGTGTTCGAGTGCCATATGCTCGATGCATCCTATTACACCGAGGTGTCACAAAGGGATAAAGGAAAAGAAACCGTGGTCAGCCAAGAAAAGCCGGCGACGAAAGTAAGAAATTGGTCTCCGCCGCCGCCAAAGGGCTACATTAAAAAGCATGGGGTGTCACACATCTCCCATGCTGGTGATTTTGCTAGGATCACTCCTCCCGGCATACACCCAGATGATACTGAAGAAAAGATGAAAGAAAAATACACACAGGTGGAAGTTCCTCAGGGTCTAGTCAAGCCCATAGCCAGCACAGAATACCAGACAGTGCTGCCCCTAAAGACTATGGAAATCCCTCGCTTTGGCGAACCCCCTATCATATTCTACACCGGGGAGACAGTCGAAGAAGATGATCAAGATTGCATGGCCCCTGAAGAAGCTGCAAACCTGATGGTACCAATTACGGGCCTGGATTATACTACCCAACAGGTTTCACAAATGTTCTCCAAGATGCAAATGCCATCGATACAGCCTGCTGCTCAGAAGAAAGCATTCAAGGAGTTATGGGATCCGCCTCGAGATAGCAAGGAGCTGAGGAAGATCACACAGCACCCGGGACTGGGTTATACCCTGCAAGAATACTATGAAGCTGAGGTGGACGTCATCTCAGCCTTCTACCCGAATGAAGATTCCCCAGAAGTAGGGTATGACCAATACCCCTTTGAAGATGAAGAGATTATGTATCAATCCATAACAGACAATGAAGCCCAAGACAATCAGCCGGAGGCAAGGGCGTCTGATGAGACCAAGAAGGGTTGGTGCTGGGAGAATCCGTCCTGCAAAGAGGATCTGTTCCAGGCCGAAGCACAATTCGACACCGGAACCTCGGATGATGACCAAGTAGCCAGAGAGCTGCAAGAGTGCCTGGAGTTTGGGCGCATTCTTGAAGAGTTCCGAGCTCTACATAATGATAACCTCTCAGGGGAGCCCACATCAGAAGAGCCTCTAAGCACAGAAGACTCCACGTTGAAGTTTTCCGCTGAGCCAGTCACGTCCTCGGGGCAGACTGGACAGAATCCGGCCATATTGGCCTTATACGATGCACCAACATCTGCTGATGATCGGTGTGATGAAACAGAAAGTCATGAGAATGAAGAAGATTATATCCCGGGAGGCTTCATTGATTTGCAAGAAGCCCCGCCCGAAGTTGAGGACGGAGGCCAGGCCACCGTCGATGAGCTGATAGAAGTGAATCTGGGGTCAGCAGATGAACCAAGGCCTACGTTCCTCAGTGCACTGCTGGAGCCAGCTGTCAAAGAACAGTATATTCAGTTTCTGAAAGAATTTCGAGACTACTTTGCATGGACATATGATGAGATGCCGGGACTGAGTTCCGATGTGGCACAGCACCGATTGGCGATAAACCCAGAGGCAAGCCCTGTGAAGCAGCCTGCCAGGAGAATGCGTCCTGAACTGATAAATCAGATCAACAAAGAAGTCGACAAGCTGATCGATGTGGGCTTTGTTGAAGAGAACCAATATACTACATGGCTGGCCAATATAGTGCCCGTGAAGAAGAAAAATGGGCAGATCAGAATATGTGTAGATTTCAGGGACCTGAATAAGGCTTGCCCAAAAGATGATTTCCCAGTGCCAATCACTGAAGTAATGATCGATGCAACCACTGGCCATGAAGCCCTGTCATTCATGGATGGGTCATCCGGATACAACCAGATCTGGATTGCTGAAGAAGACAGAGTGCATACTGCATTCCGCACCCCGAAGGGGATATTTTACTACAAAAGGATGCCGTTCGGCCTTAAGAATGCCGGCGCTACTTATCAAAGAGCTATGACAAAGATCTTTGATGATTTACTCTTCAAGAAAGTGGAGTGCTACATCGATGACCTGGTGGTGAAAACCAGCAGAAGAGAAGATCATCTGCAAGATCTGAGGATAGTGTTCCAGAGGCTGCGCAGATATGAACTCAAGATGAATCCTATGAAATGTGCCTTCGGCGTGTCCAGTGGAAAATTCCTTGGGTTCGTTGTCCGTCATAGGGGCATTGAGATCGACCCATCCAAGATTAAAGCTATCCAGGAGCTCCCTCCACCAGGGAATCTCCACGAGCTGAGATCTCTGCAAGGGCGTTTGGCCTATATCCGACGATTCATATCAAATCTGTCGGGGAGATGCCACCCTTTTCACAAGCTCATGATGAAAGATGTACCGTTCCTCTGGGACGAAGGCTGTCAGGAAGCTTTTGAGAAGCTGAAAGAATATCTCAAGACCCCTCCAGTGCTGGGGGCACCTATTAAGGGCAAGCCCCTGATACTGTACATTGCAGCCACACACTGTTCCCTGGGGGCAATGCTAGCACAGATAAATGAAGAAGGCAAAGAACAGGCTCTATACTACCTGAGTCGGAGGCTGATTAGAACTGAAGAAAGCTACACCTATATAGAAAAGACATGCTTGGCACTAGTCTTTGCCGTTAAAAAACTCCGGCACTATATGCTGTCACACGAAATCAGATTGATATCTGCAGCAGATCCGCTCAAATACATATTGACTCAGCCAACACTGAAAGGCCGGTTGGGCAAATGGGCAGTAATTCTGATGGAATTCGATATCACATATATACCCCAGAGGGCAATAAAAGGACAGGCCGTGGCTGATTTCTTCGCAGAGCACCCTGTGCCAGAGAATGATATGTTGGGGACTGAGTTACCCGATGATGAAACATTAGAAGCCTGCCAGGCTCAGCCAACTATGTGGCAGCTATTCTTTGATGGGGCATCTAGGACAGAGACGGACTCCAATGGAAAGACCAGAATACGGGCCGGAGCCGGTATTGTGCTAAGATCGCCAGAGGGGGAGGTTGTGCATACTTCCTGTTCTATAAACAAGCCCTGCACTAATAATGAAGCCGAGTATGAAGCTCTGATAATCGGGTTGCACATCAGCCTCAACATGGGTATCCAGATGCTTCAGGTATTCGGGGATTCAATTTTGATAATAAAGCAAATCCAAGGTGAGTTCGAAGTGCGAAAGCCAGAGTTGAACCCCTACCACCAAAAAGTTGTGCGCCTCATGGCGAAATTCTATCATATCGAGCTCAAGCATGTGGGCCGTGCACATAATGCCCAGGCTGATGCATTGGCAAAGCTAGCCAGCTCAATAGCAGTCCCACCGGATGAGACACTGAACATTATTGTTATAAATCGGCGGCAAGTCCCCAGCATGCTAGAAGGCTGCCCTGAAGAAAATGAAGTCGCCACGATCAGTACAGAACAGGCATCTGATTGGAGACAGCACCTGCTACAATGGTTTTTACACCAACAGCTGCCACAGAAAAGAGAAGAAAAGATGAAACTTCTAAGGATTAAAGATTCTTATGAATTCAGAAATGGAACGCTGTTCCGAATAATGGCAGATGCACGTAAGAAGATTCTGCTCCGCTGCCTGTCCACTGAGGAAGCTTGGCAAGCGATGAAAGAAATACATGCTGGGACGGCAGGTGCTCACCAAGCTGGCCCTAAGATGAAGATAGAAATCAAGAAGCTGGGCTACTATTGGCCCACTATGTTTGAAGATTGCTGCAAGTTTGCGAAGTCATGTCAGAAATGTCAGGAGCATGCTGTTGTGCCTAGAAAGCCACCTACCGTTCTGCACCCTACAATCCCTAGCTGGCCATTTGCACAATGGGGAACCGATGTAGTCGGCCCACTACCGACCTCCTCAGCCGGACATAAGTACATACTGGCAATAACAGATTACTTCTCCCGATGGGCGGAGGCTATAGCATTACGAGAAGTGACTGGTGAGCTGGTTGCCAGATTCATCAAACAGAACATTATCTTCCGGTTTGGGATCCCCAGCCGAATATTATCTGATAATGGAAGTCATTTCAGAAATCAAAAGATCTATCAGCTTGCCGAGAAGTATAAGATCGAATGGAGGACTTCCACTCCTTACAATCCACAGGCAAATGGATTGGCAGAAGCCTTCAACAAAACGTTATGCACCTTGTTGGCTAAAGTCGTCAGTTCTAATAAGAAGGACTGGGAAGAAAAGATGTATGAAGCTCTATGGGCATACCGCACTGTCTTCAAGACACCTACAGGGTGCTCGCCATACTCACTGGTATACGGCTCGGAGGTAGTAGTTCCACTGGAGTTCGAAGTCCCGTCACTCAGGGTGGCAGTTCAATATGACCTGGCCCGTGGCGAACAAACCAATGCAGAAAGAAGATTACAAGAATTGGCTGAATTGGAAGGGAAGCGCCTCCAAGCTCAGAAGAATATCCAGATGTACCAGGCCCGCATGGCCACTGCATTCAACAAACTCGTAAAAGGACGAGAATTTAAGAAAGGTGACCTCGTCATGGTCAAGAAAAGAGAAGTCATGGCGTCCAACCCAAAAGGAAAGCTGAATCCTAATTGGGAAGGTCCTTATGTGATTTATAGGGTCTACGAAGGAGGGGCCTACATGGTTGTTAACCATCGAGGGGAGATCCAATTCTCACCACTCAACGGTAGACACCTAAAGCCGTATCATGCTGCCCAACCAATATTCCCCGAGTAATCAGGCTAAGAGCTACCCTTTCCCTTGGTCTAGCGGCACTCCGCCCTAACCAAGCTACCCATTTCCTTGGTCTAGCGGCACTCCGCCCTAACCGAGCTACCCTTTTCCTTGGTCTAGCGGCACTCCGCCCTAACCAAGCTACCCATTGCCTTGGTCTAGCGGCACTCCGCCCTAACCGAGCTACCCTGCTCCCTTGGTCTAGCGACACTCTGCCCTAACCAAGCTACCCATTTCCTTGGTCTAGCGGCACTCCGCCCTAACTGAGCTACCCTTTTCCTTGGTCTAGCGGCACTCCGCCCTAACCAAGCTACCCATTGCCTTGGTCTAGCGGCACTCCGCCCTAACCGAGCTACCCTGCTCCCTTGGTCTAGCGGCACTCTGCCCTAACCAAGCTACCCATTTCCTTGGCCTAGCGGCACTCTTCCCTAACCGAGCTACCCATTTCCTTGGTCTAGCGGCACTCCGCCCTAACCGAGCTACCCATTTCCTTGGTCAAGCGGCACTCCGCCCTAACCGAGCTACCCATTGCCTTGGTCTAGCGGCACTCCGCCCTAACCGAGCTACCCTTTTCCTTGGTCTAGCGGCACTCCGCCCTAACCAAGCTACCCATTTCCTTGGCCTAGCGGCACTCTGCCCTAACCAAGCTACCCATTTCCTTGGTCTAGCGGCACTCCGCCCTAACCGAGCTACCCATTTCCTTGGTCTAGCGGCACTCTGCCCTAACCGAGCTACCCTTTTCCTTGGTCTAGCGGCACTCCGCCCTAACCAAGCTACCCTTCTTCCTTGGTCTAGCGGCACTCCGCCCTGGCCGAGCCATCCCTTACCATGATCTAATGACAGTCCGACTTGTTACCCTCCCAAAAAGAGGGGAAGAGAGAATAAAAGAATGAAAATAAATAAAAATGGGGTTAAAAATAGAGATACCCTGCCGGTCTTGTTCAGGCTTTCCGAGCAAGGGCAAAAAATGGCTAAAACCCAGCTGGGGTGAAAACCCGAAAGGGCACTGCAGGCAAAATCGGGTACCCCGCCACGTGAAAACCCGGAAGGGCGCGTGGGCAAAAGTAAGAGGGGGCTGGCTCCGGTGAAAACCCGAAAGGGCGCTTGGGCCAGTAATATGGTGATCCTAAAGAAACCTCACCTCCCGTCATAAACTTCTCGTCGATCGGCCGGCACCTTGTCCGATCAATGATCAAACCCACCCAGTTCAGACCCTACGTCTGTCCTGATAAAACCCTCATACCTTGCCAAAATCCCACCATGGTGAAACCTGCTTTGATCGATTGGCGCACTGCCCGGTCAACGATGAAACCTATCCGGCTTAGACCTTACGTCTATCCCGATGAAACCTATGAAATCCCTATATTGGTATAAACCCAATACCGATGATGAAACCTACTTTGATCGATTGGCACATTGCCCGATCAGCGATGAAACCTATCCAGTTTAGACCCTACGTCCATCCTGATGAAATCCATGATATCCTTGCATTGGTATAAACCCAATACCGATGATGAAACCCATCTTCGGTCGACAGGGCACCCTGCCCGATCGGCGGAGAAGCCTATTCGGTCTAGACCTTACATCTGTTCCGACTAGAGCTACGTGTCTCGCTATGTCCCACCGTGATGAAATCTGCTGCTGATTAATGGGCACACTTACCCGAGCAGCAATAAAACCTATCCGGCTTAGACCTTACGTCTATCCCGATGAAACCCATGAAACCTTTGCATTGGTATAAACCCAATACTGATGATGAAACCTGCTGTTGATCGATTGGCACCCTGCCCGATCAGCAACAAAACCAGCCCAGGGTAGACCTTACGTCTATTCTGATGAAGATTCATAAGACCCTTGCATTGGTATAAACTCAATACCAATGATGAAACCCACCTTTGGTCAATGGGCACCCTGCCCGATCAACAAAAAAAACCGTCCTATCAAATTTGCATATCCCTTTACGTCCCGCCGTAATGAAACCTACCATTGGTCGATCGGCACCCTGCCCGATCAATGATAAAACCAGCCCAGTGTAGACCTTACGTCTACCCTGATGAAACCTATGGAATCCTTGCGTCGGTATATACCCAATACCGATGATAAGAACATGCACTAATGAAGCAGCACATCGTCAGATCCGTGCTGAAGTCCTAATTCAGGAAACTATGTATATATAAAAAAAAAAGAGGGGGTTAAAAATAGAGATACCCCGCCAGACTTGTTCGGACATCCCGGATAAGGGCAAAAATGGCCAAAAACCCAGCTGTGGTGAAAACCCGAAAGGGCACCGCAGGCAAAATCGGGTACCCCGCCACGTGAAAACCCGAAAGGGCGCGTGGGCAAAAGCAAGAGGGGGCTGGCTCCGGTGAAAACCCGAAAGGGCACTTGGGTCAGTAATGTGGTAATTTAAAAGCTCCATGCCAACCGGCACGCTACCTTTGCCTCCCCTTCACTGATGAAGCCTTCCGTCGGTCATCTGGCTCTATGCCCCACCGATGATAAAGCCTTCCCGGGATGGACCTTACGTCTACCCTGATGAAACCTACATACCCACTTTCAAACGTCCCACCGACAATGAAACCCATCACCACCCTGATGAAGCCTGTCCAGCTCAGACCTCACGTCTGCCCTGATGAAGCCTACGCATTTCTTGGCAAGCCCCATATGCGATAAAACCTGTTGGAATAGACCTTACGTCTGTCCTGACGAGACCAACACCTTCACATACGTCCCGCCGTCGATCGATTGGCATCCTGCCCGATCAATGATGAAACCTTGTCCAGTTAGACCTTTCGTCTATTCTGATGAAACTTATGAAATCTCCTTGCATCGATATAAACCCAATATTGATGATGAAACCAACCGTTGATCGATTGGCATCCTGCCCGATCAATGATGAAACCTTGTCCAGTTAGACCTTTCGTCTATTCTGATGAAACTTATGAAATCTCCTTGCATCGATATAAACCCAATATTGATGATGAAACCAACCGTTGATCGATTGGCATCCTGCCCGATCAATGATGAAACCTTGTCCAGTTTAGACCTTTCGTCTATTCTGATGAAACTTATGAAATCTCCTTGCATCGATATAAACCCAATATTGATGATGAAACCAACCGTTGATCTATTGGCATCCTGCCCGATCAATGATGAAACCTTGCCCAGTTTAGACCTTTCGTCTATTCTGATGAAACTTATGAAATCTCCTTGCATCGATATAAACCCAATATTGATGATGAAACCAACCGTTGATCGATTGGCATCTTGCCCGATCAATGATGAAACCTTGTCCAGTTAGACCTTTCGTCTATTCTGATGAAACTTATGAAATCTCCTTGCATCGATATAAGCCCAATATCGATGATGAAATCAAATGTTGATCGACCGGCACCTCGCCCGATCAATGATGAAACCCTACCCAGTTTAGACCTTTCGTTTATTCTGATGAAACTTATAAAACCCTTTGCATCGATGATGAAACCACCGTTGATCGACCGGCGCCACGCTCGATCAATGATAAAACCCTGTCCAGTTCAGACCCTACGTCTGTTCTGATGAAAACTATGCCCCCTTCAAATGTCCCACCTGCCATAACCTCTACCCAGTCTAGACTTTCCGTCTATTCTGATGAAACCCCTTCTGTCACATCCCTGCAAACTGTCTCCCTCATAGCACATGTCGCCAAGAGGGACGTTTGATGATACCAACACAATCCGGTTTAAGCACCTCTTCGGATGCCCGTCACGCGGTGGAGCGAGTTCCCCATCCTTTCTCTGAAGGGGTGGACGCTCTCCTGCTAGGTACGAGCCATTCACATGAGGGATTGCTAAAACCACTACCCCACTTCCCGAAGTGATGAAACCACATGGTAGACAAGATGGATACACATGAAGCCAAAAGATCTCTTCTCATTTCATTACGAAGTGAGTACATAAGGGGCCCCGAGGGGACGCTGTGTCACAAACAAAAAAGATGGGAAGAGAAGAAAGAAAAGAAAAGAAAGTGAAGATAATTCATGGCCGCCGAAAGATATCTTCAAAGGCCAGAAGACCAACATAGGGGGCGGCTCCTAACTCATGAAGGCACGCTTCCTCCTCCTGAAGCCTCATGGACAGGTCCTGGAAAGACATCACCCGACCCTCCAGTGAAGCCACCTCCTCGGTGGACTGTGGCCGAACAGAAGATAATTGCTGCAGCTCGGCCCGAAGTTCAGTGAGCTCCGCCTCCAAAACGGCTACCCATTTCTGGATAGCCTCCTCCCGCTGAATAATACTCTGTAGCTCGGCCTGGCGTTCATCAAGTGTCAGCGTTAGCTTTTCCACCTCGGATTTGCATTCCGACCTCTGCAACTTCAACGCCGTCAGCCTGTCAACCATGATTCGTGCTAGGAAGTCTCTCCGATGCACGAATTTCAATAAAAGCAAGACCCGCTGAGCCCATATGTCCAAAGGGCAGCCCATGGCTTGCAGCCCAGCGGTGAGGCGATTGGCAATTTCCTTCAGCTTTAGATATGTCAAGCCAGGCTGAGACTCTACCAGCTGGCGTAACATGTCCAGATGCTGCCAGACGAAGCTGTCAGGAGAAGTAAAGCCAAAGGAAGCAGATGCGACGACTTCGAAAGTCACCTCTCCGTCAATATCTGCCCATAGTCCAATGCCCGCTTGGGAGGACGAAGAAGGCAAATCTGCCGAAGGAGCTAGCCAGTATCTCTCTGTACTCCCCTGCTGGACTGAAGACTCCTCCTCTGCTGCTGCCTCGGGAGCTACACCTTGAACATCCGTGGGAGGAGAATCAATGAGTAATGGGGTTATCTCTGCAATGGAGGCTGCACCTTCAGCTGCTCTTTCTGGTGATGGGGACAGAGGTGCCTTAGACTGTGTAGGCAGGAATTCGGACTCTGCAGCCACTATGGCAGGAATTGCTAACTCGGGCGCAATTGACATTACTGTGGCCGGTATGAAAGCAGAGCTCCTAGCTGGATCTGTTTCGGCTCTAAGATCTGAAGCCCTAGCAGGGATGACGCTTTCTTTTGCAGCCCCCAAGTCTAATGATGCCAAGTCTGTCGAGGACTGTATCCGCACTGGCACAGGGCGAATGATCTCAGGAGCCCCCGTGCAAGTTAAAGGCAGAAAAGGAACAATAGCCAAATCTACAAGGGAAATGTCCATGAAGGATGTGGAGGTGGCCGAGGTAGCAGCAACAATACTCTGAGACCAAAGCAAAGCGACCTTCAGCACTAAATAAAAGAAACAAATGAAGCAGCATATATGATGAACAACCCACCTTTGGAGCAGGGTCCGCACCCTCAAAATGGGGCGAAAGAGAAGAAAGTTCCGTAGCCGAAATGGCGAGTGGTGGAGTTATGTCAATCTCAGTATCGAGCCCGGCAAACTCCTCCTGGAATTCTTCCTCAGGGGATAACACTGATAGTTCGGCGGGTCGAAGAGACAGAACACCTTTCGCAAATGCAGGAGGGGCTTCTGATTCGGCAATACCTTCTCCTTTGTCGCTGAAATCTACTTCCTCCTCATGGGAGGCGACCTGGGAGCTGCCCGAAGATATTTCCACACTAGCTATATGCTGGGCCGGTACCTCTAAAGTATGGCGGGATGTAGATCGAGTGATTATGCGTCTGGCCGGAATAGTACTCTGCTTTGGCCGAGTCTTGTGACCCTCCTGTGGTCGAGGCAGCTCTTCTGTCATTATCATGGCCTCGGCTTGCTCCCCGACTGCCACTGCTACAAGAAAAGAAAACTTCTGAGAAGTATAGCAAAGAAAATAACGGAAGTATGAGACAAATGGAAAAAGCACATTTACCCTCCTCCTCGCCAGCCGGGGTGGGAGAAGGTAGTCTTGTGTCCGTCTCCACAGGCGCTTCAACCTGCTCCTGGGCTGTATCAGATAAAAAGAAGCTCAGCCTCAAAGAACTCCCTAGGAGATTGGTCAAGATGACAAAGGAAGTTCTAGCTACAAGCTATCACCGTCACCTTCGGCAGATGCCTGTGCGGCCTCCCTCTGAGATGCGAATGCGTCAAATGAAGGGATATCCGGAAGAGGGGTTCCAGCTTCCTTCGCAGTCAAAGCCGACTTCCGGGTCCGAGCAACCTTGGCCTTCTTAGCCTTGGCGACTGCAACCTTCACCACAGAAGGCTTCCTCTTCTTGCCCGGAGGCAGGGGAGTGGTCGTAGGTGCTGCTTCAGGAATTTCAAAGTGGGCAGGTTTCTCAGCTTGAGCAATTATCTTCCTGTAAAGCCCCTGCCGCTTTATGTCTGGTCTATCTGTACGAGACGCGAGAAAGGCAGTCATAGTCAACATATGCAAAACATGACAATAAGAAGAAAGAAGCCATGATCAAACAAACAAGGAGCACACCCGCTGGGCCGTCATAAAATGTGGAAAGCGGCCAATACATATAAGCTACCTCCTTTGATCGGGAGGCGGCCTCCTTCACGAGCCAGCATACATCGCCAATAGTCTGACACTTCTCCGTCAGGGCGGCCAAGTCCTTATGGCCATGGAAATCAAGGCAATGAAATAGGCCGAGGTAATCTATGCACCAGGCGTCAACATAATGAAAAGAAACAAAAAGCTGCTTATTTAGAATAACAGCTACCGGGCTCTCCACTGTCAGCCCGTGGACATTTAACAGTACAAAAATCCAGGAGGTGTGCTGATAATATGACTGGGTGCGGTCCTCCCTCCGCACAAAGGTCCTATAAGGATGAAACCTGTCTGTCGGACCCCTCCAAGAAGTAGCCTTCGAAAGTGGTTCCTCCGAGGGGAATGGATACTGCACCTCCAAATGAGTGTCCCCTATGTGGCCCAGCTGTCTCAAGTCTCTGGTGAAAGTGTCCACATCAACTTCAGAAAAGACAGGAGTGGGTAGTTCCGCACCCGCCTCCTTCAAAGACCGGCGGGCAGTGATATAAGCTTCTGCCTCCCTCTGGTGCTGGGAATAAAGCCTCCTCAGATGAAGCTCGTCAATATCAAATACAGGCCCTGATTGCCGCTTCAAAAAGGAGCGCTCGGCCACATCCCAGAAAGCGCCTCTGCCATCTTTATAAAAATTGGTGCGTATGTTCCACCACTTGATATAGTCTGATGAGACCCGAGGGAGACGATTGGAGACGGTCGGGACCCTGAAAGTTGTGTCTTCCCGACGATGAAAGAAATCCCACCATATCCGACCGTCGCCGGCAATACTGGACCCGTGCTTGGCCCGGCTCTCCAGAGGAAACTGAGCAGTCGATGGAGGGATATGCTGGTCGTAACCAAAATTTCTGCCAAAGCGGAAGGGATAATAGGGCTCCAAAATGAGCAGGCCCCCCTTCCTGAAAACTAATACACTGGGCCGTATGGCCATGGCCCACCTCACCAATTCTGGTTCTAAAAGAGGCCGGGTGGCGGCGACCCCCGAAATAGGATGGACATAAGCCTCCACCTCCTCCATTTTGCACTCCCTCTGGGGGTCCACCAAGGGAGCTGAACCTGCTGCCAAGCTCCAAAAGTGAATGCTGCCGGGTGCGTCTATAGGCACTCTTATTAATCTACCCCTCATCTTGAACAGCTGTTCCGAGAAAGGACCAGGTTCAGCGCTAGCGAACTCAATCATACGAGGGAGCAGTGTGTCTGACTGCAAAGTTCTCGGGACCAGCTCAGGGAAAATGCTGCAAACCCAGGCATTGAAGAAATGAAAGGGACCCACGGTCCTCGAAGAGCGGGGAGTCCGATGTCTATGCAAGTCCCCCAAGGATTTGTAAACTAAACACAGAGCCACTGGGCACAAAGACAATCGCATCCCCCAAGCCATCTGGCATGCCGGATATATAGCCTCTGGTCTAATAATCGTCTCGTCCCCTTGAGGGAGAGCGAAAGTGCATAGCCAGAAAGTCAAATAGGCTGCACAATGGGTGATGGGATCAACCCCTGCTGGGTTCGGGCCATCCGCGTCTGTCCGGCGCAATGAAGCTGGCAGTGCTGACTTTTAACGGGGGGCCCTGACCTGTTTACCGGAAGTCAGCCCTACGGAAGGAAAGTCTACGTACCTCAAGGGACCCCCGAAGAAATATTGTATCCACTGCCCCACACGGACTCTCAGTCGGCTGCTCTTTTCCCTGGCTTGATAGCCTTTGGAGGACCCCCTACTGTAGGCCAAACAGATGGACCGGTAAGCTTTCATCAGATACCGGTATGCATAACCGAAGGAATAGCGGCCCTCTCCATTAGAGGCGTCCTTGATGGAATCGTCCAGGCAGACCTCCTCATATGGCTCTCCGTCCATGGGTAGGCCAGAAAGCTGCGATAAACTTCAGAGGTCGAGGGATGTCTCGCCTTCCGCCGTATAGAATGTATTGAACTGCGGGCAGAACACTTCAAGCATGCCGCAACACAATCCCCGAGAGACGGGATAGCGGAACTTGGAGGCAAACACACTGTGGTATACCCCAGCTCTAACCAATAGAGGGGCATATTCCTTCAAAACATATTCTGTGAATTCCACTGCTCCAACCCTAAAAAGATGGGCATCTGTCAATTTGGCATCTCTAAACCAGCCGGCAGCCATCTGATATTTAAACTGAACGGCCAGGCAGTTAAGAACAAATGGCTCGTCCCTATAACCCCACTTCACAGGCGCCAAAAAGAGTCCGAATGAGGTCTTCTCTCGGTGGACACGGCCAGTTGTATGGTCCCACCTTGCAGGGCTGAATTCTGGGGCCCGGGTCAGCATCTTCTTCTCAGGTTCTAAATCAGAAATGCCCGAGGATCCACGGATGATATGTCAAGGTAAGCCAGATGTCAGCTTCGTCCGAGGATCCACGGATGATATGTCAGGGTAAGCCAGATGTCAGCTTACTGATGGATGTAATATGAGATAAAGATGAAACCGGCACCGACAGATAAAGATTGTCAGGGCTCCTACAAAGTCAGAACAGAAGAGCAACCCTCTCCACAGATTACATACTTGGCCGAAGTCTGTCAGACTGAAGCTGATGTCTGGTCTTGTCACCGTTCGGATGACAATGCCGATGAAACATATCCGGTTTTGTCGTCATTCAGACGGCAATACTGATTAAACCCCTATTTGTCCACTGATGGAACCTCAAGATGAGCTCAACAAAGTTATGACACTATTAAAGGGGCCTCCTTCGGTTCTTATGAAAGTCAATTCAAAAGTCTTAGGAGCCAAGGCAATTATGAGGCCTAAAAGCACCAAATGGGACGGCCGATTGGGCTTCTGAGAATGGCGCCGGGAGCCTCAACGAAGGGCTACTTGTCGCGCCAGGAGATGTCTCGAATGGAACTGGACACACCGACTGCCCTCCACCGAGAGCACAGAAGGATGAGACCTATATAAACATACCCCCTTTGAAAGAAAAGGGGATCGGAGGATCGGAGGATCGAGATGAGAAGCCAGACCATCGATCAAAAAGAAAGAAAGAGAGAAGAGACCAGAGAGAGAGAGAGCCTCCTCCGCTGAAAAAGAAAGAGAGAAGAGACCCATTCCCAGGGAAGAAGCTCCAGGTGGGCATCCGGGGGAGGGAGAGGAGTCAATGCTCCGCCCTCCCCCATGTTTGTTTTCTCTTTTCTTCTATTTCATGTAATACTTTCGAATCTTATCTCGATTCATGCAATGTAGCCGAAATATCTCGGCATCTGTCTGTTCCCCTTTCCCTCACTCTCTCCCTGTAATCGGTTTGGGTATGAGAATGATGTTTCATATGGGTTTTCTGACCATGTGCCTTCCGTGATGGGCATCATCAAACGAATGGATATATATGTATGATGGGCTGTAGTTTGAGCTTGACTTTTGCTTCTTCTTCTTAAGCCCTATTGCTATTCCCCGTGTTATCTGTAAATCAATAGCATGATGATCAGTTTCATCTGTGTCTTTTCTCTGCCTCGTAGCACTATTATTGCTCACCCCAGAGCCCGGAACAGACTATTCCTTGGCTGCTGGGATGAAACCGCGCTGTGCAATGATTGAGGCTTGAGAAACTCCGGGGTTCCGAGCCTATGTGTCTCCTTCGTTGATGTCACAGAAGTCGCCTCTGGGGCCAGAGACAGCTATCTCTTGGTTCCCAGGGTGACGAATGACCATATTAAGTTTGTCCCCAAGCTCTGCATGATAACGGCGATGAACAGGGGTATTCAGACTTTGGCCTCCCAGATGCCTCTCAAATCCCAATACTCCTCTAGATTCTAGACCTAATCCAACTCAAAGTGGATGCTTCGGGCAGCTCAGAGCCCATAGAGTCCGTCGCTTTCAGCCCAAACTACCATTAAGACCAGAAAATAGAGTACCGTAAGCTCTGTTCTGATCTCAGCGCCCTCATACTTCTCGGATCAACCTACAGTAAACTTGGTGAATAGTTCCCGGCGCCGCTTCTTCAGGCGCCGAGAACAATCAGGATCAACTCCTCCCCCCCTTTTTTTTTTCTTCCCCGCGTGCCGGGAGGCCCTCTTTCTTCCTCGTGTGCCGGGAGACCCTCCAGGCCATCCTATCAGCGCACCGAGAATCCTTCGCCGGGAGCTCTCTGGCATCCTTGCCATCCATGCCGAAAAGCCAACCTGTAAACCCCAAGTCGTAAAACCTCTGCTACCAGTGAAGAAGCCCCATCAATACTCTTGTTATGTCAAGGGATGCCCTGGGCCATCATGTGCACCTCGAGGGTGACAATTAATGGGGATAACCCTCCCCTTTTCTACGAGGTTTTCCGGACTCGATCGGTTTTTTATAACCTTCCGAGGCAATGGAGCTCCGCCACTGCGTAAGCTTCGTTGACCTCTAAAGGGATATCGGAGCAGTGCTGCAGGCATGTACATGATCAGGGGTCCAATACCCCTCTATTTGGCTTTCACCCCGGCACTCCGTGGGTGATCGTCTATCATTCCCTGGCATATGCTGAGTCCAGGGGAGATGCTGTCAAAATTCTCCCAGGACCATGAAAGCCGACATTAAACTATCCCCGGGACTCTGTATGACACTGGTGACAGGGATTCTCTACGCCTTGGCCTTCCCAAAGTCCTCCCAGATCCTGATGTTCCTACGAAGCCCAAGCCTAATCTAATTCAACTTTGATGCCCTGACCTATTTTTGACCCCAAAGAAACCCTTCCCCTTGGCCTGAATCAATCAGAAACCCAAAACAGAGCACCGTAAGCTCTGTTCTGGTCCCGGCGCCCTCATTCCTCTCGGATCAACCTACAGTAAACACGGTGAATAGCTCTCGGCGCCATCCTTCAGGCGCCGAGACCTGATTTTGGCTTTCTGGCCGTCGCGCCGGGAGCCCTGCACTCTGGCCGCGCCGGGAGGTTTCCTCCCCTTCGGCTGAGCGCGCCGGGAGCCACCCCCCTTGCAGCCGCGTCGCGCCGGGAGCCTTCCTCAACCGTCCCGCGCCGAGACCCTCTTCTAGCTTTTCTTCCTCGCGCCGGGAAGCCTGCGCCGAAGGCCCTCTCCCCTTAGGCTTCTCTTCGTCGCGCCGGGAACCCAAGCCCTCTCGTCTTGGCGCCGGGAACCCCCAGGCTTCTGGTTTTTGGCGCCGAGAGCTCTGGCCTTCCCATTTTTGGGTCGTGCCGAGAGCCTGCGTCCATTCAGAGCGTGCCGAGAGCCCGATCTACCACCCAATGAATTCCAATACCCAAAGCGAACCCACACAAGGGATATCTGTGGATCACCCGATATGTCCCGGGGATAAATTTGAAGGGGAGTCATAACCCCACCTAACTACAACAGATTTACGAATAACCCTTTTGCTCAGGGGGGGTCTTGCCACTGCATGAATCCCGCTAGCTTTTCAAAGGGAAAATCACAAATTGCCCCATAGCCCATATGTACACGGGTTGGGAGGTTCGGCCTCTCTAGCTCTCGGCTTTCATCTCGGCATTCCATGGGTGATAGTCTATTTCCCCCTGGGCATAACCCAGATTAAGAGAAAAGGCCGTCGAAATACCGATCGAAGCTTTAAACCTATATCATGGCCATGGCTTTGCCTTCCCGTGATGAATATCTTCTATCTCCTTGTTTCCACCAAGTATAACTGTTTTGAACCGCCAACCACACGATCTAGTCGGTTTCTGTGGTTGATGTTATCATCTTACCCGCCTCCCCGGCCCTGGTATGAAGTTTAAAGTTAAGCATGTGAATATCTGGTTGCCTCTCGAGGCCTCTTACTTTAGCGTTTAATCAAGGGTTGTCCTTCCCCGGAAGGACGTAATTAACGTCATAACGTTCATGGTATGACGGACTTCAGGTCCCGACACGATCACTCACAATCGACTGACCATGTCAGATCGAGCGCACAATGAAATCGTCACACATGTGACTGGCACGCCAATAAATCCATAAATATAAATAAATGAACAAATAATAAATAAATAAAAATTCGCGTCCACAGGTCTTGGCGAGGGGGTTCCTGTAGCTGGGCCATAGGCCACCGGGTGTAGGAACTAGGCATGGTCTGAGGATCAGACATACGCAGATAGGTGACCCCCTGGCGCAGAATAGGAGCAAACTCTGCCTCAAATTGCTCCACCTCGAGGGCAACCTGGTACGCGTCTTCCAACTTGGCCACGTTGCGGAGGAAAAGCTCATACTGAAGGTGTGGCTGCAGACCATGCCAAAAATGGGAAACAGTTAGGAAGCTTTCCTCCGTGGCGTCACATCGTAGAAAATACTCATCGAACTCGGCGATGTAATCGAAGACGGACCGATCTCCTTGAGAGAGACTCTGCCATTTGTCTATGAGATGCTGGCGGTATGTGGTAGGAAGGTACTTCTACCAGAGTTTGGTCCTCATCTCACCCCATGTCTTAACCTGGGGCTCTTGACGATGAAACAGCAGGTTCTTCATGTTCTTCCAATAAGTCTGCACCTGCCCTAGCAGCTTCATTTTGGCGAACTTGACTTTCCGGTGGTTCGTCATCTCAAACCACTAGAAGTACCGGTCCATGCCGGCCTCCCAATTGAGATAGACTTTCGGGTCCAAGGACCGTCAAAAGTGGGAGGGTCTGCTCGCACAGTCCTAAGGATCTGCTCATCCTCATCATCACTCTATGGTCGGTGACCACGAAGGCACCGGCCATTACCCCCATAATCGTTGTCGGACTCGTAGTCCTCAAAATCAGGGGCACGTGGCCGTCATTCCTCAGCCCTAAGTGGGGCGGGCTGGGCAGCAGGCGCCTGAGGGGTCGGAATAGCTCCGGGGAGCTCCCGGCGGGGGGCTCTCTCCACACTCTCTAACCTTCCAACCAGACCTTGGACAGATCGGTCGGAAGCCTCGGCACGGTCCTCCATGGCCTTGAGACGGCCCTCCAAGCGGTCGGTATTCTCCCTATGAGTTTGATCAGACCTATCCATGCGCTCCATGAGTAGAGCAACTACGTCATCCAGAGAGCAGCCTCCCTGGGTGACATCTCGGGGTTCACCCATAGTGTCAGGGCGATGGTACTGGGTACCTCCATGAGTGGGCATGCAAGGGGAGGGGACCTAAAGGGAACTAAGGGGGTGACTCACTACGACCTATATGGAAGGACCACTACAAAATGAAGGACAACCTAGATTCCAATATCCGGTACGAGGTGGAGGTTTGATCCAAAGATCGCACTCACGCAAGTGTGCCCCTTTCCCAATAGGCGAGCCTATCGTTCCGGGAACACCATTGGATATACCAGATGAAAGAGAAATGCTGCAATTGTATGATTTCACAGTGTGCTCTAGATGAAATGGAGCACCTTCGACCGACTACCCAAGACTCAAACCGGCTCTGATACCAATTTGATGCAGGATGACATGAGACTCGACTCGGACATGTTGCGAACCTGGGACTCTAGGTGATGACACGACCCAAAGACGACGCGACCAGCGATGATACGAGTGGCTCGGCACCTAACGTGGTTCCTGAAGAGGCGAACGTGCCCCAAACAAGAAGTACTCACTCATGATCGTCCCCAGCGAGGGAAATATGTTGATCTGCACGGTTGAGAAACCGGCATTGAGTCTCGGGTGGTCAGCTCACTCTCGTGCTCGAAATGAGTCACAGGACGGGTCTCACACTCACAACTCACAGCAGTGACTAAATTTAACTAGCTAGGAAATAAACTACTCACATGCAGCGGCAAATAGAACTTATAATAAATAAGCAAATACGACAGAGAGGGTGGCGAGTGTACCTCCACGCTGGGGGCGTGGGGAAGACGTCCCGGCCAAGTTCCGTAACTCCCAGTACAGTAATAAAATTTAATTATAGTAATGATTTTTATTGCCCACTCCACGCAGGGAGGTAAAGGGTTACACAATAATGCCGAGAGCACCGAACTTGGGTTGGCGGGTAGCAAGGCGGCGGGCTCCAAGCGGTTGTGGACAGCGGCTCCGGTTTTGCGAATTGCTGGTCGGTAGGATAGCGAATAAGGACGTCCAAAGGGATGTCAACCTCCGGAGAGCTTATGAAGGCGGCAGTTCACCGGGACGATGGCAGAGGGTCCCTGGTCGACCCTTGGGAGTGTCCGTTGCTGAATCTTCTCCGTCATATTTTATTGTGGATTTTTACGGTCACCTTCCTTGCTAACCTAGTTCGGGGCAGAACTGCGCGCTCCCACGAAAACGGCCGCCACGACCAAATCCGGTGTCGGATCGGGGCGACATTAGCGCCGTTGCGAAGAGCACTCAGAGGGCTTCGACATATTTGAAACTCAGGCCCAGCCAACGGTTGGATTGAAAATGAAAACCTCTGCAACACGTCGACTATTTATGGCTCGGAAGATAGATCTCACAGGGCATATCGGGTTCTGCCTGAGAACGAATTTTGACCGTCGGGGAGATGGTGGATTTAGAGCTTGGGGATTTTATGGAAGAGAGGGGGGACGTGAGGATGACACACTAATATTTTGGGAATTTTATGACGTGGTTTTGGGGGTAGAAAAAATAGAACACTAGGTGACTATCCCACAGATCTGCAAACTGGCAGATTGCGAGGGTTGAAAATAAATGACTGGGAGGAGTGGCAAACGGGCTTTGATTGGAGTGAAAATTTAACTGGGGGTTAATGACGATGGGGGAAGATGCCCTCAAAATTTGATGTCGATCAGACGGCTGGATTGGGAGAACCGACCTGATATTTGAGCTTCAGATCTGGAATTTGGAATCCCGGATAGCAGGCCGGAGTGGTGGTTGTGCTGGCTTAATGGCGACACGAACGGAGGCGGCGGCGGTGTTGATCGAACCTGGTACGCAGAGGAAGAGATAGAAGTGAGAATCGCTCCCAAGAAAGGGCCTCAAACCCTAGATCTTGCTGCTGCAAGGAAGAAGAAGAAGAAGAACAAGAACAAGAGAGAGAGAGGGGGAGGTGCACCCTTGGCCTTTTTCACATAATTTTCTTCATTAATTTTCATCAAAATGAAACAAGAGAGGTTTTATACCAAACCCTAGACCTAGGCTAACGACCTAAGATACCCTTGGTCAAGGGGGTATAATGGGGAAAGGGAGACAAGGGAGATTAAACTAATCCCACAAGGGGACAAGAGAGGGGGGCACCCCTCTCTCCAAGTCAACTAAAGAGGCTTGGTTATTTTATCCCCCTTGCACCATATTAATCCCCCTTGGACCATAATAAACCAATAAATACAAATACTTGGTCAATATTCTCCCATTGACCCAATATTAAACCCACAATATAAATACAAACCAAATACAACTCAAATACATACCAAATACACACCAAATACGTACCAAAATACGTACTAAAATATCAAAGCGCAGGTGGAGACTCCAGACTATCCCCCGGCCACCAAGATGTCGGCGTCGACCGAGTTGTCCTACATTTTCGGTATCGGCGGCTCGCTGAGTCGAGCCGAACTCTGGCTCTGGTGTCCTCACCAAGGTGAGGACAGAAGATCCAGGTCCGCGTACGAGCACTCCAACGGAGGACTTATACCTCATCCAGGTGGGGGAAGACCCAAGCAGAACACTGAGTATCGGGGCTACCCTGTCCGAAGAAGAGCAGGAAGCATACACAAACTTCCTCATAGCAAACCAAGACGTGTTCGCTTGGTCCGAGATGACCTCCCCAGAATCCCACTAGAGATCATCAGACACCAACTCAAGTTGGATCTGAGCTGTCGCCCGATTCAGCAGCACCGAAGGCATTGCAACCCTGAGTGACATGCCATTATCAGGGAACAAGTGGGTGAGAAGTTACGCTCAGGGCTACTCAGACCCACCAGGTACCCGGACTTGGTGGCAAATGTGGTCCTTGTTCCTAAGAGCAACGAGAAGTGGCAGGTGTGCGTAGACTACACCGATCTCAACAAATCTATGCCAAAGGATAGCTTCTCTATGCCACAAATCGACCAACTGGTCGACGCTACGGTTGGGCACGAAATGCTAAGTTTCCTGGATGCCTACTCTGGGTACTATCAAATTAGCATGCACGAGTCCGACCAGGACAAGACATCGTTCGTTACCAACCACGGCTTATACTGATACACCCGCATGCCGTGCGGATTGAAGAACGCGGGAGCGACTTACCAACGCCTGGTCAACCACATGTTCAACGCACAAATCGGCCGCAACATGGAGGTTTAAATCGATGACATGCTCGTCAAGAGTCTCCAAGCCACCGAACACCTAGAAGATATGGCGGAACCCTTCGCGATGCTCAGAAGGTACAATATGAAACTTAACCCAAATAAATGCGCGTTCGGCGTAAAATCAGGGAAATTCCTCAGATTCCTTGTCACCCAAAGAGGGATAGAGGCTAACCTTGACCAGATCTGAGCGGTGTTGGAAATGAAGTGCCTGGGGTGAGTGAGGGACGTATAGAGCCTTACCGGCCACATCGTCGCCTTAATTCTGGTACTCACAGACTGAGAAGTTCGCTTTGGCCCTCATCACGGCCGCTCGCAAGCTGCGACTGTACTTCTTGGCTCACCCAATCGCCGTCCTCACCGACCAACCACTACGACAAATCCTCCAAAACCCCGATGCATTGGGAAGGTTGATCAAGTGGGCTATTGAGTTGGGTGAATTCGACATCAAATTTTGCCCAAGGACTGCAATCAACGCTCAGGCCCTCGCCGACTTCGTCGCTGAGTGCTGATAAGTGTGTATTTTTACATATTAATTCATGATTACACATATTTTTATGAGCTTAAATAATAATAAATATACACGTATCACACTCACTGTTAATTTAGAGTCAAATATTTAATTTTCTGAAATTAAATAAATTTTAATAACGATTTTTACTTATTTATGCAGGCACTCGGTACGAGGGAAGCGACAAGAAACAAATATAAAAAAAATATAAAGGGAAAATAAAAAATAATAATAAATGCCAAAAGCCAATGGACTTGTTCAAAAATAAAAAGAAACAAAAAGAAAAAAATAATAAATTTATTTGCTATTTTTATGAGCTTTTATAAGCTATATACATAATATATGATATATATATCAATATGTATATTATCTATTTATATAATATGTATGTGAAGGGTGTGTGAGTGTGTGTGTTTCGCAGGAAGCAACCGCGCCCCCTTCGTGGGCACGGTCGACAAGGGAGGCGGAGGGGCACGGTCAGCGCGCCCTGTTGGCGCGTCAACGCACGCAGGGTGGACGGCGGGCACACCGCGCCCGCACACGCGCGCCGTGGCGAGCGGAGGCGGGCGCCACGGGCGCAACGCGGCGGCATGGCGGGCCGGCGCACGCGCCTTCGCCAGGCGGCCCACACGGCAGAGAAGAAGAGGGAGAGAGAGGCGTCGGCGCATGCGGGCGCACGCGGCCGGCCAGGAGAGAGAAAGAGAGAGAAAGAGAGAGGAAGGAAGAGAAAGGAAGAAGAAAAAAATAGAAAAAAATATGAAAAAAATATCCAAGTGTGCAACACATGTTGGCACACAATTCTAAGTCAACAAATACAACAATTCAACAAAAGAAGCAAGAGATGTTCACATGCAATGGGGTTGTCTTAACACCCTATAAAAGGGGGGCTTCCAATGTAATGAGGAGTTGTTAAGTTAGAGTAGCTAGCTAGGAGTAGTTGCTAAGAGTTGGAATGGGATTGATTTGTGTTCTTGAAGTTCTTGCTTGTTGGCCTTAGTAGAGCTTCATAGGAGTTATGTTTTGAGAGCTTTTGATGTCAAGTTTGTAAGTTGATATTATTTTAATGAATGGTTTGTTTCAGAATTTAGTCCTTTCTTAGCCTCATTACTTGTTGTTCTGATCTCCATTTCATTTTCTTATCTTCACAAAAGTTGTTCATCTCTAAATGTTCTTCAATTTCTCTTTCTACTATTTCCTTTAATTCTTTCTAGTTTGTGAGCTATTTCCCATTTTCTTAAGTGCTGTTCTATATGATTACTGTTCATACGAGGTGATACCTTTTAGTATTCTTCTGTTTTGAAGCCTTTCCAAGCCACTTTTTACTCTGAGTTCTTCATGAAAGTTGTTCTTCTCTTGTAGATATAACTTTTCTTATTCTACCACTTCTTCTAAATCTTCTTATTTTGAGAGTTATAATTAATTTATCACTGTTCTGATTTCAGCCATATTACTGTTCATCCGCACTGATAGCTCTTGAGTTTTTCACATTTTTTACTGTCTTCCTCACGTTTTCTATCTCTGTGGTTTTCATCAAACTTCTTTATCTTTTCATTCTCTACAACTTTCATTTAGTTTATTTTTTCTAATTCCCTCTACATTGTAAGTTATTCTATTTCTTCCAAACCCATATATTCAATAGAATTCTGTTATGTTTTCAACATTACTTTATTCCTTGTTCTATCCAACCCATCTCTTCACAAGTTCTTCACACACACCCAAAGAGGTAGTCATCTTCCGATCATCTCACGGCGTCGACTTCTAAGGCGAAGCGATCTTCATCCAAGGTTCGGCGAGGAAACGACGGCATTCTTCATCCATTGGCTAAATATTTCCTTCACTTTTCTCTTCTTATACAAAGTCGCAATTTAAGTTTCTTTAGTGATAATCGCACTCAAAAGACAACAATTGGTTTGCAAACATAAGGATATTTTCTAACTATATCTATAAAGATTATATTTCTTCCTCGTGGGATCGACCCGTATTTACCACTTTACTGGTATTTTCAAAATCATTTAAGTGAGTGAGTGCGGTTGTATAAATTTTAAAATTTGTGTGGCACGACATTTTTAAACGACGGGTGTCGAGCGCATCAAATTTTTGGCGCCGTTGCCGGGGAGGAATTTTTGAATGTTGGGATATTCTTGTGTTTGATGTGTATATTTATATATTGATTTTTCTATTTTTATTTTGCAGGAAAAAGAAAACAAATCAGAAAATTAAAGAAAGAGGAAAATCATACCTGAAATTCCAAGAAAATAAAGTGTCGCTGAAAGCCTGGTACTGTAGCTGTCAAGCGTCGCTAAAGGGCAGAAACGTGGGAACATGTTCTATTTTTCTAATTTCTGAAAAATCTTTAAAAAATCTGAAAAATTCTTGAAAAATCTATAAAAATCAAAACAAATGAAATTGTGTTGGCTAGATAGGTTCATTAACTAAAAATAAAACTTGCACCAAAATAAAAAAAAATTCATTCCAAGAATAGAAACCACACTCATCATGTTCTAGGTCATGCATCATTTAGCATAAGAATTTTTCTTTGTTTAATTCCTGTCATTGCATTTTGAAGATTGCGAGGGGCAAGGTACGTTCTACTTATCATATTCTGGCATGCATATTGCATAAGAACCCCTTGTTTGAAATTGTGGTGTGCATTTCATTTCAAAATATTCTAAGGACACTACCTTTAAATAACATAAGGTGTGAAATTCATCACCCTTCCTTAGCCCACAAACCACATTTCCCTTGCATATATGTATGACCTACGCCATAAATAAAAGTCAGTAGACGTTGACCCTAGGATCACACTGTGGTTCTTGTGTTATTTGGGTTTACCCTCTTATGAAAACCGGTGCCTAAGGCAAGACGGTCGGACGGCAAACGCCTTGAGCGGGTTAGTGGTTTGACATAATTAGGTCCCTACGAAAGTAGGGGGAGCCTCCCACTACCCCACCCCTTACCTGGCTGGTGGAAATACTGAGGGTGAACTTAAGTTTCACTTTAATCATTTTATGAAACCCCATTTGTAGGTTTAGGGCACATCTAGGTCATTAGGGTAATTTGTGTGCTAACTTGTTTATCTTTGCATAAAAGAACAACAAAATCAAAACAGAAAGAAAATTCATTAAAAAAAACATCACTCTTTCTTGGGTCTTTTGCATGGCCACATCCAATTTTGTTCAGGCCCATTAATAGATTCTTTCATGTTCAACCATGCGGGCAACTTGAATTCAACTCCTTCATTTGCCTATTATCATCAAAATCATTCACTCTTCCACAATGAGGTTTACAATTCATCTCTTACCCAAGAGCCACACCAATTTCCATCAGATTTTTCCACCTCGGTCTCCTACACAAACCAAAATCCTAGGTGGGAAAATCAGTAATTTTCTTCTTGGGTACCATATGAAGACCCTATGCAAAGTCCTTCAAACTCATACTTCTCAGGTTGGGCTTCTTACTCAAATGATCCTTACAATCAAGCACCATATGAAGAACAACCCATCTACTCTCCATCACCTCCGTACCAGACTGATTTCTATTCAGATTGTTACTTACCACAGTCTGAGTGCCACCCAACCTATCCAGCTCCTCCAAAGTCTAATTTCGAGGACATGTTCAATCAAATGACTCAACTAATCTTGGCCAATCAGCAATCCCTTCAAGCTCAGAGCCAAATCATTCAAGCCCAGCTTGACCAATGTGATAGAGAGCTTGAAATGGACCAACATACTAGCCTCCCCACGGAAAATTTTGACATTCAATTTCCTGATGATAATATCACATTGATTGATCTATCCATCAATCCTCAATTCAACACCTCTCCAATAATTTTTGATACTGAGGATAATATGGAGCAACCATATCAGGAATATTTGGGGGAAGCTAATGAATCTCAATTTGTAATGGCCAAGGCAAATAATAAGGAGTCTAAGTTGGGGGGAGAAGAAGGGAATAAAGAAAATCATATTTGGGCCCCAAACTCTAATGACTATTATGATCCAGCCCAACATACAAATTATTTCCCTCCTTGCTATTCATCTCTTCCACCCTCAGATAATAACCCAAATGATCAATTCACTCAGTTAATTCTCCAACCTCAATCCCTCCAAGAACCAATCAATAGACTTACCAAAGAAGTCAAAAACATGGAGGGAGATCAATTCTTTGATTACTCTGAATCTAATCTTACTCATCAAGTCCTTCGCACTGACTGTAATCAATCCTTAATTCCTCAATCTCATAACACTCAAATAACATTTGATTCCGAAGATGAAGGGATTATGGAGAGAAAATTTCAGCAGATTTTACATGCAAACTTTAAGGACTCTGAGGGGAATGAGGAATGTTTTCGAAAAGAAATTGATGACGGTGATGACTTAGTGAATGATCAACCTATGCTTGATTATTCTTGTGAGGATAATGCTAAAGAGGTGGATGATCTCCAGTTAGGGGGAGCGGAAGAGTATATTGAGCCTCAAATCTTTAATCACATGTCTCTCCCCGAATTTGATGAAACTCTCTTTGAAGATGGGAAGGAAGAACATGATGATGGGGCCTTATTCGAAACATTTACATTTCATCTACCGACCCCATTTCTTGAAAATTTGATTGATAATTTTCAGTTGAGTGATGAGTGTGATGATGGGCCCGTCTTAGAGAAATTAACATTTGATCTAACCTATGATGAAAGGGTCAAGCTGGACTCATTTACATTTCCTCTATCCACCCCATTGTTGGGCAATTTGGTTAATAATCCTCAGATGAGTGATGAGTGTGATGAAGGGGTTTCATTAGAAAATTTCCTATTTGATCTAACCCCTGAAGCCTATCCAATAAAGTCTGAATCTGTGGATGCGTTAGATACTAGGCTCGTGCGTCCTTCTACTTTGATTCCCCTACTAGTTGAGCCTCTCCAATTTGACATTCTAGGACCTGAGGGGGATGTGCCAACCACATTCATCTTTGATTTGACTTCCTCTCAAGAAGACAAGTTGATCAATGCCCTTAAAGTTCATGAGGTTGTTACTGAGAGGAAAGTGGCTAAGGATGACAATCTTATTCCTAAGCTACCAGGGCCTGAACAAGTTACCATGGAGGAAGTCGTTCCTAAAGGACTCATCAAGAGAGACGACACAGAACCAGGGGACCACTAGGTAGATATTATGCAAAGGTTCCAACTCAATCTTGAAAGATTTTTGGCCATTGATCCTTTCATGATCCCGAAAGTTGAAAACTGGCTCACACTTCTGGTTAAAGTTAATATCAAGAAAGTGCGAGACCCACATACTTCTGGCCCCAATCCCTACCTGCTTACTCTTGTTTTCCAATGGCATAAGGGCTGGAATTTGAAGGAGGACAAGATCACATGGTGGCTCATTCTAAATGCCACCCGTTGGTTAATGAACTGCAATGCGTCTGGCTGACGACGTTAAATTTAGCGCTTTTTGGGAGGCAACCCAAGATTTTTGATTTCTTTGTGTGCTAATAAATGACTTCTTGGGAGACAACCCAAATTTTTTGTGTGTTTTTATTTTACAAGTGTGAATAACAGATAAGTTGGTGGGCGAGTGAGATGATTGCTTGCATTGTTGCTCTGATTTTCAAAGCCAACTACCCCCTTCAGTAAGCAAGGATGCCCGTTGAAGTTCAATTCTGTCAGGTTGTACCGTTCCTTCACACATTTCTCATCTACATTGTTCTATTAATCTCTATTGTTCATGCCATTGAGGATAATGTCATTTAAGTTGGGGGGACGGAAATCATGCACATGTTACATTCATATATACAACCTCTAAAATTTTCACCCCTCAATTTTTTTTGGAAAAAACTACACTCACCCCTCAAGTTTTTTGGAACAACTAAACTACAAACACCCAATTGAGTTTTCATGATTCATGTTTCCATTGAAAAGAAATCTAGAATAGAAAAGACTAGGGAAAAGGATGATGGATAATTTATTTAATCTAGCCATGGAAAACTGATTTAAGAATCTCTTTAAAGTTCATGTGCACTTTAGACAAATACAATCACTTTACACGCTAATGAAACAAGTAGGACAAGCCTTCTGCTATTTTAGACATACTGTCTGATATTCTGCACTTCTTGAAGAAGAGATCTTTTAGAAGCTTTCTGCCATATTATCTTTTGTAAAATAAAATTTTGAGAAAACCACCATGAAAAATGCTCTGATTCTGAGTAACCGGGCCTACTTTACCTAAGACTTGTTGAGGCTCACGTCAAAAGGAAAAGGGAACTTTGATCTGTATAACCGGGCCTACTTCACCTAAGACGTGTTGAGGTTCGCGTAAAACAGTGAAGGGTAGTGCAGCATCATGTGTGTATAGAAAAAAAAGTAGAAAAAAAAAGAAAAAAAAGGAAAAGAGATCCCAAAAGGGACATAGTAATAAGGCAGACAAACAAAGCTATTATGCTCAATGCTCTAATTAAGAAGTGTAGAATTGAAAGGTATTTGTTCGGAATAGCAACTAGAGGACGCAATTGTCTCTACTGTGAATTTAGTATTACACATGCACAAGTGCTACTGAATTTTGATTAGAATTCTTGATCATGTACTTGAATTTCCTACATAAGGCTAGTATGAGATAATGATTCCAGATTCCTAATCTTTAGTTGACTCTATGAAAGATGATCTAGAAATGAGGCATGGATATTTTAAACTCTTGTTGGTCCTAAAATTTTTCATTATTTGCATTGCTAAGGGACTAGCAATGAGTAAGTTGGGAGGTGTGATAAGTGTATATTTTTACATATTAATTCATGATTACACACATTTTTATGAGCTTAAATAATAATAAATATACACGTATCACACTCACTGTTAAATTAGAGTCAAATATTTGATTTTCTAAAATGAAATAAATTTTAATAACGATTTTTACTTATTTATGCAGGCACTCGGTACGAGGGAAACGACAAGAAACAAATATAAAAAAAATATAAAGGGAAAATAAAAAATAATAATAAAGGCCAAAAGCCAATGGACTTGTTCAAAAAGAAAAAGAAATAAAAAGAAAAAAATAATAAATTTATTTGCTATTTTTATGAGCTTTAAAAAGCTATATACATAATATATGATATATATATATCAATATGTATATTATCTATATATATATATATATATATAATATGTATGTGAAGGGTGTGTGAGTGTGTGTGTTTCGCAGGAAGCAACCGCGCCCCCTTCGCGGGCACGGTCGACAAGGGAGGTGGAGGGGCCCGGTCAGCGCGCCCTGTTGGCGCGTCAACGCACGCAGGGTGGACAGCGGGCACACCGCGCCCGCACACGCGGGCACGTGGCGAGCGGAGGCGGGCGCCGCGGGCGCAACGCGGCGGCATGGCGGGCCGACGCACGCGCCTTCGCCAGGCGGCCCACACGGCAGAGAAGAAGAGGGAGAGAGAGGCGGCGGCGCACGCGGGCGCACGCGGCCGGCCAGGAGAGAGAAAGAGAGAGAAAGAGAGAGGAAGGAAGAGAAAGGAAGAAGAAAAAAATAGAAAAAATCAGAAAAAAATTAGAAAAAAATATCCAAGTGTGCAACACATGTTGGCACATAATTCTAAGTCAACAAATGCAGCAATTCAACAAAAGAAGCAAGAGATGTTCACATGCAATGGGGTTGTCTTAACACCCTATAAAAGGGGGGGCTTCCAATGTAATGAGGAGTTGTTAAGTTAGAGTAGCTAGCTAAGAGTAGTTGCTAAGAGTTGATTTGTGTTCTTGAAGTTCTTGCTTGTTGGCCTTAGTAGAGCATCATAAGAGTTATGTTTTGAGAGCTTTTGATGTCAAGTTTGTAAGTTGATATTATTTTAATGAATGGTTTGTTTCAGAATTTAGTCATTTCTTAGCCTCATTACTTATTGTTCTGATCTCCATTTCATTTTCTTATCTTCACAAAAGTTGTTCATCTCTAAATGTTCTTCAATTTCTCTTTCTACTATTTCCTTTAATTCTTTCTAGTTTGTGAGCTATTTCCCATTTTCTTAAGTGCTGTTCTATGTGATTACTGTTCATACGAGGTGATACCTTTTAGTATTCTTCTGTTTTGAAGCCTTTCCAAGCCACTTTTTACTCTGAGTTCTTCATGAAAGTTGTTCTTCTCTTGTAGATATAACTTTTCTTATTCTACCACTTCTTCTAAATCTTCTTATTTTGAGAGTTATAATTAATTTATCACTGTTCTGATTTCTGCCATATTACTGTTCATCCGCACTGATAGCTCTTGAGTTTTTCACATTTTTACTGTCTTCCTCTCGTTTTCTATCTCTGTGGTTTTCATCAAACTTCTTCATCTTTTCAGTCTCTACAACTTTCATTTAGTTTATTTTTTCTAATTCCCTCTAGATTGTAAGTTATTCTATTTCTTCCAAACCCCTATGTTCAATAGAATTCTGTTATGTTTTCAACATTGCTTTGTTCCTAGTTCTATCCAACCCATCTCTTCACAAGTTCTTCACACACACCCAAAGCGGTAGTCATCTTCCGATCATCTCACGGCGTCGACTTCTAAGGCGAAGCGATCTTCATCTAAGGCTCGGCGAGGAAACGACGGCGTTCTTCATCCATTGGCTAAATATTTCCTTCACTTTTCTCTTCTTATACAAAGTCGCAATTTAAGTTTCTTTAGTGATAATCGCACTCAAAAGACAACAATTAGTTTGCAAACATAAGGATATTTTTCAACTAGATCTATAAAGATTATATTTCTTCCTCGTGGGATCGACCCGTATTTACCACTTTACTGGTATTTTCAAAATCATTTAAGTGAGTGAGTGCGGTTGTATAAATTTTGAAATTTGTGTGGCACGGCATTTTTAAACGATGGGTGTCGAGCGCATCAAGTGCGCAATACCTGCGGAAGACTCACCCGAGAAGTCCTTTGCGCCAACATGGGAGCTATATGTCCACGGATCATCCAGTGCCACTGGCAGCGGAGCAGGACTAGTACTACTATCACCAGAGGGGATAGAACTCCAATATGCCCTCCGCTTTAACTTCCCGGCCACGAACAATGTGGCCGAGTATGAAGCGCTCCTCTCTGGGCTACGAATGGTGATACACCTAGGGGCGACTAGTATGCGAGCATACAACGATTTCATGCTCGTCGCCAACCAAGTCAAGGGAGAGTTCGAAGCATACGAGCCAGCCATGATCAAGTATCTGGAGAAAGCCAGAGCTGCCTTTGCAGAATTCTCCCACTTCGAGATGATGCACATTCCTCGAGAGGAGAACGTCCGAGCAGATGCTCTGTCTCGTCTAGCGTCGGCAACCACGACCTCCGCCTCAAGATCCATCTTGATAGAGGAACTGGCAGCACCGAGCATAGAGGAACTGACACTGTAGCACCCCTAAAATTAAATAGAGAATAAATGATAATAACTAAACAATATTAATCATACAACAATATGGAAAAATAAAATTTTGATAAAAGATAAAATAAAATGGAAATATCTAAAATAAATGATGAGCATCAATATCAATTAGTGGGCTCTAATGAATTTTAAACAAATAATTCCTAAGTATATTTATAATTACATTGGTCGAGAATGGGCCTTACGAAAAGATTCAAACGTTAAACTTATTAATATAGTTAATGGGCTTTTGAATTCTTAAAAATGATAAAGAAACCAATGGGCCTTACAGTTTCGGCTTAAGGGTATGTATATATATATAAATAAACACATGAAGGGTTAAGGATATATAGATACATACGTATATGCAAGGGCTTTAAGTAGCAAACATTTCTCACATTGGATTAAACCCCAAACACACGTTCGAAGGTTGCATGGAAGCTATAGGGTTTTAAATCTAACCTGGGAAGGCGGCTGTGAATGAGGAAGGGTGAGATCGATTGTGGGAAGTTTACACCTAATAGGAATATAAGTAAGGGAGGTTGATTCCCATTAGGAAAAGGATTTTTATCCCTATATATATACATGGCTCGACGATCGGCAGAAGCTTAATCATGCTCCTACGTTCGTGCTACTATCGTGCGTCATCGTCATCCTCGTCTTCCTCTTCCTCCTCGTGAGCGTGCTGCTACCGTAGTTGCTGCAGTGAAGAAGCAAGTGGGATTCTTCCACTATGGTCTTCTTCCTTCTCCATCCTTCGCACGGTCGTTGTTCTGCTGCAGAAGAAGCAAGGCTTTTTCCTCTGCCTTCGTCTTTCTCCTCTGTCGCGGTTACCGTGGGCTGCTATCACTGCAGATACTCTTATCCCTTTTAACGTCTTGCTGTTGTCATGTGAACGTGCTGCAACTACGGTTATCTTCTTCTTCTCCTTGCTACTTTCATCTTCTTTTTCTTCACGTTAAAGCGTCCAAAGGTAGGCAATCTCCCAAGCAAAACACCAGATAGCTATCATACTAGATCATCAGAGCATGTAGATTCCTTTATGGGTTTCTTTGCTTGCATACATTGCATGTTTAAACGTGGATATTGGACGTCTGGAACCTTTACTGCAGGAAAGGGAATGAGCGACCATATAAGCGGTCGCTTATTAATGAACGACCGTGTGGACGGGCGTAAATTCTGATTAGGCGACCGTCTACCCAGTCGCAAATTAATGAACCATTGATACATCGTCGCTATTTCTTGTGATGAATTATTAATAACTAGCATGTTTAAAATTTTAATATTTATGGAACCATGCACTTAAAAGTCATGATATACACATTTCTGAAATCCCTGTAATTTTCTCGATTTTCCAATGTCTTTAGATTTCTAAAAATCCTTTTGAATTAAAAGTAGCATTGTTCATCTCCTAAATGAACAATAAACATTAACCGTTGTGTCTGTGAACGCATCCGGTGGATGCAAAGCAGCTTGCAGATATGAAAAGAATCAGCGATAGGAACCATGTCGTCCATTAAATGTTGTTCCTGTGTACGAAGGCGCTCATTCATGATAAGGAAAGAGTTAAAAGATTGAGCGACTGCTCAAACTGTCGCGTATTCATGAAAGAGCGCCTCTGTGAAGAGTCGCTACTTCTTTAAAATTGAATTATACATGATTAAACTAAAAATTCAAAATTTACGATTGTGAAATGGGCGTTATTTAAAGATCTAGCGCCTACGTTGTAGGTCGCCCATTACTGCAATATTTAATTTAAATTGTGAAAAATAATGATTTAGCGCCTCTATGGGCGGGCACACATTTATGTTTCATTAATTAAATTCGAGTGAATAAAATATTGAGCGACTCTGCGGAGAGCCGCTATTTCATGATGTAGTGACCTTCTGTCTGGGCGCAGATTCTTCTCTCACAGATTTATCGGGTTTTGGCCCATATCGTGGGTTTTCTTGGCACTGTTATCTTAGTCCGTATATACAGTCCCTATTTCATGATTGCTTCTCACATTACCCCTCAACTCTCGGTGATGTTTGAGCCCTTCGCGGGATATTCCTTCCTTCGGACTGGCGATTTATCATTCGGACCTCTGTAAGTCTACGCTAGCCGTGGATTCCCGCAAGACAGTCGAGCTGGTTGTATCATCAAAACCTTGAAACCCTGTAAGTCATGTCACTCCTAAGAAACATGACACATGGCCCTCATAGAACGGTGTTCTAGTGATTCTGTCTGTCTCTGTCTAAATGGGCGACCGGGCAGTGGCCGCTAATTAAATTAGTGACCGTCCCAATTGTCGTTCTTTTCAAGAGATTTTCGACCACATGAGTGGGCAGTCATTTAATGAGCGACTATACACATGGGCGTTATTTCTTCAAGCTTGTGCTGTACACAGAATAGGTGACCACGACAGTGGGCACAAATTCTTCAAATTGCGGCTGTCTGAGTGGACTCCATTCATCCCAGTTTTCATAATTATCATGTTTTTCGTGGAGATTATCACCATCTCATCTTATGTATAGTTTTGTCCTTGAATTCCATGAATCTACCCTACTGTTCCTACATGCTTGATCCTTGGAACTCTTTGGCCATTATTTTTAAAGTGGAATTGGTCTAGACACAAAAAGGGGCTATGGGTCCAAACAAATTGACATTCAATGCTAGTGTATAAAGTAACGGGGTCCGGATCTGATCCCATGGGTGAGGCAAAGTCAAAACGTGTGCCGGTATCAGGATTGATCAGGTGTGGCATTGCACCAAAGATAGCAAAATTGATCTACGACATTTTCACAAGTGATTGACATACTCATTATTCAGGTGTTTGAACTTCTATATGCAATGGCCAATCTTATAAAGTGATAGTTACGTGAAAAGCTCTATTAAAAGTGAATGCTATAGTGAAGTGATTGTTATTGAATTACTCTATGGAAATTGCTTGTTATCTCGTCATGAATGTCCTTGATATACTCTCTCGTCTATCAATTGTCTTCATATCTCTTGAAAGCATCTATCATCTTGTTTACTCTCCTTTATAGTTCTTGAATTTATCTCCGTTTCATTGTTCTAGCGTGCCGTTAAAATTCTCGATTGTCATACACTCTTGCATGACTTGCATGTGCATGTTAAATTGTAATCACTTAAAGCTAGCTTGGAGGTTGAGATATTAAGACCTACTGAGCATTTGCTCACGTAGTGCTTTCCAATATTTTTCAAGTAATGACCATAGCGATGACGAGACCGAACAAGATGGGCAAGGGCAAGAGTGAAGAGTGGTCCGGCAACATAGATGAATCGTCTAGTCTTGTTATCTTTTGTCTTATGTAAAGCATAGTCATGAGCCTCTTGTAATTTTTCCTTTATTGAGTTTTTTTCTTTTATTGAGTCCAAAATTGTAATAAACTTATATTTGAAATGAAAATTTTATTTTGTCCAATATTATATCTTGTCTTATGGCTATGTTCTGATTGACAAGACTGTTTAACTGCCACATTCCGAGCAAACGACACGTTCTGCTGCTATCGGTTCGGGGCGTGACAGAAGGTGATATCAGAGCTTAGGCTTTCTAAATCCCTAGGTCATGAAGTCCAAGTTATAGTTTGAGTTCTCCTTGTCATTTATCCTATAGAAACCTCATGACATTTGGGTAGAGCTATGGGCTAACTAATAAAATATGTTCCATCTGCGTTAGATTAATGTCAAGATATGAGTAATCATTAATTTTAAAAAAACTTATTTTGTAGGCTAAGATGGCCGCCGAGAGAGCTCAATGGAGAGAGATGCAACGCACCGTACAAGGATTAACACAAGCTTTACAACAAGTTGCACAAGGTGGAGCTCAACATGGAGCCGAGAATTTGCATCGGAAGTTTCAAAAGATGAATCCCCCGAAGTTTAGTGGGTCTACCGACCCAGATGAGGCGGAAGATTGGGTACAAGAAATCGAGAGGACTTTCAAGGTTATGCAATGTACTGACCAAGAGAAGGTACTTTTAGGGACCTACCAACTGGAAAAGGATGCTCGGGCATGGTGGGGGTCCGTGGAAGCGATTTTGCCCAATGATCAAGTTACATGGGACAAGTTCTTAGAGCACTTCAATGAGAAGTATTTCTCGGAATGAATTCGTGAGAAGAAGGCTACGGAGTTCGCAGCATTAAAACAACGTAGTCTATCAGTAGCGGAGTACGGGGCAAAGTTTTCTAGATTGGCTCGGTATGCACCACACTTAGTCTGCACGGAGAAGATGAGAGCGAGAAGAATTATGAACGGCTTGAAGGTGGAGCTTATTCCCCAATTAGCTCTGTTAGAAATTCAAACTTACACAGAGATGGTTAGGAAGGCACAATTATTAGAAGATTCTATAGATATGATGGAACGAATCAAAGGGAAAATTGCCAAAAAGGAGCTAGCGAATGGATCTAAGAATAGGGAACCCGTGAACGCCAAGAAGAGGTTCAATGGAGGTAACAGTTTCCGTAAGGACAATAAACCCCGGAATGATGATCAACAAGTTGTTCCGGCGAAGAACAAATGTGAGCATTACAAGAAAGGAGGGCACAAACTGGAGGAGTGTTCGAACAAGCTCTAGAAGTGTACCCGTTGTGGAAGCGAAGATCATAGAATCACCCGTTGTCCACTTTTAAAGGAGCAAGCGCCACACGAACAACAACAAGGTGGACCAAGGTCGCAAGGCAAGCTACAAGTGTTGGAAGGTAATTCTAAACCATCCTATTCATAATTAATTGGAAATGGTGATCTTAGTCCTTAAACATGCTATGAGAAGGGATCAAGATGGATTATATGGTGATTTTACCCCACTGTTATCGAAAGAAGTTCGTGTGAATTTGGGGATCAAATTCTCTTAAGTGGGGGAGGGTGTAGCACCCCGAAAATTAAATAGAGAATAAATGATAATAACTTAACAATATTAATCATACAACAATATGGAAAAATAAAATTTTGATAAAAGATAAAATAAAATGGAAATAGCTAAAATAAATGATGAGCATCAATATCAATTAGTGGGCTCTAATGAATTTTAAACAAATAATTCCTAAGTATATTTATAATTACATTGGCCAAGAATGGGCCTTACTAAAAGATTCAAATGTTAAACTTATTAATATAGTTAATGGGCTTTTGAATTCTTAAAAATGATAAAGAAACCAATGGGCCTTACAGTTTGGGCTTAGGGGTATGTATATATATAAATAAACACATGAAGGGTTAAGGATATATAGATATATATGTATATGCAAGGGCTTTAAGTAGCAAACCTTTCTCAGGTTGGATTAAACCCCAAACACACATTCAAAGGTTGCATGCACCCTATAGGGTTTTAAATCCAACATGGGAAGGCGGCTGTGAACGAGGAAGGGTGAGATCGATTGTGGGAAGTTTACACCTAATAGGAATATAAGTAAGGGAGGTTGATTCCCATTAGGAAAAGGATTTTTATCCCTATATATATACATGGCCTGACGATCGGCAGAAGCTTATTCATGCTCCTGCATTCGTGCTACTGCCGTGGGTCGTCGTCATCATCGTCTTCCTCTTCCTCCTCGTGAGCGTGCTGCTGCCATAGTTGCTGCAGTGAAGTAGGAAGCGAGCTTCTTCCGCTGTGGTCTTCTTCCTTCTACATCCTTCGCACGGACATTGTTTTGCTGCAGAAGAAGCAAGGCTTTTTCCTCTGCCTTCATCTTTCTCCTCTGCCACGATTGCCGTGGCCTGCTACCACTGCAGATACTCTTATCCCTTTTAACGTATTGTTGTTGTCGTGCAAACGTGCTGCAATTACTGTTATCTTCTTCATCTCCCTGCAACTTTCGTCTTCTTCTTCTTCACGTTAAAGCGTCCAAAGGTAGGCAATCTCCCAAGCAAAACACTAGATAACTATCATACTAGATCATCAGAGCATGTAGATTACTTTATGGGTTATTTTGCTTGCATACATCGCATGTTTAAACGTGGATATTGGACGTCCGAAACCTTTACTGCAGGAAAGGGAATGAGCGACCGCGTGGACGGGCGCAAATTTTGATTAGGTGACCGTCTGCGCAGTCACAAATTAATGAACGACCGATACACCGTCGCTATTTCCTGTGATGAATTATTAATAACTAGCATGTTTAAAATTTTAATATTTTTGGAACCATGCACTTAAAAGTCATGATATACATATTTCTGAAATCCCTATAATTTTCTCAATTTTCCTATGTCTTTAGATTTCTAAAAATCCTTTTGAATTGGAAGTAGCACTGTTCATCTCTTAAATAAATAGTAAACATGAACCGTTGTGTCTGTGAACGCATCCGGTGGATGCAAAGTAGCTTGCAGATATGAAAAGAATCAGTGACATGAACCCTATCATCCATTAAATGTTGCGCCTGTGTACGAAGGGGCTCAGTCATGATAAGGAAAGAGTTAAAAGATTGAGCGACTGCTCAAACTGTCGCGTATTCATGAAAGAGCGCCTCTGTGAAGAGTGGCTACTTCTTAAAAATTGAATTATCCATGATTAAACTAAAAATTCAGAATTTACGACCATGAAATGGGCATTATTTAAAGATCTGACGCCTATGTTGTAGGTCGCCCATTACTGCAATATTTAATTTAAATTGTGAAAAATAATGATTTAGCGCCTGTAAGGGCGGGCGCACATTTATGTTTCATTAATTAAATTCTAGTGAATAAAATATTGAGCGACTCTACGGAGAGCCGCTATTTCATGATATAGAGACCTTCTGTCTGGGCGTAAATTCTTCTCTCACAGAGTTATCAGGTTTTGGCCCATATCGCGGGTCTTCTTGGCACTGTTATCTCAGTCCGTAGATACATTCCCTATTTCATGATTGCTTCTCGCATTACCCCTCAACTCTCGGTGATGTTTGAGCCCTCTGCGAGATATTCCTTCCTTCGGACTAGCGATTTCACCATTGGGACCTCCGTAAGTCTACACTAGCCTTGGATTCCCTCAAGACAGTCGAGCTGGTTGTATCATCAAAACCTTGGAACCCTGTAAGTCATGTCACTCTGAAGAAACATGACACCCGGCCCTCATAGAACAGTGTTCTGGCGATTCTATCTGTCTCTGTCTAAATGGGCGACCGGGTAGTGGCCGCTAATTGAATTTGCGACCGTCCCAGTTGTCGTTCTTTTCAAGAGATTAGCGACCACTTGAGTGGGCGCTCATTTAATGAGCGACCATATACATGGGCATTGTTTCTTCAAGGTTGTGTTGTACACAGAATAGGCGACCACGATAGTGGGCACAAATTCTGTAAATTGCGGCCATCTGAGTGACACCATTCATCCCAGTTTTCATAATTATCATGGTTTTCGTGGAGATTATCTCCATGTCATCTTGTCTATAGTTCTGTCCTTGAATTCCATGAATCTTCCCGACTGTTCCTACATGTTTGATCCTTGGAACTCTTTGGCCATTATTTTTACAGTGGAGTTGGTCTAGACACAAAAAGGGGCTATGGGTCCAAACAAATTGACATTCAATGCTGGTGTATAAAGTGACGGGGTCCGGATCTGATCCCATGGGCGAGGTAAAGTCCAAACGTGTACCCGTATCATGATTGATTGGGTGTGGTATTGCACCAAAGATAACAAAATTGATCTATGACATTTCCATAAGTGATTGACATACTCATTATTCAGGTGTTTGAACTTCTATATGCAATGGCCAATCTTATAAAGTGATAGTTACATGAAAAGCTCTATTGAAAGTGAATGCTATAGTGAAGTGTTTGTTATTGAATTACTCTATGAAAATTGCTTGTTATCTCGTCATGAATATACTTGATGTACTCTCTCGTCTATCAATTATCTTCATATCTCTTGAAAGCATCTATCGCTTTGTTTACTCTCCTTTATAGTTCTTGAATTTATCTCCGTTTCATTGTTCTAGCGTGCCGTTAAAATTCTCGATTGTCATACACTCTTGCATGACTTGCATGTGCATGTTCAATTGTAATCACTTAAAGCTAGCTTGGAGGTTGAGATATTAAGACCTATTGAGCGTTCGCTCACGTAGTGCTTTCCAATGTTTTTCAGGTAATGGCCATAGCGATGACGAGACCGAACAAGATGGGCAAGGACAAGAGTGAAAAGTGCTCCGGCAACATAGATGAACTGTCTATTCTTGTTATCTTTTGTCTTATGTTAAGTCCAGTCATGAGCCTCTTGTAATTTTTCCTTTATTGAGTTTTTTTTTCTTTTATTGGGTCCAAAGTTGTATTAAACTTATATTTGAAATGAAAATTTTATTGTGTCCAATAGTATATCTTGTCTTATGGCTATGTTCTGATTGACACAACTATTTAACTATCACATTCTGAGTAAACGACACGTTCCGCTGCTATTGGTTTGAGGCGTGACAGACACCCCAGGTAAATGCCATCGACACTGAACCATTCTGGATGGATCCTCTCTTAGATTTCCTCCTTCGACAACAACTTCCAGCCCGACCGCGCTAAGGCCCACCGCACGAGAGCACGGGCAACGCACTTCACAGTGATCGATGGTCGCCTATATCGGCGATCCCTCTCAGCGTCGTTGTTGAAATGCCTGCTCCCTACAGAAGCTAAGCAAGCAGTACAGGAAGTACATGAAGGGCTCTACGGTTGTCATGTAGGGGGGTGAGCACTCACACGAACTCTTATCCGACAAGGATACTGGTTGCCCACGCTACAACAAGATTACCTCGACTACGTCAAGAGGTGCCCCCAGTGTCAAAAGTTCTCCAACCTCCACCACTAGCCAGTGACACAACTGCACGCCCTGATGGAGCCTCGCCTATTTGCTCGGTGGGGGGTGGACATATTGGGCCCCTTCCCAGACGCTCAGGGGAGGAAAAAGTTCCTCATGGTTTCCATTGACCACTTCACCAAATAGGTCGAGGCAGAACCACTAGGAAAAATCGCGAGCGAAGCCACTTGGAAGTTCATGCTGCGAAGCATCATCTGTCGGTTTGGGATCCCACGAGTCCTCACGACTGACAACGGCAGACAGTTCGCGAGCGTTGTCTTCCAAGAAAAGTGCTTGGAATTGGGGATTTGGAACCACTATACCTCGGTGGGACATCCCCAGGCAAATGGGTTAGTAGAGAATGGTAACAGAACACTCCTCCACAGCATCAAGACCCATCTAGAAAAAGTTGGTGATACATGGGTGGATTCCATCCCGAGCATCTTGTGGGCACACTGGACTATGGACAGAGCGGCCACGGGTGAAACCCCCTTCCACCTGGCGTACAGAGCTGAGGCGGTCATACCCTTTGAAATATCTAACCCCTCACTGCGGGTGGGACATTTTGATGAGGCCAGAAATAACCAAGCGATGCGAGAAAATTTGGATTTGCTCGACGAAGACAGAGCGCGCGCCCCAGTGAGACTCGTAGCCTATCAACAGAAGCTGACCCAGTACTACAACGCTCTAGTAAAAGAACGGCACTTCCTCCCCGGAGACCTGGTGCTACGGCGAGCAAGTGTGGCAAACCCCAGGGTAGCCGCTGGAAAGCTTGCGCCAAACTGGGAAGGCCCGTACAGGGTAATGGAGGTACTCGGCAAAGGAGCGTACAAACTGGCAACACTGAGAAGGCGAGAGGTACCAAGGACATGAAACTCCATAAACCTCAGAGCTTTTTATCAATAAAAACACTTTTTCGAAATGTTGCCAGTTGAAGATCAAAAATGGTAACCAACGGGTTCCCAAGAGGCGAGCACCGCTCCCCTCAAAAATGAAATGGTAACCTACGGGTTCCCAAGAGGCGAGCACTGCTCCCCTCAAAAATGAAATGGTAACCTATGGGTTCCCAAGAGGCGAGCACCGCTCCCCACAAAAATGAAATGGTAACCTACGGGTTCCCAAGAGGCGAGCACCGCTCCCCTCAAAAAATGAAAAGGTAACCTACGGGTTCCCAAGTGGTGAGCACCGCTCCTCTCCAAAATGAAATAGTAGCCTAAGGGTTTCCAAGAGGCGAGCACTGCTCCCCTCAAAAATAAAGGAGACTCCCAAGTCTCCTAGAGGCAAGTATCCCTGCCTCCCTCAGAAACGAAGGTAGCCCACAGGCTCCCTAGAAGAAACGACCATAACGTACCATGAGCCCAAGGAGATGAATGCGACAGAGAGAAGCTAGAAATGGTCAAAACGTTGATCACCAAGCTCTCATAAACCCACCGCACACGCGAACATCTTCCGCCAAAAGGTGCCCAACAACACAGTCACAGTTCAAGGAATTTTTTTTGGTCAAGATACAAGTCGCCATAATGGCGTCATTACATGGCCAACATGCAAGTCTATGAAAGAACAAGGTAGGCTAAAAGCTACGGTGGCACCACAATCGTTCCAATCTCCAGCCCCCAGGGATGATGTAGCCACTTCAATGGACGCATCACCTTCTAGCACTACTGCTTTTGAGGGAGTAGACCAGCTGGAGAAGTCGCCCGCTCGAAGGCCTGCACCAGGAAAAGGGCTGGAGACCTACTCCTTTGAAGCCGCGACTCCAGGTAGATACTGCATCATCACGACGGCACCACGAGGACGGGGACTGACAGCAAGACCCACCCAGTAGGCCAGCAGGCTTACCCACTATCATCACTATTTACAAACATGAGACGCCTCCCCCCGGAGGTGGAAGGCACCCCATCATACACCTGTGAAGCAAGGAAGATAGTTGAAAAGGCAAACACACACCATGAAACAAGAAGAGGATGGCAAAAGAGAAGCTATATTCATAAGCGAGGGGGAAGCCTACAAGGTAACTCCTCGTCCCCTCAGGGACGGAACCTGTCCGGGTCAAGGGACAGAATTCCCCTGTCGGAGTACAGGCGATTGACCTTCTCCAAGGCCTCCCGCCAGCCAGCCAGCCAGATTGCGCATCCGGTATTCTTCTAAGGTGTGTCCTTCGCGGTTCACTCCCGGCTCCCCCCACGCCGGCCACGGCACCGGGAACGCCTCCTGCTGGAGGCGCAGGCGCTTGCGAAGAACCTGCGAGGACTCATCCTCAGACGAAGTACCAGACTGCTCCGACGACATCCTTCCTCGTAGCGCGACGAACCAAAGATGGCTTCGAGGCTTCACGGGGGCCGCTACTTATAGAGGGAAGCACATATCCCATAAAGAGGAGGGAGCTCACCGCCTTCTCAACTTTATAGAAATTGAAGCGACGGATCCCGAGGGTCGCGCTCTCTCAGAGTAACTCCAGAGGCGCCGTTCCGTATCCCCAGGATATCTCAAGGCAAATCGAAAAAACAAGATACGTGGCAGGCACCCGTGGCTCCAGAGGTTGCGAAAGAAAGGAAAGTCTTCACTTCAAGAAAAGAAAGCTTACAAAATAAGGGAACAATCGCCCCAGCAAAAAAAGAAAAAATATAATGAAAGGAAACAAAGGATGGCGAGCACCCTTCAGGAGCTCACCCCGGTAGCACCATCACTCGGCCCTTAGTCAACCCCGGCAGCAGTCTCAGGAGTTTATGGGTCATCAATCAAGTCGACGACGGCTTTGCCTAGACACCCCCTGGTGCTTCGCTCCCACAGCCGCTTAGCAACACTCGGCTCCTCGCCATCGAGTTCCTCGTCGCCTTCACCAGCTTCAGGGCCACACGGTGTCGGCGGAGGAGGCATAGAAGAAGCCAGAACACCCAAGTCACCGGCTACGGCATCCAGAGCGGCTGACTAGCCCTCCTGAAACCCGAGGTCTCGAGCAGGATCGAAGACCTTGAGTGCGGCCGCGTTCAACTCGTCCCGATAAACCAAGGACTAATGAAAGCGCTCCATGGCTTCCGCGCCAGTAGTAGCCAGCGACAAGCGCAAGCTCTCAGTTTGTGCTTCTACCTCCCAAGCTCTGCCCATCGTGGCCTCGACCACGGCCCTAAGATCCTTCAGCTGGGCTTCCGCTACCTCCACTCGACTGGACGCCTCCCAGAGAGACTCCTCAATGGCCTGGGCCCGAGCACTGATGACATCCTGGTCTATCGCGGCTTCCACCAGAGCCCTCTCCTGTTGCTCGACCAGTCCCCTGAGCCTGACGAGCTCGACCTCATCCACTGCGCGGAATCTCTGGAACTGAGCGCAGAGGGCCCCCATCTCCTTCCACTCGTCTCGAGCAGCCCGCAGCTCCTGCGCAACCCCAATAAAATGGTACCTCAACATGCCAAGAGCGCTGGTGACCGAGCAGATTTCCTTCACGGCCAGGTCCGTCAGCTCCTCCTCGGCCTCGGACCCAAACACTCTCGTGTGCTCGTGCCTCCCCACATTCTTGTTCAAAAGGGTAAGGGCTTTCGCCCGTCCTCCAAACCCGGAAGCGGTCTCCTCGGGCGGCAGGAAGCGGACGAGCGGGATGGTTCTGGGTGACTGGGGGCGAGCAGCTGTAGATGGATGAATGTGCCACTCTCAAGATGAACAATGGAATAAAATCTATAGCATGTGGGTATATCAACTCAAATATGAACATCAGAGCAGTAAGAAAGCTAAACTAACACGCGCCGTGGGTGTGGAGCAACGAGGGAAAGAAAACGCACGCCGTGGGCGTGGAGCAATGAAAAGCAAAAGCAAAAAGTAACTAATGAAGAGCTGATGAATACCCAAAAGCCAAGATCATGATCGCCACCAAAGTATGCAATGCAAAAAAAGAACCACACTACGTACCTTGGAAAAGAGCCGAGTGATGGCACACTCACGAGCAGGAGAAAAAACCCAGGTGCAGAGATGAAGACGGTCCTCGATAGGCCGCTAAACGAATAAGATGGCCTCTAGGTGGCCGCTACTAAAAGCAGAGAAGAAGCCCGACGCGTGAACAGAAACGGTCTTCTGGACGGCTGCTAAACCCAGAAACGGTCCACGTATGACCATAATTATCACCCAGACACCAAGTGTGAGAACTTGATCCTCCCTCCCTTCTGGCCGGCCAGAGGGGAAGGGACTCGTGTGGTGAGTATTGTGAACCTGCAAAAGAGTATAGAACACGAAAATAATAACCCAATTAGCCCCAGGAAAGTGCAATATCCATAAAACTACTATGATCAATATGCATAAAAGGAAGGGCCAATACCTGAGGGTTGGTGATTTTTTAACCCCTGTGGGGCGTGGAAATAACAGAAGGGTGTGTATGAATGTGCTATGAATGCAAAAGAACGTGGAAGAAGGAGAAGAACTGATGCTATGATGACTAAAAAATTGAACAAAAGCAAGATGAAAGAAGACGTAAAACATAAATAGAACCGGCTACTCCCTGAACCAGAGGACTTAAGGATGATGAAAACCGGCTCTCCCTGGTTGAGACTCGCTCCAGAATCCGGTAGGACCTCGTCGCGAGCTCCAAAAATCTCCTCCTCAAGCCATGAAGGCAAGGGTTCTATTTATAGACCCCCAAAACCCTAGCCCGAGTTAGAGGGATAATAGCAAGAAAATAGGCCTGGAACTTGATAAATCTCGGAGATAATACTCCCATCTATCCATAGAATCGATCAGAAGCTTCTGAGGATCAAAATCTGGAGAGAAAATGTCGAATCAAGGACTCTGTTCGACCACGGATAGAGAGAGAAAAACCCCGGCGGAGTAGGACTCTCGGTCTAAATGGCGGTCTCGCGATAGACCACCACCCTCAAATAATGGTCTATCGCATGACCGCCATTCAGGTGGGCGTTGAAAAAAAAATAAAAATAGGATAAATATGCATATTTATCCTGAGACCAAGCCTTATCTAGGCCCATTAAGCCCAAATCACGACATGTGCGAGAAAATGAGCCCAACCAGGGAGATAAACCCACAAAAATATGCCTAAAATTGGCCAAAAAATGACCCAATAGGCAGTGAATAACCTGGGACATCATAAATAAGGATCGAGAAATGACACAACTCATCGGCATAAAACGGGTGTCAACAGATGCCCCTCCTTAACGCCCTCTTTGCAGGGGAGCGAGCGGAGGCAAAGTGAGAGCGATAATGGAACATGAAGATGAAGCGGAAATGCAGCGAAGCGGACTGAAAAGCGGGCATTAAGGTAAACGACACCCATTCTTAACCAACGAGTGATATGAATCTTCTGAAAAACTCTGAACTAATCACAGGGAATAGTCAAACCGAATGACGCATGCCTGGAGCAACTAACAACCAAAGGAAGAAAAAATATGACCAACCTCATCAGTGGAACACACAGTTGATAGGCGATCGGAACAAGCGAAAAGTAAAGAGACGAGCGAACTAAACTCCAGACAGTAACCCTTCAGCTAAACAAACCAAGCAAATAGACCAGAGAAAATCTTTCAACTCAGAGTGGAATACTTCTCCTTACCCAAGACCAGGGACACACAATTATTCACTATTACCGAGACACCTTAGACAGATCAGGGCACATGAATGCTCAAAGATGCGCATGATACATGCTGGGCTAAAATAAAAGAAATCATTAAAGCGAATGCAAAAGAAAGCATAAAATAGAAAATATTTAGGAATAGTATTGCTAGACCGGATAAATCACGGTTAGGACACTATCTGCAATCACGGCGTGCGAGACAGAACCATCGTCCCCCAATTCTTCCCACCTAACGGCCTATCCAATGATTAAACATGTGTGCTTAGATTATCATCATTTTTGGTAAATGGGAACATCAGATCCTAGAACACATGAATGACCAGCCGATTCTCGAGATAATACAACATAGGTACCATGTAGTAATGCATTAAGGGACCAAGGATCGGGATACTTACCTGACTTACCTCCCCGGCAAGATGACATGAGGCATGATGAGATGGGAAGATGGAGTTGCCATTTCATTTTTAATCAATCAGCCAAGATATTAGAAAATAAGCATATCATGCATAAAATAAGGTCAAAAGACTGCATAGGCATGAATCAAACATGGCAGCATAACAAACATGGGATGCAAGGATATGGTGGTCTCCAAAAGACCGTCTACCTTAATTAGCGGTCAACCATAAGACCGCTAACGGTAGGGCAGTTCAAAACTCAAGAAAGACATAGGCGGTCTCCATTCGACCGTCTACTGGGTTTAACGGCCAGCCATAAGACCGCCAAATGAACATCGATTTTAAAAAAAAAAACCTCTTCCCTTTCCCTCTCATTCACACGCACCGTCATTCTCACGCTCCGAGCTCTCACCACCGTCAACCTCTCAACGAGTTCACCTCCCCCCCGAGCTCACACACGCCCACTGAAGATGGTGAAGAAGATGGCGATGAAGCGTCTCATGCGTGCAGTGGAGGAGGAGACAAACGAGCCGTCGCCGGCGAGCCACCCAGAAGAGGAACGGCCGCCGCCGGCTGTAGTCGAAGAAGGAGGGCCCTCCACGGCCGCCGGGGCACCCGAGGAGATAGAAACGCAAGGTAAAGATGAAGAACCGGAGGCGACGACTGAGGAGGCAGTCGAAAAGACTCCATTGTCGAAGGTAGGCCGCGGCCCAAAAAAAACCCATTTTTCCTTATTTTAAGGTAATGCATGAGCATGGGATGGTGATGATAGGGGTCATACGAACCCCAGGAGATGTTTGTAAGGCTCTAGGGACCATTTTCATGAACGGGAAGAGGGGACACGCCGTCCGCGGTGGCGGGGAGAATGGCGGTCCTACCAGGAACTGTCAAACAGAAAGACGGTCTGACCTAGACCGCTAAACGACCAGACGGTTCATGATGGACCGTCAATCAGCAAGACTGTCAAAAGAAAGACCGCCATATGACCAGAGAGTGCATTTTTTTTTGTTTTTGTTTTCAATGAATGAATGTATGTATGACTGATGTGATATATGCAATGTGTGCAGGGGAACCGCTGGACCAGGATCTCTTGGTTGCAGGTTCGAGCCGTGTATCTTGCACTGCCATATTTTCAGAGGGAGAGATTGGCGGCGATGGGCTTTGCAGAGTTCCTCAGCCTAGAGGTGATGAAACTAGAAGTAGCACTACTGTTGGCGTTGCACAACCGGTGGGACTCAGTCAGCCGGACCTTCCTATTTCCGTGGGGACACATGACCCCCATACTGGAGGACGTGGTGAGGATTATAGGGCTACGAGTTGTCGGAGCGCCAGTCAGCAGTCACACCTTCTCTGACTATCGTGAGCCAGCACAGTGCTTACTCAGACTTGAGTTAGTGAGGCCAGGACATCGGTCATCCGTCTTACCGAGGGCCGCACTACAGGAGAGCCTGGGATTGCGAGGAGTAGCGATCTCAGTGGGAGAGTTACTGGAGCAGCACCTCCAGCGCTTGATAGACAAGGTACGAGAGAAGGTAGTAGCTAGACCACGGCCCGAGGCAAACACGGTACTCCGGAGGTTCTTGATGCTGATGTTCGGGAAGCTCCTATTCACGACGGCGGCAGACGGGGTGAGCTGCCGGCTACTGCCTCTACTAGAGGACCTAGATGTGGTGGGAGCGTACGCGTGGAGCGTAGCCGCACTCGCCTTTCCTTTGATTCACTCAGCACTACCACCCGGCAGATGATGCTGGGCGGATTCTCTCCACTCCTTCAGGTAAACTTAAGTTCTTATGCCAATGCAATTTCTATTTGACTTTGCTATATGCCAATGCACTAACAAGTGTGTGATGCAGGTGTGGGCTTACGTGCACCTACCCGGCCTTGCGAGAGGACGAGAGGGCACCCTGATCGGATACCCATTGCGCGGCGATGGGTAGCAGCGCGAGACATGGGCTCACTGCGACGCCAGGTGCGGGCCATTCAGGATGACCTCGACACCCCACCCTACGCATCGACAAGACTAAAACACCGGCTTAAATGTAAAATGCAGACTTCCTTGGATACTAATGCCTTCATCTACACTACCATGCAGGTATGCTGGACACCATACTAGGGCAAGGGGCACGAGGGCTAGCCTTGGGTGGAGGCTATGCTCGCCTACTCAGGCCGCGACATCTGGCTTCATTGCATAAACATCGTGGAGCCACTCCATCACCGCCTGGTGATGAGGACACAGGGGATTAGATAGCCAGTTGTCCCCTTCCCAAGAGAGGGAGCTGAGGAAGAGCGCGTGGGGAGACACTCGCGTGGCCTTTTGGGCCCAGTTGATTGGATAGCTCCCGCAGGGGACCAGATCTGAGACTGGTCACGATGGGGCCGAGTGGTGCGGGCCTGAGCGGAGACTGACGAGGCCTACCTGACGGCCTACGCACGGCGCTACGAGAACCAAGTTTTCCGTTGCATGCAATGACTGGTATGGACTCCTGATACCTATAACTCTTAAAATGCTTATGATCATGATGTACTAATGACTAATCTTCTATATACAGTTCAACCCCGAAGGGCGAGTCACTGAGCTTTAGGGGCTCCTCCATTCTACCGTGCAGCAACAGGACGACCTCCAACGCTCGCTGGAGCTCCTGGTAAGCCACATCCAACTTCAGACTCTAAATGCGGTGTAATGCTTATGCAACTAACCTGTTCCTATATGCAGTGTGCTGAGGGTTCCCAGCAGATCGGACCCGATGCTCCTTCCTCTTCTTCCCAGCCACCAGCGGACTGAGCTCGGTAGGATGCGGACTTCGCGCGAGTGCTTGCACGGGCCGAGGATGCCGAGGCCACACTCGGGGAGAGGGTAAGCAAAATCACTTAACTTCCCCTCTTTGACTCTATGATTATGAGTGCGAATGACGTAATGAAATGAATGCACATGCAGACGAGGGAGCTAGAGGCGGCGCTGAGCGGGGCTACCCGACAGAGAGGGGAGGCAGAGAGATTCCTGGCAGAGGTAGCCCATCTTCGCCCGGAGGTGGAGCGACTTAGTGCTGGGGCAGTGGAGGCGGAGCGCTACCGCGTGGAGGTAGAGCAGGCCTGGCGATAGGCTCATGACCTAAAGATCAAGCTAAGGGTAGTGGAGTGGACAGTTCGGATGATGGGCAGAGGTCCCGAGCGGAGCGCATCCCTGAAAGGTGCACGCAGCAGTGCACATAGAGACTACCTCACCAGCTCCTCCGGCCATCGGAGGAATGAGGAGGAGGAGTGACGACGACGTCGCGAGGAGGGCAGCACAGCCATGGGCCCGCCCGAGAAGAGACATGAGAGTACCGGTGACAGTGGGGACCCTAAAGAGAGACCGGCCTGAGAGACTCCTTACCCTTTCTTGTTTTCTTTTTCTTTATGTATGAGACACATGTACATGTCTTGACTTAAAGTGCAATGAAAGAAAAGCTTTGACTTCCCTCTTTATGAAGATGGATGCTTGTATGGTGATTGACTGACGAAGAGGCGGACTTAGGGACACGGAGTTGATAGGCAAAAACCCGAGAGATAACAGGACCAAGAGCTAGGAGTTGTGCACAGGTGGGTCAAAAGAGGTAGTCTTAAGCTGACCGCTCAATGGGATAGCTGTCTTGCGATAGACCGCTTCTATAAGGTGAGATGCAAGCAGAAGAGAACAATAAGACGGTCAAATGAACGACTATTAAATGAATAAACGGTCAACCTCAGACCGCTATATGACACGGACATGCTTGGATTGAGAACTTGGAAACGGTCTCATGCGGGCCGTTAATGGCTTTTGGCGGTCTTGCGATAGACCGCCACCCATCAGGACGCAGAGAGTCCGATTGGGACTCTGCTCTTGAATCCCAATCCGGGTGGGGAGTGCTCCAAAGAGTGTTAGAGTTTATCCTAACCCCAAATTTGACCTCCCTGCTGTAATCCTAATAGGAAAGAGGCACTTTGTAGGTTCTATAAGTAGAGATCAAGCAAAAACCTGCAAGCCATACAAACCTCTATTGCTAAGCCTTGGAACCCTTAGAGGAGACCTTCCTTTCATCATGATGAGGGCTATTGTAAAGAGTTCAAGTATGGAGGGAGGCTATGACGGGCCAAGGCCTGCAAGGAAGCATCATGGAGAGCTAAAGAGGCTGACTACCATCCCTCATCATTTGAGCACCAACCCCGCTAGAGAGGTATGCAAAGGAATTCTCATGTTCGTCTTAATCTAATGCTTCTTCTCTTCTCATCCCTCTTTCTCTTTTGTTTTCAAATTCTCCCTGGATCACGCCGTTATTCTACCTTAAAGTGGATGGCCCCCATGGTACAGGGACTGCCCATAGAAGTGGTGTCTATCTTGAACACTCAGCACCTTCACCCTTTATTGGTCCTAGCCAAAGCTTATCCAAAGATTTCACTTGATTGGCACAGTATTACAGCCTTGGTGGAGTTCTGGCATGCACAAACTCATACTTTTGTCTTCCCATCTTTCGAGGCCACAATTCTTCTATAGGCGGTAGAGACATATCTAGCCCTCCCTAAGACTAAGGTGGGGGGTGAGGACTTTGCGTGTCACACGGTGGCTACTATAGATCCTTCTCTTATTCTAGGGGAGTTCCTTCCCAGTGCCAAAGACATCCGGACTATGATCAGCCCACAGCATATCCATTTGATTCCCTTATGCCAATGGATCACAGCTCATTGTAAAAACAAGTGCGGGTGGCATGAGGCCATAGCAAAAGCCGTTTCCATATGCCTATGTGGAGCCATACTCTTTCCTACCACCGACCACCTCTTAGATATACCCAACCTGAGCGTCATTAGCGGGTTAATGCGGGGTCTATCCATCTCTCAGGCTATCTTATCATACTTATACGAGGGCCTCAGCTCGGTCTGTCTTGGGGGTCCTCTCTTTGGGTCTATGATCCTTCTTGAGTGCTGGATGGGAGTGAGATTAAGTTCCTACCCAAGGAGGATACACCTTCAGCGAGCCGAATCTTCGGAAGCCATCCACTATCCTTCATTGGCAGCGTGTTCAGGTTCCCACCGCGGGTTGAGTGCTGTACAGCAGACAAGAAGACTAAGGATGAGTGGCGGGTCTACCTCAACACCTTATCTTTGGAGAGATTCGTCATGCGCCCACAGATCTTCCATGGTACTACACTTAGGCTTCCCTGGATGCTAGGATTGGACCTAAGGCTGGTGGGGAAGACTACTCTGGCGATGTACAGCCCTCACAGATGCTATCTTCAGGTGGGCGTACCCCGCACTATGGTTCCACCACTCTCGCACCTTCCTCCACTATAGGCTAGACAGATGGGCACCGAGGAGGATGAGCAGGCGGTTCACAGCGCCTTGGTGATGTGGGAGATCAACAAGGTCCGAACCTTGTAGGTGGAGGTAGCAGAAGTCTGAGAGACCTATCGAGCTTACGTGAAAGAGCTACGCGAGATTCGGCCCCGCGCAGATGTGAGATTAAGCGAGAGTTAAGAGCCATGATGTAGAGAGAGTGATTTGAATAGTCATGCACTTTGAACCCTTGAATGAATGAATAAAAGATCAGTTGATATGTTTGGCATGATGTGCTTTCTTTTTGGCTTGAATGTTTAACTTTCTGAATTCTCGGATACGAATGCAGTCCCTAAAAGGCTGCCAAATGAATTTAGCGGTCTCATATAAGACTACAACCAGGAAGGAACAGAGAAGCAGAGGGTTTGAGCTCTCGGGTAGAAATGCGGTCCCCAGGAGGCTGCCAATTTAATATAACGGTCGAGAATAAGACCGCAACTATGAAAGGGCAGAGAATCCGTGGGCTTTGAATTTAAGCGTTGCAACCCTATTTCTGTACAAACTAAAAGATGGAAACAAGTTAGATCCGTTCTTAGGCTTAACCCCTTGCTTAGAGAAAGTCAAACATGACCAATCCTTGATATTTGGTCAAGGGGTCAAACCTTATTAAATAGGCACAGGAAAAAAAATAAGAGAACGAATGCTATGCATGCTATGAAATGCAAGGATGATGAAGATTTGAAAATCTGATATCTAATTTTTTTTTAGATTTTGACATATCTGATTTTTTTAGATTTTGAAATATCTGATTTTTTTATTTTAAAATATCTACTTTTTTTTAAATTTTAAAATATCTGATTTTTTTGAGTTTTGAAATATCTGATTTTTTTTTGTAATGTCTGATTTTTTTGGATTTTAAAATATCTGATTTTTTTGGATTTTGCTCATCTAGCTCTGACTCGACAGTGAGAGCCCTACCTATCTCATTAGGAGTCTCCAAAGTATAACGTGCGCTGAAGGTGACAATTTGTGGCCAGGGACCAATTCGCATGACAGTGCCTCTACTAAGGCCATACCCAGGGCACGATCTAGTCCTTGAAAAGTAAAGAGAATTCAGAAGGCAAATCCATCATAGGTATAGAAGTTTTTAGGGCTCGAGTTCTTCTCATGACAACCCCTTTAGAAATTCAGTCTGTTGTGTCGGGGCTTTGTGTCCGTCATCGAACCTTCATCCACTCTAGGCATGCATACGACCGGACTCATGACGTCCCGCGGGGAAACTGTACTGTCACTCTTGCCATGCCTAGTTTCATATTTTAGGAGCAATTGGCTTTGAGCTTGGGATAAGCTTTTGACTTTTGCCTTGATTTGTGCCCCCTTTTCATTTCTTTCTCTTTTCTTCATTGTTTGTTTCTTTTCTCTTTTGTGGAATCAGGTCATAACTGACTGCCCCTATTTGAGACTTCCTTTCATCGGGGTGTCTAGATTGGTCATCTCCCCCTTATTCACCATTTGCCCCTACACTCGGCCGAAGAGAGAAAAAAACAAAGACTTTCACTTCCCCCAAATATGGCCAGAGGAGAAACGGTGTCGCGCAGCAAAGGGAAACCCGACCAAGGACATCATGTAGTGTTTGAGGGCCATGCTAGGGATCTTCCTTTGTGATCAAGGAGAGGGACACCTCACTACCAGGCCGTCATTAGCCTGACTCTAAGGAAAAAATGCTTAAGGTACAACCCGTTCCACGCATGAGACAACTCTTCGCCCTCCGCGTTAACTAGATGATAGGCGTTCCCTAGATAAGCCTCTTTAATCACGAACGGACCTTCCCAATTCGGTTGCAATTTGGACCTCAGACCTTCAGACCTAATAAATTTGCCTTTCAAAACCATATCACATACTTGAAATTTACGTTCAATTACCTTCTTTTGAAAATAACACGAAACTCATTTTTGATAAACAGAAACGTGATCGGCCGGCTTCATCCTCTTCTCATCCAATAGTTCCAACTGCACTAGCAACGCCTCTCGACCCTCATCGAGAATAAGTTCCTTATCGAGCTGCACCCTCAGGAAAAGGATTAAAATCTCATATGGAAGTAACACCTCCATCCTGTAAGTGAGAGCATAAGGGGTTTGCCCCGTAGGAGTACGGACGGAGGTACGGTAAGCCCATAGAGCTTCCACTAATTGTTCAGGCCAATCGACAAATTTGGGAGATTCGCACGTTTTCTTTATGATTCTAAGAAGGGTATTATTAGTGGCTTCGGCTTGACCGTTGTCTTGAGGGTAATATGGAGATGAATGATGCAATACAATATTGAACTTCTTATAGAGGTTCTGGAGCTCTTGCGACACGAACTGAGGCCCGTTGTCGGTGACGATGCTGCTTGGCTGATGGGGACATCACCTCTCATGCCCACGTTTACCGTTCGTCTCCTCACCCCGGTTGCATCCGGCATGGTTTAGTCATTTAATTTTGAGTCCTATGTAATTTTATTTGAGTCATTTGATGTATTTTCCCTTTTATTTGAGTCATGTTCCTAGGTCTTGCATTTATTTTCCTAAGTTTGAGTGTCATTAGATTGTGTAATGTGCTATTGGGCCCAATTCTTCGGGCTTGGCCCATGAGCCCCCCCCTACCCCTTCAGTTATTTGTTATTGAGTCTTTTGTAAGGGACTTTTGTAGAAATGTGGGTTTCCTATATATAGGACCACATTCCCCCCATTTCAACTTAATGAATGAATCAATGAAAAATGCCATTTGAGTATCCAAAGCTTAGTTTAGTGGAGTGATTCTAACATTTTTTGGGTGAGAAACCCTAGGGGAGAGATTCCCCACCCTTCCCTCTCCTAATCCCTCTTTTTCACTCTACTTTCTCTCTCCTCAACACCCAATTTCGAATTTTCTTCTCTCTCCTCCTTTCCCAACCACCTCAACCCCCACCTACCATCATTAAAGCCCTCCACTTCCCCATGGCCTCCATTACTCCACCCCCTAGTCCCAAGGAGATCCCTCACCATTCCAACACCATCCTCCACATTCCAACACCACTTTCCCCATTCCAACACAATCAACCCCTTCCCCACACAACCCCACAACTTCCAAAGCATATTTGAATTTGAAATCCACCCTTCCCTCCACTCACTTGTGCCCCCCCTCACCTTCTCCTCTCACCCACCTTCCCAAATTCGTAGCTCCTCCTCCCACCACCTGTTAGATCCCCTTCCAGACCTCATTCTTCCCTTCCCCTACCTTAGAACACCCCCTCCTAGACCCCCTCACAGCCCGGGCTTTTCCCACACTCATCCACCCCCATTTCCCCTCCCATATACCCCATTCCCCCCCATCATCATCAACCTACAGCTCTCAACTGAAGATCTACAGTAGAGCAGCAGCTTGCAGCGGCCACCACGATCACCTCCGGATGAGTTTGAAGACCCAATAGCCATCGTCGGAAGCGTCTGCTAGTCGCCTTCGCAACCGAAGTGGATTCGTCTTCTTCCGATCTCCGAGCCATCCTGGAGGTCCATTCTTCCACAGCTGTGTGGTTCTGCCTCGGCTAAGGACCTGAACCAGTTTAGAAGCTCTTCCACGACGGACCTTGAAGGAATCAGTCTTCAAGTTCTTCTTCAAAGTTCCTCTTTGGCCTGTCTAGTTTCAGATTCAAGAAGCGGAAGTTCATTCAGCATCCAGGAGCAGAAGTTACCAATTTTCTCCCCCGAACGCGCGTTTCTGCCTTCTACAGTCTGCACCGACCCCTCCTCACTCTTCTGGTTCCACAGATTGTCTCCGACCTCTTCTGATGTCCCCGTTTGTTTTGCTGCAAAGAGGACTCACCCACTGTTCTAACGGCGCTGACGGCATCAAATTTTGAGTTCAGGAGCGGCCAGGACAGCCTCTGCATCCTACTGTTGGTGACCTGCCCCTGCTAGTCCGAGAAACAGAGGCCCTGTTCAAGCCCCTGCCCCGACTAGCAGCGACTCCAGAAGAAATTAAGAAAATTCTGAAGCATTCCCCTTCCATCTACGAAGGTTTTCCCTCTGGTTTCGTCATCAACAAAATTCATGATCAAGATCTACAGCCACAAAACCTACTCTCTATCCCGGCTCATAGACAGTAAGCAGATTCGGCGTCCACCCTTATTCCTCGTTCTTTGCTTTAGTTTCCCCACCCCGCTTGACCGGCTGAAGGTCCCTCCCTGTGTGGAGGTAGTATTGATTGTAATTTCTATTAACCCCCACCCCAAGATCCCCCTCCTACGTGAGGTGTAGTGTTGTAACTTGTTTGGGCAGGTCAAGCGACACCGCCGCGGCGTGTGGGGATCCACTCGCCTCCCCGCTCGCCCTCGTCTCCGACCGGGATCGGTTTCTTCAATCCGGTCGAGTAAGTGCTCAAACGTTCACTCCACTTAGTGCTTGTCTTTCAATATTAGTTCTAATTCCGCTGGTTATGCGAGTGAGAGCCCGATCCTCAAGCCCCATAAACTTGAGTGATCACCGTGGGAATATTGCAACCGGTGCCTTTGGCACTTTGTCGGCCCCCTTGATTTGGGCATCCCCACCCTTTGGGAATCAAGTCTTGGCCTTGCTGGCCCTCTACCAGCAAGGGCCCAACCCCACATCCTCCCCTTGGCATTGCCAAGTCACCCCGGGCTTGGGTGAGTGACGATAGAGCGGTGGCCCAATTTGGCCCGTTTTGAATGCGATTGTGCTTGCTTGCATTAGGTCCGAGGTCGTGTCACATCAAGTGGTATCAGAGCAAGTCTTTGACTTGTCTCTACAAGTCAAGTCCTAGGGCATGCTTGCATTCTTGTCCGAACCGTGCATTGTCAACCCATCATTGTTAACATTGAGTCTTGGGTCACATGGCTCCTCTCCCAATCATATCCCATGCATGCTTACCTAATGGAAAGCCCGTAGAAATTGATTTCATTGACCTAGAATCTGAAAATTGGGTGTCCCCCGATATCGTTACCTCTCTTAGTAGGACCGGACAAATTGTGCACAATGGAGACCAAGTCTTTATTGAATTTTATAAATGGTTCGGGAAGATTAAGTATTTGGATGGGGCTTGGTGTCAAAAGGGAACATTGGTAGGTCCATGTATAATCCTAGGTAAGAAATGGTTAGATGAAAGGAATGCCAACATCGACCCAACACGTCGGACTTGCCTTGTGCGTCCGCCACACCTTTCGGGAACCTTTAAATTCAACAACCTTTTATTCTCCCACCCGTGGGAATCCCACCCTCGTTCACCACCCCGGGTGCACCATACTCCGGCCATCATCACCCCACCATCAAAGAACCTTCCCACTCCATTAGTTTTGGAAGAAGTAGTCCACCCGCTTTGCCACATGAAGACAAATATCCCTCGGGAACCTCTCCCCTCCATAGAGAGCACCCATGTCCCAATTGAAGAGAAAGCCTCACACAAGGATCTTCACCCTACACCACCCCCTCTAGATAAGGCCGAATTCATCTTAGAAGAGTCCCTTGTTAGGTGGCTAAGGAAGAGCCTAATTAGAGAGACCTCGACCCATGTTTGCCCTCCCATAGAACAAAATTTTCCCCTAGTGCCCATCTTCTCCTATCACACCACAATCCAAGCATCCTATCAAGTGGAGACCTTAGAGGATTTTCTTAGGGGCTTAGCATGGCAAATTGAGTTCATTAGCATGTTGACTCCTATGGCCGAACAACCTAGGAGCCTTAGGCTCCTACACCTATGCATTGGGTCTATCACCTCGGTTTGCACCAATGGTTGCTACACTAGCGACCTCCTTCTATTCCTCCCTACACCGGATGAGCCCAACCTTCTCCTCGATTTAGAGCTTCTTATCTCGGGTAGAAAGCCAAGCCCTCCACTCATGGCCGACCCACTTGTCAAGAACATTGGCCCAACTATCATAGGGAAGGATGACTTAACACCTTTTAAGGATCTTGAGGACATGGAGTTCCTCCCCCTAAGTGACCTATTTTACGATCCATATGATCCCTTCCAATGGGAGTCAAGGGACTCATATGACCCAACCATCTTACCAACCACCCACCCTGTCCTACCCTCACTCACCATATTGGGCCAAACCCACCTCATCCATGACCCGGGCTGCATCTTGGGAGCCATAACCTTGGACCATATATCCCTAGGGAATAAGGTGGTGCCCCACCCCATGATGACCACCTTCTTAGATCCATTCGATCCTTTCCAATGGGAGTTCAAAGGTTGTCCCACACCTATACACATGGAAGTCACTTTTGGGAAAAGCATGTATGTGTCTAGGCTTTCCACACCCCTTGGCATGAACACTATGTTGGGTCCATTCATTCATATCACTCACATGTCAAGTAGAAAGCATGAGTGGGTCACATTCGGATGTCATGGTCCTCCTTCATTCATCATGGATCTTAAGCATGTCAAAAGCATCTACGGATGTCCGGGCCCTCCCACATTCATCACCACTTTACATGATAGGTTCACCTACGGTTGCCCCGGCCCACCTAGGCCCACCAAAGTCTACATGACAACATTGCATGATAAGTCCACAAATGGTTGCACCGGCCCACCAAGGTTCATCATGGTCCATCTGGCATCATGGCAGGATAGGTCCATCTATGGTTGTCCAGGTCCACCCATAACCACTAAAAGGATAGCATTCACAAAGTTGCATGAAAACCTTTGCAAGCACATCAGCAAAAAGAATGAGGCTTATAAAAGGCTGGCCGACTCTCATCGGCATCACCAAGAATTCCAAGTGGGTGACCTTGTGATGGTAAGGATGGAGAGGCTCTCCCCGGGAGCCAACTCTAAACTGAGGCCACGTGGGGCTGGTCCCTTCCAGGTCTTGAGGCGCATAGGTGCAAATGCCAACGAGTTAGATCTCCATGAGGAGTATGGAATAAGTCCCACATTCAATGTTGTCGACCTAGTGCCATATAAGGGACCCACGGTGGTACCTAGTGAGGAGATTGAGCCTACTTCTTCCCTTGAGAGAGCACCCACCCATGATGATAAACCACCAGCCAAGAGAGCCCAGCGTGAACAAATTGAACAAATATTGGATGAACAAGTCACTACCACTCGGAGCAAGGTATATGAGCGCTATCTCAGCAGGTGGATGGATCGGTCTCGTTCAGGAGACTTGAGGGCGGTACCACTTCTACACCCTCCAAGGAGGGAAGGACACTTACTCGACAGAGTCGAGTTCTCCGCACCCCGGGAGTATGATGGGGACATCACCTCCCATGCCCACGTTTACCGTTCGTCTCCTCACCCCGGTTGCATCCGGCATGGTTTAGTCATTTAATTTTGAGTCCTATGTAATTTTATTTGAGTCATTTGATGTATTTTCCCTTTTATTTGAGTCATGTTCCTAGGTCTTGCATTTATTTTCCTAAGTTTGAGTGTCATTAGATTGTGTAATGTGCTATTGGGCCCAATTCTTCGGGCTTGGCCCATGAGCCCCCCCTACCCCTTCGGTTATTTATTATTGAGTCTTTTGTAAGGGACTTTTGTAGAAATGTGGGTTTCTTATATATAGGACCACATTCCTCCCATTTCAACTTAATGAATGAATCAATGAAAAATGCCATTTGAGCATCCAAAGCTTAGTTTAGTGGAGTGATTCCAACATTTTTTGGGTGAGAAACCCTAGGGGAGAGATTCCCCACCCTTCCCTCTCCTAATCCCTCTTTTTCACTCCACTTTCTCTCTCCTCAACACCCAATTTTGAATTTTCTTCTCTCTCCTCCTTTCCCAACCACCTCAACCCCCACCTACCATCATTAAAGCCCTCAACTTCCCCATGGCCTCCATTACTCCACCCCCCTAGTCCCAAGGAGATCCCTCACCATTCCAACACCATCCTCCACATTCCAACACCACTTTCCCCATTCCAACACAATCAACCCCTTCCCCACACAACCCCACAACTTCCAAAGCATATTTGAATTTGAAATCCACCCTTCCCTCCACTCACTTGTGCCCCCCCTCACCTTCTCCTCTCACCCACCTTCCCAAATTCGTAGCTCCTCCTCCCACCACCTGTTAGACCCCCTTCCAGACCCCATTCTTCTCTTCCCCTACCTTAGAACACCCCCTCCTAGACCCCCTCATAGCCCGGGCTTTCCCCACACTCATCCACCCCCATTTCCCCTCCCATATACCCCATTTCCCCCCATCATCATCAAACTACAGCTCTCAACTGAAGATCTACAGCAGAGCAGCAGAGCAGCAGTGGCCACCACGATCACCTCCGGACGGGTTTGAAGACCCAAGAGCCATCGTCGGAAGAGTCTGCCAGTCGCCTTCGCAACCGAAGTGGTTTCGTCTTCTTCCGATCTCCGAGCCATCCTGGAAGTCCATTCTTCCACAGCTGCACAGTTCTGCCTTCGCTAAGGACCTGAACCAGTTTAGAACCTCTGCCACGACGGACCCTGAAGGAATCAGTCTTCAAATTCTTCTTCAAAGTTCCTCTTTGGCCTATCTAGTTTCAGATTCAAGAAGCGGAAATTCATTCAGCATCTGGGAGCAGAAGTTACCAATTTTCTCCCCCGAACGTGCGGTTCTGCCTTCTACAGTCTGCACCGACCCCTCCTCACTCTTCTGGTTCCACAGATTGTCTCCGACCTCTTCTGGTGTCCCCGTTTCTTTTGCTGCAAAGAGGACTCACCCACTGTTCTAACGGCGCTGACGGCATCAAATTTTGAGTTCGGGAGCGGCCAGGACAGCCTCTGCATCCTACTATTGGTGACCTGCCCCTGCTAGTCCGAGAAACAGAGGCCCTGTTCAACCCCTGCCCTGACCAGCAGCGACTCCAGAAGAAATTAAGAAAATTCTGAGGCATTACCCTTCCATCTACGAAGGTTTTCCCTCTAGTTTCGTCATCAACAAAATTCTTGATCAAGATCTACAGCCATAACACCGACTCTCTATCTCGGCTCGCAGACAGCAAGCAGATTCGGCGTCCACCCTTATTCCTCATTCTTTGCTTTAGTTTCCCCACCCCGCTTGACCGGCTGAAGGTCCCTCCCTGTGTGGAGGTAGTATTGATTGTAATTTCTATTAACCCCCACCCCAAGATCCCCTTCCTACGTGAGGTGTAGTGTTGTAACTTGTTTGGGCAGGTCAAGCGACACCGCCGCGGCGTGTGGGGATCCACTCGCGTCCCCGCTCGCCCTCGTCTCCGACTGGGACCGGTTTCTTCAATCCGGTCGAGTAAGTGCTCAAACCTTCACTCCACTTAGTGCTTGTCTTTTAATATTAGTTCTAATTCCGCTGGTTATGCGAGTGAGAGCCCGATCCTCAAGCCCCATAAACTTGAGTGATCACCGTGGGAATATTGCAACCGTTGCCTTTGGCACTTTGTCGGCCCCCTTGATTTGGGCATCCCCACCCTTTGGGAATCAAGTCTTGGCCTTGCTGGCCCTCTACCAGCAAGGGCCCAACCCCACATCCTCCCCTTGGCATTGCCAAGTCACCCCGGGCTTGGGTAAGTGACGATAGAGCAGTGGCCCAATTTGGCCCGTTTTGAATGCGATTGTGCTTGCTTGCATTAGGTCCGAGGTCGTGTCACATCATTGGCACTCCGAACCGCGAGATGATGTTCTTCATGATGAAGCGACAGACGGTGGTAGCTTTGATCTTTGCGTACGCTTCAGCTTCAGCCCACTTGGTGAAGTACTCAGTGGCGGTAAGAATGAAGGATTATTTTTTGGTCTGAGAATTGGGATCACCTAGTGGGCCTACAATGTCAAAAGACCACATGAAGAAAGGCCAAGGAGCGGAAAGAGGATGGAGAGATGAAGCAGCATCATAGATTTTATCGGCATGGATTTGGCACTTAAGACACCTCTGGACATAGAGGGAGCGATCTTCCTCTAGAGTGGGCCAATAGTAGCCCTGCCTAAGGATCTTCTTTGCTAACGCCTGGCCATTAACATGACCTCCACACTCGCTAGAATGAGCTACTTCAGCCACTTTTCAAGCATCATCATCGTCTAGGCATCTCATCAGCATTCCATTGAGAGCACGCCTGTATAATTCTCCTACAATGATGGTGTACATCGAGGCGGCTCTTCTAATGCCCTTATGGTGCTCAACATTTGCCTCTCTCGGGAATGATCCATCTTTAAAATACTGCTCAATCTCATGATACCATGGCAATCCTTCTTCTTCCAAGATCTCTTCCAATTCTGCCAAAGAAACCTCCTTCAAATCCTTCTTCTCAACCTTCACCTCTACAGCTTTCGTAAGGTTGTCGAACCAAGGATCCTGAAGAGAAGGGGCGCCCAGCCTCTGAACGACGATAGTCTCAGTATTCCAAATGAGAGGAAAGGATAAGGAGGAAGCAAGCGATGCAAGAGCATCAGCAAGGATATTCTGAGATCGAGGAGTATGAATGTAAATCAGTTTGCGGAATTGCCCAGCCAAAAGGGTGACCAAATCTTGATATGGCTTGAGCTTCGAGTCACGAGTGCGGTAGGTAGAAAGAATTAGGCATAACACCAGTTGAGAGTCTCCTATGATATTCAAGTATTGCGCGCCCAAGAGATAGGTGTGTTTCAGTCCGGCTAGGAGAGCATCGTACTTAGCAATGTTATTGGTAGAAGGAAAAGAGAGCCGATATGCAAGAGGAATCGTCACCCCTTTCGGAGTGAGGAGCACAACACCTATCCCTTGGCCTTGAGAGTTAAGCGCACCATCAAAGTGCAGAGACCAGAAGGGATGATGGGTAAGGACGGTGAGATGCTCATCAGGGAACTCATCCTAAATGGAATCAGTGTAGGGAATGGGGAGATAGACAAGATGCTCAGCGATGGCATATCCCTTGATCGCCTTCTGAATGACGAATGTGATATCGAATTGGGAGAGGAAGCTTTGCCAGCAAGCTAACCTACTAGAAAGGACATGCTTTTCTAAGTGATAACTGATCAGGTCCATTCTAGAGATCAACTTAACCTGGTGGGCTAAGAAGTAATGCTTTAGCTTCTGAGCTACCCAAACCAACGCGGCACAAGTCTTCTCCATGGCGGTGTATTTGGCCTCTACAGGATTGAACAACCTAGAGAGATAATAGGTTGCCCTTTCTCTTCCTTCGTCATCCACTTGTGCCAAGACAACTCCTAGGGAGTCCTCAATGACAGAAATGTATAGGATGAGGGGCTTCCCAGGGACAGGAGGCTGTAAAATCGGGGGATTAGACAAATAAACCTTCAGATCCTCATAGGCCTTTTGACATTCTTCATTCCATTCAAATTTAACCCCCCCTTTTGTAGTTCATAAAATGGATGACACCTCTGAGAATGCTAGGATATAAATCTTCTAATGAACTGCAGACGTCTAATCAATCCTCGAAGTTCCGTGATGTTCTTAGGTGGAGGCAAGTCCATAATGGCCTTAGCTTTATTAGGATCGATCTGAATCCCCCGTTTGCTAACTATAAAACCTAATAGCTTCCATGAAGACATTCCAAACACACATTTCTTAGGATTCATTTTCAGCTTATACTCCCTAGCTCTCTGCAACACCTTAGCCAGGATAGCGGGGTGTTCTTCCTTCATTCTCGATTTCATAAAAATATCATCCACGTAGGCTTCCATGTATATATGCATCATATCGTGGAAGATAGCCATCATTGCCCGTTGATAACTGGCACCGCATTCTTCGGACCGAACGGCATCACCACATAACAATAAGTGCCCCAGGGCGTGGTGAATGATGTTTTCTCTTGATCTTCTGGAGCTAGACGGATCTGGTTGTAACCTAAATAACCATCCATGAACGAGAGAGCTTCATACCCAGCCGTGCTATCTACCAACACATCTATGTGAGGCAACGGGAAATCATCCTTGGGACATGCTTTGTTTAAATCCCTAAAATCGATGCAAATTCGAACTTTTCCATCTTTCTTCATGACAGGGACTATATTTGCCACCCACTGAGGATATAAAACAACTGGAATAAACCTGACCTTATGTAATTTATCAACCTCTTCTTTCATCCTCAAGGCCATGTGGGGGTGGAATCTTCTCAATTTTTGCTTCACGGGCGTTGCCCCTGGCTTAAGCACAAGCCGATGTTCCACTAAAGAGGGGTCAAGACCCGACAAATCCTCGTATGACCAGGCAAAGGAATAGCTATACTCTCTCAAAACCTTAATCAACTCCTCTTCAACCTCAGGAGGGAGATTAGCAGAAATAATGATTGGCCTGGGATCCTCATCAGTTCCCAAATTAATTTCCTTTGTAGGTTCATCCACTATCAACGATGGCTCATCAAACCACTTCAAACCCTGTGCATACAGGTCGACAATGTCATCTACATTGCTGTCCTCATAATCAACCGGGTCCTTCTCGTCCACAATCTCGTAAACACGTAATCCTTCGTCGCGCCACACCCCGTCTTGCTCCTCGTCTTCTTCCAGCACGATCGCCGTTTCAACAAATTATGGACACTTGGGGAGAGCATGCCAACGCTGAGCTAAATCCTGTAAGAACCTATCAGGAATGGATTTGGAATGATGCGTCATTGGGTGCGCCTCAGGCGTAGAGGAAGGGTTGGAGACACTAGAACAAGACCCTACTTCACTAGACTCGACAGACCCTACTTCTACCCTAGGAAAGAGAAGATCTAATGGAAGGGAAGCAGGGGCCTCATGGCCCTGGGAGGAGGACGAACCAAGCACAACGTAATCTTCAACGAAAATCTCCATTTCAAAATTGACATTTTTTGGGGGGATTAGTGGAGAGCACGTAACAAGATAGAGAGGAGGGTGAAGGAGGAGGAAGCGAGAGAGGATACATGGAAGGACAGAAAAGATCGAGGAAGGGATTAGAAGAGGAGAAGAAAGGAGTGGATAAATCAATGGGTGGGCAGCGCCTGTGGACGCACTTTTTGACATGCTCAATTGTTTATTCTTTAAGTCGGTTTATTCGGTGGGTTTATTCATTTATTAAGTGCATGGGCGTGCCAGTCACAAAGTGACGATTTATTGTGCGCTCGATCTGACTAATCCGACGATTGTGTGGTTCGTGTCGGGACCAAAACTCGTCGCGCCATAAAGGTCACAGCGTCATTTACATCCCCTCGGAGAGGGGAACACCCTTGATTAATCGTCGGGAATCAGGGCCTCATGGCTAGGAAACTATATCGAGAGAAACAAGCCGATAGCGGTCTCAAATCAGTCGGAAAGCCCGATGTCAAGGGAAGCAAGCATTCGAAATATGTTGGTCACTCAAGGGACCATTTTAATATTAGGACGAGCGTCCGGCTTCAGAAAATCGTGATCGTCACGGGGAAAACCGGAGCATATGTATACCGGGGTACGGCAAATTTATTGTTCAAAGGGACGAGAAACGTTCAGTTAAATCTCGGTTAGAGAGGTCGGAAACCGATAGGTTTGTCAGCCCGGTGCAAGATCAAGCTACGACCATACTGTGGTGTGCCCCCCGCGGTCGAAGTCGGGCTCGCGTGGGCATCGTCAATATTTCCAGTGCCAAGGGGGCAACGGGAGGATGTCATGGGACCAGATCTGAGAACCAATATGCATTCGAAGAGAGCGGGCTATAGGCCGAGGATATGGGTCAGGCAATGACCATGATCGGGGCGGACCCGAGGTCTAAGCATGGCCCACGAAGGCCTTATTGATATTCCCATGCAAAGGGTCCGGGGATGACGAGAGCCTTCTCGTCCCATTCAGATTTTGTCGGTCACTCATGGACCACTTTATGTTCGGACAAAGGTCCGTGTTTGTAGAGTAAGAGACGGTGACAAACCGTAGAAATACCTACCGTGAGTATGGCAAGTTTAATGCAAATGCGGGATCAGATCCCGGTATATATATGTCGGTCACTAACGGACCATTCACTGTTCGGATGAGAGTCCGCATTTGAAGCATCGAAGACGACGACAAAGTCGTCCGAATGTCTGTCGTATATACGGCAAGTTTAATGTGGATGCGGGATTGGATCCCAGTAGAAGCGGGTCAGGCGAATGAGCTATTGGCCCGAGAGGTGTTCGGATCATGACTATATCGGGGATTCCGAGGTCCACGTCCGATGCCATGGGGCATCATTGATTTTCTCTTCACACGCAGTACGGAGGAGCGAGTTGTTAGGTGTGGAGCCCGAGCTCGGCAATGTGCACCCTCGCACGCGGATCGACCTGCGCGGTCAAGTCGTGGGGGCAGCGCTCCTTGCGGGGGTTTTCGGGGGCGGAGCCCCCGGAACAAAATTTTGATTATAGCAAGGGGGGGGACTTTTGATTAGTTTTCTATTAACTTGAAGTATTTTGTTTTTATTTTCTTAATCACCTTCTTTCTTTCAGGCACGCCAGATTAAGGGGATACCAGGAGAGGAGAGGGCGCGTCGGAATAAGGCAACAAGGAGCGCGCCGGTATAGGCTCAAGAAGAGGAGGCGTGCCGATTTAATGGGTATTGAAGAGGTGAAATCTCGCGCTGCGTCCTGAGCGGGCCGTGGATCACCAGAAGATGAGACTGCAAGATAGGAAAACGTATCAGAGGGCCCAGGGGATCTCCCTGGGGCAAAACCCTCCGATGGCTAAGTCAGTAGAGCTGCGGTGGAAGTAATGAGGGGAGGAGGAAAGCTGGTGCGCGAGACTCCTCTCCACCAAAAAAGGGGGGTGAAGCGGATTGCTCAGGAGTTTTTTTCCCTTTCTTTCTTACCGGAGGGTAGCCCTGGCTTAAGTAGTATACCGCCTTCAGGAGTCCTGTAAGCTGAGGGGTCTCCGGCGGGAGTTACGTCCTCAACGTGGGCTTTCATGGCCCTTATCGTGGGGACGTTATCGCCTTGAAGCCCGACGGCTTCTTGATTCCCCTGTCCGTTGGGGACTCTAACGGCAGCACGAACGGCTATTGTCTGGTCCGGCCGAGCTACTGAAACACCAGCCCTGTCCGGGCGATGAGCATAGCTCGGAAAAAGGGGGGGTCGGATAGGTCAGCTGGCGCCTGTCTCTCCCGAGCGGGGAGACGGCTTAGACCGGACCCTCCTTGTGACCTAACCATCACTCGGGCCCTCCGAGCCTAGGGGCCGCCAGGGAGAGTTGGTTCCTCGAGTGTTTGTTCATTGGGCTTTCCTTTCCTGAGTGGGCCCTGTGGGCTATCACTCGGGTGAGCTTGCCTCGTTGGACCCTGTTGGGTCTTGTTGGGCTTCTTTTTGGGTGGGCTACAGAAATCCCCCTCTCCACTTGTCCCCCTCCTACTCCCGAGCCATGGAGGCTCGGTTGAGTAGTTTTTGAGGCTTTGGACCGGCGTGGCTCAGGTGGGTGGAATTCTGTTGGCGTTTATGAAGCCACGTGTAGTGGTCGCCGGGGCCCGTAATGATGATCCTGACGGATTTGAAACGAAGGGGCCCCCCTTTTCTCGGAGCACGGAACGACGCACCGCCTCCCTCCAGGGTTTTATAGGCGTTGGGCGCTGTTCATCGTTCTAGGCTTCCAGGGTTTCAGGCTTTCCTTAGTCTCTTAGCTTTTGGGGCTTCTTGATGCACCGTGAGGGCACAGTGGAGGCGCGAAGTCTTGCGACGGCGTTCGAGGAGTTGGCGAGGATAACCGCGGAGGTGGTCCGGCAACTTCCTTCCCCCCCGGAGTCCTCGAGCTCATACGAGGGATCATCTTCCGGCTCGATGGCTGGTTCGCCTCTGGAAATCGGGCAGGTGAGGCGAGAGCCCGTCCCCAACCGTAGTGAGTTGGGGGAGGCCGAGGTGAGGAAGCTGGAGCATCGCTTTCATTTACCTCTCAGGTATAGCTTTGCTGCCGCCGCCCCGTACGAGACGAGTCTGGACGACCAAACGGGGCACATTTGCACGTTCCTTTTGGCTTGGAAAAGCGGGTTCCGCCTTCCCTTCAAGCCCCTTGTACTCCAGATTCTCGAATTTTTCCGGTTGGCGTCCATTCAGTTGGTGGCCAACTCGTACCTCCACCTTTCTGCCTTTCGGATCCTCTATCGTCAGCACGACATTTTTCCTTCCTTGGACCTCTTTCATTATTTTTTCGAGTTGAAGGTGCACCCGTCGGCGGGGAAGGGCTTCTACTTTATCCAGGCGAGGAGGAACAGGAGTTGCATCTCCCTCACGGCGAAGGATTCTTCGCACAAGGGGTGGAAAACTCAATTCTTCTGGGTGAAGGCGGAGGCAACGGATGAGTTTTGGAGATGCCGGATCTCGCCCAATTTCCATCCGAACATTCCTCCTCGCCAGGAGGAGTGCCCTCCCCACGTGGAGCGGTAGGCCGCCCATCTTATGGATAACCGCCAATCGACCGAGGAGCTGGTGACGCCGGAGAATGTCGAACGGTGTCTGCTTACGCGGTTGACGTTGACAGGTACCGCCCTCTAAGTTGTTCCCCTGGGGTGGTAGTTACTTTTCTTCTCCTGACTGGGTCTTCTTTCTTTGCTGTAGACGTGAGGCGGGAACCTCTGGAGGAAACTGCTGAGGTCATCGATCTGGGAGAAGATGACTCGGCGGCCGACGAGCCGGAGGCTCCTGTGGGTCGCGCCCAAGCCTGGGATAAGGGCAAGGGGGTGGCCCCCGGGGGGTCTTCACGGCCAGTTGGCACAAAGCGCAATAATCCCATGGCGGGAAAGTTGCGGGAGGCCGCGAAGGCCAAGAAACGGGCCAAGAAGGCAGGTCTCCCTCCTACCGCCGGGGGCGACTCTGGCTCGGCGGCGCTCCCCTCTCGGGGGCAAGATGGGGCCGACCCCTCGGGGCCAGCTCCCCCATCTGCCAGGCGAGAGGGGGCCGAGGAGACCGGGGGCCCTTCAGAGGACGGCGATAGGTCGGCTCTCCCCCCCATGGGGGTAGAGGGGGCCGATGCTGAAGTAGCTGACACCGAGGGCCGGGGGTCGGCCGGAGGCGGTGACGTCCCGGTCGCCGAGGTGCGGGCCGAGACAGGCGGGGCTGGGGGTTCGCCCGCGAGGGCGTTGCAGCCCCAGGTGCTTGGAGCTCCCGGTGCGGTTGGTCCCGTGGCATCGGTCGAGGTTGGGGGTTCGCCCAGGGAGGCGTCGCAACCCCAACCGACCGTGGCGCGTGAGGTGGCCGGTCCCGTTGCTCGAGCATAGCCCTCTGGTGGAGTGCCCCGGGCGGAGCGGTCTCCTTTGCCGGAGTCCTTGGAAAGGCTCGGCATTACGGGTGACCTGTATCGGGTCTGCCGATCGATTGTCGCGAGGACGAAGGGGGGAGAAAGGCGCAGTACGCCCCCCGGGCTCCTCGATGTTCTGATGGAGGGCGGCCTGGTCATACCTCGGTCGGCAGCTTTGATGGCGGAGGCGCACGCACGGACGGAGGCGGAGCGATCGAACCTTGCCTGGACCCTCGGGGGATGCGAGAGGAAGCTGGCCCGACTAAAGGGGGAGCATGAGGGGCTCCGGCAGGAGTTCTCCGCGTTCCGAGAGGTGGCGCGGGCGAGCCGACTGGAAGCCGGGGTGCTGACCGAACAGCTCGCCAAGACCCGAGAGTCTCTTGAGAGGGCAAGCCAATCCTTGGAGGAGGAGCGTCTGCGTCGCCTCGAGCTGGACAATCGCTGGGAGCTCGAGCACGCCGAGCTGCTAGATCGGGCGGAGATGGCGGAGCGTCTCCGAGCTGAGGCTGAGGTGGACCGGGCCCGGGCAGAGGAACGTGCGGCCGAGGTGGAGCGGGCTCGGGTCGAGCTCGTCGGAACGGCGGGACAGATCGAGGCGGAGGCAATCGAGCATTACAGGAGCTCGGATGCCTACTCGGTCGACCTGTTGGAAGCCGCCCTACCTTACTACGAGGTAGCGCTACGCCAAGGTGCTCAAAAGGGGTTCAAGCAGGGCTATCGCCGGGCGGTAGACTGCGCCAATGAACAAAACTCCGCGGTCGAGTTCCCCTTTGGCCAGTGTTATGACTCGGATGAGTCGGTTTCCAGCTCTTCTTCATCGGTCGGGGAAGATTCGGAGGGGTCGCCTCCGTCGGGGTCACCGGCTCCGGGCGTCTCGGGAGGGCTCACGACTGAGACAGTTCTCGCACAGGCGAGGTCAGTGTCCGAGCCGGCCGTCACCGAAGGCACCGGGGGTGACGCGTCTCCTTCCGCCGGTCTCGAGTATCAAAGTGGGCCCGAGGCCTGATGTATTTTGCCTCTTTCCCTTTTTGTCTCTCTTTCCTCTTTTTAGAGGGTTTCCTTTTGGTACGATAATAAATGACTTGCTCTGTTTGAGTACTATCCTTGCCGTGATTTGGTTGGCGAATCTTGAGTGGTTGAGAGGTGCCGATATGTCCTGCATGGTTTTCGCACGCTGTTTTGGTAGCTTTCTGATGGGGCGTCCCTCCGTCCCCTCACGCTTTGAATGTCAGGCCGCTTCGTGAATCCCGCGAGGGCGGGAAACGAGGAGTTAGAGGTGACTGTTCAGGGGAGAAATCCTTCGGCATGTTTCCGAGGGGGGCATTTAAGGCGTGTAGCCTCCTTTGGCCTATAAGAAGGACTGAAAGGCGCCCTTTCCTCTCCACCGCTTAGGATTTTCTCTAACAGTCTTTCCTCGTTCCTTCCTCTTCACTCTGCGTTGTGCCCTTGTATTCGGAGCATGGAGGATCCTTCGGAGGGCGACGCCGCCGATGACGGGGAGCGGCTGGCTCCTGCTGTCCTGTGATGTTGAACGGATCCCACGGTCGCCGCGCGTGCACGAGACGGGTCTGACGGTCGCCGCGCGGATCTGGGGAGGACTTCGGTGTGTTAGATGCACGCCGTTGGCCTCTTCTTAGCTCCGGCGAGGCTTCCGTGTGGACGCCGAGGCGGAGGACGGATGGGGGCATCAGGGGAGTCTGCCGTCACTTCCCTCCGTGTGAGGGGAGGAGGCGTATCCGGCTCCCTCCTCACTGAGGCCTTCCTCCGTCTGCAGCCTCCTTCTCCCTCTTCTGCTCTTCATTTCTTTCACTCTTCGGGGGCTGCTTGCTCTCTCCTTCCTTCCAAGGAGTTGGCAGATTGGAAGAGGGGAGGCCTTCACGGCGCTCCTTTTTCCTGGTTGTTGCCAACTTGGGAGGTGGCCTTCCTCAATGTTTAAAGGTGGCCTTCCTCCTGAAGTCCCTCTGTCACCTTTGTCACGGGCCATCCGAGCCAACTGGCTCGACCACCTTTTGTCCGAGCCAGTTTCCGCACGAGGCAGAGTCAGTGGCTGGATGCTAGGAGATCAAGACCGAGTCAGTCGAGCGATGACCCCTTGAAACGATGTTAGATGGACTTTTGCTTTGTTTTTGCTATGTGATGTACTGGCATTTGCCTACCTGATGTACCAATGGTTTGGAATGAAAAGAAACAGGGATTCTATTCTGTCCATCTTGCTGTACAATTTCAAAAGTAGAATCTGCATAGTGCGGCTGCGTTCCACCTCCGAGGAATAGGCTCCCCTTCCATTGTCGCTAACCTGTACGCACCTTTTTTTTTAACTAAAGTTGATACTTGCAAGGGGGAGACGAGAGAGGGGGTTCATCTCTTCATTGCGGAAGACGATGAAACCACTATCCCGGCCACCAGGCAAGCGATTTTCATATATGAAGGCAGAAAAGATAAAGGGGTACAGAAGGGGGGGGGGGGGAACGCCCTAAGAGGGCCAAGAAGCGTACAAGGCCAAAGGCCCAAGAAAACAAAAGAACTGCCAAGAGAACCCTAGAGCGGGCAAAGACAAAAAGCCCAAAAACCCACAGAAGGAACAAAGCCCCTACAAATAGGAATCTTTGTCGAAGACCCCTTCAGAATCGGAGGAGAACACAGAACGGACACCGCGCTGACGACCCGGAGAGAAAGGCCAATCAAGAGGGTCGACCTCCGAACCGTCTGTCTCGGGCACGTCCGTGAAGGAAGAGTCGGCCAGCGGCGGGGGCGCCATCGAAGAAGACTGTAGCCGAAGAGAGTGACGGGGAGGAAGAGCAGCGCCCTCAAACAAGCACTGACGATCACGCGAGGAGGAGGTGGAGTTGGACCGCCGGAAGGAACGCCGAGGTGCTCCTCCAACCACCCTCGAGGGCGGCCTAGAGCGGTCCAGGCCAGAGGTGCCCACAAACGCCGTATGAGCCGCCGTAAGGTCACGGAGCCCCGAAGCAGGCTCAAGCCCGGGGACATGAAGCACCTGGACGAGCTGAGGAAACCTGAGAGGCATGCCAAGATCCGGGGGGGCACAAAACCCACGGGAAGCACCGGAGCAGGAGGTGGGGCGGAGTCGACGATCGGCCCGGGCGGGGCCCGGTTGATTTTCTTATTCAAAGCTTGGGCGAAGGAGAGGCGAGGGGCAGCTGACGGAGAGGAGGAGGAAGCCAAGGACCCTACAACGGCGGCCACCTGGGAGGAAGGGTGCGCTCCAGGGGACCAAGCTGCCGCATCGGCATTAAGCCCAGCAAGCGGCAAGGCGGGGCCGCCAGGGGGGTGAGCATCCGGTGCTAGGAGGCCGAGGACCAAAGAGGAGGACGCCCGGGTCGCAGGAGGGATGCTTGCGGGCACAACTGAGCACGGAGGAGGGACGCCCTTCCCAGAAGGGTGAGCGGCCCGGGGGGTGGACGCGAAGGCCACTGTCGATGGGGACGGAGGGCAAACACCACAAACACCTGTGACTGAAGGAGGGGCGAGGCCAACAAATCTCGCATGTGCAGCCGGCAAGTTCGGAAAGTGAGACAAGGGCTCCAACCCTGGCATAGAGAGCACTTTAATAGGGAGACGCAGACATATAGGGCGCTCCATGGCAGGGGCGGGAGGCCCCTCATCTCCACGGGCCTCGGATGAAGTTGGGCATGGGTGAGGAGCACCCTCCGTAAGGACCCGAACGGCCTGGGGAGAACCGAGAGAACCCTCCGCAGGCACAGCTAGGAGAGGCGCAGCCACAGGCTCAGAAGGAGCGGCAGTTGCAGAAGCGGTGGAGGATGCCTGCACGCAAGCAGTAAACGGAGCCAAATGCGCAGCGTGCTCAACAGCCGACGGAGCCGCAGCAGCAAGCGAGAGCACGCCCGTCCCCGGAGGATGGCCCACCGCAGGGAGACGGACGGGCTTGGCAATGCCCGCAGGGTAGGCTGTCCCGAAGGGAGCCGACTCCAGACCTGGAGGCGGCACAACCGAAGCGGAGCAGCCGGGGGCTTCCACCAGAACAAACGCAATAGAGGGGATGTCGACACCCATGGGGTGGGTGTCGACACCCACGGCGGGATGCACCAGGATCGGAGCAGAGCATGGCGCGGACCCTCCAAAAGAGGGAGCAGGCGCCACGGGGCCCGAGCAGGAAGCGTCGCGAACAGGTGAAGTGCATGAGGCCACAGCCTTGGTGGGACCACCAGTGATGGCAGCCTCGACGCAAGCAGCATGAGGCACCAATAGGTGCTCCACAGCAACGCAAGGAGCAGACAATGCCTGGGGAGCCACTACAGAGACGGGGGCCGTGGAGAGGGGGTGGACGACACTATCCAAAGGAGTGAGCCCGTGAGCCTGGAGGATGGGCACTGCAGGGGGAAGCTCCAAGGAAGCCGTGCGCAGATGGGGAACAGCAGTAGAGGAGTCAACTCGATGGGGATGGGAGTTAGCCTCCATAGATGCACCATACAGTTCAGGAGCCGCAGCGTCAACATGCAGGGGGAGGACCCTTGAAGTGGCAACCAAGGTGGACGGTGCAGTCAATGTCACCGCAGGCATGGAGGCGATCGCGCCTTGCAAGCAAACTCCCTCCTCCCTCTATACAAAGGGGGCATGCAGGGGAGCTGAAGGGCAGGCCAGAGAAGATGGGCCAACAGGCAAGGGAGCCACTGCAGCAGCACCAGAGCCAGTGGCCAATAAAGGAGACTCCTGGGCAAGAAAGGCCTGGTGGGGAGCGGCAGCCGGCCCTAGTTCAGGGGAGGAACCAGGGGCGGTGGGCAAAGCCTCACCCATGTTGACGCTGCCAGCAGCTCGAGCGGGACGCCAGGCGGGACCATGAGGAAGAACGGCTGCCTTAGGAGCGGAGGGGGGAGGTGGCTGGGCCCGGCCACCAGCAATGGCGCTCCCAGCCCCACCCGACGTCGGGGAGGACTTCTTCTTACAGCCGTCCGCCAGATGGCCCAAGTGCGAGCAACGGCTACAAAACTGAAGTGGGTCGGGGTAGACGATAGCCTGCCACGATCCTCCACCTCCGATGCCAACCCATACCCTTGGTGGAAGGGGCTTGGAAATGTCGAGCAGGACACACACCCTGGCGGCATGTCCACGAAGCAGGCATGAGGTGTTACGGTCCACCTGCAGAACCGGTCCAAGGCTCCCGACGATGGAGCGGAGCATAGCGTCGTTGTAGAAGTTGACAGGGATGGCAGGAAGCTCAAGCCACACGGGGACTACTGGGGAGTCGGCGTTTGGCGAGAAGTCAATGGACCACGCGAAGAAGCGGAATGGCCTCCCGTGGATGAGCAGGGATTCCTTGAGGAGTACCTGCAAGAGGTCCTCCCGATTGTGGAACTGTACGAGGAGGTGGCGGTTGTCCAAGGCGCCGATGAGGAAGTCTTGCCTGAAAGAGAAGCGTTGGATGAGGTGGCTCCGGATGTCCTCAAAAGGGGGACGACCTCGCGGTGTTTTGGCAATGATGGCGTGCTGGAGAGGCTTGCAGGAGAGGTGAACTTCTTCGAGCGTGAAGAAGGCCACGGGTTCTCCACTGTCAGTGAAGGCTGGGGGGTGAACCTCTAAACCAAGAGAAGGTGGGGAGAAAGGCTGGGCAAGGATTTGAGCGAAAGAGGGGGTAGGGGCAACGGAGGGGGAGACGAGAGAGCTCGCTGGCAGACGGGCAACAGCCCAGGGAGACTTCGGCGGAGGTGGAGCTGGAGGGCGAACACCGGGAAGGCCAGGGCGAACATCACTGGAGCTAGGAGGAGGGGGCAGAACATGGGCCACGGAGGGTAAAGGAGGGGAGGGAGGCAGGGTGGCCACGGCTGACGCAGGAGGGGTAATGAGAGAGGCAGCGGGGGGGCAAGCAACAGCCAAAGGTCCCGGGTGACCAGCAGGAACAAGGGGGGGACAGGTGGGAGGGACGCCACCGGCAGGGGCAGCAGAGGGGGAGGCCGACGACGGCCGGACAGAAGCATGAAGGAGGGGGCCGACGGGAGAGACGCGCGAAACAGGGGGGCCTTGGAGCGAAAACAGAGTACCGTTTTCGCCCAAGGTCCCATCAAGGGGGAGGGTGGTGGGGCCCAGGGCAGGAGCAAAGGACGCCTTGACTGGTGGAGAAGTCAACCCGGAGGGGCCATCAGCGCCTGACGATGCAGCAGGAGCGCCTAGCGTGCTCAGGTAACCAAAGACGTGTCGACCGACAGTTGGGAGAGGAGCGGTGATGCCGACAGGTGACGACGATGCGTACGCAGGGCAGACATCCAACGGCGGAACTGAAGGTGCAAACGTCGTCGGAGAACCATCGGCGGTTGATGAAGCAGAGGCACCAGAGGGCACGTCGAGGGGTGAAGAAGTTGCGGGCAGGAGCGCCAGCGAGGAGGCACCGGATGGGAGGGGCTCAACTGGGGGACGGCGAGCGCCCGCAGGAGGCGACGAAGCAAAGGATGGAGGGGGTTGCGCATGGCCGACGGTCAAGCCAACAGGAGGAAGCGGCCCTCCATCCAGGCAGCCAGGGCCGAGAGCAGCGGCTGTCGTTGCAAGGGCAGAAGGGTAGCCTCCTGGGGGGGCACCACCACCGGCAGGAGAATCGCCAGAGCCACCCGTGGCGAACTCGACCAGGGCCGAGTGATGAGGACCAGCTAGGAGAACCGCCACAGCAGGGCCACCTACAGGGAGGACCACCGGCGGGACAGAACCTGGGGGGAAGGGGGGGCACGGCCCCCCCCCCCCCCCCCCACCGCCGGCCATCGCCGGAGAGCAGCAGCCACGGGAGAAAACAACCACGGGGGGGAAGTCACGCGAGAGAGGGGAACGGGAGTAGAGGTGCCAGGAAGAGAGAGAAGCACATGAGAGAGGGAACGGGAGTGGAGGTCGCTAACCTGTACGCACCTTTCCCGAGCGTCTCGACCACTCAGCAGGGAACTTCCCAGTTGGGGGATAGCTTGCCCGTCGCCTCCAGTGGTCGAGAGGCTTCGGCCTTCCTGAGGATGAAGTTCCCTGGTTGGAAACGTCTATCTCGGACTTTGGCGTTGTAGTATCGAGTGAGGCGGCGCTGGTACTCCATTGCCTGGACGTTCGCGATCTCTCGGAGTTCGCTTGTCAGGTCGAGGTTCTCGAGCAATTTTTGCCCGTTGGCCTCGGGTGAGAAGCTGATCACTCGGAGAGACGGATTGGCGATCTCCAACGGAACGACGGCTTCGGTGCCATATACCAACTGAAAGGGGCTTTCACCGGTTGTCGTCCTGGGGGTTGTTCGGTGTGACCATAGTACGCTAGGCAATTCCTCGAGCCAGCTACCCTTAGCCTTGCCGAGTCTGGTTTTTATGCCTTTCAAGATAGTCTTGTTGGCATTTTCAACCAGCCCGTTGGCCTGAGGGTGGGCGACCGAAGTGAAGTGGTTGCGGATATTTAGGTCGGCGCATCTGTCTCGGAAGTACCGAGAGTCGAATTGCCGACCGTTATCGCTTACTATCACTCGGGGGATGCCAAAGTGACAAATGATCGATTTCCAAAGGAAGCCCCAAATGACTGTCTCGGTGATCCTTGCCGTAGCCTCGGCCTCGATCCACTTGGTGAAGTAGTCGATGGCGACGATGATGAACTTCTTCTGGGACTGGGCCATTGGGAATGGCCCAAGGATATCGATTCCCCACCGAGCGAAAGGGTAAGGCTCGGCTAGGGTGACAAGTTCCGTAGCCGGCTGATGGACCAAGTGGTCGAACCGCTGGCATCGGTCGCACTGTTGAACATAGGCTGAGCAGTCGCGCTGTAGGGTGGGCCACCAGTACCCCTGTCGTAACAGGATTCTGGCCAGTGACCGTGCCCCTGAGTGCGCTCCGCACAGGCCTTCATGAATCTCTTGGATGGCTCGGCCTGCCTCGTCGGGACCGAGGCACTTCAGGAGGGGACCGGAGAACGATCTTCGGTAGAGGGCGTTGTCGAGGACGACGAAGCACCGAGCTTGATACTTCATTCGGCGGGCTTCTCGAGGGTCGGAGGGCTCTCGGGAGTCTTGTAGCCAGGACAGGTAGGGAGAGCGCCAGTCACTTGTGGTGGCCGAGTCAACAGTGAGGAGCTCCGTGTCGATGCTCGGGCGCTCTAGCTCTTCTAGGAGGACCGATCGTGTACCTTCCGAGTCTAGGGAGGAGGCCAATCGAGAGAGGGCGTCCGCCCGGGAGTTTTGCTCCCGAGCTAGTCGGACTACCTCAAATCCCTCGAACTGTCGGGCCAGGCTCCGGACCAACTGAAGGTATTTGATCATGGGTACCTCCCGAGCCTCATACTCGCCATTGACCTGACCTGCGACAAGTTGAGAGTCGGTGTGGAACCTGACTCGCTCGACCCCCAGCCGTCGGGCCATGCGTGCTCCCGAGATAAGGGCCTCGTACTCGGAAGCGTTGTTGGACGCCTGAAAGTTGAATCTTAAGGCGTACTGTAGCTCTATCCATTCGGGGGACCTTAGGAGGATCCCCGCACCACTGCCTGCCAAATTGGACGATCCGTCGATGAACAGTTCCCAGGCTGGCCCGGTTGTGGTCGGAGGCCTGTCCTCGGCAGGGATGGTGCTTTCGGCAATGAAGTCGGCGAGCGCTTGGCCTTTGATTGCTGATCGCGGCCGATACGAGATGTCGTAGGCCCCGAGCATGATGGCCCATTTGATGAGTCGCTCCGAGGCCTCAGGGTGGGTCAGAATCTTCTTCAGCGGCTCGCCGGTTAGCACGGTGATGGGGTGCCCCTGGAAGTAGGGGCGGAGGCGCCTCGCGGAGGTGACCAACGCTAGCACGAGTTTCTCGGTTGCGGGGTACCTCCGTTCGGCCCCACTGAGCACCTTGCTGGTGTAGTATACCGGTCTTTCGATTCCCGAGGCATTTCTGACTAGGACCGAGCTGACCGTGGATGGCGTCGTCGAGAGGTAGAGCAGCAAGACCTCGCCTAGGACGGGCTTGGAGAGCACAGGTGGCGAGGCCAAGAATTCCTTAAGCTCAGCGAATGCTGTCTGGCATTCCTCATCCCATGCGAACGTAGCAGATGCTAGCTTGGGCCCCCTCATCAATTTGAAGAAGGGCAAGCATCGTTCGGCCGCACGGGACAGGAAACGGCTGAGAGCGGCGACACGCCCCGTCAGACGCTGGACGTCTTTAAGGCACGTGGGCGGACGCATGTTCAGGATGGCCTGGACTTTGTCGGGGTTGGCCTCGATCCCGCGCTGAGTGACTAGAAAACCCAGGAACTTCCCGGATTTTACTCCAAAGGTGAACTTGGCGGGGTTGAGCTTCATGTTGTACTTCAGGAGGGTGCCGAAGGTTTCAGCAAGGTCGGCGAAGTGGTCTTGGGCCTTGGTGGTCTTGACGAGCATGTCATCGATGTAAGCCTCGACGTTCCGGCCTAGCTGTCCCTCGAACACGTGGTTTACCAGCCGCTGATATGTGGCTCCGGCGTTCTTTAACCCGAAGGGCATCCGTGTGTAGTAGTATACGCCACAGTCAGTGATGAAGGCTGTCTTCTCGACGTCTTCTGGATTCATTCTGATCTGGTGATAACCTGAATAGGCATCCAGGAAACTGAGTATCTCGTTGCCCGAGGTTGAATCAACCAATTGGTCGATGCTCGGTAGCGGATAGCAGTCCTTGGGGTAGCCTTATTCAGATCGGTGAAGTCCACGCACATTCGCCACTTGCCTGTGGTTTTTGGCACCAGGACGACATTGGCTAGCCACGTAGGGTACAGGACTGGCCTGAAGAGGCCTGTCTCTTGTCCCTTGGTGACCTGCGCCTTGATGACCGCCTGCTTCTCGGGTGCATGCTTTCTTCTCCGTTGCTGTACGGGCCTGACGGTGGGGTCGAGGCTGAGCTTGTGCATCACGGTCTCCCCTGGTATGCCAGGGAGTTGATCATCGGCCCAAGCGAAGACTTGAGCGTACTCAGAAAGAAATTTCTTGTATTGCTGCTGTTCCTTGGATGATAGGTCGGCTCCGATCCTTACTCCGAGGGCCGGGTCATCGTTTAGGAATACCGTTAGCAATTCACCACCGGGCTCGGCGGTTACGGTCTTCCCTTCGATTCCCTTGGGGCCCTTATCCCCTCCGTCCGACCTTGAGGCTTCCACCGAGATGTTGTAGCACCTTCTAGCCGTGGCCTGGTTACCTCGGTCTTCCCCCAACCCGTTTTTGGTAGGAAACTTCATTTTTTGGTGATAGGTAGATGGTACAGCCTTTATTCGGCTGAGAATTTTCCGGCCGAAAATGGCGTTGTACGCTATCATACCCTTGATCACTATGAAGTCCACCATGACCGTAACGGTTTTGGGCGGGGTGCCGATGGTGACCGGCAGGCTTAGGGCTCCCTCGGGGTAGGTGGCCAGGCCGTTAAACCCGCAAAGGGGGGTTCGGATCGGGCGGAGCTTGGATGGGTCTTCCCCCATCTTAAGGAAACAGTCATAAGATAATACATCAGGGGCGCTTCCATTGTCAATCAGAATCCTATCGACGTTACAATGGTTTATTGTGGCCGAGATGATGAGGGCATCATCATGTGGGGTGCTTAGCCCTTCCAGGTCTTGGTCGGAGAAGACTATGACCTGGGGCTCCCTCGGCGGGCCCCCAAAGGGCTCTGAGACCCGGTTGGCCCGCTCGGCATGGCGCTTCTTCCTCGGCTAGTGTCGCCGCCCGATGCCGTTCCTCCGGAGATGACGTTGATGTGGACCCCTCGGGGGGCATTGTCGATCTCCTCAGCGGCGTCTTTGTCTTCCTTGTGCCCAGCTGTGAACCGGGCCAGGTGCCCCTGACGGATGAGGCGTTCGATCTCGTCCTGGAGCTGGTGACAGTCGCCGGTGTGGTGCCCGTGGTCACCGTGGAACAGGCAATGTCTGTCGCGCTTGCGGTTCTTCGACCTCATTGGTTCGGGCTGGCGGAGGAGTCCCGAGTCTTTGATGTCTTCATAGATCTCGTAGACTGGCGTGGTCAACGGGGTGTACCGCTCATACCTCCGTTTGTGCTCTCCTTCCCGATCACGCTTCTTGCCCGAGCCAGGGTTTGACTCGGGGGCCCGCTTCTTGTCCCCCTCCCGACCCGAGCCGGTTGTGTCTCGGTAGGCGCTGAGTACTTCTTCGCACTCGGCGTGGCGCAGTGCCAGAGTCACTAGCTCGGCAAGGGTCGAGGGAGGGTGGAGGACCAGTTCGCGGCGGAGATTTTCGTCCCGGGTGCCCCTAGTCAGAGCGGTCGTGACTGAGGCCACATCCAGGCGGGGAATCCTGAGGGCTTCCAATTTAAATCAGTGGACGTAAGCCCGGAGCCTTTCCCCTTGTGCCTGTTTGAGGGCCAGGAGCCCCGCTACTGACCTCGGGGGGGCGCTTCCGGCGAAGCTCTCCTTGAAGACTCGCCCGAATTGCCTGAAGTCCCGGATGGACCCAGGGGCGAGGGCCCGGAACCACGCCTGAGCGCCTTGGACCAGGGTGGCCGCAAAGGCTCGGCATTTAATAGGATCCGGTGTTCCATGCAGAGTCACCAGGGATTCGAAGCTGTCGTAGTGGTCGGCTGGGTCGCCCTGGCCATCATAGAGCTTGAAGGTAGGAATGGAGGTTCTGGGAGATACCTCTGCCTTCAAGATGTGCTCAGAGAAAGGGGATTTCTCCTCATCCTCCGGGAGGGAGGTCTTCTGCAGGGCGCGGAGGGCGCGCTCTTGCTCTGCGAAGCGTCATTTGAAATCCCTCAGTCTAAGGGATAGTTCCGGCTGCGGTCGCGCCGTGGGGCTGGGGGGAGCGTCGTGGCGATTCTCAGGACCGCCGGCACTCGGGCGTGGAGGCCTCGCCCCCTGTTTCCCTCTCCTGGGCGTAGAGGAAGCCTCTTGCTCCGGGGGTGGAGCTTGCGAGGGTCCTCCCGCGTTGTTGCGGATCAGCTGCTGACTGCGGAGGGTGAAGCGACCTCCAGCGGTATGCTGGGACGCACTTCGACGGGGGGGGGGCTCCCGGACGGGGCGTGAGACCTGGCATCCCTTGCCGCCTGGGCCCTCATGAGCTCCACGAGGACGTCAAGCTTCTTATTGAGGGCCTGGAAGATCTCGTCGCTGCCGTTGGGGGCTACCCCCGTCGCCGTCGGAGGGGGCGGCGGCCCGTTGGTGGGGACGCTGGTGTTGGAGGGAGGGTTCTGTGAGGCCCTAGAGGGGTCATCTCCCGCCGCCACCACGGCCTTACCCTTCTCGATGGTGGATCTCCTCCCTGAGCTTCTTCTCACCATCTTGGCTCTTCGTGCGTTTCCCACAGACGGCGCCAGATGAAGAGGCGAAATCTCGCGCTGTGTCCTGAGCGGGCCATGGATCACCAGAAGATGAGACTGCAAGACAGGAAAACGTATCAGAGGGCCCAGGGGATCTCCCTGGGGCAAAACCCTCCGATGGCTAAGTCAGTAGAGCTGCGGTGGAAGTAATGAGGGGAGGAGGAAAGCTGGTGCGCGAGACTCCTTTCCACCAAAAAAGGGGGGTGAAGCGGATTGCTCAGGAGTTTTTTTCCCTTTCTTTCTTAACAGAGGGTAGCCCTGGCTTAAGTAGTATACCGCCTTCAAGAGTCCTGTAAGCTGAGGGGTGTCCGGCGGGAGTTACGTCATCAACGTGGGCTTTCATGGCCCTTATCGTGGGGACGTTATCGCCTTGAAGCCTGGCGGCTTCTTGATTCCCCTGTCCGTTGGGGACTCTTAACGGCATCACGAACGGCTAGTGTCTGGTCCGGCCGAGCTACTGAAACGCCAGCCCTGTCCGGGCGATGAGCATAGCTCGGAAAAAGGGGGGGTCGGATAGGTCGGCTGGCGCCTGTCTCTCCCGAGCGGGGAGACGGCTTAGACCGGACCCTCCTTGTGACCTGACCATCACTCGGGCCCTCCGAGCCTAGGGGCCGCCGGGGAGAGTTGGTTCCTCGAGTGTTTGTTCATTGGGCTTTCCTTTCCTGAGTGGGCCCTGTGGGCTATCACTCGGGTGAGCTTGCCTCCTTGGACCCTGTTGGGTCTTGTTGGGCTGATCTTTGGGTGGGCTACAGAAATCCCCCTCTCCAGGTATTAAAGGCGGGCGCGCCGGTTATGGTATTACAAGGGGGCGCGCCGAATAAGGGAGCACAAGGGGGGCACGCCGGATTAGCCAGGAACAGGAGGGCGCGCTGGATTGAGGCTCAAGGGTGCACACTATTCATTTCAAGAGTTTGAAGATGGTTTTGAGTGTAATGTTATTCCGACGCGGGGGGGGGGGGGGGGGGTAGCGCGCCGGATTAGCCCACGCCGGATTAAGAGCGCGCCGGAATAGCTTCTATGAGGTAGACTTTCATTCTCTTTGATTCTTTTCTCGTTTCTTCAACGCCGGATTAAGAGCGCGCCGGAATAGCTTCTATGAGGTAGACTTTCATTCTCTTTGATTCTTTTCTCGTTTCTTCAACCTGCAGATTGATCAAATGGATGGATTGTTTATTCGGTTGACACTTTAAATCAATAGAGTGCTTCTGATCATTTGTTGAGGTGAACGAGTATGTGTATTTGGATGTTTTACTTGAAGGGTTTATTATGCAGGGACTCAGAGATTCAGGTTGATTCAGGGGCTTCAAACATACGTTGTTCTTACTCCCAGAGAGCTTAGCTTGTTCGTCTGTTCTTATGTGTTCTTCATCTGGCAAAATTTGGGCAGCATCTCCCCCGGACTAAGGTCTTGCCAGAGAAAAAAGGAGGAACACCAAACGGATTGATCCGGGGTGAACCTCAAAACTCGGAGTGAGGCCTCCGTTAACCCGTAAGCGCTTGTGGAGGCTCGGGGACTAGCCTTCAAGAGCTCCTGCAGCTCACAGGTGATGATCTCGTAAGCGGGACGGATGTGCGCCATAAGAGGCTATGAGTGTGCATCCCTTCGACGGGTTCCTTAGAAGGCCATACCATGGAGAGGAAGGCTTCAAGGACCCTGGATGAGCAGGAGATGAGAGAGGGAAGGTAGAGGCTAACAAACAAAAACAATAACATGTAGTGCAAAAGCCTTTCTTTCTTTTTGTTCATCCACGAAGGAAGGGAGGTTAAATACATAAGGGGATCTACCCCAGAGCGAGGGAAAATACATCGGAGAAAAGAGAAAGATACATCGGTGGGGGAGGGGGAAAGGGCACAAGCTTCCCCCCCTCCGAACTCACCTTCCTTCTCTCACACACTCTCTCTTCTTCTTCACCTTGTCGGCGCAGGGGGACAGGGACTCCTTCCTCTCTTCTCTCAGCCAGCCTTCAGCCGAGCGAACTAGCCTCTCTTCCTCCGGTGGAGTGTGCCTCCCTTTTATAAGAGTCAGGATGGGAGCGGTCCTCCCTTCTTTTCTTCTTCACCTTCTCCTGCTCGAAGATCTTGAGTGGCCTGCGGGTAGGGGAGGCAATAGAGTAGGAGAGTTACCTCCACGGGATTGGCCGACGGTGACCAAGGGAGAAGCGACGTTCGGTGCGGAGCTCGAAGCCCTCCATTCCTGGGAGCTGGAGGGGCTCAGGGGGTTGCACGTCGGTCAGGAGCAGGTTGCTCACCCACTTCAGGTAAGTTCCTTCTGTTTACACCCAAAAATAGGGGATCAGATGTAGGATGGGACGCCTCGTATGTAAAACGGCGCGGGGTTGTGCGCGCCGGATTAGAGCTTTGCAAGAGGCGTGCCGGGTATGCCAAGTAAAGGTAGCGCGCCGTATTAAGGCAATAGCAAGGGCAAATGGGAAATGGGGCGCACCGGTTTTAGGGGCGCCGGATTAGGATGTTGAAGGGGCGCGCCGGTTTAGAGTGCGCCGGTTTAAGGCCCTTCCGCGCCGTTTTAAGCATCAAATGGATTCTTTTCAAAGTCGCAGCCATTTATTCGAATGTTGGCATTCCCGGAATGTTCTAGTTGCAATGTATGGCCTCCATAATATTCCATTTGCAGCCTTTGGGGCTCAGTCCCAGACTTTGTGTGACTTTCGGTGCATGCCAAGACTGTGTCGGAGTTCCCGACTTTTCTTTGATTCTGCTCTTGACATGGCCGGTCGGAGAGTTGTAGCCGTATCTTCCGCCTGCGGGGGCTTCCTTAACGGGTAGCGGACCACTAAGCGAGTTCTCATCTTGATCGGGCGAGGCATGAGGTTTATTCGGCGTTTCCATCTTTGGCTTGCTCTCGAGTGTCGAGACGTGCATGCCGTATGATCCTCATCGACATTTTTCGACGTCCATAGCGCCCACAATCACAAACTTTGACAATGAGAAAATCTATTGGAATCTGAAACAACAATGGATCAATCAACATGGGAGGTGAACGGGGTATAAAATCCATCTTTTGGAAAAGAGATATCAGGCATGAAGGAGACCAAGTAAAAACAACATATGAGCTCCCCCTTTCCCACAAACGTCGAGCTGGCTTCCCTCGTGAGCACTCCATAATCTGCACCTCCTGGTTTCTCGGGCAATCTTCTTCATGAAACAACTTTATAAAAGCCTCACAGAAATCCAGCATATCCTCAATGAGCCCCTTTGGCAGTGGCGGACTAGAAACTGTGTAAGCAACATCTTCCTTTTCAACCTGGCTTGGCGGGACCTTCAAGGTGCCTGGTTGCAGCGGACCACTTACAAAATGCTGGCGGTAATCCCAAGTTAATGGCAGTGCGTCTCCCAGGATTGATAGTGGTGACCATCGATAGCCCAGGCCTCTTTTACTCATTTTTTAACCCCTTGGGACCGGCTTGGTCCGCCCCTGCAACTGAGCGCCAAGACCTCTTCCTGGCTGATAGCCTAATTTCAGTATGATGTTCCAGCCTTTGTGGTCCCTTATTTTGGGCTTCATCCTGACATTGACTTGCGCGACGGCTAGCTTGCGTTGTGCGTAGGCCCATGGAAAGTTGAGATCTAACATGGAGATAATAGGCCTATTGCTAGGCCACAGTGTTGGCAAGATCTTGTCAGAGATGGCTTCCACTGACTGGACTGTGGAGATGCTTTTAACCTTCACCACCCGCCCCTGAAATGGGAATTTGAGGCATTGGTGAGTGGTGGACGGTATGACACTAAGATTGTCAATCCATGGGCGACCCAAGATGGCCTTGAACATGGGATCAATATCCAACACATAGAATTCAATGGGCATTGTCAATGGCCCGAGTTCAGCTTGCACGGTGACTACCCCATGACATGCCCTTCTTGAGTTATCATAAGCTGCAATAGTGGTGGGGGTGGGCCTTAGCAGGTCTTCTGAAATGTTGCAGGCTCGCAGGGTGCTCAACGGACAAACATTAATGGATGCCCTAGTGTCAACCAAAGTCGCATCAATACTGACTTTATTCAAAGTGATAGAAATGCAAAGTGGCATCTGGCGAGCCTCGGGGGGTGCTAGCTCAGTCTCAGAGAATGTAATAGTCGTCCCTTTAGACACCGTGGCCAGAGTAGATGGTAGGCTATCAACAGCCATGTCTTCATTAACTAGGACCTTCTGGAGAAAGTCTCGCAGAGCATCTTGACGGAGCGTGGACCGCTTGATTAATTATAGAACTGATATCTTTGCGGGCATCCAGTCCAAATGGTGGTGCAAATCATACCGAGTGCCTGGCAACGGATCCGCCTCTTGTTGATCAGCAGCCTACTGCTGAAACTGAGAATTGGGTGCAGATGCACCAGTGGTAGGGTAACTCCAATGGAACATACGCCCGCTCATAAGGGCGACGTTCTGGGCCAGCACGTGATCGGATGAGCCCATGGTAGGTGGATTAATTGGCCCAATGGAGTGGATAAGAGGCACGGGGGTAGGTGTGGTGATAGCAACGGGGGTGACGGGGGTAGTGGAGGTGTTAACGGGTCCTGTCGGGAGGATAACGGGTGGAGGATTGGATGGCGGGGCAGCAACAACAGGCGGAACATGTACCTGCGGGGAAGCGAGAACGGGTGACATAATGGGAGAGGTGAATGGTAGGATGAGGGGTTTGTGGGGAGCAGCAGGTGTGGTTGGTGTAGCGGTGGCGGCCTGATGGTTGTGCGGAAGGATGATAGGTGTGGGAGGCTGAGGTGAGGGAAAGGAATTATGGCGGTAGGTGTGATGGAGGGCCATAAGCTGCTGGACAGATGACTCATCATCATAAGACCATCTGGTGTTGGGTACCGGACGTTGGATGAGGTTTATTTGAGCCGGTGCTGGCGGTGGAGGATTCGGAGCGGGCGGATGGTTCGGCATGGGGTTTTGGTGGATCCCCAGATGTTGCGTAGGCCACTGTGGTGGCTGTGGTGCCGGCTGCTGCAGTCTTTGTGCTTGTTTTCTTCTCTCATTGATCTCTGTAATCACCTTGTGCATCTCGGCCCAGTCAATACACTGCCCCTCATGCAAATCATACACAAAATCTCTAAACTGGAAACAACTCTCAATCGTGTGCTCGGGCTGCCGGTGGAATATGCAGTATCTGGATTGGTCCACGGCCAGGTTCCAATTAGGCCGTTCCGGAGGAAGCTGTAGTGCACCAACGGACATAAGAGCTAAAAAAATGTCTGGGAGGGTTTCGGGTAAAGGCGGGTATTGAGCCCTCTTCGAACCCGGGCGCCTTGGTGCATAGCCGTTGGGAGGTGGAATGTTATGGTATTGGGGTGGCTGTTGTAACAGTTGTGGCACGGGAAAAGTTGGCTGGGGTGCGGGAAAAGTTGGCTGGGCATTTTGTGGAGCGGAAAACTGAGGATTGCGGGGAGGCTGTTGGAAGCGAGGCGGAGCGGATTGGCTAGGGAACGGGAAGTTGACGGCTTGCACTTGTTCATTTGTTTGGACTCCTTCGGTGATAGGCCCTTGGGCTTTCTTAGTGTGTTTAGGCTTTTGGGCTTCAAATAGGTTATGGATGGGGGAGTCCTTGAACTGGGTCCGAATAAACCTGGCCCGGCTATAGAGTTGGTGCATATTGGTGATGTCGTTCATCGCTAAAATGTTGCGGAAGGTGAGTGTGGCATTGGAAATAAGCAGCTTAACCTTCTCTTCCTATGGAAGATTATCGGGCACACGGGCAGCCATCTGCCTCCATCGGTCAGCATAAACAGCAAAATCCTCATCCGACTTCATCTTCTCAGCCACGAGGTCGGTGAAGGAATACTCCGGGCCAACCCGGTCTTGAAATCTTTGGATGAACTTCTCTTTTACGACGTCGAAGCTCTCAGCGTCCTCTAATGGCAAAGCATAGAACCATTCCAGGGCTACCCCGTCCAATGAGCGGCGGAACAGATACGCCATGAGGCGATCATCATGCTGATACTACGCCGACTCATACACAAAGTCCCTCACATGAACATACGAGTTGCTATTCCCATCATATCGGCGGTACGTGGGGAGCTCGGATGGAGGGGGGAAGCAGATGTTATGGAAGTTAGGAACTGGAACGTCAGCAAAGGATTGTAGGCCAACCTGCTTTTGAAGAAAGTCGAGTTATTGTTGCATGGAGGCCTACTTATCAAGCAACTCTTGCTCACGGGACGGAGTAGGCGGACCAAAAGGAGTGGGCCCGGAGTGAGGAGCCAAAGGATAAGCAGATAGAGGGGGAGGCCCATAAGAAGGATATTGGGCTGAGGAAGGGCCCATATCCATGTAAGCTAAGTGGGCCATCCCGGCTTGAGTACGCAAGAAGTCCGCCGGACCTACAAGGGCATGCGACGCTGAAGGAGCGGGCCTATAAGGATCAACCTGTGGGAAGGAAGGGAGCCCGACCTTCTCCTTATCAAGGATTTGAGGGACCGAATTGGAAGATTGACCGGCCTCTAGATTGGAAAATTGAAGGATCTTGGGTTGGACTGGGGTGAGATCAATGGCTGTAGGAGGGATCCCGGACATAGTAGCCGGGGGCTGAGAGACAAGAGGAGCAGATGAGCCCTGAAGGGCAGTGAAAGATGGGGTGCCCGACCCCTGCAAGGTACCGTAAAGGGCCTGAAGTTGGGCCGGATCCAATTGGGCCATCATTTGTAAGATATGAGCGGCCGAGGGATTGACAGAAGGATTGGGAAGAGATGACTGACTGCCCTCAACCTGAGCCAAAGGTAGAGGAGGGGTGGACCCCTCTCCAGCCTGGAGAGACGTGACCCTGGACGGGTCCTCCAAGAGTCCCTGAGGAAGGGAGTCCTCGTGGGCATGGGAGAAATCATAAGATGACATGGTGGATTCGAAAAAAGGATTAAGATAGGAGATGGTGAAGGAATTTCCCCTAGGAGAAGACTCCATAGACCTGAAGCAACCCCACATGCAACGTGGCACCTAAAGATTAAAAGAAACAACAAGGACTAATATACACCCAACACAAAATGACAAAAGGGATGCACACATAAAAGAAAGAGAAGACAACCAAGGCCAACCAAGTTATGATGATAGGTTCCTAATAAGGATGAGATAAGGACGAGAAAGAGAAGACAACCAAGGCCAGCCAAGTTATGCACACATAAAAGAAAGAGAAGACAAAAGGGATGCACACATAAAAGAAAGAGAAGACAACCAACACATAAATGGATATTCACTTAGTCTCTCCTTTATAAGAACCTTAGTGTTTTAATTAAACCAATGTTCGCTCCAACAATAGGTTCCTAATAAGGACGGATTATGACAACTTGGTTGACACTAGGTTTGAACTCTCTCACAAATGCAACCTAGGCACGGGGTGGTGAAGGTACAACCGGCCCGGCGTCCGTGTGGGAATCCACGGCTCATGGGGACTTATGGAGGTCTCGGATGTGATCACCTAGTCGACTCCAAAGAATATGGAGGCGAGATGATCACACACCAAGGTTGGAATACAACTACGAGATGAAATGGATGATCCTATGTGCACCAGAGTGTATGCAATTTCCCGCCTAAAACTTGCAAACAATATGCAATCAATAATACAAGTATGAACAGTAAACAGGGAGGAGACGAGATAGCACCCAGAAACAATAAGAATCAATAGAAAATGTAGAATAACAGTAATCCTCGGGATGCGTACCTATACTAAAGTGGCGGTCTCCGTATGACAGCTAAAGAGATAAGACAGTCCAGGGAAGACCGCTTTATGATAGAAACGGTCTGGAGGAGACCGCTATCAATTAGGGAGCAGAAACAACATAAAAATGAAACGGGAAATCTGAATAAAACACAGGGAGGACTAAGGAACACAAATAGAAACAGGTCAAATAGCACTCAACACGATTGGCACTAGGCGTCCCACCGTGTTCGCTAAAAAACTAGAGTGTAGATGGATGAATGTGCCACTCCCAAGATGAACAATGGAATAAAATCTAAAGCATGTGGATATATCATCTCAAATATGAACAACAGAGCAGTAAGAAAGCTAAACTAACACACGCCGTGGGCGTGGAGCAACGAGGGAAATAAAACACACGCCGTGGGTGTGGAGCAATGAAAAGGAAAAGTAACAAGTAACTAATGAAGAGGCGATGAATACCCAAAATACAAGATCGTGATCGCCACCAAAGTATGCAATGTAGAAAAAGAACCACACTACGTACCTTGGAAAAGAGCCGAGTGATGGCACACTTGCGAGCGGGAGAAACAACCCAGGTGTAGAGATGAAGGCAGTCCTCGATAGGCCACTAAACGAATAAGACGGCCTCTGGGTGGCCGCTACTGAAAGCAGAGAAGAAGCCCGTCACGTGAACAGAAATGATCTTCATGATGGCCACTAAACCCATAAACGATCAGCGTATGACCATAATTATCACCCAGATAGTAAGTGTGAGAACTTGATCCTCCCTCCCTTCAAGCCGGCCAGAGGAGAAGGGCCTCGTGTGGTAAGTACTGTGAACCTGCAAAAGAGTATAGAACACAAAAATAACAACCCAATTAGCCCCAATAAAGTGTAATATCCATAAAACTACTATGATCAATATGCATAAAAGGAAGGGCCAATACTTGGGAGTTGGTGGTTTTTTAACCCTTGTGGGGCGTGGAAATAACAGGAGGGTGTGTATGAATGTGCTATGAATGCAAAAGAATGTGGAAGAAGAAGAAGAATTGATGCTATGATAACTGAAAAATTGAACAAAAGCAAGATGAAAGAAGACGCAAAACATAAATAGAACCGACTACTCCCTAAACCAGAGGACTTAAGGACGAAGAAAACCGGCTCTCCCTGGTTGAGACTCGCTCCAGAATTCGGCAGCACCTCGTCGCGAGCTCTAAAAATCTCCTCCTCAAGCCATGAAGTCAAGGGTTCTTTTTATAGACCCCCAAAACCCTAGCTCGACTTAGAGGGATAATAGCAAGAAAATAGGCCTGGAACTTGATAAATCTCGGAGATAATACTCCCCTCTATCCATAGAATCGATCAGAAGCTTCTGAGGATTGAAATCCAGTGAGAAAATGCCGAATCAAGGACTCTGTTTGATCACGGATGGAGAGAGAAAAACCCAGGCGAAGTAGGACTCTCGGTCTAAATGGCGGTCTCGCGATAGACCGCCACCCTCAAATAACGGTCTATCACGTGACTGCCATTCAGTTGGGCGTTGGAAAAAAAATAAAAATAGGATAAATATGCATATTTATCATGAGACTAAGCCTTATCTTGGCCCATTAAGCCCAAATCAGGACATGTGTGAGAAAATGAGCCCAACCAGGGAGATAAACACATAAAAATAGGCCCAAAACTGGCCAAAAAAGGACACAATAAGCAGTGACTAACTTGGGATATCATAAATAAAGATAGGGAAATGACACAACTCATCGGCATAAAACGGGTGTCAATAGCAGCTTCATCAGAAATAGGCGCCTTGCCCTTATCAGGCGCTCTCCCCTCCGGAAAGAGCGCAGGCGGGACGACTACGAGCTCCGTCCCTGACAGCGACAGACGAGGAACCTCGGGCTGCGGCAGTGGCAAAGCAGGAACCTCGGATTGCGACGATGGTGGAGTAGGACTTCGGACCGTAGCAGGTCCCCTCTTCCTCTTCCCCTAGCAATGCAGGTTGTCCAACGTCGCTAACTCTCCCAGGTTTGCCTGGACGCGCCCACCGCTAGGCATAGCGGAGTCTACTTCAGCGACGCTCGCAACTTCCTCGGAGATGTCCCTCCGAGCACTTGACTTGCCACTGAACGTGGGAGCCACAGAGGAACCCTCTGCTGGAAGAGCAACGGGAAGCAGATATGGTAGACGCCCCGATGCTAGAGTGATGGCCGCCTGGGGAGCGGCGACGGTCACCTGATTAGTGCCTGATTCTATATGGTCAGTAGGAGCAGGAGCGCGCTGTGACAATCCTACCGTCTCATACCGCAACTCAAATGACTCCCGCGCCCCTGCAAGACAGTGATAGGTCCCACGGAGTGCAATCCGATCTAGAAGGGGGGGTTAAATAGTTCCTATTAATAACTTTGGCCTATTTAAATCTTGACTCCTAAAAACATAGACCACTCCTATAAGGTCAATGAATCACATAATCACACAGTGCAGCGAAATAGATAGGAATGGAACAAGTAATAACATTAAACCCAATGCCCAGTTCAGATAGGTCGACACTCCCAGCGGGCAGGTCAACACTTCTTCAGCAGGATCCAGCTATGAGATGAGCTGGGGTCTGCTGTTCAGGGTAGTGAGGTCAACACCTCTAACACATTAGGGCAACACAAGTCGACTCTTTACTGAATAGAGGTTGACACTTCTTTAAACACATTTGTGATCTTAGAGAGGTATGAGCCTTGGAGTGCAGAGATCATGAAGCACTACACTAGAACATGAGATGGCTTGCAACAAGCATGAGTGTGTGTATGCTATGTTGGTCACTCAGAGTGCATATGTGTGTGAATGTAGTGGTGATCAACCAAGGTGTATGCGAGTCTAAGCAAGGGAATCTCTTAGCAAGACTTTTATCTTGACGCCTGTATGCAAGGTTGCAGCAGGCCGCCCAAATGATGTAGTCAAAGTTCTAAGGCCAATTAAAGCATAGATGAAACAGAAGGAGCAAATAAGAGTGCTTGTGTGTGCAAATGAGATAACCAAGATTAGGAGCACACGAACCTGTGAAATAGGGATAGAGGATGTGGAACAAGTTCACAATGTATACAACCCACAACACAAGGATTTTAAGGTGGTTGGGTTGTTAGCCCATGTCACGTCCCGAGCGAGGAAGATTACCCGGAGGCGTGATGCGTCTATATAGATCGTGTCAATCATGTAAATATCAGTGTGCGCAAATAACTAAGATTTAACTTGAAATTAATACAAATAGTACGAGCTGACAATTGTCACCACTAATCAAAGGACAAATACATACGTTCCCAGAGTCCAACGACTGGGCTTCAAACCTTGAGCAGTTCTAATCAAGTGGACTAATACAAGTGACATAGATGAACTGATACAACTGACATAAGTGGACTAATACAATAACACAAATGACATGACAATTTGATAACTTCACTCTAACACTCATCACTCAGTCTCATTCCCTTCCGAGTGTTGGTTCACATCCAAATTACCTGAAAATATTAGAAAACAACTAGATGAGCGAATCGCTCAGTAGGGTTTACATCTCAAGATTTAACATACTTTAAGTGGTTTACAAGTTCAATTAATGTAGGTAAATCTATGCATGTAGACAAGTAGACGTCAAGGATTGTAAAATCGATAATAGCAGTATAGGAAAAAAATAAGTGTGAGTATGTAGATTTCAACTTCAATACAGCAATAGCAAGAGATATCAAGCAAGTAGGAGCTGGAATTAACAACAATTTTTCTAGGAAGGTAAGAACTCATGTCAAGCAAGCCATAGTAAGCAACGTAATTTCAAGTGCGTATAACTGGAATTGGCTATTTATCAATTTCATTCAAGCAAATACTTTTACCCTTCTGCGGGCTTCAAGTCAATCAATCAAGTAATATCACGTGAATGAGTGGAATGTCTAAAGTCTAGCAAGCAAGTACTCCGGTGCAATGCCAAACACCGTGGTCAATAAACTCCCATGGGTACAAGTACCTTCGGGTGCTGCTCCCAGGACCAGACTGGGCCCTATATGCACGGCATTAGTCATGTTTGTCGACATCCACTCTTATTATAGCCAATATGAGATTTCCAAGGATTGAACATGTAGGATTTATAAGGTGGATTTTATAGAATGGAATCCAAGGGCGTACTGTTATGTAGGGACGAACTAGGAGTAAAACCAGTAACGTTTGATACACGGAAAAATTGGTGAGATTGGTGCCTTATAGGCTTCCGGACATATTCAAAAATGACATCCTCACAGAGGTATGCCTCTTCTGTGAACTATACAGGTTTAAAGAACCTTGTCAGGGGTTAAGTGGCACCTCTCAAGGCTGCCATGTCAAGCTTTAGCTTTTCTTATAAAAATTTTAACATGGTCGTTTGTTTCATGCCTTAGTTTCCTTGATATAAATTTTTTAACATGGTGGTTCAAGTGTTTAACGGAACATGGTCATTTGTTTCATGCTTTAGTTTCCCTGATATAAAATTTTAACATGGTGGTTCAAGTGTTTAACAGAACATGGTCATTTGTTTCATGCTTTAATTTTTTTGATATATATATATATATATATTAAACATGGTGGTTCAAGCGTTTAACAGAACATGACATAATGATACGTCATTTACTAAAGCATGATCTGTAGTAAATCTGGTGTAGTTATTCAGCGTAAAACAGGTCGGTAAAGTAAGTAACATGGAGGTTTAGCCTAACAGGTAATTAGATTAGGCTAACAGATTTACCAGTTATGCTAACAGATTATTTAACAGATTAGCTAATAGATTACATAAAAATATATGATAAAGCTAATAGATTGATAAAGCTAATAGATTACGTAAAAAGCTAATACATCATGTGATTAGATTAGGTAATCTAATTGATTAGCTAACATATTCTAACAGATTAGCTAACCTTTACTTGATCTATGTGAAAGTATGATAGAAATTGATGTAAACATGATTTATCGCATGGAACATCGCATGGAGATGAGCTAATACTATTTTTTTCTAGATTAGCTACCTTAGATTAGCTAGTATTTGGTTAAAAGCCTGAGAACACCTACCTTTCTGAGATGACCACTAGGTATAAACAAAAGAAAAGGGCTGCTTTCTTCTCTCCTCTGCAACCTCTGCAACTTCAGAGAATGCTCCCCCTTCTCTGCAGCAAGCCTTCGGAAGAATGGAGGGAGCCTCAATATAGGGAATATTATAGTGTTTTGGGTAGACAGGAGGGGAAACAAGATCCTAGATAATCGCGTCATAGTGCGATGCCAGCTCAAACGTGTTGTTCATGTCTGAAAAGAACAGAGGATAATGGGATGCCAACGAAGGTTTGTCTGGAAAAAGTCACAACCTAGAGGGGGTCGTGTAAGCTAAATTACAGTGGCACACCATCATATGTTAACATTGATTACAACGTTTAGAAATTTTATATCTAATGAACTATGTTAATAAAAATAGTAATTGCATATTTTTATGATCCGTAGATTTTTCTGATATTTTCATAATTTTATTTTATTAAAAATATGCTAGAATAAAATTCAACCTGAAACTCCGTATCTAACTTCAAAGATTTTTATCTTTAAAAATTGATGGAATCAGTTTATAAAATTTCATGGCTAGGATCTTTATATTTTTCTCTTATTTCTCATAAAATTTAGTTCTCAAAATTTCCTTTAAATAAAACTGACACTATTCATGTACCTAAGGTTGGTACAATCACTATTCATGCACACAAAGTCAGTGCAATCACTATTCATACGCATGTATAGGTCTACTCAAATCGAGGTCCGTGCAAGCATTGCACAGACTCTAACATTTTCTACACCCAAGGTCGGTGCAAGTATTGCATAGACCCTAACCCAGTGCAAGTATTGCACAGACTGATCCAAGACTGATCCAAGGTCGGTGCAAGTATTGCACAGACTCTAACTCTAACCGAGGTCAGTGCAAGTATTGCACAGACTCCAACATCTTCTACACCCAAGGTTGGTGCAAGTCCTGTTCATGCCTATAGATTTCTGTAACTCGGTGCAAGTTTCAACTTGGTGCATTGGTGCAAGTTTTGCACTTTCTGCCTCGGTGCAAGTTTTTCTATCCTATATAGCCTTGGTGCAAGTTTTCTACGTTGGTGCAAGTTTTGCACTTTCTGCCTCGGTGCAAGTTTTGCTAGCCTATATAGGAGGTCAACTCGATGCAAGTTTTTTCTACCTTGGTGCACTTTCTACCTCCAGCCTATATAGGAGGTCAAACTCAGTGCAAGTTTTGCTAGAGCATATAACGTATAATTATTTGGCACAAAAGGTAAATGATGGATGCCAAGAATTGAACCTCGGTCACTAAGTTAAATGACACATCACTTAACTAACTACACTAGGAAGTCACTTGTAAAGTGAATAATCTTTACATATGATGACTCCGTGTTCCAACTTCTTACTTAACCTTCCTTTAGAGTTATCTAATATTTTTTTTTGGAGAAATATTATTATTTTTTTTTCTATCATTTTTTTATACGGGGTGCTACAGCCGACAACCTATGTCCACCCCTCACCGAACTCGGTGAGGCATTCCGACTGACACACAGCTTGATCCGCTGAGCTGCACAGCTTGCTTACACAGCTGAGCAGCATAGCTTGCTTACACAGCTGAGCAGCACGGCTTGCTTTCTGCTGACTAACAGCTTGAACCACCCAGAGGATCTGATCCTCTCTTCCTTTGAAACCACAGAGGGAACCCTGTCCCTAAATATGGGATCGGAGAAGCTAGATGTATTGGTAATAGACGAACCGTAACAAATAGAAACTGAATACTGCAAGTGCAGTGGAGAATCAATAGAGACAATGCAGACACCAGCTGAAGGAATGGATCAAGACATCAGAACTGGTGAGTGCAGCTACAAGATTGGATCCAAGGATCCTTTTCTTCAAGCACCGGTAGACTACAAGATTTTTCTTCTCTCTCAAGGCTGCTCTCTCTTCTTCTTCTTCTTCTTCTTCTTCTTCTTCTCTCACAGCACTGGACTAAGTCCAATAGGTGCTGGGGCTGCTCTCACGCTACTTACAAATATTCTTCGTAAATTGGTCTAGGGTGTGGCACTTTGTGGACGGCAGCAGCAGCTCCTTCAGTTGAGGAAGCTTGGTATAAATAAGAAGACCAGTTGAGAAAGCTTGGGAATATTGCATGCCAAGAAGTCTTCTTTTGGACCAGTGGATCAACGAAGTATTCCCTCGAAAGCTTCCTTGAAGCGTGCACCAGAAGGTGAGAGCTAGAACGTCTTCTAGAGCGAATGCCATGTGTGATGGTAATAATCAATAATAGGAAGGTGACCATGTCCCATAACATTTAATGCGCTGCTTGCTGTGATCTTCCTATTGGCAGGTCGCAGCTTTAAGTACAAGGATAGGTACGATGGCAGATAGTCTAAAGGAGCAGACCAGATCTCCCTTTAGACAGCATCAGATATTTACAATAACTCTCCCTTAGATATGCAGTCTTCTCATTCTGCTCAAATGTACTCTTCTGCGTACAATGGTTGGTTGGATAGCCCACTGGTCGACAACAAGATGGTGGCAGACTGCGGAGTGTTCTATTCTCAGTAGCAGACAGTATGGACAGGCAGACAATGAAGACTTACATCGCGGTAGACAGAAGTGGCTCTTCCAGCTGGATTTCTGACAAAACCATCTCCAAAAGGTAGACAAATGAGTGATAAGATGGTAGAGCAAGGGTCAGACCTCGGGACGTGGTCCAGACCCCAAAATCCTTAATTTTAATGATTTACAGTTCCTTTTTCTCTCTCTGGATGGCCCACTGATCTGATAGTTTATTGGCTTGAGGATTTCTGGAAGAACAAGGGTGTTGACCTCTTGTATGAAAAGAGTCGACACATCTTATTAGAATAGCCAATTGAGCACTTCCTGGAAGAATAAGGATGTTGACCTCCTGTATGAAAAGAGTCGACACATCTTAGTAGGATATCCAATAGAGAACTTCCTGGAAGTACAAGGGTGTCGACCTCCTGTGAGGTAAGTGTCGACACTTCTTAGTAGAATAGTCAATAGAGCGCTTCTTATAAGACAAATGGTGTCGACCTCTTGAGAAAGATGGGTCGACACATTCCTTTGACCTTCTTTGGGTAGATGGTGCTTGGGAACTGCGTGCTCCGATCTTGAGTTGAATATGCTCAGACCTGGATGCTTGGACCTTGAGAAATGCTCAGACTTGATTTGAGCGTGAACCTTTAGTAGTTTGCACGGACCTTGTCTTGCCAGATGGTGAACATGCACAGACCTTACTTGTTTGAAGGAAGCATCTGCACAGACCTTTATCAACGTGCTTTAGACTTTGTCTTCATATGTGCACGGACCTTCTAGTGTTGAACGAATGAATGTGCATCGACCTTGTATCGCATGAATGACAGGTGTGCACAGACCTTGTTATGTGCTGGCCGGAGGTTGCACCGACCTTGATCTTTATAAGTGCTCAGCCCTTGGTTCAGAGGAGCAGAACCTTGCACCCTCCTTATTTAGCACAGGGCAAAACCTTAACTTGTGCTAGTAGAAGTTGCACCGACCACGTCTTTCTTGGTCGCTGACTAATGGCTGCAGTGTCGACACATCTGTTGTTGGAGTTGACACTTCTCTTGCGATACTTCAGTATGTGTATCATCTCCAGCAGTTGCATTTTCCTTGACTACATGGATTTCTGTGAAACCATGATTCTGCCTTGATTTTTGTGCAAGCCTAATGCCTCAATCTTTGTGCCACTGTTGGCTTGACCTGAAATGCATGAGTGCTTGTCGCTATCAAATGCCGGTCAAAGTATATTAATGAATCATAGTCAGACATTATCGAAACAAAAGAATGTTATACACAAGCCCAACATACATAGTCAGACATCATCAAAAAAATTGAATTACACATGTTATACACATGCCCAACATTCTCCCCCTTTTTGATGATCACAACTATGAACTATGAGTCATTATGATGTCCAGCTTTGAGTCATTATAGTATATTGAAAGTCAAGTATTAAAAGGATGTAATCGTGAATAAAAGCACAACGACCTTCAGTGATTTTCTCTCTAAGTAATTTACTCCAAGTAATTTTCTCCCAACATATACTTATGCAAGTGTTCAAGACTCTCTTCCTTATACATTCCTTTAATGACGCATACAATTCTCTCCCCCTTTGACATCATCAAAATATCACACTAGAGAGAATATATGGCATAAGTAGGAAGGTAGGAGTGAAGGAAATTGCAGCATGTTGGTCCCGGGATAGGCGAGCGGACAAGAAGGGGGGCTGAATTGTCCCCGACACTAGATGGCAAATTAAAACAACTACGAAGCAGAATTAACACCTTTTAACTAGATTGAGAAAATTAACTACACAAAGTAACTAGATTCTCTCAATCTCACCGATATCACATGTTAACGAAAGTAGATTAAGCAATAACACAAACACCCACAATGCAAACCACAAGACAAGGGATTTTTAAGGTGGTTCGGGACCACGACGGGCTCCCTAGGTCCACCCCTCACCAAACCAGGTGAGGCTTCACTCGGGGATAAATCCCCAAAACGGAGTCGACGCTCCAAACACACACGGGACGACACCCGCACACACGCACACACGCACACACGGAGACTCGGTCTCCAACACGATCCGACAACGGATCAAACACACACACACATGATCCGACGACCGGATCATAACACACACACACACACACGCTGCAACACCGCAGAACAACGACACACACAATCGCACGTAGGCGATCAACCACGACCGTACACACAAACGGTCACACACACGATGTTTCTCGTTCAAAGAAAAACAAGACGAATATCCAAATATGCTTAAACCAAAAGGAAACTCATGAACAACATCAGAGATAGATAGATAGAGATCTAGAAGATATCCCCCTTTGGAAACTCATCAAATCCTTAAATCGATGTCGACCGTTGCTTGCGATTTTGACATCATCGGGTTCCTCTCTTCATTCCGCTCCTCTTTCTCTTCTTCCTCAAGCTTCAAAAACACCTTGGAGTAGCTCAGATCTTCTCTTGAAAAGCTCCTTCTTCCTTTTCCTTCTTTCTTCCCCTACAAGATAGAAAACACAAGCATTAGGGTTCTTACCTTCTGAAATTCGTAACTCATCTTTATAGCCAAGGTAGAGAGCCCAAGCGACACATAAACCCTTCAACAAACCCATAGAAAACCCCCTTAACATGTGTATATAGACCCTAGGGGCAAATGGGTAAAGTTTGAGCACACATGTAATGGGTTTAATGGGTTTTCGGATGCATTTCGTGAAGCCCATTCGCGTAGCAGAGAAAGTCCGGCCGACTGGATTCATTGGGGCGGTCGACCGGGCCAAACACCATTCTATTTTGGGGTAGTAGAGAAAATCCGATCGACTGGATACACATGGTCGGTCAACCAGACAGACACCGGTCGACCGGTTTATAGAAGGCTAGTCGACCGGACAGAACTACATTCTATCTGGATTTGGCCGATCGACCTGACTATGGGGGGCGGTCGACCGGTGGTTCTGCGCTTTCAAGAAAAGCCCATTTTTTAGGCTCTAAAACCTATGCAAACCCAATGGCATTAATGCAACCAGTGTCCCTTGATTTCGGATGATTAATTTGGATGGTTTGAGCCTGCAAAACCATACAAAAACTAAATTAGTATGGATTTGAAAATCAAATTAACTTCTCTCTTGAAACTAGCATTTCTAGAGTGAATATGAACACAATGACATGCAAATCAACCCGGAACTCCATCATCTCAAATGCCATGATCTCAAAAGTGAAAAGATGAGTTCAAAACAAGAATGTATCAAGTTAACATTTCAACCAAGCTTCCATGAGGAACCCAAACAACTAAACAACATGTTCGAGCCTTAAAATCATTTAAGAACTCAACTTCCATTAAGATATGCATGAGGGGTTCATAACATTGCCTAGAAAAGCCTTATGAAGAACAAGCATGAAAAATCATTTATCACACTTAAAAGCTTATTCATTTCAAGGTTCACATGAGAAAGCCAATGAAGTATATGCACCAATGAGAGTACATAGCAAACCCAAAACTCTCATATAATAAACAACTTCATAATCCATGCATTCTACCAAGATGTATGAGCCTCAAACATATGCAAGCATGCATGAAGTTTATCCACATACACACACAATATGTTGTTATCATCAAAACCAAAATCAAGAGGGGACACAACGAACCCAACACAACAATCACCCCCTTTTTGATGATGACAAAATATTTGGCATCAATCAAAATATTTTCTCCCCTTTGGCATTATCAAAAAGTGGGAAAGTAATAGAGTTCAAATTTCATCAAGACGAACAAGATGGATTCACGAAATTTTCTTGATTTTCAGATTTTCTGAATTTTTAGTTTTCTATGAGATGCATGAAACAAGATGCATACAGATGATGACATGTGAGATGCACAAAATGTAACCACGCAAATATGTATATATATACATGCAACATATCTCCCCCTTACTTATTTAAGAATGGAATGGGTATAAGAAAAGTACATGAGAATCATGACAATCGGAATGATCATGTATAGCACCTAGGAGGTTGTGCAATCACATCTAAGAATCATGCAATAGCCAATGCAGTCAATCAATTTTCTGAATACATGTTAAATCAAATTTCCAAATGTGTAAGTGAATAACATGAAAATCGACTATAGCCATATGGATATTCTGATTTTCAAATCAACATAATGAGGGATTTCACAGACTGCATTTCAATTTATGAGAACAGCGTATCGGAGCTACGCTCTACCTCAATAATTTTTCAACGAATTCTCAAGAACAATCAGAATTTTTCTAAGAATGATCAGGTTCAAATAATTCCTTTTTACGCGAGGAGACATATGGAGCTCATGCCAGAATCCCCAGTTACTCAGAATACTGAACCATTTCATTTCAATTTGAGTAGAGATACTAGTACAACACCTTTCTGAAGTGAACCACATCACGTCTCAGGTGACATGTGCCCAATTTACTCAGTGAGACCAAGCATTGCTCTGCCTTTCATTTTCATTTCAAATTTTTCAACAAGGATAGGCAGGCAGCTTTTTCCTCAACTACCTCTTCAACATACATGCATCAAGTTTAATATCTCTAGAGTGTTGAAAGAAAATTTCTATATCATTATACTTAACACTCATTTTCACATTTAGTGCATGAAGTGTATGAATTTGATTCAACATATATACCGAAAATATCATGAACGCATAACAGTGCAACTCCCCCTAAATCGATGCACTTATCAAGTATTTACTCCCCCTAAGTGTGTGACATGAAACACACCAATGATGACTCAAATGCAACATTATTTAGCAATGATGCATAAGGTCATAAAAATTTTAAGGACGGGGGTGAATAGCATATAGTAGCATGCAAGCACATAATGGGAATAGATGCAATATGCAGTGCAAAATGAAAGAATATGCAATTCTTGTTGGTTCCAGAGATATGATATCAATGTGATACCACTTGTTGGTTCCGAAGACATGACACCATTGTTGGAATAATTCACTTTAGCATTTATGCACATGAACAATGTTCAAAATGGTGCATTTCAAGATTTGCATTATATGCATGATATGCAAATATGCTATGTAAATATGCAATGTGATGCAAGATTTTAGATTTTCATTTGAATGTCCTAAATATAATATAAAATGCAGGATGTAACATGGGTACAAAAGGTGAATTGTTAGTTTTTCATTTGAATGAACTAAATGCACCAAATGTATGAATTCTAATGCAGTGCAACCTATAACAAGATGCAAAAGCAATGAGAATGCAATGCAAGATGCACGAGTTTGATTTTCAGAAAATCATGATGAATAGCACAAGAGAGCATTCACATTCAAGTGAAGAGCAATCAATCATTTTCCATGACATGACCTTGTGAACTAGGGTGCATAATATGATCAAAATCAAGCAATGCAACCCAATTTTTAGAAATTGTTCAAAAATATATTTTTAATCACTTTTCAAAAGTTTTGATGTCATTCATAAGCCATTCAGGAGTTAAGCATCAGAAAAATCATTCACAAATCAACCATTTGATTTCTCCGAGTTCTGGTACGAGACGGAGAACTTAGGTCCAAAGACCACCTCACGCGTAGTGAGAGTTTTCAGGTGGACGTAATCCACCCTTCCACTACACACCATTTGAGATACCAGAAACACAGATAATCTCAAATATGTTCAAGCAATTTAGATTGAAAAATATTCAATAGTCAACAAGATCTTTAAGATTTTCAATTCCATTCAACCATTGACCAAATTAATCACAAGAGGCTAGAGAAATGACAAATCAAGCTTTAGTGTCAATACCTGATTTCAGCAGGCATCACCGTATGCCTTCAAGCATGCTAGCTTAGCAATAGCCTCAAAGGAGGCTAATAGTTCATTGTTGGTCCCACAAAATCACATCACAATCTCATGATCAGTTCAAATGTAGCAATAGGAATGAGGAGCATTTCACATTTGACATTTTCTAAAAAATCATGCAACCTATGACCTAAATGAACAATGTGACTCATGGTACGAGGTGGAGGCACATTCTCACGCATGGTGATAGATTTCAGACAAGAATGACCTGTCCTTCCTCAAGTCACCATTTTATATACCATGAAGTCATGCAAATAATGCACTGCTCAAATTCATGAAATGTAATCATGCAATGATGATTCATGAAAGATGCAATGTAAATTTATAAGAAACAAATTTTTCTTTATTTTCATGAATGGAAGTTCAAATAAAATAATTTTCAGATTTCTAAAGACAATTCAAAAATTTATTTTCAAACTTGTGTCTTGAGCAACCATTATTTTTCAAGTCTTCACTTGGCCTCAAGGCATCCCTGTAAAAAAGTTCTTATTCAACAGTTTTGGATACCCAAATCTTTTTGGGTCCTAGATGGTTAGTTGCATCTCTAGTGGGTGCCTTCCACATTCTTTGGGCATGCATATTATCAAAATGCATCAATTCACAATCATGCATGGTATGCCCAAACTCACCACAATAATGACAACAACTAAAGGATTTCACAGTTTTCTTATATGCATAAGCATTGAAGTTCTGTGATTTAACAAAAGTGTTTTTATTTTCAACATGAAAAATTTTCTTTTTCATAGCATGATGGTTGTCATTTTTCTTTTGAAAGCAGGATTTCATCAAGTGACCATATTTTCCACAGTGATAGCAATGCAATGGAGCAAGTCCTTCAAATGGTCTTCTTGCATGAACTTTAGAATTTTCATTTTTCATGCTAAAACAATTTTTCATCTCATGTCCGAACTTTCCACAATTGAAGCAATGAACTTTGCTTTTATTGACAACATGGTTTCTAGTATAAGCATGAGACCTTTTAAAAGTTTTGTTCTAGTTCAAAAATTTTCTTGACTTTTTGAACCCGTTCATTTTCTCGCATGCTCTCAATTCATCAGTTTTCATAATAAAATAATCATGCATCATATGACCAATTTCACCACAATAAAAATATGAAATTTTCTTTGTGGATTCATGTGTGTATGTAGCATGATTGTACTTCCAAGTATGAACATTCGTGCAAGCAGAATTGATTTTCAAATTTGAGTTTTAGTTCAATTTCTGCTTAACATCACATTTCTTGATTTTAGTTTTAGCATGCTGAACATGTTGAGCATTTGAAGTACTAGAGGAGTAAGAAGCATGCACAAAGGATATTTGAGTTTTTAGACCAAAAGCTTTCTTTTTGCTAGGTTCATAACCTAGACCTTCCCATTGAAAATTTACCTTGGTCTCCAGAATTTTGTTCAGATTTTCTTTCCCGCTCACAAATTTAGACAATGAAGTATTCAAATCAAGAATTTATTTTTCAAGTGATGCAACATGCAATTCATCGAAAATTATCTCATTCTCACAAGAATTGACTAGTTCATGTAAAGTGACATTGATGATTTTATGACTTTCAATTTCTTGCAACAAAGCATGCACTCTATCAGATTCATCAACAATCACAGATTTCCTTTTTTCAAAGCCAAGAAGTTTCTCAGATATGGTTGTATTTAAATGTTTTAATTTCTCATTTTCTTCTTTCATAGATGCAATGGTTTCTTCATGTTTTTGAGTATCAATCAAGAATTATTCATTTTTCGATTTGAGTTCTGAGCATTTACCACATGAAGAATTTTCAAGTTGAAGTTTTTCAAGATTGTTTAAACTTCCTTCAAGCAAAGAGTTTTGAATTAACAAAGCACTATTTCCCTTTTTGAGTTCTTCAAATTCAAAACACTTATCAAAAGAAGCATTATCATGAAGGGCATGTTCAGGTTTCGTTTTAAGCTTTTTATTTTCAGATTTAACATGCTTGTATTTTTCAACCAATTCATCATGTTCAGTCTTCAACTTCTCAACCTTCTCATAAGCACTTTGTTTTTCAGCTTCTAAACATCCAAGTTCATCCTCATACAAGGTTAGCTTAGATTGAAAATCTTCCTTCTCATCTTTGAACTTTTCAAATTGCATTTCAAAGAAGCTACACATATCACAAGGATTAGTGGAACTAATCAAATCATGAAACTTATTTTTCAATTTTTTGTGTTCAGATTTCACCTTCTTATGCTTATCAGCCAATTCTCCATAAGCATTCATCAACTCTTCATAAGTGAAATCATTTTCATCATCAGCATCAGAAATTACCTTTGAGCTTCCCTCGCTTGATTTATCGTGCTTATCGGCCATCAAGCACTCACCATCCTTTGTCACTTCATAGTCCTTGACCAAGCATTTCAATATCTCCCTGGCCGTCCTGCATGATGAAACACGTGGAAATTTGTCAAGATTAATTGAACTTCTAAATATATGCAAAAGCTTAGCATTATCTTTATATCTCTTCACATGTTCTACAGTCCACTTAGACTCATCACTAGGCATCCCATATGAATCATGCTCAACTAAATCCCAGAGTTTGGGATCAATGGATTTAACATGACGATTTATATGCCTAAGCCAGTTATTAAAATTTGAACCATTAAAACACGGAAGGGAAGACAACACAGTATCAGACATGATGCTAATCAAACACGCCTACAAAGATCACCCTGAAGATTGTTAGATCTTGAAATAACAGAGCCTCGCTCTGATACCACTTGTTCGTCCCGGGGTAGGCGAGCGGACAAGAAGGGGGGTTGAATTGTCCCCGACACTAGATGGCAAATTAAAACAACTACGAAGCAGAATTAACACCTTTTAACTATATTGAGAAAATTAACTACACAAAGTAACTAGATTCTCTCAATCTCCCCGATATCACACGTTAACGAAAGCAGATTAAGCAATAACACAAACACCCACAATGCAAACCACAAGACAAGGGATTTTTAAGGTGGTTCGGGACCACGACGGGCTCCCTACATCCACCCCTCACCAAACCCAGTGAGGCTTCACTTGGGGATAAATCTTCAAAATGGAGACGATGCTCCAAACACACACGGGACGACGCCCGCACACACGCACACACGGAGACTCGGTCTCCAACACGATCTAACAACGGATCAAACACACACACACACACACGATCCGACGACCGGATCACAACACACACACACACACACACGCGCTGTAACAACCGCAGCACAACGACACACACAATCGCACGCAGGCGATCAACCACGACCGTATACACAAACGGTCACGCACACGATGTTTCTCGTTCAAAGAAAAACAAGACGAGTATCCAAATATGCTTAAACCAAAAGGAAACACATGAACAACATCAGAGATAGATAGATAGAGATCTAGAAGATATCCCCCTTTGGAAACTCCTCAAATCCTTAAATTGATGTCGACCGTTGCTTGCGATTTTGACATCATTGGGTTCCTCTCTTCATTCCGCTCCTCTTTCTCTTCTTCCTCAAGCTTCAAAAACACCTTGGAGTAGATCAGATCTTCTCTTGAAAAACTCCTTCTTCCTTTTCCTTCTTTCTTCTCCTACAAGATAGAAAACACAAGCATTAGGGTTATTACCTTCTCAAATTCGTAACTCATCTTTATATCCAAGGTAGAGAGCCCAAAAGACACATAAACCCTTCAACAAACCCATAGAAAACCCCCTTAACATGTGTATATAGACCCTAGGGGCAAATGGGTAAAGTTTCAGCACACATGTAATGGGTTTAATGGGTTTTCGGATGCATTTCGTGAAGCCCGTTCGCGTAGCAGAGAAAGTCCGGTCAACCGGATTCATTGGGGCGGTCGACCAGGCCCAACACCATTCTGTTTTGGGGTAGCAAAGAAAATTTGGTCGACCGGATACACATGGTCGGTCGACCAGACAGACACTGGTCGATCGGTTTATAGAAGGCCGGTCGACCGGATAGAACTACATTCTGTCTGGATTTGGCTGGTCGACCTGGCTATGGGGGGCGGTTGACCGGTGGTTCTACACTTTCAAGAAAAGCCCATTTTTTAGGCTATAAAACCTATGCAAACCCAATGGCATTAATGCAATCAATGTTCCATGATTTCGGATGATTAATTTGGATGGTTTGAACCTGCAAAACCATACAAAAACCAAATTAGTATGGATTTGAAAATCAAATTAACTTCTGTCTTGAAACTAGCATTTCTAGAGTGAATATGAACACAATGACATGCAAATCAACCCGAAACTCCATCATCTCAAATGCCATGATCTCAAAAGTGAAAAGATGAGTTCAAAACAAGAATGTATCAAGTTAACATTTCAACCAAGCTTCCATGAGGAACCCAAACAACTAAACAACATGTTCGAGCCTTAAAACCATTTAAGAACTCAACTTCCATTAAGATATGCATGAGGGGTTCATAACATTGCCTAGAAAAGCCTTATGAAGAACAAGCATGAAAAACCATTTATTACACTTAAAAGCTTATTCATTCCAAGGTTCACATGAGAAAGCCAATGAAGTATATGCACCAACGAGAGTACATAGCAAACCCAAAACTCTCATATAATAAACAACTTCATAATCCATGCATTCTACCAAGATGCATGAGCCTCAAACATATGCAAGCATGCATGAAGTTCTTCCACATACACACACAATATTTTGTTAGTATCAAAACCAAAATCAAGAGGGGGCACAACGAACCCAACACAACACAGCACACCAATTGTTGGAAATTATTAGCACATGATGTATAGTGTAAAATGATGGGATAGATGGTATGCTCTGATACCAATTGATGGGACAGATGGTATGCTCTGATACCAATTGATGTGATCTAGCTACGGTGCGTGTAGGATTCAGAGGGGGGGGGTGAATGAATCCCTAAAAAAATTTGACCGAACAAAAATCAACTAGTCTAAACTCAAGGGTCTGATTAAATCAGATCATAGACTCGAATAACTAAAGTGCACCAGTGAACCTTGAAAGCCAAACTAAACTACTCAAGCCTAGTCATGCATCTATCGATACACACAAGACAAGAAAACCACACAGAGCACAAGGAGTTTTTTAGATGGTTCAGTCTGCTGTCTACAGACCTACGTCCATCCCTCACTCAAATCCGAGTGAGGCTTCCTGCTGCCTTACAGCTTGAAAACGCTGCGTAACACAGCTTGTGTCCGCTGAGCCTCACAGCTTGCTTACAAACGACTTGCAACACAGCTTGCTATCCAGAGGATCCCTCCTCTGACCGCTAAGGATTAGAGCTTAACCTCTGCTGCCACACAGCTTGATCCGAAAAATAAAGATAAGAAACAAAATAAAAATGGTGGAAACAGCTACTGAAGGCTGACAATGAAATCCAAAAAAAATAGCTCACACAAGAGCAAACTGGACTGGATCTGATCCAAGTGCCAGTGGACAGACTATCAGATATTTTTTTCACGATCTCCCTCTTCCTCTATCTCTCTTTTTCTTTTCCCACAAGCTCTCTATCTCTTTTCCTTCTCTTCTGCTCTCTATCTCTTGGTTGTTCAGAACCTCTCTTTTTCTTCCTTCGATCTGCAACCTCTTATATTCTCTCATTGAGCGTGTGGAGGGAGAACTCCCGCCCAAGAGCTTCCAGAAGGCTCTCAGCCACGTGTCACCATCTAAGCATTGTATCTTTCCACGTGGCATTCTTTTAGAGATAGATCTGCCTTGGATCACGTTCCCCTCCTCGGAGAGAAACTCTGTCAGAAAACACAAGGCATTTAGTCAAACACTTAGCACAGTTTGCACTGAGGTAATGAGTGTGTAAACATAACATGCACTGAGTAGAAATATGCGAGTCAACCATTGTACTGAGTTGATAAAGCCAGAAATGGGAAATGCACTGACTTACAAATATGCATCACACCATATGCACGGACATGAATCCATGAGCCACAAGAGGAAGACTATGCACCGAGTTAAAAGTGTCTAAAGACATTCACTGACTCATAAGGTGTCTAGAACAGAGGATGCACCAACTCTAAGAAATGTCTAGGACATAAAATGCACGGAGTTGGATTTGCAGTCCAGGCAAGAGTTGCACCGAGATGAAAATAAGAATGCACTAACACTAAATGACAAAACTGAACAGTGCGTGCTGGTCAAGAATCGCACGGACTTGAAAATTGCACCGACTTCATGTTATTTCAAAAAGAAAGATAATGCACCGAGATGAGGTGAGCAGAAACGAGAAATGCACTGAACTAGTGAAAAGGACGACAAGGAGATGATTGCACCGACTTGGGTTAGGCTGACCAAGCAAGATCTACACTGACCCCTTTTTCTGTATGAGACAAGTGATGCACCGAGGGAGGAACGGGACGACAGTGTTTGTGTGTGGACAGAGACTTGCACAGAGGCAAGCACTTGAGCGTGAAGTGCAGAACAGAACCGGACTAGCACCGAGCTAGATCTCTAGCAGAACAACACATACACTGGCTATGAATACTTCTGTGAAATTACATGCACCAAGTGAACCAAACATAACAGATATAATTGAAAGATTTAAACACTTTAATCTAAACTTGATTCATAGAAAGTCATTATCAAAACTAGGGTTCCAATAGTCTCCCCCTTTTTGATTATGACAACTATGAGTCATGTATGATTAAACCATAGAAATATTCAATACTCAGCATTCAAACAACTGAGTTCACAGTCTGTTGGAGCATGCTCAAAAAATTTATCCACACATAGACAAGATAGAGAAATTGCATTGGACACCACAAGTGTGCAACCAAACAAAAATGCAATTATGCACCATGTAAGAATAAGAAAAATGCTTCTGTGTGTATTAAGAAAGCAAACATTAGTGTTTGAATGTACATCTCTCTTTTCACAAAAAGAAGGGTATTAGAAGCAGCACATCTTTCCCTTGCCAAAATCTTTGCCATTTCACTCATCAGTAACAGTGAGGTCTTCAGCATATACCCAGCAGCTATCCAGCAGGATATACATGAGGTCTTCTTCATACATGAGGTCTTCTTCTCCCCCTTTGTCATTATCAAAAATGGGGAATTTTGAGATATTAGTGACCTCGGTAGCTCCCCCTGTCTCTCGCAGAATATGTTGAACTGGAGCCAGAGGTGGGAAGTCTGTTCAACAAAGCGGTATGAAGATCTCTAATTATGTCTGCCAGTCTATCAAGCTTTTGATGCACAGTGTTCCCCAGCCTTTCCACTAGAGGGGTGACTGACTCTCGTTGGTTGAAAGCTTGTTGAACGGTCTCTGACAAAGTCTGCAAATTAGACTGGACAACTTGAAACTTTGTGATGATTTCTGGCTGACTGGCCGCTATTCTGTTTATCATGCCCTTTAACAGTTCAAACTCAATTTTTAGATCAAAGGTATGGCTAAGAATCTTACCTATATTGGTGACTATGGAGATTTGAGTGTCTTGAATTTTACTGACCATGTCACCTACTGGAGAGCTGATACCCATAAGAGATTCTAAAATCTCTCGTACTGTTTAATCTGTCTTTCGTTTAGCAGTTAAAAATTCTAGCCCTTGACGTTTCACAACCTTTTCCAAATGTTTCAGTCTGCCCTCTACTCTGTCTATTTGAACAGTCTGGAACAAAAACTGTTTGTTCATCAAGTCATTCTGATTGAGTATAATCTCTGTTAACTTAGACAACATCTGAGCACGATTGAATTTATCATTTGTTCCATGTGTACTGGAAGTGGAAGCACTAGAATCTGGCAACTCAGTGTAGTACTCATGATGCTGTTCAAGGGGCGGAGGAGGTGGAATGCCAAGACTAATTAGTTCTCCAAAGTGTGGACCATACTTAGGAGCCTGAGAGAAGGACATCTTGGGATACATCCTATGGTGAGGGGCAGGTCCCATGACACAGTCTTGTGATACTTCTTCAGCTGCCCCTGGATCTGGAGCAATTTTTTGCTCATGTGGAGCTTCTTCAGCAGATCCTTGAGCTCCTTGTTGTTCAGCTTCTTGTTCATTGACTATAGATTCTACAATTTCTTCATAAATCACTTCAACAGCTTCTCTCATAACTTCGTCGACCAATTTAGTCATTTCCTCTTCATCTATAATGATTTCCTCTTCTCTATCACTAGGTAGTTTTTCTATTGGAGCCTCTTCCTGCGCCAGCTCTGCTTGATTAGTGACTAGCCTTTCCTATGACTGCTGTCCAAAATCATCAAATATCTCATTGATATTGTCGTCTAATTCTTGAATGATGTCCTCTTCCAGAGCATTCTGTTCAACTATTTCGTGAATTTGAGGTGCCTCAGGTGATGTTGCTACAGTTGGGTCCAGTTGAAGTTCCTGTTGATCAGAGCCTTCAGTTACTTGTATTTGAGCTGGAGGTTGATCCACCTTCTGATGAACAGATTCCAAAGGTGATTGAACAGACTGACATTCACTTTGGATTAACTCAAGAGTGTGAGTTTCTTGTGTGGGCTGATCAGATACTGACTCATCCTGAGTTTCTGTATCTTTTTCCACTGGAGTATCCTTTGTAGAAAGAGTACCCGTTCTTTTGATTCCTTTCCTCCTCATGAATGTATTAATGAAACCCATGTTATAAATGTTTACCTTGGGGATTGCTGTCACAATTTCACCATCTAGGGAGATGTTTTCCTCTTTGAAGAATGTAGTCAACTGAGTAGCATAAGGAAAATATCTTCTTGACTCTTTGCACGTTCCCATAACCTGAATCATTATGTGCGGCAAATAGATTCTAATTTTCTTCAGCAAGCAGTAGAGAATAAACCACTGAGAATCTGTCAGTCTACCCCTTCCTCCTACTTGTGGAGTAATCATGGAGGTGAGAATGTGATGGAGTAGTCTCTTGGGTGTAGATAATTTGTTGGTGTTATAATAACCGAGCTTCGTCTGTTGCTTGTCATGAATGTTTCTAGGCAGGTCAGTGATGAGGGCAAACACATCATATAGGTTAAATGTAAACCCTCCTTCAATCTCTCCATCTACAGGGACTCTTAGAGTTCTGTGTAGGGACTGCCTAGATAGCTCTATCATTTTTCGTTTGACCAGAGAGAAGACTATGAAATTAGCATCATCGTATCTTAAGTTGTTGTAGAATTATGTTACCAGATTAGGGCAATACACCCTATGCATGCTCAAGAACTCTTTCCATTGATGGAACCCAAACAGCTCTAGCAACTCAGGGAACTCGGAAGCCATCTCTTGATCAGCAAAGTCAATATACCGAGGGGGTATTATCTTCCCGGCTTCCAATACTAGCAGAGGTTTCTCTATAGGCTTTGTAGATGTATTTCCCTTCCTCGTGGTAGAAGCTGCTTTCTTCTGTCTCTTCGTCCCTTTAGGTTGCATTGCGGCCACCGTGGACAAGGCATCTTCGGGCTGCGGCTGCTCCACTGCCTTCCTCTTCCCTTTGCTCGCGGCTGACGAAGTAGACATGGCAGCAACAGAGATTGAGGAGAGATGAAATGTGGAGACAGAGAGGGTGCACTAGGAGGAGAGAAAGATCGGAGACGTGAAGGGTTGCAAGTTGTGCACGCGCGAAGAAGCCACGGAGCGGGAGGACGCTTCAGCTTCGAAAGAAAGGGTAAGATGGTAAAGAAGATAGGGTTTTGTATATAGGGGAATACTTCCAACTTTACCAATCTTCAGTAGATAATACCCAAAATACCCTTAGCTTAAAATAAGGTGCCTTTCTTCGTAGAGAAGCAATTTACAGAATATGAGATTATATCTCACAGGGTAACTCTTCACAAGATATCTCAAATGAATTTAAGTCAATGAAAATAAAACAGCTTAGTCATGGAATCAACTCAGATAGAAAAGACATTAATCTTAGCGGTCCTTTTCATTAGCCAGAATCTGATTGAAGAACCCAGTTTTATATTTTTCTTAAGTATGTAAAGATTAACTGAGAGAACCATTGGGTCAACCATATATATTTCATTATTCCTGTGCCTCTTTTTTATTAAAAAAAACTTTTATTGAGTATTCCTGTATAACTGCACCTTTTTACACAAGTAGACATGTCGATCAGACACCGGAATCCCTGGTTACTCAGTGCAATTAACTTTCATACTTCATATGTTGAACAGAGTTGACATTAATTATCATGACATAACCTCTGAATTTCTTTGAAACAGATGGTCAGTTTCTCAAATGTCATGCCATTGCTCTGCCAGAGTTTCTTTCATTATTTTATATCATGGCGTATTCCCAGTTCTTTTATCAGAAAATTCTCTTTAACAAGACGTAAAAATCATATAAGCCTTAGGTTTCCAACAGATTGGCTTATTACTAAAGATTTTCAGATGTCTGACCTTCTACAGAGAAGTTTCCAATTTGGACTGTTTCAAAATCATTGAGAAAACATTCACTGTTATTTGTGAGAACTATTCGGATAAGATTTAATGTTCATACACTATAAATTACTTCTCAATTTAGATCAGCAAGATGTTTTTAGTTTAGAGTGATCAGGGCATTTAATTATTGAAGAGGGTAAAGGTGACAGTATTTATATATACTACTCCCCCTGACTAGAACAACCAGGAACATTTGGAAGACAGAGAATGATAGGAGAGATAGACGAATGACAAGGTGAGGAGGATGAAAGCCATACGTGAGCAAGGTAAGAGCATTTTCAAAGGGCACAGCTTAACCGGCCATCAACCCACCAGCACTTCTCTCAGTAAATTGATCATCATCCATCCTTCAGACAACCTTCTCATGCAAACTTAAGCTCACACCACTGACAGAGCCCGCAACAGAGTTTTTCAAATTCATTAGACACCACAAGATGACTCCCATTCGAGCAAAGCACAGCCTCTCAAGATTTTAAACATCCACAAGGTAGCGTCTAGCTAGCTAAACCAGAACCAGTGACACTCCAGTAGGAGAAATATCAGCTAACAAACATACCAGATACATTGAGCTCTGCAGCAGAAGAGTTACCAAATCACATGTTCTCCCCCCCTTTTAAAAAAAGGGTAGACCTCTAATCACCAGTTGCCTTAGATAGTCTAAGCACCCCCTTTGAATGAGCAGAGATTTCCATCAAACATTATTGTTTTTATTTTTATTAAGGTTCACAGAAGTGTATCAACAAAATATGCATTCTGCAGGAACATGCACAGGCCCAACACACAAACGGACAGCACCAACAAACAGCATTAATTAATGACATGACATTGATCACTGTAGCGAGATAGAGATCATGCAAGCAGTTCTAACTGAAAAGAAATAGATATAAACTAGAGAAGAAATTAAATTCAACTAACCTTTGTGTGCCTTGGTTTTATTATCCCTTTATTTTCCTTCTTCAAGACACACCTGCATAGTAAGATTAACCTGTAAATTTGGAGACCCAAGGACTATTGGGCCTTATTAGTTGAGTGACAACTCTAGCAGGTGCACTCCAAGGTTTCCAGGTTTTTCTATTATCAAATTCCAACTCATGGAATTTATTCATAATATGACCCATTCTCCCACAATAATAACAGTGAATAGCAAAATTCAGATGTTTCTTGACAGGATAAACATTGAATCTTTGTGGGTGGACTTTCGTTAAGATGGTTCTGCCATGGTGATTGTTACCTCTTTTTGCATGCCAGCATTCAGATTTACCACATTCAGATTCATGGTGGCCAATTCTTCCATAAGCAAGATTTTTACTACCAAAAACACTTTTATTTACAGGGGAGTTTCCAAATTTAGAATTGACTCTCTTTCTTTGAGCATGCCAGCAAAGGACTCCAATATGGCTCGACTTCCCACAGTGGTAATAGTGAATTTTCTTCTTCTGAACTGCATGGTGAGTGTTTTGAGTTTTTCCATCATGGAATTTCTTGGAGGCCAGCTCATCTAGCTCCATTGTTCTGCACTCATGCATTTTATGACAAGCTTTTCTACAGTAATGACATGAAAAGGTTTTTGTGTTTGCATGTGACTGAATGGGGAAGCTTTTTCTAACATGCACTTGTTCAGGACAATTTTTAGAGACAACAGAAACAACATCAGATGAAAGTTTGATTTTATGTTTGCTTTCACTCTTTTTCTGTTTTCTTTCATTTTTTGAATTTTTACTTTGTTCTTCACTTCTCCTCGCCATGAACTGAAATACAGATGAAGTGGAAGGTTTTTCTTGTTCTGAACTTTTAACGAAAATAGTTTTCAATTTATTTCCATCAACCTTCTTCATAGCTGGACTGTAACACAGTCCCTCTTTCTGAAAATTTATATTAGCTCCAAGCAGCTTATTCAAATTGTCTTTTCCTTTAACAAACTTTGACAGGGAATTCTTTAGATCTTAAATTTCAGTTTGCAAGGAAACAATGTAGTCTTTACAGGAAATGACTTGAGTATGCAAACCATCATTTAGACTTTTTAGAGTCTCATTCTCTTGCGTTAACTTCAATTCTATATCCACTTCTTTTTCTTCCAAGACTAATTTTCCTCTTTCAAATGCAAGCCATTTTTCAGAGAGAACAGTATTCAGAACCATCAGCTTTTTATTTTGATCTTTTAGATTACCATTTTCTTCAAGCAATTTATCTTGGCATTCATCAATTTCCTTTTTCTGTTCAAGCAATGAATCATTTTCTTCTTTCAGGGATCTAATTAGATTCTTATGCATATTGTCATCCGAATCAAGATCTTCAATCAATTCCTTTAAGAAGGCACATTCATTACATGAATTTTCATTTCTAGCAAGTTTGTTTCTTAAATTCTCATTCTCAGATTTCAAATTTTATTTTTCAGCTTTTAAGCGAGTAACTTCAGAAATCATTTCTTTTCTAAGTTTTTTCTTTTCAGACTTGACTCTATCATATTTATTCAATAAATGCTCATTCATGGAGAGTAAATCATCATAACTAAAATTCTCGGCTTCAGAATTTACCTGGGAGGATGAGTCCTCGGACTGATCTCTGACCATCAGGCACATTTCCTCATCTCCACATGATCTTCCCAATATTTTGTTGATGATTTCCACTGCGCTCCTGCATTCATTAACTCATTGAAAGCAATTAGAGTCTATTGCCCTTTTTGTTAGATTTAAGGCCTTTTGATTTTCTTCAGATTTTAGTCTGTCTGAGGATCTCCATTGAGATTTGTCCTCTGGAACTTCATATGGACTGTGATCTATGAGTACCCATAAGTCAGAATTCAAATGTATCACATAGTCTCTGAAACGACCATACCAGCCATAGAAATCCGAACCAGTGTATACAAGAATTTCAGCCATAAGAACAAAATCAATACAGATAGAGGAAATCAAATCGCACCGAAATCAAATCAAGGAACGAATCTGTAGGTTGTTAGACCTTTTGTTCAGACACCTGCTCTGATACCAATTGATGGGACAGTTGGTATGCTCTGATACCAATTGATGGGACAGATGGTATGCTCTGATACTAATTGATGTGATCTAGCAACGGTGCGTGTAGGATTCAGAGGGGGGGTGAATGAATCTCTTAAAAAATTTGACCGAACAAAAATCAACTAGTCCAAACTCAAGGGCCTGATTAAATCAGATCATAGACTCGAATAACTGAAGTGCACCAGTGAACCTTGAAAGCCAAACTAAACTACTCAAGCCTAGTCATGCATCTATCGATATACACAAGACAAGCAAACCACACAGAGCACAAGGAGTTTTTTAGATGGTTCAGTCTGCTGCCTGCAGACCTACGTCCATCCCTCACTCAAATTAGAGTGAGGCTTCCTGCTGCCTTACAGCTTGAAAATGCTGTGCAACACAGCTTGCGTCCGCTGAGTCTCACAGCTTGCTTACAAATGGCTGAGCAACACAGCATGCTATCCAGAGGATCCCTCCTCTGACCGCTGAGGATTACAGCTTAACCTCTGTTGCCACACAACTTGATCAGAAAAATTAAGATAAGAAACAAAATAAAAATGGTGGAAACAGCTACTGAAGGCTGACACTGAAATCCAAAAAAAAATAGCTCACGCAGGAGCAAACTGGACTGGATCTTATCCAAGTGCCAGTGGACAAACTATCAGATATTCTTTTCACGATCTCCCTCTTCCTCTATCTCTCTTTTTCTTTTCCCACAAGCTCTCTCTCTTTTCCTTCTCTTCTACTCTCTATCTCTTGGCTGTTCAGAACCTCTCTTTTTCTTCCTTCGATCTGCAACCTCTTATATTCCCTCATTGAGCGTGTGGAGGGAGAACTCCCGCCCAAGAGCTTCCAGAAGGCTCTTAGTCACGTGTCACCATCTAAGCGTTGTATCTTTCCACGTGGCATTCTTTTAGAGATAGATCTGCCTTGGATCACGTTCCCCTCCTCGGAGAGAAACACTGTCAGAAAACACAAGGCATTTAGTCAAACACTTAGCACAGTTTGCACCGAGGTAATGAGTGTGTAAACATAACATGCATGTTCGCACATCTTTCTTTCTTTCGTTTCGCCTTTTCGTTCGCGTATCGATCAACCAATTAACTAACTTGTAGTCAACTGACTGATTGACGACGCGGGTGTGCCAGTCACATGCGTGACGATTCTATTGCGTGCTCATTCTGACCCATGTCGGGCGAATGTGAGGTTCGGTCGGGACCAGCAGTCCGCCATACCATAAAGGCTATGGCGTTAATTACATCCCCCACGAGGAGGGAACACCTTTGATTAATTGTCGAGATAGCGGGCTGTCGAAGCTGGATTAAAAAGAGCTACATGATGATCATGACGAAGACATGCAGGATGCATATGTTTATGGAATTATGGACCCTCGGTACATGGCGGAGGACGTGGTAATGAAGATATGATGGCAATATAATCCGGGCTCGCTTGGCCCCTCCCTTATTCAATTTATTATCCATTATGATTTATTAACGCCAACCCCGAGGGACGAGGTCCACTCGGGGGGGCTAGTGAGCGATTAAAGCAACAAGAGGCTTCAAAACCGGCGTGACCCTGCAATAGGTAGCTTATACGGCGCGAAGAAACGTAGGTATAGATGTTAATACGGCGCGGTGAAACGTAGGTATAGATGTTAATACGGCGCGGTGACCATGCGTGTTTAAACGGCGCGCAAGGGCTTGGGGGCGCGCCGGCTTAGGGCGCGCCGGAAAGGCGCAAAGGAAAAAAAAATGGAAATGAGTCTAACGTTAATCCGGCGTGGGGGGGTACCGCGCCGGATTAGGGCGCGCCGGCTAAGGCCGCGCCGTTCAACCCACTCTTTCTATGAATTTTGCAATTATTGAGTTTGTTAAATTTTGGGTGAGGATTCTGAAGTTATTTGGGGCCAATTGCTTATTGAATTGAAGTCCAGGACCCCGAAGGACGGTGTGATTAAGCCAGTGCGAGGTTCCTACTCGAGCACCGGGATAATTAGGTCCAGAACGAGCGTTTCATTATAGATTACTCAATCTTAATCTGTCCAAAATTGGATAGCATCTCCCCTGAACCTGAAGAGTTGCAGGGGAGAAGCGGGGTCATGCTCACTAATGGAGCAAGCCCCTAAACCGCCGGTCTGCACAGTGACAGCCAGCAAGATCCCATCAGATAGGATACCCCGAGGACTAGCCTACAAGGGGCACCAATACTCCGTGGGTGAGAATAGAAGGACGGGGCCATTGATGACGAGAACAACCCACAGATCATGGCACAACCACTGAAGGGACCGATCGTTAGGAGAGTGGGGCTCCGAGGGCTAGCCTACGAGGAGCGTACATCCCTTAACCTCGATTGGGTCTTAGATTATCGGGGCTGAGCTCGTTGAGCTAGGACCCCCTGTTGTTGTCTGTTGTGGGCTTGGGAAGCATCTACCACCGAGAGGTAGAGTTCTCAGTTGCCCAGCAATTCCGTGAAGCCATGGGGGAATATCCCCCTCCCCGGGTGGTTAAAGCAGGATGAGAGAATCTCGGACTGGTTCGAACGACCATGATTCAGAGGAGGAATAAAGGCCCGGGTGAAACGGGTCAACCGTAGAAGCATAGACTCAAACAGGTAGGACGCAGCATTCAGGGGGATGCATCCGGCCATCCCGACGGTGACTCCCACCTTGCGAATAGTCAATAGCACAAAGGGAGGAATTAATGGGGGGGGAGACTTTTGATACAGCAGCAGGAAGAGGCATGCGCATAAGCACAGCTCTGTCCATGAAGGGGGACACAGAGGTCCATAAATCAAAGCCGAACACGATCGATTAGAAGGACCCGGGGAGGGGTCGTTTCTGTAGCCCTCGGTGCTTTGGGGCATGGTCGGTACTTCGAGGAAACTGGAACCAAAGGACATGCACGAAAGAACTCAAAACCACATCGACATAGATAGAGAAGATGATAGAAGTTCTGAGCATTCATCCGACCTCGCGGCCCGGACGTTGATATACATATTGCCATCCTAGGAACGGGAATGGCCTCTCATTTATACATTAAGAATCCCGGCGCCAGCATCATTGCTTGGTCGCCGTTCATCATTCACGGGAGAATACACAGTAGTAGAGAAGAAATCACAGAGGTGGGGAGGGGTCGGCTCATATCATTGCCATCCCTCCCCTCTCTGCTTACAAATGGTGGACGGAAACCCGCGAGAGAGAAGAACCTACGGAAGATCGAGGAAGACAGGCACTGGCGCCCACCTGCTTTTAAAAAAAAAATAGATTATCGGCCCCCTCCTTCTTCTCTGGCTCCGGAAGGCTTCGATCGGAATAGGGGAAGGCGGCCGCCGAAGAACACTGGGATAGAACTCCTTTTCCCTCGGAAAGCTCTCTCCCCCTTTTCTTTCTTTCTTCCCGGCCTCTCTCTTTTTTCTTAAATCGAACCTCCCTCTATATATAACAGGTTGGAGGCTCTTCATCCGGCGTGAGCTTTTGGCGCGCCGGGGAAGTCTTCATCAACTTATCACGCCGGTTCAAGGTGCCATTCGATAGGGTAACTGGCGCGCCGGGAAGAGGGCTGAAGGTAGGGGCGCACCGGGGATAAGGAATGGAGATAAGAGGCGCGCCGGGATAAAGGCATTGAGTAAGGGGCGCGCCGGTTTAAGGCGCGCCGGACTAATGCTCCTCGTACGCTTGAGCCAGTCGATGAACTCGGGGCCATCGTGAACATGTACTCTGCCACTGCTCACTAAGACTTCGACGATATGATCTGTCGAAGCTCCTAGATTGCGTACGGCCATTCTCGAGGTTCTGGATAGCTTCATCTTGATCGTACGGGCTTTCTACTGGCACGGCCCTCACCTCTATGCTCCATGCTGTTGGTCCGGCCTGGCTCGTACTCAGAGCTTTCTAGGAGGTTAGATAGCCGGGAGATAGTTCCGCCTGAGCCGGGCGATCATTCGGCCACCAGTGGGCCCATATTGATGGGAAGCCGTGCCCATGCCGGATGATCGGGATCTTCCGCCGTCAGAGCTTTCGGTTCTCCGTTTCGGGAAGCCGGGGGGACTCCTTTATCCTCGGGAGAGCCTTTCATGAGGTGGGAAGCCACCGGGTAAACCGTCGACCTTGGTCGGACAACGGGTGTAGTGGATGCAGCACGACAAAGTCGATGCCGATTCATTGGGCAGGCTTGGTCGCACCACCGGTTGGTTGTTGGATTCGTCTCGGCTCTCCTGAGGTGAAGTCCCCGTATCCATACGGAGTGACTCGAGGCTCTGGCAGCTTGAGAAGTCTTCAATATGTTGATCTTCATCGGCTTTCGTACTTCGGTGGGCCGGGTCATTCGTCCTTATGGCTTGGTTGCCGACGATCATATTTTAGGTGCCAACAAATGCCCCCCAAACGTGGGTGTTGCGAGCAAGGCACGAGTGCAGCAAGGCCGACGGATGAATTTCATCCGGACTGGCCCCTTCCTTGATTGGCGGGTGCCTGGGATGGCCCTTAATTTGGCACGGGCGTTGACCCGGCACCGTTTGGATGTTAGTACGGCGCCGTTTAGGCGTTGATACGACGAGGGTAAGTCCCTTGGGCCTTTGACCCGGCGCGGTCCTGGGCGATTCGGCCATGAAGCCGGCGCGGCCTTGGCACCTTGGGGGTAGTTGGCCCGGCGCGCCTTTTCACGGCGCGCATTCTCTTAAGGGGTTTTTAACCCGGCGCGCTAAATAGCGCGCCAGTTTTAACAAGGGGGACTCCCCCTATTTATCTCCTTCTTCCTTGTTTTTTCCTTCATCGCCTCCTCATTTGTAAAAAAACTTTCTCTCTCTTCTCCTTCTTCTCCCCTTCTGGCGCCGAGAGCGGCGATTTTTCCTTCGGGTGAGTGGAGATGCTGTCCCTTTGGGTCTCGAAACCCATTCTTTGGACCCTGGGAGGCTTCTAGCAGGGCTTGCCTCGGAGCTATTCCCCCGGGTGTTCCTCTGGCCTCGGTGTAATGCCGATGGCTGTCTTTTAGGGACCGCTCCTCAGTGGACGCGTTCCCGCTTTTCTTCGGCAATTCCCTATGCTGGGGAGACTCTGCCGAAATTTTGTCAGAAGTTTGCCTTTGATTAGCCGTTTCCTGACGTTGTTTTTGTTTGATATGCTCTTTTCGCAGCTGTTATGGCATCCAGCTCTTCCTCTCGTGCCGTGGTGACATGGGAGAATGTTAATTCTCTCGACTGGGGTCACGGTCAGGTGGCCATAGTTGCGGAGTCCTCGGATTCGGAGACGGACACCGTAGACACCGGTCGTCTCCTTATCCTCGGGGGTAATTCCTTTCATTATAATAGAGAGGACGTGATCAGGAAGGATCATCCCAAGGACAAACACCTGATGTCCCTTCTTCGGCGTTTCAACCTTCAGGGGAAGCGGGACGTGTTTGCCGTGCGGAAGGTCGAGCAGGCTCTGCTGGTGGAGAGAGACAGCTTGGCCGAATGCGTAACGCGGGGAAGACCCATCTATCTCCCTGGGGAGGTCAGGAAGTGGAGCGTTGTGCTGGGGCTGCAAGACCTGGCTCTGGCAGACGGACTGTTGACCAGAGCTCCTGAATTTGTGCCTGCTCGGTGGAATGACTCCGCGGGCAGAGTAGATCGGGAGAAGCCGATCTTTGGCCTATTATTGCCCCGTTGAGATGGGGATATAGAGATGAGTCATTCTTGTTGGACTGCTTGGCGATTCGCTTCAAGCACCAGATCTCCGTGGGATGGTTTGCTGAGTTGAAAGTCACAGACGCCCACACATTCAGGCCCGGAGCAGTGGAATTCATAGATTATGTGCTGCATCATTATGCTCCTCTTTTGACCAGAGCTGGCGTTTATCACAGCGTATATGCTTCAAGGTATCGGTATCCGATTTCCCGAGGCTTGTGCTGCGGCATGATCGAGGTGTTTTGCCCCGAATACAACACCTTCTATACTTCAGAGGGGGAGACCTCTTTAGACTTGTGGAGTCTATCCCAGCTCAGCGGCCTGCCCATTGACGGAGAGCCGTATGAGGAAGTTTGTTGGCCCGACTGGTTGAAGGACCAGACCGACGGTGACGGTCGGTATATGGTGGGCTACGCCTATCGATATCTAATGAAGGCGTATCGCACCCTCTTTCATTCGTCGCACGACACGAGAGAAGCTCGAAAGCTGGGCGAGAAACGAAGAGTGCGGATGGGCGCTTGGCTTCAGTATTTCTTCCAGGGGAAGACCAAGTATGAAGATTTTCCTCCGATAGCACCGGTGGCCCAGACGGACGGGCCTGGTGTGCCCCAGCTGATCTCGCATGAACTTCTTGCATCACCTGTCCCGCTTCTGCTGAAGACAAGCAACGGAGTAGGACTTTCCTTCGGGCATCTGCCATAATTCGGAACAAGGTCCCGCTTCTCATTTCATAAGAATCCTTGATCCTCAGGAGCTTCATTCTTTGTTCCTTTTCTTTTGGAAGTTGCTGGTGTTGAAACCAGCGTAGGAGATGCTCTCGCCAGTCGGGCTGCTGGACCCCTTCGATGACTGTTACCTCCATCTCATGTTCGTCGGCAAGGACCTCTGTTACGCTGGGGACCTGTCGGCAGTTGATTACTGTTATATTCAGGCTTGTGTCTGGCGGGACCGCCAATGAACTGGCCAGCTTAGCCAGGGCGTCTGCCTGAGCATTCCGACCTCGATTGATGTGCTTGATGCTGATGAAGTAAAATTTTGACATCAGTCGAGTTGCCAACTGGTGATAGGGGAGGAGCTCTTGCTTTCGCACCTCGAACTCTCCTTCCAGCTATTTTATAACTAGCATGGAGTCTCCGAACGCTTCCAGCATTTGAGTTCCCATGGACAGAGCAATCTGCAACCCGACTATCAGGGCTTCATATTCTGCTTCATTGTTTGTGCATTGTTTGTTTATGGAGCAGGATGTATGCACCACTTCTCCTTCTGGGGACTTCAAGACTATGCCCGCCCCTGCTCTGACCCTGGATGATCCGGTGGCAGAGGTGTCAATTCTGGAAGCGCCATCAAAATATAGCTGCCATAAGGAAGGCTGTACTTGGGCGGCTTCTAGGGTTTCATCCTCGGGAAGTTTCGGTTTCCACGGGCTTTCTCCGGGTATCGGATGTTCAGCAAAGAAATCTGTAATAGCTTGACCTTTGATGGCTTTGCGTGGTACGTAAGAGACATCAAACTCCATAAGGATTACCGCCCATTTGCCCAGGCGGCCTTTGAGTGCTGGCTGGGACATGATACATTTTTAGGGGATCCTCCTTGGACACCAAGCTGATTTCATGCGACAACATATAATGCCGGAGCTTTTTGACTGCGAAGACTAGTGCCAGACAGATCTTCTCAATATAAGTATATTTTTCTTCGGTTCTGACCAGTCTTCTACTGAGATAATAGAGGGCCTGCTCTTTTCCTTCTTCATTATTCTGGGCTAGCATTGCCCCCAGAGAATTGTGTGTAGCTGCTATATACAGTATCAATGGCCGTCCTTTCACCGGTGCGCCCAATACTGGAGGAGTCTTCAGATAATCTTTTAGCTTGTCAAAGGCTGTCTGGCAATCTTCATCCCAATAAAAGGGAACATCTTTCATCATCAACTTGTGGAAAGGCTGGCATCGCCCTGACAAATTGGAAATGAACCGCCGGATATAAGCCAGGCGGCCCTATAGTGACCTCAGCTCGGAGATGTTCCTTGGTGGAGGTAACTCCTGAATCGCCTTGATCTTTGCGGGGTCTATCTCGATCCCCCGATATCGGACGACAAAGCCCAAGAATTTTCCGCTCGACACTTCGAACGCACATTTCATAGGATTCATTTTTAGCTCATGCTTCCTCAGCCTCTGAAAAACAATCTGGAGGTCTTGCAGGTGATCTTCTTTTCTTCTGGTTTTGACCACCAGGTCATCTATGTAACATTCGACCTTGTGGTAGAGCAACTCATCAAAGATTTTGGTCATTGCGCGCTGATAGGTTGCGCCAGCATTCTTCAGTCCGAATGGCATTCTCTTGTAATGATAAATGCCTTTAGGAGTTCGGAAAGCAGTATGGACCCGGTCATGCTCCGCAATCCAAATCTGGTTGTAGCCGGACGACCCATCCACGAATGACAGGGCTTCATGGCCGGTTGTAGCATCGATCATGACCTCGGTCATCTTTAGGACAGGCTTTATTTAGATCTCGGAAGTCGACACAAATCCGGATCTGTCCATTCTTCTTTTTCACGGGGACGATATTCGCTAGCCATGTGGTGTACTGATTTTCTTCAACAAATCCCACATCAATGAGCTTGTCAACTTCAGCACAGATTCGGGTGATGAGCTCTGGCCTCATACGCCGCGGCGGTTGCTTCACCGGCTCGGCTTCAGGGTTGATTGCTAGCTCGTGTTGTGAGACGGCGGGACTTAGACCCGGCATCTCTTTATAAGTCCAGGCGAAGCAATCCCGGTATTCTAGCAGTAGTTGAATGTACAGCTCCCGTTCTTCCGGGGCTAGTTGGGCACTGAGGAAGGTAGGCCTAGGGTCCTTCTCATTTCCCAGGTTGACTTCTATCAGTTCGTCGACTGTGGCTTGGCCTCCGTCTTCTATCTCCGGAGGTGCCGGTTGGAGGTCGACGAAGTCTGGAATACCATTTTGAGGGTCGAGTACTTCGACTTCCTCGTCAGACACCGCCAGAGCTTCATGGGGTTTCTTGATCTCTTGTGCTAGCGGCTGGGTGGATTGTTCTATTAGAAGATCCATTGCCGTTGCAGCTCCTGAGGGTGAGAGAACAGCTTCAGTGCTTGTAGATGAGGTTGCAGCCATGACAGGCCGGTAGTTGTTTGCCGCCGGACTCGGACAGCATATTGGATTTGTGGCAGAAGTTGAGGGAGTCTCACCTTCTGGGACAGTTGTATCTTCCACAGAAGTGGCTTTTTCTTTTCTGGTAGCCGGCTCCCCTTGATTGGAGTAAATCGAGGCTCTGTTGACTGGCAGAAAGGGTGTTGAAGTCATCATTAGCATGACCCCTGCGGAGGGAGAGACTTCTGCTTCTTGAGCATCTTCGGCTTCGCTGCTGCTAGCCGTATCAAATTCGGCTTGAAAGGCCGCTCCTTCAGGACGGACCTGCTCCCAGCATCGGCAGGAGATCAAGGTCTCCATTTGTTGATTCCCGGATAGAGCCAATTCAGCATGTTCGGCTTTCGCCGGGTATTCATCAAAGGTTGCCCCCAGAGGGCTATCTTCAGTTGGATAGAAGGTGGAGATGGTGTCCACCTCGTACCGCCCACTGTAATAGTAGTCTTCCAGGGTGAAGCCCAGACCCGGATGTTGAGAGACACGTCTCATTTCTTTGTCCAGATTTACAGGATACCACATCTTCTGGAAAGCTTCCTTGCGTTTTTGAGGCTGATCGGGAGGGATGTGTTGCTTTTGAAACATCCTAGCCGTCCGATCAGTGGTGAATGCCAGGCCCTGAATAGGAACCCGTGGGTCGGCTAGACCCTCAGGGAGGCTGCAGTCTGTGTCTTCCTGAGTGGGATGCTCCTCAGCCGTATAGAACAAGCTGCTGGGCCCATCTTCTTGTGCCACCTCCCAGGCTTTGAAAGGTTCGACAGTGGGACCATCGAGGCCGGAGACTGGCTTGGTGAGGCCGGCAGGGACTCCGATGCGGTCGTGCTGTCGATCAATATGCACTTCCTTAGCTTTGGGGTATAATGCTGGGGTGTCACCCTGCCGACATTTCCAGAAGTCGTGATGTGGGAAACCACCTTCGGCTTGACATATCCGCGCGGCGGTGGTGGATACCAACCGTCACCCGATCTATTCTTCGATGCCCCTACGGGGGCTTCAGTTTCAGAAACCTTCCGGGGAGATCCCGTATACAGATTGGCGTCTGCCAAGTGACCTTCAAACACCTCGAACGGGTGGATGTCAGCAAATATCCTTTCCTCCTTCCCCTGGAGGCTGTATTTAATGTATTGGTGGAGCGTGGAGGGCACCACCATATTTTCATGCAGCCATGGGCGGCCGAGCAGTGCTTTGTAGGAGGTGCGAGAATCAATGACATGAAACTGCACCGTTGTAGTGAAATCTGCCAGGGTCAGTGTGAACTCTGCCACCCCCATAGATACTTCACATTTTTGGTTGAAGCCAGCGATACGCATATCCCCGACTTTCTCGAGATGTACATTGAAGTGGTACCTCTCGTATATTCTATATGGCAAGATGTTGACTGCTGCACCAGGGTCAACCAGAATCCGGTTCAGCTCTCTTCCATTCAGATGTCCTTTCATATATAGAGGCCTGTTGTGACTGGCAGTAGTTAGTAGCATGTCTTCTGGAGAGAAGGTCATACTGGCTTCTGGTATAGCCTCAGCTATGCAGGTTTCAAAATGAGTAGGCGTCTGCAGAGCAGTGATGATTGCCTGTCGAGTCTCTTCACTCAAAGAGAGAATTTCCCAGATCGTAAATCGAGCAGGGAGCTTCTTGAGCAACTTCATTATTCGGCTTCCAGCCCGGACATTGGAGAGCTTCATCTCTTCAACCCATCTGGGCTTAGGAGGGTTTTGATTTGTGGGTCCAGACGGACCTGCTTCATCTTCCTCGGACTCGGCACCCTCTTGACTGGCACCGGCTGTCGGGTCTTCTTTATTAGCTGTTGTAGGGCAGGCCCCATCTGCATTTGCATCCTCAGGGGGTTGCGCTGACTGCGGGTGGATGACCCCGGGTGTAGGGTTAGCCTCCTGACAAGGCTGCTTCCCCTTTGACATCTTCATGAATTCAAGGAATGACGGGACTGTCTTGCCCCCAGTCTTGCTGTATAGACCTGACGGAGGAGGGATTTGTACTCCCTTAACTTCCGGCGGAGGTGTCTTGTAGGGTTGCTCCCCTCTGAACATAATGTTGTGATTGGGTGGTGGCTGGCGCCCCCATTTCCGGCCTGACCGAGTGGCATGTGCAGCAGTTGCGGCCTCGGCCCCGCCTCCCCCAGCATGGGGTGTGAAGCAGATTTCTTCTTCTTCCTCTTCTCCGGGTAGGTTGAAGAGTGCTGACAGAGTATTGCAGGAGACGACCTGTATTTTATGGGCCCCAGCGGCCTTTCTTTTCTTTTTCTTTTGCTTTCTCTTCTTTTTGGTTTCTGCAGGTGCTTGCCCCCAGAACATGCTGCTCTCTTGGGGTGGTGCTGCTTCAGCTTCCTCCCCTTGCTTGAGTGAGAGTTGCTCCTGCTCTTGCCATAGGACATGGTCCCGTACCAGCAGAGGTTTCAATTCGGGCTGTACGTATTCCTCTAGCCCTTCAATTAAGTGTTGCAGTCGAAGGACCCCAGGATTGGTTTCCTTGATTACTGGCAGCGGAGTTTGTCTCCTCCTGTTGGGTGTATGTATTCTGACAGCTGTAGGTGGAGTGACCCATACGGGTGCTACCACTGGCGGAGCAGGCCGGGGTGTAATGCCACGGATATGTGCCCCCTCTTTTGGGCGGGGTGCCCTCTTCTTCTTGTGCTTCACAGGGATTTGCTGCCACCCCTGCTGCTCCTTCACGGGCTCCAGGAAATAGATTTCGTAGGTGCTCCGTGTGCTTGCTTCAGAGATCTCCTCGGGTAGTGCCTGGTAGAGGGAGACCATGTTGACTGCCGCTCTTCGGGGAGGAGCTTCATGTGGCTGAGGAGGGTCTACTTTGTACTCTCCCAGCTCTATCTCATTCTTCTTCACCATCCCTTCGATGACGTCTTTGAAAACATAACAGTCTTCGATTGAATGTCCCAGCATTTGGTGATAGGGGCAGAATCTTGGACTGTCTTTTCTCTTCAGGTCCTCTGGTCTTCTCGGCTCAGGCAGAGTGACCATACTGTATTCCGTTACCCAGTCAAACAGGATCCGGGTCTTATCCTTAGGAAAAGAATAAGCCTTCTTCATTTTGTCCCTCAACGAAGGACCTTCTTTATCATCCAGAGCTTTCGCAGGTTACGGGGGAGCCGCCTTCTTGCCTTTCTCCTTCTGTTGTTCGAATGCCTTGATATCAAGTGCATTTGCTTCTTTGGGTGTGGGGCGCCGCTCCGCAGCCTTGCCTTTCTGGGCTATGCTGACAGCTGACGTCGGGACAGGTTTAGCTAGGAAAGCCTCCACCTCGGCTACCACATTATTCAGCCGGTCGAACGACCGTATTTCCATTCCGATCATTTTTTCCAGGACCTCCCTCCTGAGATTTTGTTTACATATTTGCACAGCGTCCTCCTGATGCGGGGGTCGCTTACACCTCATTCCGAGGTTCCTCCACCTCTTGATGTAGTCAAGGGCTGTCTCATCTGCCCTTTGTTTTGTCGAATAGAGTTCGGCCACTGTGACCTCCCTCTCCGTGACATGGAATCTTTCTCTGAACTTCCTCTGCATATCTAACCAGTCATTGATTGACCCGGCCGAGAGGCTGCAGTACCATTCAAATGCGAGCCCCGTCAGCGAGGACCCGAAGAATTTCAGCAAATATGACTCGTCGGTGGACAGATCACCCATAACGGTCATATAATATGCAATATGTTCTTTTGGGGAACCTTTCCCGTTGAATTTGTCAAATTTGGGCGGCTTGTTGACTCCCGGGGGAAGTCGCTTAGCCGCATGGTGTTGCGGGTAGGGCACCCGATAGGCATCGAATGCGACATAGTCACCTTCGCTCTTCTCTGCGAGCTTCAGCTCGATCATCCTCTCCACCATCATCCGGTTCACGACCGTGGGGTCGACTGGCTCCGGATAGAAGTGTGTTGGCTGCAGGTACGGGGTGACCAGGGTGGTCGCCTGTGGAGGATGCAGCAGCGGGGGTGCTGGGTGCACCTGAGGAAGCACCGGAGGTAGCAGCGGCTGAGGCTGTGGTGGCCGTTGTTGTGCTGTCGTCACAGTTGGCTCTGACGGCTGGGGTAGTGTATAAAGTGGTGGAGGGTCGTCTCGACGAGCCGCTTCCCGAGATGATTCACCTTGGACTTCGGGTGGTTTAGAGGCCGATGAGTGTTCAATTTTCTCCATCAGTTGTTTCTTCAGGGAATCTATTTCCCGTTGATATCTTTGCAGCAACATCAAGACTGATGGATCTATAGTGGTGGGGACACCTTCTGTTGTTTCCCAGGACGTACCCTCGGGCAGGATGTCGAGGAGTACGTCGTCTTCTTCTTCCGTCGTTACCACATTAGCGGTCAAGACGGGGGCTTTGTCATCCCAGTGGAGGTATAACTGGGGCTGCTTCTCTTTCATCCTTGTCAGAAGCCCTCTTGCTGCTTCTGTCCTGTGGGTAGCTGGTCCCGACCGTACGGCCAACTGAGCCAGTTCTTGGGGGTCTTCAGGAAGCTCCCCATATCGGCTGGATACACCAGCCATGTTGCAAGTGAAAACCTGCATCCTCCTTCTTTGTCGATGGACCCTCCGCCTTGCTTGTTGCGGAAAGGTCAGCCTCTCGAACACAGAAATTCTTCTTCTTTCTTCCCACTCGGGGGAGGTTTCATCGGCTTCGATCTCAAAGCCGTCATTGTGTCCATTGTCGTCGACCGACGACATCCTCATTATATCCTCTATTTCTTCTTCATCTGCCGTTGATGGGCAGTAATTTTCTTCAGTGGCGACTGTCTGCATCAGCCGCTGCTGTCCGAGCGAGGTGTTACCCAATCCTCGGAAATAGCTTCTGACCAGGCAGGCCATTTCTTCTCGACCCCGTTCTTGATGTAGCACGGGGGAGAGTGGTCGACCTCCAGCAGGAGGAATGTAGGCCAGTTGAGCTCTATCGGCTGGCTGTTGGAACCTTCACCCCGTGGCAGGGACGTTGGCTTGACGGGCCGCAGCCCAGAAACTTCTGTGACGCGGAGGATCCGCAACCACCTCTTCTTCATTCATCGGGGGCAAGCCCCTTTCTCTTCTCGCTCCCGCCTCATCGTTCATAGGACGACGGCGGGTGGGCGTTGGATGGTAGGCAGGTTGGGTCCGCTTAGGAACCCACACCTGTTTGAATTTCCTCGGCCTGAGCACCGGGTTTTCTTGGCCATGGTGGCCGGCTTCTTCTCTTCCTGCCCTCCTTCCAGCGAGAGCTTGATAGTTGTTGTAGACAGGGACGTTTGGGATGACGCGATCTGGGGTCACCCGTGCCGTGCGCCCGTTGAGGAAGACACGCATGCCTCCCACCAGCATTGATTTTCCGGACTGAGAGACAGTTCCGGTGATCACGGTAGTATTTTTGCGAGCCTGGCGACGCTGACGTCCTCCAAGGGGCTTGTTGATATGAGTGGGATGCATCCCACGTACAAGGTGGTGCACCAGGCAGCTAGCGGCCGGGGCTGGATCCTTGAGCGAACCATTGCAGCAGGGAGCCTTCAGAGGTTCCATTTCCTTCACGGTTTCCTTGACGGGTTCCGTGGCTTCGACCTCCAGCAAGTCGACAAAGGCCAACCCCAAGAAGTTGGGGAAGCCCACAGCAGGAGGAAAGCTACCAAATTCCATGGGCACCGCCAGGTACCCTTGCGCGTGTCCGGCGACTATCGATTGGTCGAAGTCGACGCCAGCTATTCCATGAGTCGTCATTGTTTGCACTGAAATATCAAACAAGGCGATAATCAGTAGTCTTTGAGAGGGCTTCAAAGCCCGAATATCTCGGCAAAGAGATGAAAGGTGACACTGGTCCCACCGGGCGTGCCAGACTTGTTCGCACGTCTTTCTTTCTTTCGTTTCGCCTTTTCGTTCGCGTATCGATCAACCAATTAACTAACTTGTAGTCAACTGACTGATTGACGACGCGGGCGTGCCAGTCACATGCGTGACGATTCTATTGTGCGCTCATTCTGACCCATGTCGGGCGAATGTGAGGTTCGGTCGGGACCAGCAGTCCGCCATACCATAAAGGCTATGGCGTTAATTACATCCCCCACGAGGAGGGAACACCTTTGATTAATTGCCGAGATAGCGGGCTGTCGAAGCCGGATTAAAAAGAGCTACATGATGATCATGACGAAGACATGCAGGATGCATATGTTTATGGAATTATGGACCCTCGGTACATGGCGGAGGACGTGGTAATGAAGATATGATGGCAATATAATTCGGGCTCGCTTGGCCCCTCCCTTATTCAATTTATTATCCATTATGATTTATTAACGCCAACCCCGAGGGACGAGGTCTACTCGGGGGGGCTAGTGAGCGATTAAAGCAACAAGAGGCTTCAAAACCGGCGTGACCCTGCAATAGGTAGCTTATACGGCGCGAAGAAACGTAGGTATAGATGTTAATACGGCGCGGTGAAACGTAGGTATAGATGTTAATACGGCGCGGTGACCATGCGTGTTTAAACGGCGCGCAAGGGCTTGGGGGCGCGCCGGCTTAGGGCGCGCCGGAAAGGCGCAAAGGAAAAAAAATGGAAATGAGTCTAATGTTAATCCGGCGCGGGGGGGTACCGCGCCGGATTAGGGCGCGCCGGCTAAGGCCGCGCCGTTCAACCCACTCTTTCTATGAATTTTGCAATTATTGAGTTTGTTAAATTTTGGGTGAGGATTCTGAAGTTATTTGGGGCCAATTGCTTATTGAATTGAAGTCCAGGACCCCGAAGGACGGTGTGATTAAGCCAGTGCGAGGTTCCTACTCGAGCACCGGGATAATTAGGTCCAGAACGAGCGTTTCATTATAGATTACTCAATCTTAATCTGTCCAAAATTGGATAGCATCTCCCCTGAACCTGAAGAGTTGCAGGGGAGAAGCGGGGTCATGCTCACTAATGGAGCAAGCCCCTAAACCGCTGGTCTGCACAGTGACAGCCAGCAAGATCCCATCAGATAGGATACCCCGAGGACTAGCCTACAAGGGGCACCAATACTCCGTGGGTGAGAATAGAAGGACGGGGCCATTGATGACGGGAGCAACCCACAGATCATGGCACAACCGCTGAAGGGACCGACCGTTAGGAGAGTGGGGCTCCGAGGGCTAGCCTACGAGGAGCGTACATCCCTTAACCTCGATTGGGTCTTAGATTATCGGGGCTGAGCTCGTTGAGCTAGGACCCCCTGTTGTTGTCTGCTGTGGGCTTGGGAAGCATCTACCACCGAGAGGTAGAGTTCTCAGTTGCCCAGCAATTCCGTGAAGCCATGGGGGAATATCCCCCTCCCCGGGTGGTTAAAGCAGGATGAGAGAATCTCGGACTGGTTCGAACGACCATGATTCAGAGGAGGAATAAAGGCCCGGGTGAAACGGGTCAACCGTAGAAGCATAGACTCAAACAGGTAGGACGCAGCATTCAGGGGGATGCATCCGGCCATCCCGACGGTGACTCCCACCTTGCGAATAGTCAATAGCACAAAGGGAGGAATTAATGGGGGGGGGAGACTTTCGATACAGCAGCAGGAAGAGGCATGCGCATAAGCACAGCTCTGTCCATGAAGGGGGACACAGAGGTCCATAAATCAAAGCCGAACACGATCGATTAGAAGGACCCAGGGAGGGGTCGTTTCTGTAGCCCTCAGTGCTTTGGGGCATGGTCGGTACTTCGAGGAAACTGGAACCAAAGGACATGCACGAAAGAACTCAAAACCACATCGACATAGATAGAGAAGAGGATAGAAGTTCTGAGCATTCATCCGACCTCGCGGCCCGGACGTTGATATACATATTGCCATCCTAGGAACGGGAATGGCCTCTCATTTATACATTAAGAATCCCGGCGCCAGCATCATTGCTTGGTTGCCGTTCATCATTCACGGGAGAATACACAGTAGTAGAGAAGAAATCACAGAGGAGGGGAGGGGTCGGCTCATATCATTGCCATCCCTCCCCTCTCTGCTTACAAATGGTGGACGGAAACCCGCGAGAGAGAAGAACCTACGGAAGATCGAGGAAGACAGGCACTGGCGCCCACCTGCTTTTAAAAAAAAATAGAGTATCGGCCCCCTCCTTCTTCTCTGGCTCCGGAAGGCTTCGATCGGAACAGGGGAAGGCGGCCGCCGAAGAACACTGGGATAGAACTCCTTTTCCCTCAGAAAGCTCTCTCCCCCTTTTCTTTCTTTCTTCCCGGCCTCTCTCTTTTTTCTTAAATCGAACCTCCCTCTATATATAACAGGTTGGAGGCTCTTCATCCGGCGTGAGCTTTTGGCGCGCCGGGGAAGTCTTCATCAACTTATCGCGCCGGTTCAAGGTGCCATTCGATAGGGTAACTGGCGCGCCGGGAAGAGGGCTGAAGGTAGGGGCGCACCGGGGATAAGGAATGGAGATAAGAGGCACCCCAGGATAAAGGCATTGAGTAAGGGGCGCGCCGGTTTAAGGCGCGCCGGACTAATGCTCCTCGTACGCTTGAGCCAGTCGATGAACTCGGGGCCATCGTGAACATGTACTCTGCCACTGCTCACTAAGACTTCGACGATATGATCTGTCGAAGCTCCTAGATTGGCGTACGGCCATTCTCGAGGTTCTGGATAGCTTCATCTCGATCGTACGGGCTTTCTACCGGCACGGCCCTCGGCTCTATGCTCCATGCTGTTGGTCCGGCCTGGCTCGTACTCAGAGCTTTCTAGGAGGTTAGATAGCCGGGAGATAGTTCCACCTGAGCCGGGCGATCATTCGGCCACCAGTGGGCCCATATTGATGGGAAGCTGTGCCCATGCCGGATGATCGGGATCTTCCACCGTCAGAGCTTTCGGTTCTCCGTTTCGGGAAGCCGGGGGGACTCCTTTATCCTCGGGAGAGCCTTTCATGAGGTGGGTAGCCACCGGGTAAACCGTCGACCTTTGTCGGACAACGGGTGTAGTGGATGCAGCACGACAAAGTCGATGCCCATTCATTGGGCAGGCTTGGTCGCCCCGTCGGTTGGTTGTTGGATTCGTCTCGGCTCTCCTGAGGTGAAGTCCCCGTATCCATACGGAGTGACTCGAGGCTCTGGCAGCTTGAGAAGTCTTCAATATGTTGATCTTCATCGGCTTCTGTACTTCGGTGGGCCGGGTCATTCGTCCTTATGGCTTGGTTGCCGACGATCATATTTTAGGTGCCAATAATGCACTGAGTAGAAATATGTGAGTCAACCATTGTACTGAGTTGATAAAGCCAGAAATGGGAAATGCACTGACTTACAAATATGCATGACACCATATGCACGGACATGAATCCATGAGCCACAAGAGGAAGACTATGCACCGAGTCAAAAGTGTCTAAAGACATGCACTGACTCATAAGGTGTCTAGAACAGAGGATGCACCGACTCTAAGAAATGTCTAGACATAAAATGCACGGAGTTGGATTTGCGGTCCAGGCAAGAGTTGCACCGAGATGAAAATAAGAATGCACTAACACTAAATGACAAAACTGAACAGTGCGTGCTGGTCAAGAATTGAACGGACTTGAAAATTGCACCGACTTCATGTTATTTCAAAAAGAAAGATAATGCACCGAGATGAGGTGAGCAGAAACGAGAAATGCACTGAACTAGTGAAAAGGACGACAAGGAGATGATTGCACCGACTTGGGTTAGGCTGACCAAGCAAGATCTACACTGACCCCTTTTTCTGTATGAGACAAGTGATGCACCGAGGGAGGAACGGGACGACAGTGTTTGTGTGTGGACAAAGACTTGCACAGAGGTAAGCACTTAAGCGTGAAGTGCAGAACAGAACCGGACTAGCACCGAGCTAGATCTCTAGCAGAACAACACATGCACTGGCTATGAATACTTCTGTGAAATTACATGCACCAAGTGAACCAAACATAACAGATATAATTGAATGATTTAAACACTTTAATCTAAACATGATTCATAGAAAGTCATTATCAAAACTAGGGTTCCAACATAAAAGAGATTAGATACCCGGAGGGAGCAACTTAAAGTGCAGCAACCTGAGATACCTTTTTGAAAGTGCATGAATCTCTCCTCCTTTCGTAGGCAAATTGTGGGCAGGTATGATCACAAGCAATGTAGTCATTTTTCCAGAATTCAGAGAATGATGTGGAAATACATGCCAATGGTTGTACACTTATTAAAGTTGGCAAGATAACCACTATGAACAACCAATCTTGGAAAGTTAGTTTTTAGGACTGATACCAATTAATGATATGGACTTGTCGAACATGGCCAATTTGTTAGAATCAATGGTATTGTCTGTTGGCTTGGCAAAGATAGTTATAATTTGAAAGGCATGGTTGCAGCAGTATGATGCAATATAGCAGCCAAAGAACACATTTTTGATTTTTGATTTTTTCATGATTTTTAGTGATTTTCTATTTTTCAGACTGTTTGGGTTTTCTATGCAATGCATGGGAATGCAGAATGCAAGATATGTGTGTACGAAGTTGAAGAATGCAATCCACCCAATTGCTTGAAAAACTGAAACCAGTTGAATTGTAACCATAATGCCAATGATGCTAGAACTTATGCCAAATGCCCATGGATGATGATTCCAATTTTTATGTCCAAGGGATGATTATAAAGTTATACACATGCAACAATGCTAGCAATGATTGATGCAAATATGTCTCATGCAAGGCAAACACCAAGGTGCATCAAGATATGATGTTTCAAGAAGGAATGGCATGATCTTGACATTAATTGATAGGAATGTAATGATATCCAATGTTAGAAGCCATCAAAGTGCATTGATACCATTTGTCTAGAGAGTAAAGATCAAGGGATATAGAAAGACAGCTAGCCTTTAGAGAAGATGAAGGTTCTTTAACCTGAGACTAAGTTCATAAATCAGAGTTATAGAATTTTTCAGAATTTTTAGTTATAGAACCCGAATGAACTAGCCCAAACACTTAGATTGGTTTAATGTTAATGAATTCTGGCCTACTCAGTAGAATCTCATGAAAATATTTGCATTCAAGTTTGATAGAGATGAACCAAAAATTCATATCAAAGTCAGATTATCCTCCTCTTATCTTACTCATTCAATTTCACTGGCTTCTTTGAGAGATACTCTAAAAGTATTGAGATTAAACAAGCATGAAGACTGAATAGAATTTTAGAATTTCAATAGATGTGCATTTAGCTTTTTTAATTTCAACCAAAATATTCATTGAGTACAGGAGAAGTTTTTACGAGCATTTAAGTCTAGTGCATGCCTCATATCCGTAAGGACATACGTTGTTTAGACACAAGTATCCCTAGGTAATTGGTAAGACTGACTGTCATGCTTCAAAAAGAACAGAGATAGCATTGTCACCTCATGACATATCGTACCACATATTCTTGATGATGGGACATGTTTCTCAGTAACTTTGCCATTGCTTTATTTCATGACATACCTTATAACACAGTAGAGTTAACAGGGGCACTTCATGACATATCTCATCTGATGGGGACATCAAAGTGGGGGCTAAGTGGTCCAACCCATTTACTGGAGAAATCGCTCCTGTCCCATGGCCCATTAGGCCAGACCCATCTAAATTTTGGGCTTTTCTCTTTTATTTACAATGTAATTTCTTTTTATTAGCATTTAGTTCTTAGTGGGTCAGTTAATTGGGCCCAAAAGGCCAAGTTAGCTAGTGGGTCTGGTTAAAGGTCATAAGTAGCTTATTGTTACCCCCGAGATAGCGGGGTCTTTTTCCATTTGTTAGGGATAATTAATGTCATTTGTAACCCTTGGCCTCTCCTATAAATAGGGGACCAAAGGGCCTCATTTAGGAGAGAATTATTGAATGGAAAAATTATGTTTGAGAAGGACTTTCTTGAGTCTCTCCCTCTCTCTCTCTATCACCTGCGAACCTCCCTCTCTCCTTCTCTCTCTCTCTCTTGCGAAATCTCTCTCTCTCTCTCTCCCCCTTGCGACCAGATCTCTCTCTCTCCTTGGGGAATTCAAAATTCCCTTCTCTCTCCTCCCTCCTTGGGCTGCGCGCCCCTCTTCCCTCTCATCTAGTTTCCTAATCCAGCCACACCTACATTATCCCCTTCCAAATCAACTATCTAATTAAATCCCAGCCCTCCAATTCTTTCCTAATCCCTCTCCAATATTCCCTCCCTCCTAATTATCCTCCATCTATTCAAAAAATTACCAAAATCCAATTTTCTTCCCTCCTTCCCAACTAGCAGCCGCACCTCCCTCTCCCACCATCCCAAGTGTGCACCCCACCCCTACCCTAATCCTAGTTCGCACCCCCAAGCCTCCCACGCCCCAGCCACCTCCAGCCACCCCTCCCCTCTGCAACATACGCCCCATCCCCTTCCAGGAGCGTCCACGGCGACCCCGACATCCCCCTGCACCACCTTCGTCATCGACTGTGGAGATCTTCTTGTTCTGCAGTTTGCTGTCCCATAGCAGAAGCTTGGCCGAGAGTACAGCGACCCCACCGTCGTCTACAGAGCGAACCGGCCTGAGCTTCCTTCTGTGAAGTTGTTCGTCTCCAAGTCCACTTTGTGCCCGAGGTGGAATCGTCTCGTTCCGACTTCACCACTGATCGGGTCACCCATTCTCGTGCGGCTGAGCCAGATTCGAGCCAGAACCTGAGGTCCGTTTGGAAGAGGCTGCACCGACTTCAACGGCGTGACTCAGCTTGAACTCTCTTCTGAGAGTTGGTTCTTCTCCAAGCCCTCGGCATTCCTGAGGTGGTCCTGCCCCGTTCCGACTTCGGCACAGTTCATGGCGGTCGTTCACCCACGACTGCGCAGATCAGGTGCAACCCAGTCTGCCCAGACTATGTGCCCGCCTTGCAGAGTGTGCCACGCCCAACCTGTTCATCATAGGCCCAGGACGTCTTCATCAAAGTTGTGCCCCTTGACGACACAAAACCAACCCAGGTGGTTTTATCTAGTTCCGACGTCCGTGCGGAAAGTTCCACCATGGCCATCGCACCTCTATCCGGCTGCTCACCCAGGATTCAGAGGCTTGCCACAACTGCGACCACGCCCGGCTAGGTGATCCAATAGCCGCCATCTCTAGAGGGTACATAGAACTCCAAGTCTTCTATATATCCAACCTCGCTGGTCTCGCATCGTTCGGAGTTCGGTGGAGAGCGTGCCACCCTTCGCACGCCGACTGCGCAGATCTGTCCAGCAGGACAGATTCATGCAGGACGTCTTCTTCGGCCGGCCACGCCCTCCAGCGACCTCAGAACGGCGCCAAACTTTCAGGAGGGCCTCTGGACTTCTCCAGACACGTTTTGGCTCAAGCGGCATCACGTTTGGATTCCCGTGCGTGGAGTACCAATCAGAACCTTCCAGTTATGTCCTATAGGACAGCGTGTGGCATTTGCTTGAGTATTCCCTCCCCCGTGCTCCCCCCTCCTGCGTGAGGGTAGTTTTGTATTGATCTATCCCATCCCCGTGATCCCCTCCCTATGTGGAGTGTAGTGCCATAAGACTGTACTCACAGGTTCGCTCCAAAAGCCACCGTCGACAATCCCATGCGCGCGCTCGTCCCGCATCAGATTTGGTATCAGAGCAAGTTCACCGACTTGTTCTAGCCAAGTCGGGTCCTAGGCCATGTGCGCCAACTCCCTCAATGCTTGATGGATCCGGCCACATTTGCCATTGTCATGGCCAAGTTAGGGGAGATGTCAACAACATTGGACTCCCTCGAGGCCCGCATAGATCGAAGAATAGCCCGCGTCGACCGACTATTTCCTCACCGGCAACATGTTTACCCCAGCCGATTTCTCCAAGCGGAGGTCCACAATGACCCAACATATGCTACCATTCAGCCTCCCCGGCCAGCATGTGTTCCCCTTCCACCTATGACTCCCCCTCCAATGGAGTTAGGAGTCGCGGTGATTGAGTCACCGCCGGAACCGGAGCCTACGCCGGAGGAGATCTACAAGCCGGACCCGGAGTTGATAGCCCGTATGAAGATCAAGAACGTGAGTGGGCATTGCTGCAAGGTGTCACGGAACCCGCCCCAACCCACACCGAGCTAGAGCCGGCTATCACCATGCAAGAATCGACCACCCAAGAGGACGAAGGCCCCAACGCCGACTTGGTTGCTATGGTGGTTCCATCGGTCCATCCTGATGCTCTTCCGGGTCAGCCCGCTATAGATTCAGTATGGCAAGAGTTCTGCACGGCCTACGAGAAGCATCACCCCAACATGCCTCACATGATCGTTTGCCCCGAGCTTTGGTGATACCCTCCGGAGATCCCCACAATCATGCTACCCCACTTTAAGATTCGGGGTCGAATCTTTTCTAACCGGGGGGGGTATGATGGGGACATCAAAGTGGGGACTAAGTGGTCCAACCCATTTACTGGAGAAATCGCACCTATCCCATGGCCCATTAGGCCAGACCCGTCTAAATTTTGGGCTTTTATCTTTTATTTACAATGTAATTTCTTTTTATTAGCATTTAGTTCTTAGTGGGTCAGTTAATTGGGCCAAAAAGGCCAAGTTCGCTAGTGGGTCTGGTTAAAGGTCATAGGTAGCTTATTGTTACCCCCGCGATAGCGGGGTCTTTTTCCATTTGTTAGGGATAATTAATGTCATTTGTAACCCTTGGCCTCTCCTATAAATAGGGGACCAAAGGGCCTCATTAAGGAGAGAATTATTGAATGGAAAAATTATGTTTGAGAAGGACTTTCTTGAGTCTCTCCCTCTCTCTCTCTATCACTTGCGAACCTCCCTCTCTCCTCTCTCTCTCTTGTGAAATCTCTCTCTCTCTCTCCCCCTTGCGACCAGATCTCTCTCTCTCCTTGGGGAATTCAAAATTCCCTTCTCTCTCCTCCCTCCTTGGGCTGCGCGCCCCTCTTCCCTCTCCTTCCCCAACTCCACTTGCCATGTCATCCCCTCTCCTTGATTCCCTCCTCCTTTCCCTCATCTAGTTTCCTAATCCAGCCACACCTCCATTATCCCCTTCCAAATCAACTATCTAATTAAATCCCAGCCCTCCAATTCTTTCCTAATCCCTCTCCAATATTCCCTCCCTCCTAATTATCCTCCATCCATTCAAAAAAATTACCAAAATCTAATTTTCTTCCCTCCTTCCCAACTAGCAGCCGCACCTCCCTCTCCCACCATCCCAAGTGTGCACCCCACCCCTACCCTAATCCTAGTTCGCACCCCCAAGCCTCCCAGGCCCCAGCCACCTCCAGCCACCCCTCCCCTCTGCAACATACGCCCCATCCCCTTCCAGGAGCGTCCACGGCGACCCCAGCATCCCCCTGCACCGCCTTCGTCGTCGAGTGTGGAGATCTTCTTGTTCTGCAGTTTGCTGTCCCATAGCAGAAGCTTGGCCGAGCTTGCAGCGACCCCACCGTCATCTACGTAGCGAACTGGCCTGAGCTTCCTTCTGTGAAGTTGTTCGTCTCCGAGTCCACTTCGTGCCCGAGGTGGAATCGTCTCATTCCGACTTCACCACTGATCGCGTCGCCCATTCTCGTGCGGCTGCGCCAGATTTGAGCCAGAACCTGAGGTCCGTTTAGCAGAGGCTGCACCGACTTCAACGGCACGATTCAGCCTGAACTCTCTTCTGAGAGTTGGTTCTTCTCTAAGCCCTCAGTGTTCCCGAGGTGGTCCCGCCCCGTTTCAACTTCGGCACAGTTCGTGGCGGTCGTTCACCCATGACTGCGCAGATCAGGTGCAACCCAGTCTGCCCAGACTGTGTGCCCGCCTTGCAGAGCGTACCACGCCCAACCTGTTCATCATCGGCCCAGGACATCTTCATCAAAGTTGTGCCCCTTGACGACACAAAACCAACCCAGGTGGTTTTATCTAGTTCCGACGTCCGTGCGGAAAGTTCCACCATGGCCATCGCACCTCTATCCGGCTGCTCGCCCAGGAATCAGAGGCTTGCCACAACTGCGACCACGCCCAGCTCGGTTATCCAATGGCTGCCATCTCTTGAGGGTACGTAGACCTCTCAGTCTTCTATCCAACCTCGCTGGTCTCGGATCGTTCGGAGATCGGTGGAGAGTGTGCCACCTTTCGCACGCCAACTGCACAGATTTGTCCAGCAGGACAGATTCGTGCAGGACTTCATCTTCAGCCGGCCACTCCCTCCAGCGACCTCAGAACAGTGCCAAACTTTCAGGAACACCTCTGGACTTCTCCAGCCATGTTTTGGCTCAAGCGGCATCGCATTTGGATTCCCGTGCGTGGAGTACCAATCAGAACCTTCCAGTTCTGTCCTATAGGACAGCGTGTGGCATTTGCTTGAGTATTCCCTCCCCCGTGCTCCCCCCTCCTGCGTGAGGGTAGTTTTGTATTGATCTATCCCATCCCCGTGATCCCCTCCCTGTGTGGAGTGTTGATGCGGGACGGACTGAGGAGACGACGCTATATGAGACGGACACGACTCAACCAGCAATGACACGACTACTAGAGCGACCTCGGCTCGACACTAAGAGCTCCTATAGGCTACACGTCGCTAACAGAAGTGCAAACTCACTCGTCGTCCCATGCGAGGGAAAGCGTGGATCGTGCGCGGTTAAGGAACCGGCAGAGTTCAGGATAGTCTGACTCAACTTCCGGACTCGGATCGAGTCGCGGGACGGGTCACTCTCACACTCACAGCGGTGACATCGACACACGGGTTAGGAACCTACACTCTCGACAGTGGCATATGACGGTATACTAGCTAAGCAAGTAAATGCCAAGAAGGTGAGACCGTTACCTCCACGCACCTGGCGTGGGGAAGACGACCCCGGCCAATCACGGACTCCCGGTTAAACAATTTTATAGCAATACAATAAATTTGACCCACTCCACACAGGGAGGTAAAAGGTCACATGCGGGCCCCGGGAATCACGCGAATTGGGTTGACGGGCAGCATCTTGATGTCGCCCGGCGGTGCCGAACTCCGCGTTCTCGTGCTGTCCGGACGGCGGGTTCTACGGGTCCGTGGGGCCCACGGGTGGCGCTGTCCTCTCGGCCTGCTGGGGTGGGGCCCAATGGGATGGAGACCCCTGGTGGCGCGCCTCCTCGGACGGCGGTCAGCCGGAAATGCCAATTGGTGGTCGATCGGCCCCGATCTCCAAGTCTTGAACTAGCTGCCCACGGATTTTAGGTTCTGTTTTCCGGCGCGCGCTCCGGCGAGAACGGCCGCTGCAATCAATCCCGATGTCAGATCGGGGCACATGAGCTATCGATGGAAAGCACTCTTGAAATCCTTCAATATAGGCCCAGATAGATCTTCTGGATCTGCACGGATCTGGACTTTGTTGAATTTCTAAGCTTCTGTTGTACAGTGCCCGAGCTCTCAGATCTGCAGGTGAGTAGTCTGAGAACTACCGTTGACCGCCAGGAAAACGTCCGATTCAGCTTTTGAGTTATTCATCAAAGTTGTAGGATTTTGAACAAGGAAAACGGAAATATTTTTTATGAAAGGATTGGAGGTGGATACGAATTGTTATGATTTTTGCATTGGACGGGGGTCGGATCTGGACAGAGGTGGACAGCACTGTAGCTAGCTCTGAAAGCTATTTTTGAAAAATAGGTGAAGGGCGCATCAAAATTCAAGAAACATCTTGGAGGTAGGGGTTGATGGAAAAAACTCCCAGTAAAATGTGGAGCCCCTGGAAAAATCACAAAGGGGTCCGAACATGGGAAAAATAGGGCGGGTGGAAATTGAAATAGGAAGCAGACAGATCTGGGAAAGGAGGTTGGACGAAAATGGGAAATTACCAAATGGAATAATTATGACCCACCAATTTTTTTAGAACGTGTGGAACACCCATGGAACATCCCCTCAAAATCCCAGCTCAAGAACATGACGGGGTGGAGAGCAGGAATTTGGAGAAGACACCTCTATCCTGGATGGACAGAACACCAGCGGTGATGGTGGAGGTGCGATGGCGGCACGTGGCGGCGGCGGCGGCGGCGACCGTAACTGATAGGGGAGGCGTCACACCTCAGAATAGCAACCGTCTCAGCTGCAAGGGGGAGAGAGAGGAGCGAGGAGGGGGGCGGCCAAGGCCTCTTCCAACAATATTCATCAATTCATATGCATTAATTATATCAAAATGGAAAATACAAGCTTATATAGGTTACATCTCAAATCCATTTGCCACCGTTGGATCTAGGGGTGGGAGATGGATGGCTTGGATTGAATGTGAATCACACAAAAAAAAATAACAAAATTAAGGGGGGGGGGCGCCCTATTGACCAAGGGAGACAAGGTAGAATTGGTAGGTAGCCTACCTTGGACTTTGAAGTCCAATTGTCTCCCATATGTCTTTTACCAGTCTGGGGGGCCCGTGGGACTTGGGGGTCCCATTTTGCAAATAAACCCCTCTTACAATCAAAATTACATACCGAATAAAATGAAATAAACACACATTACACACAATTAAAGTCTAAATAAATATGATAAATGGGGAGACTCAAGGAGGAGTCTCCAGGCTGTCTCCGAGCCAGATGGACGCTGAAGTGGCTCGAGTCGTGCTCCGCGTGCGGTACCGGTGGCTCGGCGTAACTACTCGGGTGTCCGCACCAATTCTCCCCGGGTGGGAGAAACTCGACCCTGTCGAGTAAGGGTCTGCATCGCTCCGATATCGCTCCAGAAGGTCCGGATCAATCCACTACAACTCGCCATGCGTGATCCATGTGTCCTCGGTAGCGGGCCATCCTCTCCATCACACTAGGTAGCGCGGGTAGGATCCACTCCTGGTAATTGTCACCAGCTCATCCAGCATATGATCGATATGCTCACGCTGCCGTGACAAGGGGGCTGGAGGTGGACACTCAGGTGTGGGCTCACTCTCAATGGGAGGAGATGGCTCAAAAGGCTCACTAGGGATCATCGCTGGGTCCCTATATGCAACTAGATCCGAAATATTAAAAGTAGAGCTTATACCGTATTCCTCGGGCAGGTCCACAACATACGCATTGGATCCAACGCGTTTCAACACTCTAAATGGACCGGCTCCGCGAGCTTGCAACTTCTTAACGGTTCTAGAGGGAAACCGTTCAGGTCTTACCCTGATCATGACATATTCGCCCTCTTGGAACTCTCGGTGGTGTCTATGGGCACCGGCTAACTCCTTGTACCGTGCATTGCTGGCCTTACTGTGACGACGGACGTCGTCATGCAGACTCCTAACATGCCTAACAAAAAGAAAAGCACACAGATGCACACACGACCCTACACAAACCTAATGCTAGTCCGACCCAATCATATGCAAGGTGGTCCAGGACATCCGAATGTGTGCCATGCATGGATTTGACATAACTGGAGGTTAATGGCATGGTGGATTCCTAGACATCCTACGATGCACCAATCATGGACATTGGGTTTGGATGTGGGAAGTTCGGGAGGTTTGGGTGGTTTAGGTGGGCCGGGGGAACCAAAGTCTTCATTACCCCCAAATGACGGTTCGGACTTATTGCCATGTGAAGGTTGTCAGGCCCGAGTAGGAGGGGTGTGATAGTGGACTTCCTTAAAGAGGTGGAGTGGAGGTTGTGGGCCAAAGGGCCCATGAAGAAAGGGATCGAAGGGATCAAAGAATGTGTGACCCCTCGATATGGATTCCCTCATCTCAAGGTCCCATGTGTGGAATTCTAGAAGGTGTTGATGGTCACCTTCATCCATCGACGTAGATGGGACTGTGTATAGCAGATAGGGCTCCTCCCTCAGGATAAAAGGAGTGAAGTCAGGCTCGGCCGGTAAGGGGAGGAGTAAAAGAACCTCCATGGTGATATGGCCGACGGTGTACACGGAGGTGATAGACCCTAAGGATGGATGTGTGAAGCTACGACCTATAGGTTGGTCAAAGTCTGGGGCCAACAAGTGTGTAAAAGTCAATTGCCGGTCTAACCCTTTAAGAAGGTCATCTAATGTATCCACATAGTGACTAGACCGGAAAGTGGTGTGAAATGAATTGATTGGCACCAAAGGTAGGATAGGGTCCATAGATGGGAAGGGAAGTGGGACCAAGCCATTCTTGAGCCAACTAAGTAGTGGCTCGGCTATGTAAAGTGTACCCGTTAGAAATACGGGTGGCTCGGGATTGGGTGGCTCCAAATGAGATGGTTCCGAATAGAGTTCGGAAGTAGAGAATGGTAGCATGGGAGCTCTCGTGGATGATGAAGGATCTCCCGACTGTGGCGGTGGTCCGAGTGGGGGTCCGACCGGCTCGGGACTCGGCTGAGAGGTAGAGGCTTGCCGAAGGGCGGCATCTGCTCGCCGAATGGCGGCATCAAACCGGGCCTCGAAAGGCTCGACCTCGAGAGCGACCTGATAACACTGCGCCAGAGAGAACGCGTCGCGGATAAGACATTCATACCGGAAATGAAGCCGCAAACCTCTCCGGAACTGAGAGGCAGCCGTGCTCTCGTTTCCAAATCGGTACACTTCGAAGTCCCTGATGTACTCGGACACGGACCTATCGCCTTGGACGGGTCGGCACGGGTTGGCCATAGTTGCCAAAAAGTGGGAATGGATCCCTAGGAATGGATATGCAAGGCCATTTGGACATGACACTAGACCGGCTATGCAAGGTTGGAATGCACTAACTAATGTAAACACCGACTAATGCACCTAGACATCAACCAATATCCGGTACGTGGCGGAGATAAGTGATCCGAAGATCACTCCCACAAGTGTGCGGTCTTCCCGATAGGCGTAACCTAACGTTCGGACAACACCTTTTGATATACCGAGTTATTGGGATGAAAATGCAATTTTAAAACACCCTTTTTTTTTGAAAATAAAGATGATCCTAGACTCGACTTAGACCATGATGTATGCAAGACTTATGCAAAGACTACCCTAGACTCGACTCGCTCTGATACCAAACTAATGCGGGACGGACTGAGGAGACGACGCTATATGAGACGGACACGACTCAACCAGCAATGACACGACTACTAGAGCGACCTCAGCTCGACACTAAGAGCTCCTATAGGCTACACGTTGCTAACAGAAGTGCAAACTCACTCGTCGTCCCATGCGAGGGAAAGCGCGGATCGTGCGCGGTTAAGGAACCGGCAGAGTTCAGGGTAGTCTGACTCAACTTCCGGACTCGGATCGAGTCGCGGGACGGGTCACTCTCGCACTCACAGCGGTGACATGGACACACGGGCTAGGAACCTACACTCTCGACAGCGGCATATGACCGTATACTAGCTAAGCAAGTAAATGCTAAGAAGGTGAGACCGTTACCTCCACGCACCTGGCGTGGGGAAGACGACGCCGGCCAATCACGGACTCCCGGTTAAACAGTTTTATAGCAATACAATAAATTTGACCCACTCCACACAGGGAGGTAAAGGGTCTGTTATGGTGCTAGGCCCGGATACAGAGGGGGGTGAATGTATCCTTCTATGAATAATGGCCAATTAAAAACTCAGATGCTAGACGCAAACACAGAATGAAATGAATTCAATTAAACTTATGAGCAAACACAAGGAGCGCGCCTATCCAAGCATCTAGCGGAAGCAAGCACACAAGGCAAACCATTGCTCAATAGACTTTTTAGGTGGTTCGGTCCTCCAGACCTACATCCACCCCTCACTCCCAACCGGAGTGAGGCTTCACTAGCCAATGCTAGACAAGCAGACTCAGTCTGCAAACAGTTGCTGCCACACAGCTTGACCAGGGGAACAGCCTCCCCTCTTCCTCCCAACCGGAGGAACCCCTGGACTTGCAACCCGCAAGCCCAGAACCAGAGACAAGTCTCCCTTCCTCTGACCAGAGGGAACCCACAAGTAGCTCCCAGCTACTTGCAACCAGAGATCAGATCTCCCTTCTCCTGATCCACAGGAGGAACCCGACCTCACTACTGAGAATCGGAAGAACAAGGATAACCAAATAAGAAAGGGAAAAATATAAACACGAAATGAAAATAACTTCAGCAAACAGAACGCTGAAAAATGAAATGCACAATGTGGCTCTCAACGGAGCTGACTGGTCTGGATCTGATCCACGGTCCAGTAGACAGATCTTCAGGTGAGCTTCTCTTCCTCTTCTCTTCTCTCTCACTTTCTTTTTCTCTTAACCCTCACGAGCTCTCTATCTCTCTCTTTCTCTTCTTTTCCTTCTTCTCTTCTTCTCTTTCTTTTCTTCTGGATCGAACTCTCTGCACTTCTCCTTTTTTGCTTTTTCCTTTCGATCAACCTTCATCTGTGGACGAAGGCTTCAATATATAGCAGCAGCAGCAGGTGGATCAGGTGCAGAATGCGTGTGCCTCCCACACTTCATCCAGAACCTTCTTGCCACGTGCCTTTATAGCATTGGTTTCTTTAGCATTGGATCATGTGCAGCCCAGTCACTGGTGAATGTTCTTCCTCGGACCTGCAAGGAGATAAAAACCATTAACACTGAGGGCCACAAGAACTAAAACTGCATGAGGTATGTGATAGTAATACGAGATGCACTATACTGAGAACGACACGAGATACACAAGATTACTACAGTACGAAATAAAGAGAGAATGACACGAGATACACAATAATAACGCTAACACTATAAAGAAAACGACACGAAGTCAGAAGAGAACAGCACGAGGTGACAAGGAAGTCTCACGGAGTGAAAAGGTAGACAAACACGCGATCAGAAGGAACCTGGACGAAGATAGAAAGAAACAACACGAGGACATAAATATAAAAACAACTCGACATAACAAACAGCAAAGAGAACGGCACGAGGTGAAACGATACTTTACTAAAAAGACTTGAATACACACGAAAACAACTTGAACTGAAACCAACTCGAAGATGAAAACGACACGAAAACAACATGGACTGAAACAAGGTATAGACTTGCCAAAGAACTGGACGATGTATAGACTTGGACAAGGCAAAGTCTGTACAGACTTGAGGGTTCACAACGTATATACTTTGGCAAAACAATGGCTGTACATACTTGAAGTGAAGACCAATGTATAGACTTCAAAGTTCAGCTGCCAATGAATAGACTTGGAAAGCTTGAAGGCCAATGTACAGACTTGAAAGCTTAAACCAATGTATGGACTTATCTTCGAACATGCTACAGTGCATTGTATGGACTTTGAAGACTGATGCATGACGCTAAGCCAACGTGTAGACTTTGGCTTGAAACGAAGGTAAAGATGAGGCTGTATAGACTTGGCCAGAACAAGAGACACGAAGACAAAGGGGTGACACAGATGGAACGACACGAAGTGGCACAGAAAGCAGCACGAGGTGCTGCAGTGTTCAGCATGCGCTGGAACAAAACACGACACGAAGACAACCAACAAACATTGTTGGAACAACACGATGTTGAAAAAGACAACACGAAGTGAAGTGAACACAACCAACACGAAGTATGAAAGGAACAGTACGGACATGCATGGTATTATCTCATAGCAGTTTTTCTTGTTAATCATGGAAGGTTCGAATGCATAACATTACTCATGATATCTGATTAAAAATAACAATATTTAACATAGTGATGCTCATCATCAAAACACTAGGGAAGTCACAAAAGTCCAACAGGGTCACATGCGGGCCCCGAGAATCACGCGAATTGGGTTGACGGGCAGCATCTTGATGTCGCCCGGCGGTGCTGAACTCCGCGTTCTCGTGCTATCCAGACGGCGGGTTCTACGGGTCCGTGGGGCCCACGGGTGGCGCTGTCCTCTCGGCCTGCTGGGGTGGGGCCCAATGGGATGGAGACCCCTGGTGGCGCGCCTCCTCGGACGGCGGTCAGCCAGAAATGCCGATTGGTAGTCGATTGGCCCCGATCTCCAAGTCTTGAACTAGCTGCCCACGGATTTTAGGTTCTATTTTCCGGCACGCGCTCAGGTGAGAACAGCTGCTACGATCAATCCCGATGTCGGATCGGGGCACATGAGCTATCGTTGGAAAGCTATCTTGAAATCCTTAAATATAGTCCCAGATAGATCTACTGGATCTGCACGGATCTAGACTTTGTTGAATTTCTAAGCTTCTGTTGTACAGTGCCCGAGCTCTCAGATCTGTAGGTGAGTAGTCTGAGAACTGCCGTTAACCGCCAGGAAGACGTCCGATTGAGCTTCTGAGTTCTTCTCCACAGTTGTAGGCTTTTGAACAAAGAAAACGGAAATATTTTTTATGAAAGGATTGGAGGTGGCTACGAATTGTTATGATTTTTACATTGGAAGGGGGTCGGATCTGGACAGAGGTGGACAACACTGTAGCTCGCTCTGAAAGTGATTTTTGAAAAATAGGTGAAGGGTGGATCAAAATTCAAAAAAAATCGTGGAGGGAGGGGTTGATGGTCAGAACTCCCAGTAAAATGGGGAGCCCATGGAAAAATCACAGAGGGGTCCGAACATGGGAAACACAGGGCGGGTGGAAATTGAAACAGAAAGCAGATAGATCTAGGAAAGGAGGTTCGATGAAAATGGGAAATTACTAAATGGAATAATTATGACCCACCAATTTTTGTAGAATGTGGAGAACAACTCTGGAACATCCCCTCAAAATCCCAGCTCAAGAACACGACAGGGTGGAGAGTAGGAATTCGGAGAAGACACCTCTATCCTGGATGGACAGAACACCGGCGGCGATGGTGGAGGCGCGATGGCGGCACGTGGCGGTGGCGGCGGTGACCGGAAGTGATAGGGGAGGCGTCACACCTCAGAATAGCAACCGTCTCAGCTACATGGGGGAGAGGGAGGAGAGAGGAGGGGGGCGGCCAAGGCCTCTTCCAACAATATTCATTAATTCATATGCATTAATTGTATCAAAATGGAAAATACAAGCTTATATAGGTTACATCTCAAATCCATTTGCCACCGTTGGATCTAGGGGTGGGAGATGGATGGCTTGGATTGAATGTGAATCACACAAAAAAAACAAATTAAAAAATTAAGGGGGGGGGGGCGCCCTATTGACCAAGGGAGACAAGGTAGAATTGGTAGGTAGCCTACCTTGAACTTTGAAGTCCAATTGTCTCCTATGTGTCTTTTACCATTCAACCTTCTAGATGCCTCCATTTGAAATGTTGACTGACCCCACATGGGGCCCTAGGCTGAGGTGGATCAATGGGAGGGGGTCTGGGGGGCCCGTGGGACCCGGGGGTCCCATTTTGCAAATAAACCCCTCTTACAATCAAAATTACATACCGAATAAAATGAAATAAACACACATTACACATAATTAAAGTCTAAACAAATATGATAAATGGGGAGACTCAAGGAGGAGTCTCCAGGCTGTCTCCGAGCCAGATGGACGCTGAAGTGGCTCGAGTCGTGCTCCGCGTGCGGTACCGGTGGCTCGGCGTAACTGCTCAGGTGTCCGCACCAAGTGTAGTGCCATAAGGTTGTACTCACAGGTTCGCTCCAAAAGCCTCCGTCGACAATCCCATGCGCGCGCTCGTCCTGCATCATCATCTCAATTCATTTATGGGGAGACATATTTCTCAGTGAGCCAGTGTCATTGCTCTGACGATTTTTTGCCATTTGGAATTCCACAAAATCAGATTGTTTAAAAATAATACTTAGATAGAAGTTTCTCAATCATAAATGCCTTTGTACTTAAAATAATCTTTCAGATTTCAGAAGGCTTAACTAGTCAACAACATGAGAAACTGGTTTAAGTCTATTAAGCCCAAACACAAATATTTTCAAGATGTTTGGACTTCAAAACACAAGAAATCATTAACGTTAAACCAAAATCATTCATGTTCGAGGCAGTCACAAATCTCTATAAAAGAAGATTCTTCTTGAAGATTTACTCTGATAAATAATCTTAATAATAGATAGAGAATACTCCAAGAAGTTCACGGCATTTGAATCTCAAGTTGAACCACAAAAGAATTTTAGCAATATGGTGCAGTGGCTTGGTATAAAAAGGGAGTGTTGAATGAGTGGTAAGCGAGAATAGATGATGAACACTCCATCTTTGGTTATGGATTGAGCTCAGATTGGTATGAATGAGATATATACAGCATATGCAAGGAAGTGTCGACACTTGCACCGGATGGTGTGAACTGAGAGGTCGACCTGTCAGTGTTGTGAAGTTGACCTATTTGACTGTAGGACAAAGTTTTTGACGGAGTTTCAAGAAGAATAAACTCCTCCTGAGCATATGCATGGAGTATGCAACCTATGTTTTAAGTGAACACATGATGCATGAAAAATGATATCATTTTTGGGTCCTTTTTAACATTGAATGTATGAGACCACAATATAATGTAATCATGGATTTTCTGAAATGTATTCTGAATAGACATGCAAGTTGGTAAACCATGAAATGCAAGAACTCCCCCGGACTATGTGCATTGAGTGTCTGAATTCTGAGTGCATCACATGCAATAGAATCAATGCATGGAATTTGATGAATTATTCATATGAACATCTAGACTGTTCTAATGAGGGGTTGACCTTTGGTACCTGGCGGAGAACTGAAGTCTTAAGACCACCTCACGCATGATGTGGGTTTCCAGACATAAGTGATTTGTCCTTCTCCCACTTACCATTTTATATCCCAAGAGGTCATGCTGAGTTGGGTCCCTTGATCATGAAATGCATGATATGGCATGAAATATCAAGTTGATGCTCAAGGACCTCAACACATCCATATGCAATGCATTTCTTCCCTTAGGTGCAAACTCTTAAACTCCCCCTCTGTCCAGTGCTCATGGAAGTTGACAATCAGCATGTTATTTGTTCATGAGAGTGATGATTTGAGATATATGCAGCCATGGAAGGCATAATCAGTAATAATGATCATGAATGTTAAGCAAGAGGTTCACATGGCTGTTAAATGATAGAAAGGATCAATCAGCAACTCAATCAACAATTTGATTTTATCAAGATGACAAATTTTTTATGGATTGCAAAGCTGAATTAACTGATCTTTTGTACAAACACCATGGGGGATTTTTCAGCAGTTCAGGGAGACAATTTCTTACATGATTTATTGATAACAAGACCACTTTATAATACAATGACTACGATGCAAGCCTATCATGCAAAGGTTTAACACATACAAATTATTTACATATCTGTGCCTTGAGAATTTATTCTTTTGATCATCCATTGTTCAGCTCCAAGGCACCCTACATTCAAAATTCTCATTTGAAATTTTTAGGTACCCAAGCTTGCTTGGGTCCTTGTTGGTTAGCAGCAGTTCTAGCAATTGATCTTCTTTTCTTTGCTGCCTTCTGGTCACCCACTCTCATCCAGGGACAATAATTGGATGTATGTCCATAATCACCACAATAGAAGCAACGCACAGGGTGTTTACCATTTTTTCTGTGCACATGTGCATTGCTCCATTGCGAGTGAGCATGTATACTGTTATGATGATTATGAGAGTAGCTCCTACCTCTCAGTCGCCAGCAGTCCTGGACTGTGTGGCCAATCTTTCCACAGTGGTAGCAGCAAGGAAGGTGATTTCTGTTGAAGACCATGGGGAGTGTCGAGCTGTCCGAATGGAAGTGTCAACTCTTCTAATTCCCCATGCGGTTCAGTGCAGAGTTCTGCTACATACTTCCTCTATCATAGTTGACCTGTCTTTTGCCTTTGATTTCAGTAGTAATTCTTGAATCCTTTCCTGCTTTTAGTTCATCATTTTTCAAGGTGAGACAGTCATGTACAGTATGACCAAGCATGCCATAATGAAAGCAACAAACATTCACTTTATGAGAGGCATGGTAGTCATCATGGCTTTTCCTGTTGTGCATGTCATGGCTAGCAGACTTAGGTATCTGTTTTTGCATGAGAGCATTCTCTTTCTGCTTACCAATGCGTTTTTGGTTTTTCTGAGTAGCATGCAGTATTGGGAGGTGGTAAGAAGTGCTGGCTTCATTCTTACCCTTGACAGAAGTGATGTAGGCCTTGCTTCCGAAAGATCATTGGTTTTCGGGTTTGTAACCCAAATTTCCCTCATGATGACTTACTCTTGTTTCCAAGAGTCTGTTCATGCTTTCCTTATCCTACATACACTTAGACAGAGAGTCATTTAAATCTTTGATTTCATTCTCCAATGAGGAGACGTGCAGCTCGGTTTCAGCGAGGTCCTCCTCACACACAGCCAATTGCTCATTAAGCAAAGCATTAACCCCCTTGTAATTTTCAATCTCCATTTGAAGTTCATTCAATTTTCCAGAACTGTCATGGGCAATACCCTTGCCCTTCTCATAAATGGACAGTCTTTCAAGCAACATGTTGTTTTGCTCTTTTACCATTTTTATTTCTTCAATCAACCTTTTATCAGGGATTAGCTTGTCCGACATGGTTTGTTCATTAGAGATTGATTTAGGTTGGTTTTGAAGTTGTCTTATGATTTCTTCCAACCTGGTGATTTCAGCTTCAAGGATTCCATTTTCATCTATTAGGCATGTAATGGTTTGCTTATTTACATCCAAGTCAGAGGTGAGAGTGTCATTTAGCTCTTCAAAAGCTGAACAATTATTACAGAAAGGACTTTCATTCTGACGGATTGGTTGGATTTTAAGTTTTCGAACAGTCTCTTCCAACCTTATGATTTCTTCTTGAAGGATTCTGATTTCATTGTTTAGACACACGATGTTTTGTTTGTTTAGATCCAAGTCAAAGGCAAGAGTATTGTTGAGCTCTTCAAGGTTGGAACAATTTTCACAAGCACGACTCTTACCTTGAATATTTTTCTTCTAATCATTTTTCAATCTTTTGTTTTCAGATTTCATCTTTTTGTACTGCTCGATCTACTGATCATATGCACCCATAAGCTCTTCAAAAGTAAAGTCTTCAAAATCAGAGCTTACCTGAGATGAGGATGGATTGCTTGACTGCTCTGATCGATCAGCCATAAGGCATTGATGCTCTTGATCTTCTTTCTCATGGATGTCCATCAACACCTCTAGAACTTGCTTAGCTGTGCTGCAGGTAGGCACAAGATAAAGTAATCTGTCATGAACCGCAGCTTTGATTAAATTGAGTGCAGCAAGGTTATTGTCATGTTTGGTCTTATGTTCAGCTGACCATACATTTGAATCTGATGGCAGCTCATTTGGACCATCGTATATAAGGTTCCACAATTGTGGATATGTGAATTTGACATAGACGTACATTCCTCTCAGCCATATTGAAAAATCGGAACCATCAAAAATAGGTGGAGAAACCGTCGAAGCATGTGTAGCAGATGAAGCCACTTTCTCAAAATGCACTGGGATCTTTCCCTGTAGATCGTAGGATCTGGGAATAGTAGAGCTTAGCTCTGATACCAATTGATAGGTCCCATGGAGTGCAATCGGATCTAGAAGGGGGGGTTGAATAGATCCTATTAATAACTTTGGCCTATTTAAATCTTGACTCCTAAAAACATAGACCACTCCTAGAAGGTAAATGAATCACATAAGCACATAGTGTAGTGGAATAGATAGGAATGGAACAAGTAATAACGTTAAACCCAATGCCCAGTTCAGACAGGTTGACACTCCCAGCAGGTAGGTCGACACTTCTTCAGCAGGATCCAGCTATGAGATGAGCTGGGTCTGCTCTTCACAGTAGTGAGGTCAACACCTCTAACAGATCAGGGCAACACAGGTCGACTTCTTACTGAAGAGAGGTCGACACTTCTTTAAACACATTTGTGATCTTAGAGAGGTATAAGCCTTGGAATGCAGAGATCATGAAGCAGAACACTAGAACATGAGATGGCTTGCAACAAGCATGAGTGTGTGTATGCTATGTTGATCACTCAGAGTGCATATGTGTGTGAATGTAGTGGTGATCAACCAAGGTGTATGTGAGTCTAAGCAAGGGAATCTCTTAGCAAGACTTTTATCTTGACGCCTGTATGCAAGGTTGCAGTAGGCCGCCCAAATGATGTAGTCAAAGTGCTAAAGCCAATTAAAGCATAGATGAAACAGAAGGAGCAAATAAGAGTGCTTGTGTGTGCAAATGAGATAACCAAGATTAGGAGCACATGAACCTGTGAAATAGGGATAGAGATGTGGAACAAGCTCACAATGTATACAATCCACAACACAAGGATTTTAAGGTGGTTCAGTTGTTAGCCCACAACCTACGTCCACCCCTCACCAAACTCGGTGAGGTTTTTCGGCTGACACATAGCTTGATCCGCTGAGCAACACAGCTTGCTTACACAGCTAAGCAGCACAGCTTACTTACACAGCTGAGTAGCACAGCTTGCTTTCTGCGGACTAACAGCTTGAACCACCCAGAGGATCTGATCCTCTCTTCCTCGGAAACCATAGAGGGAACCTGGTCCCTAAATAGGGGATCGGAGAAGCGTAACAAATAGAAACTGAATACTGCAAGTGCAGTGGAGAATCAATTGAGACAGTGTAGACACCAGCTGAAGGAATGGATCAAGACATCAGAACTAGTGAGTGCAGCTACAAGATTGGATCCAAGGATCCTTTTCTTCAAGCATCGGTAGACTACAAGATTTTTCTTCTCTCTCAAGGCTGCTCTCTCTTCTTCTTCTTCTTCTCTCACAGCACTAGACTAAGTCCAATAGGTGCTGGGGCTGCTCTCACGCTACTTAGGAATATTCTTCATAGATTGGTCTAGGGCGTGGCACTTTGTGGATGGCAACAGCATCTCCTTCAGTTGAGGAAGCTTGGTATAAATAAGAAGACCAGTTGAGAAAGCCTGGGAATATTGCACGCCAAGAAGTCTTCTTTTGGACCGATGGATCAACGAAGTATTCCCTCGAAAGCTTCCTTGAAGCGTGCGCCAGAAGGTGAGAGCTAGAACATCTTCTAGAGTGAATGCCATGTGTGATGGTGATAATCAATAAGAGTAAGGTGACCATGTCCCATAACATTTAATGTGCTGCTTGCTGTGATCTTTCTATTGGATGGTCGCGGCTTTAAGTACAAGGATAGGTACGATGGCAGACAGTGTGAAGGAGCAGACCAGATCTCCCTTTAGACAGCATCAGATATTTACAATAACTCTCCCTCAGATATGCAGTCTTTACAGTTTATTGGCTTGAGGATTTCGGGAAGAACAAGGGTGTCGACCTCCTGTATGAAAAGAGTCAACACATCTTATTAGAATAGCCAATTGAGCACTTCCTGGAAGAACAAGGATGTCGAGCTCCTGCATGAAAAGAGTCAACACATCTTAGTAGGATATCCAATAGAGCACTTCCTGGAAGTACAAGGGTGTCGACCTCCTGTGAGGTAAGTGTGGACACTTCTTAGTAGAATAGTCAATAGAGCGCTTCTCATAAGACAAAAGGTGTCGACCTCTTGAGAAAGACAGGTCGACACATTCCTTTGACCTTCTCTGGGTAGATGGTGCTTGGGAACTGCATGCTCCGATCTTGACTTGAATATGCTCAGACCTTGATGCTTGGACCTTAAGAAATGCTCAGACTTGATTTGAGCGTGAACCTTTAGCAGTTTGCACGTACCTTATCTTGCCAGAAGGTGAACATGCACAGACCTTACTTGTTTGAAGGAAGCATTTGCACAGACCTTCATCAACGTGCTTTAGACTTTGTCTTCATATGTGCACAGACCTTTAGTGTTGAAGGAAGAATGTGCATTGACCTTGTATCACATGGATGACAGGTGTGCACAGACCTTGTTATGTGCTGGCCGGAGGTTGCACCGACCTTGATCTTTATAAGTGCTCAACCCTTGGTTCATAGGAGCAGAACCTTGCACCGTCCTTATTTAGCACAGGGCAAAACCTTAACTTGTGCTAGAAGAAGTTGCACCGACCACATCTTTCTTGGTCGCTGAGTAATGGCTACTGTGTCAACACATCTGTTGTTGGAGTGGACACTTCTCTTGTGATACTTCAGTATGTGTATCATCTCCAGCAGTTGCATTTTCCTTGACTACATGGATTTCTGTGAAACCATGATTCTGCCTTGATTCTTGTGTAGCCTAATGCCTCAATCTTTGTGCCGGTGTTGGCTTGACCTGAAATGCATGAGTGTTTGTCGCTATCAAATGCAGGTCAAACTATATTAATGAATCATATTCAGACATCATCGAAACAAAAGAATGTTATACACAAGCCCAACATACATAGTCAGACATCATCAAAATAATAGAGTTACACATGTTATACACATGCCTAACAGACAGCACAAAAGGCATCATTTCATGCAAGCAAATGACAAAGCTCAACCAGTGGAACAACAAAGGCAATATGCTGAGGTAATGGGGGGCTCAACCCCAGCTCCAGTAGCACAGCAAGAGTCAGCACAACATCGACGTTAGGAAGGGGATACCAAAGGAGGGATTCAATCACCCTCGCCTCCGGGGCGTTGGCGGTAGGCCGTCTATCCACCCAGATGGGACGGAGACCCTGAGCGAAGCGCCAGTCGCTCAGATGGTTATCGCCCCCGACCTTGGTGACGAAGACAAAGCGCTCGGTTCAGCATTTGATGTTCGACACCATAGACATAACCTGAACTAAGGTCTCACCCGGTCGAGCCTTGAAAAAATAGGAAGATGGATTGGAGGGACATGCCTGACAACTGTAAAAGTGCCGGAAAAGCCAGTAAGTAGGATCGACTGAGGCTCGGCGGTAGACGTAGAAAAAACCACACAGGACGTGCCACGAATTGGGGGATAGGTTCCCCGGAGATATCCCATAGTGTTCCAGGACGGACGCAAAGAAGGGGTGAACAGGGAGACGGAAGCCTGCCCTGAAGGACTCTATTGGAACTAGAAGCCCACCGGGTGGACGACCCCAGAGACCACCGTCAGCGGAAGGAAAGATGATATAAAACTCTGTGAGAATTTGAAAAGCCTACCGGAGTCCGTGGACGACTCTATATGCCACCAATGGAGGGGAATTGGGGTGACTTGGGTCAGCACCCGAAGTACTCGGGACTCACCCTCGCCTGGCTCCCACCTCTCTGGTGGAGGTACTGGACCCTACGGTGCGACCCCTCCTACGAGGTGGCATAGTACCAAGAAATAGGAGAAAAGAGAAAGACCCTCACCAGATAAAATGGGGAGGAAGAAGACGACGAGCGCGGAGGGCAACAAAAGAGCATGGATGGTTCAAAAAGACGTCCTATGATAGTTCTTATAACCGTGAGAGGCGAACGGCTACTTCGAGGCCGAAGGGTAGGTGAAAAGGCGCCTGCCTTTGTCACGGTACGGCCGTCGAACTCAGGCACCTTTTTGAACCCGCGGTCCAAGAATAAGAGCCCGCGTCATGATGATAGGGGGCGCACCACTTGCCACTGTCGGAGGAGCCTTGCACGCCAAGCAAGAAATACGAGGAGACTCTCCTCGGAGCTAGCCTCCGGTACACCCTCTCTGACTCAGCTCTTAGAGCCCGAAAGGTGCTCGGCCTCTAAGAGTGGGGGGCTAGTGAGGTGGGTAAATCCGGTTCGGCCCAAATAAGGCCTGGTTGCACCGAGCCAACTCGACTTGCTATCCACAATGCGCCTAACGGGCCTCGGTCCATGGCCGCGGCCCATAGCGAATAGCGCAGGATGATAGTCCTTGGATTCGACAATGGGAAAGGCCTTAATCCGGGCAGAAGGACCGCTGGATAGGTCTCCGAAGACCGACCGTTACCCCCCACGATGCGAGTAACGACTCCACTAAGGGCGAGCTCGCCCCACGGGTGCCGTAAGACTCGCCCAGGAACCGGCTGACCCCGAGGTAATCACCTCTCAACAGGAAACTCCCGCCATGATCACGGGGAACATCATCCCACAACGCACACCCTTCCTTGTTAAGGGATCGACTGCCTTCACCAAGGCAACCACCTATAAAAGGGACCTCGACGAAGGACAACCCACGGGGAATCTCACCAACAAAAATGCCTACAGAGAGGCTAACTAGAGAGCTACACACATTGCTACTAGAGAGGTCATGACTACTCATTCCCTGAGAAGAGAATCCCCTCCTGAACGACCTTACCGCCCAACGAAAACTCTCCGAGTGACCATTGGGGCCGGCGAGTACTCGTCTAGAGGGTCTACACATCTCTCAGATCCTCTACAGTGGCCTTCCTCTCCACGCTCTCTCCTACTCTTCTCTATTCATTACTAGAGCCATTGCTGACTTAAGCATCGGAGGGTTGTCCCCTAGGGTAGCATCTGGGGCTCCTTCTGATGCCCTTCTCTTCTGGTGATTGCAGGCATCCATGGGTGCCGGACGATCTTCCCCAACAAAAAAATAGAAAAGTGTGATACGTGACAGAGGAATCAGACTTATGCCGCTACAACCTTCAATAAATCTTGAAACTAATAATGCAAAAATATATTTATTGTTCGGTGGAGAGTCTTCTTTCTCCATTAATTGCTTCTAATTACACCACTAGAAAAAGCGGGAATACCGACGGATATTTCAGACGGATATTTTTCGTCTTAAAATCCGTCTGTATTTGTGACGGATTAGTTTCTGTCACAAATTCCGTTGGTATTAAGGACATACTATACTCTCTCTGAAGATCCGTCTATAATACCAACGGAATTTGTGACGGATATTCAGACGGAAATAATCCGTCTAAAATTTCAGACGGAAATAAGTTTCGTCCGTATTTCCGTCGTAAAATTCCCCCTTTCCCGCCACCGTCGACCCCTCCCTCCCACCCCTTCCACCCGGCCCCATTTCCACCCCCCCACTCTCCCTCTCACTCTCTCCTTCTCCTCTGCCCTTTGCTTGCCGTCGTCGCCGCCGGAGCCACCGTCGCCGCCGGAACCTTCATCCTCGCCGTCGCCGGAGGCCCCGCCGTCCTCGCCATCGCCGCCATTCGCCAACCTCCCTCCCTCTCACGGTCGTGGTCGCCGTCACCGCCATCATCCTCTTCTCACGGTCGCCGTCGCCGCCAGCCGGTAAGTGGTCTCCCTCTCCCTCTCTCTCTCCCGATCATGTTCCCCTCCCTCACTCAATCCCTCTCCCTCTCCCTCTCCCGATCCTGTTCCCCCTCACTCAATCCCTGTCCCTCTCCCCTGTCCGGCTCCCTCACTCCCTCTCCCTCTCCCCTCTCGCGCTCCCTCACTCCCTCTGGCCGCCCTCCCCCACCCCCTCCACAGCCCTCTCTTCCCCTGTCTGTGGCCCCCCTCCCCCTCGCAACACACACACACACGCACAGCACACACCTCAGCCCCCCTCTCTCGCTCCCTCACTCCCTCTGGCCGCCCTCCCCCACCCCCTCCACCGCCCTCTCTTCCCCTGTCCGTGGCCCCCCTCCCCCTCGCAGACACACACGCACACACAGACACAAACACACGCACACACCTCAGCCCCCCTCTCCCGCTCCCTCTACCGTTGGCCGCAGGCCCCCCTCTCCCTCTACCGTTGGCCGCATGGCTTCTGTTGCCCCTCCCCCCTCACAGGCACACGCACACACCCGTCTCACAGATGTACACATATTAATTATTTTTTATTTTATTTAATGTATTGTTGTATTCATCGTAGGATAATTGACCGAGAGAAAGGGAACGAAAGAATCAGATAAGTTTTTTCAAATAAATAGTAAGTAAAAATTTAATTTCATATGTATATGTTGTTTCATTTTATTTTAATTTATGTAATCTTACTCAGATTTATTGTTAGGATGTCTTGTTAGGACAAAGAGACTCAAAATATAGCAAAAATATAAAGCTATGAAGTACAATCAAAAAGCTAAACTACTCGAATGGCTGGCAGCCCAGCTCTATCCAATCTTAATTGACCCTTTGTCAACCGAGGGAGGTCTCCTACTTGAATGAAAACTTGATTTTCTGGAGTATTGCATGCATAGGACGCCAAGGAATCTGCAACCTGGTTGCCCTCTCTATAAGTATGCAACATCAAGCAGCCACTTTCATGGATAAGATCCAAAATCTTCCTCCACCATGGGAGAAACATCCGGCTAGGAGGAGCTCCTTTCCTTACAGCCTCCACAAGAAGGGCACAATCTGAATATATAGCTGCCAAACATTTTGAGCACCTAGCTTAGCTATTAAAGCAGTCATATAGAGCCCTTGCCTCTGCCACAAGACTATTCCCAATGCCATAGTGGAAAGCAAAGCCAACCATCCATTTACAATTTGAGTCTCTTACACAACCTCCACCACTACACCCACCAGGATTACCCTTGGAGGCCCCATCAACATGCAATGTGAACTTCTGAGGTGCCAATCTGCAGAAGACCAGAAATGGCTGCTTTAAATTGACCCAAGGGAATATGTGAAAAGAAGCAAGGCAGCTGGATTGAGCTGGGGATAAGGGCTTGCAAAAGCAAAGCTTATCCAGAGCCAGGGCTATTGAGGAGGAAATTCTCCTCTTTATTGAATCAATTTTAAGAGCCATACCCTCAAATCTGGTAGCACACCTTTGTTTCCAAATTTCCCACATCATCAGAATTACAGCATACATCCCCACAAAACTGAAGGCTGAGAGTAGATTGGTAAAGGTTAGTAGGTTCCAACACCTAATGAAAATCTGATTACTTAAATAGACCTTGTTGCTTACCAAGGGCTGCACCCAGCCCCACAGTTCAGAGGCCAATTCATCAGAGATGAATAAGTGGTTGAGGTCTTCCTGGGCAGAAGAGGAGCAACAGCTGCATTTGGAGACAATGGGAATACCATAATCTGCCACCCTGCTGTCCATTGGTACTGCCCGATGGATAAGCTTCCAGACAAAAAGAGCTACCCTCGGTGCTATTGTTGAGTGCTTGAAATGCCTTTAGTCCGTATTAGGTTGCAAGCTGATTTAACAGAAAAGGAACCCTTTACGGTATCTGTCCAGACACAGCAGTCAGCCTCATTGCTTAGTTGAATATTAGGAAGGTGGAAGTCACTATTGAGGTATCCCCGTGTAGCATGTTGGGTGTTGCATAGAACCTCTCTAACAGAAGTCAAGGGGAGGCTATTGAGCTCAATCCTTTCATTAGCCATTGCCGCATTAATGGCTGGACCACACCCTGTCCAATTATCACTCGGGAAGTCTATATTAGCCCCATTCCCTCCTATCCATCTGCTGTTAGAGATAATAATATCTTTGGCCTGTCTAAAGACAGTCCAAGGCATTCCAACTGGGAATGGTCTTACACAGTTGGCTAGATGGGCCTTGAAATACCTGCGCCTAGCATACATGGACCAGAGAGAAGACCCATGAACAATATTCCAAAGGGTTTTGATTGACAAAGAAGTCTGAACCCACTGCAGATCTCTGATTCCTAGACCTCCCTCTAACTTAGGTCTTTGGATATCTGACCATGCTACCCAATGCCTGCGTTTGGTGCCTTTCTCTCCATACCAAAAAAAAATTGCACATAGCCGGTCAATGAAACTGATCACCTTCTTTGGGATAAAAGTGACTTAGGCAAGGAAAACTGGCATACTATATATGACTGAGTCAATCAATACGGCTCTACCAGCTTGAGATAGAAATTTTGACTGCCAGCCTTCCAATTTTAGCTACACCCTTATTAGGAAACGCAATACCTTCAGAGATGGACAACCAGCAGAGGAGGAAGAAGAAAAGAGAAAGAAAAGATCAATAACAAGAACATACAAGGTGGGAAAGCACATATCTTAAGTAGATATAGAGAAATGGAATGACCTTGTCTTATGATGATAAGAAGATATAGAGAAATGGAATGACCACATATCTTAAGTAGTACATATATACAAAGACGTGGATAAATGCAAAGAAATCAGAATTCTCCATAGCAATAGGTAAATACCCAAAAAATTCGTTTTGTGATTTAAAACATTGTGGATTTTAATTGCATGTAAATATATTTTTCAATCTGATTTTAATAGAAATTTGATGTTAATTTGACTCAAAAATGTAGATTGTTTAGCTTTGATGTTCTTCATTTGAAAAATTTTATAATTTGGGTGTTATTTAATTTGATATGTGCATAATGATAATTACGTTGTTATTTAATTTTATGTTATATAAATGCATGGGGTATTCCCTGTGAGCTGAGGTGCGTGGGTGCGACCTAACATTACACGCACCTCAGGAGAGCGCATTAAAACCGTGTCAATGTGCCTTCCCGTTCAAGACTTTGGGATTGATGTGTATGTTCTCATTTATTTATGAGAATGTATATATCTACCTCAAAGTCTTGAGTTGTCCCGTTTGGACAGTCTGTGAATGTTTGATCGCACTTAGGCAGTCATTTACTATATGTGTTTGTATGGTTTGTTGAGAATTTCGATTGCGTCTCCTCACTCTTCTCTGATATACCATTATTGATTTTGAGTGTTTTCTTAACCACTTACTTGTAAGTGTTTAAGAAAAGTTCAAAATCAATAAATATTTTTGGTATATCGGAGAAGTGTGGGGAGATGATGCCGAAATTTTTAGCAAATCATGCAGCACATATAGTAAGTGATTGTGCGATCAAACCTTCATGGATGGGTTAAACAGTGATAATCTAATCAATATACCTCTTCCAACTGCAAATGGTCTATGATGAACGATGTGAGGAAAGGGTCGGGTGTAATATTTTGAGTAATGATTTGAAAGTTAGGATGTGTATTGTCATTTTTTGGGTGCAGGCAAAATGTCGACAGATCGTTCATGAATGTATCGTAGAATAGTTGACCGGGTGGTGTCAGATGACTTTAAGCTTGGGGTTGAGAGTTTCATTCAATTTACATTGGGGAATCCAAATGCAGCAATAGATCGCGACGGTCACATTCGATGCCCTTGTTCAAATTGTAGAAACTTGAGGTGGTGTTCAACATGGGATGTGCAACATCATTTGTACACGAAAGGGTTCGTGGATGGTTATACGAATTGGACGTGTCATGGTGAGCAATTCTTGAGGTATGAGCCTGACAATATTGCAGGCACAAGTGGGTACGTGGATATGGTTGTAGATGCTGCTGGTCCTAGTTTTAATGTTCATGAGGAAGCGCCGAATAAGACAGCCGGAAGATTTTATGAACTACTTAGGGATGCTGATGAGCCGCTGTGGGATGGTTGTGAAAAGCACACTCGATTGTCTGCAGTGTCACAGTTGTTGAACTTGAAATCTGAATTTCACATCAGTGAGACTTGTTTTGACCGTCTCCTCCTCTTGATCAAGAGTATGTTGCCTCGAGACGAGAAGTTACCAGAAACTTTTTACCGTGCAAAAAAGATGGTCAATGACTTAGGACTTAGATATGTGAAAATAGATGCATGTCCGAATCATTGTATGTTATATTACAAAGATGATGCAGATAAGATATCATGTTCCATTTGTGGCCATGACAGATTCAAACCTAAGGGGGGGGTCAATTCAATGGCAAAAGATGTACCTTACAAGGCGTTGTGATACTTCCCTCTTGTGCCTAGGCTCCAGCGGCTGTATATGTCCTCAAAGACGGCTCGACATATGACATGGCACACCGAAAGAGTACGTCGTGCCGATGATATAATCAGTCATCCTGTCGATGGTGAAGCTTGGACTCACTTTAGTCGTACTCATCTTGCCTTTTCAAGGGAGTCACGTAATGTTCGATTGGGTTTATGCACAGATGGTTTTAATCCATTCGGTGGTTCAGTGGCATCTTATTCTTGTTGGCCAGTGTTCATGACACCGTACAACCTTCCACCGCACATGTGCATGAAGCGAGAAAATCTATTTTTGTCCTTAGTAATTCCTGGTCCAAAAAGTCCCGAAAAAAAATTGGACATATATCTCAGGCCGTTGATTGATGAGCTCAAATTTTTATGGACTGATGGAGTTGTTACTTATGATGCATATAGGAAGCAACATTTTATTATGAAGGCTGCACTGATCTATACAATAAGTGACTTCCCTGCAGATGGAATGCTATCTGGTTGGAGCACACATGGGAGGTTAGTATGTCCTTACTGTATGGAAGATACCAAATCATTTGTATTGAAACATGGTGGGAAAGCATGCTGGTTTGATTGCCATCGGTGGTTGCTACCAAGTGACCATCCTTTTCGAAGGCAAAAAGACCCGTTTAAAAAAAATACTGTTGAAATGGATGAAGCTGACTTGTAACGGGTGTCGGGTCTACATATGGCGTCACGGGTGCATAATTTACCAGATGTAGTTCAATTGTCTGGTAGCACACGGTAACTCCCTAGTTTTGGAAAGGATCACAACTGGATTAAGAAAAGCATTTTTTGGGAATTACCTTATTGGTCAACTCTTCTTGGACGACACAATCTGGATGTCATGTATACCGAGAAGAATTTTTTTGATAATGTGTTCAATACGATCATGAATGTTAAAGGAAAAATAAAGGACAACGTCAAAGCACGTATGGATTTAAAGATGCTTTGTAAACGTCCAGAACTGGAACTACATAACGTAAATGGCAAAACTGTGCAGCCTAAAGCAACTTATATGCTTCATGATACACAGATCAAGGAAGTATGCCAGTGGTTGAAATAGTTGAGATTCCCAGATGGATATGCATCCAACATAGCCCGTTGTGTGAATGTTAATGAGGGGAAAATATATGGTATGAAAAGTCACGACTGTCATGTGTTCATGGAGAGGCTACTGCCCATTGCATTTCATGATTTGTTGCCAAAGCAGATATGGGGAGCACTAGCTGAGATGAGTCAATTTTTCAAGATTTTATGTGCATCTGAACTCAGACTTCGGGATGTACAAACTATCGAAGAAAAAGTTGTCACAACCATTTGCAAGCTAGAGAAGATATTTCCTCCGGCATTCTTTGATTCGATGGAGCACCTGGTCGTTCATTTGCCATATGAGGCTATCGTCGGAGGGCCAGTACAATTTCGATGGATGTATCCATTTAAGAGGTATGTGACAATTTTTGTTAACTTACAAGTCGTCCATAGTCGGTACATATCGTTGCCATCTGACTTGTTTTTGTAGGTGCATGCATGAATTAAAAATGAAAGTTCACAACAAGGCACAGGTGGAGGGTTCGATTGCTGAGGCATACATTCTTGAAGAAATTTCGAACTTCTGTTCTATGTACTTTGAGCCAGAGATTCAAACTCGTCGTACTCGCCCTCCACGTAATGATGATGGGGGAGTGGATGAATGGTCCGATTGGCTCTCCATATTTAAACATCCTGGACGTGCGTTCGGACGTTGCTTGACTCGCACACTCGAAGATAGAGAGTTGCACGCCGCTGAGATATATATTCTTTTGAATTGCCTCGAGATTGAACCTTATGTTGAGTAAGTTCTTAATTCACATTTCCAGCAACTCCATAAATTGTTCATCCTTCTTCTGCAGTTCATTTAAAGTAGTGGTGCATTTATATTGCAGGTAATTTGATTCAGAATTAGCTGAAAATGTCCAAATATCCAGGATGTGGAGATTGAAAAAGAACGCGAGAAGTTTTTTTCCAAATGGCTGAGAAACCGAGTTAGTGTCAACTATGAATATATATATGTTTGTATTTACATATGTTGAGGTAATTGTTATTATTTTAACTACTCTAATTTGAATATAGGTTGAACAAGGTCTCATTACTGATCAAAGAGTACAACAGATAAGTTATGGCCCCTCGAACCAGACACGTGTCTATCCAAGATATATTGTGAATGGATACAAATTTCATACAAGGGATTATGGGCGAAATAAGTCTACGATGAACAGCGGCATATGTGTGAAGGGAAGTTTATACAATGAAATGGAATTGGACTACTATGGTATTCTTGAAGAAGTCTTAGAACTTCAGTATTTGGGACAAGACAATCATGTATACATATTTAAGTGTCAATGGTTTGATCCTAATTCTGTTCTACATGACACAAATTATGGGATTGTCAATGTCAAGCATAGGTCTAAACTTAAGACCTATGAACCGTTCATTTTAGACGCACAAGCCCAGCAAGTATACTATTGAAGCTATCCATCATCCAAGAATAGAGATTGGTGGGCAGTTTGCAAGGTTAATTCAAAACTCTTTCCCAAAAGTGAAGATGTCTCAGAGGTTGCTAGTGCTGAATATTATCAATCAGACGAAGTTGGCGTTGTCGGTTCCTCTAGGTTTAATCTGGACGAATCTGATGAGCCACTGTCATTAAGTACGCGAGATGAAGTGGAAGAAGTCGATCCGATGGAGCTAAATGTTGATGTTAGAGGGGAGGAAGAATCAGATGAAGACGAAGAGTTTGAATCTGATGAGGCTACTATGGATGACGAAGATGATGATGATGAGCTAGATATATCAACATGAGGGAGGCATGTTTTGATAATTTAGTAAGATGATTCTTACTTTTAAGCATAATTTTAAATAACATTTGTCTAGCCTTATATAATTGTGGATTAATATGTATTAATTGTTTTGTTATTAATAAGGAAATGGTGCGAGGAGGTCGTACTAGGAGTGGGAGGAGACAAGGCAGTGAGAGGGGCGCTACTCCCTCCTCGCTAGCATCTTCTTCAGACACAGGTATATTTGATCAATAAGTTAGCTATATAAATAGTTTAATTATTTATAAACTTAAAAGAATTTATTTATAGGTGCAAGTGTCGGCTCACCACCACTTGTACAGACACCACCACCACTACTTATAGGTCCTAGTGCCCTCCCACCACCTCCCGCTACAGGTATATCTATTTTAATTTTCAGTAACATGTTGCATTTACTTATGAAAATTAATGCAGGTCCCACCTCGGCGTATCTTTGAATTTCTAGCAAAATATTCATTTACCTAATGTGAATTACTACTTACAGGTCCTAGTGCCCTCCCACCACCTCCCGCTACATGTATATCTATTTTAATTTTCAGTAACATGTTGCATTTACTTATGAAAATTAAATCTTGCTGGTGTCAGTGGCCTCCCACCTATTGTGCAGATGTCACACCGACCACCTCCCGCTGCAGGTATGTACATTTTAATTATAAGTTCGCAATATTTGTATCACTCCACATGAAAATAAATTCTTGCAGGTGTCAATGGCCTCCCACCTATTTTGCAGATGTCACCCCGACCACCTCCCGCTACAGGTATGTATATTTTAATTATAAGTTTGCAATATTTGTATCACTCCACATGAAAATAAATTCTTGCAGGTGTCAGTGGCCTCCCACATATTGTGCAGATGTCACCTCGACCACCTCCCGCTGCAGGTATGTATATTTTAATTATAAGTTCGTAATATTTGTATCACTCCACATGAAAATTAATTCTTGCAGGTCTCAGTGGCCTCCCACCTGTTGTGCAGACGCCACCCCCACCACCTCCCGCTGCAGGTATGTATATTTTAATTTAAATTCTTCAATATTTGTTCTACTTATGAAAATTAATTCTTGCAGGTCTCAGTGGCCTCCCAACTCGAGGATCAGGTATGTATATTTTAATTTAAATTCTTCAATATTTGTTCTACTTATGAAAATTAACTCTTGCAGGTCTCAGTGGCCTCCCACCTGTTGTGCAGACGCCACCCCAACCACCTCCCGCTGCAGGCATGTATATTTTAATTATATGTTCGCAATATTTGTATCACTCCACATGAAAATTAATTCTTACAGATCCCAGTGCCCTCCCACCACCTCCCACTTGTACTGGGCACACCCCCACCAGTCAGCCACTTGACGATGCCGGCAGTTGTAACAAGGGAGGCACGGCCCATGATAGACGTCGCCCGTGTTGGATCTCCGGGTAAATCTATAAGGTTATATTACATTAATTAGCCTTCAACTGTCCAATATGAATATTTTGACATTTGCAATTGCAGTACGAAGTTTGAACCCCACACCACTGTCCATCATTCCACCGAACTCATGTTGGCACATGTGCCCGAGGCAGCATCCACTTTCAGAGAATTTCCGATGTCCGTCCGCGATTCATTGTACAACATGTTCTTAGTAAGTAATTACGTCATTTAATTCAAGTATTTCCCAAACTCAATTTACAACATTATACTAAGTGTGAAAAGTAATTGATTTACAGCGGTCTTTTCAATTCACATGTGGACATGACGCGGCGAGATGTCGTCGTGCCTGGGAGTCTACTATGCTCTCAAGTTACAAGAGGAAAATACATGAGGCCCGAGCACACGCTAAAAAATTGAGTGGGGGGAGTGAAGACCAACAATTGTGGAAGGCGCACCACCCTCTATGGATGAGGCATGAGGATTGGGAGATATCTTGTGACCATTTTGCCGACCCCAAGTGGATAGAAAAGTCTGCAAAAGCCAAAGCAAACAGGGCGTCAAAACCAGGTTCAAATTTGCATACGAGTGGGTCCATCTCTTATGCGGCTCATAAATAAAAATTGGTAAGTAATATAACAATTTATCTTCTTACAATTTATCCCAATATTTGACTTTTTTTTACTATGAATTGTATAACAGGCTGTGGAGCTTAATCGACCTCCGTCGTTCCTCGAGGTGTTCGACAGAACACATAAAAAGAAGGGGACTAATGATTGTATGAGTGAGACAGCTAAGTCAGCAGCGGTAAGTTTATCTACATATGTAACTTGTACCGTTCATTTAAATCGGCATGTAATTCATATGAAATTGACTAGTTATTTTATTCAATTTGTAGGAAACATATAGCCAAGCAGTGACAGAGAAGTACGGGGAGGGAGACACGCAGCAGCCAGAGTTCGATCCGGTGGAGTGGGTGGCAGCAGCTGGCGTACCGAAGAAAGGCCGACTATATGGTTTTGGGGAGAGCCTAGACGCTAGCGCGGTGATATCATCGTGTGCGAGTTCTAGCTATGCCCAAACTAGTAGCAGTGCCTTCACTATACCTTCCATTTCCCCCAGCGCTTCTGCCAGCGACATGATGGACATGGTCCGATCGCAGATTTCTGATATGCAGCGGCAGCAGCAGCATTTCCAACATGAGATCTCTAGCCAAGTGTCAGTGGTTTTGCAGGCAATCAGTGGCCTCCTCTCCCAGGGGGGAATGGCCCCTCAGCAATCCACCACCATCACAGCACAGGCCGCACAGGTGAGTGTTTACTATGTTTTTATTTTGATGGAATTACACAATTATGTTCATTTGAAATTTTAAAACTCATTTACTTTAGAAGAATTGAGAAAATCCGGGGTTCGGGGGTCTAAAACTTGAAATACCGGTCGGATGGCCGTGCCTATCATTCCAACACGACCGGGGAGATGAAAGTGACTTGTCAGAACAGACGGAATCCAAATCGGATGCCCGGTTTGAGCTCGGCGCTCAAAGTTCATTTTTAAAATACACTTAGTTTAAATGAACTGCCAGGTCGGGTCCGGGGGTCTGAAACTTGAAATACCAGTCGGATGGCCATGCCGATCATTCCAACACGACCGGGGAGATGAAAGTGACTTGTCAGAACTGACGGAATCCAAATCGGATGCCCGGTTTGAGCTTGGCGCTCAAAAGTGCATTCTCCAAATACACAGTTTAAATGAACTACCAGGTCGGGTCCGGGGGTCTAAAACTTGAAATATCGATCGGATGGCCGTGCCAATCGTTCCAACATGACCGGGGAGATGAAAGTGACTTGTCAGAACTGACGGAATCTAAATCGGATGCCCGGTTTGAGCTCGGCGCTCAAAGTTCATTTTTAAAATACACTTAGTTTAAATGAACTGCCAGGTCGGGTCCGGGGGTCTAAAACTTGAAATACCGGTCGGATGGCCATGCTGATCATTCCAACACGACCAGGGAGATGAAAGTGACTTGTCAGAACTGACGGAATCCAAATCGAATGCCCGGCTTGAGCTCGGCGATCAAAGTTCATTTTTATAATACACTTAGTTTAAATGAACTGCCAGGTCGGGTCCGGGGGTCTAAAACTTGAAATACTGGTCAGATGGCCGTGCCGATCGTTCCAACACGACCGGGGAGATGAAAGTGACTTGTCAGAATTGACGGAATCCAAATCGGATGCCCGGTTTGAGCTCGGCGCTCAAAGTTCATTTTTAAAATACACTTACTTTAAATGAATTGCCAGGTCGGGTCCGGGGGTCTAAAACTTGAAATACCGATCGGATGGCCGTGCCGATCATTCCAACATGACCGGGGAGATGAAAGTGACTTGTCAGAACTAACGGAATCCAAATCGGATGCCCGGCTTGAGCTCGGCGCTCAAAGTTCATTTTTACAATACACTTAGTTTAAATGAACTGCCAAGTCGGGTCCAGGGGTCTAAAACTTGAAATACTGGTCGGCTGGCCATGCCAATCATTCCAACACGACCAGGGAGATGAAAGTGACTTTTCAGAACTGGCAGAATCCAAATCGGATGCCCGGCTTGAGCTTGGCGCTCAAAGTTCATTTTTATAATACACTTAGTTTAAATGAACTGCCAGGTCGGGGTCGGGGGTCTAAACTTGAAATACCGGTCGTATGGCCGTGCCGATCATTCCAACACGACCGGGGAATGAAAGTGACTTGTCAGAACTGACGGAATCCAAATCGGATGCCTGGCTTGAGCTCGGCGCTTAAAGTTCATTTTTACAATACACTTAGTTTAAATGAACTGCCAGGTTGGGGCCGGGGGTCTAAAACTTGAAATACCGGTCGGATGGCCATGTCGATTATTCCAACATGACCGGAGAGATGAAAGTGACTTGTTAGAACTGACGGAATCCAAATCGGATGCCCGGTTTGAGCTCGGCGCTCAAAAGTGCATTCTCCAAATACACTTAGTTTAAATGAACTGCCAGGTCGGGTCCGGGGGTCTAAAACTTGAAATACCGGTTGAATGGCCGTGCCGATCATTCCAACACGACCGGGGAGATGAAAGTGACTTGTCAGAACTGACGGAATCCAAATCGGATGCCCGGCTTGAGCTTGGCGCTCAAAAGGGCATTCTCCAAATAGATAGTTTAAATGAACTGCCAGGTCAGGTCCGGGGGTCTAAAACTTGAAATATCCATTTGAATGGCCGTGCCGATCATTCCAACATGACCTGGGAGATGAAAGTGACTTGTCAGAACTGACGCAATCCAAATCGGATGCCCGGTTTGAGCTCGGCGCTCAAAAGTGCATTCTCCAAATACACTTAGTTTAAATGAACTGCCAGGTCGGGTCCGGGGGTCTAAAACTTGAAATACCAGTCGAATGGCCATGCCGATCATTCCAACACGACCGAGGAGATGAAAGTGACTTGTCAGAACTGACGGAATCCAAATCGGATGCCCGGTTTGAGCTCGGCGCTCAAAGTTCATTTTTAAAATACACTTAGTTTAAATGAACTGTCAGGTCGGGTCCGGGGGTCTGAAACTTGAAATACCGGTCGGATGGCCGTGCCGATCATTCCAACACGACCGAGGAGATGAAAGTGACTTGTCAGAACTGACGGAATCCAAATTGGATGCCCGGTTTGAGCTTGGCGCTCAAAAGTGCATTCTCCAAATACACTTAGTTTAAAAGAACTGCCAGGTCAGGTCCGGGGGTCTAAAACTTGAAATACCAGTCGGATGGCCGTGCCGATCATTCCAACACGACCGAGGAGATGAAAGTGACTTGTCAGAACTGACGGAATCTAAATCGGATGCCCGGTTTGAGCTCGGCACTCAAAGTTCATTTTTAAAATACACTTAGTTTAAATGAACTGCCAGGTCGGGTCCGGGGGTCTAAAACTTGAAATACCAGTCGGATGGCCGTGCCGATCATTCCAACATGACCGAGGAGATGAAAGTGACTTGTCAGAATTGACAGAATCCAAATCGGATGCCCGGTTTGAGCTCGGCGCTCAAAAGTGCATTCTCCAAATACACTTAGTTTAAATGAACTGCCAGGTCAGGTCTGGGGGTCTAAAACTTGAAATACCGGTCGGATGGCCATGCCAATCATTCTAACATGACCGGGGAGATGAAAGTGACTTGTCAGAACTGACGGAATCCAAATCGGATGCCCGGTTTGAGCTCGGCGCCCAAAGTTCATTTTTAAAATACACTTAGTTTAAATGAACTGCCAGGTCAGGTCCGGGGGTCTAAAACTTGAAATACCGATCGGATGGCCGTACCGATCATTCCAACATGACCGGGGAGATGAAAGTGACTTGTCAGAACTGACGGAATCCAAATCGGATGCCCGGTTTGAGCTCGGCGCTCATAGTTCATTTTTAAAATATACATAGTTTAAATGAACTGCCAGGTCGGGGTCGGGGGTCTAAAACTTGAAACACATGATGTATAGACTTTATGTGTTTGTGCTTGCAGCCAACGTACAGACTTTGAGTTTTTGCTAGCAGCCAACGCACATACTTTGAGTCTGTGCAATCAGCCAACGTACAGACTTTGAAGAATGTATAGACTTTGAATAGTGCATAGACTTTGAAGAATGTATGGACTTTGAAGAGTGTATAGACTTTGAAGAAGTGCTAGCAGCCAACGTACAGACTTTGAGTCTGTGCAATCAGCCAACGTACAGACTTCGTGTTGCAGGATGTATAGACTTGCTGATGTATAGACTTGTTGGCTGTATAGACTTGCTGGCTGTATTGACTTGCTGATGTATAGACTTGCTGGCTGTATAGACTTGCTAGCTGTATAGACTTGCTGGCTGTATAGACTTGCTGATGTATAGACTTTGTTGTTGTATAGACTTGCTGCAGAAGAATGTACATACTTGTTGCTGTATAGACTTGCTGTGCACTGAGCTGATGGATGTATAGACTTGATGTGCCTGCCATAGGACGATGTTCTGACTTTGAGTTGCAGGATGTATAGACTTATTAATGAAGATGCATGGAGAATGTATAGAATTTGCATGGCAAGCTATGCAACCAATGTATAGACTTGTTAATGAAGATGCATGGAGAATGTATAGACTTTGCATGGCAAGCTATGCAACCAATGTATAGACATGTTAATGAATATGCATGTAATGTACAGACTTGCCAGTATGCAATGTATAGACTTGATGTTGCGAACTATGCACATGCATGAACAATGTATAGACTTGATATGCGAACATCTCTCTGGGATGTATAGACTTTACCTATGGCAATGTACAGACTTGACTAATGCAATCTAGGCAGAACTCTGTACAGACTTAATAGCGTGCAGACAAGACCTCATATGCAATGTTTGTGCTAACCTCAAAGCACTTATGAAATCATTTCCACAACCATTTCCACATGATGATAAGTCTTATAGAAACAGTTTATGATCATTTCCACAACCATTTCAACCTTCATACACATGAAGACATGAACAACCATTCTTGCACACGACCAAGCAACAAAGGCATTTTGTAATCATCAAAATCATAATGCACAACAAGTTGGGCTTAATTTTTGGACGCTAATTTTATAATCATCATTATGCAATTTCAACCTTCATACTTTTCGGACGGCATCTTCTACGAGTTGGGCTTAATTTCAGACGGTAATTGTAGATCCGTTGTAATATCCATTTGAAATACCGACGGATTTCTGACGAATTTTTAGACGGCATATTAATTTGAGAATAAGAGTTGGGCTACACTTCAGATGGTATTTGCGACGAAAAATAAATCCGTCATAACATCCGTCTGAAATACCGACGGAAAATTTCAGACGATAAAATTTCAGACGGAACTTTTCTCGTATGATATTCAGACGGAATTTGTCACTGAATTATTTCGGTCTTATTTTCAGATGGAATTTCAGACGGAAAAATGAACTGTCACAAATTTGTGACTAAGAATTTCAGACGGTCGTGTTCCGTTTGAAATCTGTCGGAAATCCGTCATAAACGTGATTTGTGACGGATTTTCAGACGGATTTGAGACGAATAATGGCCGTCTGAAATCCCACTTTTTTTGGTAGTGTTACGACCTTCAAGAGTTCTCCTCCTCTTGAGCTGTGGGATATGTAGTTACGCCCGAGCTTCTTCCATTCACTTTGAAGCCTATCGTACGACCGCCACAGTCATGTAACGCGCCCAGCTTGGACCGTTACACTCTGTCAATTCCGTGAATGGAAGAAAGAATAAGAAGATTGGATCTTTGGGATCCTATCTCTAAGAGACCTAATTAGAAGAATATGTAAGGTTACTAGGGACTCTTAGGGATCAGTCTCTGGCCAACTAAGGACTCTAGAATCGATCAAATCTTCAAACTCTAGCAAAAACCCTATAAATAGGACCCAGTTCTGAACTGAGCGAGCCTTACTTTTGGCTCGTGAAGAATCAAGGTAAGAAGATAGAATCTCGAGTAAGTTCTTTAAAGTCTTTTGTTCCTAATACTTTAGACTAACTACCCTCAAAATTTCATGTTAGGAGGTCGTGTATCCAAGGAGTTAGGATCTTCTAAAGTTGCTGGTTTCATCACGCTAACCAAGGAAACTGTGCAACAGGGTGCTGAAGATCAGGAAATTAGAGAAGCTAAACGAGGTAATTAGAGTTAGATGCTTTAAAACTTTTTGTTCCCAATAGTTTCATCTTTTTACCCTTCAAATTTCACGTCCTTAGGTCAAGAGACTGAGGAGTTAGAGCGACATGAAATTGCTAAAAAATCTCAGGAAGGGAAGAACTAGGACGTGTCTTGAAGACCAAATTGGAAGTCTAAAGCCCACTAAAGAGGTAGGTTATCTCATGAATGGCAAAAACACATGGTTAATGATAAAAGCTCTCTACTTTATTTGGATTTCATGCATTATACTTCATGAATTTCATGTTTTACGATTAGTCTATACATTCATGTATGCCTTCAACCCTAATTAAAGATAAAAGTTATCTCTTGTTATTTCATTACTACCTATGCATCTAGATGGCCTTTACTTCGTTATCATGGCTAGAATAGTTAGTTATTTTGATTCTTCTTGCATGGGACATAGTTCCTTATCTTTATTGTCAACAAAAGCTCTGACGGATTAAAGTAGGACCGTCACATGATTGTAACGGTCTTACGATAAGCCGTCACACCCTCTGTTGTGTTTAAAAATTCTCTGTTGTCTCTGACGCACCATAACTGGAGCATTACAACATTGTAACGGCCCCACGATAAACCGTCATAGAAAGGTAACGCCTCCATGTTAGACCGTCAGACCATTGTGTTCTGTCAACCCGAGACAGAATGGAAACCAGTCAGATTTACTTATAAATAAGCCTAGATAGCTAAGTTTTAACCTATTTTCATGACCTTGAGATTATAAATTGACTTATAATAGAAATTGTATGTTTAAAAGCATCTCTAGTTATTTCAAGCATATGTTAATTTCATTAGCTAAACTCTATAGTTTTGTATTTACACTATGATTTTAAATGATGTAATGACGGAGTTTTTATCATGGTTTCACATCGCTACACAGTCTTTTTCTATCTATAGAGTCATTTTCTTTAAGTACATGGCATATATTCCGGTATATGGCCATTAGTTCACACTTTGCACTATAGGAACATATTCTTGAACATGAGGACCTCTATATTGGATATTCCTTCCAATGGACTAGGAAATCTTGTTTCAAGGCCTCCCTAATTCTCCGCGAGCCTGAGATTCCCACTAGGACGCCGAGTTGGTTGTACCATGAAAGCCCAATTGTTAGAAAGCACTATCGATGTTTTCGGGTTCAGGATATGTAACGGATCTATATTCGACCATCAGGAACATCTAACGGTCCAATATATGACCGTCACATTGTTTGAGTCCATATCTATTTTCTTCTATATTCAACCTTTCTAACGGCCCAACACTCGACCGTTATGTTCATGTAACGGCCCAGTATTAGACCGTCACAGTTCTAAATTCTTTAACCTGAGGTTTGACCAAAGGGTTGATATTCTAAGTTCATGGATGGAGTATTGATGGTCTAGGACTTGGCATATTGTCTAAAGATACTTAATTTAAATTATGAATGATAATAAATGTACCGTTATGCTGTCGAGTTATTACCATGAGCATGACATCGTCTTAAATCATCCTTGATCTCTCATGTCCCAAGTTGAAGCGTTCATTGTTGATTATTGTTATCATGAACTAATTTACATTTTTGGCCATAATTTTATTGCTTGAAACGTTGAAATAGCTTAATTTATACTTGAAGATGCGATCGAGCACTGATTGTGTTCAAGGGCTCTATGCTAGTCCTCTCGACTGATTGTCGGAAACATACTATAAACCATAGGGTATGATGCTACTGGCATCGCATTGCGCTGGAAGTTCTTTCTTTATAGATAAGTGAAAATCCACGATACACGTACATGATAGATGACTTTCTTGCTTATTACATGATATTCCACAGAAATTCACCAAATACTTGCTCATAAGCAAAAGATGTTTGGGTGATGAGTATGTGAACTTGCTAGTACATTCTTGATCATGAAAGGCCATGCTACATTCTTGTTACATTCTCGCTAGTTCATACTTGCTCATTCTATCTTACATGATTGTCTTATTGCTCGGTTATACTTATGATTCATCGCATTCGCATGATTTTACCTTATTTTCTCTAGAGCTAAAATATTAATTACTTTAATAGTGCATTCATGTTGATGCGAAGATACCTACTGGGCAAGTGTGCTCATTACCTATTTCCAATCTTTTCAGGAGATGGAAGTGAGTCGGGATCGGATTCGGAACGTTCAAATAGCGGGTCCGAGAGTGAATGAAGAATGAGTGAAGACTTAAGAAGTCTACATTGTTTAGATTGAGTCTATGTAATTTTCTTATTTCTTGAGTCTAGTATGATGAAGAAAGTTGAATTAGTGATTGTATTTGATATTTGATTGATAATGAATTGAAAGTTGGAGTTTGAGTAAATATTGTGCAATTACATTTATGTGTGTGATTGTCTTGCGCTCTGATCGTTCTTACTTGCAAGAGGGTTACCATGTCGATTGTTCACGTTCCTCGAGATAGTCTTCCGCTGTAATAAAGGCTCGGGGCATGACAGTTAAGTTGGTATTAGGGCCTAAGTCTCAGGACTTAGGGAGAAGAATCATGTCATAGGATAAGTCCAAGGTTTAAGGACCCCTACCTATGAACTAAGGAAGAAATTTCCATACCCATGTGAGAATTGGGTAGAGCCCGGGATAAGATAGTTAATTAGCTTTAAGACAAATTTTCCTCCAATTCCATGAGGAATAACAAGTTATTATATTTCTCGCAGGTACCTTATTTTACAAATGGCTCATCGCGTAGATTGGGATGGCATGCAACAAACGGTTGCCGGCCTTACTCGGGCATTACAAACTATGGCCCAGGCAGGCGCAGGGGCAAGGGCTGGCGACTTACATCGTAATTTCTGAAGTTTAAACCCTCCACATTTCTATGGTTCTTCTTATCCGGATGAAGCAGAAAACTGGATTGACGAGATGAACCATATATTTGACGTCATCCAATGCACCGATCAAGAGAAAGTGCGTCTTGCAACCTTCCAACTCAACAAGGATGTCCGTACATGGTGGAAGTCAGTTCCGGCACCTCCGGCCGATGCACCTCATACATGGGATGGTTTTCTCACTTTATTCCGTGCCAAGTACTTTTCTGAGCATGTGAAAGAAAGAAAGGCTGTGGAGTTCGCCTCTCTTCGTCAAGGGATGATGACAGTTGCGGAGTATGAACTTCAGTTCTCCAGACTAGCACCTTATGCACCACATTTAATCAGTATCGATCTATTGAAGGTTAATCGGTTTATGGACGTATTACGACCCAGTTTCATTTAGCAGCTCGGGACCCAAAACGTCCGTACTTATGCAGAGATGGTTCAGCGGGCATACTTATGTGAAAGGACCTTAGAAAAGGTCAAAAAATTGAAAGGAAAAGGAGAAGAGTCTAGCCAAAGGTCTGATCGGCGTTATAAGAAAGAAAAGTTTAGTATCACAGAGCCTCACAAAAGCCGTGATAGTAAGAAACGGTCCAGGAGCAGGAATGGTGGATGTTCCCAGAAGAACAAGAAGATTAAGGAGGAGGAGCAAGTCGCCACGGCTTGCACTTTTTGTGAAAAGTTCGGCCATTCGGCTGAAGAGTGCTGGAAGCGCCTTGGTGCTTGTTTACGCTGTGGAAGCAGCGAGTATCGCATGTTGGATTGCCCCCTTATGAAGGACCAGTCATCTGGTGGTGGACGCAGGAGGCAGGCTCGCCTCAATGCCGTTCTAGAAGAAGAGGAAGAGCCCAGGGATGGTGGGCTTATGGAAGGTCCTCTTCAAATTTGTTCTCGTCCTGCATTTATGCTATTTGATACTGGTGCCTCTCATTCATTTGTCTCCACTACGTTTGCTAAAACACTACCAATTGCATCAGTTCCTCTACCTTCAGATCTTGCTATTACTACACCCATAGGTTTTGGAATAAAGCTTACCGAATATTACCCTGATAGTGAGGTGATAGTAGAAGGTCACAATCTCCCCGTAAACTTAGTATGTCTTGACATGAAAGGTTATGATGCCATTTTAGGGGTAGATTAGCTTATAGATCATGATGCTTATATCAATTACCGAAACAAGATTATATCTTTTCGAAAACTCGGTCTTCCAAGATTTTCTTTCCTTTGCATCAAGTATAGGAAACATCCCACTATCATATCCTCTCTTCACGCTTGCAAACTTATCTCGCAAGGATGTGAAGTTTTTCTTGCTTTTGTCATTATTACCGAGTCCAATGAAATTATCCTAGCAGACATCTCTATTGCAAATGAGTTCCCTGACGTATTTCCACCCGAATTATCTGGTTTACCACCCGAGAGAGAAGTAAACTTCACTATCGAACTCGTTCCGAGAGCAGCACCGATTTCTATAGCCCCGTACAAGATGTCCCCCACGGAACTTAAAGAATTAAAGAGGTAGTTGCAGGAATTACTAGATAAGGGTTTCATCAGACCTAGCACCTCCCCCTGGGGTGCGCCGGTGCTATTTGTCAAGAAGAAGGATGGTTCTCTCACGCTATGCATCGACTACCGGCGACTGAATCAACTTACAATCAAAAATAAGTATCTGTTGCCGCGTATTGATGAGCTCTTCGATCAGCTTTCGGGAGCAGAATATTTTTCCAAGATAGACCTTAAATCAGGTTATCATCAGTTTAGAATTAAGAAAGAAGACATTTGTAAATCAGCTTTTCGAAGTCATTATGGCCACTATGAATTTGTGGTGATGCCGTTCGGGTTAACAAATGCCCCAACAGCATTTATGCAGCTTATGAACAGTGTTTTCCAGCCATATCTGGACCAGTTTATTGTCGTCTTCATTGATGACATCCTGATATATTCCAAGAGAAAGGAAGAACATGAAGAACATTTGAGGATAGCCTTACAAACACTTAGAGAACATAAACTTAATGCCAAGCTTAACAAGTGTGAGTTCTAGCTCAAGGAAGTTTCATTCCTAGGTCACATTATATCAAAAGAAGGTATCGCTGTGGATCCTTCTAAGGTGGAAGATGTCAAGAACTGGAGCCGGCCAACGACTGTATCAGAAGTAAGGAGCTTTTTGGGTCTAGCTGGTTATTATAGAAGGTTCATTAAGGACTTTTCAAAGATTGTAGTTCCTTTAACTAGACTCACAAGAAAAGAAAATCTTTTTGTCTGGTCAAATGAATGTGAGAAGAGTTTTCAAACTCTTAAGAAACACCTTACTATAGCTCCTATTCTATCACTACCGGTGGAAGGCGGTGGATTTGAAGTATATACGGATGCATCTGGCGTTGGCTTAGGGTGCGTCCTCATGCAAGATGGAAAGGTAATCTGTTATTCCTCAAGACAATTGAAGCATTACGAGGAAAATTATCCTGTACATGATTTAGAACTAGCAGCTGTTATTTTCACCTTAAAAATTTGGTGTCTTATCTCTATGGAGAGAAGTTCATGGTCTACTCGGACTAAAAAAGCTTGAAATACTTATTCTCTCAAAAGGAGCTTAATATGAGGCAGAGGAGATGGTTAGAATATCTCAAGGACTTTGATTTTGCTATTCAATACCATCCTGGCAAGGCTAATGCTGTAGCAGACGCACTTAGCAGGAAACCAATGGGAATGTTATCAAGTCTTATGATTAGTATGTCGAATCTTATTCCTCAATTTGCTCAGTTGAACTTAGATATTGACATGGAAGAAGAAGATTATTTTATAGCCAATATCCGAGCTCAACCTACATTAATAGAAGATCTAGAATGTAGGAATCAACCTACAAGATGTCCCCCACGGAACTTAAAGAATTAAAGAGGCAGTTGTAGGAATTACTAGATAAGGGTTTCATCAGACCTAGCATCTCCCTCTGGGGTGCGCCGGTGCTATTTGTCAAGAAGAAGGATGGTTCTCTCAGGCTATGCATCGACTACCGGTGACTAAATCAACTTATAATCAAAAATAAGTATCTGTTGCCGCGTATTGATGAGCTCTTCGATCAGCTTTCGCGAGCAGAATATTTTTCCAAGATAGACCTCAGACCAGGTTATCATCAGCTTAGAATTAAGGAAGAAGACATTTGTAAATCAGCTTTTCGAAGTCGTTATGGCCACTATGAATTTGTGGTGATGCCGTTCGGGTTAACAATTGCCCCAGCAGTATTTATGCAGCTTATGAATAGTGTTTTCCAGCCATAACTGGACCAGTTTATTGTCGTCTTCATTGATGACATCCTGATATATTCCAAGACAAAGGAAGAACATGAAGAATATTTGAGGATAGCCTTGCAAACACTTAGAGAACATAAACTTAATGCCAAGCTTAACAAGTGTGAGTTCTGGCTCAAGGAAGTTTCATTCCTAGGCCACATTATATCAAAAGAAGGTATCGTTGTGGATCCTTCTAAGGTGGAAGCTGTCAAGAACTGGAGTCGGCCAATGACTGTATCAGAAGTAAGGAGCTTTTTGGGTCTAGCTGGTTATTATAGAAGGTTCATTAAGGACTTTTCAAAGATTACAGTTCCTTTAACTAGACTCACAAGAAAAGAAAATCCTTTTGCCTGGTCAAATGAATGTGAGAAGAGTTTTCAAACTCTTAAGAAACACCTTACTACAGCTCCTATTCTATCACTACCGGTGGAAGGCGGTGGATTTGAAGTATATACGGATGTATCTGGCGTTGGCTTGGGGTGCGTCCTCATGCAAGATGGAAAGGTAATCTGTTATTCCTCAAGACAATTGAAGCGTCACGAGGAAAATTATCTCGTGCATGATTTAGAACTAGCAACTGTTATTTTCGCCTTAAAAATTTGGCGTCATTATCTCTATGGAGAGAAGTTCATGGTCTACTCGGACTAGAAAAGATTGAAATACTTATTCTCTCAAAAGGAGCTTAATATGAGGCAGAGGAGATGGTTAGAATATCTCAAGGACTTTGATTTTGCTATTCAATACCATCTTAGCAAGGCTAATGCTGTAGCAGACGCACTCAGCAGGAAACCAATGGGAATGTTATCAAGTCTTATGATTAGTATGACTAATCTAATTCCTCAATTTGCTCAGTTGAACTTAGATATTGACATGGAAGAAGAAGATTATTTTATAGCCAATATCCGAGCTCAACCTACATTAATTGAAGATCTAGTCAGGCTACAAGACAATGATCCAGCATTACTAGAGATTAAAGCCAATTTAGAACAAAGGCTACATTTCTCTGTTTCCAATGACGGAAGATTGCTATTTAAGGGTCGAGTGTGTGTACCAGATCAAGAGGATACGAAGAAATTGATCCTAGAAGAAGCACATAATTCCAAGTACACCATTCATCCCGGTGGTATAAAAATATATCAAGATCTCAAAAGAAATTTCTGGTGGCCCAATATGAAGAGGAAAATTGCTGATTTCGTGTCCCGCTATCTCACTTGTCAACAAGTAAAGGCAGAACATTTTAGACCCGCAGGTAAGTTACACCCCTTGGATATTCCCGAATGGAAATGAGAAAGTATAGGGATGGATTTCATCATTGGTTTACCTAAAACTAGAGGAGGACACGATGGTATATGGGTAATCATAGATCGATTGACTTAGTCTGCACATTTCATAACAATCAAAAGTCGATGGTCTGTGGATATTCTAGCAGCATTATACATAAAAGAAATTATCAAATTACATGGTGTTCCCGTCACTATTATATCTGATAGAGATCCCCGATTCACATCACAGTTTTAGAAGGGTCTACAAAATTCAGTAGGGACTAGATTGAATTTTAACACAACATTTCATCCCCAAACTGATGGTCAGACTGAAAGAACAAATTAGATAGTAGAAGATATGCTCAGGGCTTGTGCTATTGATTTTGGAGGAAGTTGGCATGATCATTTACCTTTGGCGGAATTTACATATAACAACAGTTATCAGTCTAGCATACAGATGGCACCCTTTAAAGCCTTATATGGAAAAAGCTGTAGATCACCAATATCTTGGAACGAAATAGGGGAAAAGTAATTCCTAGGCCCCGACATTATCAGGGATTCTCCGAGAAAATTAAGCTCATTCGAGAAAGATTACAAATGGCACAAGATAGGTAAAAGTCTTATGCTGATAATCGAAGGCGCGACTTAGAATTTCAGGTAGGAGATCATGTATATCTGAAGATTTCTCCGGGTCGTGGTATTCGAAGATTTGGTATTAAAGGTAAGCTAACTCCCAGGTTCATTGGCCCATTTGAAATTCTCGAAAGGGTCGGTGAATTGGCTTATAGATTGGCTTTACCTCCACAATTAGTAGGAGTTCATGATGTATTTCACGTCTCTATGCTGAAGAAGTATGTATGTGATTCTTGACATGTCATCACTTACGACAATTTGGAGATTAAGAAGGATCTTACATACGAACAAAAACTAGTCAGAATACTTTAACGGGAAGTATGTCAACTTCGGAACAAGACTATACCCGTGGTTAAAATCTAGTGGACAAAGTCAGGAGAGACATGGCAAACCGAAGAAGCTATGCGCAAGAGATTTCCAGAATTATATGAATGTAAGTACACCCTCCACAGTCCATTCATTGAATTTGGGGACCAAATTCTTCTAAGTGGGGGAGGGTGTAGTGCCCCAAAATTTATATAAATAATTTTTGGATTATTTTGGAATTTTCTAGAATTTATTAGGAATTTATAAAGGCCTAAATAAATTAATAAATGGGTTATTTGATTTAATAAGTAATTATAAGGCCCATTTATTCTAATTAAGTAATCTAGCCCATTTAAACGAAACTCAATAGGTTTAAGGACCAAGCCCAATAAGTTTGGCCCATATTCTAAAAGGTTATTTAGCCTATTCACGATTTTTTAGGATAAATACCCTTTTTATAGATAATAATATGGATAAATAACAAAAAAGAGTTTGAATAAAATTGAATTCTACGCACAGTGGATGTAACGGTCTATCGTGCGACCGCCACAGTCATGTAACGCGCCCAGCTTGGACCGTTACACTATGTCAGTTCCGTGAATGGAAGAAAGAACAAGAAGATTGGATCTTTGGGATCATATCTACAAGAGACCTAATCAAAAGAATATGTAAGGTTACTAGGGACTCTTAGGGATCAGGCTCTGGTAAACTAAGGACTCTAGAATCGATCAAATCTTCAAACTCTAGCAAAAACCCTATAAATAGGACCCAGTTCTGAACTGAGCGACCCTTACTTTTGGCTCGTGAAGAATCAATGTAAGGGGATAGAATCTTGGGTAAGTTCTTTAGAGTCTTTTGTTCCTAATACTTTAGACTAACTACCCTCAAAATTTCATGTTAGGAGGTCATGTATCCAAGGAGTTAGGATCTTCCAAAGTTGCTGGTTTCATTATGCCAACCCAGAAAACTGTGCAACATGGTGCTGAAGATCGAGAAATTAGAGAAGCTAAACGAGGTAATTAGAGTTAGATGCTTTAGAACTTTTTGTTCCCAATAGTTTCATCTTCTTACCCTCCAAATTTCACGTCCTTAGGTCAAGAGACTGAGGAGTTGGAGCGACGTGAAGTTGCTGAAAAAACTCAGGAAGGGAAGAACTAGGGCGTGTCTTGAAGACCAAATTGGAAGTCTAAAGTCCAGTAAAGAGGTAGGTTATCTCATGAACGGCACAAACACATGGTTAAGGATAAAAGGCCTCTACTTTATTTGGATTTCATGCATTATACTTCATGAATTTCATGTTTTACGATTAGTCTATACATTCATGCATCCCTTCAACCCTAATTAAAGATAAAAGTTATCTCTTGTTGTTTCATTACTACCTATGCATCTAGATGGCCTTTACTTCGTTATCATGCTAGAATAGTTAGTTATTTTGATTCTTCTTGCATGGGACATAGTTCCTTATCTTTATTGTTAGCAAAAGCTCTGACGGATTAAAGTAGGGCCGTCACATGATTGTAACGGCGTTACGATAAGCCGTCACACCCTCTGTTGTGTTTAAAAATTCTCTGTTGTCTCTGACGCACCATAACTGGAGCATTACAACATTGTAACGGCCCCACGATAAACCGTCATAGAAAGGTAACGCCTCCATGTTAGACCGTCAGACCATTGTGTTCTGTCAACCCGAGACAGAATGGAAACCAGTCAGATTTACTTATAAATAAGCCTAGATAGCTAAGTTTTAACCTATTTTCATGACCTTGAGATTATAAATTGACTTATGATAGAAATTACATGTTTAAAAGCATCTCTAGTTATTTCAAGCATATGTTAATTTCATTAGCTAAACTCTATAGTTTTGTATTTACACTATGATTTTAAATGATGTAATGACGGAGTTTTTATCATGATTTCACATCGCTACACAGTCTTTTTCTATCTATAGAGTCATTTTCTTTAAGTACATGGCATATATTCCGGTATATGGACATTAGTTCACACTTTGCACTATAGGAACATATTCTTGAACATGAGGACCTCTATATTGGATATTCCTTCCAATGGACTAAGAAATCTTGTTTCAAGGTCTCCCTGATTCTCCGCGAGCTTGGGATTCCCACTAGGACGCCGAGTTGGTTGTACCATGAAAGCCCAATTGTTAGAAAGCACTATCGATGTTTTCGGGTTCAGGATATGTAATGGATCTATATTCGACCGTCAGGAACATCTAACGGTCCAATATATGACTGTCACATTGTTTGAGTCCATATCTATTTTCTTCTGGATTCAACCTTTCTAATGGCCCAACACTTGACCGTTATGTTCATGTAACAGCCCAGTATTAGACCGTCACAGTTCTAAATTCTTTAACCCGAGGTTTGACCAAAGGGTTGATATTCTAAGTTCCTGGATGGAGTATTGATGGTCTAGGACTTGGCATATTGTCTAAAGATACTTAAGTTAAATTATGAATGATAATAAATGTACCGTTATGCTGCCAAGTTATTTTCATGAGCATGACATCGTCTTAAATCATCCTAGATCTCTCATGTCCCAAGTTGAAGCGTTCATTGTTGATTATTGTTATCATGAACTTATTTACATTCTTGGCCATAATTTTATTGCTTGAAACGTGGAAATAGCTTGATTTATACTTGAAGATGCGTTCGAGCACTGATTGTGTTCAACGGCTCTATGCTAGTCCCCTCGACTGATTGTCGGAAATATACTGTAAACTATGGGGTATGATGCTACTGGTGTCGCATTGCGTTGGGAGTACTTCTTTTATAGATAATTGAAAATCCACGATACACGTACATGATACATGACTTTCTTGCTTGTTACATGATATTCCACAGAAATTCACCAAATACTTGCTCATAAGCAAAAGATGTTTGGGTGATGAGTATGTGAACTTGCTAGTACATTCTTGATCATGAAAGGCCATGCTACATTCTTGTTACATTCTCACTAGTTCATACATGCTCATTCTATCTTACATAATTCTCTTATTGCTCGGTTATACTTGTGATTCATCGCATTCGCATGATTTTACCTTATTTTTTTTAGAGTTAAAATGTTAATTACTTTAATAGTGACTTCATGTTGATGCGAAGATACCTACTGGGTAAGTGTGCTCATTACCTATTTCCAATCTTATCAGGAGATGGAAGTGAGTCGGGATCGGATTCGAAACGTTCAAATAGCGGGTCCGAGAGTGAATGAAGAATGAGTGAAGACTTAGGAAGTCTACATTGTTTAGATTAAGTCTATGTAATTTTCTTATTTCTTGAGTCTAGTATGATGAAGAAAGTTGAATTAGTGATTGTATTTGATATTTGATTGATAATGAATTGAAAGTTGGAGTTTGAGTAAATATTGTGCAATTATATTTATGTGTGTGCTTGTCTTGCGCTCTGATCATTCTTGCTTGCAAGAGGCTTACCATGCCGGCTGTTCACGTTCCTCGAGCTAATCTTCCGCTGTAATAAAGGCTCGGTGCATGACAGCTGCACTTGTGGCAGCAAGTGTGTATGTTGTTGATCCGGTTGTTGGATCGTGTTGGAGACCTCATCTCCGTGTGTGTGTGTGTGTGTTGGGGCGTGTCCCCGTGTGTGTGTGCAGGCGTCTCCTGCGTGTGTGGTTGGAGTGTCATCTCCGTTTTGGGATTTATCCCCGAGTGAAGCCTCACCGGGTTTGGTGAGGGGTGGACGTAGGATTGCCGTCGTTGCATCCGAACCACCTTAAAACCGCTGTGCACTTTGGTTTGAATTGTGTGGTTTGGTCCTTTTCTTCTACCTCCATTCTAAGTGAGTGTCAGTGTTAATTGTTGTTCCGGATTTATCTACGTATATCTTGCATAATCTATATCTCATCATATAAAGTTTGATAAATCTAATTTGTGTACAAATAGTTTTGAATCTCTTACCTAGCATTCTATCACATATATATTTCAAAAAGGCCAAAAGTTTTTGTAAAATTTGTAAACACCTAATTCACCCCCCTCTTGGGTGTCATTGATCGCAGGACTTTAGACGACTGTCCATGCCTAGAGGAAAGATTTCTCCTGCACGACCTTACCACCTAGCGAGCACTCATCGAGTGAACATTGGGAGCGGCGAGCACTCGTCTGGAGGATCTACACGGCCCCTCAACCTTCTACTACGGCCTCTCTCTCCCTCTCTCGCTTGCTCTTCTCTACACTTTATTAATATGTTGCTAACTTAAGCATCGGAGGGTTGTCCCCTGGGGTAACACTCGGGACTCCTTCTGACGCCCCTTGGCTTCTGGTGCTTGCAGGCTTCCACGGGTGCTGGACAAGCTTCCCCATTCAATAAATAGAGAAGGTGGTACGTGGCATAGAAACCAGAGTTCTGCCTCTACACTTCTTGGCGCCGTCTATGGGAACCTCGAACGAAAGGTCATGGCACCCCATGGGAGTCTCCGCAACGCCAGCAACTGGGGTCGCAGATCTCATCAGGGACCCAACTCCCGTCGTGGATCACAGGAGGCATCCTCTGCCTACCCACGGCAAGAAGTTACGCCAGGCAATCTTGAGGAAATCCGCCAGCAGATCCAAGCCCTGATCGGATTATGTCAGGAACTTCTACGCCGACCTGCGGACTCCCAGCACGTCACACCCGTATAGCGGCAGGGTGAGAGGTTCCGAACCAGGGAGAACCCTTGCCAAGTGCGGGAGGCTTCCCATGCCTCTGTTGTAGGGACCCGACGATTGCGCAGCTCGCCCCCACCAAGGGTGCGTAGTTCATTGCACTCCAACCCAGAGATGGATTGTCGGCTCCAACGCATCGGTGAGATAGAAGACAAGGTCCGTTACCTAGACGACGTCCTCCTGGCCGCCAAGAACCGCGGTCTTATCAACGACGACCAGGACTTTCATGCTCCCTTCTCCAAGGAGATCATGGAAGCCCCCATCTCGCCAAAGCACTAGTTGCCGTTGTTCACCTCCTACGACGGCACCACCGACCCAGCCGACTGATGCGGGACGGACAGCAGACTCGACTCCAAGTTGATATGCAAACCTTGGACTCTAGACAAGATCGCGATCGTCCCCTAGCGAGGGATGCGTGGGACCGTGAGCGGTTGAGAAATCGACAGTGAGTCTCGGGTATCGGCCTTTCCGCGTGAACTCGGATCGAGCCACGGGACGGGTTACACTCACTCACTTGCAGCGGTGATAAAAATAGATATCGAGCTAATTACCTATCACATGCAGCGGCATTCAAAAGGTATACAAGATAAGTAAAATGTGATAAAGAGTGGGAGCGAGTTTACCTCCATGCTCCGGGCGTGGGGAAGACGATCCCGACCAAGACAGTAACTCCCAGTTAAACATTTATTACAATAATTATAGAAATAATTTCTACTGCCCACTCCACGTAGGGAGGTAACGGGCTACAAATGGGGCCCGGGAGGACCGAACTTGGGTTGACGGGCAGCGTTTTGGTGTAGCTTTAGCGGCACGCGTATTCACGAACGTGGGGCCCACGTGCTCATCGGCGGATCCGAGTGGGCCCGGAGTGGTACCGCTGTGACGTTGGCTCCTGGAGAAGCGCTCCCTAGGACGGCGGCATGCTGGTTCGCCTCGTGGGAGGCGAGTCGGCTCTGGTCTCACTTGCTGTGATGAGGGCAACACTCACGATTCCCTCTGGCTTGACACCTCTCTCCCTCCCGGAAGCAGCTAGGGAGCAGCCCTTCTTCTGGATTGGACCTTAGTGCTTACCATTGGGTCATCTTATTACTTTCTCCTTTTTACTTGAGTCATAATCATGTAATTTGCCTTTTATTTCAGCCTTGTACCTAGGTTATCCAGTCATTTCCCTAAGTTCGAGTCTCATTAGGCTACGGTGCTTGCTATTGGGCCTATTTCTTTGGGCTAGGCCCATGGGCGCACCCCCCCTTCCTTGGTTATCTGTTAGTATGTTAAAAGTCAGGGTCTTATATGTAAAAGTGGGTTTCCTATAAATAGGACCCCAATCCCTCTTTTGAAGGTTAATGAAGCATTGAGTATTATTATCCACCAGCCTTGTTCTCTCTCTCTAGCTCTTTCACTCTCCCTCTACTTCTCTCTCTCACTTAAGGGGGCGAACCCCTCTCTCTCTCTTCCCCCTTCTCTCTCTCTCCCTTGGGCGAACCTGCCCCTTCTCCTTCCCCCCCCTTGCCACATCATCAGCCACATCACCCTTCCACCCTTTCACCTCCCCAAGGCCCATAACTCCCATCAATACTTCCACAACCCCAAGCAACCCTTCCCATTCCCCATACACCCTCTCAACTTCCAAGGCACCCTTCCCTCTCCCCCAAGCAACTATTCCACTCCCCCACACCCCCATTCATATCCCTAGGGAGCTAAACCCCATAACCCCCCCCACAAGTTGCGCACCCCCCTCCCATCTCACCCCCCTCCTGGCCTTGGCCGACCACTCCATCTCCCCTCTCCTAGCTGCGGCCCCCCCTCACCCCTCCACCACCTCAGACCTCCTCATTCCCTGCTCCACCCCTCTCACCATTCCTAAACATCCCCCCCCCCATCCACCATCACCATCCCCTTCCCACCATTGCTAGCCTCCACCTCCATTAACCTAGTTCCACCTCCATCCCTTTCATTTGGCCCAAGTCTGCAGGTGGCAGAGAAAGGGGCGACTTTCAGAAGCACCCACGGATTCATATGGCATCGTCTGAAGGCGTACCATACCAATCTGGAAAGGTCGTCCAGTTAGCTTTGCAGGCGAGGTGATCTCATCCCGTTCCGAGTTCGGGACTGTCCAGGAGAGCCGTTCTCCTCTGACTGCACTGGGCTTCCCCTGCAGAGTACCAGAACCCGGTTCGACGCTGCACCACGCCAAACAGCAGAAGATTCAGACCACGAGCCCTTCAACAAACTTCTTCCTCCCCAAGTCCTCTATCAGGAGCAAGAAGAAGAACTACATTCGGCGTCCGGAGGCCAAAGTTCCTATTTTTCTCCCTCGACTGGTCGGGTCTGCCACCCACAGTCTGCAGTGACCTGTCTTCACTCTTCTGAGACTCCCTGTCCTCTCCGGCGTCAGAAGGCCATCCCGTCAGTTTTTCCGCGTAGAGGGTTCGTCCACGGTTCCAGAAACTCTAACGGTTCATGATTCGGAGTTCGGGAGCGGTCGGGGCAACCGCTGCAAGTTGCTGTCAGAAACAGTAAGCTGCTGCGCCCAGTTTCAGTCACTCTGTTCGAAGCTCGACCCGGACTAGCAGCTGCAGCAGAAGAAATCGAGAAAATTCTGGGTCATCCGCGTGCCAGATACGAAGATTCCCACGCTGGTCTTGCCTCCGGAAGAATTCCGGAACGTGAACTACAGCCCCGGGACCGACCAGCAGTCAGTCATCACAGCCTGCAAGTGGAAACAGCCCCGGCTTCCCTCTTCTGTTCTCCGGCGATTCTCCCTTCCCTGCCTGGCCGGCTTACCGCCCCTCCCTGCGTGGAGGTAGTGTTTGCTTGTAAAACTTACTTCCCCACCCCTAGTCCAACCCTCCTATGTGAGGAGTAGTGAATGTAATTTTGAAATAGGGTTCAAGCTACACCGGCGCAGTGTGCGGGGAACCCACACCTCCCCGCTCGCCCTCGTCTCCGACCGGAGTTGGTTTCCTCAAACCAACCAGGTGAGTCTCTACCCTTGCTCATTACTCCTGTTCATTTCATATCTGCAAAACTTATCTGCTGGTCGGTGAGAGAGTGCCCGACCCCGGAGCCACCAACCCTTGTGTGGTCACCGTGGATGATAGTGAGCGAGTGACCTAGTGCCCCCAAGGCACCCGGCTGCCCTTGTTTGTGGGCTTCATATCCTCGGGAGGGACAACCTTAGCAGTGGTGGTCCTCTAGCCAGCCAGGGACTTTCTCCACAATCTCGACTCGGCATCACCGAGTCACCCTGGGAAACGTGTGCGCGCAGTGTGACGGCGACTCTCAAGTTGCTCCCAATCTTGTGGTTGTGATTGCGAATTAAGTCCAAGGGTTCATTTTTGCATGCTGCATATTTGTGTCACATCAAATGATATCAGAGCAAGTTTTAGACTTGTCTCTACAAGCCTAGGTCCTAGGGCAATTGCATTACCATCCCGTGTCGGTCACCTTATCTTTGTGCATGTCCACCCATAGGGGTACCATATACCGGACCGATCCTTCTACTTCCGATCCACCCATGGATTCCAATTTCCAAGGCAACCAAAACATCCCTAGGAAAGCTCCCCAAGCTCCTACGGATCGACTTGAGGCTGCCATTCAAGCCCTCACGGAGAAAATGAATGGTTTTTCCACCCGATTAGAGAGATTAGAAGAAGCTAGGGCCCCACCTAGGAATCATGTCCAAAGGGCTCTTCCTCCGCGGGTTGAACATCAGAGGGAAGACCTAGAGAATGAGTGGTATCGTGAGCAAGAGAGAGCCCCAAAACCTCGGTACCAAGAGAGGCGACCACGAGAGGATCCGGATGACTTCCTCTTAAGAATGATCAAGGTAGATGCTCCGAATTTTGATGGGTCCCATAACCCAAGTGCTATGAAGAATGGGAGCATGGCATGGACCAATACTTTGATTGGTATCCAATGTCCGAGGAGAGAAAGGTTAGGTTGGCCAAGATGCACCTTCTCAAACTAGCCAAGACATATTGGTTAAAGGTAGAGAGTCAAAGGAGGATAAGGCGGGAGGAACCCATTGACACTTGGCTTGACATGAAAACCCAACTCAGAAGCAAATACCTTCCCAATTCCTATAGCCAACTCCTCCTTGACGAGTGGCAAAGCCTTACTTAGGAAGGAAAGACCGTGGAGGAGTACATTGAAAAGTTTGACTCCTATCTCTTAAGGTGTGGTGTCGTTGAGGAGCCGGCCGTCACCCTGTCCCGATTTAGGAATGGCCTCCTACCCCACATCAAACGGGAGCTTTTCATGAGGGAAGCTCATAGCCTTGAAGTTGCCTATCAAATAGCCCGTGATGTAGAAAGGTTTTCTAGGAACCCAAGGTTTGCCCCCCCCAAGGGCCCGGGACCCCGTCCCAACCTGCCTCCTCTGTTGAGAACACCTCCTCCCAGTTGTTGTGCCCCTATGGTCATTTGAGTTCATATGGTCACTTGGGTCATTCGACATCATTCTATGGTCATATGAGTTCTGTGGTATTCTTGGTTTTGATAATGGCTAAACACTATTAGTCATTGATGTTTTTCACTTTCATGTGATTGACATATGTGATGTTTTTGTTCATGACAGGTGCGCCAATGAATGGACAAGGAATCAAGTGGAAATGGCGAACGTGAAAGCTCAATGTTGCGCCCTCGCACGTGGATCGACCTGCGCGGTCAGGTCGCGGGGATCAACCTGCCAGGTCAGGTCGCAGGGGTCAAGGGGGTAGTGCCCCTTGCGGGGGTTTCCGGGGGCGGAGCCCCCGGAACAAAATTTAGAAATGCTTATAGCATAATCTAAATTGATTTCAATCCCAAAATACATGAAATTGATGAGAACATGAATATCTTGACCTATGGACATGTTTCCTTGGGCTAACAGTTCAATTTTGCAGGTACAGGTCTTTCCGGTCGACCTACACGCTTTGGCCGGTCGACCTGATTTGCCAGAGCCTCAGAATGTCAACGTTTACAGATTTCGGTCGACCTATACACCTTGGCCGGTCGACCGGTTTTCCCAGAACCGAAATGATGACGTTGTTACAGGTTTCGGTCGACCGCTCCCAGGCGTCCGGTCGACCGATTTTGCCAGAGCCGAAAAGTTCTGGCTGCAGCAGGTTCCGGTCGACCGGCCCATGAATTCCGGTCGACCGCCAGCCCCGATGCAGCCTTGTTTGACTTCGAAATCAACCTCGTGGCTAGCCCCTTTCCATGGATTTGTTTAATCAAACCTTACCTAATCTTCCATGATTTGTGGATCTGGTCTAGGGGGCATCTATGAACCATTCAAGGGTTATAAAACTAACACATGAGGGGTTAGAAACCCTAATGCTTCAAGGGGCTTCTTGTGAGATCTAGGGTGGCTGCAAGAGAGCTTGGAGACGAGCTACTGTTCACGTGAACAGTAGTTCGTGAAGGTGATCTTCATCCAATCAAAGGGGAATCAAGCTCAAATCAAAGCCAGCAAACCTCAAGGAAGATTACATCAAATCAAGGCTATCAAAGTGATCCAAGGAAGCTGGTTTGATTCAAGTTCTTCAAAGAAAATCATCTTCATCCATTCAAGTTCTTTCCACCTCATTCAAGGTGATATTTCAAGCATTCAAACTCCTAGAAGCTAAAGAAGCAATCAAGGTTCAAGGTAGCTTCATCATCTCCTTCATTCATTCAAAGAAATTCAAATAGAAGATCAAGAGAGAAGAATTGAAGGAAGAGGTACTGTTCACGTGAACAGTACTCCGTGAAGAACATTCATCCAATCAAGGGTGAATCAAGAAGATTGAGTTGAAGCCAAGAGGAGCCTTGTTGCTGATCAACATTTCATACAAGGGCCAATTCATTTTCACTCATAACTCAATCTCTTGTTTTAGTTCATTCACATTTGTTTCATTTTCATTATTGTTTAAACATTGAAAGTGTGATTCATCCCTACCGGTGGTTAGTAGGAAGGTAATTGGAGGTTGTTCCAATTTGCGGTTGACATCCCTACCAGGTGGTGAGTAGGAAGGCAATCGATGGTTTCCGATTTGTGGTTCTGTGCGCTGCACAAGTGAAGCCTCACCGTGTTTTAGTGAGGGGTGGACGTAGGGCTGAGGATTCAGTCCGAACCACCTTAAAATCCTGTCTAGTGTGGTTTGCCTGTGTGATTGATTCGTTCTAGATGCATGCTTAGGATCGAATTATTATATATCTTGCTTATCTTGCTAAGTGAATCATAGCGTACTTGGAAGCTAGTTTCTATTCCACTGCAATTCATTTTAACTAGCTGTTTAGAGGGCCGCATTGTGAAAAGTGGGGCTGATCTATTCACCCCTCCCCTCTAGATCCGCTGTCCACTACACAACACCAGTGGGGGAACGCCCACTCGGCCCTACCCCAGCCAACCAATCCTACCCCCACAAAGGCCACTCCACCCAACCCTCCTCCCCGAAGGGAGGAAGCCTCCAAAGGGAAGACCCCAGGGAGTAGTACGATTAAATGTTTTTAGTGCCATGGTTATGGCCACATAGCCTCCCAATGCCCTTCCAAGGGGTTATCGAGCCTTGTTATTGAGGGCGGACCTACCACATCCCAGGAAACCCATGAGAATACTATTGAGGAACACGAGGCTACTTTAGGGTGGGAAGAGGAATACGAGGAGCAATTCTTTGAGGAAGGTGTAGAAGATGACCCCCACTCCACCCACCTAGGGGTGATAAGGTGCACCCTTACCCAACCTCAAGAGGACGATTGGCGGAGAACTTCCATTTTTCACACCTTCATCAAAATCGGGAACCATGTTAGGAAGGTCATCCTAGACAACGGAAGTTGTGTCAACGCCGTGTCCCCGGACACCGTCAAGCTCCTAGGGCTTACCCCAACACCCCACCCCAAACCATATCGGGTATCATGGATAAACAACCATTCCCTACCCGTCAACACATGTTGTCTTATCCCCATCACCTTTTCATCCTACCAAGGACAAATATGGTGTGACATCATACCTATGGCTGTAGGAAGCATCCTACTAGGGAGACCTTGGATATATGATGTTAATGCTACCATCTATGGGAAAACGAACACATGCACCTTTGAACACGAGGGGAAGACCATTCGCCTCAACCCTTCCCCACCCCGAAAGGAACCACCCTCCAAGGAAATTCTCCCTACACCACCTCAAAGCCCAGGGGTCTCATCACCCCCAACCCAACCAACAAGTCAACCGTCCACCCATGAGAACTCCACCAAGGGCCTACACCTCATCACTAGACAATAACTCGAGGAAGAGGTAGCTCTCGGAACACCCGTATACGCTGTAGTCATATGCCTCGGGGAACCCACCCCCTCCAACCCTCATCCCATGGAAATCCACCCTCTCTTAGAAGAATTCAAGGATGTGTTCCCCGAAGAGCTCCCCGATCAACTGCCACCCATGAGGGATGTCCAACATGCTATTGACCTTGTCCCAGGGGTCACCCTCCCAAACCTTCCCCACTATCGCCTCAACCCCACTGAGCATGCTGAATTGAGGAGGCAAGTGGAGGAACTCATTAGAAAAGGCTTCCTCCATCTTAGCAAAAGTCCTTGTGCTGTCCCAGCCCTCCTCACACCAAAGAAAGACGGGACATGGCGAATGTGTGTCGACAGCAGGGCCATCAACAAGATCACAGTCAAATATAGGTTTCCCATACCTAGACTTGACGATATGCTTCACATGCTAGCCGGGGGAACCATTTTTTCCAAAATAGATCTCAAAAGTGGCTACCATCAGGTTAGGATAAGGCCAGGGGATGAATGGAAAACAGCCTTTAAAACCAAAGATGGGCTCTATGAGTGGCTAGTGATGCCTTTCGGGCTTTCAAATGCCCCGAGTACCTTCATGCGTCTCATGACAGAGGTCCTTAGACCTTACATAGGAGTCTTCCTAGTGGTCTATTTCGACGATATCCTTATCTACAGCAAGACCAAGGAAGCCCACTTCAACCACCTTAGGCAAGTCTGCACTGTCCTTAGGAAAGAGAGTCTCTATGGCAACCCAAGAAAATGCCACTTCCTGACTGAGTCCATTACTTTCCTTGGGTATATGGTTTCCACTAAGGGAGTGTCCATGGACCCCGAGAAGGTCCGAGCTATCCTTGACTGGCCAGAACCCCGCACCCTCCATGAGGTTAGGAGTTTCCATGGTTTGGCCACCTTTTACCGAAGATTCATCCGTGGGTTCAGCACAGTCACAGCCCCTATCACCGACTGCCTTAAAAAGGGGACCTTTGTGTGGACCAAGTCGGCTTCTAGGGCCTTCCAGGAGCTCAAAGAGAGGATGACCCAAGCCCCAGTATTATGCCTCCCTGACTTCTCCAAAGTCTTTGAGGTAACTTGTGATGCTTCCGGGGTAGGAATCGGCGGAATCCTCAGCCAAGAAGGGCACCCAGTAGCCTACTTTAGTGAGAAGCTGTGTGACGCCAGGTTGAAATACTCTACCTATAATAAGGAATTCTATGCGGTGGTGCAATCCCTCCGCCATTGGAGGCACTACCTCTTGCCCAAGGAATTTGTCATATTCTTCGACCATGAGGCCCTAAAATACCTCAACTCCCAGCAGAAACTGAATGCCCGGCATGCCCGATGGGTCGAGTACATCCACGCCTACACATTTGTGATCAAACATAAGGCCGGAAGTGAAAACTGTGCTGCTGATGCACTCAGTAGGAGGATCTCCCTGCTAGCTACCATTCGGGTAGAAGTAATAGGGTTCGATCGGGTTAAGGAAGAATACCCAAACTGTTCCGACTTTGGACATGTCCATGCCGATCTAATCACCCTTTCACCCCAAGAACACCAGGGTTTTATCCTAGAGGATGGATTTATCTTCAAAGGACATAGACTTTGCATCCCTAGAACTTCACTGCGGGATTTATTAGTCTGGGAATTACATGCAGGAGGCCTGGCTGGGCACTTTGGGGTTCACAAAACCATTGCATTGGTTGAAGGACAGTTCTATTGGCCCAGTCTCAAAAGGGATGTGGCCAAAATTGTGGGGCAATGTCGCACATGTGTGACTGCTAAGCAAGTCAGACAGAACACGGGCCTATACACCCCTCTACCCGTCCCGGATCGGCCATGGCAGGACCTGAGCATGGATTTCGTGTTAGGGCTACCTCAGACCCAGAGGAAACATGACTCTATCTTTGTTGTAGTGGACAGATTCTCAAAAATGGCCCACTTCATCCCCTGTTCTAAAACCTCTGACGCCTCCCATGTGGCCCGTCTGTTCTTTGATGAGGTGGTCCGCCTCCATGGCTTATCCAAGACCATCATTTCAGATAGGGACGTCAAATTCACCAGCTACTTTTGGAAGACCCTCTAGCATCTAATGGGGACCCTGCTTAAATTTTCCACGGCCTATCACCCTCAAACCGATGGCCAGACCGAAGTCGTTAATCGGAGCCTAGAAAATCTCCTGCGGTGCCTTGTTGAGGACCGCCCTGGAAATTGGGATCTCATTCTACCTCAAGCCGAGTTTGCAAACAATAATTCCACCAATAGGTCCATAGGCATGAGTCCTTTGAAGCTGTGCATGGTTACAAACCCAGGAAGCCAATAGATCTCATTCCCCTACCCCCTCATGCTAGGGTATCCATCACTGCTGAGTCTTTTGCACAACACCTTAGAGAGTTGCATGAAGATATTCGCAAAAACATCCACAAGAGCAATGAGATTTACAAGAAGTCAGCTGATTCCCACCGCCGCCACCAAGAATTCCAAGTTGGTGATTTTGTGATGGTGAGAACTGAGAGGCTATTCCCTGGGAATACCTCTAAGTTGAGGTCTCGTGGAGCTGGCCCCTTCCAGGTGCTGAGACGACTTGGCACCAATGCTTATGTGTTGGACCTCCCTGAAGAATACGGAGTAAGTCCCACATTCAATGTGGCTGACCTGGTACCCTACAAGGGCCCCACGGTGACACCCAGTGAGGAGATCCAGCCTATTCCACCCCTTGAGAGCGCCCCCACACTTCAGAGAGCTCCACCCAACTTGAGAAACCAGCATGATAAAGTGGAGCGGATATTAGATGAACAGGTCACCAACACAAGGAGCAAGGCGTATGAGCGATACCTGGTCAGGTGGAAGGGACGACCACCCTCGGACGATGCCTGGGTGAGCCGGGAGGATCTCCAGCAGCTGGACCCCGATCTTCTAGAGCAGTACCGCAGCAGGGAGGGCCTATACTCGACAGGGTCGAGCTCTTCGCAGCCCGGGAGAATTGATGAGGGCATCACTCACGATTCCCTCTGGCTTGGCACCTCTCTCCCTCCCGGAAGCAGCTAGGGAGCAGCCCTTCTTCTGGATTGGACCTTAGTGCTTACCATTGGGTCATCTTATTACTTTCTCCTTTTTACTTGAGTCATAATCATGTAATTTGCCTTTTATTTGAGTCTTGTACCTAGGTTATCCAGTCATTTCCCTAAGTTCGAGTCTCATTAGGCTACGGTACTTGCTATTGGGCCTATTTCTTTGGGCTAGGCCCATGGGCGCACCCCCCCCCTTCCTTGGTTATCTGTTAGTATGTTAAAAGTCAGGGTCTTATATGTAAAAGTGGGTTTCCTATAAATAGGACCCCAATCCCTCTTTTGAAGGTTAATGAAGCATTGAGTATTATTATCCACCAGCCTTGTTCTCTCTCTCTAGCTCTTTCACTCTCCCTCTACTTCTCTCTCTCACTTAAGGGGGCGAACCCCTCTCTCTCTCTTCCCCCTTCTCTCTCTCTCCCTTGGGCGAACATGCCCCTTCTCCTCCCCCCCCCTTGCCACATCATCAGCCACATCACCCTTCCACCCTTTCACCACCCCAAGGCCCATAACTCCCATCAATACTTCCACAACCCCAAGCAACCCTTCCCATTCCCCATACACCCTCTCAACTTCCAAGGCACCCTTCCCTCTCCCCCAAGCAACTATTCCACTCCCCCACACCCCCATTCATATCCCTAGGGAGCTAAACCCCATAACCCCCCCACAAGTTGCGCACCCCCCTCCCATCTCACCCCCCTCCTGGCCTTGGCCGACCACTCCATCTCCCCTCTCCTAGCTGCGGCCCCCCCTCACCCCTCCACCACCTCAGACCTCCTCATTCCCTGCTCCACCCCTCTCACCATACCTAAACATCCCCCCCCCCATCCACCATCACCATCCCCTTCCCACCATTGCTAGCCTCCTCCTCCATTAACCTAGTTCCACCTTCATCCCTTTCATTTGGCCCAAGTCTGCAGGTGGCAGAGAAAGGGGCGACTTGCAGAAGCACCCACGGATTCATACAGTGTCGTCTAAAGGCGTACCATACCAATATGGAAAGTTCATCCAGTTAGCTTTGCAGGCGAGGTGATCTCATCCCGTTCCGACTTCGGGGCTGTCCAGGAGAGGCGTTCTCCTCCGACTGCGTCGGGCTTCCCCTGCAGAGTACCAGAACCCGGTTCGACGCTGCACCACACTAAACAGCAGAAGATTCAGACCACGAGCCCTTCAACAAACTTCTTCCTCCCCCAGTCCTCTATCAGGATCAAGAAGCAGAACTACATTCGGCATCCGGAGGCCAAAGTTCCTATTTTTCTCCCTCGACTGGTCGGGTCTGCCTCCCACAATCTGCAGTGACCAATCTTCACTCTTCTGAGTCTCCCTGTCCTCTCCGGCGTCAGACGGCCGCCCCGTCAGTTTTTCCGCGTAGAGGGTTCACCCAAGGTTCCAGAAACTCTGACAGTTCGTGATTCGGAGTCCGGGAGCGGTCGGGGCAACCTCTGCAAGATGCTGTCAGAAACAGTAAGCTGCTGCGCCCAGTTTCAGTCACTCTGTTCGAAGCTCGACCCGAACTAGCAGCTGCAGCAGAAGAAATCAAGAAAATTCTGGGTCATCCGCGTGCCAGATACGAAGATTCCCACTCTAGTATTGCCTCTGGAAGAATTCCGGAACGCGAACTACAGCCCTGGGACCGACCGGCAGTCAGTCATCACAGCCTGCAAGTGGAAACAGCCCCGGCTTCCCTCTTCCGTTCTCCGGCGATTCTCCCTTCCCTGCCTGGCCGGCTTACCGCCCCTCCCTGCGTGGAGGTAGTGTTTGCTTGTAAAACTTACTTCCCCACCCCTAGTCCAACCCTCCTGTGTGAGGAGTAGTGAATGTAATTTTGAAATAGGGTTCAAGCTACACCGGCGCAGTGTGCGGGGAACCCGCACTTCCCCGCTCGCCCTCGTCTCCGACCGGGGTTGATTTCCTCAAACCAACCAGGTGAGTCTCTACCCTTGCTCATTACTCATGTTCATTTCATATCTGCAAAACTTATCTGCTGGTCGGTGAGAGAGTGCCCGACCCCGGAGCCACCAACCCTTGTGTGGTCACCATGGATGATAGTGAGCGAGTGACCTAGTGCCCCCAAGGCACCCGGCCGCCCTTGTTTGTGGGCTTCATATCCTCAGGAGGGACAACCTTAGCGGTGCTGGTCCTCTAGCCAGCCAGAGACTTTCTCCACAATCTCGACTCGGCATCACTGAGTCACCCCGGGAAACGTGTGCGCGCGGTGTGACGGCGACTCTCAAGTTGCTCCCAATCTTGTGGTTGTGATTGCGAATTAAGTCCAAGGGTTCATTTTTGATTGCTGCATATTTGTGTCACATCATGTTGACTTTGCTACCCACGGATCTGAAGCTGCTATTTTACAGCGCACGACTCGGTGAAACTCGCTGCTGCGATCACTCCCGACGTCGGATCGACGCACAAGAGGTACCGTTGGAAAGCTCTTTCAAAATAATTCGATCTAGAGCCAGAGAAATAATTTTGAATTTCTCGGATCTGGCCGTAGTCGATTTTACAAGTTGCTGTGGGACCGAACCCGAAATCTCAGGGCAGAAGTGATTTTTCCTGAGAGTCTACGTTGACCGTGACTCAAATGACAGATCTTGAACTTGAACTCTTCATGAACGTTGTAGAGGATGGTACAAGGAAGACGAGGATAATTTTTATGAAAGGTTTGGTGGAGGTTTCGATTGTTTGGGGATTTTATACTAACTGGGGGTCGGATCTGAACTGCACAGGACAGAACAGATTTGGGAAAAGATAGTAATTTTTAAAAATACAAAAAGGACTCCAGAAATTCCAAGAAAATTTGTGGATGATGGAGTTGGTGTATAGAACTCCCAATAAAATTGGTGACTAAAGAAAAAAAGAGAAAGGGGGTCGAAACTTGGAAACACAGGGTTGTTGTGACAGGATCTGAACAGAAGATGGAACTGGAAGGTGGAAATATACGAAAATGGAAAAATAGCAAAAAAAAGGTAAATGACTGGATTGTTTTTGTGGAAGCTAGGGTGGACGTGGATGACTCACCCTCCAAGTTTGGTTGCTATCTGAGCTCTTGATGGAGAGCTAAACATCACGGAGTAGGGTTCTGTCCTGATGTAGACAGAACTCCGGCGATGAAGACGGCGGCGCGATGGCGGTGCGATGGCGGCGGCGGCTGCAGAGATGGAATTCAGAGGGGAAGAGAAGAAGGTAGAAGGGCATCACACCTAAGATTTAGCAGAAATCCATCTGCAAGAGGTGGGGGAGAGAGGAGGAGGGCACACCCTTCTTTGGCTCCAACCAAATTTCACAAATTTTTCTCTTCATTAATTCTTACAAAACACTATACATGCGTTTATATAGAAGGAGAGGAAGGGGGAGGGGGTTGGAATTCATGGGAGAGAGGGGAGGGGTAGCATCTTATTCCCCCATGTGGTCAGTTGGCCTAAAAATATAAAATACAAAATTTCATTTTAATGGGGGGGCACCCCCTTCACTTAAGGGGAGGCATCTTGGACATTTTTCACCCATTGTCCCCCTTTGAATGGTCAATCATCTAGAAGCCCACCTTGGACCTTTGACTGGCCCCACATGGGCCCTAAGACTTGGGTGGACCAATAGGAAAGGAGATGGGGGCCCCTTGCTTGTCCTATTAGATTTTTGCACAAAAACCCAAAGAATCCTAGGGAATGACACATTGGCTTATAAAGCCTTACAATTATAAACATACTTTCCCAAGGATATAAAAATAAACTAAAGGACACAAATATAAAATAAAATGTTAGTGCTCTTGCTATGATGTCCCCATCAATTCTCCTCGGGTGGGAAGAACTCGACCCCGTCGAGTAAGGGGTGCGGCTGCTCGAGTAGCTCCGGCGGATGCGTCACCAAACCTAGAAGTGCAGAGTACGCTCCACTCCAAGTAATCGGCACCTGCTCATCCCGTATAGATTCGATATGCACACGCTGCTGGAGAATAAGGCTAGACGTGGACACTCCAGGGTGGGGTCACTCTCAAATGAAGGAAGGCGACTCGAAGACTCACTAGGAATCACCGCTTGTCACTTATGTGACTAGATCCGATATGTGAAGTAGAATCGATCCCAAAGTCCGACAAGTCTCGTACTCGAAAGGGACTAACAACGCGAGCATACAAACCGACTCGACTCGATGTATGCACAAACACACGACAGACAAACGAAACAAAGACTTACAAGGACCCTAAACAAACCTAATGTTAGTCCGACCTACGCATAGGCGAGGGTGCACCAGGACACCCGAATATGTGCCATGCATGCATCGGACGTAACCGGACGTTGACATCATGGGGAATTCCTAGACCTCCTAAAGTGGACCATGCATGCATATTGGACTTAGATGTGGGAGGGCCAGGGGTACCAAATGCATCTTCTTCGTTTTCCCTAGATGATGGTGTATCTCGCAAGTGAATGGGCTTGGTGGGTGTAGACGACCCGGCCCGTGGGGAAGGGGTGTGGTAGTGGACTCCCTCGAAGAAGTGAAGTATATATAGTTGGTCAAGGGGCCCACTAGGGAATGGGTCAAAGGAATTAAAGAAGGTATGACCCCTTGTGGTGGGTTCCCACAAGTCACGGTCCCATGTGTAGGAGTCTTGAAGGTGTGGATGGTCACCTTCATGCATTGTGGCAGGTGGGACGGTGATCGTAGGTAAGAAGTATGATTCCTCCCTCGGACAAAAGGGTATGAATTCGGGCTCGACCGGCAAGGGAAGGAATAAGAGAATCTCCGTGATGACACAACCCACGGTGCACACGGAGGTAATGGACCCTAAGGCCGGATGAGTGAAGCTACGACTAGTGGGTTGGTCGAAGCCTCGGGCCAATAAGTGCGTCAACGTCCATTGCCAGTGTAAACCCATAATAAGGTCACCCAAGGAATCAACATGGTGACTTGACCGGAATGTCGTGTGGTAGGAGTTGATGGGCACTAATGGTAGGGTGAGGTCTTTGGATGGATACGGAGGTGGGACCAAGCCATCCTTGAGCCAACTAAGAAGCGGCTCGGTTATGAAAAGCGTACCCGTTAGAAACACGGGTCGCTCAGGCTTTAGTGGCTCCAAACAAGAGGGTTCCGAATAAAGTTCGGAAGTAGGGGGTGGCAAAGGAGCACTCACAGGTGGTGAAGAAGAATGTGTCCTTTCCAACCAATCCGAAAACATTTTCTCGATTTCATCAAAGGTGTGGGTTGGGGTAGGGGCCTCGTGGTGGACTCGCTCCTCATCTCTTGGCCCGGGTGCGGACCTAGGCTCGACTATAGGTGGGGCTTCCACTTGGTTGGAGGTGACTGGACGGGCCACTTGATTGGGAGTGCTTTGGTGGGCTTGGATGGAGGTGAAGGGGTGGGGTTGGTTGGAGGTGTGGCCCACTTGATTGCGGGTGAGTTGGTGGGGCCGATTAGGGGTATAATCCCCGTGGTTGGAGGTAGGTTGGTGGAGCTGGCTGGAGGTGATTGGGTGGGACGGTTTTGAGGGGACCGGGTGGGGTAGGTAAACCTTCCTAAGCTCCCTTTTCATGTCCCACCATGATTCGACGGGCCCTTGCCTCTTAATCTGCCTCAAGCATTCAATGTATCCCCACTTCTGGGTAGCCTCGTGAAGCGGCCTCTCCTTGGTAAAAGAGAATTCATGGGCCTCGGACATGATGTAATAAGCGAAGTATTTGTCCATGGCGGCCTCCCAATGTAGGTAGTCGCTCGAGACTTTGGAGCCATAAAAGTCCGGGGCTTCGGGCCCAAGCCCATGAGGGTGCCAACGGTAATATCGCCTGGGCGACCGAGATTCCATTAGGAATGGGGAACTACAAGGCGGGCATGCCGACACACGGAGACAAGACACTAGACACGACCCTAACTAATGCAAAGTTGAAATGAGACTCGACTACACACCTAGACACAACCAAGACTCGGTACGTGGCGGAGCTAATCGATCCGAAGATCACTCGCACAAGTGTGCGGCCTTCCCGATAGGCGTAGCCTAACATTCGGACAACACCTTTTGATATATCGATTAATGGTATGCAAATGTGACACTTAGACCGACTTAGACTTAGACACTTTTTTTTGTTTTAAACACCCTAGACTCAAACGACGCTCTGATACCAAATTGATGCGGGACGGACATCAGACTCGACTCCAAGTTGATATGCAAACCTTGGACTCTAGACAAGCTCGTGATCGTCCCCTAGCGAGGGATGCGTGGGACCGTGCGCGGTTGAGAAACCGGCAGTGAGTCTCGAGTATCAGCCTTTCCGCGTGAACTCGGATCGAGCCACGGGACGGGTTACACTCACTCTCTTGCAGCGGTGATAAAAATAGATATCGAGCTAATTACCTATCACATGCAGCGGCATTCAAAAGGTATACGAGATAAGCAAAATGTGATAAAGAGTGGGAGCGAGTTTACCACCACGCTCCGGGCGTGGGGAAGACGACCCCGGCAAAGACAGTAACTCCCGGTTAAACAATTATTACAATAATTACATAAATAATTTCTACTGCCCACTCCACGGAGGGAGGTAACGGGCTACAAATGGGGCCCGGGAGGACCGAACTTGGGTTGACGGGCAGCATTTTGTTGTAGCTTTAGCGGCACGGGTATTCACGAACGTGGGGCCCACATGCTCATCGGCGGGTCCGAGTGGGCCCGGAGTGGTACCGCTATGACGTTGGCTCCTAGAGAAGCGCTCCCTGGGACGGCGGCACGCTGGTTCGCCTCGTGGGAGGCGAGTCGGCTCCGGTCTCACTTGTTGACTATGCTGCCCACGGATCTGAAGCTGCTATTTTATAGCGCACGACTCGGTGAAACTCGCTACTGCGATCACTCCCGTCGTCGGATCGACGCACAAGAGGTACCGTTGGAAAGCTCTTTCAAAATACTTTGATCTAGGGCCAAAGAAATAATTTTTAATTTCTCGGATCTAGCCTTAGTCGATTTTACAAGTTACTGTGGGATAGAACCCAAAATCTCAGGGCAGAAGTGATTTTTCCTGAGAGTCGGCGTTGACCATGACTCAAATGACAAATCGTGAACTTGGACTCTTCATGAAAGTTGTAGAGGATGGAACAAGGAAGACGGTGATAATTTTTATGAAAGGTTTGGTGGAGGTTTCGATTGGTTGGGGATTTTATACTGACTGGGGGTCGGATCTGAACTGCACAGGACAGAACAGATTTGGGAAAAGACAACAATTTTTAAAAATATAAAAAGGACTCCAGAAATTCCAAGAAAATTCGCGGATGATGGAGTTGGTGGACAGAACTCTCAATAAAATTGGTGACTCAAGAAGAAAAGAGAAAGGGGGTCAAAACCTAGAAACACGGGTTGCTGTGACAGGATCTGAACAGAAGATAGAACTGGATGGTGGAAATATACGAAAATGGAAAAATAGCAAATAAAAGGTAAATGACTGGATTGTTTTTGTGGAGGCTGGGGTGGATGTGGATGACTCACCCTCCAAGTTTTGTTGCGATCTGAGCTCCTGATGGAGAGCTAAAAATCGTGGAGTAGGGTTCTATCCTGATATAGATAGAACTCCGACGATGAAGACGGCGGCGCGATGGCGGCGGCGACGGCGGCAGAGATAGAATTCAGAGGGGCAAAGAAGAAGGTAGAAGGGCATCACACCCAAGATTTAGCAGAAATTCATCTGCAAGAGGGGGGGGAGAGAGGATGAGGGCACACCCTTCTTTGGCTCCAACCAAATTTCACAAAGCTTTCTCTTCATTAAATCTTACAAAACACTATACATGGGTGTATATAGAAGGGGAGGAAGGGGGAGGGGGTTGGAATTCGTGGGAGAGAGGGGAGGGGTAGCATCTTCTTCCCCTATGTGGTCAATTGGCCTAAAAATATAAAATACAAAATGTCATTTTAATGGGGGGCAGCCCCTTGACTTAAGGGGAGGCATCTTGGACATTTTTCACCCATTGTCCCCCTTTGAATGGTCAATCATCTAGAAGCCCACCTTGGACCTTTGACTGGCCCCACATGGGTCCTAAGACTTAGGTGGACCAATAGGGAAGGAGATGGGGGCCCCTTGCTGGTCCTATTGGATTTTTGCACAAAAACCCAAAGAATCCTAGGGAATGACGCATTGGCTTATAAAGCCTTACAATTGTAAACATACTTTCCCAAGGATATAAAAATAAACTAAAGGACACAAATCTAAAATAAAATGTTAGTGCTCTTGCTCTGATGTCCCCATCACCGACCACATGCACAGTTTCGAGTCCCACCTGGTATTTCACCGGGCCTCGGACACGGTGAAATGCCTGGGATTTGTCACGACTCTTCGGGAGAATGCCCGGGTCTGGTTTGAGTCCCTACCGGCCGGGACCATTTCCTCCTTCTAGTAGCTCAAGAAGCTGTTTAAGGAGAACTTCATTGGTTGCCGAAAGGTGGCTAAGTCGGCGGTGACCCTGCTCGCTCTCAGGCAAGAAAAAGAATAAACGCGGTGGGACTTCGTCTCTCGCTTCCGCACGGAGGCGGTCTGGATCCCGCATCTCGACGTCAGCATCACCACTACCGCACTCACCCAGGAGACGCGGGACCACATCTTTCGACGTGGCCTTGGAGTCGAAGCCCCGGTGACCCTCACTGATCTCCTTGCCCTGGTGCAGAAGCATGTGCGTTGCGAGGAGAACACTGCAGCCTTGGGCCGTGCGGCCGAAACCGATCGGTCCGACTGGAAGAGATCTGCAGACTCGCCACTGGAAGGGCAGAATAAGCGGGAGCGACGCGATCGAGACCGTTGAGACCGCCCAGAAAAGGAAAGGGGCAATTACTGCAACTACATGCCCCTGACAGGTCCTCCCGACGAGATCCTGATGGAGATCCGCGAAGAGCCGTTTCTCAAATGGCCTCCCCGGATGAAGTCGGACCCGAACTCGAGGAGCAAAAAGAAGTACTGTCGCTACCACCGTGACCATAGCCATGATACCGCCGAGTGCACCAACCTAATGGACGCGATCGACGACCTCGTCCGCAGAGGACTCCTCGATAAGTTCTGCACCAAGGCCACGGGGAAGCGATAACGGACACCTCCGCCCCTCGACAACCAACCCAACGGGAAGGAGCTCATGATGATCTCTGGGGGGCCGACCGCGGGCGGAGACAGCGCGAGCCGGTGACGATGGTACGTGTTGGCCGTCAACACCAAGGAATGAGGCGACGACACCCGACAGGGAACCGCCGCCCCTGGATGCCTAAAATATCCTATTTTCTTCTCGGAGGATGACCTAGACAGTGTAACCACTCCCCATTTCGATGCGTTGGTGGTCTCGACCACCATCAACCAGTGTACTGATTGTCGTATCTTAGTAGATAATGGAAGCAGTCCTGATGTTATTGTGTACTACTACCTTGTGCTTATGGGTGTGGATTTGTCTAGACTCGCACCATTGCACACACCGTTGTACGGATTCTCTAGCACTACGGTCCTCCCTGAAGGACGCATATCGCTCCCGATCACATTCGGGACCGTACCGAAAGATGTGACCTTCCTCACAGACTTCACGGTCGTTCGCGTAATGACCAGGTACGACGCCATCATCGAGCGAGGGATCCTCGGCACACTCCACGGTGTCCCCTCCTCTTATCACCAGAAGCTCAAGTTTCCTACTCCTCGGGAAGTAGGAGAGGTCCGAGGGGATCAGACGGAGTCCAGAAGGTGCTACCTCATCTCAACACACGACCGGTAGCCCGAGGAGACACCGCCCGAGAAGAGGGCAAGAATCGAAGATCCAGGTCCGAGTGCGAGCACTCGAGCAGAAGACTTATACCTCATCCAAGTGAGAGTAGACCCGAGCAGAATGCTAAGGATCGAGGCTAATCTATCCATGCACGATAAAGAAGCCTACAAAAGCTTCCTCATAGCCAACCAGGACGTGTTCGCTTGGTCCGAGGACGAACTCCCCGGAATCCCTCCAGAGGTCATTACACACCAACTTAGGTTGGATCCAACCTGCCGCCCGGTCCAGCAACACCGAAGTCGTTGTAACCCCGAGCGACAGACCATCATCAGGGAACAAGTAAGGGAGAAGCTGCGCTCAGGGCTACTCAGGCCTACCCGGTACCCTGATTGGGTGGCAAATGTGGTCCTGGTTCCCAAGAGCAATGGGAAGTGGAGGATGTTCGTAGACTACACCGACCTCAACAAAGATACACCTAAAGATAGTTTCCCCATGCCACGAATCGACCAACTGGTCCACGCCACGGCCGGGCACGAGATGCTGAGTTTCCTAGATGCCTACTCTGGGTACCACCAAATCAGCATGCATGAGCCCGACCGAGATAAGACAGCATTCGTCACCGACCAGGGCTTGTATTGCTACACCCGCATGCCGTTCGGATTGAAGAACGCGGGAGCAACTTATCAGCGCTTCATCAACCATATGTTCGACTCACAGATTGGACGCAACATGGAGGTCTACATCAATGACATGCTCGTGAAAAGCCTCCAAGCGGCCGAGCACTTGGGAGACCTAGCGGAGACCTTCGTGACACTCAGGAGGTACAATATGAAACTCAATCCGAATAAATGCACATTCAGGGTTAAATCAGGGAAGTTCCGCGGGTTCCTTGTCACCCACCGAGGGATAGAGGCCAACCCTAACCAGATCTGAGCGGTACTAGAGATGAAGTGACCGGGACGAGTGAGGGACGTATAGTGTCTCACCGGACGCATCGCCGCCTTGACTCGGTACCTGTCCTGAGCAGCCGAAAGGTGTCTCCCTTTCTTTCGACTCATCAAGCAAGCCAACAAGACTCCCGAAAGGAAAGGGCAGATCGACTGGGACCAGGAATGCAACCAAGCATTCGATGAATTAAAACACTATCTGGTGACCCCTCCTGTACTCTCCAAGCCGCAAAAGGGAGAACAGCTACTCCTATACCTATCAGTGACGCCGGGCACAATGAGCGTCGTGCTCACCCGAGAGGAAGCCAGCGTCATGAAGCCCGTCTATTACGTCAGTCGGGCGCTACAAGGGCCGAAATCCTGGTACTCGTGGACTGAGAAGTTTGCCTTAGCCCTTATCACAGCGGCCTGCAAGCTAGGACTGTATTTTCTGGCTCACCCAGTCGCCGTCCTCACCAACCAACCCCTACGATAGGTCCTCCAGAACCCTGACGCCTCAGGGAGGTTGGTCAAGTGGGCGATCAAACTGGGAGAGTTTGATATCAAGTTTCATCCGAGGACTGCGATCAAGGCTCAGGCCCTCGCCGACTTCGTCGCCCAATGCACGATACCTGTAGAAGATCTGCCTGAGTAGTCCTCGGGACCAACATGGGAGCTGTATGTCGATGGATCATCTTGGATAGCCGATAGCAGAGCGGGACTAGTCCTACTATCGCCAGAAGGGATAGAGCTCAAGTATGCCCTTCGCTTCAACTTTCCAACCACAAACAACGTGGCCGAGTATGAGGCGGTACTCTCAGGGCTGCGAATGGCCAAGCACCTGAGAGCAACCAGTGTGAGGGCGTACAACGACTCCATGCTCGTCACTAGTCAAGTTCAGGGAGAATTTGAGGCACGCGAAACGTCCATGATCAAGTATCTGGAGAAGGCCAAGGCCGCAATAAAGGAATTCTCCCACTTCGAAGTGGTCCACATCCCTAGGGAAGAAAACATCCGAGCAGACGCCCTGTCTTGCTTGGCGTCCGCCACCACAGTTTCGAACTTAAGATCAATCTTGGTGGAGGAGCTAGCAGCACCGAGCATAGAAAAACCAACATCCCAGGTAAACGCCATCGACTATGAGCCTTCCTGGATGGATCCCCTCTTGGATTTTCTCCTGCGACAACAACTCTTGGGCGACCACGCCGAAGCCTGCCGCACGTGAGCACGAGCAGCCCACTTCACAGTGGTCAATGGGCGGCTATATCGCCGATCCCTCTCAGCTCTACTACTAAAATGCTTGTTCCCCACGAAAGCCAAGCAAGCCATCCAGGAGGTCCACGAAGGACTCTATAGAAGCCACGTGGGGGGGGCGAGCACTCGCTCGGATACTGATCCGCAAGGGTATTGGTGGCCTACTCTACAGCAGGACTGCCTCGAGTACATCCAGAGGTGTCTTCAATGTCAAAAGTTCTCCAATCTGCACCACCAACCAGCTATGCAGCTGCATACCCTGATGGAGCCTTGCCCATTTGCTCGGTGGGGGATAGACATACTGGGCCCCTTCCCCGAAGCCCAAGGGAGGAAGAAATTCCACATAGTCGCCATTGACTACTTCACCAAATGGGTCGAGGCAGAACCATTAGGAAAAATTACGAGCAAAGCAACCTGGAAGTTTGTACTACGAAGCATCATCTGCTGGTTCGAGATCCCGAGGGTTCTCACGACTTATAATGGTAGACAATTCACAAGCACTGTCTTCCAGGAGAAGTGCTCGGAACTGGGGATCTGGAACCACTATACTTTAGTAGGACATCCTCAAGCTAATGGGTTGGTGGAAAATGCCAATAGAACACTCCTCCATGGCATCAAAACCTAGCTGGACCAGGCAGGTAACTCATGGATGGACTCAATTCCGAGCATTCTGTGGGCCCACCGGACCACCGCTAGAGCCGCCACGGGTGAAACACCCTTCCACCTGGCATACAGAACAAAGGCAGTGGTTCCAGTGGAGATATCCAACCCCGCACTACGAGTGGGACACTTTGACGAGACCAGAAACGACCAAGCAATATGAGAAAGTTTGGATCTACTTGAAGAAAGTAGAACACACGCTCAAGTGAAGCTCGTAGCGTACCAACAAAAGATGGCCCAGTACTACAACGCCAAAGTCAAGGAACGACACTTCTTCCCCGGAGAATTGGTACTATGGCGGGCAAGCGTAGCAGACCCCAGGGGAACCGCGGGAAAGCTCGCACCAAATTGGGAAGGCCCATACAGGGTAACTGAAGCACTCGACAAAGGAGTATACAGGTTGGTAACGCTGGGGACGGAAGAGGTACCCAGGACATGGAATTCTGTACATCTCAAAAAAAAAATTCCAGTAAAGCGTCACCAGCCGTATTCAACTAAGGTAACCTACGAGCTCCCCAGAGGCGAGCATCGCTCCCCTCGAAAATGAGAAGGTAACCTACGGGTTCCCTAGAGGCGAGCATTGCTCCCCTTGGAAACGAGAAGGTAACCTACAAGTCCCCTAAAGGCGAGCACCGCTCCCCTTGAAAATGAAGGTAACCTACGGGTTCCATAGAGGCGAGCACAACTCCCCTTAGAAATGAGAAGGTAACCTACGGGCTCCCTAGAGGCGAGCACCGCTCCCCTCGGAAATGAAGGTAGCCTATGGGTTCCCTAGAGGCGAGCACCGCTCCCCTTGAAAACAAGAAGGTAGCCTACGGGTTTTCTAGAGGCGAGCACCGCTCCCCTTGAAAACGAGAAGGTAGCCTACAGGTTTCTTAGAGGCGAGCACCGCTCCCCTTAAAAATAAGAAGGTAACCTATGGTTTCCCTAGGAGCGAGCACCGTTCCCTTTGAAAATGAAGGTAGCCTATGGGTTCCCTAGAGGGGAGCACTGCTACCCCTGCAAACGATGGCAACAAGCAAACAAACCTAAGGGAAGACGCAATCCTATTCCAAAATAACAAGCGCTGTGAAGTAAGAGTATGCACACAGAAGTGCCACCCAGAAACATGCCACGCAGGAGTCTCCCATCGAAAGGTACACATGGACATAGACCCAAATGAGAAAATTTTATTTCTTTAGTCAAAATACAAGCTGCCAGAATACAAATTGTCGTTCTCTCACGGCCGACGTACGAGTATACAAAAGAATGAGACTACAGAAATGTGACGATCGACCCAGTCCCCAACACCTTCACGATCTGCTACCGCCTCTGCCAGGCTACCCGCCAGCGACCATGGAGGCAACTCCTATAGGCAGACAACCCCTTGGTCCGTTTGTTTCTGTGGAAGGGGACCAGCTGAAGAAGTCCCCACAAAGAGACATGGACCGGGAAAGAATGTTGGATCCTCCCCACCTGAAGCCACGACCCTAGAGGAGACCCAGCGACGGGAGGCAGAGGAACTACAAGGCCAACACATTACACCGGCCATGCCTGCAAACTGTCCCGCGAGGCCGACTGTCCCGCCCGTTGCCTATAGGCATAGAAACGCTTCCCCTAAGTAAGAGAGGCGCCTCGTCACATACCTGCAAACCAAGAGACATGAGGAGAGATCAGTCGCACGCCATGAAGATGGGGAAAAGATGGACAAGGAAAAAGTCTCAGTCAGAAGCAGAGGGGAATAATACAAGGAAATCTCCCGTACCCTTAGGGACGGAACCTGTCCGGTTCAAGGAGCAGAACCCCCCTGCTAGCATACAAGTGGTTAACCTTATCCAAAACCTCCCGCAAGCCGTCCAAGTATCTGAACCTGTATTGCTCAGAGATGGGACCATTCTCTCCCAGCTCTGGCTAGCGCCGCCACGGTGTAGGCAAAGGCTCCCTCCCAAGGATCAGGGGCTGACAGTGAACCTGCAAACTCTCGTCATTCGAGGAAGTACCCGACTCCTCCGACAACATCTCACATGGATGGCTCCTTCGAAGCCTCTACACCGTCAGGCCGGACGGAAGTCACTATTTATAGGAGGAGGTGAAGTTCCCAGAAGGCCAGAGGACTCTCACCACCTTTTTTTCAAATCCGCAGAAATCGAAGCGACGGATCCCGAAAGTCGCGCCCTTCCAGGGTAACTCTCAAAGGCACCGTTCCGTATCCCCAGGGGATTTCATAGAAATCGGAGGGAAAGGAAATGCATGGCAAAAATTTTCGAAACTTGCGAGAAAGAAGAAAGTCTTCTAGTCCAAAACCAAAAGATTACAAAGGAAAGGGAAACTGCCCCTACAGAACCAGGAAAGTACAAAAAGAAGAAATAAGAGGGCGCCCCTTCAAGGGTCCGCCCCGACAGCAACATCATGTGACCCATCCTCCCCAGGCTCACGTGCAGCAACGGCACTTGGGGAAGGCAGGCCTTCATCCGAATCCACCTCGTGTTCCTCCATTGCTGCGAGGTGCTCGCTCGCCATGCTCGGCCCCGGCGCCTGCTCCCCGGCCTCGGCTTCCTTATCGCCAGGCTCCTCCTCGCCATCACTGGCCTTAGGGCCATAAGGTGTCGAGGGAGGAGGAAGAGAAGGTACCAAGGCGCCGAGGTTCCCAGCCGTGGCCACGACAATAGCTGCCCAGCCTTCTTGAAAGCCACGATCGCATGCCAACCCGAAGAACTCTAAGGCCACCGAGGTCAACTCGGCCCGATAGGCCGATGACAAACGAAAGCGCTCCACCGCCTCCTCATCAGCAGTGGACATCGACGAGTGCAGGTCAGCAAGCTATGCTTCCACCTCCTGAGCCCGAGCCTCGATGACTTAGACCTGGGCCCTCAGCTTGGTCACATGGGCTTCAGCTATCTCGGCCCGGACACGGAAGAAGTCCCGGTCTCACTCCATCCCCGCGAGGACCCACTCCACCGGGCTTAGTTGTTCCTGAAGCCCAGCATTCTCAGCCTTGGCCGCCTTCTGGTGCTCCTTGAGCACCTCACAGTTAGCTACCAAATCAGTCTGCACAGCCAGATTGGCCTCCAACTCCCGAGCAAGGCCACCAAAGTGGTGCCTCCATAAACCAAGGGCCCTGGTGACCGCGCACACCCTCTTCACGGACAGATCCGTCAGCTCCTTCTGGGCCTCGGGACCGAACACCCCGGTGCGCTCGCGCCATTTGATGCTCTTGTTCATAAGATCGACCACCGTCGCGATACCTGCATGCCCGATCGTAGCCTCCTCAGGCGGCAGATACAGTGCAGACGGGGGAACCTCGAACGGCGGAAGGTGATCAGCCCCGTTAGCGATGGGGGCTTTACCCTTGTCACGCCCCTCCCCCACGGGGGTAGGCGCGGGGGGAGAAATAGCAGACTACTCGGCCGGTGGTGGTCGCAATACCTTGGGAGGAGGAGGTGCCTCAGACGACGGCGGCGGCGAAACATGACTGCGAGCCGGAGCAGAAACTTTGCTCCTCTTCTTTGGGCGACGCTGGCTATCCAACGCCGCCAACTCATCCACGGTCAATGAGACACAATTGCCACCAGCCATGGTGGACTCCCCCTCCATGACGCTAGCGGCTCCTTTAGAGATATCCCTCCGAACACTTGACCCGCCGCTGGCGGCGGAAGCTACCGTTGGACTCACGAGGGGGACGCCTGTGGGGACTGGATACTGAAGCCGACCCAGAGCAAATGCGACCTCGGCCTAGGGGGCAATGACTGTCACCTGGCCGGCCCCCGGTTCGACGTGATCTATGGGGGGAGGAGTGCTCCGTGGCAACTTGACGATCTCGTACCACAGCTCCAACGACTCCTGAGCCCCTGAAAAGACAACATGTAACGACCCGGAGATCCGGATACCGGTAAATCGATATCAAGAACTCAAAGATGCCACCCAAGAGGCTGATGAGGCCCCGTAAGGGTTGGGAGGATTGGTTGAGGAGGTGCATAATGAACTGGAATTACACACGCATTTTTTTAGATAAATGGAAACAATTTACAATACCAGAGTAATATATTCATATAATAGTCCAGATCTATCCATTACAAGTCCAAACACTGTACAAGAGACAAAAGAAGACAACTACACGGGGCATACCCCCGTCAAAAGAGCGAGGGAGAGACCCCTGCTGGCACCTAAGACTGCCCTCCAAAAGCACGTGGAAAACCCGCGGACTGTTGCTCCGTCTCACCTGGAGAGGAAGGGTGAGTCTCACATCATAGACTCAGTAGGGTTCACACTACCTCGCAGCTAACTCATAAAAATAGTTAATAACACAATGGCATTGGAAAAACAACAGTTAAATAAAGTTGTACAAGTAGAAGAACAATTAAATATAGCGAAACATAAACGCTATTTAATCTCATGTTAATTCGAACGAATAAGTAAACACGAGAATCATACTCTACCAATAGAATTAAAGTTCAACATTTCCAAGTGACAGGAGAAAGAAAAGACCACCAGAAAGAAGACCAGATGCATCCACTGACGACTTATACTGCGTCTCAGGTATCTCCACTTGCCTGGAACGTGGTAAGTGAGACACGTAACAGTAACCAAAGTCAAGAACTAGTCAGGGTCACACTCGTCAGTGTCAGTCCACGCCCCTGACCACGTGTGCACACACAGGTTCAATGTCTTGAGTCAGGCCTCTAGCTAGTTTCCCCCCAGTAGGACGCTACTGACAAGAAAGGGGGCCCACGGAAACCAGCTTAAAAATCGTACATCGGGACTACCCCACCACTTCTCCCAAGTGGGCCGACACTAAAGGTCGTCGGGCTACGACTAGTGGTTCCATCAAAAGGAAAGAGAAAATAACTCTACTGGGATATAAGAATGTGCCATAGTTTATAAAAATATTTAAACATGGCGAATATGTAATATTAAATGCATAATTAAATAAATAGGATTGAATTTATAAACTGCAGGGACTAGGCGGTCTAATCCGGGCCGCAAAGCTTAGGTAGCGGTCGAAGGACTGGCCGCTTCACTGACCATGGCGGTCTCACCCTGACCGCTTAGCTACGATCACTTCATATATTGAACGGGATAAAAACTGTCTTGACAAGGCCGTTCTGATCAAGAGACGATCACGCGATTGATCGCCCCGTGATAAAAATGGTCCGGTCTTGCTCACCCACCTCAACAGGGTGAAAGGAGCTTAGCGGTTGGTTGCGGGGCCGCTACTGTCTATAGACGGTCAGACTAAGGGCCGTCGTTAAACAGAAATGGTCAGACCGAGACCGCCAAGGTCCACCGCCCTATACGCTTAATAAAACGGTCCCTAGAAGGACCGCTATCCTTCCAGAGAACCCACAACGTGGGGAACTCAAATGGAACCCCTCTCAATCGATTCAAATCGATGGAAAAACAATATAAAACACATTCCCTACCTTGCAAAGCCCATTCCATCACCATTCCTCATCTGAAAACACAATACAATGGCCATTTAATGGATTAAAACATAAGGATAATTTTCATGGATTTTCACTCAACCATGGAAAACATAAGGCAATGGGCATGCAATTGGAGGTAAAGCATCCTAAGAGGAAGAGAAATCCATCCCCCTACTTATTTTGGCGATTGATATGCCGTTCCTCGCCGTTCTTCATGAAGGAACCGTGCCATACACCTAGGGTTTTCCCACCTCTACGCTCCACGGTCGCCTCCACGATGACGACACCACTCCTCCTACGCCTTGGGCCCGCCAAGGACACCTCCTGCCGATCCTGTAAGGCTCCGGGGTAAGCACACCACCGGGAGAGCAAGAGAGGGGGAGAGGTATGCATATGAGAGAAAGAAAGAGGGAGAGAGGAGGAAGCCTCCCTACGTGGGTTCAAAACAAAAGAAGCCTTGATTTTATTTATTTTTTGATATCCAACTAATTATTGCAATTAGCCCTCAAAAGGAGTAAAATTGGATATATGCCCAATCTAGCAACTAAAAGCTTATAAAAATGGTAAAGCCCACTAAACTAGGCCCATTAAGCCCATAAAAAATTCTAAACTCATGAATCTTTTCATATATCGATGCCAATAAGGATACGTTAATGACAGGGTCTCACAGTCCCTCCCTCCTAATAAAAATGTTGACCTCGAAATTTAAAAAGGAAACACAAGGAGAGAATTGAAAGAAAATATATCTTATTCGAATAAAAAGGGAAACTGTTGACGCATATCGTCCTCACGTTCCCAAGTAGCCTTATTATCAGAGTGACGCTACCATACTACCTTTACCAGAGGGATTACCTTATTCCTCAGTCGTTGCTCACGACGATCCTCAATCTGAATCGGATACTCTGGTGTGGATAGATCCGATGTCACCTCAGGCCACATTGAATCATCTAAAACATGAGATGCATTAGAAACATACTTCCTTAACTGGGATATATGAAACACATTGTGGATTGCTTGCATCGTCGATGACAATTGAAGTCGATAAGCCACTTGGCCCACACGCTCCAAGATAAGAAACAGACCAATGTATCGGGGACTAAGCTTTCCACGCTTCCCAAATCTCATCACGCCTTTCATTGAAGATATTTTCACAAAAATAGAATCTCCAGGCTCAAACTGCAATGGTCTTCTACGCCGATCTGCATAGCTTTTCTGTCGACTTTGAGCTGTCAACATTTTCTGCCTGATCAGACGTACCACATCAACACATTGCTGAACCTTCTCCGATCTTGTGACGACCCAGACTCCGGATACCGGATATACCTGATAGGACTACCGAGTAGACCCGATACCGCTTGGAACCCGTGAAGACTCCCAAGAGCTGTAAAGCTTCGAAGGGAAAAAGGAATGTCGTGTAGTACATTGAAGTCGCAGATATAAGAGTAAGCAATTAAATTTCATTAATCTGGTTTGCTAAAGTAGCAGAAATAAAATTACTTTTTAATTAACAGTTAAACAATTACACTAGAGTCCAGTCCAAGAAATTAAAGGCAAGTACAGGCTAATAGGAAAGAAGAACGTACACTAAGGTCGGGGGAAGCCCGACGCAGGTACCGCTGGCCACTACAAACGCGTCACACCAGGAACCGTGGAAGCAGAACGATGCCATCCACCTGAAAAGGAGGGGTGAGCCTCGTGTCACTGGCCCAGTAGGGGTCACGCGGATCCCCACTGAAAAATAACGTAGTAACATGAAACGATTAAAACAGCAGGTAAACAGCAGGAGTAGTAAAGCAGAAAAACTAAACTACAAAGCTGTAAAATAAAATCGGAAATGGAAGGAGTAGAGTAGCTAAAAGAAAAGGGAAAAGAAGTCGTACCTGAAGGAAAACATGGCTGCCGAAAGGATTTCGGCTCCCTACACTACTCCATGCAGCAACAAAACGGTAGACCCTGATCTCACAGAGTCAGGCGTCACTGATCCGTCGACAAACTCAGGGCCTACTAAAGAAGACAAAAGCCTAGTAAAGACCTAGACAGACAAGACAGACCTAAAGCACCCACGACTCGATTGTCATGCACGCTCTTCTAGACACGACCACATATACGACTGGAACGTCGTGTATACGATACAACTCTGACCTCGGGTAAAGCCACGAGAGGGCTAACCCGGAAAGGTCACGACGCACGAGAAATGCGAGAGTCACATTTCACGTGATGCAAGCACCTCCTCACTAGAAGAACAGCCAGGTGTGTCCACTGACGTCTTAAGCTGCGCCTACAAGTGTCTCGTCTACAATGCCGCTTGAAGCACGACCGAGACCATGACACGCTCAGAACCAGAACGGGACTACAGTAAAGAGTGACTAGTCAGGGTCACGCCCATCGACGCAAGTCCAAAGTGTTGTGCCTCTGTGTGGTTTTGATGATGGCTGCCACACCATGACTCACACTGAGGTGTGCTAGATTCTTATAGATGACTGTTTGACTGCCTGAATATCTGACTGTTTGCTTGAATAGTTAATTCATGAATATGGCTAGATTGGGTTAACGTAGTGGCTAATTGTTTGTTCATGCATTACTCTATTTGCCAAGTGTATACATCAGTCAGCATTGCATTTTGTTCACAAAGTCTATACACTGCTGGATGTTCATGTCTGCACATTGGTGTTTTTCCCTACGTTCTGGCCAAGTCTATACAGTCTCATTCCTACCTTCGTTCCAAGCCAAAGTCTACACAACGCCCTTCACTGAAAGTCTATACATTGGCTGCAGAGATCACGGTCAAGTGTGTACACTCTTTCACTATAGCTTCCACATATTCAAGTCTTCACATTGAAAGCCTATACATTGCTGGATGATCAAGTTGGTACATCCACACTGGAACTTCGAAGTCTGTACACTGCTTCAGGAGCTTCAAGTCTGTACATCCACAGTTAAACTTGAAGTCTGCACACTAGTCTTCAAAACCAAGTCTGCACATTGGTCTTCGATTTCAAGTCCATACATTGGACTGTTCTTCAAAGTCTGTACATCAGACTGTTACAGTAAGTCTGTACATTGGCTTATTCTTCAAGTCTGTACAGCCGCTTGCTTTGGATTTCATATCTAGACATTGCACTGCAGCAACCATCGTCTTCGTGTTGATCAGTCTTCGTGTTGAGTTTACTTCGTGTCGTTTCTTCTTTATTTAGTTGCTCATCTCGTGTCATCCTCTTTATGTTTGCTTTTGTGTCTTCGTGTCATTTACTGTTGTTCTTCGAGTCGTTCATTCGAGCTATTTTGTGCTCGAGTTGTTTTTCTTATATTTTCAAGTGTTGTTTCACTTCGTGTCGTTTCCGTATTATGTCTTCGTGTTGCTTTTCCTAGACCTCGTGTCTTTCCTGATTTGCAACCACTTCGTGTCGTTTCTGATGTCATCCTCGAGTTGTCTTCGTGTTACCCTTGTACTCGTGTCTCCGTGTTGCCTTAGTTTTTGTGTCTTCATGTTATTTTTATGTTTCTTGTCCTCGTGTTGCTTTCTGTGCCACCTCGTGTCATTCTCTGTGTAGTGCGTGTTTTTGTCACCACTATACTTCGTGTCGTTTTTTCTTTGTAGTGTTATCTCTGTTACCTTGTGTATCTCGTGTCGTTCTCTGTGTAGTGCGTGTTTTTGTCACCACTATACTTCGTGTCATTTTTTCTTTGTAGTGTTATCTCTGTTACCTTGTGTATCTCGTGTCGTTGTTCTTTACTTCGTGATGTTTTCATCGTCTTCGTGTTGTTCTCTTTGTAGTGTTATCTCTGTTACCTTGTGTATCTCGTGTCGTTCTCAGTGCATCTAGATTTGCTACCACATACCTCGTGCATCTTTAGTTATTGTGGCCCTGAGTTCTAATCGTGCTAATTCCTTGCAGGAGAAGAAGAAGAAGGTGGTCCGAAGAACATTTCCCAGTGTCTGGGCAGCACGTGATCCGAGGCTGGAATGAAGCCTGCTGAGAGACTGCCACATGGTCCTAATATTTAGGGCTGAAAGTGTGGAGGTCACACGACGGGGCTGCTGCTGCTGCTGCTGCTCCTGCTATATATATGAACCTTCTTCCACAGAAGAAGGCAGATCGTTTTGGCGACAGGTGAAGTCCATACAGAGAGCCACGATCCAGATAGAGAAGAAGAAAAGGAAAAGAAGAAGAGAAAGAGAGTGAGAAAGAGAAAAAAAAAGAGATTGAGTAAGAGATCGAGATAGCAGAGTGTGAAGAGAAGAAGAGGAAGAAGAATAGAGAAGAAGAGAGAGCTAGAGTGATAGAAGCTTCAACAAAAGATCTGTTCCTGCTGGACCGTGGATCAAATCCAGGCCAGCCAGCTCCTGCGAGAGCCACATTTGGTTTTATCTTTTCAGCTTTCTGTTGCTGGTTTCATTTTTCTTTTGATCTATTTACTTGCTGTTTTTCCGATTCTCTGTAGAGAGGTCGGGGTCCCTCCTGTTGGTTCAGGAGAAGGGAGATTGCTATCTCCAGTTGCAAGTAGCTGGGTGCTACTAATGGGTTCCCTCTGGTTAGAGGAAGGGAGGCTCATCCTCCGGTTCTGGGCTTGTAGGATTCAAGTCCAGGGGTCCCTCCGGTTGGGAGGAAGAGAGGTCCGAGACCTCTGGTTTGCAGGTGACTTAGTGTCACTTGTGTTTCCCTCTGGAGTTCAGAGGAAGATAGACTTGGGTCTCTAGGTTCCCCTCCGGTTTGGAGGAAGGGAGGATTGGTCCTCCGGTTCTAGTCTTGTGGGTTGCAAGACTAGGTGTTCTGATGTGAAACAAAAGCCGAAGTCGATTCTGTCCGGTTCTGGAATCTGTGACCAGCAGCTGTTGAAGTGGCTGTGGATCGCACTCTGGAATTTTTCCGGAGGCGCGGTTGGTGCCGTTGGCTTCGTAACAGGGTAGGGATACAGCACAATTTTTCTGAATTTTGGTTCCGCCCGAACCTGGTCGCCACGGACGACTGAGCGGGGACCCCGTTCTGGTTCTGTGCAGGGGCAGCTTCTGAACAGCGGCTTGACAGGGACACCACGAGCAACCCCGAACTCCGTTTGGTGCGCGGCAGGTGGCGTTGGAATCGTGGGGACGACTACTTTCCAGCGGCACTGGTCTCGCCTCAGTCGGATGTCGGTGTGGACGTGCAGGTCCCGTTGAGTGGGGACGGGTCGGAGGAGGGGATCGGTGGACAGAATGACCCAACAGTGGTAGGAAATTGATAACTTCACACCTTGAGCTCCGATCGACGAACCGCCTTCTGTTCCTGAGAGCTGACAGAGAGGGGAGGAACTTTGCTGAACAGCTCGGAGTCGGATTCCGTCAGGGTTGGGCGTGGTGGTGGTCTTCCTCAGCTTCTGGTCGGGTTCAGGAGCCTCCTGCGCAGTCGTGGGAGATTGGCCACTGCCGATGCTCACGAACTCGGAAGAGGACGATTCCACCTCGCCTGGTCAGAAGACTCGCCAACGTACGTTTTTGATGAAGAACCCGGAAGCCGATTCTGCCTGGAACTGCTCCCAATATCGACTGCAACTCGGGCTTGATTTCTGCCTGCGAATGGAGCTGATTGAGGAGGGGGGATTAAGGGGGATGGAAGGGATTTGTGGGTTTGGGTTAAGGGAGGGGGGGGGGATGGACGTGGCTGGGGTTGCAGGGGGGTGCTTTTGGGAGGTGGGGAGGTAATGGGGTGGTGAGAGAGAGAGGAGGGAACACCCAAATTCGAAATTGGGCCTTGGGGAGATGAAAGGGTGCCTGGGAAGACGAAAGGTTGTGTGGGGAAGGGGAGAGAATGCCTAGGGAGTGGGAGTTCTACCTAGGGGAGGGGAGGGGACTTAAATGAGGGGTATAGGGAAGGGGGAGGGGTCTTAATTAGAGGTGAAAGAGAGGAGAGAGAGTGGATTCCGAATTTGGGGTGGGGATGAGAGAGAATTGGAGAGAGATAGAGAGAGAGAGAGAGAGAGAGAGAATTAGACGAAGGGCATCACTCACCCGTGGTTGAGGAAGGGAAGAAGTGGGCATCGCACCCGTGGAGAGGGAAGGAAGAAAAGGCACTAGCGGCCATGGGAATTGCAGGGGGGTGAAGGGAAGAAGATAAGGGAGGGGGAAAGGTCCCCCTACGTGGGACTCACATGGGTTCCAAAAATAGATCTTCATTCACTGTTTTTCCACCGTGGGATACAAGACTCTTATATAGGCATACAAGGAAGATTAAGAGACACTTACCACTTAGTATCATGACTTCCTAGGAATACTAAAAGACACCCTATCGGAAACATCAAAATACATAATAAGACTCCTTAACACTTAATACCTTCTTATCATGATTCCCTAGGAATACTTAAAGACACCGAAAGACTAAAATACATAATAAGACTCTTTTATTGTGAATAAAATTTCATAGAGATGACCCATTAGGCCCATGTATACGGCCCAATAAAATGAGACGATTAGCATGGAATGGCCCATTTGATTGCATTTGTTGATGAAGCTGCTTGCCGATCACTCGGAGATGCTTGTTCCGTCAAACTTCCTGACTCGGAGAAGGTTCAGCTCAGATTTTGTGTAAACTGTCGATCTCATCAAACCCACAAAGCTCGTGAATTTTGAATCTTGAACTGAGATTTCCATCATGTTCCCTCCGGTCTGGAGGAAGAGAGACTTGCGTCTCTGGTTTGCTAGTGACTGGTGTCACTAGTGGTTCCCTCCGGTTGGGAGGAAGAGGGGAGGTTGTTCCCCTGGTCAAGCTGTTTGGCAGTATTTTGTTGCAGACTGAGTCTGCTGTGCTAGTGTTACTAGTGGAAGCCTCACTCCGGTTTGGAGTGAGGGGTGGACGTAGGTCGGTTGACCGAACCACCTAAAAAATCATTGTGCAGTGGTTTGTTTGATTGCCTGCTTCCGCTAGATGCATGCTAGGACCGTGATTTAATTGATTATCTACATCCTAGAGTTTAATTGAGTTTGTATATCTTGTTTGATCAATTGTCCACTGATCTAGTTGTTATCATCTCATGCAAATTTTAAATTGGGTAGAATTTCTTGATAGATCCATTCACCCCCCCTCTAGATCAGTGTTTATCAATCGCACCTAGTTAACAATTGGTATCAGAGCGGTTCTCTGATTGATCAGATCCAACGATCTGCAGAGGATCCTGTTGTCCCTTCGTGCATTTCTGTTTCTACCCTTTGCTGCATTAATCTAGTTGCCGATTTATTCAATGGGTTCTCCACCGATTTTCAATGGCTCTAACTTTAACTCATGGATTAGCAGTCTTCACAATTATGTGAAAATGATTAATCCGGATTTGTGGAAATTAATTTCACAAGGTCCCCACAGATTGCCAAAGGAAAAGTCCAAGTGGACTAAAAGTCACAAGTCAAAATATGGAGAAAATCAGAAAGCCTTTAACCTGATCAGAGCAGCTACGGACAAGGCTCTACATTCTCATTTTTATGACTGCAGGTCCGCTAAGGACATTCTGGATCAGCTGAAGCTAGCTCAGAGGATGAATAAGAACAACTGCATGATGGCTAACGAGAGCAACCATAGCAGTGATCAAGAGGAACTCCAAGATGCTGAAAAGGTAATCATCCCCTTCTCTAGTTTCACTTTAGATGATTGGGAAGATGCCTATGCCGATCTGTTACACTCCCATGAAAAAATGAGTAAGAGGTATAGAAGACTGAAAAAGAAGCTGGAAAAACTAGGAGGTGAAAATCTTGAAACTCTGAAAATTGAAAATGAAATATTCAGAAGACAGATAACAGAGTGTGATTCTATTAGTTCAGACTTAGATCATTTCAAATCTGAAAAATAATCTCTTATGAAACAAGTTGCTCTACACAAAAAGGAGCGTCAAGAGTTTGTGTGTGAAATTACTAAACTAAAGGAAAGGCTTAGCTTAGTTGATCAGGCTCACAACAATGATATTGTTCAAAATGAAAAATTGGTGAGAGAATTAGAATGTGTCAACTCTGAATTGAAAAAAATGAAATCTGCAAATGAAATACTCAATAATCAGCTCAAGGAATTTGAACTCAAATCAATAAATCTTGAAAAAGAAAATAGATTGATTTCTGAAAAATTAGAGGCTGATAGAGTAACAAATTCAGAGATTCAGAAAAATCTTGACAAACTTCAATCTGAAAAACAACAGGAAATGTTTCATGAATGTCAGTCTCTCTCAGATGAATAGGTGCTTGATGCTGATCTCCTAGAGCAGAACAGTAAACTGAAAGAGGAAATCAATGAGTTGAAACATCTAAACACCCAGCTGACAAATAGGCTAATGACAATGGAAAAAGGCAAGTGTGTGAGTGTGGATAATTCTGATAGGTTGATGAATGCTGAACAAGAAATTGAGAGTCTAAAAACCATCAACTTAATGTTAAATGGAAATGTCAGTTGCAGTGAACAGAAAATAGCTGGATATGAGCTTACTATCACATCCCTTCAACAAGAAGTTGATGATCTTTACAAGTCCTTATCTAAAACTGACAAGGAAATAGAATTAAAACAGGAAGTTGAAAAACTCAAGAGTCTGAATGATGCCTTGCATCAACAAGTCATTTCCTGTGAAATAGATCTGTCCAAATATGAAGCTAAAATTGCTGATTTGAATTTTGAGATTAAAGACGTGAAAAATTCTCTATCAAAATTTGTCAAAGGTAAGGACAATCTGAATAAGCTTCTTGGAAAGAGTGATAACTTTGAGAGAAAGGGACTGGGCTATAGTCCGACAAATAAAAGGAGTAATGGGAATGAAACATCTACTGTTTTTGTCAAAGCCACCAATCAGAACATAACCTCTGCCCCTTCTGTCTTCAAATTCACTGCACAAAAATCAACTGTGAAACCCAAAACTGTGGAACAAACTCCAAAACAGAAAAGGGGTGAAAATTCACAGAAAAAGGAAAAAGGCACTCCTGTTGCTGTAAAGAAGATTGCACACAATTCACATGATCTCTCACACACTCACATTAAAAAGGGTTCATGTTATTATTATGGGAAAGGAGGTCACATAATGGAGGATTGTGGATTGATGTTAAAGGATGAGCATGCTAGTGGAACTTTACATTCTAGAAATTCTTTTGATAGAAACCATGTTGCTAGGAAGCCTGATGCCTCATGTTATTATTGTGGGAAGTATGGTCATCTCATGAATGAATGTTTTATCATGAAAGAAGATAATAAACTACATGCCAGGTCTTCCATGCACTTTTATGATCCATATGGATCTAAACACAATTCTAGTCAGCATATTGTGTGCTTCAACTGTAATAAGCCTGGGCATAAGGCTACTGAGTGCTGGTTTAGATCTACTTGGGGTAAAAATAGTTTTCATAGAAGAAATTCTTTTGCATGCTCCCACTATGGGAAAAATGGGCATACAGTCAATGACTGTTGGTATGTTCAAAAGAACTATGTTAAACCCCATTTTGTCAAATTCCCTGTAAAACCTTTTGTGAAAATTTCATGCTATAACTGTGAGAAGCCAGGCCATAAATCTGCTGAATGTTGGATGGTTAAGAACAAGCATCAAACTGCTCATGCATATAACAGAAAATCTTATGAACATGTTTATAAACATCACCCTGCTGCTAATATGCATCATAAGAATCAAACACCAGCCAGTTCATGTAGATACTGTGGAAAATTTGGACATTCTATGGATGACTGTTCACTGATGAAATTTGATGATAATGTTGCTATGAAAATGTTTAGAAAACCTGTCAGGGCTAACGCAGGACCCAAAGCTGCTTGGGTCCCTGCAGGATCAAGATGATCAAATACCTTGCAGGTGTGCCTTGGAGGGAGAAATAAAAGGGGGTTTACCAAGGCACTCAAAAAGAAAACCCCAGGAATCAATTCAGGTCAGTTCTGAAATTTGTTTCAATTTCACTATCTGAAATCGTTGTTTTGCTTGGTTGATTTTTGATGCTCTTCTCATGCTATTGTTTGCACTAAATAAATGAGATTGCCTTGCACTGCATATGTCATTTGCATGACCATCATGGTATATGAAATGGAACAGGGCTGGAGGGCAGATGAAGTATGTTTGGTTGCTACTGCCATATGTGAGGTGGTCCTTGGACCAAGTCCTCCGCCCAGTACCATGGGTTAAGTCATATAGAGCAGTGTATTGCATATCATGTTGAGTCTTATGTGAGTCGCTGCATATAGACAAGGGGGAGCATTATTATATTGTTGTCTCTTTTTGAAATTCACTCTCTACACTCTTTCAAATCATCAATTGACTATTTTGAGTTCATACCTCTTGAATCTGAAATGGTGGCTGCTAATCCTCAATCTGTTGAAGAAAGAGTGTCTCATTCTGTCTGACTGAAATGACCTGTATTGAGTCCTGGGGTATGAACCTGTATTGAGTGATTGACTCTGCTAGTGGCTTTAAACCTTATTCTCTCTTGCTGATTGACTCTTCCACCAACCTGTACTCTTCCTTCATATACCTCTTAGCTGGTGTGACTATTTTGGATCCATTATTGAGTTGTTGGTCAGCTAAATTTATTGTTCTGATCTGAGAAACTTAAACTGCATGTCATGCAATTCAGTCTGAGATTGTGGTAGAAACTCCTATCATATGGGTTTAAGAATTATCACTGAATCAGACTGATATAAGATTAATGTATTCTCAGCTTTGTAATTAAATGAATTGAAAATATCTGTTGATAAGGCTTAATAAACTTTAACCTCTTGTGTCATGTAATCCGTAAAGTCTCTCATCTGATATCGGAAAATTTGAAATCTAGGCTACTTTGGTAGAGATACATAGAGTGAGTGTTGTGGTTATTCTTTAACTTGAAAAAGTTGACTAAATGAAAATTGTGAATTCAGAGCAATGACTCAGTCACTGAGAAACTGTGTTCTTTATCAATGAAATAAAGTAACTCATGTCATGAGGTGCCACAGTTATCTCTGATAAAAATTTTAGTGAAACAAGACCTGACAGAGCAATAGCTTATTTGTGTTGAGTAGCTGGGGAGTCTGGCCTCTGATAAAGGTGTCTTCTTATGTAAAAAGACACTCATATTGCTAACTCTGCTCTCAAAGTGAGAGGCAATGCCAGTTATCACACTGAGTAACTGGGTCACTTCAACTAAGACTTGTTGTGCCTCATGTAAAAAGGTGTTGATCAACTTAAATTGCACAGGAAAAATATAATGTGCTTCAAATAAAATTATCTTGAAAAAATCTGTCAACTCATGTTCTTGAAAAAGTGTTTAATTTCAGTACTAACCTGTGTATTTTTTCAAAGGTGCTTTTGAGATCACATTTGCAAGATAAAAGATGATTGTTTTTGAGTGTTTTCTGACGATTTGGTTCACTTTTATTAAAACTTGGATTCAGATATGAGTATTGAGTTTAATTTGGCAAAGCTGGTATACATCAAAATTAAATCAGATTGATAATGTTGCTATTTCATAACTCTTTATGATAGAAGAGTCTACATTTTTTAAGACTTATTGAAGTGATGTATGCATTCAAAACCCTCATGATCAGATTCATGCATGATCAACAAAAACTGTTTAGTCAACACCTCTCTTATCAGTTGACTGATTCCTTCTGCATTTTTTTCTGACCATACAAATGTGAGGTGCCACTCCCATTATTACCTTATTCACTTGCAGCCCTCTGAACTTCAGATTCCTTATGGTGGTGGATTTCAGATTGATTCCTGAGATGTATTTCTCTCCACACTGTTGGAATCTTCCATCTTGTTCTGCCATAAGTTCTGATTCTGTGGTATTATCACCAGAATTCAGATTCTTTGTAATGGCTGATTTCAGATTGATTTATTGGATAACCAGAGTCCATTCCTGTGCTTCAAGTGGAGAGTAGTCAATCATGCATGTTGATAGGGGGAGAGCTGTTTCATTGTCATAAGGGTGATCTTCATTTTTAAGAACCATGACTCATTCTCATGTCAATGGGGGGTCTTTTGCCATGTCAAAGGGGGAGTATTTGTTGCATATGCATCACTGCATGAGTTGTTTGACAAAGTGGGGGAATTGATTTAATTGCTTCTGATATTGAGATGTCCTCATCTCATATGACATCTCTGAATTATTCGTCTTGCTAAAGTAAAAGGGGCAGTTTAGTCAAAAGGGGGAGCTTTTAATTCACTCTTCAACTCATGTCTTTTTGCTGAAGGCAAAGGGGGAGAAGAATCTAATCTGAGTCAGTGTAACTCATAGTGTTGCCATCATCAAAAAGGGGGAGATTGTTGTGCCCTTGTGTGGTTTTGATGATGGCTGACACACCATGACTCACACTGAGGTGTGCTAGATTCTTATAGATGACTGTTTGACTGTCTGAATATCTGACTGTTTGCTTGAATAGCTAATTCATGAATATGGCTAGATTGGGTTAACGTAGTGGCTAATTGTTTGTTCATGCATTACTCTATTTGCCAAGTGTATACATCAGTCAGCATTGCATTTTGTTCACGAAGTCTATACACTGCTGGATGTTCATGTCTGCACATTGGTGTTTTTCCCTACGTTCTGGCCAAGTCTATAGAGCCTCATTCCTACCTTCATTCCAAGCCAAAGTCTACACAACGCCCTTCACTGAAAGTCTATACATTCGCTGCAGAGATCACGGTCAAGTGTGTACACTCTTTCACTGTAGCTTCCACATATTCAAGTCTTCACATTGAAAGCCTATACATTGCTGGATGATCAAGTTTGTACATCCACACTGGAACTTCGAAGTCTGTACACTGCTTCAGGAGCTTCAAGTCTGTACATCCACAGTTAAACTTGAAGTCTGCACACTAGTCTTCAAAACCAAGTCTGCACATTGGTCTTCGATTTCAAGTCCATACATTGGACTGTTCTTCAAAGTCTGTACATCAGACTGTTACAGTAAGTCTGTACATTGGCTTATTCTTCAAGTCTGTACAGCCGCTTGCTTTGGATTTCATATCTAGACATTGCACTGCAGCAACCATCGTCTTCGTGTTGATCAGTCTTCGTGTTGAGTTTACTTCGTGTCGTTTCTTCTTTATTTAGTTGCTCATCTCGTGTCATCCTCTTTATGTTTGCTTTTGTGTCTTCGTGTCATTTACTGTTGTTCTTCGAGTCGTTCATTCGAGCTATTTTGTGCTCGAGTTGTTTTTCTTATATTTTCAAGTGTTGTTTCACTTCATGTCGTTTCCGTATTATGTCTTCGTGTTGCTTTTCCTAGACCTCGTGTCTTTCCTGATTTGCAACCACTTCGTGTCGTTTCTGATGTCATCCTCGAGTTGTCTTCGTGTTACCCTTGTACTCGTGTCTCCGTGTTGCCTTAGTTTTTGTGTCTTCGTGTTATTTTTATGTTTCTTGTCCTCGTGTTGCTTTCTGTGCCACCTCGTGTCGTTCTCTGTGTAGTGCGTGTTTTTGTCACCACTATACTTCGTGTCATTTTTTCTTTGTAGTGTTATCGCTGTTACCTTGTGTATCTCGTGTCGTTCTCTGTGTAGTGCGTGTTTTTGTCACCACTATACTTCGTGTCATTTTTTCTTTGTAGTGTTATCTCTGTTACCTTGTGTATCTCGTGTCGTTGTTCTTTACTTCGTGCTGTTTTCATCGTCTTCGTGTTGTTCTCTTTGTAGTGTTATCTCTGTTACCTTGTGTATCTCGTGTCGTTCTCAGTGCATCTAGATTTGCTACCACATACCTCGTGCAGCTTTAGTTATTGTGGCCCTGAGTTCTAATCGTGCTAATTCCTTGCAGGAGAAGAAGAAGAAGGTGGTCCGAAGAACATTTCCCAGTGTCTGGGCAGCACGTGATCCGAGGCTGGAATGAAGCCTGCTGAGAGACTGCCACGTGGTCCTAATATTTAGTGCTGAAAGTGTGGAGGTCACACGACGGGGCTGCCGCTGCTGCTGCTGCTGCTGCTCCTGCTATATATATGAACCTTCTTCCACAGAAGAAGGCAGATCGTTTTGGCGAAAGGTGAAGTCCATACAGAGAGCCACGATCCAGACAGAGAAGAAGAAAAGGAAAAGAAGAAGAGAAAGAGAGCGAGAAAGAGAGAAAAAAAAAGAGAGATTGAGTAAGAGATCGAGATAGCAGAGTGTGAAGAGAAGAAGAGGAAGAAGAATAGAGAAGAAGAGAGAGCTAGAGTGATAGAAGCTTCAACAAAAGATCTGTTCCTGCTGGACCGTGGATCAAATCCAGGCCAGCCAGCTCCTGCGAGAGCCACATTTGGTTTTATCTTTTCAGCTTTCTGTTGCTGGTTTCGTTTTTCTTTTCATCTATTTACTTGCTGTTTTTCCGATTCTCTGTAGAGAGGTCGGGGTCCCTCCTGTTGGTTCAGGAGAAGGGAGATTGCTATCTCCAGTTGCAAGTAGCTGGGTGCTACTTGTAGGTTCCCTCTAGTTAGAGGAAGGGAGGCTCGTCCTCCGGTTCTGGGCTTGTAGGATTCAAGTCCAGGGGTCCCTCCGGTTGGGAGGAAGAGAGGTCCGAGACCTCTGGTTTGCAGGTGACTTAGTGTCACTTGTGTTTCCCTCTGGAGTTCAGAGGAAGAGAGACTTGGGTCTCTAGGTTCCCCTCCGGTTTGGAGGAAGGAAGGATTGGTCCTCCGGTTCTAGTCTTGTGGGTTGCAAGACTAGGTGTTCCCTCCGGTCTGGAGGAAGAGAGACTTGCGTCTCTGGTTTGCTAGTGACTGGTGTCACTAGTGATTCCCTCCGGTTGGGAGGAAGAGGGGAGGTTGTTCCCCTGGTCAAGCTGTTTGGCAGCATTTTGTTGCAGACTGAGTCTGCTGTGCTAGTGTTACTAGTGGAAGCCTCACTCCGATTTGGAGTGAGGGGTGGACGTAGGTCGGTTGACCGAACCACCTAAAAAATCATTGTGCAGTGGTTTGTTTGATTGCCTGCTTCCGCTAGATGCATGCTAGGACCGTGATTTAATTGATTATCTACATCCTAGAGTTTAATTGAGTTTGTATATCTTGTTTGATCAATTGTCCACTGATCTAGTTGTTATCATCTCATGCAAATTTTAAATTGGGTAGAATTCCTTGATAGATCCATTCACCCCCCCTCTGGATCAGTGTTTATCAATCGCCCCTAGTTAACACAAAGCCCCTAACCACGTGTGCACACACCGACTCTTGCTAGAGAGCCAGGCCTCTAGCTAGTTTTTCCCACCCAGCAGGACGCTACCATACAGTGGGGGCCCATGGAAACTAGGTTACAAACTGTATCTCAGGAACTGTCACGCCACCACTCCCGGGTGGGTCGACACGTCGTAACGTGTCGCCAGGCTACGACTAGTGGAGGCTCACAAGACACAGACTCCAAAACGTGAGTGCCGGAGTACAGACAGGCAAAGAAGCATTATCGTACGTACTACGAAGCACTGAGACAGCAAGACAACTGCCGATAGACTAAGGATAAGGCAACTAGACTTACCAACACAACGATCCTTGAGTCAGAAGACTCAGGTCAAGATCATTGTACAAAGCAGTACAAGCTGCCAATCGGTCTAATCCTAAGCCAGAGGAAACGACCGTAGAAAATGACACACAGAGACCTGAGGGATCAACAAGACCCTCAGCACACCTGGACATGCAAATCGGGGTAAGACGATACCTCGAGGCATCCAGAACCATGTCTCGGACTGGACGAAACCGCCGAGACACACACAAGGTTACCTGTCAACCACTGGGTCACCCCGGGTTGATCGGAACCAGACAATGATGATTCTACAGTAGGAAAGAGAATCCTACTTCAAATAAGAAAACTCCTGGCTACATCATAACATGGCCATAGCCCTCATAGGACATCAAAAGATATCCATGGGAACGACAAACCACAAGGTCAAGCCAAGACATACGGAAATCGAAATGACGGGAAAACAACACTCTGGGCATAAGCAATTCATCACTTGGCTGCTAGGGAAACCAAGCAATCGAGGAGGAAGTCGCTATGCACACAGAGACAAGGACACTGGCAGTCAGGGGTAGAGCCACGAGGCGACTGTAGTGGTCAAGGATGAACCACTAGACTCAGTCAACTCTAGCTGACCTGCCCGAAAAACCACCAAGCGATCTATAGAAGATCCGCGACACGGACTAACTAACCATCCTATGACACACACACACACATAGACGGACATGGATCAGACCATCACGACCAACTGACACAACTACGGACTTAACTCATTGGGCAGTCACAGAGGGGCCGCTCAATGGACTGAACGGTCCGAACAGGGCCGCTCAAAGGAACAGAACGGTCAGAGAGTGGCCGCTCAAAACACAGGATGCCTAAGGGGTCACCGCCCCATGAACCGCCTCAAATTGTTGACTCATGGTCAACCAGGATGAGCGGTCAAGCCTTGGCCGCCCAACCCAACGGGAAAATAGAATGGCTGGGAGCCAGCCGCTCAAGTGGACTGGACGGCTCACACCTGGCCGCGCCATCCACTGGGCGGTCTGTCGTGCAACCATGCAGATGCCCACCGACCTACACTAAATGGTCCGAAGCCAGCCGCGCCAAGCCCTACACAGGTACTGTTAAACCGTGTAGGCGTCACGGCGGGAGAATCGTGGGATCGGCTCGATCGTGGCCTTTCCACGCCCCGCTCGTTCCGAAATGAAGGGGATACAACCATGATGATCATACACAACACATAGACTCCAACGGGAGTCGAATCGGCTGAGAAACAGCGAGAAACAAGCGATTTCTTGAAATCGACCCAAATGGAGTCACCGGACTTCACGGGCTCCTAACGGTCCCGAATGACCGCCAATCACGACGAAATTAGCGACTATGGAACGCAGACGTTCCAGGGAGTGCATTGACACTAACTGATCTAAAATCCGTCGTCATTTTTCGGTGAACCCTACGAACTCCACAAAATGACAATGAGCCCAAACTCGCTCATTCTCACACCGAACGACGTGAAACTACAGGGAAAATGTAGAGGGGAAGTGGGTGATCCGTCTCCCTACCTCCACCGAAGAAACCGTGCGCCGAAGTGACTAATCCGCGCCAAAAATGCCAAAACATGAACCTCGCTGATCTTGGAATCCACCGAGGGATCGCGCCACGCCACGCTCCAACCGCCACTCCATCCCGCATCCCGATCACTCCATCGCGTCCCCGTCTCGGCCAGCTCTCCACGGTCGCGCGCCCCGCGTCGAACGGCCCAGAGACGAGAGAGAACGAAGGGAGAGAGAGGGTCGTAAGAAATGAGAGGGAGGAGAGAGGAAGAATAAATAAAAAGAAGGAAAATTAGGATTTTTTCTAATTTCTAAAAATTCGATAATTAGCCTGAAAATGGACTAATTCATAAAAATATGAAAAAATAGTCGAAACGATCCTCTAGACGTGTACATCGCAACTGTGGCGTCCACGAGTCGATGAACTGAGAAATAAACTCACCGCAGGGTTCCGTAACTTGTACGAGAGAAAAACCCACACGGATCGTAAAACTCAACTCAAGACCCACAAAAGAGATCTGAAACCCTCCAATAAGGATCCAAAAGACCTAATAAGAATCCGATAAGAATCCAGGGCATTACATCCTCCCATCCTTTAAGAAATTTCATCCTCAAAATTTAAGGACTAGCAAAGGGGAAGCAGGGAATAACAACCCCAAGACACAACTTGAAACAACATTAATCTCGAGAAAACATAGTTTAGAGGGACACAGTCAGACTGTAATCACAGGCACACGCTCTGGATCGAGCACGACACCCAAGTGAACACAAGTTCAACACCTCCGCAACAAGGCTACGTCGCTTACGTCTCATAGGAAAGGAGACACGACCCATGCCACGACAACAGCCATTGAGAAAACAAAACTACAGGGAATCGTAAAACCTAAGCCAGCGAAAGACTGTACTGGACTTTCAGGACTCTGGATACTGTATATCTCGGATTCCCATGTACTTCACACAACAATGCTCTGATACCAACTGTGACGACCTGGACTCTGGATACCGGATATACCCGATAGGACTACCGAGTAGACCCGATACCTCTTGGAACCCGTGAAGTCTCCCAAGAGCTGTAAAGCTCCGAAGGGAAAAAGGAATGTCGTGTAGTACATTGAAGTCGCAGATATAATAGTATGCAATTAACTTTCATTAATCTGGTTTGCTAAAGTAGAAGAAATAAAATTACTTTTCAATTAACAGTTAAACAATTACACCAGAGTCCAGTCCAAGAAATTAAAGGCAAGTACAAGCTAACAGGAAAGAAGAACGTACACTGAGGTCGGGGGAAGCCCGACGTAGGTACCGCTGGCCACTACAAACGCGTCACACCAGGAACCGCAGAAGCAGAACGACGCCACCCACCTGAAAAGCAGGGGTGAGCCTCGTGTCACACGCCCAGTAGGGGTCACGCGGATCCCCACTGAAAAATAACGCAGTAACACGAAATGACTAAAACAGTAGCTAAACAGCAGGAGTAGTAAAGCAGAAAAACTAAACTACAATGTTGTAAAAGAAAATCGGAAACAGAAGGAGTAGAGTAGCTAAAAGAAAGAGGAAAAGAAGTCATTCCTGAAGGAAAACACGGTTGCCGAAAGGATTTCGGCTCCCCACACTACTCCGAGCAGCAACAGAATGGTGGACCCTGATCTCACAGAGTCAGGCGTCACCGATCTGTCGACAAACTCAGGGCCTACTAAAGCAGACAAAAGCCTAGTAAATACCTAGACAGACAAGACAGACCTAAAGCACACACGACTCGATTGTCGTGCACACTCTTCTAGACACGACTGGAACGTCGTGTACACGACACAACTCTGACCTCGGGTAAAGCCACGAGAGGGCTAACCCGGAAAGGTCACAATGCACGAGAAACGCGAGAGTCATGTGTCACGTGACGAAAGCACCTCCTCACTAGAAGAACAGCCAGTTGCGTCCACTGATGTCTTAAGCCGTGCCTACAAGTGTCTCATCTACAATGCCGCCTAATACACGATAGAGACTATGACACGCTCAGAACCAAAACGGGACTATAGTAACAAGTGACTAGTCAGGGTCACGCCCGTTGGTGCAAGTCCAAAGCCCCTAACTACGTGTGCACACACCGACTCTTGCTGGAGAGCCAAGCCTCTAGCTAGTTTTCCCCACCCAGCAGGACGCTACGCGAGTGCCGTAGTACAGACAGGCAAAGAAGCACTGTCGTACGTACTACGAAGCACCGAGACAGCAAGACAACTACCGACAGACTCAGGACAAGGTAACTAGACTTACCAACACAATGATCCATGAGTCAGAAGAGTCAGGTCAAGATCGTTGTGCAAAGCGGTACAAGCTGCCAATCGGTCTAATCCTAAGCCAGAGGAAACGACCGTAGAAAATGACACATGGAGACCTGAGGGATCAACAAGACCCTCAGCACACCTGAACACGTAAACTGAGGTAAGATGATACCTCGGGGCATCCAGAACCATTTCTCAGACTGGACAAAATCATCGAGACACACACAAGGTTACCTGTCAACCACTGGGTCACCCCGGGTTGACCGGAACCAGACAATGACGATTCTACGGTAGGAAAGAGAATCTTACTTCAAACAAGAAAACTCCTGGCTACCTCATAACGTGGCCATAGCCCTCATAGGACATCAAAATATATCCACGGGAACGGCAAACCACAAGGTCAAGCCAAGACATACGGAAATCGAAATGACAGGAAAATGACACTCTGGGCATAAGCGATTCATCACTCGGCTGCTAGGGAAACCAAGCAGTCGAGGAGGAAGCCGCTATGCACATAGAGACAAGGACACTGGTAGTCAGGGGTAGAGCCACGAGGTGACTGTAGCAGTCAAGGATGAACCACTAGACTCAGTCAACTCTAGCTGACCTGCCCGACAAACCACCAAGTGATCTATAGAAGATCCGCGACACACACTAACTAACCATCCTATGACACACACATAGATAGATGGACACGGATCAGTCCATCATAGCCAACTGACACAACTACGGACTTAACTCATTGGGCGGTCACAGAGGGGCCGCTCAATGGACTGAACGGTCCGAACAAGGCTGCTCAAAGGAACAAAAAGGTCGGAGGCTGGCCGCTCAAAGCACAGGATGACTAAGGGGTCACCTCCCCATTAACTGCCTCAAATTGTTGATTCATGGTCAACCAGGATGAGAGGTCAAGCCTTGGCTGCCCAACCCAATGGGAAAACAGAACGACTGGGAGCCAGCCGCTCAAGTGGACTAGACGGCTCACACCTGGCCGCGCCATCCACTGGACGGTCTGTCGCGCAACCGCGTAGACGCCCACCGACCTACACTAAACGGTCCGAAGCTAGCCGTGCCAAGCCCTACATGGGTACTGTTAAATCGTGTAGGCGTCATGACGGGAGAATCGTGGGATCGGCCCTATCGTGGCCTTTCCACGCCCCGTTCATTCCGAAATGAAGGGGATACAACCATGATGATCATACACAACACATAGACTCCAACGGGAGTCGAATCGGCTGGGAAACAGTGAGAAACGGGCGATTTCTTGAAATCAACCCAAATGGAGTCACCGGACTTCTCGGGCTCCTAACGGTCCCGAATGACCGCCAATCACGGCGAAATTAGCTATTATGGAACACAGACGTTCCAGGGAGTCCTTTGACACTAACTGATCTAAAATCCGTCACCATTTTTCGGTGAACCCTACGAACTCCACAAAATCACAACGAGCCCAAACTCGCTCATTCTCACACCGAACGACGTGAAACTACGGGGAAAACGTAGAGGGGAAGTGGGTGATCTGTCTCCCTACCTCCATCGAGGAAACTGTGCGCCGAAGCGACTAATCCGCCTCAAAAATGCCAAAACATGAACCTCGCCGATCTCGGAATCCACCGAGGGATCGCGCCACGCCACGCTCCAACCGCCGCTCCATTTCGCGTCCCGATCACTCCATCGCGTCCCCGCCTCGGCCAGCTCTCCACGGTCGCGCGCCCCGCGTCGAACGGCCCAGTGACGAGAGAGAATGAAGAGAGAGAGAGAGGGTCGTGAGAAATGAGAGGGTGGAGAGAGGAAGAAGAAATAAAAAGAAGGAAAATTAGGAATTTTCCTAATTTCTGAAAATTCTATAATTAGCCCAAAAATGGACTAATTCAGAGAAATACGTAAAAATAGTCGAAACGATCTTCTCGATGAGTACATCGCAACTGTGGCGTCCACGAGTCGATGAACTGAGAAATAAACTCACCGCAGGGTTCCGTAACTTGTACGAGAGAAAAATCCACACGGATCGTAAAACTCAACTCAGGACCCACAAAAGTGATCTGAAACCCTCCAATAAGGTTCCGAAAGACCTAATAAGAATTCGATAAGAATCCAGGGCATTACAGGTCTTGTCAACAGTCGATCACCAACTTCAAACCAATTTAATATTGTACGACAAGGACGCCCATACAATGCCTCATATGGAGCCATATCGATACGGGAATGATAGCTATTATTATAAGAGAATTCCACCAATGGCAAGTGTTGACTCCATGAACCCTACCAATCCAGACAACATGATCACAACATATCTTCTAATGTCTGAATAGTCCTCTCGACTGACCATCAGACTGAGGATGATACGCTGAACTAAATGCCAATTCTGTGCCCAACGCCTTTTGAAAACTCCGCCAGAAGCCTGAAGTAAAACGCGGGTCACGATCTGACACTATTGATATTGGAATTCCATGCAATGGCACAATCTTCGCAACATAAAGCTCGGCCAATTTCTAAATATTCCACGTCACCTTGATCGGCAAGATTCTTGCTGTCTTGGTCAGACGATCAACTAGCAGCCAAATACCATCATAGCCTTGTGAAGTCCGGCGTAACCCCACAATAAAATCAGTAGTGACATGGTCCCATTTCCACATCGGAATCTCCAAAGGTTGAAGTATTCCTCCGGGCCTTTGATGCTCAGCTTTGACCTGTTGACATGTCAAACATTTAAACACAAAATCAGATACATTCCTTTTCATACCTGGCCACCAAAATTGCCTTTTCACATTATGATACATTTTCGTGGTGCCGGGGTGAACAATATAACTGGATCCGTGTGCCTCACGCAAAATGGCATTCCTCAGCAAATCATCAGCTGGAATATAGAGTCTACCTCTGAATCTAACCACTTAATCATCACAGAACTCCACATCTGGCATTAACACAATGCGAGACAACTTAGAATCTGCTTGTTGTGCCTCCCTGATCTGCTGGTAAATAGCTGGAGTCATCACCAGACTAGCAAAAATGGCTACCATCGGATCACGAGGAATTTTCAATCTGAATGTCTCACAAGGAAATTGTTCCCACAACTTCCATTCTGGTAACAGCAAATGACTTATTTGTATTTTTCTGCTCAGTGCATCAGGCACCACATTCATCTTGCCAGGTTGATAAGATAGAGTAAAATCGTAATCTTTCTTATACTCCATCACTTGCACTGTAACGACCCAAGATCCGGATACCGGGAAGAACCCGATACCATTCGAATCTTGACCCGCCGCCCATGAGCTGGGAGGGCTCGGAAGGGATAAAAGGAGTGTGGAGGTACAAAGAAATATGAAATCAAGTAGGACAAATCAACAATTAATAGAAATAAATAAACAACTACAACAACAGAGTCCAGTCCAACAAAGTACAGCCCAAGGTAGGAAACATACCCAACGCCAAGTGAACACTCGGCCCGGCAAACTGGCAACTAAGAACCTCTGCACAGCACCCTCGAACCTCGAGGAAGAACTGCCACACCTGAAAAGTAGGGGTGAGCCTCCTGTCACTGGCTCAGTAGGGATCCTGCGGAACCCCAATCGAGAACAACGGCGGTAGCGGAAAGGAAAGCAACGCTAACAAGAGCAAAAGCTGGAACAGCAAACCGGTGGCTGGTAAAAACTCGGCACTACAGCTACTCCTACTGTACATGAAAGGGGAAACTCTTATCTCATAAACGGGAAATGGACCACTCTAACACCAGTCCTACCCAGGAACACTCATGGCAACCCTGCCGTAGAAGCCTGCCCATGCAGGCACGACTAACTGGGACCGCACCGTCCCACACTGGCACGACGAGGCCTCAGTGATCCCCACCGAGCACCCATGGCCACCACCTCGGGAAAGCACACTGGAACGGTCTAGAAGCCACGTCTCGCAAACGGGAAATAGAACTCGAAAACATGAGAGTCACGGCTCATGTCACAGAAGTACCTGCCACTAGAAGCAAGGCCGGATGCGTCCACTGACGTCTTAGTCTGCGCCTCAGGTGCCCCCCTCCACCCTTGGTGGAACGGGGACACCGTACAAGTAACCACAGAATAAGAACTAGCTGGGGTTGCGCTCGTCAGCACGGGTCCAACTGCCCCCAACCATGTGTGCACACACAGACCATGCGTCCTAGGTTTGGCCTCTGACTGGTTTTCCCCTCAGCCGGACTCTGGCTATAAGACGTGGGGCCCGACAGTAACCAGCCTAAAAACCATCTCTCTGGGACAGCCTCGCCACCACTCCCTGGTGCAACCACTCACGTGTCAGAAGGCTACGACTAGTGGGGAGTCACTAATGTGACCACTCTCCGAGGAGAACTCCGAGAAACACACACGCACCCTACGCGAAAGTCGAGAAGAACCAAGTGGCGCCGAGTCACTGGACTCTAGGTAGTCCTATAGACTCACTAAATCCAACGGTCCTTGAGTCACAAGACTCAGGGTCAAGACCGTTGCATTGAACGGCTCCACACCGTCAATCTAGCCTAATCCCTAAGTCTAAAATCACGATAGCACGAATATCGAGGAAGCTCACGAGCTGCCGAGACCATTCACTCAAAAGGGAATAAGGAAACCCTCCAACCCCTAGCTGGATAATTGGACTCACAGTCCAAGGCCACACACATGGCCAACGCGGAAAGCATAGAAGCATGATTCTCAAGGTAGCTCATGTAACACCTGAGGATTTTTCTAAGTATGTTTTGGATCTTAAAATATAAGTATTAAGCATTTAATGGGCTATAAATGAATTTTATTTAATTAAATCTAATTATTTAGGCCCTATATAAATCCAAGAGGATTAGACCCATGTAATAAACTCAATTGGCCCAAAAGATTATTTTGGACCTTAGCCTATATTCTAGAAGCCTACAACTAGTGTAATCACGGAATTAAGGGGATAATTTCTCTTTAGAAGATAAGTAAATAGATAATAATAGGGATAATATCAAAAGAGTTTGAACCAATTCAAAATTCGACGCCCAGGGTAGAAAACGGTCTATCGCAAGACCGCATGGGGAATGAAGCGGTCTAGAGCTAGACCGCTAAGGCTCTGTTAGTTCCGTGAGAGGAAGAAAATGTGAAAATGATGGATTTTTAGCATCCAAATCACCTAGGATCGACTCTATCTACTAATTACATAAGTCTAGAAGGTTAATAGATCAAATTGAAAGCCTAATTTGGACTCTAAGTTCATTCTAATCCTCAAAACCCTAGCTAACCCTATAAATAGACCCAGAACCAACCTACGCGACCCTTACTTTTGGCTCGCGTGGAACTAAGGTAAGGAGGAAGAATTAAGGGTAAGTTTCTTCTAGGAATATGTTTATTATATTTAGGACTAACTCTCCTCAAAATTTCATTCTAGGATATCGAGCCTACGGAGAGATAGAAGCCTAAAAAGTTGCTGATCTTACATCAAAGACTCAGGAAATAGTGCGGCCGACCCAAGAAGATCAGGGAAATAGAAGCCCTAAATGAGGTAATTAGATAGAGGTTCTTTAGAACAATTTGTTCCTGTTAGTACTCTCTTCTTACCCTCAAAATTTCATGTCTTTAGGTCAAGGGAATCAGGAGATACAATGGCGTAAAGTTACTGATTTAGTTTAGGGAGAGCAGAGAACTAGGGTTGACTTTCAACCTTAAATTGGAAATTTAAAGCCCAAGATAGAGGTAGGTTCTCTCATGAATGGCTCAAACTTGAAGTCATGAATAAATGCCCTCTATTTTCATTTGATTTCATGCATTGTACCTTGAGAATTTCATGTTTCCATTAGGGCTATGCATCTAGTTAGTCTTCATGCATAATTCTTATCCTTAAGGAAGTAAAAAGGAATTTTCTTGTAGTTTACATAAACCTATGCATATTGTTGGCCCATATTTGTTCTATCATGATTATGAAAGTTTATATATGTTGATTTCCAAGCATGATGTATCTTAGTTTAGCATTTGGCTTTACTATTATTTGAACTCGGATTTATACTGGAGCAAACGGTCTTCCTGTAGACCGCCAAGAACCCTAGCGGTCGCACGATAGACCGCTAGCCCAAGTTAAACTGTCCTGTATTAGACCGTTTGGTTTTCTGATTTTCTACAATATTGATAATCCAAACATATTGCGGATTAGCCAAAGTTAATATATGATAAGCCTAGTTAACTAAGTTTATTTCTTGGTTTGATTACTGGTTTTATATACTTAGTTAATTTCATTGGTTATCATCATAGATTTAATGTTTTGTGCATATAGGAATTTTTTTTAACTTATGTTAGTTTATGACCAAACATATATATTCTTGTAATAAATATATGTTCAAAGATGATAGATGATTCATGAGTTAACTTGATAACTGGTTTATCACGATTATCTCTCGTCTAAGAGCCATTTTCATAAGTACATGGCACATATCCCAGTATGTTATCATTAGTTACACTTTTTACACATTAAGAACACAATCTTGGACATGATGACCTCTCCTTTGGATATTCCTTCCAACGGACTAGGAAATCTTATTTCAAGGCCTCCATAAGACTCCACGAGCCTAGGATTCTCACTAGGATGCCGAGCTGGTTGTACCATTAAAACCCAATGTCTAGAAAGCACTTTTACCGATGTTTTATACATTCTGGAACCTAGCGGCCTTCTGATTGACCGCCAGAGTCTGCTAGCGGCCCTGCACTTGACTGCTAACGGATCCTAAACGGTTCTCCATTAGACCACAAGGCACCTGAGGTTCTATTTTTTTTTTGTATATCGGACTTTGTCTTATCAAACGGTCCTTCACATGACCGCTTGGATTTCTAAACGGCCCTGTATATGACTGCTTGCATTTTAAAACGGCCCAGTAATAGACCGTTTGGATCTTGATTATGTCTAACCTGAGGTTTTGAACTTTGGGGTTGCTTTTCTTGAGTTCATGGATTTCTGGACTCTAAACCTATGATAATAAGTCAATGTAAAGATATGGAAAAATAAAGAATGTACCGTTATGCTGTCAGATTTTCTTCATAGCATAACCTAGTTATTAATGCATTCGTTTGAATTCTCTTAATCAATTATTGGTACGTTCTATATTTTGGTTACCTTATCATGAAGCTTTGTTGAACATGTACATTATTGGCCACATTATTGATATAAATGTGGAAGTAGCTTGATTTATAGGTGAAGATGTAGTTCGAGCATTGATTGTGTTCAAGGGCTCTATGCTAGTCCCCTCGGCTGATTGTCGGAAACATACTGTAAACCATGGGGTATGATGCTACTGGCGTCACATTACGCTAGGAGTACTTTCTTTATAAATAAGTGAAATCCACAGAATTCTTGCGAGGCTCTCTCTCTTGATTGAATTGCTACATGCTTGTTACATGACATTCTAGTGCATAACCTTTATGGTTATGAAAAGTGAAAAGTGAAAGTGAAAGTGCGTTCTTGTTGCATGCAAGCATATTCTTGTTCGTGAAAGGCCAAATTACGTTCTTGTTATATTCAACTTGATCTTGTTCTTACGTCATTACTTATCATATATCATGATCTTATCGTGTTATTATGTCGCTTGCTTTATTCGCATGATTCATCGTATTGGCATGATTTACCTTATTCTTAAGAGCTAAAATGCTAAACATTTAAATATTACTTTCATGTTGATACAAAGATACCTACTGGACAAGTGTGCTCATTACCATACTTTCCCATCTTTTTCAGAAAATTCTAGCGGGTTGGATTCGGATTACTTAAGTGATGGATCCGAGAGTGATTGATGGTTCGAGAGAACCCGTAGTTAGTCTAGTCAAGAGTCAAATATGTAATTTTCACTTTATTGAGTCCAGTTAGTCAACCAGTCAAGATCATGTACTAGATGATTATTATCAATAAAAGTCAGATTTTTGATCAATTATTGTCTCCATTCATCTTATATGTGAATGATTTGCGCTCTGATTATTATTGTCACTTGAGGCTTCTCTTGCCGGCTGTTCACATTCCCGAATATCTTCCGCTGTAATAAAATCTCGGGGCGTGACAATTAAAGTGGTATCAGAGCCTAGGTCTTAGGACTTACTTATTCCTAGGGAAAAAAATGTCATGTTATAGGTTAAGTCCAAGGATAAGGACCCATACCTATGAACTAGGAAAGAATTCCGAACCCATGTAAGAGTTAGGTAGAACCTAGGGTGAGATAGTTATATAGAAATTATCTTAGGGTAAATCTTCCCGATTCTAAGGAAAATAACTAAAGGTCCACTTTTTCAAGTACTCGGATTTCTCGATGGCTCATCGTGCGAATTGGGACGAGATGCAGTAGACTATTGCGGGTCTTACCCAAGCTCTACAGACGGTGGCCCAAGCTGGTGCAAGGGCTGGCGCGGGTAGCTTGCACAGTAATTTCCAGAGTTTGAATCCTCCACGATTCTCTAGATCCTCTAACCCTAACAAGGCGGAGACGAATATTCGATGTAATGCAATGCACTAGCCAAGAGAAGGTTCATCTCGTCACGTTCCAACTCATAAAGATGCACGTACATGGTGAAAGTCTATTTCGGCACCACCTGCGGACGCACCTCACACGTGGGATGGATTTCTTATTCTTTTTCGAGCAAAGTACTTCTTCAAGCATGTAAAGGAGAGGAAGGTGGCAGAATTTGCCTCCTTAAGACAAGGCGTGATGTCCGTGGTAGAGTGTGAATTATAATTCTCTCGACTAGCACCTTATGCTCTCCACCTGATAAGCACAGACTTATTGAAAGCCAACCGATTTATGGATGGTTTAAGGTCTGGATTTATCCAACAACTTAGAACTCAAAATATACGTACATATGCGGAGATGGTTCAAAGGGCACATCTATGCAAAAGAACCATGGAGAAGGTGGAAAAGCTCCAAGGGATGGAAGAAAGGTCAAGCCGAAAATAGGATAGGCGAGAGGAGAAAGAAGTGGATGCGGATGAAAACCGTCACATTAAGAGGTCCCGCAATGGGAACGGTAACGGAAAAAGAAATGGAAATGGAAATGGAAAGAATAAGAAAGTTAAAGAAGAAGAAGGAACGCAAGTCAACACGGCTTGCTTATTCTGTGAAAAGTTTGGACACTCGGCTGAAGAATGTTGGAAGCGTCTCGACGCTTGTCTCAAATGTGGAAGTCGGGAACATCGCTTACCCATGTGTCCTCTCATAAAGGAACAATCTTCGAGGGATAATAGCAGACGCGGGAAACAAGATCGACTAAATGCCATTCTAGATGAGGAAGGTAAAGTAATTAAAGGTACCATCTTAACCTAGTCATCTTACTTTAATTATTCGAACAGTTAATTTTAAAATATGCGCACTCTCCGTAAAAACTCATGTTGTGAATTTGGGGACCAAATTCTTTTTAAGTGGGGGAGGGTGTAACACCCGAGGATTTTTCTAAGTATTTTTTGGATCTTAAAATATAATTATTAAGCATTTAATGGGCTATACATGAATTTTATTTAATTAAATCTAATTATTTAGGCCTTATATAAATCCAAGAGGATTAGGCCCATGTAATAAACCCAATTGGCCCAAAAGATTATTTTGGACCTTAGCCTATATTCTAGAAGCCTACAACTAATGTAATCACAGAATTAAGGGGATAATTTTGATATAGATCTAGAGGGGGGTGAATAGATCTACCCCAAATAAATTGCCAATTAAAATAACTTAATAATGCAGAAATGAAGTTCGAAGCAACTACCAGTAGTTTATAAGGAATTCATTAAACAACTAAGTATCCGCAGATCAACAATATAGTTTTGATTAAAATCAAACAAGAACATAACAGATCAGAACTACAATAATTAGATGATTTCGCTAATCATCATCTTAGCGAGATTAAAAATCCATAAACCAAGTACTGGGCGGAGTTACGGATCGTAGATCTCTCACACAAAAAGCGACGTTCCAGATTGGCTTTGCCAAACCTTCCAGTCACAGCTTTTGATATACTTAGTCTAATGGATCAAGTAACTCGATTAGATGATGATAGAAGATGAAATCAGGAATTACTGTATCAGAAAATAATTCGACCCTTAAGCATTCATCTACGCGAAGAACAGAATGAATAACAATCAACCACGAGGCAAAGTATTTTTAGGTGGTTCGATCTCTATCCAGAGATCTACGTCCACCCCACACTTAACTAGGTGTGGCTTCACTGCTGAAACACAGCTTAAATCCGCTGATCCATAGCTTCGGAGATCGAATCCCTACACACCGCTGATCCATAGCTTTTGGGAATACAATCCCAAACTACTGAGCCTCATAACTTGTTCTCCAAGGGACACACCCTCGTCCGCCGATTCACAGCTTACAAAAATTATAATGGAAAGAGCAGAAACAAAGATGCAAAATAGATAAAAGATCTGTAGCTCTCAATGAGCAATTCGACTCTAGATTTGATCCAGTAGTCGAAGACCAACCTCTCAGAATTCTGATACTCTATTTCTCCTCCAAATTCACTTTAGCAGCTCTCACAGATCTCCCTCTGCTCCACGAAGGCTCTCCTCCCTTTTAACTCTCTCTGCTCTCTCAGCTCTTTTCTCTCAGCACAGCTACCTTCTGGCCTCTTCGAAAATCTTCTCAGCTCTCACTTCAATTTTCTATATACTCCCTCTGATCTTCTGTTCTCCCTTTTGTCTTCTATACGACCAGCATCTATATATAGAGGCTTCCGAGAGATGGGCGCGTGGAAACCATGTTTTCCACCCAATGAATTTGAAAAGCAGCGCTCCTTTGGGGTCCACGTGTCAGGCTGTGAGATATTGCTGTCACATGCCCAATCATTGGTTCCTAGGATCTTGAGCCCATCAGAAAATTCCTGGAGCACGTGCTTCACTTATTGGATCATGTGCATCCTTAAATTCCTGCGATTTTAGAAAAGAAAAACAGAGTTATTAAGCATACAGGGTTAACCGAACACCTAAAATAAACTGTCGACTCTTAGAGTCGACTTTTCATGCTAGCACTGACCACACATATAACATGCACTGACCTTGGTTTATACTAAGTTCAACTAGCACAGACCCGAGTTCGGTTGGCACCGACCTTAGCATGCTCATGATCCAACTAGCACAGACCTATTCTGCAGTTAGTACCGACCCTAGCATGCACAAGGTGAAATTAGAACCAACCTAAGTCATGCCTATAACCAATATGCACTGACTTTAGTATGCAACATGCACCGACCTTGGCATCCACAAGGTGCAACTAGCACCGACCTGAGTTCTACACAGGCATGATGTGTCATGTCCCGTACTCTATATCGTCAAGGTATTGTCCACTTTGGCCTACTGGCCTCACGGTTTTATCCCTTTCTAACAGGTGATCGGCTCCTGAATGGGTGACTTCCCGGGCAGGTCGCCCATACCAGTAGTGCTCCCCATTAAGCACGCTTAACTTCGGAGATCTTTTCAAGAACTGAGTCGATACTTGAAAAGGCACCTCGGTGATATAGAGTACAACTTAGCTATATTTGAGGGTGTTATAATCTACCTCTCTTATATAGGAGACGTCCTCGTCGCTGGGCACATATAGCACTCAATCAAACCCCCAGGCAGGTAGGACTCTATAGGTGGCCCCTATAGGCTCAAGAGGTGGCTCCCACTATGTAGCACTTTGTCCCATTGCGGGTTGAAGAGGTGGCTCCCATAGCGTAGCACTTTACCCTGTATGGCACTTAGTTCCCACACTTCCGGCTGTGGTATAGCTCTAATACCATTCTGTCACGCCCTGTACTCTATACCGTCGAGGTATTGTCTGCTTTGGCCTACTGGCCTCACAGTTTTGTCCCTTTCTAACAGTGATCAGCTCCAGAATGGGGGACTTCTCGGGTAGGTCACCCATACCAGTACTGCTCCCCATTAAGCACGCTTAACTTCGAAGTTCTTTTTAAGAACTGAGTCGATACTTCAAAAGGCACCTCGGTGATATAGAGTACAACTTAGCTATATTTGAGGGTGTTACAATCTACGTTGTAATGCCCTGAGATCCGATTCCCAATTTTATGGGTATATTTTTTTTCATCAGACATCGAGTCATCACTTCGTACGTATCGCGGAAGCACAATACATAAACATGCATACATTCGCATGAGAGAGAGAGGGACCACAGTTACAAAAATGAAAATATCATCTCAACCATTCATAATTTCCAAGGAAGAGTACATGACCATTGTTCCAAAATAAACCTGAGCCCATACATACTCATTACCCCATAGCTATACATATAAGAGAGACCTTCAACCATGGCATACCCAGTCGAACTACGCACTGGCACTACTCCTCAGCTACAGCCTCCTCCTCAACTTCCTTCTCTATGTCTCTTGAAAACGTGTGTCACAAAAGAGGTGAGTGTGACGCTCAGTAGGCAGCCTAAACAAACCGGGGTTGAGTTGCATTTATATAATCGAATTATATACATAACTCAGATGTTAATAATAGCATAATCCATTCATTATAGTCTGCTGAAAAATAACTCATAAGAGGAAAATACACATTCTTAAGCTGACATATAAGGTACCCATGCATGCACTAAAACCACGGTGAATAAGCATTTACACATTATCACATTTCCATATTTTCACACTTTCACATATCACTTTTCCACGTTTTCGCATTTCACATTTTTACATTTCACATTTTCACATTTCACATTTCCACATTTTCACATTTTGTTATTCCTAGAAATAAACAGCTGCCACAATCATAGGAGGCCCACACACACACAACGAACGAAAGAGTACTGTGCAGACCCGAGAGCGAACTCCCACCTAGATTCTTGGTGGCATCGTGGCATTACGTAACACCACACCACAAAGGCCGCCCCCCCAGGGACCGAAGACCGAATCAATATGATTTTATTCCAGGGCCATCCCCCCACAGGGACCGAAGTCCTATCTCACAGAAGATTGTGGTTTCCATTCATATCATTTACATCATATTGGCATTCATACTCATTTTACAAATACTAGTATGATACTTTATCATAACATGCATGCTTCCAATAGTTTAAGTGGGCTAGACATACTTATATGCTGACTGGTGCAGAACAATACATGATCAGGTTACTATATAAAAGGAACAAGTTTATCCTTCTATGCTACATATGCACAGAAAATGATTTATATCTGAAAGTACAAAATTTTTGGGGGCATGAAATTTTTATTGTGGGTTACTAACTTAGCCTTCTGCCATTTTCTAATTTTTCATATTTTTATGATTTAATATGCCCCCCCCCCAAATTCTCCTTTTCTCAGTTTCTGGAAATTGGGTCTGTGCAGCATGTGCACCGACCCCACGGGAACATGCATGGACCTCACTAGAGCATGCACAAACCTTACTGTAACATGCACAGACCCCGCTTGTGGCCAGGGACAGACATGCACTGACCTCACTGGAACATGCACCGACCTCACTGGAACAAGCACAGACCTCACTTATGATTTGAACTAAACCTGCACCGACCTCACTGGAACATGCACAAACCTCACTGGAACATGCACAGACGTCACTTATGATTTGAACTAAACCTGTACCGACCTCACTAGAACATGCACAGACCTCACTGAAACATGCACAGACTTCACTTATGATTTGAACTAAACCTGCACCGACCTCACTAGAACATGCACAGACCTCACTGAAACATGTACAGATCTCACTTATGATTTGAACTAAACCTGCACCGACCTCACTAGAACATGCATAGACCTCACTGAAACATGCACAAACTTCGCTTATGATTTGAACTAAACTTGCACCGACCTCACTAGAACATGCACAGACCTCACAGAAATATGCACAGACCTCACTCATGATTTGAACTAAACCTGCACCGACCTCACTAGAACATGCACAGACCTCACTTATGATTTGAACTAAACCTGCACCGACCTCACTAGAACATGCACAGACCTCACTGAAACATGCACAGACTTCACTTATGATTTGAACTAAACCTGCATCGACCTCACTAGAACATGCACAGACCTCACTGAAACATGCACAGACTTCACTTATGATTTGAACTAAACCTGCTAAACCTGCACCGACCTCACTAGAACATGCATAGACCTCACTGAAATATGCACAGACCTCACTTATGATTTGAACTAAACCTGCATCGACCTTACTAGAACATGCACAGACCTCATTGAAACATGCACAGACCTTACTGGAACATGCACCGACCTCACTGAAACATGCACCGACCCTGTCCATGCTTGAACAAAACATGCACTGACCCTTACTATGGATATTAGGAACTATGCACATGCCTTGCCATGAACCATATGCAATTTACATAGACCTTGCTACGGTCATCATGAAATATGCACAGACCCTGCTATGACCCATATGAAATATGTACAGACATTGCCCCAAAGGCTGACCTTTCTAGGGACTATACTAATCCTTAGAGACTTAGAGGTAACTCATGGAAGCCCGAAACTTGATGAAACCAAAATCCAAAAATAAATATGGTGGTGGTCCTCACATGCCCTTAATCCCTCTTTAGAGTGTATAAAATACATTTGAAATCATTGTAATGCACCATTGACCCCTAAAGTTTGCGGTTAGGTGCCTACCTTTGAGATGTTAACCCACGATCCAGGGATGAAATCCACACCCCAGATCCTCCTAAAGCTTTTTCTTCCGATCCGGGGATGAGTTCCACAACCCAGACCCACCAAGACTTCACTATAGGTTCACCCTTTACGAAATGATAAGGTTTCTCACTCCTCTTCCTTACCCGAGAGAAACCGTAGAGGGTGGGTGTTGAGGATAGGTGTTGCTAAAGGCTGATCACTCTTGGAACCCACTTCTTTATATAGGTTTAAAGCCTCCCATGGCCTATCCCACGTCCAGCAAGGTTTAGCCCAGCCCCCAGGTCACTGACTTAAAGAGGGGTTAATGCTAAGCATCCCTTCAGATTTGAACAGGTGTGACCCTTTGTCTACCTGATCAAAGATGCGAATGGGCGCGTTTATGTGTTAGGATTTAGGTTAGGATGTCTTCATATTAAATGAAGAGGACTTCTAGATATAACTTTCAGTCTTGGTTTCATTGAATTCCATCAAATTTATCTTGAGTTATGATTTTCGCAATATTAACATTATTCCTCCTCTGTTTCAGTCACGACCCTTCGTCTACCAGGTCATAAATGCGAGTGGGCGCGCTCTCTTGTTGGGATTTGGATTCAGATGTCTTCAGATGAAATCAAGAGGGCTTCCATATCTAACGTTTGGTTGTAGTTTCATCAAATTTCACTATCCCTATCTCGAGTTATGACTTTTGTAAGTTTATCAATTATTCTCCCTTATTCAAATTGCAACCTTTCGGTAGCCCGAGGTAATCCGAACACAACTATATTATCCAGTCCCTATTGGGCCTCGACCCCATCATAGAAGTTGTGGCTAATATCCTACTCGAAATTTTGGCCTTGGTTTCAGGTCATTTCATTAACCACGGGCGAAGTTATGAATTTCCCATTAACTACCTTTGAATTTCCCCAACAGTCACACCCCTTCGTGGCAGCTGTCAGCCAAAGGGTTATGGGCCCAAGTTCTGGTGCGAATTGGGCTTCCTCCCTAACAAAGGAGTTTGGGCTAAGGGCCCAAGTTTTTCTAACGAGCCTAGTTTCATCCTTTTCTGATCTTCCTATGTTAAGTTACGGGTTTTCTAAGGATTCTTAATTAATTAGTCTAGATTCTCGACCCGTTGAGTCTTACGGGTCTGAATTATACCCGATTGGCTAGTGCTCATTTAGCGGTCATAACATCCTCTCCCCCTTAAAATAATTTCATCCTCGAAATTGAATTTAAATTAAGAAGAAAAACTTCTCTTTAAGGAAAAATTGCTCACCGAATAGTTGGGGGTATTCCTGGCACATCTTGTCCTCTGGCTCCCAAGTCGCTTCCTCAAAATGAGAATTCCTCCATAAGACTTTCACCAGCCGGATAGTTTTATTCTTCAATACCTGTTCCTTCCAGTCGATGATCTCGATGGGCTGCTCTACATAAGATAGATCTGCTCAAACTTCTAGGGGCTCGTATTTTATCACATGTGAGGCATCTCGGAAATATCCCCTAAGCATAGAGACGTGGAAGACCGGATGCACATGTGCCAGAGCAGGCGGAAGTGCAAGTCGATAAGCGACCGCGTCGACCCTTTGCAGAATCTCAAAAGGCCTGATATACCTGGGACTGAGCTTGCCCTTATTCCCAAATCGCATGACTCCCTTGGTAGGAGACACCTTTAGGAATACATGGTCTCCTTCCGTAAATGCCAACTCTCTCCGCCGCTGGTCTGCATAACTTTTCTGTCCGCTCGGGGCTGTGAGGAGTCGTTGTCGGATCATGGATATCTTCTCTGAGCAGTCTTGCACCAATTGTGGCCCGAATATATGCTTCTTGCCAGCTTCATTCCAGCACACCGGTGACCTACATGGCCTCCCATAGAGTGCCTCATAAGGTGCCATCCCGATGGCGGAGTGGTAACTATTGTTGTATGTAAACTCTATCAGGGGTAAACGATCGTCCCAGTTTCCTCTCCATTCAATACTGCATGCCCTTAGCATATCTTCTAGAGTTTGGATGGTACGCTCGAATTGCCCATCGGTCTGGGGGTGAAATGCTGAGCTAAGCCGCAACTCCATTCCCATAGCCTGCTGCAAACTCTTCCAGAACCTCGCAGTAAATCGAGGGTCCCGATCAGAAATGATGGACAAAGGTGCACCATGCAACCGAATAATCTCGGCGATGAATAATTTTGCCAAGGATTCGATTAGAGTTTGCTTGTTGACGGGCAAGAAGTGTGCGGTTTTTGTGAACATGTCCACAATTACCCAGATTGTGTCATGCCTTCTTCTGGTCATGGGCAGTCCAGACACAAAGTCCATGGTGATTTGTTCCCATTTCCATTGGGCTATTTCAATGGTTTGGAGAGGACCGCCAGGTCTTTGGTGCTCAATTTTTACCTGCTGACAAGTGAGGCATTTGGATACGAACTCCGCAATGTCTCACTTCATTCTCGTCCACCAATATATCCTTTTCATATCTTTGAACATTTTGGTGCTCCCAGGATGGATGGAAAATTTTGACCCATGAGCCTCTCGCATCAAGTCCTTCTTCATCTCCACATCGTCCGGTACACAAATCCTTCCTCGGAATGCAATCAATCCATCAATTCCCATTTGGAAGTTCTCATTGTTCAGTTGTCTCTGCAATGCCGTGTCCTACCTTTGTGCCTCAGCAATTCTATCTAAGTATGCATGTCTTGCCGATAACCCAGCTAGGAGAGCGAACTGCTTCCCTTTCTCGGGTCGTGATTCGATCACTCCCTCCATCATATCCCACTCTCGATGCAAACTCAGTGCCATCAACTTTCGGCTGAGAGCATCTGCCACCACATTCGCCTTGCCCGGATGGTATTGTAAGGTGAAATCATAGTCCTTCAATAGCTTGACCCATCTCCTTTGCCTCAAATTCAGTTTCTTCTGGGTGAATATGTACTTGAGACTCTGATGGTCGGTGAAGACCTCAAACTAAACCCCATATAAATAGTGCCTCCAGATACGCAAGGCGTGGACCACTACTGTCATTTTCAGGTCATGGGTGGAGTAGTTCCTTTCATGGTCCTTTAGCTGTCTTGATGCATAGGCAATCACTCGGCCATTTTGCATCAGTACGCAACCGAGGCCGATTTTAGAGGCATCTGTGTAAACAGTGAAGCCGTCCCCCCCCCCCTCGAGGGAGTGCCAACACCGGGGCCGTAGTCAATTTTTCCTTGAGCATCTGAAAGCTATCTTCACACTCTCTTGACCAGATAAACTTTGCTCCTTTCTTGGTAAGCTTAGTCATTGGGGCTGCAATGGTGGAGAAACCTCCGATGAACCGACGATAATACCCAGCCAGTCCAAGGAAGCTCCTAATCTCCATGACTGTCTTCGGTGCTTCCCATTTTGTCACTGCTTCAACCTTGCTAGGGTCCACTGATATGCCCTTCCCGGATATAACATGCCCGAGAAACATGACCCGATCTAGCCAGAATTCACATTTGCTGAACTTGGCGAAGAATTTGTTCTCCCTGAGGGTCTACAGTACCACTCTCAAGTGCTGCCGATGCTCCTCTTGACTGGCAGAATATATCAGGATGTCATCTATAAAGACCATAACAAACTGATCTAGATAGGGGCGAAAAATCTGATTCATCTATTCCATGAATACAGCCGGTGCATTAGTCAACCCGAATGGTACAACTAAGAACTCGTAGTGACCATACCGAGTCCTAAAGGCTGACTTCGGCACATCCTCGGGCTTGATTCTGATTTGGTGATAACCTGTCCTCAGATCAATCTTGGAGAAGACTTTGGCAGATGATAATTGGTCAAACAACTCCTCAATCCTCGACAGAGGGTACTTGTTCTTTATGGTGACATGGTTGAGCTTGTGGTAATCAATGCACAGCCGCATGGTCCCATCCTTCTTCCGCACGAACAAGACTGGTGCTCCCCACGGGGACACGTTGGGCCGGATGAAGCCTTTGTCTAGCAACTCTTGCAATTGCTTCCTAAGTTCAGCAAGTTCTGCCAGAGCCATTCGGTATGGTGGAACAGAGATGGGTGCAATGCCTGGTACTAGCTCAATAGAGAACTCTGTCTCTCGAGCTAACGTCAGTCCCGGTAGATCCTTGAGAAACACATCAGGAAATTCTCGGACTATGTCCAAGTCTTCCAAGATCTTGAAGGAGCCTTCTTCAAGCACCACACTGGCTAAGAAATAGTCGCATCCTTTGCTGATCAGCTTGGAGGCCTGGATGGCTGATACCATCATTCTTCCCGACTTGTCCTTAGGGCATTGAAAGAAGAATGTCTCCTTCCCTGCTTTTTGAAAAATCACTCTCTTTCAATGGTAGTCCAAGAGAGCACAGTGTTTGTCTAACCAGTCCATCCCCAGAATGAGGTCAAAGTCATTCATATCTAGGATGTATGCTTCCCCCAGTAATATCCTCCCATTGTTGTTGACTTCTATAGTAGGGATCATGAGCTTGGTGTGGACTTGTTTCCCGGTTGGTGTACTAACTATCATTTCACCAAAGAATGTGGCTTGGGGTCGGTTTTTTAGTTGGTTGGCAAAACCAGTGGATATGAATGTGTGTGTAGCACCTGGGTCAAACAAGACCTTTGCATAAATATTATCCACAAGGAGCATACCTTCAGCCACGGCCGGGGTATTATCTGCTTCTTCTTGCATTAGCGCATATACTCGCCCCTTGTATTGAATCTTCTCTTATGGAGGAAATGGCTTTTGCTAAGCCTTCTTGGGGCAGTTCTTCGCAAAGTGTCCGCCCTCGCCGCATTCAAAACACTTGCCTTCAGTCCTACAGCATTCTTGTCCCCGATGGTTGCGCCCACATTGGGTACAAAACGGAATCCCTGCCTCGCCCTTCGGAACCGGTCCTTGGCGCGCCACCTTTTCCTTGTCTCGCCTCCCTCTGGCCTACATAGGCCTTTTGCCCGATGACTTCAGCTCCTCGGCGAACCTATAGTGGACATTTGCTAGAATTTAACCTTAAATGTTTCCTAGATTTTCAAGGCTTCAGCCATTACCTTGTATTTTCTTGCTCGGCTAGATGAGCAAGCCTCAACGCCGTTGGGTAGGAGCCCGGGTCTTGGGTTGCGACATAGCGTCGGACATTGCTACGCAGTCCATTAAAAAATTTCTTCACCTTCCGACGCGCCTCATCGAATATGTGTAGAGCATATTGGCCTAGAGCTGAAAACTTGGCCTCATAGTCGACCACTGACATACTCCCTTGCTCGAGGCTTAGAAATTCTTGCTCCTTCGCATCTCGCACGTGCTCGGGAAAATACTTCTCTCGAAAGACAGCCAAGAAATCCTCCCATAGTATGTCGCCATCGTGGTAGTCCGTGAAGGTGGTCCGCATCTTTGCCTTCCACCACAAGTCGGCCTGGTCTTGCAGAACATAAGCCGCCAGGTTCACCTTCTCCTCTTCGGGACATCGCATTGCGCGGAACTTCTTTTCCATTTCGCTGAGCCACGACTCAGCCACCTCTGGACGGCTCTCCCCCTTAAAGATAGGAGGCGCCAGCCTTTGGAACCGATCAAGTGCCAGCAAGTCGTGACGTGGTGCGGCTGCGAGCTGCTGCAGCATTTGTTGCTGCATGGCCTGCATCAACCCTTGGAAACTCTGCATGAACCCTTCCAGGTTGACTCCTACATTGGGCACCTGCCCACTGCCAACTGTAGGGGCATGGACAGCCCCATCATGTGCCCCATTTGGGTCATCTACTCTCGATCCCCTCTCATCCGCCTAGGTAAGATCTCTTTGCCTTCTTGGCGGCATGGTTCTGAATAAAAACATACAATAGTTTAGGTGAGAGGGTTTAAATGGTTCCAGACATACTCTACCCTTTCCCCACTCTAACCTATCACTTCCTCAACTATGGAGCATCCGAAATGGTTGTAACCATGGTTTATCTCTCGTGCTCTGAAACCGCGTTGTAACGCCCCGGGATCTGATTCCCAATTTTATGGGTATATTTTTTTTGCATCAGACATCGAGTCATCACTTCGTACGTATCGCGGAAGCACCATACATAAACATGCATACATTCGCATGAGAGAGAGAGAGAGAGACCACAGTTACAAAAATATAAATATCATCTCAGCCATTCATAATTTCCAAGGAAGAGTACATGACCATTGTTCCAAAATAAACCTGAGCCCATACATGCTCATTGCCCCATAGCTATACATATAAGAGAGACCTTCAACCATAGCATACCTGGTCAAACTACGCACTGGCACTACTCCTCAGCTATAGCCTCCTCAATCTCCTTCTCTATGTCTCCTGAAAATGTGTCACAAAAGGGGTGAGTGTGACGCTCAGTAGGCATGATGGGGGCATCCCTTGCCCCTCCATTTTTTTGAGGCTCGAATCGTCGTCGACTTATGCCATTATGTTCATCATGTGTTTGTGAGTCTAGTCATGTAATTTTTATATTTTATTTGAGTCTTAAACCATGTAATTTTCCTATTATTTGAGTCATGTACCTAGGTTAGTAGGTTATCTACCAAAGTCATGTGTCATTATGTTGGTTTGTTAAGCTATTGGGCCCAACTAGTGGGCTAGGCCCAGGGACACCCCTCCCTTGGACTGCTTTGGTCATTAGCTAGCTTGTCAGGGTCATTATGGTCATATGAAAGTATGGAGCCTATAAATAGGCCTCCCCTCCCTCTCATTGTAACAACTTTTGATGAATATTGAAAGGCATTCGCCATCTCCCTCTCAATATCTCCCTCTCCCTCTCTCTCTTACTATCACTCTCTCTAAGTGGGTTGTACCCCCTCTCTCTCTCCTCCCCACCCTAATTTCGAAATTCATTCTCTCTCCTCCCCATTCACCCCTCATTAAGGCCCCTTCCCCTTCCCCATGCACTCATTCAATTCCCCCTCCAACCCCTAGGTGGAAACCCCTTCTCCTAGGCACCTTGCCACTTTCCAAAGCACCCCACCACCTTCCCAAGGCTGAATTAACCCCTCCCAAAGCCCAAATTCAAATTTCCCTCTCCCTAGGGCTGCGTCCTTCCATCTCCCCACCTCCTTAATCACCCTAGGTCGAAATTCCCTTCCTCCCTACAGCCAAATTCGCCCCCCACCTCCTCTCTCACTCATCCTCTCTCTAGTGTACATCCACCCCCCATCTCCACCTCTAGCTGCTCCAGCCCCCCTCTCCATCTATCCTTGCCACTCCAGACCCTCCAGAAGCCCTAGCCACGTCCTTCTCATATTCACAAACCATCAGCCATCACCCCAAGCTGTGCTATTCTCCCTCCCACTCCCTTTGGTCTTGCAAGATTGGAGTTTCAGGTTGCAGGGCGCAGGCAGCAGAGTGGGGTCCTGAAGTTGCATCGTCTCCGGCTGCTCCCTGATACTCCTGGTGGCAAGGCCTACATCTCTGGAAAGGTCGTCTAGAGAGCTTCCAAGGCGAGGTGGTTTCGTCGGCATCCGAGCTCCGAGCAGTCCACAGCAGTCATTCTCCCGCGACCTCGTAGAAGCTCTCAGGCAGGGAACCAGAACTGCAGTCATAGTCCGACCACGGCTTCCTCCCTGAAGATCTGAGCGCCATTTTCAGAGGGATGAAACTACTACCAGTTAGCTGTCATCTCCAAGAAGAAGGACTTCATTCGGCCTCCGGAGCTTCCAGTTACCATTTTCTTCGTCGGGGTGTGTCGTCTGCCCCCGGTGGGTCCAGGTTTAACCTGTCCCTGCTTATCCGGAAACCTCGCTCTTCCCCGACCTCCGATTGGGGCCCCGTCAATTTCTGCTCGAAGCTACTCCGACCACGATCACGTCACCGCCAGGTTCGCCTCATTTGGAGTTTAGGAGCGTCCGTGGTACCATCTGCAACTTGCTGTACCTGTTCTGCACCAGCCATAGGAAGAAGTTGCTGACCTGTTCCAGTCACCGGCCCGACCAGCCCTGAGTTCCAGAGCTCCTACCAAAATTCAGACACCATCCCCGTCCTTTTGGAGAACTTTTTGCGTAGGTTTCATCAAGATCCACGCTCTGTGGAATTTTTGGCAACATCAACACCGCCCCACTGTCCGGTGAATTTGCAGATTGGCAGAACCGGCGGGATTGGACAAGTCGGGTTCCTTAGCTTAATTCCCCACCCCGCTTGGCCGGCTGAAGGCCCCTCCCAGCGTGGAGGTAGTTTTGAATGTAATAAGCTTAATCCCCACCCCAAGATCACCCCTCCTGCGCGAGGTGTAGTGTTGTACACCTTTGCATTTTCAGGTCAAGCTACATCGCCGCGGCGATCGGGTGTATACCCTCGCCTCCCGGCGCGCCCTCGTCTCCGAGCGGGATCGGTGTCTTCACACCGATCAGGTGAGCCACTGATACTAACCTTGATAGCCTTACTTTTGCAAGTTTAGTATTGTTTTGATTGCTCGTCGGACGGTGAGAAGAGGGTCCATTCTTGTATGTTCATTTGTTGGTGCCCACCGCGGGCCGTGAGAGAGTGCCACCCAAACCCCGCCTTGCGGGCCAGCCGCCCACTAAGTTGGGAATCCTAGACTCTTTGGGGTCAGCCTAAGCCAACTAAGTCCATTAGACTCATTGGGTCTCACCTCGGACCCTTGCCATCATCCCCCGGCCCCGCCGGGTGATCGCGTGTGCCGTGTAAGTAAGACGCTATTGTGAGAATCATTGAGTGCTTGTATGCTTGTGGATCTAGGTCCTAGGTTGTTCATTACATATTTAGTCATCCTTGGGCTGTGTCACATCAAGTGGTATCAGAGCGGTCATAGTCTTGTCCTTACAAGTCTAGTCTTGGGTCACACTAAGTCTTTCATAGGTGCATCCGCACACCCTTGCATTGCCCACCCAACTTTGCATGACCACTCGTAGTGGAGTCCATTATCAAGTCAATCCATCCTCTTCTAAATACCACCATGAATCCAAAACCCCAAGGGATACCTACCACTAACACCCATGACTTCCCTGGACACGTCAGTTACCTCGTGAAAACCTTGACCCATGCCAATGGCAAGCTTGATAACCTATCTAGACGACTTGATCAACTAGAATAAAACTGGCCCGCCCCATGGATGAATGATAGTAGGGCTCCTCCCTCACCTCTCACCTTTGATGGGACTCATCATAATGAGTATTTAGAATGGGAGGCTTCCATGGATCATTACTTCACTTGGTATCCCATGTCCGAGGATGAGAAAGTCCGATTTGCCAAATTACAACTTACCAAACGGGCCCACACTCATTGGTTGAAAATTGAAGGCTTAAGGATAATTAGAAGGGAAGCTCCCCTCACAACATGGGGAGACATGAAGGAACAACTTAGGGCTATATATATTTTCCCCTCCCATTCCGAACACCAAAGCCCAAAGAGCATTTCAACTCCTTCATTTCCCCTTGGCCAACCCAAGACCCCAATCACCCAATCCCCACCACTTCCCACCTCTCCCACCACTACATCTACACCCTACCTCCAAGTCCTCACCACAACCATAGCTCCACCAGCCCATGTGCGCTCCGTGTCCACCCCTCCACCGAAGCCCATGATGGCCACCACCCCCCAATCCAAAATCCATCACCAAACCCTTACCCCACAAATCCCCTTGGCCCCCACCACTACCCCTCTATCGCCCCCTAAAAGGGACACACCTCCCAAAACCAATCAAATAAAGCCTCCACACCCACCCCACCTTCCTCTTCCAACCCCAATCTTACCCCAACCTAGGCCACCACTACTTCCACTTCCAACCCCAACCCAAATCTGACCTCGTTCACCACCCCGGATGCACCATGCGCCAATCATCATCACCCCACCCACAAAGTACCTACCCACCTCCTTGGAAGAAGAACCCATAATCCTGACACCCAGCCCCATAGTGGTGAACACCCCGGATCCAACTCCCACCTTGAAAGAAACACATGCCCAAGATGAGGACAAAGCCTTGCATCACGATCTTCACTCTATGCCCTCTCTTCTAGTAGGGAGTGAACTCATCATAAGTGGGTCCTTGGCTAGATGGTTACAAGAGAGCCCAGCTCACCCGATCATGGCCTACCCTTCCTTGGAGCGACACCTCCCCATAGTGCCCTTCAACTCCTATTGCACCACCATCCAATCATCTTATCAAGTGCAGACACTAGGGGACCTTCTCAAGGGCTTAGCATGGCAATTAGAGTTGACTAGCATGTTGACCCCCATGACCGAACAACCTAGGAGCCTTGACCTCCTACACCTATGTGTTGGGTCTATCACCTCAATGTGCACCATTGGTTGCTACACTAGTGACCTTCTATTATTCCTCCCCACACCCGATGAGCCTGACCATCTCCTCAAATTGGAGCTTCTTATCTCGGGTAGAAAGCCAAGCTCTTCCCTCATGGTCGATCTACCTCCCAAGAGCTTCGACCAAATTACTTCATTAGAAGAGGATGACCCACCTTGTATGGACCTTGTGGGCATGGAGTTCCTTCCTCTAGGAAGCCCAATCTATGACCCCTTTGATCCCTTCCAATGGGAGCCTAGTTACCCATGTGACCCGCTCACCTTACCCACAACCCACCTTTCTCTACCCCAACCAACCATGTTTGACCAAGACCAACTCTTCCAAGACTCAGGCCCCACAAAGGGAACCATCACCATAAACAACATATGCCTAGGAGACAAGGAAGAGCTCCTCTCCATAATGCCCACCTTCTTAGATCCCTTCGACCCATTCACATGGAAGTTCAAAGGTCATCCCACATATATGCACATGGAAGTCACCTTTGGGATAAACATGCATGTGCCTAGGCTTACCACACCACTTGGCATGATTCATAAATCGGATACATTCATTCACATCACCCACATGTCAAGTAGGAAGCATAAGTGGACCGTATTTGGATGTATTGGCCCACCTTCATTCATCATGAGTATTAAGCATGAGAGGAGCATACATGGATGTCCGGGTCCCCCTACATTTGTCACACCCATGCATAAAAGGTTCATCTATGGATGTCCCGGCCCTCCTAAGTCTGTCACAGTCTTCATGGCATCAAAATGTGATCGGTCTACATTTGGCTGCCCAGGTCCACCTTTGCACACCATACTTTTCACACCAACATCGCATCATAGTGCATGGCATACGCATTCTCGCAAGCATATAGGAAAGAGCAATGAGGCTTACAAAAGGCGGGCAGATGCTCATCGGTGCCACTGCGAGTTCCAAGTGGGAGACTCGGTGATGGTGAGGATGGAGCAGCTCCTTTCGGAACATGCCTCTAAGTTGAGGGCACGGGGTTCGGGACCCTTTCGAGTTCTGAGACGACTTGGCAGTAATGCTTATGAGCTAGACCTACCTGAGGGTTTTGGGGTACACCCTACTTTCAATATGGCGGACCTGGTACCCTACAAGGGCCCCGCGGTGGAACCCAGTGAGGAGCTCGAGCCTTTACCCCCCCTTGAGAGAGACACTCCCAGTGGGACTCCACTTCATAGCTTGAGAGACCGACAAGAGCAGGTAGAGGCAATACTGAATGAGCAGAGTATCAATACTAGGCACATGGTGTATCAGCGATACTTGGTTAGGTGGAAGAACCGTCGCCCGATTGAGGATACTTGGGCGAGTCGAGAGGACCTGTTGCGACTTGACCTCGACATTCTGGAGCTAGTACTATCGCCAGGCGGACCCATACTCGATGGGGTCGAGTTCTCCCCACCCCGGGGGTATGATGGGGGCATCCCTTGCCCCTCCATTTTTTTGAGGCTCGAATCGTCGTCGACTTATGCCATTATGTTCATCATGTGTTTGTGAGTCTAGTCATGTAATTTTTATATTTTATTTGAGTCTTAAACCATGTAATTTTCCTATTATTTGAGTCATGTACCTAGGTTAGTAGGTTATCTACCAAAGTCATGTGTCATTATGTTGGTTTGTTAAGCTATTGGGCCCAACTAGTGGGCTAGGCCCAGGGACACCCCTCCCTTGGACTGCTTTGGTCATTAGCTAGCTTGTCAGGGTCATTATGGTCATATGAAAGTATGGAGCCTATAAATAGGCCTCCCCTCCCTCTCATTGTAACAACTTTTGATGAATATTGAAAGGCATTTGCCATCTCCCTCTCAATATCTCCCTCTCCCTCTCTCTCTTACTATCACTCTCTCTAAGTGGGTTGTACCCCCTCTCTCTCTCCTCCCCACCCCAATTTCGAAATTCATTCTCTCTCCTCCCTATTCACCCCTCATTAAGGCCCCTTCCCCTTCCCCATGCACTCATTCAATTCCCCCTCCAACCCCTAGGTGGAAACCCCTTCTCCTAGGCACCTTGCCACTTTCCAAAGCACCCCACCACCTTCCCAAGGCTGAATTAACCCCTCCCAAAGCCCAAATTCGAATTTCCCTCTCCCTAGGGCTGTGTCCTTCCATCTCCCCACCTCCTTAATCACCCTAGGTCGAAATTCCCTTCCTCCCTACAGCCAAATTCGCCCCCCACCTCCTCTCTCACTCATCCTCTCTCTAGTGCACATCCACCCCCCATCTCCACCTCTAGCTGCTCCAGCCCCCCTCTCCATCTATCCTTGCCACTCCAGACCCTCTAGAAGCCCTAGCCATGTCCTTCCCATATTCACAAACCATCAGCCATCACCCCAAGCTGTGCTATTCTCCCTCCCACTCCCTTTGGTCTTGCAAGATTGGAGTTTCAGGTTGCAGGGCGCAGGCAGCAGAGTGGGGTCCTGAAGTTGCATCGTCTCCAGCTGCTCCCTGATACTCCTGGTGGCAAGGCCTACATCTCTGGAAAGGTCGTCCAGAGAGCTTCCAAGGCGAGGTGGTTTCGTCGGCATCCGAGCTCCGAGAAGTCCACAGCAGCCATTCTCCCGCGACCTCGCAGAAGCTCTCAGGCAGGGAACCAGAGCTGCAGTCACAGTCCGACCACGGCTTCCTCCCTGATGATCTGAGCGCCATTTTCGGAGGGCTGAAACTCCTACCAGTTAGCTGTCATCTCCAAGAAGAAGGACTTCATTCGGCTTCCGGAGCTTCCAGTTACCATTTTCTTCGTCGGGGTGTGTTGTCTGCCCCCTGTGGGTCCAGGTTTGACCTGTCCCTGCTTATCCGGCTACCTCGCTCTTCCCTGACCTCCGATTGGGGCCCCGTCGATTCCTGCTCGAAGCTACTCCGATCATGATCACGTCACCATCAGGCTCGCCTCATTTGGAGTTCAGGAGCGTCCGTGGTGCCATCTGCAACTCGCTGTACCTGTTCTGCACCAGCCAGAGGAAGAAGTTGCTGACCTGTTCCAGTCGCCGGCCCGACCAGGCCTGAGTTCCAGAGCTCCTGCCAAAATTCAGAAACCATCCCCGTCCTGTTGGAGAACTTTTGGCGCAGGGTTCATCAAGATCCACGCTCTGTGGAATTTTTGGCAACATCAACACCGCCCCACTGTCCGGCGAATTTGCAGATTGGCAGAACCGGCGGGATTGGACAAGTCGGGTTCCTTAGCTTAATTCCCCACCCCGCTTGGCCGGCTGAAGGCCCCTCCCTGCGTGGAGGTAGTTTTGAATGTAATAAGCCTAATCCTCACCCCAAGATCACCCCTCCTATGCGAGGTGTAGTGTTGTACACCTTTGCATTTTCAGGTCAAGCTACATCGCCGCGGCGATCGGGTGTATACCCTCGCCTCCCGGCGCGCCCTCGTCTCCGAGCGGGATCGGTGTCTTCACACCGATCAGGTGAGCCACTGATACTAACCTTGATAGCCTTACTTCTGCAAGTTTAGTATTGTTTTGATTGCTCGTCGGACGGTGAGAAGAGGGTCCGTTCTTGTATGTTCATTTGTTGGTGCCCACCGCGGGCCGTGAGAGAGTGCCACCCAAACCCCGCCTTGCGGGCCAGCCGCCCACTAAGTTGGGAATCCTAGACTCTTTGGGGTCAGCCTAAGCCAACTAAGTCCATTAGACTCGTTGGGTCTCACCTCGGACCCTTGCCATCATCCCCCGGCCCCGCCGGGTGATCGCGTGTGCCGTGTAAGTAAGACGCTATTGTGAGAATCATTGAGTGCTTGTATGCTTGTGGATCTAGGTCCTAGGTTGTTCATTACATATTTAGTCATCCTTGGGCTGTGCCACATCAAGGTAGCCTAAACAAACCAGGGTTAACTTGCATTTATATAACCGAATTATATACATAATTCAGATGTTAACAATAGCATAATCCATTCATTGTAGTCTACTGAAAAATAACTCATAAGAGGAAAATACACATTCTTAAGCTGACATAAAAGGTACCCATGCATGTGCTAAAATCATGGTGAATAAGCATTTACACATTATCACATTTCCATATTTTCACACTTTCACATATCACTTTTCCACGTTTTCGTATTTCACATTTTCACATTTCACATTTTCACATTTCACATTTTGTTATTACTGGAAAAAAACAGCTGCCACAATCATAGGAGACCCACACACACACAACGAACGAAAGAGTACTGCGCAGACCTGAGAGCGAACTCCCACCTAGATTCTTGGTGGCATCATGGCATTAAATAACACCACACCACAAAGGCCGCCCCCCCAGGGCCCGAAGACCAAATCAATAGGATTTTATTCCAGGGCCGTCCCCCCACAAGGACGGAAGTCCTATCTCACAGACGCCAGTACCCCCAACTTGGCTAGTGCTCATTTAGCGGTCATAACATGATGTGCACATGTTGGGTTCGGTGCACTATTCATTGGGGGGTGAATGAATATAGCCCTTTAAAAACATTCACCCAATTGAAATATGATGCTCACTAGAATTACTAGTTCACAAACTAGACAAGCTTAAATGCTAATGGGCAGATGCGGAACTAAACAAACACACATTAAGATCACTAGAGTGCTAACAAGACAGATTTAGACAAAATATAGCTCAACTAGAATTTCGCTCTCTTGACAAATTAAAACACTCTAAGAAGACTAGTTAACTCTTCTGCTCAACCAGAAGCCAAACACATGGAGCGCCCCGATGCATTCATCTAGCGGAAGCACAATAGAACAAAACAAACCACAATGCACAAGGGGTTTTTAGGTGGTTCGGTCCAGCAGACCTACATCCACCCCACACTCAAACCGAGTGTGGATTCCGCTGACTCACAGCTTGAACAGCTGGGCATCACAGCTTGCCATACATCCACTGGGCAACACAGCTTGCCGTCCGAGGAATCCTCCTCGCCCCGCTGAGCAACACAGCTTGCTGTCCAGTGGAATCCTCCACTGCAAATCGCTGGGCAATACAGCTTAGTCGTCCAGAGGCAGCACCTCTGCAATCCGCTAACTAACAGCTTGAACAAAGATGTAAAGTAGAAAACAAAAAATAGAACAAGACAGCAATCGGAAGGCTATAGACAATGAAACACAATGTGGCTCTTAAAGAGCTGGATGGCCTGGATTTGATCCACGGTCCATCAAGAACAGTTCTCCCTCGATCTCACTCTCTTTCTTCACTCTCTCTCTTTCTCTTCTCTTCTCTTTCTCTCTTTCTTCTCTTCTGCTGGATCGTGGAAGCTCTCTCTTCTTTTTCCATTTTTCTTCTCTCAGCTTCTGCTCTCTGCTTTTTCTTCTCTTCTTCTGCTCCCAGGCTTCGATCACGATCAGCCTCCATCTGATGACGAAGGCTCCAATATATACCAGCAGCAGTAGGGAGATAGGGCATGTGCTTCCCACGCCTTCCGTCCAGAAGATTCCTCCTCGGATCACATGCTCAGCACCACTTCGGATCACGTGTCAGGTGCCAGCTTCGGGTCACGTGCCCATTCATCAGTACGCTCAGCAACTGGAGTTAGATGGCGTCAACCCACTTGCTCCAAGGAGTTGACGCAGCCTTCAGAGATCTTCAACCTATGAAACTCAAGTCTGTTGCGTTGACTCCATCAGTTTGCTGCGTTGACGCATTGATACGTTCCAGTGAACAGACAGCCTAGCCTTTTTAACTACTGCGTCGACGCTTCCAACCCGTGGCATTGACGCATTGATGCGTTCCAGTGATCAACCAGCCTAGCCTTTTTAACTGTTGCGCCGACGCTGCTTCACTGCTGCGTTGACGCATGGAGCTGCAGCGTCGATGCTGCCAATGTACTCCAGAGGCTGCAATAAGGGATACTTGAACTGCTACGTCCACGCTACTTGATCAATGCGTTGACGCACCAGAGTAATCCACAAGCTTCTTTCTTGATTGTTTGAACTACTACGTTCACGCCACTTGATCAAGGCGTTGACGCATTGGTGTGTTCCAGCAGCGGAAATTGGATGGCTTCAGCCCTCTTGCTTTAAGGGGTTCATTAGCCTCTTCAGTCCCTGTCAGACAGATGAAACGAAGTCATCAGTTCTAAGTTTATGCATTGCATTGTATAGACTTTGCTGTGAAGGAAAAGGCTAAAGCAACGTACAAACTTTATGATACTTAGATGAAAAACAGGCGAAAGCAATGTAGAGACTTGAAGAACGTGAGACGATGGCAAGACACTGCACAATCGGATGTATAGACTTTACATAGCACTATCCGATGTATAGACTTGGAAAGCTGAGGCCAGTGTACAGACTTGCCACCGACCAGTGTATGGACTAACTCAGCCTGAGGCACAGTATGGACATCAACTCTGCACATCGAATGTATAGACTTCAAGTGTGAAGACCATTGTATAGACTTTGGATGTGAAGACCAATGTGCAGACTTTGGATTTCACTGTGGATGTACAGACTCTGAGGAAATGAAACGAGTCAGTGTACATACTTCAAATTCCACTGTGGATGTACATACTTCAGGGACATGAAGCGAGTCGGTGTACAGACTTCAAATGTGAAGACAGCCGCTGTATAGACTTTGAAGACAGAAGCCAGTGTATAGACTTGATGCTCAAGGAGTGGCTGTACAGACTTAGAGTGTAGCTGAAGCCTTGAACGTAGGAATAGGCTGGACTGTATAGACATCAGGCTTCAGAAACGAATGTACAGACTTCACTCAAGAAACGTAGGGAAAGACCCCAATGTATAGACTTTGCATTGAACGATGGTCAGTGATGAATGTATAGACTTTCACGATGTGTAGACTTGGATACGTGAAAGCTACAGTGAAGGAATGTACACACTTGACCAAATCAAAGGCAAATCGAGTGTACAGATTTCGTGCCATGAGACGCTGAAAGAGACAGTCCAATGTACAAACTTATGAAGACTGATGCATGAACAGTAATACATAGACTTAGGAGCATATGACACGGCTGTACAGACTTAGAATATAAAGACTGATGTACAAACTTCATTAACAATGCATGAATGAGACGTTGTATACACTTAGCCTAATACAATGTATGCGACTGACGCTGTACACACTTAGCCTAAGACGCTGTACACACTTAGCCTAAGACGCTGCCTGAGACGGACGATGTATAGACTTGCGTTACTGTAGCAATGTGTAGACTTTACCTTAGACGCTAAGTGAGACGTTCAATGTACACACTTCAAGTCCAGTGTATAGACTTCTTAGCCATGAATAAATGTAATGCAGTCTGATGTGTAGACTTTGCAACCGACAGCCAATGTATAGACTTGGCCAATGCTGTCTAGCCTACGCACAAGGTGAGACATGCAGAAACATGACATCTGACAAAATGCAATTCAGATATATAAAGAACAAATGCCATCAATGCTAAACATCATCATTCATGTTGCTATCATATGCAGAATGCTCAAGGATAAGAATGCACAGAAATACACTTTGTTTATTGCAATCATCAAAATACAATATCAAACGCACTCAAATGCACTCACTGTCTTGCTATCATCAAAACCAAATAGCATTGCTATCATCAAAGCAACATAGCACATGCTTGTGCCTCTTGTGCCTAAGAGGCACAACATTCTCCCCCTTTTTGATGATGGCAACACAATGTGACAGTGAGTCACACACAAGATTTTCTCCCCCTTTGACATGATCAAAAAGAGAAAAACAGTAAAAACAAGAGTGCAAAGTGTATTATGCATGCAAATTTCTCTAGAACATTCTCCCCCTAAATGTAAGACTCCCCTGAATTATTTCTCTCCCTAAATAATAGCTCCCCCTTTGAGAAGGAATATGAACAGATAAACAAGGAAGAGAAGGTAGGAGGGTCACTTGACAACAGCTGAATCATAGGTTCAGAAAGGAAGCATGATTATAAACAACTGTTAGAGTATAAGAATCAGCAACATACAATTTTCAAAAATTCAGGTTTAATAGTGATAAATCTAGAGTAAAACACATGACCCCTGAAAAAGAGTTTATAGACTCCATTTATAGCAATGAATCTAGGGCACATGGTATTAATAGATAAGTCAGAAATAATACCCTTTTGTGATTAAACACGGAAATTCAAGAGAGGCAACTTGAACATGTATTGATAAAAACAATTTTCACTCATTGACTTTTGATTTTTCGAAAGGTTACAACAGTTTGATTTTCACTTTTGAATTTTTCAGAACCTAAACTAAGTAGATAGATCAGTGGCATTTATGCTGTTGACATTAGGTGTACACCTTGATCAGAGGCAGGTACCCCCAGTTACTAGGCATAAACTACTAGACATATTTCAGATCAAAACTGACAAAGAATAGTCTTCACTTTTGACATTAAGGGTACACCTTGATTAAAGGCCAGTACCCCCAGTTACTTGGTGAGAACTCCCCCTATAGATTTGACCCTTTGAACAGAGATATTCTGAAGCACTTCATGACTATGAGTTCTCCTGCTTCATTGGAGGAGATCATAATTTCTCAGTGCAATTCAGCCATTGCTCTGTCACTATGTTCAGTTCATAACATTTATGATCTTATTTACTGCTGCCCTTATCTCTTTTAGAGTGATTGTTTGAAAAACAGTACACACTCTTTTTCACCTTTTCTAGAAATTTCCAGATCAACACATTAGGCATTACAAAAACTTTTTCTAATCTTACCATGAGACAAAGATTAAGAGCTATAAAAGTTTTTCTTTTATCTCAGATTCTGAAGGCAGACATTTGACTCTTCAATTTATAAAGGTTAAACCTTTAGTTCTTTTCAATTTGTGAGAGTGATTCTTATAAAAGAACAATTGAAATAATCACAACTCAATGTACTTAACCAGAAACAGAACTGTTGTTCAGTGAAGGTTAGGGAAATGATAGCAATAGGCATTGAGTTCCTGGAGCATCTGATGTCAAAAGATATGAAAGAACTAGATGGGGACAGTGAGAAGTAGCAAGGATTCAATGAATTGAACAGAAAAACTCTCAGCTCCCCCTGACATCATGATGCAAAGATTATGCTATGCACTAGGCTGTTCTACATGCAGACTATGCAATAATGAAACATGAGGCAATTATGCAATCAATTTAAGTTTATGCATCTAACAACAAGCATGCAATGCATTGACATAAAGTCTATATAGTGCATCAACTGTATACACTAAAGAAGCATTCAAATTCAATTCAACATATAGCAAGAGCATCAGATATATGCAAAGTAAAACTCAATAGTTGAGTCTAAAATGTAGACTGATCAGCTGGACAAGAAGAGATCATCACAAATCAATCAAGCAAAAATAACAATTTCCGATGATGAAGTTAAAGCAGACAAACAGCATTTTCAGATGATGAAATTTAAAAACAAGTTCAGAACTAACCTGAAATGTAGAATCTTGGGGCTTCCTTTTTGAGTGCCTTGGCCAAATTTCCCCTTTTAATTCTCTCACCAAGGCACACCTGCAACATATCAATCAATATGATCTTGCAGGAACCCAAGCTGCCTTGGGTCCTGTATGAGCCCTAACATGTGTTCTGACTGGTCTCTTAACAGAATTATCATCATAGCCCATCAACTTATAGCTGGACAAGGAATAGCCAAATTGACCAGACTTACCTGATAACTAACAGAATTTAAGTTCCTTTTATGCACCTTATTGTAAGTATTAAATTTATGTGCATGAACGTCAAAAATTCTGTTGTGTGCATGGGCATTTTGTTTTCTGAACTCTGCCACCCAGCACTCAGAGGCTTTGTGGCCAGGTTTTCCACAATTAAAACAAGAAATTTTAACAAATTGTTTTGCATGGAATTTGACAGCATGGGGGTTAATATGATTCTTCTGAACATGCCAACAGTCCTTGACTGTGTGGCCATGTTTTCCATATTCAAAACATGAAGAATTCATTCTGTCAAGATTCTTATAGAATGCATGTCTTTTTACAGGGATTATAGCAGTTTTGGAGTTAATTGTTCTTCCCTTAGCATGCCAACAATTTGCAGCAATATGGCCCAATTTGTTACAATGAAAGCAATGAAGTTTCTTTTTCAGATATGCATGATTCCTATCATGAAGCTCTTTAGCATTCAAATCATCTTGCTTCTTTAATCTACAATCATGCATAAAGTGGCCAATTCTATGACAGTAAAAGCATTGAATTCTCTTATTTTGATCATGAGAAGGTTTCTTCGATTTAGAATTCCTAGCATGAATTCTATCTGATTTTAGTTCATCCTCTCTCATGACAAAGCAAACATCCATCTCATGGCCAGATTTACCACAGTAGAAACATTTCACATTCTTTCTTTTAACATGAGACAGTTTGGCCTGAGAAATTTCAGCATACAAATTTTTATTCTATTTTGTTTTCTTTTATTTTTCTATCTGATTCGTAGGCAGACATGAAGGAGAAGCTGAAGTGCTAGCTAACTCAGAGCTACGCACAAAGGTTGTACACATTCTTTTTCTCTCTTCCTATTTACTGCCTCCATCATAGACTTTCTTCTTAGAAGCAGCCTTTGAATTTTCTTTGTTTTTAAATGACTCAGACAGAGAATTGTTCAATTCAGTGATTTCATTTTTGAGAGAGGAAATGAGAATTTTAGAATCTGTGATCTTTTCATTAAGTAAGACATTAATGGCTTTGTAGCTATCAATCTCTTCTATTAATGCAGTCACTCTCTCACGTTCATTTTCAATTGAACTTTTCCCTCTTTCAAGCATTAAGAGTCTCTCAGACATAGCAAAACTAAGCAGCTTCAGTTCTTCATTCTCCTTTCTAGTTTGTTCATTCTGAACTAATTCATTAGTTAAGATTTGATCATTTCCTAATGAATTCAGCTTATCTTCAAGTTCAGAAATCTTGTATGTGAGTTCCTGATTTTTATTTTCCAAAACAGAAATTTGTTCCTTACTCACATTCAGATTAGCTAAGCATATTTCATGAGATTTTCTCAGATCTTGACATTTTTCAGAATGAGCATTCGAATTAATCTGATCACATTTCTTTTTCAGCTTTCTATTCTCAGATTTCAAATATTTACATTTCTCATAACGTTCCTCATACATATCCCATAATTCATCAATTGAAATCTCTTCGGATCCAGATTCAGAATTTACCTTGGATGAGGAATCTTCATTATCCTGGTTGGCCATCAAACAATTATCACTCTGTTGGTTATGCGCAGAGATAACTTTGTCATATATCTCTTTTCCAGAATTGCACCTGAGAGCAAAAGAATATACATCAGTATTAACAGCAGCTCTCAAGATATTAAGAATTATGACATTATCACGGTTCTTAAAGGTGTCCTCACTAGACCACTTGGTCTGATCTTTGGGTAATCGATGTGGGCCTTTGGATAGTAAACTCCATAGTTTGGGATCAATGGAATCTACATACACAGCTAGGCCTCCTAGCCAACTTTCAAAGTTAGAACCATCATAAATTGGAGGACGATCCATTTGGACAGATGGCAAACAGATTCAACTCACTAAAATAAATGACAGGAAATGCAGCAAAACCAGATGGGCAAGGTAAAACACTAAACCGGTGAAACAAAACAACGAGCACAATACACCCACTCTGAAAACGCACCAAAAATCTAGCAGGATCCTCTGCAGATTGTTAGATCTGTTAAGTCAGAGACCGCTCTGATACCAATTGTTGGGTTCGGTGCAGTATTCAGAGGGGGGGTGAATGAATATAGCCCTTTAAAAACTTTCACCCAATTGAAATATGATGCTCACTAGAATTACTAGTTCGCAAACTAGACAAGCTTAAATGCTAATGGGCAGATGCGGAACTAAACAAACACACATTAAGATCACTAGAGTGCTAGCAAGACAGATTTAGACAAAATATAGCTCAACTAGAATTTCGCTCTCTTGACAAATTAAAACACGCTAAGAAGACTAGTTAACTCTTCTGCTCAACCAGAAGCCAAACACATGGAGCACCCCTATGCATTCATCTAGCGGAAGCACAATAGAATAAAACAAACCACAATGCACAAGGGGTTTTTAGGTGGTTCGGTCCAGCAGACCTACATCCACCCCACACTCAAACCGAGTGTGGATTCCGCTGACTCACAGCTTGAACAGCTGGGCATCATAGATTGGCATACATCCACTGGGCAACATAGCTTGCCATCCGAGGAATCCTCCTCGCCCCGCTGAGCAACACAGCTTGCTGTCCAGTGGAATCCTCCACTGCAAATCGCTGGGCAATACAGCTTAGTCGTCCAGAGGCAGCACCTCTGCAATCTGCTAACTAACAGCTTGAACAAAGATGTAAAATAGAAAATAAAAAATAGAACAAGACAGCAATCGGAAGGCTATAGACAATGAAGCACAATGTGGCTCTTAAAGAGCTGGATGGCCTGGATTTGATCCACAGTCCATCAAGAACAGTTCTCCCACGATCTCACTCTCTTTCTTCACTCTCTCTCTTTCTCTTTCTTTTCTCTTTCTCTCTTTCTTCTCTTCTGCTGGATCGTGGAAGCTCTCTCTTCTTTTTCCATTTTTCTTCTCTCAGCTTCTGCTCTCTGCTTTTTCTTCTCTTCTTCTGCTCCCAGGCTTCGATCACGATCAGCCTCCATCTGATGACGAAGGCTCCAATATATACTAGCAGCAGTAGGGAGATAGGGCGTGTGCTTCCCACGCCTTCCGTCCAGAAGATTCCTCCTCGGATCACATGCTCAGCACCACTTCGGATCACGTGTCAGGTGCCAGCTTCGGGTCACGTGCCCATTCATCAGTACGCTCAGCAACTGGAGTTAGATGGCGTCAACCCACTTGCTCCAAGGAGTTGACGCAGCCTTCAGAGATCTTCAACCTATGAAACTCAAGTCTGCTGCGTTGACTCCATCAGTTTGCTGTGTTGACGCATTGATACGTTCCAGTGAACAGACAGCCTAGCCTTTTTAACTGCTGCGTCGACGCTTCCAACCCATGGCATTGACGCATTGATGCGTTCCAGTGATCAACCAGCCTAGCCTTTGTAACTGTTGCGTCGACGCTGCTTCACTGCTGCGTTGACGCATGGAGCTGCAGCGTCGATGCTGCCAATGTACTCCAGAGGCTGCAATAAGGGATACTTGAACTGCTGCGTCCACGCTACTTGATCAATGCGTTGACGCACCGGAGTAATCCACAAGCTTCTTTCTTGATTGTTTGAACTACTGCGTTCACGCCACTTGATCAAGGCGTTGACGCATTGGTGTGTTCCAGCAGCGGAAATTGGATGGCTTCAACCCTCTTGCTTTAAGGGGTTCATTAGCCTCTTCAGTCCCTGTCAGACAGATGAAACGAAGTCATCAGTTCTAAGTTTATGCATTGCATTGTATAGACTTTGCTGTGAAGGTAAAGGCTAAAGCAACGTACAGACTTTATGATACTTAGATGAAAAATAGGCGAAAGTAATGTAGAGACTTGAAGAACGTGAGATGATGGCAAGACACTGCACAATCGGATGTATAGACTTTACATAACACTATTCGATGTATAGACTTGGAAAGCTGAGGCCAGTGTACAGACTTGCCACCGACCAGTGTATGGACTAACTCAGCCTGAGGCACAGTATGGACATCAACTCTGCACATCGAATGTATAGACTTCAAGTGTGAAGACCATTGTATAGACTTTGGATGTGAAGACCAATGTGCAGACTTTGGATTTCACTGTGGATGTACAGACTCTGAGGAAATGAAACGAGTCAGTGTACATACTTCAAATTCCACTGTGGATGTACATACTTCAGGGACATGAAGCGAGTCGGTGTACAGACTTCAAATGTGAAGACAGCCGCTGTATAGACTTTGAAGACAAAAGCCAGTGTATAGACTTGATGCTCAAGGAGTGGCTGTACAGACTAGAGTGTAGCTGAAGCCTTGAACGTAGGAATAGGCTGGACTGTATAGACTTCAGGCTTCAGAAACGAATGTACAGACTTCACTCTAGGGAAAGACCCCAATGTATAGACTTTGCCTTGAACGAAGGTCAGTGATGAATGTATAGACTTTCACGATGTGTAGACTTGGATACGTGAAAGCTACAGTGAAGGAATGTACACACTTGACCGAATCAAAGGTAAATCGAGTGTACAGACTTCATGCCATGAGACGCTGAAAGAGACAGTCCAATGTACAAACTTATGAAGACTGATGCATGAACAGTAATGCATTGACTTAGGAGCATATGACACGGCTGTACAGACTTAGAATATGAAGACTGATGTACAAACTTCATTAACAATGCATGAATGAGACGTTGTATACACTTAGCCTAATACAATGTATGCGACTGACGTTGTACACACTTAGCCTAAGACGCTGTACACACTTAGACTAAGACGCTGCCTGAGACGGACGATGTATAGACTTGCGTTACTGTAGCAACGTGTAGACTTTGCCTTAGACGCTAAGTGAGACGCTCAATGTACACACTTCAAGTCCAGTGTATAGACTTCTTATCCATGAATAAATGCAATGCAGTCTGATGTGTAGACTTTGCAATCGACAGCCAATGTATAGACTTGGCCAATGTTGTCTAGCCTACGCACAAGGTGAGACATGCCGAAACATGACATCTGACAAAATGCAATTCAGATATATAAAGAACAAATGCCATCAATGCTAAACATCATCATTCATGTTGCTATCATATGCAGAATGCTCAAGGATAAGAATGCACAGAAATGCACTTTGTTTATTGCAATCATCAAAACACAATAGCATTGTAATCATCAAAATATAATATCAAATGCACTCAAATGCACTCACTGTCTTGCTATCATCAAAACCAAATAGCATTGCTATCATCAAAGCAACATAGCACATGCTTGTGCCTCTTGTGCCTAAGAGGCACAACAGCACAGACCTTGCTTGGCTCAGAACACAACTTGCACCGACCTCTATGTGAACATGCACAGACTTAGTGAGCATATATGCATAGACCTATATGCATAAAGTAGAAGATGCACCGACCTTCCTATGAACATGTGATGGATATGCATTGACCTACTATAGTGAAATGTGCAGACTTTAGATCAGTCTAATGCAAATGTGCATCGACCTCAGTCTGGTCTGATGCAGATGTGCATCGACCTCAGATGTGCCTCAGACAAAAACTAGCACCGACCTTGACTAGTGTGCTACAGGAAATAGCATCGACTATGTGTGCATGTGCATGAAGTAAAACATGCACCGACCTAGAGATAGCATCGACCTTAGTTGATGCAAGCCATAACTAGTATGCACTGACTTTGCTACAGTGAAGTGCACGGACTTAGGTGATACCATGCACTGACCTCTGTATGGCTAAGGCATAACGTGCACTGACCTTTATGCTACAATGCAAGGTTATGAATATCAAAATTAAGCACTGAATGAACTATTGCCAGTAACAAAATATAATCAGAATTTAGCACAATATGATCTATTGCCAACATCAAAACACATAAAATACAGAGAGTCATTATTCAGAGAAGACATGCATTCTTCCCACAAACCTTTCCTCAACATTCTCCCCCTTTTTGATGATGGCAACCCACAAAAATAACAATTCTAAATTTTGATGCCAATGTTAAATTCATGATGCATGGAATGAATACACAGATGCATATATGAGCCAAATGATACCAAATGATGATCTCTCCAAAAAAAATGAACTTCTCTACCCCTTGAAAATAGTCTCCCCCTTTCCATAACTCCCCCTTAATACCAAAACCTTTTTCTCTTTTTCTCTCCCCTTTTGCCATCAGCAAACAAGGAATGGGGAATATAGCATAAAAGAAGAAGGGAACGTAGTGACATCCTATGCAAAAGGTTCAGAAAATAAGTAGATTATAGGAAGTGTCTTCAGGCATAAGAATCAAAATTATGCATTCTTGATAAATGTCTGGTTTAAATGTTATACAAGGTAGAGTATATTCACTGAATATCAGATATAAGGTTGCAGTACCCGTTTATAGCAAAGAACCTAGGTCACATATCCATAATAGACTTGACCAAAAGATATCCTTCTGATGTCAGATCCAATGAATATCTATGGGAGTGACTAGGAAATGTATTGAGATTAAACAAATTGACACTCATTGAAATTTGAGTTGCAAGGGTTACAACAAACCTTTTTCACTTTTGATTTTAAAATATAACTTGTTAAACTGTCAGGTATCATCTATGCCTTTGACATTAAGGGTACACATGGATTAGACGCCAGTACCCCCAGTTACTAAGCACAGATTACCATATCTATCTCTGATTAAAAACAACAGTCATGATTACACCTTTTTACCTAAGGGTACACATTTGTTAGACGCCAGTACCCCCAGCTACTCAGTGAAACCAATTCCACAGATTTAATCATTAGAACAGAGTTGACATGAAGCACTTCATGACATTAATTTTTCTCCATTTCATTGATGGAGTATTCAGTTTCTCAGCGCATTTCAGTCATCACTCTGCCAGGTTATTTAGACATTCTTTTTCTAATTCATTTAGTTTTACTGCCCTTTTTACTTTTTCAAAGTGACTTGTTTAAGGACAATACACTATCTAAATTTCTCAACCTAGATTTCACTAGGTTTGTCATTTTCAGATACATTAAAGACCTTATCTATCACAACATGAGAAGGAGGTTGAGAGCTATAAACATTTTCCACCACCCTATTTTCTGAAAATAGTCTTTAAACTCTACAGTTTATTAGAATTAAACCATTAGTTCATGCATGAAGCAAATCTGATTCTTATAGTAGAAGACATGTAATAATTACTGCTTAATACAATGAACGATTGCAAGACTGTCATCCATTCAGAATGGGGAATGGACATTGAAGCACATGATTAAGGGATGTCAAGAAGTGGGAATGACACCATATGATTGAAGTTTTTATGGATAAGAGAGAATATGACAAAACAACCATATGATCAAACCTAGACAAGACTTTACTGGACTCCCCCTTACAGAACAATGCAGCATGGACGGGTAGCCTTATTCTAAGCAACAACTCCCCCTGTCTATATGCATGTTTATTCAAGCATCCCCCTATCTATATGCATGTTTATTAAAGCATTCAATTATGTATGTTATCAATAAAGAATTCTCAAGACAAGGTCTGAGCCTTTATTCAGGATTAACTAACAAACAATCATCAAATCATTCTTAAACAGATCAGATCAGTTATTCAATTCAATGAATTGATGCTAATCTATTCAGATGATTTATTCAAAAATGGATTTTCTGACAAGCAAATCATCATTCTCAGAACATGAGCTAGGCTATTATTCAAAAGTAAACTAGTATACAAACCACATCACAAGACTTGATCATGAATGAAATTGAAATTAATCATCATACTCATGTTTACATAAGCCTAATTCTCTTCTCAAGAATTTGAATCTGTCATTGCCTAGAGATTTTAGTAAATATATCAGCTAACTGTTTTTCAGATTCAATGAAATACAATTCAATTTCATTTTTATTTACTTCATCTCTAAGAAAATGGTGCTTGATTTCTATATGTTTAGTCCTAGAGTGATGAACATGATTTTTAGTAAGTGATATAGTACTAGTATTATCAATTAAAATTGGAATACATCCCAATTTTATCTGATAATCAATCAGTTGGTGCTTGATCCAGAGTATCTGGATTGCACAGTTCCCAGCTGCAACATACTTTGCTTTAGCTGTAGATAAAGCAACAGTGTGTTGCTTTTTAGAAGCCCATGACACCAGACAACCACCTAGGTAATGGCAATACCCACTAGTGCTTTTCCTATCTACCCTGCACCCTGCATAATCTGCATCAGTGTAGGCTATGAGGTCTAGCTCACACTTAGTAGGATACCAAAGTCCTAGTTCTAGGGTGCCTGATAGATACCTAAAAATCCTCTTAACAGCACTCAAGTGTGACTCTTTAGGACTAGCCTGAAACCTAGCACATAGACACACAGAAAATTGAATATCGGGCCTAGAACCTGTAAGGTAAAGAAGAGATCCAATGATACCTCTGTATAATTTGGGATCTACACATTTACCTTTTGGGTCATCATCAAGATTAATTGATGTACCCATGGGTGCTGAGATTTCCTTCAGATTTTCCAACTTAAATTTCTTCAACATGTTCTTGACGTACTTGGACTGAGTTATAAATATGCCTTCCTTAGTCTGAGTTACATGCAGTCCAAGAAATAGTTTTAGATCACCCATTAAACTCATCTCAAATTTTTGTGTCATTAAATCAGCAAATTCTTTACATAAAGTTGGGTTAGTTGAACCAAAGACAATATCATCTACATAAATTTGCACAATGATGATGTCAGAAGTGCATACCTTAGTAAACAACATTTGGTCAACCTCACCTCTTGTGAACTCTTTTCCAGTGAGAAACTTACTAAGCCGATCATACCAAGTTCTGGGAGCTTGTTTCAATCCATAGAGAGCCTTATTCAATTTATAGGCATGGTTAGGATAGTCAATGCATTCAAAACTCGGAGGCTGCCTAACAAACACATCCTCTTTTATTTCTCCATTCAGAAAGGTAGATTTTACATCCATCTTCCGCAATTTTATTCCTAATGAGCATGCATATGCCAAAAGAATTCTGATGGCCTCTAACCTAGCTATAGGGGCATAAGATTCCTAAAAATCAATACCATATTCTTGGTTACAACCCTGAGCTACCAGTCTGGCCTTATTCCTAACCACATTTTCCTACTCATCTATTTTATTCCTAAAAATCCACTTTGTTCCTATGACAGTGCCATGGTCAGGTGAAGGAACCAAGTCCCATACCTTGTTTCTTTCAAACTGATTCAGCTCCTCGTGCATGGCATTGATCCAATGCACATCTTTAAGAGCACTGTCAATATCTTTGGGTTCAATTTGAGAAATCAGTGCAAAAGAATTTAATTCATTTTTAGCTCTAAAGTGTGATCTGGTCCTAGGAGGGTCATGCAAATTACCAATTATATTATCTATGGGATGACCTCTATGAAATCTTACATTGATAATTTGATTACCTTGGTTCTCTGTTACCTCCTCCTGAGCATCAAGTTGCTCTTCATTATTTTCATCAGATTGATCTTCATGATCCTCATCTTTCAGAATTTCTCCATCATTCTTTTCCCTGCACATACCATTATCAGATTTAGTAAAAGTTTCATCAAAAACCACATGTGGAGATTCTTCTACTATTTTTGAATTTAAATTGTAGACCCTATAGGCTCTAGATGTTTCTGAACATCCTAGAAATATTCCAGGATCACTTTTAGGTTCGAATTTATCAAGGTCTCTTTTAGTATTAACATGCAAAAAATATTTACATCCGAAAACCTTGAAATAAGCTAGTGAAGGTTTCTTACCCTTGAGAATTTCATGAAGAGTTTTCTAGGTAGATGGCCTTACCATGGCTCTGTTGACAATGTGACATGCAGTGTTAACTGCTTCAACCCAGAATTTCCTAGGTAGGTTACCTTCTACTAGCATGGTCCGAGCCATCTCCACAAGGGTTCGGTTCCTCCTCTCCACTACTCCATTTTGCTCGGGCGTCCTAGGCGAGGAGAACCTATGTGTGATACCATTTTTCCTGCAAAATATTTCAAACTGTGAGTTTTCAAACTCACCACCATGATCAGACAAAACATTCATAATGGAATTAACATTTTCCTGTCTAATTTTCAGAAAGAATTCCTGAAATTCAATAAAAGCCTCATTTTTGTGTGTGAGGAAAAACACCCAAGTGTATCTAGAAAAGTCATCAACAAGTACATATCCATATCTTCTTCTTGATAAGCTGACTGATCTTCTAGGACCAAAAAGATCCATATGAATAAGCTCATAAGGTCTAGAAGACAAGTTCTCAGTTCGGGATTTGAATGACTTCCTAGTTTGCTTGGACTGGGTGCATGCATCACATATTTTATTTTCTTTTTTAAAAGATATTTCAGGAAGACCTCTAACCATGCAATGTTTATTCAATTTATGAAGAACAGTGTAACTGGCATGGCCTAGTCTACGTGCCAAAGATATGCCCAGTCATCTTTATTTGTAGTAAGACAAAGATTGGAATGTGCAATGTCATCTAAATCTACCAAGTAGATATTATTCACTCTCTTACCAAAAAACTTAACAATATCAGAATTAGGTTCATAGATGTTGCAACCATGAGAATCAAAAATTACTCTATGACCTTTATCACAAAGCTGGCTAATACTAAGCAGATTATAAGCAAGACCTTCAACCAGCAATACTTCATCAATACAGTAGGTAGTACACTAACCTACCTTACTTGACCCAATGATTTTTCCTTTGGTATTACCTCCAAAGGTGACCTGTCATGCACTCTTTTCGACCAACATATAAAATTTAGCATTGTCCCCAGTCATGTGCCTAGAGCAGCCACTATCAAAGTACCACATATTGTGCTTGGCTGCCAGGCATACCTGCAATGAATATTAAGCAGAAGAATTTGGAACCCAAAAACATTTGGGCTCCAGATTGGAAGTAACATTATTTAAACATGACAATATATGCTTTGGAATCCACATCTGTTTGGGTGTTGTTTGTTTGGTGGATTTATTTGTTTTCTTGTTGTTGTTATTCTTCTTTTCAGCATTCACAGCTTGAATCTTTCCTGTTCTGTTCTGTGTCCTGACACCATTGTTATTAACAGATTGAGCATGTTTGTGCCAGTGCCTAGGCCAATGAGCATTCATTGTGGTGTAGCCAGTGGTGTTCCTAGACTGAACATAGTAACTGTGGTTTCTTGGATTTCTATGCTTGACTTGCTTAAACCACTTCCCATCATAAGATCTGAAATTCTGACTAGGGTGTGAATGATGGGCTGACCTTAAACTAGCTCTATCCCTGCCAGACTCACTGAATTGATGAGAATTTGTGAATTGGTATGGAGTGTAAGTTGGAGTTCTGGGATAGTAGGGTTGACTTGAGTTGCCTCTGTTTGAGTCCTGTCTCCTGAACACTTTAGGCCAAATTAAAGCATGCATGGGTATAAATTGAGTCTTTCTCTGATTTTTTTGTGGAGACTTGATGAACCTAGCCTGGAGTTTTGGTGTATATGAAGGTTGACCTCTAACCTGAAATCTGTCCTGAGGTGTGGGACAGTGTGTGCTATTGGACACATTAATTTTCTGTTTGCCCTTGTCCTTAGCACTGGGCATTTTGAAGTTAGCAGACTTTTCTAGAGTATTTCCACTGTTCATTTTAATGAGAGGTCCTTTTCCCTTTTCAGCTACAAATGAAATAGTCTTGATTTCAAAACTCTTTTTAGCAGTAGGATTGAAACCTAGCCCCTCTCTTCTAAAATTCACCTTAATTTCCATAAGAGCATTCAGATTTTTAGTCCCTTGGGTCATGCTCTCAATAGTTTATTGTTTGTCCTTGTTTTGATTTTCTAGACTCTCTATATTCTTCTTTAACTCAGTGTTTACCCCCAACACTGCATCATATTTTTCATTCACAATTTTCATTTCCTTTTCAAACTTCTGCAATCTAAGCTTCAGATCATCAATAACATTTTTTAGTATTTCGTTTTCTTTTCTAGCATCAATCAAAGCAATTTTTATTTCATCAGATTCAGCACAAGATTTCTTTAACACATCATTTTCAGTTTGAAGATATGCAATTTTATCAGATAATGTAGTATCATTCAAGAGAGAATTAACTTTCCTTTTTAAATGCCTATTCTCCTTTTTAACATCACCAAATTTATCAAGAAGTTCAGCATATGCATCCTCCCAATCAGAAATAGTGTAATTCTCAAAGGGAGAAGTTACCTGATCATCTTCATCATTTTCACTGCTCTTTGCCATTAAACAGATTTGGCTTCTTTCCTCTTCACTTTCAGAGGTGCAGCTGTGACTTCCCTCATCCTCGTCACTCCAAGTACTGATCATAGCCTTTCCTTTATTATTCTTCTTTTTTGGCTTTTCCTTTTGCAGCTCTGGACAATCTGCCTTCATGTGGCCAGATCTCCTGCAATGATAACAAACATTAGTATCATTCCTTTTGGCAAAACTAGATTTATACCTTGAATATCTTCTGCCATTCTAATTTTTCCTTCTGAATTGTCTTCCTTCTTTTCTCAGAAATCTTTTAAACTGACGGGTCAGCATAGCAAACTAATCATTTTCAATTTCAGATCAATAAGAGCCACTTTCACTGGATGACCCCTTGCTACTAGATGTTGCCTTCAATGCAATGGGTTTCTTCCTTTTCTCCAGCTCATCTTGCTTTGGCAGGTTCATCTCATATGTCATGAGTGAACCAATCAACTCATCGACCTTGGTATTCTTCAAGTCCCTAGACTCCTCAATCACTGTAGCCTTGGCGTGCCAATCGAAGTTAGAGAACGCAGAATTTTTCTCCCCAACTCATATTCAGAATAGATCTTCCCAAGACTTCTAAGACTGTTGGTGATAATCATGAGGCAAGCATACATCTCTTTAATGGACTCATTCTGCTTCATCCTAAATGCCTCATACTCAGAGACTAGCATGTTGGCTTTAGTATCTCTCACCTGACATGTCCCTTCGTATATAACTTCTAGTTTATCCCACATCTCCTTAGCTGTAGAACATGATGATATCCTAGAGAACTCTGTGGGATGAAGAGCACACTGGATGGCGTTGATGGCGCTCCAGTTCAGAGTTGACTTCCTAATCTCTTCTCGGGTCCATAATTCCTCATTCTGAGACAAATTGAAGGGACCCTTGCTAACAACTCTCCAAATCTTATAATCCTTCACCCTCAAGAAGACTTGCAAACGGTTCTTCCAGTATGCATAGTTTAACCCATTGAAGTACGGAGGCTTGGTTGTAGAATGTCCTTCAATTGTCATTCCTCTAGCATCCATAATGTCTATCTCTTCAGGATGTTAGTCCCTGCAGAAGAGTTAGGCTCTGAACCACGCGATATAGATCTAGAGGGGGGTGAATACAAATAAATTACCAATTAAAAGAACTTAATAATGTGGAAATGAAGTTCGAAGCAACTACCAGCAGTTTATAAGGAATTCATTAAACAACTAAGTATATGCATATCAACAATATAGTTTTGATTAAAATCAAACAAGAACATAATAGATCAGAACTACAGTAATTAGATGATTTCGCTAATCATCATCTTAGCGAGATTAAAAATCCATAAACCAAGTACTGGGCGGAGTTACGGATCGTAGATCTCTCACACAAAAAGCGACGTTCCAAATTGGCTTTGCCAAACATTCCAGTCACAGCTTTTGATATACTTAGTCTAATGGATCAAGTAACTCGATTAGATGATGATAGAAGATGAAATCAGGAATTACTGTATCAGAAAATAATTCGGCCCATAAGCATTCATCTACGCAAAGAACAGAATGAATAACAATCAACCACGAGGCAAAGTATTTTTAGGTGGTTCGATCTCTATCCAGATATCTACATCCACCCCGCACTTAACTAAGTATGGCTTCACTGCTGAAACACAACTTAAATCCGCTGATCCACAGCTTCGGGGATCGAATCCCTACACACCGCTGATCCACAGCTTTGGGGAATACAATCCCAGACGGTTGAGCCTCACAGCTTGCTCTCCAAGGGACACACCCTCGTCTGCTGATTCACAGCTTACAAAAATTATACTGGAAAGAGTAGAAACAAAGAAACAAAGATGCAAAACAGATAAAAGATCTATAGCTCTCAATGAGCAATTCGACTCTGGATTTGATCCAGCAGTCGAAGACCAACCTCTTAGAATTCTGATACTCTGTTTCTCCTCCAAATTCACTTCAGCAGCTCTCACAGATCTCCCTCAGCTCCACGAAGGCTCTCCTCTCTTTTAACTCTCTCTGCTCTCTCAGCTCTTTTCTCTCAGCACAGCTACCTTCAGGCCTCTTCGAAAATCTTCTTAGCTCTCACTTCAATCTTCTATATACTCCCTCTAGTCTTCTGTTCTCCCTTTTGTCTTCTATGCGACCAGCATCTATATATAGAGGCTTCCGAGAGATGGGCGCGTGGAAACCATGTTTCCCGCCCAATGAATTTGAAAAGCAGCGCTCCTTTGGGGTCCACGTGTCAGGCTGTGAGAGATTGTTGTCCACGTGCCCAATCATTAGTTCCTGGGATCTTGAGCCCATCAGAAAATTCCTGGAGCACGTGCTTCACTTATTGGATCATGTGCATCCTCAAATTCCTGTGGTTTTAGAAAAGAAAAAAAGAGTTATTAAGCATCTAGGGTTAACTGAACACCTAAAATAAACTGTCGACTTTTCATGCTAGCACTGACCACACATGTAACATGCACTGAACTTGGTTTATACTAAGTTCAGCTACCACAGACCCGAGTTCGGTTGGCACCGACCTTAGCATGCACATGATGCAACTAGCACAGACCCGAGTTCGGTTGGCACCGACCTTAGCATGCACATGATGCAACTAGCACAGACCTATTATGCAGCTAGTACCGACCCTAGCATGCACAAGGTGAAATTAGCACCGACCTAAGTCATGCCTATAACCAATATGCACTGACTTCAGTATGCAACATGCACCGACCCTGGCATCCACAAGGTGCAACTAGCATCGACCAGAGTTCTACACAGGCATGATGTGCACAGACCTTGCTTGGCTCAGAACACAACTTGCACCGACCTCTATGTGAACATGCACAGACTTAGTGAGCATATATGCACAGACCTATATGCATAAAGTAGAAGATGCACCGACCTTCCTATGAACATGTGATGGATATGCACTGACCTGCTATAGTGAAATGTGCGGACTTTAGATCAGTCCAATGCAAATGTGCATCGACCTCAGTTTGGTCTGATGTAGATGTGCATCGACCTCAGATGTGCCTCAGACAAAAACTAGCACCGACCTTGACTAGTGGGCTACAGGAAATAACAGCGACTATGTGTGCATGTGCATGAAGTAAAACGTGCACCATCCTAGAGCTAGCATCGACCTTAGTTGATGCAAGCCATAACTAGTATGCACTGACTTTGCTACAGTGAAGTGCACGGACTTAGGTGATACCATGCACTGACCTCTGTATGGCTAAGGCAGAACGTGCACTGACCTTTATGCTACAATGCAAGGTTATGAATATCAAAATTAAGCACTGAATGAACTATTGCCAGTAACAAAATATAATCAAAATTTAGCACAATATGAACTATTGCCAGCATCAAAACACATAGAATACGGAGAGTCGTTATTTAGAGAAGACATGCATTCTTCCCACAAACCTTTTCTCAACAAATTTCCCTTTAGAAGATAAGTAAATAGATAATAATAGGGATAATATCAAAAGAGTTTGAACCAATTCAAAATTCGGCGCCCAGGATAGAAAACGGTCTATCGCAAGATCACATGGGGAATGAAGTGGTCCAGATCTAGACCGCTAAGGCTCTATTAGTTCCGTAAGAGGAAGAAAACATAAAAAGGATGGATTTTTAGCATCCAAATCACCTAGGATCGACTCTACCTACTAATTAGATAAGTCTAGAAGGTTAATAGATCGAATTGAAAGCCTAATTTGGACTCTAAGTTCGTTCTAATCCTCAAAACCCTAGTTAACCCTATAAATAGACCCAGAACCAACCTACGCGACCCTTACTTTTGACTGGCGTGGAACTAAGGTAAAGAGGAAGAATCAAGGGTAAGTTTATTCTAGGAATTTATTTATTATACTTAGGACTAACTCTCCTCAAAATTTTGTTCTAGGAGATTGAGCCTACGGAGAGATAGAAGCCTACAAAGTTGCTGATCTTACATCAAAGACTCAGGAAATAGTCCGGCCGACCCAAGAAGATCAAGGAAATAGAAGCCCTAAACGAGGTAATTAGATAAAGGTTCTTTAGAACAATTTGTTCCTCTTAGTACCCTCTTCTTACCCTCAAAATTTCATGTCTTTAGGTCAAGGGAATCAGGAGATACAAGGGTGTAAAGTTGCTGATTTAGTTCAGGGAGAGCAGAGAACTAGGGTTGACTTTCAACCATAAATTTGAAATTTAAAGCCCAAGACAGAGGTAGGTTATCTCATGAATAGCTGAAACTTGAAGTCAGGAATAAAAGCCCTCTGTTTTCATTCGATTTCATGCATTGTACCTTGAGAATTTCATGTTTCCATTAGGACTATACATCTAGTTAGTCTTCATGCATAATTCTTATCCTTAAGGAAGTAAAAAGGAATTTTCTTGTAGTTTACATAAACCTATGCATATTGTTGACCAATATTTGTTCTATCATGATTATGGAAGTTTATATATGTTGATTTCCATGCATGATGTTGTTGTGCCCCTGTGATTTTGATGTCAGCAAGCACTATGAGTATGAATGATTGATCACCATGTGTCTGCATATGAATGATTGATTGTCATGCATAAAGAGTCATATGGGCTCTGGTATATAGAGTGCATTGTTAGTTCTCCTGCACATTGCATCGGTGCAATATCTGCCATATGCATACACTGTATCGGTGCATTCATCAGTTGCTTCAATACAAAGTCGATGCGTGTTCATTATGCATACAAAATCAGTGCATAGTTCATTGCTAAGTCTGTACAACTTTTGTTCCATACATACGTAAAGTTCGTGCAATTTAAATACTAAGTCTACACACGGTTGCCTTGATGACTTAGCAAGTCTATACATTCTTGAACCAACTCAGTGCATCGCAAAGTCAGTGCATTCGTTTGCTTAATGCATATACATAGTCATTACATTCGTTTGTTTCATGTATACACAAAGTATGTACATTCTTCAGAAGTAAGTTGATGTGGGTACGTTGCATCTGTCGGGACTATACATCGCTGAACGCTTTCAAGTATGTACAATCCACGTTGCTTCACTCGACCAAGTCAGTGCAAGCACTATTCATCCATTAGCTCAGTTCGCAGCTGAGTCTGTACAGCCGCAGCGAAGTCTGTACAGCCCGTGCTCTTCATGTATACACATAGTCAGTGCATCGCCTTGCCTCTCGTATACACAAAATTCATAAAGTTCATGCATCATTTCACAAGTCTGTACAACCTCTGTTGATTCGAGCGTTTAAGTTCATACATCAGTCCAGCAGAGTCTGTACATTATGAATTCATGCTTAAACTGTTGGCACAGCAAGTCGATGCATCGTTTGTACATTGAACACAAAGTCTGCACATTCCTCGGTGGCATATTTGTGCATCGTTTGTACATCGCACACAAAGTATGTACACTCTTTGGTGGCATGTCTGCGCATTCATCTTCAATGTGCATACTTTCCTGCATGCAAACTACATTATACGCATCAAGTCTGTACATGCTTAGTTCAATTCTCGAACTAACTCGGTGCGTCTTTCTGTCTTTCCTTTCAGATTAATTCAAACTGATGACAAGTCTGATCTGACAGGACTGCTGGTCGAGGAACTTAAGAAAGGCACGTGATCCAAGAATGGAGGATGTGCCAGGATCGTGACACGTGCATTGCAACAGGCTGAAATGCTGCCACGTGGTCAAGGCATTTGGGCGGGAATCGTGGAGGACACACGCCCACCTATCTGCTACTGCTATAAAAAGAAGACTTCTCCATCTGGAGAAAATGATCATGCAGTGTGAGGATCGAAATAGGGAACTTACTTGAAAGAGCAGAAGCAGAAAGAGCCTGCACGATCCAGAAGAAGAGAAAGAGAGAAGAAGAGAAGGAGAGAGAAAAAGAGAGAGAGTAGCAGAGAAGAAAAGAAACGAAGAAGAAGAAGAAAGATAGAGAGAGAGATAGAGAGTTAGAGGAGAAGAAGAGAAGCTTCATCTGAAGATCTGTCCCTACTGGAATCTGGATCATATCCAATCCAGTCAGCTCCATGAGAGCCACATTTATGTTGCTATCTTTTACAGCTTTCAGTCGCTGTGTTTTATCATCTTTTATTTTCATTTGAACTCTATTTCAAGCTGTTAGTCAGCAGAGTTAAGCCGTATTGCTCAGCGGTTGCGGAGGAGGATTCCTCTGGTCAGCAAGCTGTGTTGCTCAGCGGGCAAGGTGGATACCTCGGACAGCAAGCTGTGTTGCTCAGCGGTTGTAGGTAAGCTGTGAGGCCCAACTGTTTAAGCTGTGTATCAGCGGAAGCCACACTCGGGTTTGAGTGTGGGGTGGACGTAGGTCTGCGGACTGAACCACCTAAAAACTCCCTTATCTTCTGTGGTTTGATTGCCTTATTTGACTCGCTAGATGTATGCATAGGTCGATCTATTTCTTCAGTCTAGTGGAAATTTGGTTTGCACACTAAACACTTGATTCCGGTTCCATGAGAACCAATTTGTTTAGATAAACTGAGTATTCTATGTAGCTTGCATAGGGTAGATCTAGAGGTTAATTTATCTGATCTATTTCTCTTTGTTTGAAGTTAGGACCCAAGTCTATCGAGGCTCCATTTTTCCGCATCTCTGATTGTTATAGATTTTAATTGGGAGAAATTTTTTAAGAGGGATTCATTCACCCCCCCTCTGAATTCATCGCACCGGTCCTAACAGTTGGTATCAGAGCGGGTCTCTGACTTTCCAGATCCAACGATCTGCAGAGGATCCTGCTGTCTTCGGTGCTATCTTGCTGTTGGTGCAATTCATATCGATTGTTTTATGCGTCGAATCTGTTTGCCATCTGTCTTAATGGATCGCCCTTTTGCGTTTGATGGTTCTAACTTCAGTAAGTGGTTAGGCGGCCTATGTGTTTATATGAATTCCATTGACCCTAATCTATGGAAATTTGTTTCAAAAGGCCCATACCAATTACCTCATGATGAGACTAAGTGATCTAGAGAGGACAGAGTAAAGAACCGTGATAATGTCACAGTTCTTAATATTTTGAAAGCTGTAGTTAATACTGATAGATTTCCTTTTGTTCTCAGGTGTACATCTGGAAAAGAAATATTGGATAAATTGATGGCCAGTTATGAAAAGAATGAGGAACAGTGTCTGATGGCAAATCGAAGAGGTTACACTGATGATCACATGATTGGATCTTCATCACAGGTAAACTCTGACTCAGAGGAAATTACCTTTGAAGATTTGACGAACCTTTATAATAATTTGTTAGATAAGTACAAAACCGCCAAATCTGAAACGAAGAAAATGAGAAAGGAAATGCTATCTGAAATAAAGTCATTAAGGTCTGAAAATGAACAATTGAAAGTTGAAATAAAGAAGATTGAAAATTCTTGTAGTAAATGCATTTTTGTAAAAACTTTGAATGATGATCTTCAATCTGAATTGAAATTGAAAGAAGAATTAATTGACTCTCTTAGAGACGAAAATGAAGAGTTATTAAACAGAAAAATACAGCTAGAACAGACTGAAGACGAGTTGAATAAAAAGCTGAAATCTGGTGACAAAAATGAGTTGATTGAGGAGAATAAAGATCTAAAAGAACAAAACAAGAAACTCATGGTCTTAAATGTTGTTATATCAGAGAGGCTTCTGGCTGTTGAGAAAGAAAAATCTACTGATAAGGAAATTCAATTTGAAACTGAATTGAAACTGAAACATGAACTAGAAATTGTTAAAAATTTGAATGATGCCATGTAGAGACAAATTATCTCATGTGAGGAAGACTTGTGATGTGACACCAAATGTAGCGGAGACTTTGATTCCTTGGACCTAATTCGCAATCACAATTACAAGGCGTCGAGAATATGTTAAAGCTACCAACGCACCGTGCGCACACGATTCCCGTGGTGACCCGGTGATGCCGAGTCGAGGTGATGAAGATATCCCCTGACTGGTTAGAGGACTAGCACCACTTTAGTTAGCCCTCCCGAAGGTTTGAAAGCCCACAAACAAGGGCGGCCGGATGCCTTAAAGGCACGGGGTCACTCGCTCACTTATAGCCACGGTGACCACACTGAAAGGTGGCGCCGGGATCGGGCACTCGCTCTCCTACCGGCCGATATGTTTCGCAGATATTAAATAAACAAGTATAAGGAGGCAAGGGCAGGAGGCTCACCTGGTTGGTTTGAGGAAACCAACCCCGGTCGGAGACGAGGGCGAGCGGGGAAGTGTGGGTTCCCCGCACACTGCGCCGATGAAACTTGAGCTGTTTAGTACATGAACTACTCCTCACGCAGGAGGGTTGGATGGAGGGTGGGGGAATTAAACTTACATCAAACACTACCTCCACGCAGGGAGGGGCACTAAGCCGGCCAGGCAGGAGGGGGAAACTCGCCAAGGATGACGGAACGGAAGCCGACGTGGATCTGCCCACTTGCTGTGCGAAGGGACAGGATGCCGCTGTTGCAGTCGTAGTTCATCCTCAGGAATTTTGCCGGCGACGAAACCAGAGGGGATTTCTTTGTAATAGGGACTGGGACATCTCTGAATTTTATCGAATTCTTCTGACGTCGTCGCTGGTCGTGGTGGAGGCTCGAACAGGATGAAGGAATCTGGGGCTGGCGGCTTCAGATCGGAGGCAGTAGGATGCAGAGGTTGTACCTTGGGCTCCCGAGCTCCGAATCTCAATCCGTCAGAAGTTATGGAACCTTGGTCGAGCACTCGTTGCAGCAAAACTGGCGGGGAGGCTGCCGGAGGTCGGGGTGTCCTGGGGGACGCCGATGAGTGACTATTGGTCGCAGAAGACTGGTGAGGGCAGTCCTGCGTGACTGAAGGAGAAAAATCAGAACTGGGGCTCCCGAATGCCGAATGTACTTCTTCTTCTTGCTCCTGGTCCAAAACAGCGGGAGGAAGATCTTTGATGAAGGGCCGTGGGTCTGAATCCTCCACGATTAGCCGTGGTGCAGTGACGAACCGGGTTGCAGACTCTGGCCGCAGCGGCTACCAGATGCAAACAGTGGATTACAGAAGTTGTCCCGGCCGCTCCTGGATGCCGAATCACGAACCGTCAGAGTCGCTGGAACCGTGGACAAAGCCTCTTCTCAGCAAAACTGACGGCAACACCTTCTGAGGTCGGGGTGGACAGGGGGACGCCGACGAGTGGGAACTGGTCGCTGCAGACTGCAGGAGGCAGACCCGACCAGTCGAGGAAGAAAGACCAAAACTCTGACCTCCGAATGCTGAATGCACTTCCGCTTCTTGATCTAGACAGAGGACTAATGGAGGAAGATATTTGAAGAAGAGACTTCAGCCTGATTCCTTCGCCGTTGTCCGTGAAGCAGCTTCCAATCGGGCTCAGGCTTTCTGCAGGTGGTGTCTGGTGCAGTCGGGGTAGGACAGCTCTCACGGGCGGCCACGAACTCGGAATTGCACGATTCCTTCTCGCCTGCGTAGGGGACTGGACGACCTTTCCAGAAAGGTAAGATACGCCCTCAGATGTCGCCGTACGAACTCGGGGTAGCTTCTTCAAGATGGGCCTTCTTCAGCCACCTGCAGACTGATCAAAGGGGGGGAGAGGGGTGGAAGAGCTTGGGTGGCCAAAGGAAGAACAATGGGGAGGGGGGTTGGGGGCTGCGACCTAGGGAGGTGAGGGGGGCTGGGAATGAATGTGGTGTAGTCCCAAAGGGAGGAGAATTCGAATTTTAGCTTGGGAGGGGTGAAGGGGGTGCTTGGGGAAGTGAGGGGGTGTATGGGGAATGCCAAGGGGTGCCTTGGAAGAGGGGCTTCCACCTAGGGGTTGGAGGGGGATTAAATGGGAGGTATGGGGAAGGGGGAGGGGTCTTAATTAGGGGAGAATAGGGAGGAGAGAGAGTGAATTTCGAAATTTAGAGAGAGAGAGGGAAGAGGAGAGAGAAAAGAGCTAGAGAGAGAGGGAAGAGATGCACTTAAGTGGCTCAAATTTGTTTAATACTTCATTAGCTTCAAAAGAGGGGGTTTGGGGTCCTATATATAGGAAAACCCAATTTACAAAGAAGTCCTCATGAAATGGACAAATGACGGAAGACCAAGGGGTGGGGAGAGGGGCGCCCATGGGCCAGACCAAAGAAATGGCCCAATAAGACCTACTAGCCCCATTAGCCCACTAGCCTACATACAAGCATAAGTAAATAACATGATAACCTAGTAACATGACTCAAAATATAGGCAAATACATCAAAATGACTCAAGAAAATAGGAAAATGTAATAGGATGATAAGCACCAATGTTCCGTCTGAAGAAGGGCTGCTCCCTAGCTGCCTCCGGGAGGGAGAGAAGTGCCAAGCCAGAGGGTATGTGGTGTGATGCCCTCATCAATTCTCCCGGGCGGCGAAGAGCTCGACTCTGTCGAGTAAAGGCCCTCCCTGCTGCGGTACTGCTCTAGGAGATCGGGGGACAGCTGCTGGAGATCCTCCCGGCTCACCCAGGTATCGTCCGAGGGTGGTCGTCCCTTCCACCTGTCCAGGTAGTGCTCATACGCCTTGCTCCTTGTGATGGTAACCTGTTCATCTAATATCTGCTCCACTTCATCACGCCGGTTTCTCAAATGGGGTTGAGCTCTCTGGGGTGTGGGGGCGCTCTCAAAGGAGGGAGTAGGCTGGATTTCCTCACCGGGTGTCACCGTGGGGCCCTTGTAGGGCACCAGGTCAACCACATTGAATGTGGGGCTTACTCCGTACTCTTCAGGGAGGTCCAACACGTAAGCATTGGTGCCAAGGCGTCTCAGCACCTGGAAGGGGCCAGCTCCACGCGACCTCAACTTCGAAGTATTCCCAGGGAACAACCTCTCAGTTCTCACCATCACAAAATCACCAATCTGGAATTCTTGGTGGCGGCGGTGGGAGTCAGCAGACTTCTTGTAAATCTCGTTGCTCTTGTTGATGTTTTTGCGAATGTTTCCATGCAACTCTGTGAATGTTGATTCACTAGTGGATAATGGGGGTCCTGGACAACCAAATGTAAACCTATCATGCTTAGGAGTCCTTGATGCACTTAGGTGGACCGGGGCAGCCACAAATGGCCCTATCATGCCTGAGGTGGATGAAGAGTGGGGGAGGACCAGTATGTCCAAATGTGGCTCTATCAGGTATGGGTGCAATGAATGCCGGAGGACCTGGACTTCCATGTAGACTCCTATCATGCATAAGATGGACGATGAATGGGGGTGGACCTACATATCCAAATGTGAACCTATCATGCACCGGACCTAGTGTGTATGAGACACAAATGAGATGACTATCCCTACCAGGTGGGGCAAAATGTTGTGGCCCATGCATTACAATCAAGATGGTCCCATCTTTAGGTGGGGGTGGATTTGGGGGTTTCCACTCATAGGGGTCGAAGGGGTCCAAGAAGGTGGACATTTTGGGATAGGTCACTTCCTCATTTCCTAGGTGGACGTCACCCTCGGTCATGGCTCTCATAGTGTGAACTAAGTAGTGGAATGGGTGGGTTGGGTTCAACATGGTGGATGAGGGTAGGATGGAGTGGGTGGTGGGTAAGGTGGTTAGGTCCCATGGGTTCAATGTCTTCCATAGGGAGGGATCAAAGGGGTCATGGAATGTGTTACCAAGGAAGGGGTATTCTATCTCCTCAAGGTCTTCAAATGATGGGGAGTCCTCCTCCTCAAATGTGGTATTTGAACCGAAGTCCTTGGCGGGTTGGTTGGCCATGAATGGAGGGTTTGGCATCCTACCCGAAATAAGCAACTCTAATTTGTGGAGAGCATCGGGCTCCTCGGGTGGAGGGAGGAATAACAGAAGGTCACTAGTGTAGCAACCCATAGTGTAAGTGGAGGAGATGGATCCGACACATAAGTGTAGGAGGTCAAGGCTCCTAGGTTGGTCGGTTACAGTGGTCAACAGGTCAGTTAGCTCCATTTGCCAAGCTATACCCTTAAGAAAGTCCCCTAGTGTCTCCACCTGATAGGATGATTGGATTGTGGTGTGGTAGGTGGGTAAGGGTACTATAGGGAGATTTTGTTTCATAGGAGGGCAAACATGGGCCATGAGATCTCTAAATGGGTTCTCCTTTAGCCAATGTGAAAGGGGCTCTCCTAAGATGAGCTCGGCCCCTACTAGGGAGGGTGGTGTAAGGTGAAGTCCACCATGTGAAGTTTCTTCTTCTTCCAGGACATGGGTGATCTCCATGGCGGGGGTTGGGTCCGGAGTACTCACCACTATGGGGTTGGGTATGGGGATCATGGTTTCCTTCACCAAGGAGGTGAGTAAGTCCATTGCTTGTGAGGTGATGATGACTGGCATGTGGTTCTTTTGGGGTGGTGAGTAATGGGGGACTTGGGATAGGATGGGGAGGGGTAGGAGTGGAGGCCTAGGTTGGGCATCTTGTAACTCATGGGGGAGGGTGCACCCCATTTGGCTCACTGGGTCTTCTTTGGGTAGGAATGAGTTCTCTTGACCTATTTGGGCCTCATATTCTTCTTCCCAATCTAGGGGAGCCTTATAGTCTTCGGTCACCTCCGTAAGTTCCTTTTGGAAATGGGTGGGATGAGGATTTGTGGAAGCTTGTGGGGTGTGGGTTTGATGGGGAATGTTGGGTTGGGTGGTGGCCAATTCGGTTTGAATGGTGGTGGTGATCGGGATAGGAGTCATTTGGGGTGGTGGAGTTTGGGCCCTAAGGGAAGTGAAGATCTTCCTGATCTCAACCCTTATCTCTTCCAATGAATCTAGGGGTCCCTTGGGTGGTGGGGTTTGGGTCCTAATGGAGGCCTTGGGTTGACTGGGAGGAAAAGGGGGAGTGGGAGTGCTCCTCGGGTTAGGGTCCTCACGGTAGGAGTGGGACGGTCGGGGAGCGTACATCTTCCTGAGCTCACTCTTCATCTCTTCCCATGAGTGGATGGGCTCTTGTCCCCAAACCCTTCTGAATCTCTCTTTGTGTTCCCACATTTTCTTAGCTAGACCCCGAAGTCGTGCCTTGGCCCTGCGGACTCTCTCGTACCCATATACCCAAGTACTTTCAAAGTCCCTTTCCATGGTATTCTCCCACCTAAGATAGGCATGAGGATAAATTCCATCAAAATGAAGGTCCTCATCTACAATGTAGTCCATGTGGAGGGGGTCAATCGGACCATGTGACCAGCGAGGGGTATGCATGAGGATCGGGAGATGAATGCAAATGCCCTAGGACAAGACTTAGTAGAGACAAGTCTAGAACTTGCTCTGATACCAATTTGATGTGACACCAAATGCAGCGGAGACTTTGATTCCTTGGACCTAATTCGCAATCACAATTACAAGGCGTCGAGAATATGTTAAAGCTACCAACGCACCGTGCGCACACGATTCCCGTGGTGACCCGGTGATGCCGAGTCGAGGTGATGAAGATATCCCCTGACTGGTTAGAGGACTAGCACCACTTTAGTTAGCCCTCCCGAAGGTTTGAAAGCCCACAAACAAGGGCGGCCGGATGCCTTAAAGGCACGGGGTCACTCGCTCACTTATAGCCACGGTGACCACACTGAAAGGTGGCGCCGGGATCGGGCACTCGCTCTCCTACCGGCCGATATGTTTCGCAGATATTAAATAAACAAGTATAAGGAGGCAAGGGCAGGAGGCTCACCTGGTTGGTTTGAGGAAACCAACCCCGGTCGGAGACGAGGGCGAGCGGGGAAGTGTGGGTTCCCCGCACACTGCGCCGATGAAACTTGAGCTGTTTAGTACATGAACTACTCCTCACGCAGGAGGGTTGGATGGAGGGTGGGGGAATTAAACTTACATCAAACACTACCTCCACGCAGGGAGGGGCACTAAGCCGGCCAGGCAGGAGGGGGAAACTCGCCAAGGATGACGGAACGGAAGCCGACGTGGATCTGCCCACTTGCTGTGCGAAGGGACAGGATGCCGCTGTTGCAGTCGTAGTTCATCCTCAGGAATTTTGCCGGCGACGAAACCAGAGGGGATTTCTTTGCAATAGGGACTGGGACATCTCTGAATTTTATCGAATTCTTCTGACGTCGTCGCTGGTCGTGGTGGAGGCTCGAACAGGATGAAGGAATCTGGGGCTGGCGGCTTCAGATCGGAGGCAGTAGGATGCAGAGGTTGTACCTTGGGCTCCTGAGCTCCGAATCTCAATCCGTCAGAAGTTATGGAACCTTGGTCGAGCACTCGTTGCAGCAAAACTGGCGGGGAGGCTGCCGGAGGTCGGGGTGTCCTGGGGGACGCCGATGAGTGACTATTGGTCGCAGAAGACTGGTGAGGGCAGTCCTGCGTGACTGAAGGAGAAAAATCAGAACTGGGGTTCCCGAATGCCGAATGTACTTCTTCTTCTTGCTCCTGGTCGAAAACAGGGGGAGGAAGATCTTTGATGAAGGGCCATGGGTCTGAATCCTCCACGATTAGCCGTGGTGCAGTGACGAACCGGGTTGCAGACTCTGGCCGCAGCGGCTACCAGATGCAAACAGTGGATTACAGAAGTTGTCCCGGCCGCTCCTGGATGCCGAATCACGAACCGTCAGAGTCGCTGGAACCGTGGACAAAGCCTCTTCTCATAAAAACTGACGGCAACACCTTCTGAGGTCGGGGTGGACAGGGGGACGCCGACGAGTGGGAACTGGTCGCTGCAGACTGCAGGAGGCAGACCCGACCAGTCGAGGAAGAAAGACCAAAACTCTGACCTCCGAATGCTGAATGCACTTCCGCTTCTTGATCTAGACAGAGGACTAATGGAGGAAGATATTTGAAGAAGAGACTTCAGCCTGATTCCTTCGCCGTTGTCCGTGAAGCAGCTTCCAATCGGGCTCAGGCTTTCTGCAGGTGGTGTCTGGTGCAGTCGGGGTAGGACAGCTCTCACGGGCGGCCACGAACTCGGAATTGCACTATTCCTTCTCGCCTGCGTAGGGGACTGGACGACCTTTCCAGAAAGGTAAGATACGCCCTCAGATGTCGCCGTACGAACTCGGGGTAGCTTCTGCAAGATGGGCCTTCTTCAGCCACCTGCAGACTGATCAAAGGGGGGGAGAGGGGTGGAAGAGCTTGGGTGGCCAAAGGAAGAACAATGGGGAGGGGGGTTGGGGGCTGCGACCTAGGGAGGTGAGGGGGGCTGGGAATGAATGTGGTGCAGTCCCAAAGGGAGGAGAATTCGAATTTTAGCTTGGGAGGGGTGAAGGGGGTGCTTGGGGAAGTGAGGGGGTGTATGGGGAATGCCAAGGGGTGCCTTGGAAGAGGGGCTTCCACCTAGGGGTTGGAGGGGGATTAAATGGGAGGTATGGGGAAGGGGGAGGGGTCTTAATTAGGGGAGAATAGGGAGGAGAGAGAGTGAATTTCGAAATTTAGAGAGAGAGAGGGAAGAGGAGAGAGAAAAGAGCTAGAGAGAGAGGGAAGAGATGCACTTAAGTGGCTCAAATTTGTTTAATACTTCATTAGCTTCAAAAGAGGGGGTTTGGGGTCCTATATATAGGAAAACCCAATTTACAAAGAAGTCCTCATGAAATGGACAAATGACGGAAGACCAAGGGGTGGGGAGAGGGGCGCCCATGGGCCAGACCAAAGAAATGGCCCAATAAGACCTACTAGCCCCATTAGCCCACTAGCCTACATACAAGCATAAGTAAATAACATGATAACCTAGTAACATGACTCAAAATATAGGCAAATACATCAAAATGACTCAAGAAAATAGGAAAATGTAATAGGATGATAAGCACCAATGTTCCGTCTGAAGAAGGGCTGCTCCCTAGCTGCCTCTGGGAGGGAGAGAAGTGCCAAGCCAGAGGGTATGTGGTGTGATGCCCTCATCAACTTGACTAATTCAGAACTCAAAATTTCTTCTCTGCAATCTGAGGTAACTGAATTGAACCATTCCATGTTAAAATTTGTCAAAGGTAAAGAGAAAATGAAAGCTTCTTTGAATGTTGAAGTCACCAAATTGAGTGAAGAGAAAGGGTGCAATTCTCAAATTAAGTAGGCTGTAAGGAACAAACTATATGCAACATTTGTGAGTAGCTCAACTTTAGCTAGCACTTCTGCACCTTCTTCAAAACAGTCTGATGATCAGAAGATTCAAAAACAGAACAAAAATGTGAAAATGAAAACACTGAAGAAGAATAATAAATTTCATGCAAACAAGTCTAAGGTTAAAAAATTCCCAATTGTTCACAGAAAGAATATTGAATGCTTTTATTGTGGAAATTTTGGCCATGTAATCAACGATTGTCTTGTAATGAAGAATGATGATGATAGATTTCATGCTAGGACTTCTTATGCTAAGAAATCCTATTCTGTTCAAAACAGGAAATCTAAATGCTTTTACTGTCAAAAAATGGGCCATCTCATGCATGAATGTAAGTTAATGAAAATAGATGACATGTCTGCTGTGGGAATGCATGATAAACATTTCCATGCTAAAAATCATGCAATTCCTAAAAGGAAACTTCAATGTTTTTGTTGTGGCAAATTGGGCCACATTATTGCACAATGCTGGCATGCACATGGGAGTAACAATCGTCACAAATCTGCTAAAACCCCTGTGTATCAAAATACTTTTGATAGAAATGATATTGTCCCTAGAGGCAAGCACAATGAGTGCTTCAAATGTGTGAAGCATGGCCATATTGTCACGGACTGCTGGCGTGCTCAGGGGAAGAACTTTGATTCTAAAACTGTTAATCTTCCTAAAGATCAAAATGCTTTTGGAAAAAATGAACTCAATTTTAAAAGGAAGACTTCTACATGTTTTAATTGTGGAAAGTCGGGTCATAAATCTGCAAACTGTTGGCTAACTGACAATGAGAGACAAAATGTTCATGTAAACAACAGAAAGGTTCATACTCATGGACATAAATCTCATGCTTATGCTGATGTGCATAATAAAATAAAAATTCTGCTATTTCATGTAGATATTGTGGAAAATTTGGACACTCTATGGATGATTGTTATCTGATGGAGTTTGATGACTATCTAGCTAAGAAAAAGTTGAGAGCACCATCCAAAGGTGCCACTAGTACTTCAGGACTCAAGACCACTTGGGTACTTGCTTGTACAAAATAGTTTACTATATTGCAGGTGTGCCTTGGAAATGAATAAAGGGGGTTAATAAACCAAGGCACTCAAGAATGAAAACCTCATGATTGCACTCTTCAGGTCAATTCTCAAAACTCTGCTTAAATTCTGTTTTCAAAATTTGTCTGCTTTAATTGATTGCATATCATGTTAATTCTTTTGTGCATCATCTAACTGAATCTAATTGAAAGTCTGAAATGCACATGGAAATAATTGTAGTTTGTCTCTGAATGCATTGCATATCTATGTCATGATGCATGATATGTCAAACTCCCTGCATGTTGTATTGCACTGATTTGCATGACCACTACGGTATATCAAATGGTAAGTTACTAAAGGGTAGATATAATCTATCTGGAAGTTCTTACGATGTGTGAGGTGGTCATTTGGACTAAGTCCTCAGCCATGGGTCATATTGCACATAGGAGAGTTCAAGACATTCATGAGCATAACTCATTAAACTCCTAGCAACATGCTCATTGCATAAATTGCATTCAGAACTTAGTTATTCAATGCATAAAGTCAGGGGGAGTTTTGTCTAGCCCTTGCATGTATTCATGCCACATGTGTCCATGTAATGCTTGCAAGAAAATCAATGCATTTGCATACATGCAGTAAATTACATAGCATTTCATTTTTTAAAAAAATCCAAAAAGAAATGACTCATTACATCTAGACAGGGGGAGCATTTTAAATTCATCAGTTTTTCATAAACTGAACACTCACTTCCCTCTAATCTGGAATCTCTGTCTAGTACTTCCTAATTTACTGAAGGAGTGCCTCACTTGAATTCTTCCCTATCATTATTGTCAGTCTGGTTTGACTGAATTCCAGACTCTATCATCAGTTTCTGAATTGCATTGCTCAAGTGTATACCTCTTGCTGCATATTTGTAAACTCACTGCTATTGGCTTTCTGAAAATCTGTCTGATGCATAATGATCATATCTGCTACAAGCATGTGTTTCAATTCTCACTTTCTATACATGCTTGTTAATGTCTCTGCTATTGAATGCTATTGTCAAAATATTGTTTGAACTGATTTTGAAGAGGCTTAAATCTGTGTACCTCAGTTATAAATCTAATATCATAAAAGAAACTCCTATTATACATGTTTAAGAATGACTGATTGATCTATGTTGGTGTAAGTCTAATGTATTCATGAATTTGGATTTGAAAGACTTGAAAGTATCTGAATCACAAGTTTTAATAAATTTTAACCAACTGTTTCATGTAATCTCTGGACAAAACCTTCTGAAATCTGAAAATTTGAAATCAAGGCTATTTTGGTTGAGATACATGTTAGTAGTAGTGTTCTTAAACATTAAATCTGTCTGAAGTTGACTAAAAAGAAAAGTAAAATTCAGAGCAATGACTTTGATCATTGAGTAACTAGGTCCTCCCTCAAAGAAATGGAGTAAACCTATGTCATGAAATACCACAGTTATCTCTGGTATAAAAATAATTGAAAAGTCTGACAGAGCAATGGCATGGTTGTATTGAGTAACTAGGGATCCCGACCTCTGATCAAGGTGTTTCTTCATGTAAAAAGACACTCCAATTGCTAACTCTGTTCTCATGTTCAAGAGGCAATGCGGTTATCACACTGAGTAACTGGGTCATTTCACCTGAGACGTATTTTACCTCATGTAAAAAGGTGTTAATCAACCAAGATTGCTCAAGAAAAATAAAGTGAAGTTCAAAAGTAAAATCTAAAAATGGATATCATTAAATTTCTGCCAACGAACTCAACTTCGAATACTATTAAAGGTGTTTAATCTCAATACTACAATGTGTAACTCCTAAAGGAGTCATTGAGATTAATTGAGTAAGATGGAAGAGGATTGAACTGGAATGCTATATGAATAATTGGTTCACCTTTATTAAAACTCAATTTCAGATATGAGTATTGTATACAATTGTCAAATTTGGTATACATCATGCTTAAACCCATTTTGTCATGCAGTTTAATTCATAACCCCTTATGATAGGAGAGTCTATCCTTAATTGGACTTATAACAGTGGTACCTGGAATAAAATTTCGTCTGATCAGTTACATCCTTAACTGCTCCATCATCTTGCACATCTGTTTCCTGATCATTACTTGAAAATACTTACTCTTTCTACTGAACTGTTACTGAAAGATCCTGTGCTCTGTATGTTGCCTTGACATTCTTCCTCAATCTACTTCTTGTTGCTGTGACACACTCCTCACATATCCTCTGGAAACTTTTGCTTTATTCTGTGCAAGGACTGTTGTACATATTTCATTTATTACTTCTTAAAGGGGGAGGATTGATACTTGAATATCTAACTGTTCCTGTGCTTGTTGATTGTATTCCTTTATTCAGGGGGAGTTTCATGTATGGTTGTTCTTCCTTTTTATCCAGGGAGAATATGTGGTGTCATATTACATTTTGGGGGAGAATAGCTAGCTCTAATGTGCTTTCATGTAGTTAAAGGGGGAGATGTTATATCAACCTTTTCATACCTGCTTAATTTTTTTCTCTCTCAAACTATTTTCTTTTTGATGAAGTCAAAGGGGGAGAATAGTTTGGGTCGGTGTGCCTCATAGTGTTGCCATCATCAAAAAGAGGGAGATTGTTGTGCCCCTGTGGTTTTGATGTCAGCAAGCACTATGAGTATGAATGATTGATCACCATGTGTCTGCATATGAATGATTGATTGTCATGCATAAAGAGTCATATGGGTTCTGGTATATAGAGTGCATTGTTAGTTCTTCTGCACATTGCATCGATGCAATATCCGCCATATGCATACACTGCATCGGTGCATTCATCAGTTGCTTCAATACAAAGTCGATGCGTGTTCATTATGCATACAAAATCAGTGCATAGTTCATTGCTAAGTCTGTACAACTTTTGTTCCATACATACGTAAAGTTCGTGCAATTTAAATACTAAGTCTGCACACGGTTGCCTTGATGACTTAGCAAGTCTATACATTCTCGAACCAACTCAGTGCATCGCAAAGTCAGTGCATTCGTTTGCTTAATGTATATACATAGTCAGTACATTCGTTTGTTTCATGTATACACAAAGTATGTACATTCTTCAGAAGTAAGTCGATGTGGGTATGTTGCATCTGTCGGGACTAGACATCGCTGTACGCTTTCAAGTATGTACAATCCACGTTGCTTCACTCGACCAAGTCAGTGCAAGCACTATTCATCCATTAGCTCAGTTCGCAGCTAAGTCTGTATAGTCGCAGCAAAGTATCCCGTGCTCTTCATGTATACACATAGTCAGTGCATCGCCTTGCCTCTCGTATACACAAAATTCACAAAGTTCATGCATCATTTCACAAGTCTGTATAACCTCTGTTGATTCGAGCGTTTAAGTTCATACATCAGTCCATCAGAGTCTGTACATTATGAATTCATGCTTAAACTGTTGGCACAGCAAGTCGATGCATCGTTTGTACATTGCACACAAAGTCTGCACATTCCTCGGTGGCATATCTGTGCATCGTTTGTACATCGCACACAAAGTATGTACACTCGTTGGTGGCATGTCCGTGCATTCATCTTCAATGTGCATACTTTCCTGCATGCAAACTGCATTATAGGCATAAAGCTTATACATGCTTAGTTCAATTCTCGAACTAACTCGGTGCGTCTTTCTGTCTTTCCTTTTAGATTAATTAAAACTGATGACAAGTCTGATCTGACAAGACTACTGGTCAAGGAACTTAAGAAAGGCACGTGATCCAAGAATGGAGGATGTGCCAGGATCGTGACACATGTATTGCAGTAGGCTGAAATGCTGCCACGTGGTCAAGGCATTTGGGCGGGAATCGTGGAGGACACACGCCCACCTATCTGCTACTGCTATAAAAAGAAGACTTCTCCATCTGGAGAAAATGATCATGCAGTGTGAGGATCGAAATAGGGAACTTACTTGAAAGAGCAGAAGCAGAAAGAGCCTGCACGATCCAGAAGAAGAGAAAGAGAGAAGAAGAGAAGGAGAGAGAAAAAGAGAGAGTGAGTAGCAGAGAAGAAAAGAAACGAAGAAGAAGAAGAAAGATAGAGAGAGAGATAGAGAGTTAGAGGAGAAGAAGAGAAGCTTCATCTGAAGATCTGTCCCTACTGGAATCTGGATCATATCCAATCCAGTCAGCTCCATTAGAGCCACATTTATGTTGCTATCTTTTACAGCTTTCAGTCGCTGTGTTTTATCATCTTTTGTTTTCATTTGAACTCTATTTCAAGCTGTTAGTCAGCAGAGCTAAGCTGTATTGCTTAGCGGTTGCGGAGGAGGATTCCTCTGGTCAGCAAGCTGTGTTGCTCAGTGGGCGAGGTGGATACCTCGGACAGCAAGTTATGTTGCTCAGCGATTGTAGGTAAGCTGTGAGGCCCAGCTGTTTAAGCTGTGTATCAGCGGAAGCCACACTCGGGTTTGAGTGTGGGGTGGACGTAGGTCTGCAGACTGAACCACCTAAAAACTCCCTTAGCTTCTGTGATTTGATTGCCTTATTTGACTCGCTAGATGTATGCATAGGTCGATCTATTTCTTCAGTCTAGTGGAAATTTGGTTTGCACACTAAACACTTGATTCCGGTTCCATGAGAACCAATTTGTTTAGATAAACTGAGTATTCTATGTAGCTTGCATAGCTTGCATAGGGTAGATCTAGAGGTTAATTTATTTGATCTATTTCTCGTTGTTTGAAGTGAGGACCCAAGTCTATCGAGGCTCCATTTTGCTTTAATTCCGCATCTCTGATTGTTATAGATTTTAATTGGGAGAAATTTTTTAAGAGAGATTCATTCACCCCCCTCTGAATTCATCGCACCAGTCCTAACAGATGTATCTTAGTTTAGCTTTTGGCTTTACTATTATTTGAACTCGGATTTATATAGGAGCAAACGGTCTTCCTGTAGACCGCCAGGAACCATAGCGGTCGCACGATAGACCGCTAGCCCAAGTTAAACGGTCCTATATTAGACCGTTTGGTTTTTTGATTTTCTGCAATATTGATAATCCAAACATATTGCGGATTAGCCAAAGTTAATATATGATAAGCCTAGTTAACTAAGTTTATTTCTTGGTTTGATTACTGGTTTTATATACTTAGTTAATTTCATTGGTTATCATCATAGATTTCATGTTTTGTGCACATATGTATTATTTTTAACTTATGTTAGTTTATGTCCAAAATTATATATTCTTGTAATAAATATATGTTCAAAGATGATAGATGGTTCATGATTTAACTTGATAACTGGTTTATCACGATTATCTCTCCTCTAAGAGTCATTTTCATAAGTACATGGCACATATCCCGGTATGTTGTCATTAATTACACTTTTTACACATTAAGAACACAATCTTAGATATGATGACCTCTCCTTTGGATATTCCTTCTAACGGACTAGGAAATCTTATTTCAAGGCCTCCATAAGACTCCGTGAGCGTGGGATTCCCACTAGGACGCCAAGCTGGTTGTACCATTAAAACCCAATGTCTAGAAAGCGCTTTTACCGGTGTTTTATACATTCTGGAACCTAGCGGCCTTCTGATTGACCGCCAGAGTCTGCTAGTGGCCCTGCACTTGACCGCAAACGGATCCTAAACGGTTCTCCATTAGACCGCAAGGCACCAGAGGTTCTATTTTTTTTTGTATATCGGACTTTATCTTATCAAACGGTCCTTCACTTGACCACGTGGATTTCTAAACAGTCCTGTATATGACAGCTTGCATTTCAAAACGGCCCAGTAATAGACCATTAGCATCCTGATTATGTCTAACCCGAGGTTTTGAACTCTGGAGTTGGTTTTCTTGAGTTCATGGATTTCTGGATTCTAAGCCTATGATAATAAGTCAATGTAAAGATATGGAAAAATAAAGAATGTACCATTATGCTGCCAGATTTTCTTCATAGCATAACCTAGTTATTAATGCATTCCTCTGAATTCTCTTAATCAATTATTGGTACGTTCTATATTTTGGTCACCTTATCATGAAGCTTTGTTGAACTTGTACATTATTGGCCACATTATTGATATAAACGTGGAAGTAGCTTAATTTATACATGAAGATGTAATTCGAGCACTGATTGTGTTCAAGAGCTCTATGCTAGTCCCCTCGGCTGATTGTCGAAAATATACTGTAAACCATAGGGTATGATGCTACTGGCGTCGCATTACGCTGGGAGTACTTTCTTTATAAATAAGTGAAATCCACTGAATTCTTTTGAGGCTCTCTCTCTTGATTGAATTGCTACATGCTTGTTACATGACATTCTAGTGCATAACCTTTATGGTTATGAAAAGTGAAAAGTGAAAGTGAAAGTGCGTTCTTGATGCATGAAAGCATATTCTTGTTCGTGAAAGGCCAAATTACGTTTTTGTTATATTCAACTCGATCTTGTTCATACGTCATTACTCATCATATATCTTGATCTTATCGTGCTATTATGTCGCTTGCTTTATTCGCATGATTCATCGTATTGGCATGATTTACCTTATTCTTTAGAGCTAAAATGCTAATCATTTAAATATTACCTTCATGTTGATACGAAGATACCTACTGGGCAAGTGTGCTCATTACCCTACTTTCTAATCTTTTTTAGGAAATTCTAGGGGGTTGGATTCGGATTACTTATGTGATGGATCCGAGAGTGATTGATGGTTCGAGAGAAGCCATAGTTAGTCCAGTCAAGAGTTAAATATGTAATTTTCACTTTATTGAGTCTAGTTAGTCAACCAGTCAAGATCATGTACTAGATGATTATTATCAATAAAAGTCAGATTTTTGATCAATTATTGTCTCCATTCATCTTATGTGTGAACGATTTGCGCTCTGATTATTATTGTCACTTGAGGCTTCTCCTGCCAGCTGTTCACGTTCCCGAATATCTTCCCCTATAATAAAAGCTCGGGGTGTGACAGCTCACAAGCCGCCACGTCAATTCTCCATCCCAGGGAAAAGCGGGAAACCTCTAGATCTAGGCTGGGCAACTGGACTCGCAGTCCAAGGCCTTACGCACGGCCCGCACAGAAACTACTTTCGGGAAGAACTCATAATGTGCGAGGAAGCCCTACCGCACTCATGTCGACACACGGCGACCCGATCAAGCGTAACACAATGCCTGGAACACACACACGGGGTCACCAAACCCCTGAATACACGGGCATGCTAATCGAGATAGCACGGGACCTCCGGACACCCAAAAACACGGACACAGAACCCACGGGATGTCCGGGACATCCACAAGACCGATGGTCGACCATTAGGTCACAACCGGGTGGACCGGGGGCCGACACAACACAACCGGGACACAAGAGGGTCGCCTGACCCTTAAGCCCACGGGCTCTATAAACAAGGGTAAACCGAACCTCTAGACACCCAAAAACACACTCGCGGTACCCACTGGGTGTCCGGGACACTCACAGGGCCATAGGTCGGTCATTGGGTCTCAACCGGACCGATAGGGACCCAAAACGGGCTTGCCCACTGAAGTTCGGTTGACCTGACCCGTGGGGTTGGTTGACCTAACAGGGTCGGTCGACCGGCCCAGGGCGGTCGGTCGACCGAACCGACACAGTCAAAACACCCGCTGCGAACGCCGGCCGGTACTGTCTCGGAGTCGGAGAACACCACGGTTCACCCTGCACAGAGTTCCGAAGGCACATCAGGGAAAAACACATATAAAGCACAAAATACACTCCGAGACCCACGAAAATGATCTGAAAAATATCTGAAAAATCCAGGGCATTACATGCGCTGACAAAGATTCAATTCTTTTTGAGAAAACACATACTTCAAACTTTGATGATCTGTGAAGATCTCAAATCTCTCACTATACAAGTAGTGTCTCCAGATTTTCAATGCAAAGATCACCGCCGCCAAATCCAAATCATGAGTGGGATATTTTTCTTCTTGCTATTTTAATTGTCGGGATGCATAGGCTATGACCTTGCCATGTTGCATAAGCACTGCCCCCAAACCTACTCGAGAGGCATCCGTACACACAACGAATCCCCCTAAGCCAGAAGGTAACACAAGCACTGGAGAAGTAGTGAGTAGCCTTTTCAACTCATTGAAGCTCTGTTCACATTTATCCGACCACACAAATGGCACATCTTTGCGAGTCAATTTAGTCATTGACGTAGCAATTCATGCAAAATCCTGAATGAATCTTCTATAAGAACCAGCAAGACCCAAAAAGCTTTTAATCTCTGTCACAGTCTTAGGGCTCTACCATTGAAGGATAGCTTCAATTTTAACAGGATCAACTGCAACTCCGTCGCCAGAAAGCACATGGCCTAGAAAATGAATCTCTTGAAGCCAAAACTCACATTTACTGAATTTTGCATAAAGCTCATGATCTTGCAGAGTCTGCAATACTACCCTAAGATGCTGAACATGGTCTTCCTCAGAAGCCGAATAGACCAAAATGTCATCCACAAATATCACCACAAATTGGTCCAAATATGGACGAAACACACGGTGCATTAGGTCCATAAATGCTGCTGGAGCATTGGTTAGCCCAAACGACATAACCAAAAATTCATAATGACCATACCTCATGCTAAAGGCAGTCTTCTCGACATCAGATTCTCTGATCCGCAATTGGTAATAACCAGATCGAAGATCAATTCGAGAAAAGACACATGCCAACTGAAGTTGGTCAAATAAGTCATCGATTCTGGGCAAAAGATATTTATTCTTGACAATCACCTGATTTAATTACCTGTAATCAATACATAACCTCAGGCTTCCATCCTTCTTCTTCACAAATAATACAAGAGCATGCTGCATCCCTACGGTTTTGATGATGTCTCACACTATAAATCAATCGGTTTCTATCAATAGATTAATTCATGCTTCATGTAGGACAGTGCAGTTCATGTGGTTGTCATATAGACATACATTACTTGTTCAAGTCCATACTCTGTCAGCATAGTCTGGACAGTAGTGGGTAGACCCCCCTTCCAGATGGGTCGACCCCCCAGATTCGCAAGTCAGTTCATTGGCGTTGGGCATCCAAGTCTATACATTGATTCACTGTTCATGCCTTCCTTCAAAGTCTGTACAGCCATTCCTTGAGATCAAGTCTATACATCGATCTGTTTGATCAAGTCTGTACAGTGGTTGCATTCATTGGAAGTAGTCTATACACTGACACTTTACCTACGTTCAGAACTTCAAGTCTATACAGTGGTAAACTCTGCACATTGTGCTTTAAAGATCACCAAGTCTATACATTACTCACAGCACACACGTTCAAAGCCTGAAGTCTGTACAGCCTTGACATATGCTCCTAAGTCTTTTCATCACAAAGTCTGCACATCGCAGTGTTCAAGCCTTTCAAGTCTATACACTGGTTCAGGGTTCCCAAGTCTATACATCGGTCCTCAAGCGTTACAAGTCTGTACAGCCTGCTTCATCATTCAGAGTCTGTACATTCCTCAAGGGCCAAGTGTATACATTGTCCACGTGTTCACATTTACAAAGTCTATACATCATGGGGCTTCGAATCTTCAAGTCTGTACATCCTTCAAGGGCCAAGTCTATACACTGTCTCGCTCACATCTTCAAGGGGTAAGTCTATACATCGTTCGCTCAACTTCAGCTTTTGCATTAAAGTCTATATAGTGGATTGAGCATCGTGAAGTCTATACAGTGATTGAGCATCGTGAAGTCTATACAGTGGCTGAGCATCGTGAAGTCTATACAGTGGCTGAGCATCGTAAAGTCTATACATTGGTTAGGCTCGTTCATGCACCGTTCATCTCAAGTCTGTACACTGCCTTTCACATGCACTCATTCATCAAGTCTGTACAGTCCCTTGGTTGCAAGTCTATACACTCGATTGCTTCATGCATTACCAGAAGTCTACGCATCCCCCTCTGCTATGTAATGCATCAGTTTTCAAGTCTATACACTGAGGACGCTGAAGGCCCTCAAGTGTATACATTCTTACATTGTACACACTTATTCATTTGCTGCTTCTAAAGTATATACATTTGTTGTTATAAGCCTGAACTAACTAATTCGATTCATTTCTTTTGTCTCTGCCTGCAGATGACTCAGGTTAATGATTGGGCACGTGAACCGAGGATGATGCCTGGCACGTGATCCGAGGATGCTCTGGAAAAGGAGGGAACGAGACCCACTCGTGTGAAGTCCTGGAATTCAGGTCAGATGCTGATGCGGGACGGACTGAGGAGACGACGCTATATGAGACGGACACGACTCGACCAGCAATGACACGACTACTAGAGCGACCTCGGCTCGACACTAAGAGCTCCTATCGGCTACACGTCGCTAACAGAAGTGCAAACTCACTCGTCGTCCCATGCGAGGGAAAGCGTGGATCGTGCGCGGTTAAGGAACCGGCAGAGTTCAAGGTAGTCTGACTCAACTTCCGGACTCGGATCGAGTCGCGGGACGGGTCACTCTCGCACTGACAGCGGTGACATGGACACACGGGCAAGGAACCTACACTCTCGCAGCGGCATAAGACCGTATACTAGCTAAGCAAAGTAATGTCGAGAAGTGTAGACCGTTACCTCCACGCACCCGGCGTGGCGAAGACAACCCCGGCCGATTTACGGACTCCCGGTTAAACAATATTACAGCGGTACAAATATTTGACCCACTCCACGTAGGGAGGTAAAAGGTCACATGCGGGGCCCGGGAATCACGCAATTCGGGTTGACGGGCAGCATCTTGATGTCGCCCGACGGTGCCGAACACGCGTCTAAAGTGCTGTCCGAACGGTGGGTTCTACGGGTCCGTGGGGCCCACGGATGGCGCTGTCCTCCCGGCCTCCTGGGGTGGGGCCCAATGTGATGGAGACCCCTGGTGGCGCGCCTCCCCGGACGGCGGTCGATCAGAAACACCGATCGGTGGCCGATCGGCCCCGATCTCCAACTCTTGGAGTTGCTGCCCACGGATTTTCACTTCTGTTTTCCGGCGCGCGCTCCGGCGAGAATGGCCGCTGCGATCAATCCCGATGTCGAATTGGGGCACATGAGCTATCGTTGGAAAGCGCTCTTGAAGTCCTTCAATCTAGGCCCAGAGAGAGGGCCTGGATCTGCATGGATCTGGGCTTTAATGAATTTTGAAGCTTCTGCTGAATAGTACTCCAACTCTCAGATCTGTAGGTAAGTTGTCTGAGAACTGCCATTGACCGCTAGGAAGACGTCCGATTCAGTCTCGGAGCTCTTCACCAAAGTTGTGGGGATTTGAACAAGGAAAATGGAAATAATTCGTGTGAAAGGATTGGAAGAGGCTACGAATTGTTATGAATTTTTCACTGGAAGGTCATCGGATCTGGACAGAGGTGGGCAGAACTGTAGCTGGCTCTGAAAATGATTTTTGAAAAATGGATGGAGGGCTGAAAAAAAATCAATAAAAATTGTGGGTGGAGTGGTTGATGGGTAGAACACCCAGTAAAATTGGGAGCTTTGGGAAAAAACACAAAAGGGGTCGAAGGTGTGAAACGCAGGAAAGTTGGAAATCAGATCTGAAACTGGCAGAACTGAAATTGAAAGTTGGACGAAAATGGAAAAATAGGAAAAATGAACTAGAAGGCCAACCGACTTTTATGTGGTGTGGTTGACATCCCTAGAACATCCCCTCCAAATTAGGTGCCCAGAAGATCACGAGGGAGGGCTGAAAAATTCAGACAAGCTGCTGCTGCACTGCGCGGACAGAATACCGATGAAGACCGTGGCGGTGCAATGGCGGCACGATGGCGGCGGCGGCGATCACCGGAACGATAAGGGAGGCGTCACACCTCAGAAGAGTAACTGTCTCAGCTGCAAAGGGGAGAGGGAGGAGAGAGGAGGGGGGCGCCCAAGGCTGCTCCAAGCAATTTCTTTGATTTCAAATGCATTAATTCTATCCAAAATGGAAAATACAAGCTTATATAGGTTACATATCTAATCCAATATCCACCCTTGGATCCAGGGATGGGGGAATGGATGGCTTGGATTAGATGTGACCAACCACAAAATAAAATAAATAAATAAACTTCATGATAGTGAGAGGGGGGCGCCCCCTTGACCAAGGGCCAAGGTTGGTGGCCAACCTTGACTTCTAATAACACTTGTCCCCCACTTGGCCCACCCTTCTAGAAGCCTCCATTTGAATGGTTGACTGACCCCACATGGGCCCTAGGAGTGAGGTGGATCAATGGGAGGAGGGATGGGGGGCCCGTGGGACCCAGGGGTCCCATATTACAAATAAACCCCTCTTACAATCAAAATTATAAACCGAATAAAATGAAACAAACACACATTACACACAAATAAAGTCTAGACAAATATGATAAATGTCGAGACTCAAGGGGGAGTCTCCAGGCTGTCTCCGAGCCAGATGGACGCTGAGGAGGCTCGAGTGGTGCTCCGCATATGGTACCAGTGGCTCGCCGACCCGTGCCGCTCGTGTGCTCTGGTGTCCGCACCAATTCTTCCCGGGTGGGAGAAACTCGACCCTGTCGAGTAAGGGTCCGCGTCACTCTGGTACCGCTCCAGTAGGTCCGGATCGATCCGCTGTAACTCTCCATGGGTGATCCACGTGTCCTCGGTGGCGGGTCGCCCTCTCCAGCGCACTAGGTAGCGCGGGTAGGATCCACTCCAGGTAACTGTCACCTGCTCATCCAGTATATGATCTATATGCTCACGCTGCCGTGACAAAGGGGCTGGAGGTGGACACCCAGGTGTGGGATCACTCTCAATTGGAGGAGATGGCTCGAAAGGCTCACTAGGGATCACCGCTGGGTCCCTATATGCAACTAGATCCGAAATATTAAAAGTAGAGCTTATACCGTATTCCTCGGGCAGGTCCACAGCGTACGCGTTGGATCCAACACGTTTCAACACTCTAAATGGATCGGCTCTGCGAACTTGCAACTTCTTAACGGTTTCAGAGGGAAACCGTTCAGGTCTTACCCTGATCATGACATATTCGCCCTCTTGGAACTCTCGGTGGTGTCGGTGAGCATCGGCTAGCTCTTTGTAACGTGCATTGCTGACCTCAATGTGACGACGGACGTCGTCATGCAGACTCCTAACATGCCTAACAAAAAGAAAAACACATAGATGCACACACGACCCTACACAAACCTAATGTTAGTCAAACCCAATCATATGCAAGGTGGTCCAGGACATCCGAATGTGTGCCATGCATGCATTTGACATAACCGGAGGTTAATGTCATGGTGGACTCCTAGACATCCTATGATGCACCAATCATGGACATTGGGTTTGGATGTGGGAAGTCTGGGAGGTTTGGGCGGTTTAGGTGGACCGGGGGAACCAAAGTCTTCATTACCCCCAAATGACGGTTCGGACCTATTGCCATGTGAAGGTTGCCAGGCCCGAGTAGGAGGAGTGTGATAGTGGACTTCCTTAAAGAGGTAAGATGGAGGTGGTGGGCCAAGGGGCCCACGAAGAAAGGGATCGAAGGGATCAAAAAATGTGTGACCCCTCGATATGGATTCCCTCATCTCAAGATCCCATGTGTGGAAGTCTAGAAGGTGTTGTTGATCTCCTTCATTCATGAAGGGAGATGAGACGGTGGGGGTATGATGGTGGACCCTCTCAAAAAGGTGGAGTAAATATGGTGGGTCACGGGGTCCACAAGAGAATGGGTCAAAGGGATCAAAGAAGGTATGACCCCTCGGACTAGGCTTCCACAAATCACTGTCCCACATTTGGAAATCTTGGAGGTGTAAATGATCACCTTCATTCATTGTGAGAGGTGGGACGGCAGTCATAGGTAGAAAGTAAGATTCCTCCCTTGGGCAAATGGGAATGAAGTCGGGCTCGGCCGGCATAGGGAGGAGTAGAAGAACCTCCGTGGTAACATGACCCACGGTGTACACGGAGGTGATGGACCCTAAAGCGGGATGAGTGAAACTACGACCTGTGGGTCGGTCGAAGCCTGGAGCCAACAAGTGTGTAAATGTCAATTGTCGGTCTATCCCTTTAAGAAGGTCATCCAATGTATCCACATAGTGACTAGACCGGAAAGTGGTGTGAAGTGAATTGATTGGCACCAGAGGTAGGATAGGGTCCATAGATGGGAAGGGAAGTGGGACCAAGCCCTTCTTGAGCCAGCTAAGAAGCGGCTCGGCTATGACAAGCATACCCGTTATAAACACGGGTGGCTCGGGCTGAAGTGGCTTAGAATAAAGATCGGAGAGTGGGGCTTCTCCAACCCTTTTGTCCCCTAGGGTTAGAGATGTCCGAGTGGGACACTGTCCGGCAAAGTGGCCGAACCCCTGGCAGCGATAACACTGCTATCGTGACCCACTACGCTCCCTGATAAGTGGACCCTTACCCTTATCCTCCTGACGGACAGGGGGTGAGAGGCAATGGGGCTCTCGTGGGTGGGGAAAGAGGATCCACTATGATGGGGAGAGGACCTTGGGATGGAGCCATAGATGGCACCGGGTTGGGACTACCGGCGGCTACCTCCTTAGGCTCATGCTTGGTCCTATCTCGACTAGGAGGTAGGCAAGGGGGAAGTAGGGACTCAATATAATCACACTTCCTATCCACTTTATCCAAAATGATTTGGAAGAGTTCGGCAATGGTGGGGTTTGGAGTAGGAGTAATGTGGTGGACTTGCCCGTAATCAACTGGCCTAACCTTGGGTCTAGACTCCACTATGGGTGGGTCTCCTTGCCTCCGACTATGACCCGCTTGGTTGGAGGTGATTGGGTGGGGTCGGTTGGAGGTGATTGGACCGGGTAGGTAAACCTTCCTAAGTTCGCCCTTCATCTCATGCCACGACTCGATGGGCCTTTGCCTCCTAACCTCCCTCATGCGCTCAATGCTCTCCCATTTCCAGGCGACTTTGTGGACAAGCCTCTCTCGGGCAAAACTAACTTGCATGGCATCGGACATGGTATAACATTCAAAATATTTGTCCATGGCGGCCTCCCAATTGAGGTAGTCGCCCGGATCATTAGAGCCATAAAAATCCGAGGCTTCGGGCCTACGGAAGGGGAGAGGATGGTTGCCAAGCCCATGGGTAGACCAACGGCCATATTGCCCGGGTGATTCGGAATCAATGGGAAATTGGGGGGAACTACATGTTGGACATGCCGACACTTGGACAAGACCGACTGACTCTTATTGGACTACACACGAGCTAGGAGACACAAACTGATGCAAACACCGACTAATGCACCTCGACCCAAACCAATATCCGGTACATGGCGGAGTTAATCGATCCGACGATCACTCCCGCAAGTGTGCGACCTTCCCGATAGGCGTAGCCTAGCGTTCGGACAACACCTTTTAAGATAGCGAATTATCGGGATGAAATACAATTTTGAAACACCATTTTTTTTTGTTTTGAAAACTAATGATGATCCTAGACTCGACTTAGACCATGATGCATGCAAGACTTATGCAAGACTACCCTAGACTCGACTCGCTCTGATACCAAACTGATGCGGGACGGACTGAGGAGACGACGCTATATGAGACGGACACGACTCGACCAGCAATGACACGACTACTAGAGCGACCTCGGCTCGACACTAAGAGCTCCTATCAGCTACACGCCGCTAACAGAAGTGCAAACTCACTCGTCGTCCCATGCGAGGGAAAGCGTGGATCGTGCGCGGTTAAGGAACCGGCAGAGTTCAAGGTAGTCTGACTCAACTTCCGGAATCAGATCAAGTCGCGGGATGGGTCACTCTCGCACTCACAGCGGTGACATGGACACACGGGCTAGGAACCTACACTCTCGCAGCGGCATAAGACCGTATACTAGCTAAGCAAAGTAACGCCGAGAAGTGTAGACCGTTACCTCCACGCACCCGGCGTGGCGAAGAGAACCCCGGCCGATTTACGGACTCCCGGTTAAACAATATTACAGCGGTACAAATATTTGACCCACTCCACGCAGGGAGGTAAAAGGTCACATGCGGGGCCTGGGAATCACGTAATTCGGGTTGACGGGCAACATCTTGATGTCGCCCGGCGGTGCCGAACATGCGTCTAAAGTGCTGTCCGGACGGCGGGTTCTACGGGTCCGTGGGGCCCACGGATGGCGCTGTCCTCCCGGCCTGCTGGGGTGGGGTCCAATGTGATGGAGACCCCTGGTGGCGCGCCTCCCCGGACGGCGGTCGACCGGAAACACCGATCGGCCCCGATCTCCAACTCTTGGAGTTGCTGCCCACGGATTTTCACTTCTATTTTTCGGCGCGCGCTCCGGCGAGAACGGCCGCTGCGATCAATCCCGATGTCAAATCGGGACACATGAGCTATCGTTGGAAAGCTCTCTTGAAGTCCTTCAGTCTAGGCCTAGAGAGAGGGCCTGGATCTGCACAAATATAGGCTTTAATGAATTTTGAAGCTTCTGCTTAACAGTACCCGAACTCTCAGATCTGCAGGTAAGTTGTCTAAGAACTGTCATTGACCGCCAGGAAGACGTCTGATTCAGCCTCTGAGCTCTTCACCAAAGTTGTGGGGATTTGAACAAGGAAAATGGAAATAATTTTTGTGAAAGGATTGGAGGGGCATACGAATTGGTATGAATTTTTCACTGGAAGGTGGTCAGATCTGGACAGAGGTGGGCAGAACTGTACCTGGCTCTGAAAATGATTTTTGAAAAAATGGATGGAGGGCTGAAAAAAAATCAATAAAAATCGTGGGTGGAGTGGTTGATGGGTATAACACCCAGTAAAATTGTGAGCATTGGGAAAAAATACAAAATGGGTCGAAGGTGTGAAACTCAGGAAAGTTGGAAATCAGATCTGAAACTGGCAGAACTGAAATTGAAAGTTGGACGAAAATGGAAAAATAGGAAAAATGAACTAGACGGCCAACCGAATTTTCTGTGGTGTGGTTGACATCCCTAGAACATCCCCTCCAAATTTGGTGCCCAGAAGATCACGAGGGAGGGCTGCAAAATTCGGACAAGCTACTGCTGCACTGTGCGGATAGAATACCGATGAAGACCGTGGCGGTGCGATGGCGGCACGATGGCGGCGGCGGCGATCACCGGAACGATAAGGGAGGCGTCACACCTCAGAAGAGCAACCGTCTCAGCTGCAAAGGGGAGAGGGAGGAGAGAGGAGGGGGGCGCCCAAGGCTGCTCCAAGCAATTTCTTTGATTTCAAATGCATTAATTCCATCCAAAATGGAAAATACAAGCTTATATAGGTTACATATCTAATCCAATATCCACCCTTGGATCTAGGGATGGGGGAATGGATGGCTTGGATTAGATGTGACCAACCACAAAATAAAATAAATAAAAAAACTTCATGATAGTGAGAGGGGGGCGCCCCCTTGACCAAGGGCCAAGGTTGGTGGCCAACCTTGACTTCTAATAACACTTGTCCCCCACTTGGCCCACCCTTCTAGAAGCCTCCATTTGAATGATTGACTGACCCCACATGGGCCCTAGGAGTGAGGTGGATAAATGGGAGGAGGGATGGGGGGCCCGTGGGACCCAGGGGTCCCATATTACAAATAACCCCTCTTACAATAAAAATTACAAACCGAATAAAATGAAACAAACACACATTACACACAAATAAAGTCTAGACAAATATGATAAATGTCGAGACTCAAGGGGGAGTCTCCAAGCTGTCTCCGAGCCAGATGGACGCTGAGGAGGCTCGAGTGGTGCTCCGCGTACGGTACCGATGGCTCACCGACCCGTGCCGCTCGTGTGCTCTGGTGTCCACACCAGATGCCATATAAAAGGTGTCTTCTACGAACAGGAGAAGAAAACGAAAAGAAAAAAGAGGCTGAAGTGAAGAATCCCTGAGCAGAAGAAGAAAAGAGAGAGCCTCCACGTTCCATAGAAAAGACAGAGAGAAGAATTTGAGAGATATGAACTGAGAGAAAAGTCCTTGAGAGATAGAAGAAATCGTGCTGTGAAGATTTGCTTCTTCGGAAGCTACATTTGTTTTTGGTTTTCAGAAACGATTGTCATTCATCGTTGGTCTTGTTTTCCTTTCTGTTTTTCATTTCTTCATTTCTGATTCCGAATTGTTACCCTCTAGTGTTTGGAGGAAGGGAGAGTTACTCCAGTTCCCCTCTGGGCTGCAGAGGAAGAGAGATCTGTGATCTCTGGTTTTGCCAGTGACGGGCTGTCACTAGCAGGTTCCCTCCAGGTTGGAGGAAGGGAGAGCCATCTCCGGTTCTGGTCTTGCTGGTTGCAGGTCCAGGTGTCAAGCTCTATGGGTAGCAGAGTTTGGTTGAGGGATTTGTTTCCCTTGGTTGTTCAAGCTGTGTCGCAGCATCTTGTTTACAGACTGAGTCTGCAGTTTTCTAGCAGTGGCTAGTGGAATCCTCACTCTAGTTGGAGTGAGGGGTGGATGTAGATTGTGGACTACAATCGAACCACCTTAAAATTTCTTGTCTCTTCTGTGGTTTGCTGTTATCGGTTGTGCTCTCCATCTGCTTGGCATTGTGCTTGACTGTGGACAGCCTTTTTCAATCGCACCTTCTTATTCTGTCTTAGTTATTCACTACGTTAGCTATATTGTTTTGCTATATCTAAAGGGTCGAAATTCGAAGTAGTGATTTTTCGCTGAAGTTTTCTAAATCGGGAGTGATCTATTCATCCCCCCCCTTCTATATCACTCTTCGCTGCGCTAACATTTGGTATCAGAGAAGGTTTGCATCATGTGGACGAACGGTCAGGGAAATGCTAATGGTCCTAGAAGCTTCATGTCTGAAGGTCAATCCATTAGTCGCCCTCCATTTTTTGATGGTAATAACTATCTCTTTTGGAAGAACATGATGGAAGTGTTTATCAGGGCACAGAGCCACAAGCTGTGGATGGTAATTACTGTTGGGCCGTATGATCTGCCACCGAACGAGGATGCGTGGACAGATGATCATGTCAAGCTATCTTCACTCAACTGGACGGTGTTGTGCCCCCTTAGGCACAAGCATGTGCTATGTTATTTTGATGATAGCAATGCTGTTTTATTTTGATGATAGCAACACAGTTTGATGATAGCAATGTTGTTCTATTTTGATGAGTTCATTTGGATATTGTTTTGATAGCAACATGTATGATGATGAAATGTTGTCATGAATGCATCATTCTGTTTGAATGTTCTAGCATATAGATTGCATAGATGTTCTTCAGCACTCTCTGCATTGTTTGGACAGAAGTGGGTCGACCCCTTTCCAGATGGGTCGACTCCCCAGAATTCCAAGTCTATACATTCCTGCATCAGTGTGCTTCACGTTTTGTTCATGTCTATACACTCATCTCATGCATGGTTTAAAGTCCACACATTGCAGCTCTCACATAGCAAGTCTGTACATTGTATCATCTTGTTCATGCAGTGTCTTGGTGAAGTCCACACATCGCTGTGGTCTATGCATCTCACAAGTCTATACACTCTTCGGTTGGCTTCAACTGAAGTTTGTACATCGGCATGCATTACGTCAAGTGTATACAGAGCTGTTTGCATCGTTCATAAAATCCATACATTCACTGAAGCTTGCTTAGCTGAAGTGTATACATTGCACTGTTCATGCCTCAACACTCAAAGTCCACACACTGGACTGTAGCATACTCGAAGCCAAGTCCATACATCGGACTGTTCATGCTTTCATCGTGAAGTCTGTACATTACATGACTTCCACCAAGTCTATACATTGGTAGGTGGCAAGTCTGTACATTGGCTTCACATTTGCTTCGAAGTCTGTACATTGAACTAATAGGTAAAGTCTGTACATCGTTGCTTGCCAAAGTCTGTACATTGGCATCTGTTCCTACGTTGCAACTCCAAGTCTGCACATTGGAGTCTTTACCTACGATCAGCTTTGAAAGTCTGTACATTGGGAGCTTTATCGACGTTGCCTTGCCAAAGTCTACACACTGTGAATCTTCAAGTCTGTACAGACTTCGCCTTGTTTCAAGTCTGTACATCGTCCAGCTCTTTGGCAAAGTCTACACATCTTAAAGTCTGTACAACCGTTAGGCTTGCTCATGCATTGTTCTTCTGAAGTCTGTACAGCCGTGGCTTCTGCCTCAAAGTCTGTACATTTGTTTCAAAGGCGAACTCTATACATTGTGCATCCTTGGGTTAAAGTCCATTCATTGGAAGTCTGTACAGAGTTTCTCTTGGCTTTAAGATGAAGTCTGAACATTGCATAGTCTGTACATTGCTTCTCCAGTCTGCCTCGGCCAAGTCCATACATTGCTTGCTTAGCAGACTGTGAAGTCTATACATCGGTTGTTCAGCAGCAGACTGCTCAAGTCCATACATTGGCTGCATCATATGCATTGAAGTCTGCACATTGCTGAATGCTCTTCAAGTGTGCATATTCATTCTAAGGCATAGTCTATACATTGCATTGCATTGCATTCATCAGTTGTGAAGTCTGTACATCGAGTCAAAGTCTGCACATTGCATTCTCTTCAGCAAGTATCTACAGCGAGTGCCTTCTCATCTGAAGTCTGAACATTGCATCTGCATTCACAATGTCTTCACACCTGAAGTCTACACAATGCACTACCTTCGCAAAGACTATACATTGTGCATATTAGACTTGAAGTCCATACATCGTACATGAAGACTGAACAACGAGCAAGGGTGTACATAGGACTAGTCTGCTGGCTAAGTCTGTACACTGATGTACGTTGTGTTCTTCAATGTCTGAACATTGCTTCAGCGTTTGGCTTCAGCCAAGTCTATACATCGACTGGCAGTCTTCAGCTAAGTGTATACATTGCTTCACAACGTGAAGTCTATACAATGCCATAGCTCTACTTATGTGAAGTATATACATTGCTTTAGCTTCGCATAGTCTGTACACTGGTTCAGCTTTGCCTTGATCAAGTTTGTTCAGAGCTCCCGTGTTCAAGTATGTACAGCCCTTCATATAGAAAGTCTATACATCGTGATGTCTTCACATTGGTTGTTGATTGAAGTCTGTACATCGGGCATCTTCTAAGCAAAGTCTATACAGTCTGTATCTGCATTGTATTGCATGCATCATGGTTGAAGTCTATACACTGGCTTTGAGCTGAAGTCTAGATATTGCTTCAGGCTGAGCAAGTATATACATTGCATGTTCTTTTAATAAAGTCCATACACTGAGCAAGTATATACATTGTCTGTCTATCGATTGAAGAGTTTATACATTGATGTTTGTCTTGTAAAGTCCATACAGTAATGTCTGTACATTGGCTTTAAACTGAAGTCTATACAATGTGTTGTAGTCTTCAGAGACTGTACTGGGTTTAGACTTAACTGATAATTTGTTCTTTGTCTAACAGGGAATCTTCGTGAAGCGTAATGAAGGCACGTGATCCAAGGAAGGACGAGGTGCCCAGATGAGGACACGTGTACTGACAGCCTGCTGGATGCTGCTACGTGGTCCGAATTCTTAGGGCGGGAAATGTGGAAACCACACGCGCCCTGGCTGCTGCTGCTGCTGCTATATATACGAGCCTTCTTCCACAGAAGAAGACTGATCGAAGTAGAAGGACTGAAGCCTTGAGCAGAAGTAAGAAGAAATAGAAGAAGAGTGAGCCGGTAGAAGAAAAAGAGTTGCAGAGAAGAAGGAGAGAACAGTGTGAGAGAAAAGGAGAGCAGAGGAGAAAGAAAGAGAGATAGAGAAAGAGAGAGCTCGTGAAGAAGAGCAGAGAGAAGCTTCGTTATCTTCACTGGACTTTGGATCAAATCCAATCCAGTTGCTCCTGCGAGAGCTGCAGTTTATATTTCGTTTTCCAGTTTTCTGGTTGCTGAAGTTATTTTCATTTTGTGTTTCTTATTTTTCTTTTGTTTTTCTGATTACCTTTGTTCTTCCGATCCTCTGGACTGAGGTCGGGTTCCTCCTGTTGATTCAGGAGAAGGGAGATCTGATCTCCGGGTTGCAAGTGACAGGTTGTCACTTGTGGGTTCCCTCTGATTAGAGGAAGGGAGGCTCGTCCTCCGGTTCTGGGCTTGTGGTTGCAAGTCCAGGGGTCCCTCCTGGTCTGGAGGAAGAGAGGTCTTCGACCTCTGGTTTCTAAGTGGCTGGGAGTCACTTGGGGTGTCCCTCCGGTTGGGAGGAAGAGGGGAGGATGTTCCCCTGGTCAAGCTGTGTGGCAGCAAGTGTTTGCAGACTGATTCTGCTTGTTTCTAGCGTTGGCTAGTGAAGCCTCACTCCGATTGGGAGTGAGGGGTGGATGTAGGTCTTGGTGACCGAACCACCTAAAAATCTACTGTGCAGTGGTTTTGCTTTGTGCGTTTGTTCCTTGCCTTCTACCTCCCATTCACAGGTTGTGCATGCTTGGCTAGTTGTATTATCTAGGGAGTTAACCTTGAGCATTATATTTTTGCTAGGTGTGATTGGTTTGCTTAGTTCTGTCTGCGTTTCTGGTTTGATCAGGTGGCTGCATTGTTACAGTCCAACTGTTTGATCTATTGTTGTCTTATCATCTCATCTTGGAAAGCTCATTAGTTTTTATTCCGCATATCTGAGCTCTAGAGATTTAATTTGGGCACAATTTCTAAAGGGGATACATTCACCCCCTTCTGTATCCGGGCCTAGCACCCTAATAGACGGCGCTGAACATCATCCAGTGTGCTGTTCACCCAGAGGAATATGCCCGCATATCTGCCTACAAGACTGCGAAGCGAATGTGGGATGAGCTGCAATTAATCTACGAAGGTACAGCTCAAATGAAAGCCTCGAAGGTAAATCTCTACACCTCTAAGTATGAATTGTTTAGGATGAATGCATAGGAGACTATTACTGAAATGTATGCCAGGTTGTCCTTGATCATAAACACTCTTAAGGGGCTAGGGAAGGATCTAGCTGAGGCAGATATAGTCAGGAAAATTCTTAGATCTTTATCCCTAGCATGGCACACTAAGGCCATAGTGATAGAGGAGTCAAAAGATCTGACGACCTTGACAGTGAATGAACTCATAGGATCCCTCATGACCTATGAGATGAATTTCAAAGGAGGTGGTGAAGGAAGTGACAGGAAGGGTAAGAATGTAGCTCTCAAGGCATCCCGCAACAAGAGTAGCAGTAGCAGCAGCAGCAGCAGCAGCAGCAGTAGCGGTGAGTCCGATGGTTTTTCCGATCTCGACCAGAAGGAGCAGGCAATGCTCACTCGACAGTTCAGTAAATTTTTAAGGAGAAAGGGGAAGACCTTTAGGAGGAAGAGGCCATACTCCTTTAACAAGAATGTTGAATCTACCAATCATAAGGACAGAAATTCTAAGAGACTGACTTGTTTTCATTGTAACAAACAGGGACACATGAAAGGCGAATGCCCAGATCTCCAAAAGAAGGGTCCCTACTTTCAGAAGAAGAGCTCAAAGGTGCAGAAAAAGAAGAAGCCATAGGCGATGGTCTGCACGTGGAGCGAGGAGGAAGAAGATCCCGAAGACACTTCCTCAGAGGAGTATGAAGAAGGAATTTGCCTTATGGCAAATAGCGAAGAGGAGGTAATAAATGTCTTTGAAAATTTCTCTATTGATGACTGGGAAGATGCTTATGGTGAATTGTTAGACAAGTTTAATTCTCTTAGTAAAGAGCATAGGGTCCTCAAAAGAAAATTTAATACTAATGTTGAAGAACAAACCCAAGTCTGTGAGGAAAATCAGAAACTAAAAGAGCAACTAGAAGAAATGACCTCACTAAGAAAAGAAAATGATAAGCTCAAGGGAGAAAACCAATAGAGTCACACCCAGCTCAATGAACTGAAAACTAAAATTGAAGAAAGCCTGAATGAAATTAGAGTGAACTCGGAGAAATATGAAGCTGTTAAGATAGTGAATGCTGAACTGTTAAAAAATTCTGAGTCACTCCAAAAAGACCTGGAAGACAAACAAAAGGTTTTGGAAAGATTTGTTCAGGGAAAAACTAGTCTGGATGCTATTCTAGGGACAAGAGTTAACTTCAATAAGGAGGGTCTAGGCTATGATCCAACTAACAAGAGACCCCTACAATTCAAGACCATCACCTTCTGCCCAGAGAAGGGAAAAGAGAAGCTGGACACACCATCCAGCCCAAATAGCAGTAAAGGAGCTCAATGTCCGAAAGAAACTTTAAAGAACAGTGCTGGTCAACCATTTAAAATGGGAATGAATTTTGTGAAGAACTTCACTAAGCCCACTCATCAGAACATAAATGGTAAATGGACCAAGCAAGTGGATCAGAAGAAAAGCTGGAATTACTACAATCAGATGGGTCCAAACAGGACCTACTGGAGAAATAATTATCATCTTCAAAAATCTGTTAATCAACAAGCTCACAGGAGATTTCCTAGGAATGGGAAGCCTAATGAATGGAATAGAGCTTACTTCTCCAGACCAGCTGGACTTAATTTCACTAAACCAGAAGTAAAGGTGCCAGAGAAAACCATGCTGAAGTAAATCTGGATACCTAAACATTTGATCAGAGATTTGAACAATGTCTTTGGACCCAACTCATCTTGGGTTCCAAATCACTTTGCTTAATTTTATTTGTGTAGGTCGGCCTGGCAGCTGAAGACAACAAGTGGTACCTCGACAGTGGCTGCTCCAGGCACATGACAGGAGACCGATCCAAGTTCAGCAAGATAGAGATGAAGGTAGGGGGTCTGGTCAAGTTTGGAGGAAAGAACAAAGGTAAGATAATTAGAGTTGGCACAGTAGGTAAGACTTCCACAAACTCCATTGAAAAAGTTCTACTTGTGGAAGGTCTTCAACACAACCTGATTAGCATTAGTCAGTTATGTGACAAGGGTCACAAGGTTGTGTTTGATGATAATTCATGCAAAATCTTTGAAATAAATTCTGATATGGTTAAATTTGTAGCCAACAGGATTAATAATGTTTACATGGTAGACTTAGATAAGGAATCTGAATCTAATATTTGTTTATCTGCCAATTCTGAAAATGATGCTTTTGAATGGCATAGACGTTTAGGCCATGCCAGCTTTACTATTTTAAATAAATTGGTCAAGCATGATTTAGTTAGAAGCATGCCTAGAATTAAATTAAATTCTATTTCAAAATCATGTGATGCCTGTGCTCTAGGCAAACAGACCAGGAATTCTTTTAAGCTAAGATCTGAGCCATTGTCCTCTAGACCAATGGAACTTCTCCATATGGACCTTTTCGGTCCTACTAGAACTCAGAGTCTTAATGGGAACAGGTTTGGCTATGTCATCATAGATGACTTCTCTAGATATTCATGGATCTTTATCTTAGCAAATAAAAGTGATGCATTTCAAAAGTTTAATCAATTTTTTAATAAGGTCAAACAAGAAGGAAAACACAAGATCTGTTCTATTCAATCTGACCATGGAGGTGAGTTTGAAAACTCCATGTTTTCTGATCTTTGTGAAAGAGAGGGACTAACACACAGATTTTCTTCTCCCAAGACACCTGAACAGAATGGAATTGTGGAGAGAAGAAATAGAACTGTTGTGGAGATTGCCCGAACCATGCTAATTGAAAGTCAATTACCAAGGAGGTTTTGGGCAGAGGCGGCCAATACAACAACTTACATAATCAACAGGGCCATGGTAAGACCCATTCACAAGAAAACACCCTATGAGCTTCTAAAAGGTAAGAAACCAAACTTGTTTCATTTCAGAATTTTTGGAGCTAAATGCTTTATTCATAACAATGACAAGAAAGATTTAGATAAGTTTGAAGCTAAAAGCTCCCCTGGAATATTTTTAGGATACTCTGAAGTGTCTAGGGCATATAGAGTCTTTAACATATCAGACCAGAAAGTTGAAGAGTCTCCACACATCATTTTTAGTGAAAAGAAAGGTGTCACTAATATTGAAAATGTTGACAGGGATTCCAATCATGATGGGGAATTCCTAGAAGACCAAGAAGAAGAGAAGACTCAGCCGAGTGAAACAGCAAATCCTCCCAACCAGGAAGAGCCAAGAGAAACAGGTGAGTCTTCAATAAATGTTAGATTTCTTAAAGATCATCCGATAGATAATGTCATAGGCAATCCTGAAGATCCTCTTCGGACTAGGTCTCATTTTAGGAATGTGAATAATGAAGACTTAATTGCTTTAGTCTCACAAATTGAACCCAAATCAGTAGAAGAGGCCTTAGCTGATCAAGCTTGGGTCAATGCTATGTGTGAGGAATTAGGCCAGTTCGAAAGAAATAATGTCTGGAACTTGTTCCAAGACCAGATAATGTTAATATCATGGGAACTAAGTGGGTGTTCAAAAATAAAATGAATGAAGATGGAATCATTTCTAAGAATAAGGCCAGATTAGTAGCCAAGGGCTACTGTCAGGAATTTGGTGTAGATTTCGATGAATCCTATGCACTTGTTGCTAGGATGGAAGCTATAAGATTGTTGCTTGCTTTTGCATGTTCAAAGAATATAAAACTCCAACAAATGGATGTTAAAAGTACCTTTTTAAATGTAGTCATTAAAGAAGAGGTTTTTGTTGAACAACCCCCCTGGATTTCAATTCTCTCCTCAACCTAACCAAGTTTTCAGGTTAAACAAAGCCTTGTATGGTCTAAAGCAGGCTCCTCGAGCATGGTATGAAAGATTGACTGAATTTCTGATCAACAAGGGCTACAACAGAGGTAAAGTTGATCAAACCTTATTTACCAAGGGTACAAATAAAGATCTCATCATAGTTCAGGTATATGTAGATGACATTGTATTTGGATCAACTAAGCATGAACTATGTGATGAATTCTCTAAAATGATGTCTGCTGAATTTGAGATGAGTTTGGTTGGTGAACTAAAGTACTTTCTTTGCTTGCAGGTACAACAGTCAGAGGATGGATGCTTCATCAACCAGACCAAATACACAATGGAACTATTCAAGAGGTTTGGTATGGAAAACCTGAAGCACATTACAACACCCATGGGTACCAATACCTCACTGGATACAGATGAGACAGGTAAAGAAGTAAATGCCAAGCTCTATCGAGGTATGATTGGATCTCTTCTTTACTTGACAGCTTCTAGACTTGATATACAGTTTAGTGTAGGAATGTGTGTAAGGTATCAGTCTAGACCTACTGAATTACATTTAGCTGCAGTGAAAAGAATTTTCAGATATTTGTCAGCTACTCATTCTCTTGGTTTATGGTTTCCTGCATCACACACATTTAACTTAGTTGCATACACAGATGTTGATTATGCAGGATGTAAACTAGACAGGAAAAGCACTAGTGGTCATTGTGAATTTTTGGGTGGGTGTTTAGTGTCTTGGGGTTCCAAGAAACAACATTCTGTGGCCCTCTCCACTGCAGAAGCTGAATATGTGGCTGCAGGGAGTTGTGGTACACAAGTCATTTGGATTAAACACCAGCTTCAGGACTACCAAGTAGACCTGGGGTGCACACATATCTATTGTGATAATACCAGTGCCATTAATCTTGCAAAAAATCCTGTTTTGCATTCACGCACCAAACACATAGAGATAAGGCATCATTTCATAAGAGATGAGGTTTCTAAAAATAACTTTGAACTGATTCGTGTAGGCACTGATAATCAGATTGCTGACATTTTCACTAAACCTCTGGATAATGAAAAATTCACATCACTGAGAAGAGAATTAGGCTTATACAAATTGTCTTAAATGTGAAGTCTGTTCTTTTTGTGAGGGGGAGTTCTGTATGTCTGTTGGTTAGCTTTCAGGAATGCTTTGAGTGAGGGGGAGCTGGTTGAGCTGTGAGAGGAAGAGTTCTTTGACAGATTCAAAAAGATTGACCAGATGTGTGTCATTGCTGGTTTTCATGACAGATCTAGTGTGGTTCTCTCAGACAGTAGAATGTCACTTATTTCTTAAGTCTATAAGTCAGTGATACAAAAGTCCAGTTAGAATCTTTCCTCTGATATTCCTTCAGAGATCTGGATTAATTGTATAAAGTATATCTTCCTACATTGTCAATGATTCTGGTTCAGGCCAAAACCTGTATGTCTTGATATCTGACCCAATCAGCTTGAAATCTAGATTGCAAGATTCACTTCAAGAAATAGTCCTTCTGGTATTGCTTTCAATCATTCCATCTCTTCAACACAAGGGCTTAACTGAACAAACATGTCTTGTTTTGGTCACTGAGAAACTGGGAGCTTCATCAATGAAATGAAGTTTTCTCCTATGTCATGAGGTGTCAAATGCTTAAAATGAATGAAAAGGCATGACAGAGCAATGGTGGCTAGCTAGTGAGTAACTGGGGACTCTGGCCTCTAATCAAGGTGTTTCCCTAATGTTAAAAGCTACAGTTACTAACTCTGTTCCTTTAATAAAAAAAAAAGGAGGAAGTAATGAGGTACTCACACTTAGTAACTGGGGATTCAGGCCTCTAATCAAGGTGTCTCCCTAATGTCAAAAGAGTGAATTACCAACTTACTCATTGATCTTCTTGAAAATCATCTCAAAAAAAAAAAATTCCTTGTTGTTATGCAACTAATGGATTACTTGTCCTCAATACCTTGAGAACACCTCTCTGACTTTGTCTCTTGTTGTCATGTGGGATAGTTGACTGTTCAGCTATATCTGGCCATACTTGTTAACTCCTGCTCTAAATCATACATTATGTATGCTGATAAACTTTTCTATCATTCTATTTCTCTATTGTTTACTGGAGTTCAAGAACCTTCACTTGAGTTTAGCACCTCACTTATTCTCTTAAGACTTGCTCGTGCCTTTTTGCACTAAGAAGTTACTATACTTCTTCTTCATGTCTCCAGCACTTTCATATATTCTGCATTTCCTTTTGCTGATGTCAAAGGGGGAGAGAGGTTCTGCAATATCTGTAAGTCATGAATTGTCATGAGCTTTGGGGGAGTTTTGTTTATGAGCTGTGGGGGAGAATTCATGTCATGGAAATTTCTGAGAATGAGTTGTGAGGGAGCTGAGAGTGTGTTGTAGGGAGTGTTTAAATCGTCTGCATGAGCATGCCTTGAATTTACTTTGATTGTTGAAACTGTAGTTAATTTCCTGTTAAGCTTTGATATTGCTTGATTCATAGTGTTGCCATCATCAAAAAGGGGGATATTGTTGCATCCCTACGATTTTGATGATGTCTTACACTATAAATCAATCGGTTTCTATCAATAGATTAATTCATGCTTCATGTAGGACAGTGCAGTTCATGTGGTTGTCATATAGACATGCATTACTTGTTCAAGTCCATACTCTGTCAGCATAGTCTGGACAGTAGTGGGTAGACCCCCCTTCCAGATGGGTCGACCCCCCAGATTCGCAAGTCAGTTCATTGGCGTTAGGCATCCAAGTCTATACATTGATTCACTGTTCATGCCTTCCTTCAAAGCATGTACAGCCATTCCTTGAGATCAAGTCTATACATCGGTCTGTTTGATCAAGTCTGTACAGCGGTTGCATTCATTGGAAGTAGTATGTACACTGACACTTTACCTACGTTCAGAACTTCAAGTCTATACAGTGGTAAACTCTGCACATTGTGCTTTAAAGATCACCAAGTCTACACATTGCTCACAACACACATGTTCAAAGCCTGAAGTCTGTACAGCCTTGACATATGCTCCTAAGTCTCTTCATCACAAAGTCTGTACATCGCAGTGTTAAAGCCTTTCAAGTCTATACACTGGTTCAGGGTTCCCAAGTCTATACATCGGTCCTCAAGCGTTACAAGTCTGTACAGCCTGCTTCATCATTCAGAGTCTGTACATTCCTCAAGGGCCAAGTGTATACATTGTCCACGTGTTCACATTTACAAAGTCTATACATCATGGGGCTTCGAATCTTCAAGTCTGTACATCCTTCAAGGGCCAAGTCTATACACTATCTCGCTCACATCTTCAAGGGGTAAGTCTATATATCGTTCGCTCAACTTCAGCTTTTGCATTAAAGTCTATACAGTGGATTGAGCATCGTGAAGTCTATACAGTGATTGAGCATCGTGAAGTCTATACAGTGGCTGAGCATCGTGAAGTCTATACAGTGGCTGAGCATCATAAAGTCTATACATTGGTTAGGCTCGTTCATGCAGTGTTCATCTCAAGTCTGTACACTGCCTTTCACATGCACTCATTCATCAAGTCTGTACAGTCCCTTGGTTGTAAGTCTATACACTTGATTGCTTCATGCATTACCAGAAGTCTACACATCCCCCTCTGCTATGTAATGCATCAGTTTTCAAGTCTATACACTGAGGATGCTGAAGGCCCTCAAGTGTATTCATTCTCACATTGTACACACTTATTCATTTGCTGCTTCTAAAGTATATACACTCGTTGTTATAAGCCTGAACTAACTAATTCGATTCATTTCTTTTGTCTCTGCCTGCAGATGACTCAGGTTAATGATTGGGCACGTGAACCGAGGATGATGCCTGGCACATGATCCGAGGATGCTCTAGAAAAGGAGGGAACGAGACCCACTCGTGTGAAGTCCTGGAATTCAGGTCGGATGCCATATAAAAGGTGTCTTCTGCGAACAAGAGAAGAAAACAAAAAGAAAAAAGAGGCTGAAGTGAAGAATCCCTAAGCAGAAGAAGAAAAGAGAGAGCCTCCACGTTCCAGAGAAAAGACAGAGAGAAGAATTTGAGAGATATGAACTGAGAGAAAAGTCCTTGAGAGATAGAAGAAATCGTTCTGTGAAGATTTGCTTCTTCGGAAGCTACATTTGTTTTTGGTTTTCAGAAACGATTGTCGTTCATCGTTGGTCTTGTTTTCCTTTCTGTTTTTCATTTCTTCATTTCTGATTCCGAATTGTTACCCTCTAGTGTTTGGAGGAAGGGAGAGTTACTCCAGTTCCCCTCTGGGCTGCAGAGGAAGAGAGATCTGTGATCTCTGGTTTTACCAGTGACGGGCTGTCACTAGCAGGTTCCCTCCGGGTTGGAGGAAGGGAGAGCCATCTCCGGTTCTGGTCTTGCTGGTTGCAGGTCCAGGTGTCAAGCTCTGTGGGTAGCAGAGTTTGGTTGAAGGATTTGTTTCCCTTGGTTGTTCAAGCTGTGTGGCAGCATCTTGTTCGCAGACTGAGTCTGCAATTTTCTAGCAGTGGCTAGTGGAATCCTCACTCTAGTTGGAGTGAGGGGTGGATGTAGATTGTGGACTACAATCGAACCACCTTAAAATTTCTTGTCTCCTCTGTGGTTTGCTGTTATCGGTTGTGCTCTCCATCTGCTTGGCATTGTGTTTGACTGTGGACAGCCTTTTTCAATCGCACCTTCTTATTCTGTCTTAGTTATTCACTGCGTTAGCTATATTGTTTTGCTGTATCTAAAGGTTCAAAATTCGAAGTAGTGATTTTCTGCTGAAGTTTTCTAAATCGGGAGTGATCTATTCATCCCCCCCCTTCTATATCACTCTTCGCTGCGCTAACAGAGCACCCCATGGAGAAAAGGTAGGACGGATGTAGCCCTTTTTCAACAATTCTAGCAACTGCACTCTCAATTCTTTCAATTTTGTAGGAGCCATACGGTAAGGTGCCTTTGATAAAGGTGTCGTACTTGGAATCAGTTCAATCACTATCTCAATCTCTTGCTGTGGAGGTAAACCTGGCAACTCATTAGGAAACATATCAGGAAATTCACAAATCACATGAATATCACTTATCTCCTGTTGTGGTGCCTCAACAATAACTACGGAAGCAAAGAATCCCTGACAACCCGCATTAAGTAATCTACAGGCTCGAATAGCAGAAATAAGCAAGCGAGGAGAACGAGATCGGATACCTTGAAAATAAAATGTCACTTTCCCAGATGGTTGAAAATAAACCTTCTTTATTTTACAATCAACCATGGCTCCATAATCCTCTAACCAATCCATGCCCAGAATAACATCATAGTCTACCAACTTCAACGCATATAACCTAGCTGGCAACTGCTGATTCCCAATCACTATAGGAGTCTCATCAAGACAGAAAGGAGTAAACATGAACTGTCACGCCCCGAGATTATGCAGCGGAAATAATCTGGAACGTGAATAGTCGGCTAGTACGCCTCGAGCAAGCAATATAATCAGAGTGCAAGGCAATCACATAAACGTAATTGCACAAGTGATTCACGAAAAACCTCTAATTTTAGTTATTCATAAAATAATTCCCAAAGTACATAAGATCCTTTCTTTACTAGACTCAAAAAAATAAAAAGTACATCATGACTCGACTAGACTTATGATAATTATGGCTTCTCTCGTTCATACTTCCTTCAATCGCTCTCAGACCTGTCACTTGTATTATCTGATTCCGACTCACTTGCACTTCCTAAAACATTAAGAAAGTAGGGAATGAGCACACTTGTCCAGTAGGTATCTTCGTATCAACATGAAGACAAGTTTAAGTAATTAACTTTTTAGCTCTAAAGAATAAGATAAATCATGCAAATACGACGAAGCATGCGAATAAAACCAAGGTAACAAGATATGATCATGACGAGATATGAAGAATACGATTTAATCAAGTATATATCAAGAATGTCAATTTTGGCCTTTCAAGAATGTAACAAGAATGTACTTTTCATAACCAGAAAGACTATGCACTAGAAAGTCATGTAATAAACAAGAAAGTATTATTCGCTTAACAGCAGGTACTTATTGAATTTACGTGGATCCCGTGGATATTTCACTTCTTTATAGAGAAAGTACTCACAGCGCAATGCGACGCCAGTAGCATCATACCCCATGGTTTACAGTATGTTTCCGACAATCAGCCGAGGGGACTAGCATAGAGCCCTTGAAAATAATCAGTGCTCAAACTACATCTTCAATTATAAATCAAGCTACTTCCACGTTTATAACAATAATACGGCCAATAATGTACAAGTTCAATAATAATTCCATAATAAGGTAGTCAAGATATAGAACGTACCAATAGTTGATCATGAGAATTCAAGAAATGCATTAATAATTAGGTTATGCTATAGAGAAAATTTGGCAGCATAACGGTACATTCTTTAAGTTTCATAATTCAAGTTTAACTTGGTTAAACATAATTTAGGCTCCAGATAATCCGAAGATCATTTAGGAACTGAAGAAAACTAACCCCAAAGGTCGAACCTCGGGTTAGACATAATCAGGAACCAAGCGGTCTAGTGCAGGACCGTTTGATATAGAAATCGATCATATGCTGGACCGTTTAGAAATTCAAGCGGTCTAGTCTTGGACCGTTTCATAAGACAGAGTCGTCAATATAAGAAATACTATCTGGAGCTTTAGCGGTCTATCAGATGACCGTTAGGTATCCGTTAGCGGTCTAGTGAATGGCCGCTAGCAGACTCTGGCAGTCAACCAGATGGCCGCTAAGTACCAGAACACATAAAACACCAGTAAAAGTGCTTTCTAGATAATTGGGTTTAATGATACAACCAGCTCGGCGTCTTAGTGAGAATCTCATGCTCGTGGAGTCTTACGGAGACCTTGTGTCCCAAATAATTTTTAAGACTAAAATAGAAATAAATTTGAAATAAAAATGAGAAAATAAATATGATTTATTGTTGTAAATTAAGTCTAGTAACTTATCATAAATAATTAGAATTTAGATAAGTTGTATGCAAATAAATAAAAGGGGATCCAACTAAATAAAAGTCAAGTAATTGAACAGGTTTTAAATTATAATAAAATAATAATTTATTAAAAAAATCTAATAAGAGTATAATTGGATCTTAATTAAAAACATAAATGTATTTTGTAAGATCACATGTAAAGTTAAAGAAAATCAATTAATTGTGAAATTATATTTTTTTATAATAATATTCGCACCCTTAATGTAAACTGAAATTGACATTTAATTAATAAATGTTAATGATGTTGTTTATTGAAAGGTTATTAATTTGGCACCTTTATTCTCCTAAAATGATCTAAAATGCATAAATAAAATGAGGAGTAAAATTATAATATAAATATCAATATTTAAATTAGTCAATCAATCATGTTGTTTATCAAATATTTTCATTATTTTGACATTGCGTGTAATTTATAGAACATCTAAAAGTATTCAAAATAATAGTAAAGGGGACCTTGTATTTTTATTAATGAGATGTTCAATAGTACAATTAAAGTAAAGAATGTCTTGAAAACATTTAAACAATGTATGATATTAAAATGGGAAGAAATATTTTAAAATAGTTTTCTCATATTTAAATCTCAAAGCATTAATCATTAAAAAGTCTGGTGATATATTTAATTATATAACATGTTAAATACATCTTAGATATATATGTATATTCAAATTATATGGAAGACTATGAAGATAAAAGGTAATAATTAACCCATCCGAATCTCAGTGGGATAATTAATGATATTTTCACTAAAGATTTTATTAATTATAGATAACTTTAATTTAAGAAAACACTCATAGATATTTAAGAAAATAAATAGAACCCAAGTGATAACGAATAAATATAAATTTGTAAAATGAAAGATAACAAGTATTATTTAATCTATTAAGAATATATTTAAAGCAATAAATAAAGGTAAAACTCATAAAGTAAAAAAAGACGAGTTATAATTTAAGAAATAGATTTTTCTTATTTGTATTAGGAGTTAAATAAATAAGAACTCGGAAGACAATAAGAACGGATTATGTGTTGTAAAAATTAATTAGGTCTACAGTGCAGCATGACTTTTGAAAAGATGAAATGATAAGATTTTAAATGAACCGTAGTTAATTGATCAACCATATAAATGAATAAATATAAGATTTTAAATTTATGTTATTTAGTTACTAATTACCATAGTCGAAATGATAACAAAAAAATAAATAATTTATCTTTGACTAATAATAAGTAATAATATAAAATCTAAAATTTCATCCGCTTAAACTAAAACTAAATTAAATAAGGAGGCAAGAAAGAGGCCATCGATTCTGGGAGGATAACCGTGAGGAGATTTTTGTGGTGATCTATCTATTGATTTAATTTAAGATAAGATTTCTTTGAGGGTTAATATATATATATATATATCTATATACGTAAATAAGGCCTTGTGCTGCTTTTCTGTCAAAAGTTAATCTAAACCCATCTTAGAAGCTCGTTGGCGGCTAAATGGGGTAAGGATGGTTAGTTGGTTAGCATTAATTCTAATCTATTGGGTTAAGGTTGTTGGAGTTAAAGATTGGCACGGTGGGTTGGCAGCATCGTGGGTTGCCAGGATTTCTTCCCCATATTAGTTTAAGTTAAGTAGGCTTTCTATTTGAGGGTTAGCTTTTATATTTAGGTTAGCCCTTTGGCCTTGGGAACATTTTCCCATCGTGAGAGGGCGGCTGGCATTGGCTTCGTGGGTGTTCGGAAGGGAAGATTCAGGTTGTTTTTAGTTCTTGAAGGGCCGTTCGTGAGATGACTGCCTTGCCGGAGGTAGCGTGATTTCGTGAGGTTTGATGATGGGATTGGAATATTTGCGGGGTTTAGAGCATGGGAACGTTCTTCGGTGTAAGGTAGGTTTTCTCGACCTAGCACCAGGGTTTATCGTCCCGTCTCAACCTGCACCGACCCGCACGACCCGACTCGACCCAGGCGGGCACCGGGTCGCATGGGGTGGGGGTCGTGGACGGGATGCACTGGACCGCAAGGTCCCGTGCGTCCCACCACGTACCGCTCCGGTGCGAGGCGGGACCCGGCTCGGTACGGGCGGGTCGGGGCGGTTCACCCATTTAACGGGCCGAAGGGGGAGGCTCCCTCCATCCCTCCCACCGGCGAACGGCGGTGCAGCGGCGGCGGACGGCGATCAGAGCGGCGGCCGGCAGCTTTGGGCGGCTCAGGGCGGCGATCGGAGGTAGGTAGGTGAAATTTTTTTTTAAATGATCGGGGGTGGGGAAGGGGGGGCGTCGACCGCTGGATGTGGCCGGAGGTGGGGGTGGGGGACAGCGGGGAAGGGGGGGGGGGGCGTCTGCCGCCGTGGGGGACGGGGGGGGGGGAGGGGGGGCTGGGCGTCTGCCACCGGCAGGCCTTGCCGTGGGGGGACGGGGGGGGCGGGGGGGGGGGGGGGGGCGTCTGCCACCGTGGGGGACGGGGGGGGTCTAGGCGTCTGCCACCGGCAGGCGGTGGGGGGACGGCGGGAGGGTGGGCTGGGCGTCTGCCACCGTGGGGGGGGGGGTGGGGGGGGGGGTGGGCGTCTGCGACCGTGGGGGGGGGGGGGGGCTGGGCCAAGGGCGGTTTGGGGGGGGGAGAGGAAAAAAATTTATTTTTTTAAAATTTTATATCTTTTTTAATTTAAAAAAGTATAAGAATAAAATTTGTTAGATTGTCATTGTTTAATATTATTTTTGATGTATTGTTGAATTCATGTTGTAGAAAAAATATAATTTTTATTTAATTCATGTTGTAGAATTAAATATATTGATATATTATTTAATTCGTGTTGTAGAAATAATATAAATATCGTTTAATTCATGTTGTAGAAATACATTTATGTTTGATATATTACTTAATTCATGTTTAAATATTAGATTTAATTGAGATGTATTAAATTTAAAATTTAATTTTGTAGAATTAATGATATTATTTTCATTATTAGTTGTAGACGTAAAATAATATAATAAATAATTTTAAAAATTTTAAAGATGTTTTTCATTTAAATATATCTATAGTGAGAAATATTTTACAAAATTTTAAAGGTAATATTTATAATTTAAATTAAGTAGAGATGTTTTGAATTTAAATATAAATTTATTGATAAATATTTTACAAATAATTTTAAATGTAATTAAGATGTATAATGTAATTTAAGTAGAGTTGTTTTTAATGTAAATAGTGTTGAATATTTTATAAATAATTTTAAAGTTAATTTAGATCTATAATATAATTTAAATAGAGATGTTTTTAATGTAAACTCTCTTGAATATTTTATAAATAATTTTAAAGTTACTTTAGATCTATAACGTAATTTAATTAGAGATGTTTATAATTTAAATATATAAATAGTGATAATTATTTTACAAATAATTTTAAAGTTAATTTATATGTATAATGTAAATTATTTAGATATGTTTATAATTTATATGTGTCATGTAATTTAATTAGAGATGTAATTTTAAATATCTAATTAGTGATAAATAATTTTAAAGTTAATGTATATGTATGAATTATAAATATTAACCTTATATGTTTGTTATAGAAATAATGATATTATTTTGAACTAAATTATATTAACATGTATTAAATATTAAATTTAGTCTTGCATGGTACACAAATAATGAAATTATGTTCAATGTTAATTGTAGATGGCAAATAATATATTTTCATAATTTGAATTTCTTAATTTTAGGCCTTAGCACTCTATGGCTCCTAAGGAACGAACAAGTGATATTGGGTGGTCACACGGAGTTTTGTTGGATGGAAACCGTAGGTGTTGGCGTTGTAACTATTGTAAAATAGAACACCGGGGAGGAGGGGTGTCTCGGTTGAAGAAGCATTTGGCAGGAGGAGCCGGGGCAGGATACTCTGAGGTTGCTGGGTGTACCCATGTGCCTAGAGATGTGAAACTTGCAATGGCTAGGCACCTGCAGGAGAAGAGAGCTGAGATGCAAGAAAAGAAAAAAAAGAAGAAAAGGGATCAAGCGGCAGTGAGCGGAATAGCAAGCGGCAGCAACGAGGAGGAATGTGCATGGACACCCAGTGACGAAGACGAACAAGCACGTACTGAGCAGGTTAATGTGTATGTCACTGTGAACGATCCATACGAAGCCGAGTTTCGTGAGGCAAAACGTCAGAGCAGGGAAGAGTCAAGACATCCCGAGGAGACTAGAGTCCGTAGTCGCGAGGCGGCGACGACCGGAGCATCAGGGAGTGGTGGTTCATCTACGACTCGATAACCACGAGACATAAGGAGTTTATTGACTGGTGACTCGGGGACACAAAGAAAAAGGACACAATCGATCAACATTGAAGATGTGGAGCTCGGTGCACTATCCCGAGAGCATGGCAAGCAAACGAGGATGGACGATGCGTATGGCCAGAAGGGACCTAAATGGAAACTTGGTCAGGCTGTTGCAAAATGGTGACACCACGCGGGCCTGCCTTTCAATGCAGCCAATAGCCCTTATTACAAGCCAATATTTCAGGAAGCACAGGTCCTTGGGCTACACGTGCAGCCACCTACAGCGAGAGAATTGGCTGGCGTATACCTTGATGAACAGGTTGCTGAGATCAAGAGTTACATTGACTCATTCAAGCAGAAATGGACAAAGTACGGAGTCACACTGATGTGTGATGGATGGTCAGGTACCACAAAATCTAGCCTGATCAACTTCCTTATTTATTGTGACAGACAGGTATTCTTTCACAAATTAGTGGATGCGTCTGGTCAAATTCATAGTCATCAATATATTTTGTCATTGATGGAGCAAGTGGTGACTGACATTGGGGAGGAGTACATTGTGCAAGTGGTGACTGACAATGGGTCGAACTATAAGAAGGCCGGGGAGGAGCTAATGAAGAAAAAATGGCACATTTTCTGGACCCCCTGTGCAGCGCATTGTGTAGATCTGATGCTGAAGGAAATTGGGCAGCTTCGTATGGTAAAATATGTGGTCGAGGTGGCACAAAAAATCACGAAATATATCTACAACCACACACTTGTATTGGCATGGATGAGGGAGCATTGTGGCGGCGAACTGTTGAGGCCTGGCATCACACGATTTGCCACCAACTACATCGCATTGCAGAGCCTATTGAAGCACAAGGATGGGTTGAAGCAAATGTTTAGAGGTGAGACCTGGCTGAGTTCCTCTTTTGCTGCTTCATGTGAAGGGGCGGAGGTCGAGGGGATTATCAACACCTCGAATTTTTGGGAACGAGTGAAGGTATTAGTGTCATTGATAGAGCCACTGTATGAGGTTCTACGATGCGTGGATGGGGATAGAGTACCAACCATGGGGTTGGTGTACAGCAAAATAGAAGCAGTCAAGCGGAAGATCCTTACAACGTCCAAAAATATGGACCCACCATTCTAGATATTGTGGAGGACAGATGGGACAGACAAGTGAGCCGCGATCTTCACATGACAGGTAAACACTTACATTCTCGTCCAATCAATGAGCTGTGATTTTCAGTTGATATTAATATGTAATTCATTGTCTTACGATTGCAGCGTACTATCTACATCCGGCCTTCCAATATGCTCGGGCCCTTGCTTATGACGATACGTTGATAGAATCGGTCAACATTGTGGTAGACCGATTATCTTTCACCCCAACAGATGCTGCTGATGCGTTGAATGAGGTATACTTGGATATTTTAACATTGACAATATTAAATGAAATATACACTTCATATTTTTTGATAATACAGATGAAAACATTTAGAGAGGGAATTGGTTCATTTGCGACACCTAATGCCATGGCCAGTCGTGATAGACTCGACCCAGGTAATGTGTCTTCACAATGTACCTTCTATGTCTCGAGAAGTAATTTTTACATCTAATTATTATATTGTACGTGATATGTCTTAAACACAGCTGAGTGGTGGCTAAATTACGGCACAAGTGCACCCGTATTAAGGAAGATCGCAATGAGAGTTCTATCGCAAACATCCTCGTCGAGTGGGTGTGAGCGGAATTGGTCGACGTTCTCCTTCTTGCATACTAAGCTGAGGAATAGGATAACACACCGCAGGCTAGACAAAATGGTGTATGTTTATTACAACATGAGGCTAAAGGTCCGGCATGTATAAATGGATACAAGGAGAGGAGAGGGAGATTACGACCCAACGGATGCTGTGTACTTGCGAGACGATGATGACCCTATGGTAGCATGGGTTGCAAGAGCCACAACCGAGCGTGGTGAGGCAGAATTGGACGAGGAGGCTGAAGAACCTGGCGAGACACCACGGCCTAATACTTTTCTCGCATCAGCTGTACAAGAGGCAGTCGGGGAGGGAGATGACACCCATGTGCATTTGGGTGGTGACGACTCAGCAACGGGACGTGATGATGAAATTAATTTAGATGAAGACCTCGTCATTGGGGGTGGAGACACATCGTATGCGTACGATGATACAGCATGGGAGCGATTCATCCAACCCCCATTAATTGAGCGTCAAGAGCCACCTCAGGTGAATTAATACATAAAAATCGAATCGCAAATTTCATTAAATAGCATAGTGATATATTTGATAGCAATATATTGCAGGTCGGTCCGACAAATGACAACATTGCGGGAGAACAGTGGTCCCGAGTTGCTGTACCGCGGCATTCAATATTTGCGGAACCAAGAAGGTTATCCACTTCAAAAGAGGCTAGGGGGAGTTCCTCATTTAGAGAGGTGAAATTATATTGTCATTTCTACATTTGTTAATATATAATTCATTGGTAGTTGGATATATTCTTCTTTCAATTGTGTAGTCTTCGGTAGCATCGAAACAACCATCTCAGTCTGCTGCGCCCCGACGCTCAACATCTAAGGCTAAGGCACCCAATCAGTCTTCTCAGGTATACGTACAGACTTACACAATAGAAAGTAAATTGAAAAATTATCTAAGCAGGCTTCTGCTTCTCAGGCATCTAGAGGGACACAACATGCAGCATGTAAGCCGCCCCCTACTCCACAGAAGAAAAAATCATCATGGACCACATTATTCACCAGCAAGAAGGACAAGGGACCACCATTAAATCCGATAGATTTTGCAGACATGGAGACATTAGATCCCAATGCAGATGACGACACTCCCGAGCCTTCTGTTGAGCCCCGCATTAGTGGGAGTCATGACTCCGATGCTGAGAGTACACCGACAGGGTCTTCATCCCATGGAGGTGGTGGTTCTCAAGGTGACCAACGGAGTCCTCGTCATAATACTAGTGCTGGTGGCAGAGAGTACAGCAGTGGTCATAGTAGAGGTCGTGGGGGCCGTCAATATGGCGCATGGACAGAGGAGCAGCACTTCACACATGCCACGCAAGATGAGGACCACGGTGCTCCACCGGCAAGGACGAGACGGGCAGCTGATCATTGGGATCCCTACTATGGAAGTTCGGTTGCAGACAGTCCCAGCTATCAAGGAATGTTGTCTGATTTTGAGAGCATGAGCACACATGACTCCCAGGGATCTGGAAGCTCGTATGGACGGTCATGGCCGCAGCAGCCGATGTATCATGGCGACTCAGATAACAGTAGTTCATTTTTTCCATCGTATCCATATCCTTATGCCACAGCTACGTCAGTAGAGGTCGTGTACGCACAAGGTTCGCGCAGTATGAATACTACGTACGCATGTACTAGGAGAACTATTCAGGTTCAATGCGCTATGAAGACTATCTGTCCTATCTGCGAACCACATTTAATGTCAGATTGTTTGGAGATGGGCACTGGCCCAGTTTGGGTCCATAGTCTTTATTAGTATGTATCATTTGGTTACATTTATAACTAACTAATAATTAATTGTAGATTTCTTCATATATAGAGTTCTGTACTTGTCATTGAAATTACTAATGTAAACTTTTACATCATTTGCAGGTCATCATGGACGGACGGCGTCACCCTGCGTGGGAGTATGGATACTCTGTTGAGGGTGATGGACATGTGCACTGTAGATACTGCGAACATCGCGTCACCGGCATACACAGGTTTGCGGAGCACCTTGCGGGAGTGGGACGCAATGTTCGTGCATGCGACCGAGTTCCGGGAGATGTCCGACATTCATTTCGGACACAGTTACAGGATAGATACGGTTCTTGTAGCACACCGAGGACATCTTCTTCTACCTCCCGGGTACCTCCACCACGAGCACAGGGCGGAGCAGGATCTTCCTCCACGTCCAGAGTTCGAGCAGCACTAGCACCAGCACCAGCACCAGTCGCACATGATAGAATTGAAGCTATAGATGTAGTGAGGATTTTTTTTACAGATTTTCATGTACCCTCCACCGCAGCACACGACCCATCATTTGTGCAGATGGTTACATATTTTCAGTCCCACCCACATGTACCTCCACCCACTAGGATAGGTTAGATTATACGGGTGATTAGTCTCATGTATCTGATGATGAGTTTTGGGATTCGAGCTTCACTGATGATGAGGATGAGTGAGTTTTGGGATTCGGGTTACACAGATGAGGAGGATGAGTGAGTTTTTGGATTCGGGTTTCACAGATGAACGAGGATTAGTGAGTTTTTGTATTTTATACTTCATGAATGAATGTCATTATTATGTCACTGTTTACTTTTACATATTTAGTAATTGAAATAAATTTTTATGTATTATATATAATAGGATGTTTAATTAAGCGGTGTAATATGTAATTTTTATATAATTAATTATGTATAATTTAGTATGGATCTATTATCTTAAATAAACTCTACATTCTAATATTTTTAAATATATATAACATTTAATCTTTCAAAATAAATTTATTACAAATTTTAAAAAAAATAAAAAATCTACGCGTCGCGAGTCCAATGGGGCGGACCGTGTCGCTGTGCGACCCGCCCGACCCGACCCGTCCCGCGCCGAGACCGGGTCGGACGGGTCGGCAAACCCTGCCTAGCACCAAGTATATATATATATATATATATATATATATATATATATATATAGATATATATATATATATATATATATATATATAGATATATAGATATATATATATATATATATAATTATTCTGAACTTTAGTCTCTATAAAATGATTATTATTCTTACAAATCAGATTGGTTGTTTCCCTGTGATTTAGATCGCCCTCTTTCCTTTCAAAGTGAGCCCATGTTTTAGTCTGAGGTTACAGCCAGCTAAGTCATTTAATCCTCTGCCAATCGATCTTTTTAACTTGCAAACACGGAGGTTTAATCCCGCAAAAACGGCCCCCTGTTTCCTGTGTTTTAAGCCTCTTTTAACCTGTAAAAACATAGCATTAAAACTGTGTTTGATCCTCTTTCAGATGCACTTTAAACCTGCCTTTTCATCCTTTAAACTTGCAGTTTTGACACCTTTCAAAGCCTTATGCCTATCTTTAAAACCTTGTTTTAATTCCTTAAACTTGTACTCTATTTTTATCCCTTAAACCCATCATCTGCTTTTAAATTTTCTGCTAATTAGTCTCTTTAAACGTGCATTGTAATCTTTTTCTTTTTAAGCCAGCGATTTTAATCCCCTTCAAACTTGTGTTTTAATATTTTTTTCTCCCTAAACTAGTTCTCAGATTCCTTCTTAAACTTGTTCTCAACATTAAAAATCATTTCTCAGATTTTTAAACTATCTTTTCATGACCTTATACTCTGGATTTTCTTAAGCAGGGCCTGAGAATTACTTTAAACCCTATATCAGATTTTAATATCTCATTCCTGATTCTCTTAATTATATAAAGATTGTTCATTGTAAAAAAAAATTTAATCTTTAACCCTGCAAACATATGAATCTTAAACACTTGCAAAACCTGAGGTTTTTCTAAAACTAGCGAACATACTAATTTTAAACTCTATATAACTTAATTTTAATTTCTGAGAACCTAAATTTTAATTTCTAGAAATCAAGCTATTATATCATAAACCTGATCTCTTAAACACCGAAAGCTAAACCTTTTAAACATGAAATTTGAACTCTTTAAATTGCTATTACTAGAAAAACCAAAACTAAAATGGTAAATGAACTGTTCTTTAATCAATTTACAAATCCATGCTTAGTTCCACTAGTTTTCTTGAATTCCTTCGTTACAATTTTCTGCATATGATTTATGCACCCTACTTATTCTACTTGATAATTATGTGAACATGACTTCCTTGAAATCCACTTGGCCATTAAAATGTGATTGTCTAGTATTTACTTGGGATCTTTGATCTATAACTTCAATGCCAACGCATCATTAAGGGCCCGATCTGATCTTAGGAGGAGCGTCCAAAAGTACTAGTGTCCATAGGAGTTGTAATGACAAGGTGTGACATTGCACCGAAGCACTTGCTTGCTAGTTTGATCTAGACAATTCACATGATACTTGTTACTTACTACTTGTACATGATTGATTGTCTGACTTATTACATGACATGCTTGACTTACTACTTGATATTCTTGACCCGAAAGGGTATACATATATCTAGATTTTTGAAATTCAATTGTTATATGGCAAATCTATAGTTCTGTTCACTTGTACCCATTCTTCATTTGTTATACGCACCTCTTTTTATTGTTCATTCGAACATGCGGGGCAAAGTGCTACTATTATCCTTCTTTAACATCTATTATACTCTTTGACATATATTGTCCTCATGATTACATCCTTATACTTAATTTTATTCTATCTCTTTCCTATCTTAAATGGACTGTAAAAGACACTAAACCACTTAAATTTGCTTGTGTTGAGATGTAATTCCTACTGAGCTTTATGCTCATGCAGTGTTAATTAATATTTTTCAGGTTGTCTCGAGGATAACTAGCGGGAAGGGCAAGAGTGTGGAGTGCACCAAGATATCTTAGTGGTCTTCCTATTTCTTAGTCTAGAATTTGAGAGTCATTTGTTATGAGAGATGTCTTGTAATTATGAAGAGTTGGTGTTAAGAAATTATCTATTATTTAATTGGAGAGTTTTGATAAGAAGTTAAAATTTTGTAGTTGAGATTTTTGTATCAAGTGATGTAATTAGGATTTCTAGTCTTGATTGAGTGAGGGATTTTCTCCCCTATCGTGCTCTGATATTCCGCGTTGGGGCGTGACAGTTGTGGTATCAGAGTCTAAGTTACTTAGACCCTAAGTTTTTAGGTTTTTCTAGCTATTAGGAGTTTTAGCATACTTATATATATAGTTAAGGTGTCATAGATATGTGTTATAGGTGTTCGAGATTAGTGTCCTAAGTGTAAGTTTTTATAGTTGCACGGTGAGATTGGGTAGAGCTTTAGGTTATGTGCTAGAATAGCTATAGTTCTTGGAAATAAGATAAGTAATTATGGTAATTTATTTTAGAATTATGTTACAGTTTCTATGTCACAAGTGTAATAAGAGGAAGTTACTTGAAAATTTAAGAAGTAATTAAGAATATTCGAAACTTATTCTTAAGTTAGTATCTTTAATAGCTCTCTTTAATTTAATTATTTAAATATCATGTGAATTTGGGGACCGGATTCTTTTTAGCGGGGGAGGGTGTAGTATCCCAAGTAATTTTTAAGACTAAATTAGAAATAAATTTGAAATAAAAATTAGAAAAGAAATATGATTTATTGTTGTAAATTAAGTCTAGTAACTTATCATAAATAATTAGAATTTAGATAAGTTGTATGCAAATAAATAAAAGGAGATCCAACTAAATAAAAGTCAAGTAATTAAATGAGTTTTAAATGATAATAAAATATTAATTAGTTTAAGTCAAGTAATTGAATGGGTTCGCAGCATCGTGGGTTGCCAGGATTTCCTCCCCATTAGTTTAAGTTAAGTAGGCTTTCTATTTGAGGGTTAGCTTTTATATTTAGGTTAGCCCTTTGGCCTTGGGAACATTTTCCCATCATGAGAGGGCGCCTGGCATTGGCTTCGTGGGTGTTCAGAAGGGAAGATTCAGGTTGTTTTTAGTTTTCGAAGGGCCGTTCGTGAGATGACTGCCTTGTAGGAGGTAGCGTGATTTCGTGAGGTTTGATGATGGGATTGGAATATTTGTAGGGTTTAGAGCATGGGAACGTTCTTCGGTGTAAGGTAGGTTTTCTCGACCTAGCACCAAGTATAAATATATATAATTATTCTGAACTTTAGTCTCTATAAAATGATTATTATTTTTACAAATCAGATTGGTTGCTTCCCTATGATTTAGATCGCCCTCTTTCCTTTCAAAGTGAGCCCCTGTTTTAGTCTGAGGTTATAGCCAGCTAAGTCATTTAATCCTCTGCCAATCGATCTTTTTAACCTGCAAACACGGAGGTTTAATCCCGCAAAAATGACCCCATGTTTCCTATGTTTTAAGCCTCTTTTAACCTGTAAAAACATAGCATTAAAATTGTGTCACGTCCCGAGCCTTTATGACAGCGGAAGATTCGCTCGAGAAACGTGAACAATCGACATGGTAAGTGTGACGGCCTGGATTCCAGATACCAGATATACCCGATAGGACTATCGAATACACCTGATATCACTTGGAACCCGTGAAGCCTCCCAAGAGCGGTAAAGCTCCGAAGGGATGAAAGGATTACCGTGTAGTACATTGAAGCCATAGAGATATAATAGTAAGCAATTAAATTTCATTAGATCGGTTTGCTAAAGTAGCAGAAATAAAATTACTTTTTAATTAACAGTTTGAATTTAACAATTATACCAGAGTCCAGTCCAAAGGAAAGATAAGCAGTCTAACAGTATAGTCAATAGAAAGAAAAGACATACCGAGAAGTCGGGGAAAGCCCGACTGAGGTACCAGCTTGCAGCTACGACTCAAACTCCAGGACTCGCGGAAGCAGAACGAACACGTCACCCCACCTGAAAAGTAGGGGTGAGCCTCGTGTCACTGGCTTAGTAGGGGTCACGCGGATCCCCACTGAAAAACACGCAGTAACACGGAACAAGGGAAACAACCGATGGAATAGTAGGAAAGCTATACTAAAAAAGCTATAAAAGGATGGGAAGCAAGAGTAGGGAGCAGCAAGGATAAGGGGAAAAAGTGGAAAGCGGAACTAACCTCGGCCCCCAACTACTCCTAGCAACAGCATGCAAAAGAAAGTCTAGAAAAGACCTAGACAGGCACAGACAACACGACCAGAACGTCGTGCACACTGCCCCACACATGACTAGAGCGTCATGCATACGACAGGACACAGACCTCGAGTACAGCAGCGGGAAGGCCAACCCCGGCAGGTCACGACACAGGAAAAGCACGGGAGTCGCGCGCCACGCGACAGAGAATCCCCACATCAGGAGAATGGCCAGATGCGTCCACCGACGTCTTACACTGCACCACAACACACACCACAAGTGTCTCGACTACCGACCGACGCGACGAAGGCAAACATGGCCGAGTCGCAGACCCACGCGGAACCACAGTACAAGTACTAGTCCGGGTCACGCCCGTCGGCGTAAGTCCTCTACCCATGACCACGTGTGCACACACTGGCTTTTACCTGAGCCAGGCCTCTAGCTAGTTTTCTCGCCCCATAGGATGCTACGGTGCAGCCGGGAGCCGACGGAGACTAGCTTACAAACCGTATACCGGAAGGTGCCCCGCTCCGCGAGCTGTCACAAGGAGTCTGTGACGAAAGGCAACGACACGAGAAGACCACGAAACACGGAGCTGAAGTACAGACAGATAATCATGCCCTGTCACCCGTACCTCAAACACCAAAGGCAGCACAGGAAACTGCCGACAGACTCGGAAACGTAGTCTTAGCCTTCAAAGGAATGTCAACCGACACCCAAGGGGAAGCGGCCAGACCACGGGAATAGGACGACAAACGCCACCACAGGCACACACAGACGCACACACAGACACACACACAGACAGGACGACGGCCATCATGGCCACAAGGACTATAACGCACCTCTACAGGCGCGCTACACCAGCCTAACGCACCAGAACTGGTGCGCTAGGGCCAACAGGCCAAAGGCCACAACACTGACCATGTAACTCACCAAGAAAGGTGCGTTACACCACCTGACGCACCAAGGCAGGCGCGTCAGGGCCAACAGAGCCACAAACCCGGAGATGGACCAAACAACACGTAACGGACCAGCAAGCGCGTTACCTGGCCGTAACGCACAGGGAGAGTCCCTTACAACAAACCGACCGACACGAACCCTGAGGAGATGACTAGGCCATGACGCACCTCAACAGGGGCGTCACAGGCATGTAACGGTCCAGACTGGTCCGTTACACCGACCTAGCCTCGACAAAAGCAAAACAACTAACTGTTGTGGCGGTCTATCGAGGGACCGTCACAGCGTGTAACGGTCTCTGGAATGACCGTTACACCGACACGGCAGACCAAACAGTGGAATGGTCGAATCGGCCCGTTCCACGCCCCATTCACGCCGAAGCGCAGGGGAAACAGACACACACGATCATACAACATGCCAGAGACCCAAAAACGGCACATGCACGCATCAAAACGCGAGATCGGGGCGATTTTCTCAAATCGACCAAAAACGAGTCACCGGGGTTCCCGGACTCCTACCGGCCCCGAATGACGACCAATCCACACGAAACCTATGTGAAAGGGATCCGGACATCCCATCGGTCATTTTGACACTAACTACGCCGCGAATGGTTACCGATTTCCGGCGAACCCTGAAAACCCCAAAAACATCGGTTTTTCCCAAACCGTCCTGATCTAACCCGTTCTAGCGCCAAACCACACACAGAAGCAGGGAAAACGTAGAGGGTGAAGTGGTGATTCATGTCCCTACCTCCATCGAAGAAACCGCGCGCCGAAGCGACTAAACCGCGTCGAAAAGCACCCGGAACGTGAACGGCGCCTCCTTCGAATCCAACGAGGGATCGCGCCACGCCACGCTCAATCCGACACCCCATCTCGCGTCCTGATCACTCCATCACATCCTTGTCTCGGCAAGCTCCGCAACGGTGTGCACCCCGCTCCGAGAGACCCTGAAACGAGAGAGAACGAAGAGAGATGGTGAACGGTTGAAAATGAGACATCCAAAAGACCTAATAAAGATCCAATAGAGATCCAGGGCATTACATCCTCCCCTCCTTTAAGAAACTTTATCCTCAAAATTTAAGGACTAACAAAGGAAAAGTAGGGAAGAACAACCCGACAACACCATTACAAAATGACACAAACCACGAGAAACAACGGTAAGACGACAGCACCGGACCACGAGACATCTGATCGAGTCACAAGCTAACTCTACCAGGGAAGAGAGTATAGCAAAGCGATCCGACATGAGTTGGTCCACAAAGTGCTAATGATAGACAGATAAAATCATAGAGAAACATCACTTACAAAAATAACAACAACGGCAGCACTCGCAGGATTCTGGCTCCGTACAGGACACAGAACCACGGAACACAATTGCAAGTTCGGTCAAATCAAGGCACAACAGCAGGTGATCACACGACTACAGAGAACGAGTCATGCATCGAGCAGCTCACCGAGAAAAGACCCACGACAGTAATAAACGAGAATCACGAAACCTAACGCTAGCTGAAGACTGTACTGGACTTAAGGACTCTGGAGACTGTATATCTCGGATTCCCATGTACTTTACACAACAACGCTCTGATACCAACTGTGACGACCCGGATTCCGGATACCAGATATACCCGATAGGACTATCGAATACACCTGATACCACTTAGAACCCGTGAAGCCTCCCAAGAGCGGTAAAGCTCCGAAGGGATGAAAGGATTGTCGTGTAGTATATTGAAGCCACAGAGATATAACAGTAAGCAATTAAATTTCATTAGATCGGTTTGCTAAAGTAGCAGAAATAAAATTACTTTTTAATTAACAGTTTGAATTTAACAATTATACCGGAGTCCAGTCTAAAGGAAAGACAAGCAGTCTAACAGTACAGTGAACAGAAAGAAAAGACGTACCGAGAAGTCGGGGGAAGCCCGACTGAGGTACCATCTTGCAGCTACGACTCGAACTCTAAGACCCGCGGAAGCAGAACGAACATGTCACCCCACCTGAAAAGCAGGGGTGAGTCTCGTGTCACTGGCTCAGTAGGGGTCACGCGGATCCCCACTGAAAAAGACGCAGTAACACGGAACAAGGGAAACAACTGAAGGAACAGTAGGAAAGCTATACTAGAAAAGCTGTAAAAGGAAGGGAAGCAAGAGTAGGGAGCAGTAAGGATAAGGGGAAAAAGAGGAAAGTCGAACTAACCTCGGCCCCCAACTACTCCTAGCAACATCATGCAAAAGAAAGTCTAGAAAAGACCTAGACAGGCACAGACAACACGACCAGAACGTCATGCACACTGCCCCACACATGACTAGAACGTCATGCATACGACAGGACACTGACCTCGGGTACAGCCGCGGGAAGGCCAACCCCGACAGGTCACGACACAGGAAAAGCACGGGAGTCACGCGCCACGCGACAGAGAATCCCCGCACTAGGAGAACGGCCAGGACGCACCTCCTTCGAATCCACTGAGGGATCACGCCACGCCACGCCACGCTCAATCCGACACCCCATCCCAGGTCCCGATCACTCCATCACGTCCTCGTCTCGGCTAGCTCCGCAACGGTATGCACCCCGCTCCGAGAGACCCTGAAACGAGAGAGAACGAATAGAGATGGTGAACGGTTGAAAATGAGGCATCCGAAAGACCTAATAAAGATCCAATAGAGATCCAGGGCATTACATCCTCCCCTCCTTTAAGAAATTTCATCCTCAAAATTTAAGGACTAATAAAAGAAAAGTAGGGAAGAACAACCCGACAACACAACTACAAAATGACACGAACCACGAGAAACAACGGTAAGACGACAGCACCGGACCACGAGACATCTGATCGAGTCGCAAGCTAACTCTACCAGGGAAGAGAGTATAGCAAAGCGATCCGACATGAGTTGGTCCACAAAGTGCTAATGATAGACAGACAAAATCATAGAGAAACATCACTTACAAAAATAACAACAACGGCAGCACTCACAGGATTCCAGCTCCGTACAGGACACAGAACCACGGAACACAACTGCAAGCTGGGTCAAATCAAGGCACAACAACAGCTGATCACACGACTACAGGGGACGAGTCATGCATCGAGCAGCTCACCGAGAAAAGACCCACGACAGCAATAAACGAGAATCACGAAACCTAACACCAGCTGAAGACTGTACTGGACTTAAGGACTATAGAGACTGTATATCTCGGATTCCCATGTTCTTTACACAACAACGCTCTAATACCAACTGTGACGACCCAGATTCAGGATACCAGATATACCCGATAGGACTATCGAATACACCTGATACCACTTGGAACTCGTGAAGCCTCCCAAGAGCGGTAAAGCTCCGAAGGGATGAAAGGATTGTCGTGTAGTACATTGAAGCCACAAAGATATAATAGTAAGCAATGAAATTTCATTAGATCAATTTGCTAAAGTAGTAGAAATAAAATTACTTTTTAATTAACAGTTTGAATTTAATAATTATACCAGAGTCCAGTCTAAAGGAAAAACAAGCAGTCTAACAGTACAGTCAACAGAAAGAAAAGACGTACCGAGAAGTCGGGGGAAGCCCGACTGAGGTACCAGCTTGTAGCTACGACTCGAACTCTAGGACCCGCGGAAGCAGAACGAACACGTCACCCCACCTGAAAAGAAGGGGTGAGCCTCGTGTCACTGGCTCAGTAGCGGTCACGCGGATCCCCACTGAAAAACACGCAGTAACACAGAACAAGGGAAACAACCGAAGGAACAGTAGGAAAGCTATACTAGAAAAGCTGTAAAAGGAAGGGAAGTGTGGACGCGGGATTTTTATTTATATTTATTTATTTATTTATTTAATTTTTATTGGATTGATTTATCATTTATTGATTTATTTATTTATTGGTTCATTGGCGTGCCAGTCACATGTGTGACGATCTTATTGTGCGCTCGATCTGACATGGTCAGTCGATTGTGAAGTCCGAGTCGGGACCTGGAGTCCGTCATACCATAAACGCTATGACGTTAATTACGCCCTTCCAGGGAAGGACAACCCTTGATTAAACGCTAAAATAGGAGGCCTCGTAAGGCGAACAGATGTTCACATGCTTAATTTTAAACTTCCTACCAGGGCCAGGGAGGCGGGTAAGATAATAACATCAACCACAGAAACAGACTAGATCGTGTGATTGGCGGTTCAAAACAGTTATACTTGGTGGGAACGAGGAGATAGAAGATGTCCACCACGGAAAGGCGTAGCCATGACCATGATATAGGTTTAAAGCTTCGATCGGTATTTCGACAGCCTTTCCTCTTAATCTGGGTTACGCCCAGAGAGAAATAGGCTATCACCCACGGAATGCCGGGATGAAAGCCGAGAGAAAGAGAGAGGTCAAACCTCCCGACCTATATATATCAGCCATGGGGCAATGTTTGATATTCCCTTAGGGAAGCCGGCGGAACTCATGCAGTGGCAGAACCCTCCCGAGCTAAAGGGGTTACTCATAAATCCGATGCGGGACGGTGGAACATAAGGGTGCCTGACCCCCTTTAAATTTATCCCCGGGACATATATGGTGATCCATGGATATCCCTGAATGGATTAGCTCTGGACATTTGGGCTCATATGATGGCAGGTTAGGCTCTCGGTACGACTAGAGATGGAAGGACAGGGTTCCCGGCGCAAAGGGCAAGAGAGCCAAGAAGGCCAGGGCTCCCGGCGCGCAAAGATAAAAGGGGGAAGCCAGGGAGTTTACGGCGCAGGCTTCCCGGCGCGATGAGGTTCCTGCAAAAAGGGGGGTCTCGGCGCGGGGGGTTGAGCAGGCCGTGGAGGGGTTCTCGACGCGGGCCTCCCGGCGCGACGAGGCTGCAAGGGGGGTTTCCCGGCGCGGAGGGTAGTTGGCTTCCCGGCGCGGCCAAGTTGCAGGGCTCCCGGCGCGAAGGCCAGAAGGCCAAAACAGGTCTCGGCGCCTGAAGGATGGCGCCGAGAGCTGTTCATCCCGTCTACTGTGCGCGGGGCCGAGAGCTGTGAGGGCGCCGGGATCAGAACAGAGCTTACGGTACTCTGTTTTGGGTTTCATATTGGTTAGGGTTGAGGCAAATGGGCCCTAGGGCATTAAATGGCTCAATTCACTAGACTTCGACCTGTTTTGGTATAGGTTCCCAAGGAAGGCCGGGAACATAAAAGATTGGGAGGGGAACAATAGGGTATAAGGAGCCTCTGTCACCACTGATAGATAAGGTCCCGGGGATGGGTTTCATGTCATCTCTGGCATCCTGGGAGAATTTTGACAGCATCTCCCCTGGACTGAACATTTGCCAGGGAATGATAGACGATCACCCACTGAATGTCGGGGTGAAAGCTAAAAATAGAGGGGTATGGAACCCCTGGCGCCTGTGTATGCTTGGAGCAATATCTTGATATCCCTTTTGAGACCGTAGAAGCTTATGCAGTGGCAGAGCTTCCTTGGTCTGAGGGTTTATAAAAGCCGATCGAGTTCGAGAAACCGCGTAGAAAAAGGGAAGTTGCTCCCACTAGTTGTCGTCCCTGAAGTGCATGTGATGACTCAAAACGCCCCAGGATGAGTGGACGAAGAGGCCAAAGGGGTGGACAAAGGAGGGGCTTCTCGGCATGATTTTCATTGGCCAGAAGATGGCTCTCGGCGTGGGATTATCGGTTGGCCAAGGGGCTTCTGGCATGGGTTTACAGATTGGCCAAGAGGAGGGCTTCTCGGCGCCAAGACGAGTAGGCCCCGGCGCGATGAGGAGAAATGAAACGGGTGGCTCCCGGCGCGCCCGGGAGATGGGATCTCGGCGCAAGAAGGCTTGCGCCGAGGGCTGTTCATCAGCTTTACTGTTTGCGGGGCCGAGAGCTGTGAGGGCGCCGGGATACGAACAGAGGTTTACGGTACTCTATTTTTTTGGTTTTAATGGTGGTTTGGGCAGAAACTGACGGATTCTATGGGCTCTAGACTGCTCAAGGCATCCACTCTGAGTTGGATTAGGTCTAGAATTCAGAGGAGTATTAGGGTTCGAGAGGCATCTGGGAAGCCGAAGTCTGAATGCCCCTGTCCATCGCCATTATCACGCAGAGCTTGGGGACACACTTGATATAGTCATTCGTCACCCTGGGAGCCAAGAGATGGCTGTCTCCGGCCCCAGAGGCGACTTCGATGACATCAACGGATAAAGCACGCGCGCTTAGAACCCCGGAGTTTCTCAAGCTTCGATCATTGCATAGCACGGCTTCATCCCAGCAGCCAAGGAATAGTCTGTTCCGGGCTCTGGGGTGAGCACTAATGGTGCTACGAAGCAGAGAAAAGAAACAGACAAATCGGATCATCATGCTACTGGTTTACAGATAACACGGGGAATGGCAATAGGGCTTCAGAGGAAGCAAAAAATCAGGCTTAAGCTATAGCCCATCATGCATATATATCCATTCGTTTGATGATGTCCATCAGGGAAGACACATGGTGAGAAAACCCAGACGATACACCATTCCAATACTCAAACCGATTACAGGGAGAGAGTGAGGGAAAGGGGGACAAACAGATGCCGAGATGTCTCGGCTACATTGCATGAATCAAGATAAGACTTGAAACGATTACATGAAATAGAAGAAAAGAAAACAAGGGGGGAGGGCGGAGCATTGACTCCTCTCCCTCCCCGGATGCCCACCTGAAGACTTCCCTTCTGCTTCTGCTAGTTTCTTCTCTTTTCTTTCTTTTCGATCGATGGCCCGGCTTCCGATCCCCTCCCCATTTCAAAGAGGGTTTTCTTTTATAGCTCTCATCCCTCTGTCCTCTCGGTGGAGGGCAGTCGGTGCGGCTTGTTCCATTCGAGACATCTCCCGGCGCGACAAGTAGCCCCCTGTGGAGGTTCCCGGCGCCATTATCAGAAGCCCAAATGGCCGGCCCATCTAGTGCCTTCAGGCCTCATACGTGCCTTAGGCTTCTCTTTATATATTTTTCTTTTTGAATTAATCTTCATCAGAACCGAATAAGGCCCCCTTTAGTAGAGACATGACTTTGTTGAGATCGTCTTGAGGCTCAATCAGTGAACAAACTGGGGTTTAATCAGTATTGCCGTCTGAATGACGACAAAACCGGGTATGTTTCATCGGCATTGTCATCCGAACGGTGACAAGACCGGACATCAGCTTCAGTCTGACAGACTTCGGCCGGGTGTGTAATCTGTGGAGAGGATTCTTCATTTGTCCTGACTTTGCAAAAGCCTTCGCAATCTTCATTTGTCGGCTCCGGCTTCTCATCAGAGTGTGCTTGGAGGTCTTATCAGTCGAATGACTGCTGCTTTATCAGTGCTGCCGTTTGACTGACGATGGCACCGGACATCAGCTCGGCTGGCGGAGACTTCAACCGGGTAAACGGCTGTCGAGCTTCATCAGTGGTCTTCCACTGTTGGTCTGATCTTCTTTTCAGTTATGCTTCCACCCCTGTTCATTTTCAAGGTGTCAACAAATGCCCCCCAACTGCGGGCAGCGTAAGCGCAGAATAAGCGACACGGGGTCTGCAGGTGTCTTTCATCATTCGAGGGTATATTCCTCAGTTTTATCCTTGACATTGTCCTTCAGCTTGATCATGTTGCTGTAGTAACCTTCTGCATATCCATCTTTCACTTTCATGTTTTCGTCTCTGCATTTTCTGACTTCATTGTCACCGTTTGGAGATTTTAGGCATTGCCTTGGACTTCTCGGCATGGCGCTCTCGGCGCGACCGTTGTCGGCGCGGCCGTCTCGGCAGGGGCTTCTCGGCGCGCTCACGCTCGCCGGGCTTCCCGGGGCGAGGGCTTTTCGGCGGTTGCTTCTCGGCGCGCCCATGGCCTTAGGGGGTTCTCGGCGCATGCCGCTCTCGGCGCGCCTTTTTCTTTGGTGAAGGGGGGGGGGGTTCTCGGCGCGCATTTCTTCGCGCCGAGAAGCCCCTCTTCCTCTTCTTTTTAACCCTGCGAGAGGGCTTTTTACCCTCATTTCTTACTTCTCCTTCTCTCTCTTCATCTCGGCGGTGGCGGTGAGCTGTGAGCTTCCCCCCCCCGGGAGCGTCATTTCCCCCCCCCTTTTTGCCGATTTTTCGGGGTAGGTCCGCTATATATATGGGATTGAGTCCCATTTTATGCTCGGGATCACTCCCTCTTGGTGGGTGACTCCCTATTCTTCTTGGGCATACCTCGGACAAGAGGAGATGCTGCCGAAATTTGTTGAGAATTTGTTTATCTTATTGTTTCGTGCCCATTCATCTTTCTGATGTTTCCTTTCTTGTCTTTCTCTGACTGCAGGTGCTGACATGGCTTCCAGTTCTGCTGTTGCATCTTCCGGAGCTGTTGGAACAAGTTCATCGGCTCAGCCGGACATATCTCGGGCCAAAGTCAACTGGTTGAACGTATACAGCCTGAGCTTTGGCTATGACCAGATTGCTAGTGTCGACGAATCTTCCGATTCTGAAACTGACACCGTATCGACCGCTGAAGTTTATTCTTCCCTGGAGGGTGCTGAATTCAGGAGAGCTGCTGACTACCGCCCGGACTTGCCGAAGGATCGTCATTTGCTGCCGTTTGTTCGGACTTTCACCATACGCGGAATGCGGGATGTTCTTATTGCCCGTTCCGTGGAAGCGGCAATACTTGCCGATAGAGACAGCATGAAGGGCTCTGTCTATCGAGCCCGAGCCATATATCTCCCAGGTGAACAGAGGGACTGGAATGCTGTGCTGGGCATCTCCGATTTAGAACCCGAGAAGAAGATGCTGACCCGGGCCCCAGAGTTCACCCCTGCAAGGTGGGACCATACCACCGGCCGTGTCCACCGAGAGAAGACCTCATTCGGACTCTTTTTGGCTCCTGCGAAGTGGGGTTATAGAGACGAGCCATTTGTTCTTAACTGCCTGGCCGTTCAGTTTAAATATCAGCTGGCTGCCGGCTGGTTTGGAGATGCCAAGTTGACAGACGCCCATCTTTTTAGGGTTGGAGCAGTGGAGTTCACAGAATATGTTTTGAAGGAGTATGCCCCTCTATTGGTTAGAGCTGGGGTATACCACAGTGTATTTGCCTCCAGGTTCCGCTATCCTGTCTCTCGGGGATTGTGTTGCGGCATGCTTGAAGTGTTCTGCCCGCAGTTCAATACATTCTATACAGCGGAAGGCGAGACATCCCTCGACCTCTGGAGTTTATCGCAGCTTTCTGGCCTACCCATGGACGGGGAGCCATATGAGGAGGTCTGCCTGGACGATTCCATCAAGGACGCCTCTAATGGAGAGGGCAGCTATTCTTTTGGTTATGCATACCGGTATCTGATGAAAGCTTACCGGTCCATCTGTTTGGCCTACAGTAGGGGGTCCTCCAAAGGCTATCAAGCCCGGGAGAAGAGCAGCCGACTGAGAGTCCGTGTGGGGCAGTGGATACAATATTTCTTCGGGGGTCCCTTGAGGTACGCAGACTTTCCTTCCGTAGGGCTGACTTCCGGTAAACAGGTCAGGGCCCCCCGTTACAAGTCAGCACTGCCAGCTTCATTGCGCCGGACAGACGCGGATGGCCCGAACCCAGCAGGGGTTGATCCCATCACCCATTGTGCAGCCTATTTGACTTTCTGGCTATGCACTTTCGCTCTCCCTCAAGGGGACGAGACGATTATTAGACCAGAGGCTATATATCCGGCCTGCCAGATGGCTTGGGGGATGCGATTGTCTCTGTGCCCAGTGGCTCTGTGTTTAGTTTACAAATCCTTGGGGGACTTGCATAGACATCGGACCCCCCGCTCTTCGAGGACCGTGGGTCCCTTTCATTTCTTCAATGCCTGGGTTTGCAGCATTTTCCCTGAGCTGGCCCCGAGAACTTTGCAGTCAGACACACTGCTCCCTCGTATGATTGAGTTTGCTAGCGCCGAACCTGGTCCTTTCTCAGAACAGCTGTTCAAGATGAGGGGTAGGCTAATAAGAGTGCCTGTAGACGCACCTGGCAGCATTCACTTTTGGAGCTTGGCAGCAGGTTCAGCTCCCTTGGTGGACCCTCAGAGGGAGTGCAAAATGGAGGAGGTGGAGGCTTATGTCCATCCTGTTTCGGGGGTCGCCGCCACCCGGCCTCTTTTAGAACCAGAATTGGTGAGGTGGGCCATGGCCATACGGCCCAGTGTATTAGTTTTCAGGAAGGGGGGCCTGCTCATTTTGGAGCCCTATTATCCCTTCCGCTTTGGCAGAAATTTTGGTTACGACCAGCATATCCCTCCATCGGCTGCTCAGTTTCCTCTGGAGAGCCGGGCCAAGCACGGGTCTAGTATTGCCGGCGACGGTCGGATATGGTGGGATTTCTTTCATCGTCGGGAAGACACAACTTTCAGGGTCCCGACTGTCTCCAATCGTCTCCCTCGGGTCTCATCAGACTATATCAAGTGGTGGAACATACGCACCAATTTTTATAAAGATGGCAGAGGCGCTTTCTGGGATGTGGCCGAGCGCTCCTTTTTGAAGCGGCAATCAGGGCCTGTATTTGACATTGACGAGGTCCATCTGAGGAGGCTTTATTCCCAGCACCAGAGGGAGGCAGAAGCTTATATCGCTGCCCGTCGGTCTTTGAAGGAGGCGGGTGCGGAACTACCCACCCCTGTCTTTTCTGAAGTTGATGTAGACACTTTCACCAAAGACTTGAGACAGCTGGGCCACATAGGGGACACTCATTTGGAGGTGCAGTATCCATTCCCCCCGGAGGAACCACTCTCGAAGGCTACTTCTTGGAGGGGTCCGGCAGACAGGTTTCATCCTTACAGGGCCTTTGTGCGGAGGGAGGACCGCACCCAGTCATATTATCAGCACACCTCCTGGCTTTTTGTACTGTTAAATGTCCACGGGCTGACAGTGGAGAGCCCGGTAGCTGTCATTCTAAATAAGCAGCTTTTTGTTTCTTTCCATTATGTTGACGCCTGGTGCATAGATTACCTCGGCCTATTTCATTGCCTTGATTTCCATGGCCATAAGGACTTGGCCGCCCTGACGGAGAAGTGTCAGACTATTGGCGATGTATGCTGGCTTGTGAAGGAGGCCGCCTCCCGATCAAAGGAGGTAGCTTATATGTATTGGCCGCTTTCCACATTTTACGACGGCCCAGCAGGTGTGCTCCTTGTTTGTTTGATCATGGCTTCTTTCTTCTTATTGTCATGTTTTGCATATGTTGACTATGACTGTCTTTCTCGTGTCTCGCACAGATAGACCAGACATAAAGCGGCAGGGGCTTTACAGGAAGATAATTGCTCAAGCTGAGAAACCTGCCCACTTTGAAATTCCTGAAGCAGCACCTACGACCACTCCCCTGCCTCCGGGCAAGAAGAGGAAGCCTTCTGTGGTGAAGGTTGCAGTCGCCAAGGCCAAGAAGGCCAAGGTTGCTCGGACCCGGAAGTCGGTTTCGACTGCGAAGGAAGCTGGAACCCCTCTTCCGGATATCCCTTCATTTGACGCATTCGCATCTCAGAGGGAGGCCGCACAGGCATCTGCCGAAGGTGACGGTGATAGCTTGTAGCTGGAACTTCCTTTGTCGTCTTGACCAATCTCCTAGGGAGTTCTTTGAGGCTGAGCTTCTTTTTATCTGATACAGCCCAGGAGCAGGTTGAAGCGCCTGTGGAGACGGACACAAGACTGCCTTCTCCCACCCCGGCTGGCGAGGAGGAGGGTAAATGTGCTTTTTCCATTTGTTTCATACTTCCGTTGTTTTCTTTGCTATACTTCTCAGAAGTTTTCTTTTCTTGTAGCAGTGGCAGTCGGGGAGCAAGCCGAGGCCATGATGATGACGGAAGAGCTGCCTCGACCACAGGAGGGTCACAAGACTCGGCCAAAGCAGAGTACTATTCCGGCCAGACGCATAATCACTCGATCTACATCCCGCCATGCTTTAGAGGTGCCGGCCCAGCATATAGCTAGTGTGGAAATATCTTCGGGCAGCTCCCCGGTCGTCTCCCATGAGGAGGAAGTAGATTTCAGCGGCAGCGAAGGGGAAGGTATTTCCAAGTCAGAAGCCCCTCCTGCACTTGCGAAAGGTGTTCCGTCTCTTCGACCCGCCAAACTATCGGTGTTATCCTCTGAGGAAGAATTTCAGGAGGAGTTTGCCGGGCTCGATACCGAGATTGACATAACTCCACCACTCGCCATTTCGGCCACGGAGCTTTCTTCTCTTTCGCCCCATTTCGAGGGTGCGGACCCTGCTTCAAAGGTGGGTTGTTCTTCATGTATGCTGCTTCATTTGTTTCTTTTATTTAGTGCTGAAGGTCGCTTTGCTTTGGTCTCAGAGTATTGTCGCTGCTACCTTGGCCACCTCCACATCCTTCATGGACATTTCCCTTGTAGATTGGGCTATTGTTCCTTTTCTGCCTTTAACTTGCACGGGGGCTCCTGAGATCATTCGCCCTGTGCCAGTGCGGATACAGTCCTCGACAGACTTGGCATCATTAGACTTGGGGGCTGCAGAAGAAAGTGTCATCCCTGCCAGGGCTTCAGATCTTAGAGCCGAAGCAGATCCGGCCAGGAGCTCCGCTTTCATACCGGCCGCAGTAATGTCAATTGCGCCCGAGTTAGCAATTCCTGCCATAGTGGCTACAGAGTCCGAATTCCTGCCTGCACAGTTTAAGGCACCTCTGTCCCCATCACCAGAAAGAGCAGCTGAAGGTGCAGCCTCCATTGCAGAGATAACCCCATTATTCATTGATTCTCCTCCCGCGGATGTTCAAGGTGTAGCTCCCGAGGCAGCAGCAGAGGAGGAGTCTTCAGCCCAGCAGGGGAGTACAGAGAAATGCCGGCTAGCTCTTTCGACAGATTTGCCTTCTTCGTCCTCCCAAGCGGGCATTGGACTATGGGCAGATATTGACGGAGAGGTGACCTTTGAAGTCGTCGCATCTGCTTCCTTTGGCTTTACTTCTCCTGACAGCTTCGTCTGGCAGCATCTGGACATGTTACGCCAGCTAGTAGAGTCTCAGCCTGGCTTGACATATCTACAGCTGAAGGAAATCGCCAATCGCCTCACCGCTGGCCTGCAAGCCATGGGCTGCCCTTTGGACGCATGGGCTCAGCGGGTCTTGCTTTTGTTGAAATTCGTGCATCGGAGAGACTTCCTAGCACGGACCATGGTTGACAGGCTGACGGCGTTGAAGTTGCAGAGGTCAGAATGCAAATCCGAGGTGGAAAAGCTGACGCTGACACTTGATGAACGCCAGGCCGAGCTACAGAGCATTATTCAGCGGGAGGAGGCTATCCAGAAACGGGTAGCCGTTTTGGAGGCGGAACTCACTGAACTTCGGGCCGAGCTGCAGCAATTATCTTCTATTCGGCCACAGTCCACCGAGGAGGTGGCTTTACTGGAGGGTCGGGTGATGTCTTTCCAGGACCTGTCCATGAGGCTTCAGGAGGAGGAAGCGCGCCTTCATGAGTTAGGAGCCGCCCCCTATGTTGGTCTTCTGGCCTTTGAAGATATCTTTCGGCGGCCATGAATTATCTTCACTTTCTTTTCTTTTCTTTCTTCTCTTCCCATCTCTTTCTCTCCCTTTTTTTTTGTGACACAGCGTCCCCTCGGGGCCCCTTATGTACTCACTTCGTAATGAAAAGAAATCTTTTGGCTTCATGTGTATCCATCTTGTTTACCATGTGGTTTCATCACTTCGGGGAAGTGGGGTAGTGGTTTTAGCAACCCCTCATGTGAATGGCTCGTATCTAGCAGGAGAGCGTCCACCCCTTCAGAGAAAGGATGGGGAACTCGCTCCACCGCGTGACGGGCATCCGAAGAGGTGCTTAAACCGGATTGTGTTGGTATCAGCAAACGTCCCTCTTGGCAATATGTGCTATGAGGGAGACAATTTGCAGGAATGTGAAAGAAGGGGTTTCATCAGAATAGACGGAAAGTCGAGACTGGGTAGAGGTTATGGCAGGTGGGACATTTGAAAGAGGGTGCGTAGATTTCATCAGGACAGACGTAAGGTCTATCCTGGAAAGGTTTTATCATCGGTGGGGCGTGGAACCAGTTGACCGACGGAAGGCTTCATCAATAGAAGGGAGGTAAAGGTAGCGTGCCGGTTGGCATGGAACTTTTAAATTACCACATTACTGACCCAAGTGCCCTTTCGGGTTTTCACCGGAGCCAGCCCCCTCTTGCTTTTGCCCACGCGCCCTTTCGGGTTTTCACGTGGCGGGGTACCCGATTTTGCCTGCGGTGCCCTTTCGGGTTTTCACCACAGCTGGGTTTTTGGCCATTTTTGCCCTTATCCGGGATGTCCGAACAAGTCTGGCGGGGTATCTCTATTTTTAACCCCATTTTTTTTATATATACATATGTTTCCTGAATCGGGACTTCAGCACGGATCAGGCGACGCGCTGCTTCATTAGTGCATGCTCTTATCATCGGTATTGGGTATATACCGACGCAAGGATTTTATAGGTTTCATCAGGGTAGACGTAAGGTCTACACTGGGCTGGTTTTATCATTGATCGGGCAGGGTGCCGATCGACCAATGGTAGGTTTCATCACGGCGGGACGTAAAGGGATATGCAAATTTGATAGGACGGGTTTCTTTGTTGATCGGGCAGGGTGCCCATTGATCAAAGGTGGGTTTCATCATCGGTATTGAGTTTACACCAATGCAAGGATCTTATGAATCTTCATCAGAATAGACGTAAGGTCTACCCTGGGCTGGTTTTATTGCTGATCGGGCAGGGTGCCAATCGACCAACAGCAGGTTTCATCATCGGTATTGGGTTTATACCAATGCAAAGATTTCATTGGTTTCATCGGGATAGACGTAAGGTCTAAGCCGGATAGGTTTCATCATTGACCGGGCAGTGCGCCAATCGATCAACGGCTGGTTTCATCATCGGTATTGGGTTTATACCAATGCAAGGATTTCATGGGTTTCATCAGGATAGACGTAGGGTCTAAACTGGATATGTTTCATCGCTGATCGGGCAGTGTGCCAATCAATCAACAGCAGGTTTCATCATCGGTATTGGGTTTATACCAATGCAAAGGTTTCAGGGGTTTCATCGGGATAGACGTAAGGTCTAAGCCTGACAGGTTTCGTCATTGATCGGGCAGTGTACCAATCGATCAACAGCAGGTTTCATCATCGATATTGGGTTTATATCGGTGCAAAGGGTTTCATAGGTTTTATTGGCATAGACGTAAGGTCTAAGCCGGACAGGTTTCATTGCTGATCGGGTGAGTGTGCCCATTGATCAGTAGCAGGTTTCATCACGGTGGGACCTGGGACAAGGTATGAGGGCTTTTATCAGGACAGACGTAGGGTCCGTACTGGGTGGATTTGACCGTTGATCGGACAAGGTGCCGGCCGATCGACGAGAAGTTTATGACGGGAGGTGAGGTTTCTTTAGGATCACCATATTACTGGCCCAAGCGCCCTTTCGGGTTTTCACTGGAGCCAGCCCCCTCTTGCTTTTGCCCACGCGCCCTTCCGGGTTTTCACGTGGCGGGGTACCCGATTTTGCCTGCAGTGCCCTTTCGGGTTTTCACCACAGCTGGGTTTTAGCCATTTTTGCCCTTGCTCGGAAAACCTGAACAAGACCGGCAGGGTATCTCTATTTTTAACCCCATTTTTATTTATTTTCATTCTTTTATTCTCTCTTCCCCTCTTTTTGGGAGGGTAACAAGTCGGACTGTCATTAGATCATGATAAGGGATGGCTCGGCTAGGGCGGAGTGCCGCTAGACCAAGGAAGAAGGGTAGCTTGGTTAGGGCGGAGTGCCGCTAGACCAAGGAAAAGGGTAGCTCGGTTAGGGCAGAGTGCCGCTAGACCAAGGAAGAAGGGTAGCTTGGTTAGGGCGGAGTGCCGCTAGACCAAGGAAAAGGGTAGCTTGGTTAGGACGGAGTGCCGCTAGACCAAGGAAAAAGGTAGCTTGGTTAGGGCGGAGTGCCGCTAGACCAAGAAAAAGGGTAGCTCGGTTAGGGCAGAGTGCCGCTAGACCAAGGAAGAAGGGTAGCTTGGTTAGGGCGGAGTGCCGCTAGACCAAGGAAAAGGGTAGCTTGGTTAGGGCGGAGTGCCGCTAGACCAAGGAAAAGGGTAGCTTGGTTAGGGCGGAGTGCCGCTAGACCAAGAAAAAGGGTAGCTCGGTTAGGGCGGAGTGCCGCTAGACCAAGGAACAGGGTAGCTTGGTTAGGGCAGAGTGCCGCTAGACCAAGGAAGAAGGGTAGCTTGGTTAGGGCGGAGTGCCGCTAGACCAAGGGAGCAGGGTAGCTCGGTCAGGGCGGAGCGCCGCTAGACCAAGGGGGCAGGGTAGCTTGGTTAGGGCGGAGTGCCGCTAGACCAAGGAAAAGGGTGACTTTTAGCCTGATTACTCGGGGAATATTGGTTGGGCAGCATGATACAGCTTTAGGTGTCTACCGTTGAGTGGTGAGAATTGGATTTCCCCTCGATGGTTAACAATCATGTAGGCCCCTCCTTCGTAGACCCTATATATCACATAAGGACCTTCCCAATTAGGATTCAGCTTTCCTTTTGGGTTGGACGCCATAACTTCTCTTTTCTTGACCATGACGAGGTCACCTTTCTTAAATTCTCGTCCTTTTACGAGTTTGTTGAATGCAGTGGCCATGCGGGCCTGGTACATCTGGATATTCTTCTGAGCTTGGAGGCGCTTCCCTTCCAATTCAGCCAATTCTTGTAATCTTCTTTCTGCATTGGTTTGTTCGCCACGGGCCAGGTCATATTGGACCGCCACCCTGAGTGACGGGACTTCCAGCTCCAGTGGAACTACTGCCTCTGAGCCGTATACCAGTGAGTATGGCGAGCACCCTGTAGGTGTCTTGAAGACAGTGCGGTATGCCCATAGAGCTTCATACATCTTTTCTTCCCAGTCCTTCTTATTAGAACTGACGACTTTAGCCAACAAGGTGCATAATGTTTTGTTGAAGGCTTCTGCCAATCCATTTGCCTGTGGATTGTAAGGAGTGGAAGTCCTCCACTCGATCTTATACTTCTCGGCAAGCCGATAGATCTTTTGATTTTTGAAATGACTTCCGTTATCAGATATTATTCGGCTGGGGATCCCAAACCGGAAGATAATGTTCTGTTTGATGAATCTGGCAACCAGCTCACCAGTCACTTCTCGTAATGCTATAGCTTCCGCCCATCGAGAGAAGTAATCTGTTATTGCCAGTATGTACTTATGTCCGGCTGAGGAGGTCGGTAGTGGGCCGACTACATCGGTTCCCCATTGTGCAAACGGCCAGCTAGGGACTGTAGGGTGCAGAACGGCAGGTGGCCTTCTAGGCACAACAGCATGCTCCTGGCATTTCTGACATGACTTCGCAAACTTGCAGCAATCTTCAAACATAGTGGGCCAATAGTAGCCCAGCTTCTTGATTTCTATCTTCATCTTAGGGCCAGCTTGGTGAGCACCTGCCGTCCCAGCATGTATTTCTTTCATTGCTTGCCAAGCTTCCTCAGTGGACAGGCAGCGGAGCAAAATCTTCTTGCGTGCATCTGCCATTATTCGGAACAGAGTTCCATTTCTGAATTCATAAGAATCTTTGATCCTTAGAAGTTTCATCTTTTCTTCTCTTTTCTGTGGCAGCTGTTGGTGTAAAAACCATTGTAGCAGGTGCTGTCTCCAATCAGATGCCTGTTCTGTACTGATCGTGGCGACTTCATTTTCTTCGGGGCAGCCTTCTAGCATGCTGGGGACTTGCCGCCGATTTATAACAACAATGTTCAGTGTCTCATCCGGCGGGACTGCTATTGAGCTGGCTAGCTTTGCCAATGCATCAGCCTGGGCATTGTGTGCACGGCCCACATGCTTGAGCTCAATATGATAGAATTTCGCCATGAGGCGCACAGCTTTTTGGTGGTAGGGGTTCAACTCCGGCTTTCGCACTTCGAACTCACCTTGGATTTGCTTTATTATCAACATTGAATCCCCGAATACCTGAAGCATCTGGATGCCCATGTTGAGGCTGATGTGCAACCCGATTATCAGAGCTTCATACTCGGCTTCATTATTAGTGCAGGGCTTGTTTATAGAACAGGAAGTATGCACAACCTCCCCCTCTGGCGATCTTAGCACAATACCGGCTCCGGCCCGTATTCTGGTCTTTCCATCGGAGTCCGTCTCTGTTCTAGATGCTCCATCAAAGAATAGCTGCCACATAGTCGACTGAGCCTGGCAGGCTTCTAATGTCTCATCATCGGGTAACTCAGTCCCCAACATATCATTCTCTGGCACAGGGTGCTCTGCGAAGAAATCGGCCACGGCCTGTCCTTTTATTGCCCTCTGGGGTATATATGTGATATCGAATTCCATCAGAATTACTGCCCATTTGCCCAACCGGCCTTTCAGTACTGGCTGAGTCAATATGTATTTGAGCGGATCTGCTGCAGATATCAATCTGATTTCGTGTGACAGCATATAGTGCCGGAGCTTTTTAACGGCAAAGACTAGTGCCAAGCATGTCTTTTCTATATAGGTGTAGCTTTCTTCAGTTCTAATCAGCCTCCGACTCAGGTAGTATAGAGCCTGCTCTTTGCCTTCTTCATTTATCTGTGCTAGCATTGCCCCCAGGGAACAGTGCGTGGCTGCAATGTATAGTATCAGGGGCTTGCCCTTAATAGGTGCCCCCAGTACGGGAGGGGTCTTGAGATATTCTTTCAGCTTCTCAAAAGCTTCCTGACAGCCCTCGTCCCAGAGGAACGGTACATCTTTCATCATGAGCTTGTGAAAAGGGTGGCATCTCCCCGACAGATTTGATATGAATCGTCGGATGTAGGCCAAACGCCCTTGTAGAGATCTCAGCTCGTGGAGATTCCTTGGTGGAGGGAGCTCCTGGATAGCTTTAATCTTGGATGGGTCGATCTCAATGCCCCTATGACGGACAATGAACCCAAGGAATTTTCCACTGGACACGCCGAAGGCACATTTCATAGGATTCATCTTGAGTTCATATCTGCGCAGCCTCTGGAACACTATCCTCAGATCTTGCAGATGATCCTCTCTTCTGCTGGTTTTCACCACCAGGTCATCGATGTAGCACTCCACTTTCTTGAAGAGTAAATCATCAAAGATCTTTGTCATAGCTCTTTGATAAGTAGCGCCGGCATTCTTGAGGCCGAACGACATCCTTTTGTAGTGAAATATCCCCTTCGGGGTGCGGAATGCAGTATGCACTCTGTCTTCTTCAGCAATCCAGATCTGGTTATATCCGGATGACCCATCCATGAATGACAGGGCTTCATGGCCAGTGGTTGCATCGATCATTACTTCAGTGATTGGCACTGGGAAATCATCTTTCGGGCAAGCCTTATTCAGGTCCCTGAAATCTACACATATTCTGATCTGCCCATTTTTCTTCTTCACGGGCACTATATTGGCCAGCCATGTAGTATATTGGTTCTCTTCAACAAAGCCCACATCGATCAGCTTGTCGACTTCTTTGTTGATCTGATTTATCAGTTCGGGACGCATTCTCCTGGCAGGTTGCTTCACAGGGCTTGCCTCTGGGTTTATCGCCAATCGGTGCTGTGCCACATCAGAACTCAGTCCCGGCATCTCATCATATGTCCATGCGAAGCAGTCTCGGAATTCTTTCAGAAACTGAATATACTGTTCTTTGACAGCTGGCTCCAGCAATGCACTGAGGAACGTAGGCCTTGGCTCATCTGTTGACCCCAGATTCACTTCTATCAGCTCATCGACGGTGGCCTGGCCTCCGTCCTCAACTTCGGGTGGGGCTTCTTGCAAATCAATAAAGCCTCCCGGGATATAATCTTCTTCGCTCTCATGATTTTCTATTTCATCAGATTGGTCATCCGCAGATGCTGGTGCATCGTGTAAGGCCAATACGGCCGGATTCTGTTCAGTCTGCCCCGAGGACGTGACTGGCTTAGCGAAAACTTCGAAGTGGAATCTTCCATGCTTAGAGGCTCTTCTAATGTGGGCTCCCCTGAGAGGTCATCATTATGTAGAGCTCGAATTCTTCTAGAATGCGCCCAAACTCCAGGCACTCCTGCAGCTCTCTGGCTACTTGATCTTCATCTGGGGTTTCCGTGTCAAATTGTGCTTCGGCCTGGAACAGATCCTCTTTGCAAGATGGATTCTCCCAGCACCAACCCTTCTTGGTCTCATCAGACATCCTTGCCTCCGGCTGGTTGTCTTGGGCTTCATTGTCTGTTATGGATTGATACATAATCTCTTCATCTTCAAAGGGGTATTGATCATACCCTACTTCTGGGGAATCTTCATTCGGGTAGAGGGCTGAGATGACATCCACCTCGGCTTCATAGTATTCTTGCAGGGTATAACCCAGTCCCGGGTGCTGTGTGATCTTCCTCAGCTCCTTGCTATCTCGAGGCGGATCCCATAACTCCTTGAATGCTTTCTTCTGAGCAGCAGGCTGTATCGATGGCATTTGCATCTTGGAGAACATTTGTGAAACCCGTTGGGTAGTATAATCCAGGCCCGTAATTGGTACCATCAGGTTTGCAGCTTCTTCAGGGGCCATGCAATCTTGATCATCTTCCTCGACTGCCTCCCCGGTGTAGAATATGATAGGGGGTTCGCCGAAGCGAGGGATTTCCATAGTCTTTAGGGGTAGCACTGTCTGGTATTCTGTGCTGGCTATGGGCTTGACTAGACCCTGAGGAACTTCCACCTGTGTGTATTTTTCTTTCATCTTTTCTTCAGTATCATCTGGGTGTATGCCAGGAGGAGTGATCCGAGCAAAATCACCAGCATAAGAGATGTGAGACACCCCATGCTTTTTAATGTAGCCCTTTGGCGGCGGCGGAGACCAATTTCTTGCTTTCGTCGCCGGCTTTTCTTGGCTGACCACAGTTTCTTTTCCTTTATCCCTTTGTGACACCTCGGTGTAATAGGATGCATCGAGCATATGGCACTCGAACACTTCGAAGGGATGTAGGTCTGCAAACACCCTTTCTTCTTTTCCTTCATGGCAGTATTTTATGCATTGGTGTAGCGTGGATGGCACTATCTGATATTCGTGCAGCCACGGTCTTCCCAGCAGGGCCTTATACGTGGTGTTGGAGTCGATTACATAGAATCGTACCACGGTAGTGAGGTCGCCCAGTGTGAGGTTGAAATCGGCTACCCCGAGAGGTGTTTCATATTTTTGGTTGAATCCTGCAATCTTCATATCTCTGACCTTGGTGAGCTGCAGATCAAAGTAATATTTCTGATAGATGCGGTATGGGAGAATATTCACAGCAGCCCCTGGATCTATTAATATTCTGCTTATCGGCTGACAGTTCAGGGAACCCCTCATATACAGCGGTCTATTATGGCCGGAATTTGGGATTAGCATATCATCCTCCGTGAACGTGACTGATGGCCCATCATTCACTTCTGCCAGGAGTGCTTCACATTGTGTCGGGGACTGCAGGGCATCCACGATTGCTTTGCGAGCTTCTTCGCTCAGAGAGAGAATTTCCCAGATGGAGAATCTGGTAGGGAGCTTCTTCAGCATTTTCATGACTCGACTGCCCACCCGGACATTAGATAGTCTCATCTCCTCTGCCCATCGGGGTCTTGGAGGTTCATGTGGTGCCTGTGGCCTTTGCTTCCCATTTTCAATTTTATCTTCTTCATCGGTCTCCCGGAAGGCTTCTTCTGTAGCGACTGCCCCTGGTTTTGCTAGAGGGTTACCTTCTTCATCTTCTTCATGCTGTTTCTGCTTTCCAGCCGCTGTCTGCTGGCATTTATTGCTTTTATCTGGAGCAGTATGAGCCGGTTGCTCATTTTCTAAGCTGGACAGGAACTCCAGGAATGAAGGGGCTTCATCTGCCTTCTTTTTGTCCTGGTACAGACTGGCAGGGGGAGGAACCTGGACACCTCGTATCTCTGGTTCCGGGATTTGATAAGGTTGCTCCCCTCTGAACATGATATTATGGTTGGCTGGTGGTGGGCGCCCCCATCTTCTCCCAGAACGTGTTGCATGGGCCGAGGTAGAGGCTTCGGCATGGTTAGCTTCTAGCGGAGCGTTGGATGCTTCCGGCTCATCATCCTCCCCGGGCAAGGAGAAGAGTACTGACAGAGTGTTACATTGTACTGTCGTGACCTTCTTTCCTTTCTTGGATTTGGGCCGTTTCTTCTTCTTTTGGGAATTTGGCTTTGCTGGCTCCTGCCCCCAGAAGGGCTCATTTTCAGCTTTTTCTTGTTCTGCCTCTGGCTGCTCTTTAATTTTCAATTCTTCGAGCTGTTCCCAGAGTATACAGTCTTTCATCAGCAAATGCTTGGGCTTCTTCTACTCGTACTCATCGAGCTCATTAATATATTGCTGCAGACGCCTGGCTGCAGGGCTTACTTCTTTATGTGTAGGGAGGGGAGTTTGTCTCCTCCGGTTGTGAGTAGGGATCCGGATGACTGGTCCAGTCTCAGTTGTATGCCATATTGACTTTATCGGAGGCGGCTCAGGCCTTGGTGTAACACCCCGAATAACTGCTCCACTGGTATTGGCTGCAGGAGTCTTCTTTCTGCTTTTTATGGGTATCATCTGCCATCCTTCCTGATCTTTCTGCGGGGTGAGGAAGCAAGCTTCATAGGTATTCTTGGTGCATTCTTCGACGGCCTCCTTGGGCAGCTGTTGGTAGACTGAGATCATATTGGCAGCCATTCTCCAGGGTGGAGGCTCATGTGGATGGGTTACCTGATAATCTCCCAGCTGCAGCTCACCTTTCTTGGCCATTCCTTCCATGATATCTTTGAAGACATAACAATCTTCAATTGCGTGCCCCAGCGCACGGTGAAATGGACAGAACAACGGATCATCTTTCTTTGCTGCATCTGCTGGCCTTTTGGGTTCAGGCAATGTTACCTTATTGAACTTATATGCCCAGTTGAATAGTGCGGCCGTCTTATCTTTCGGGAAGGAATATGCTTTTCTCATCTTGTCTCTCAGAGAGACTTTATCCTTCCTTTCTGCTGTATCTGCCAGCGGGGGAGCTTCATCTGCCCCTTTCTTCCCCTTCTGCTGCTCGAAGGTTCTGAAATCGACGGTGTTGGCCTCAGAGTGTGATGGCCGTCGTTCATTGGATTTTCCCTTTGGCATGGTGGGGACATTGGTGGTCGGACGCTTGGACAAGAACGTCTCGACCTCTGCCACTATATTGTTCAGTCGGTCGAATGTTCTGACATCTGCACCGATCATTTTTTCTAGCACCTCCCTCCTGAGGCTCTGCTTGCATATCTGCACTGCATCTTCCTGATGAGGAGGTCTTCGGCATCTCATGGCCAAGTTCCTCCACCTTTTGATGTAGTCCGGTGCAGTTTCATCTTGTTTCTGCCTGGTTGCATATAGCTCTGCTATCGTGATTTCCCTTTCCGTGACATGAAATCTGCCGCGGAATTTTCTCTGCATATCAGGCCAATCAGCCACTGACCCAGCTGGCAGGCTTGAGTACCATTCAAAGGCCAAACCAGTGAGGGATGAGTCAAAGAACTTGAGCAGATAAGCTTCATCGACTGCTAGGTCGCCCATAATTGTAGTGTAGTAGGCTATATGCTCCCTAGGGGAGCCTTGGCCATTAAATTTCTCAAACTTCGGCGGCTTACTGACGCCTGGGGGTAGTTTCTTGGCAGCATACTGGGGAGGATAGGGTACCCTGTACACATCATAAGTACCCGCATCACCACCAGTCTTTTCTGACAGCTTCATTTCCACAATTCTTTCAATCATCTGTTTGTGGGCTACAGCTGGATCTATATCTTCTGGAAAGAAGTGGGCTTGTTGCTGGCTGTGAGGAGTTGTCATCGCAGTGGCGCGCAAGATGGGCGCGGTAGGCTGTGTCTGGGACACGGAGGGCTGAGTCACTGTCTGCTGTGGAATAGGTTGGCTTGGTGCTTTGCCCTTATCAGCTAGGAGGGGGTTAGCTGGAATAGCCGTCTCTGCTGAGCTGGATGTCTGCCCCACAGGTTCAGCTTGCTTTGAGACTGATGTAGCTTCCTGTCTCTCATTGAGCTGTCTTCGGAGAGCATTGATCTCCTGTTGGTATCTTCTGAACATCATCTGGATCATGGGATCCATGGTTGATGGGATTTGTATATCTTCAGAAGTCCCTTCAGCATCATCAACGAAGGGGTTATCTCCATCTTCTGTTGTTACCACATTAACTGTCATAGTGGTAATCCTGCGGGCTTCATCATCAATTTTCATTTTATCCTTTGCGGCCTGGCCTCTTCTTGTGACAGGACCAGGTCTAGTTGCCAGCCTGAGCAATTCATCTGGCTGAGTTGGTAGTATATCTTGCCTCCTGGCCAGTCCAGCCATGTTGCAGGCGAAGATTTGCATCTTTCCTTTTCGCCTGTAGACCTTTCTTTTTATTTGGCTAGGATATCTGAGCCGGTCAAAGACCGATATTCTTTCTTTGTCTTCTTCCCCGTGCAGGTCCTCTTCATTATATCTGGCCCTGAGGCCTTCTTCATAGTCATTCGAATCGGAGGAGGAGGCTCCGATCATCATTTCTTGGAAGGTTTCTTCTTCTTCATCATCCCTGGTGCCCAAGGCACGGGATAGTCTTTGTTGACCTAGGGCAGAGCTCCCTAGGTAGTGGAAGTAGTCTTGGACTACTTGCTTTGTCTCCTCTGGGTCGCGCCTTTGCGGCTCAGGTTGGAGCATCAGTCTGTCCTGGCTCTTTTGCTGATAAGCCAGTCTTGCCACCCGAGCATTCAAATGCTCGGCTTTGGAGTATCTGCAGATATCAGCCTGTCTGGCACAGGCTCTTGGTCTCCTTGCAGTGACCTCAGCGACTGGTTCGCTCACATCGCCAACTTGGAAGCAGTCGGCAGCAGCATCATAGATCTTCCTTTCCCATCTTCTGCCCCTGGCCATGGGATGGGTAGTAGTGAAGCTTTCCCTTGTATGGTATTTTCTGCCCCTCATCATGGGGCGAATAGCAGCCATATTTCTTTCCTGACCCTCAACCTCATCTCTCCTCCCCCGGGTCCTGGGGTAGACGGTAGTAGCATTTGTTTCATCTTTCTTCACTTCCCTTCTGCCCCCTGCTCTGAGGCGGGCAATAGTGATATCAGTAAGGTTCTCCCTGTCCTGAGCTGGGGCCCAGCTTTGGATCTTTTTCGGCCGCCAGACCTGTTTGTATTTTGCTGGCTTGGGCGCCAGCGGCTTCTTTTCATTAGCCTCCCAATTGGCCTGCCTGGTGGCCAGAGCTTGGAATCTGTCGGCAGTGGGCACCATCGGGACGATCACGTCCGGGTTGACCTCCCTCGGGCGGCCGTTGAGGTTCGTCCAGATCCCTCCGATCATCATGGTCTTTCCGGAGTTGGAAAGACAACGGTCAGCAGTGACATACCGGCTCCTCCGGTTGGTCCTCCTCCCCTTCTGAGCAGCAGCGGGGACCATGTCCCTTTTCTGGACATGATGGACGTAGCAGGCTACGGCCGTGGGGGCCGTGTTCTCCGGTAGGATGTTCTTCTGGTCGGGGATCTTCACCGGGGCACTTGCAGCAGTGCCTTGCTCATTGTCATTGACCTGTAGAAGGTCAGTGAAGACGACGCCCAAGCAGTTGGGCAGCCCAACGGCAGGCGGCAGTGATCCGAACGCGAGGGGTACCGCCAGGTAGCCTTCGCGCACATGCATGTCAATCGGCTGCTGGTCGAAGCAAACAGACATGATTCCAGCTGTCATTGTAGATTCCTGAAAATAAGGAAAGTACACAGAATCAGAAGTTTCAGGGGGGCCCGCCGGGCCTCCTACTTTAGCGTAAAGATGAAGGGAGACTGAGTCCCACCGGGCGTGCCAGACTTGTGGACGCGGGATTTTTATTTATATTTATTTATTTATTTATTTTATTTTTATTGGATTGATTTATCATTTATTGATTTATTTATTTATTGGTTCATTGGCGTGCCAGTCACATGTGTGACGATCTTATTGTGCGCTCGATCTGACATGGTCAGTCGATTGTGAAGTCCGAGTCGGGACCTGGAGTCCGTCATACCATAAACGCTATGACGTTAATTACGCCCTTCCAGGGAAGGACAACCCTTGATTAAACGCTAAAATAGGAGGCCTCGTAAGGCGAACAGATGTTCACATGCTTAATTTTAAACTTCCTACCAAGGCCAGGGAGGCGGGTAAGATAATAACATCAACCACAGAAACAGACTAGATCGTGTGATTGGCGGTTCAAAACAGTTATACTTGGTGGGAACGAGGAGATAGAAGATGTCCACCACGGAAAGGCAGAGCCATGACTATGATATAGGTTTAAAGCTTCGATCGGTATTTCGACAGCCTTTCCTCTTAATCTGGGTTACGCCCAGAGAGAAATAGGCTATCACCCACGGAATGCCGGGATGAAAGCCGAGAGAAAGAGAGAGGTCAAACCTCCCGACCTATATATATCAGCCATGGGGCAATGTTTGATATTCCCTTAGGGAAGTCGGCGGAACTCATGCAGTGGCAGAACCCTCCTGAGCTAAAGGGGTTACTCATAAATCCGATGCGGGACGGTGGAACATAAGGGAGCCTGACCCCCTTTAAATTTATCCCCGGGACATATATGGTGATCCATGGATATCCCTGAATGGATTAGCTCTGGACATTTGGGCTCATATGATGGCAGGTTAGGCTCTCGGTACGACTAGAGATGAAAGGACAGGGTTCCCGGTGCAAAGGGCAAGAGAGCCAAGAAGGCCAGGGCTCCCGGTGCGTAAAGATAAAAGGGGGAAGCCAGGGAGTTTACGGCGCAGGCTTCCCGGCGTGATGAGGTTCCTGCAAAAAGGGGGGTCTCGGCGCGGGGGGTTGAGCAGGCCGTGGAGGGGTTCTCGACGCGGGCCTCCCGGCGCGACGAGGCTGCAAGGGGGGTTTCCCGGCGCGGAGGGTAGTTGGCTTCCCGACGCAGCCAAGTTGCAGGGTTCCCGGCGCGAAGGCCAGAAGGCCAAAACAGGTCTCGGCGCCTGAAGGATGGCGCCGAGAGCTGTTCATCCCGTCTACTGTGCGCGGGGCCGAGAGCTGTGAGGGCGCCGGGATCAGAACAGAGCTTACGGTACTCTGTTTTGGGTTTCATATTGGTTAGGGTTGAGGCAAATGGGCCCTAGGGCATTAAATGGCTCAATTCACTAGACTTCGACCTGTTTTGGTATAGGTTCCCAAGGAAGGCCGGGAACATAAAAGATTGGGAGGGGAACAATAGGGTATAAGGAGCCTCTGTCACCACTGATAGATAAGGTCCCGGGGATGGGTTTCATGTCATCTCTGGCATCTTGGGAAAATTTTGACAGCATCTCCCCTGGACTGAACATTTGCCAGGGAATGATAGACGATCACCCACTGAATGTCGGGGTGAAAGCTAAAAATAGAGGGGTATGGAACCCCTGGCGCCTGTGTATGCTTGGAGCAATATCTTGATATCCCTTTTGAGACCGTAGAAGCTTATGCAGTGGCAGAGCTTCCTTGGTCTGAGGGTTTATAAAAGCCGATCGAGTTCGAGAAACCGCGTAGAAAAAGGGAAGTTGCTCCCACTAGTTGTCGTCCCTGAAGTGCATGTGATGACTCAAAACGCCCCAGGATGAGTGGACGAAGAGGCCAAAGGGGTGGACAAAGGAAGGGCTTCTCGGCATGATTTTCATTGGCCAGAAGATGGCTCTCGGCGTGGGATTATCGGTTGGCCAAGGGGCTTCTGGCATGGGTTTACAGATTGGCCAAGAGGAGGGCTTCTCGGCGCCAAGACGAGTAGGCCCCGGCGCGATGAGGAGAAATGAAACGGGTGGCTCCCGGCGCGCCCGGGAGATGGGATCTCGGCGCAAGAAGGCTTGCGCCGAGGGCTGTTCATCAGCTTTACTGTTTACGGGGTCGAGAGCTGTGAGGGCGCCGGGATACGAACAGAGGTTTACGGTACTCTGTTTTTTTGGTTTTAATGGTGGTTTGGGCAGAAACTGACGGATTCTATGGGCTCTAGACTACTCAAGGCATCCACTCTGAGTTGGATTAGGTCTAGAATTCAGAGGAGTATTAGGGTTCGAGAGGCATCTGGGAAGCCGAAGTCTGAATGCCCCTATCCATCGCCATTATCACGCAGAGCTTGGGGACACACTTGATATAGTCATTCGTCACCCTGGGAGCCAAGAGATGGCTGTCTCCGGCCCCAGAGGTGACTTCGATGACATCAACGGATAAAGCACGCGCGCTTAGAACCCCGGAGTTTCTCAAGCTTCGATCATTGCATAGCACGGCTTCATCCCAATAGCCAAGGAACAGTCTGTTCTGGGCTCTGGGGTGAGCACTAATGGTGCTACGAAGCAGAGAAAAGAAACAGACAAATCGGATCATCATGCTACTGGTTTACAGATAACACAGGGAATGGCAATAGGGCTTCAGAGGAAGCAAAAAATCAGGCTTAAGCTATAGCCCATCATGCATATATATCCATTCGTTTGATGATGTCCATCAGGGAAGACACATGGTGAGAAAACCCAGACGATACACCATTCCAATACTCAAACCGATTACAGGGAGAGAGTGAGGGAAAGGGGGACAAACAGATGCCGAGATGTCTCGGCTACATTGCATGAATCAAGATAAGACTTGAAACGATTACATGAAATAGAAGAAAAGAAAACAAGGGGGGAGGGCGGAGCATTGACTCCTCTCCCTCCCCGGATGCCCACCTGAAGACTTCCCTTCTGCTTCTGCTAGTTTCTTCTCTTTTCTTTCTTTTCGATCGATGGCCCGGCTTCCGATCCCCTCCCCATTTCAAAGAGGGTTTTCTTTTATAGCTCTCATCCCTCTGTCCTCTCGGTGGAGGGCAGTCGGTGCGGCTTGTTCCATTCGAGACATCTCCCGGCGCGACAAGTAGCCCCCTATGGAGGTTCCCGGCGCCATTATCAGAAGCCCAAATGGCCGGCCCATGTAGTGCCTTCAGGCCTCATACGTGCCTTAGGCTTCTCTTTATATATTTTTCTTTTTGAATTAATCTTCATCAGAACCGAATAAGGCCCCCTTTAGTAGAGACATGACTTTGTTGAGATCGTCTTGAGGCTCAATCAGTGAACAAACTGGGGTTTAATCAGTATTGCCGTCTGAATGACGACAAAACCGGGTATGTTTCATCGGCATTGTCATCCGAACGGTGACAAGACCGGACATCAGCTTCAGTCTGACAGACTTCGGCCGGGTGTGTAATCTGTGGAGAGGATTCTTCATTTGTCCTGACTTTGCAAAAGCCTTCGCAATCTTCATTTGTCGGCTCCGGCTTCTCATCAGAGTGTGCTTGGAGGTCTTATTAGTCGAATGACTGCTGCTTTATCAGTGCTGCCGTTTGACTGACGATGGCACCGGACATCAGCTCGGCTGGCGGAGACTTCAACCGGGTAAACGGCTGTCGAGCTTCATCAGTGGTCTTCCACTGTTGGTCTGATCTTTTTTTCAGTTATGCTTCCACCCCTGTTCATTTTCAAGGTGTCAACATGAAGCAAGAGTAGGGAGCAGCAAGGATAAGGGGAAAAAGAGGAAAGCCGAACTAACCTTGGCCCCCAACTACTCCTAGCAACAGCATGCAAAAGAAAGTCTAGAAAAGACCTAGACAGGCACAGACAACACGACCAAAACGTCGTGCACACTGCCCCACACATGACTAGAACGCCATGCATACGACAGGACACTGACCTCGGGTACAGTCGCGGGAAGGCCAACCCCGACAGGTCACGACACAGGAAAAGCACGGGAGTCGCGCGCCACGCGACAGACAATCCCCGCACCAGGAGAACGGCCAGATGCGTCCACCGACGTCTTACACTGCACCACAACAGACACCACAAGTGTCTCGACTATCGACCAACGCGACGAAGGCGAACACGGTTGAGTCGTAGACCCACGCGGAACCACAGTACAAGTACTAGTCAGGGTCACGCCCATCGGCGTAAGTCCTCTGCCCCTGACCACGTGTGCACACATTGGCTTTTACCTGAGCCAGACCTCTCGCTAGTTTTCTCCCCCCTATGACGCTACGGTGCAGCCAGGAGCCGACGGAGACTAGCTTACAAATCGTATACCGGAAGGTGCCCCGCTCCGCGAGCTGTCACAAGGAGTCTGTGACGAAAGGCAACGACACAAGAAGACCACGAAACACGGAGCTGAAGTACAGACAAATAATCATGCCCTGTCACCCGTACCTCAAACAGCAAAGGTAGCATAGGAAACTGCCGACAGACTCAGAAACGTAGTCTCAGCCTTCATAGGAATGTCAACCGACACCCACGGGGAAGCGGACAGACCACGGGAACAGGACGACAGACGCCACCACAGGCACACACAGACGCACACACAGACACACACACAGACAGGACGACGGCCATCACGGCCACAAGGACTGTAACGCACCTCTATAGGCGCGCTACACCAGCCTAACACACCAGAACTGGTGCGCCAGGGCCAACAGGCCAAAGGCCACAACACTGACTATGTAATGCACCAAGACAGGTGCGTTACACCACCTGACGCACCAAGGCAGGCGCGTCAGGGCCAACAGAGCCACAAATCCGGACATGGACCAAACAACACGTAACGGACCAGCAAGCGTGTTACCTGGCCGTAACGCACAAGGAGAGTCCGTTACAACGAACCGACCGACACGAACCCTGAGGAGATGACTAGGCCGTGACGCACCTCAGCAGGGCCATCACAGACATGTAACGGTCCAGACTGGTCCGTTACACCGACCTAGCCTCGACGAACGTAAAACAACTAACTATTGTGGCGGTCTATCGAGGGACCGTCACAGCGTGTAACGGTCTCTGGAACGACCGTTACACTGACACACGGCGGACCAAACAGTGGAATGGCCGAATCGGCCCGTTCCACGCCCCATTCACGCCGAAGCGTAGGGCAAACAGACACACACGATCATACAACACGCTAGAGACCCAAAAATGGCACATGCACGCATCAGAACGCGAGATCGGGGCTATTTCCTCAAATTGACCCAAAACGAGTCACTGGGATTCCCGGACTCCTACCGGCCCCGAATGACGACCAATCAACACAAAACCTACGTGAATGGGATCCGGACATCCCAACAGTCATTTTGACACTAACTACGCCGCGAATGGTTGCCGATTTCCGGCGAACCCTGAAACCCCCAAAAACATCAATTTTTCCCAAACCGTCCCGATCTAACCCGTTCTAGCGCCAAACCACACACAGAAGCAGGGAAAACATAGAGGGCGAAGTGGTGATCCATCTCCCTACCTCCACCGAAGAAACTGCGCGCCGAAGCGACTAAACCGCGTCGAAAATCACCCGGAACGTCAACGGCGCCTCCTTCGAATCCACCGAGGGATCGCGCCACGCCACGCTCAATCCGACACCCCATCCCGCGTCCCGATCACTCCATCACGTCCTCGTCTCTGCCAGCTCCGCAATGGTGTGCACCCCGCTCCGAGGGACCCTGAAACGAGAGAGAACGAAGAGAGATGGTGAATGGTTGAAAATGAGGCATCCGAAAGACCTAATAAAGATCCAATAGAGATCCAGAGTATTACAGTAAGCCTCTTGCAAGCAAGAATAATCAGAGCGCAAGACAATCACACATAAATGTAATTACACAATACTTTAATCAAACTCCAACTTTATTTAATAAATGATCAAAATATTCTTTTACAATAACCTTTTCAATTTCACTAGACTCAAGAAATAGGAAAATTATATAGACTCAATCTAAACAATATAGACTTTCCTAAGTCTTCACTCTCATCTTGACAACACTTTCATTCGCTCTCGGACCTGCTACTTGTATAACCCGAATCTGAATCCGAATCACTTTCATTTCCTGAAAAAGATTAAAAATAGGTAATGAGCACACTTGCCCAGTAGGTATCTTCGCATCAACATAAAGGCATCATTAAAGTAATTAACATTTTAGCTCTAAAGAAATAAGGTAAAATCATGCGAATGCGATCAATCACGTGGTTATGCCAAAGTAACAAGATGATCATGTAAGATAGAATGAGAGCAAGAATGAACTAGCAAGAATGTAACAAGAACATGTTATTGGCCTTTCACGAACAAGAATGTAACGAGAATGTACTAGCAATGCCACATAATCATCACTCCAGTATCTTTTGCTTATGAGCAAGTACTTCGTGAATTTCTGTGGAATATCAAGAAAGTCATGTACAAGTATCAATCATGCTGTATCGTATTGTGAATTTTCACTTATTTATAGAGAAAGTACTCCCACCGCAATGCGACGCCAGTAGCATCATACCCCATGGTTTATAATAGTATGTTTCCGACAATCAGCCGAGGGGACTAGCATAGAGCCCTTGAACACAATCAGTGCTCGATCGCATCTTCAAGTATAAATCAAGCTACTTCCACGCATGTAATAACAAAGTATGGCTAAGACTGTACAATTCCAACAAGCTCTTAATAACAATAATTCAATGAATGAATATTTTAATAAGAATCATGAGAAATCAAGAATGACTTATACTATGTTATGCTTATGGAAATAAATCGGCAGCATAAGGGTACATTCTTTATTTTCCATTCATTATATTAGGTTTCTTGATCAATATGATAAGTTCTAGATCATCAATAGTCAATCTAGAAATCTTGGAATATCAACCCTTGGTCAAACCTCGAGTTAAAATACTCAAACAGTGTGACCGGTTGTGTACTGGGCCGTTACATGATGTGACGCTCCAGTATTGGGCCATTACAATGGTCAATCCAGAACCAAGAAATCGGACTCAGTTGAATGTGACGGTCGTATATTGAGCCGTTACATGTGCCTGATGGTCCAATATAGATCCGTTACACTACTGATAACCAGAAACATCGATAGTGTAATCTAATCATTGGGCTTTAATGGTACAACTAACTCGGCGTCCTAGTGGGAATCCCAGGCTCGCGGAGAATTACGGAGGCCTTGAAACAAGATTTCATAGTCCATTAGAAGGAATATCTAATAGAGAGGTCCTCATGTCCAAGAATAATTTTTCTATAGTGCAAAGTGAACTAATGGACAACATACCGGAATATGTGCCATGTACTTTAAAGAAATGACTCTATAGATAGAGAGGATATGTAACAATAGGAAATCATGATAAAACACCGTCAATACAACTTTTGGAAAATCATGATTTAGATACAAAACTATAGAATTTTGGCACATGAAATTAACATAACTTAAAATAACTTAAGATACCTAAATTATGCAATTTCTATCGAGAATTAGTAAATAATCTTAAAGACATGAAATCAGGTCAAAACATAGATAACTAGACTTATTTATAAGTTAAATTAACTAGTTTCCCATTCTGTCTATAGTTACCCTGACGGTCTAGAATGGGTGCGTCACAGTGACTGTGACGGTTTATCGTGAGGCCGTTACAGTAATGTAACGCTCCATCGATGGTGCGTCAGAGACAACAGAGAACCTCAAACACCAAAGTAGGTGTGACGGCTTATCGTAAGGTCGTTATATCATTGTGACAGTCTTACCTTGATGTGTCAGATCGTCTGCTGGCAGAAAAGATATAAAAATCTAAGGTCTCAACTTACATCATGTCTGGAAATCATATATAAATTTCCACATGATAGAATGAAGGCTAAGCTACTAGTATGCATAGACTTTCAGTGAATTTGACAAGAGAGTTCCTTTTCAACTTAGTTAGGGTTAAGGGTATTCATGTATGCATGACCTACTAAAACATGAAATTCATGATCTATGATATATGAAATCAATCAAAATCAGAGTGCTTTTATCCTTAACAAGATGTTTTTGCCAATCATGAGATAACCTACCTCTTAACTAGGCTTTAAGCTTCTAATTTGAGTCTGAAATTCGAGCCCTAGCTCTTCTTTTCCAGCGATTTTCCAGCAACTTCCTGATGCTCTATCTCTCCAACCTCTCGTCCTAAAGATGTGAAATTTTGCTGGTAAGAAGACGAAACTAAGGTGATCAAAAAGTTCTAAAGGATTGAATTCTAATTACCTCGTTTAGACGTCCTAATCTCTTGATCTTCAGGGGTCCTTTGCTCTGAATCTTGGGTTACTATGGTCGAACCAACAACTTTGGAAGCTTCAATCTCTTTGGTTGCTTGATCTCCTAGCACGAAATTTGGAGAACTATTAGTCTAAAGTATATTAAACAAAAGCTTCTAAAGAACTTACTCGAAATTATGACTCCTTACCTTGATTCTTCACGAGCCAAAAGTAAGGGTCGCTCAGTTCAGAACTAGGTTCTATTTATAGGGTTTTAGCTAGGGTTTGAAGATTAGATCGATTCTAGAGTCCTTAATTTGTCAGAACCTAATCCCTAAGAGTCCTTAGTAATGTTATAAACTCTCCCAAGTCAATCTCTTGCAGATAGGATCCCACAGTTCTAATCTTTTTGCTCGTTCTTTCATTAATGGAACTATTAGGGTGTAACGCATCAGTTTAGGTGCATTACATGCATGTGGCGATCGTACGATAGACCGTTACATCCAACGTGTGTAGAATTTCAAATTAATAAAACTATTTTATTAATTATTCATATTATTATCCATAAAAATAGTTTTTATCTTTAAAAATAGGCTAAATAACCTTCTAGAATATGGGCCAAACTTAATGGGCTTGGTCCTTAAACCTTCTGGATTTTATTTAAATAGGCTAGGTTAATTATTTAACACAATTGGGCCTTAAAATGACTTATTAATCTAATAATCTGTTTATTAATCTATTTAGTCTATATAAATTCCTAATAAATTCCAGAAAATTCTATAAAAAATCTAGAAATTATTACATAAATTCTGGGGCACTACACCCTCCCCCACTTAGAAGAATTTGGTCCATAAATTCAATGCATGGACTTTGGAGAGTGTACTTACAGTTTAAAATAATTCAGGGAATCTTTTTCGCATGGCTGCTTCGGTTTCCCATGTTGCTTCATATGGCCATATTTTCTTGCATTGAATCTTGACCATAGGAATAACTTTATTTCTTAGTTGACGCACTTCTCGTTCCAGAATCTTTATTGACGTTTGCTCATACGTCATATCCTTCTGAATCTCCAGATTGTCATTAGTGATAATATGGTCAGGATCATATACATACCTCTTCAGCATAGAGACGTGAAATACGTCATGTACTCTTACTAATTATGGAGGTAAAGCCAGTCTATAAGCCACTTCATCGACCCTTTCGAGAATTTCAAACGGGCCAATGAACCTTGGAGTTAGTTTGCCCTTAATGCCAAATCTTTGAATACCACGACCCGGAGAAACCTTTAGATACACATGATTCCCAACCTGAAACTCCAAGTCGCGCCTTCGATTATCAGCATACGACTTTTGCCTATCTTGGGGCATCTGTAATCTTTCTCGAATAAGCTTGATTTTCTCTTATGAATCCCTGATAATGTCGGGGCCTAGAAATTGCTTTTCTCCGATTTCATTCCAACATATTGGTGATCGACAATTTTTTCCATATAAGGCTTCAAAAGATGTCATTTGTATGCTGGCCCGATAACTATTGTTATATGAAAATTCCACCAGAGGTAAGTGATCATGCCAACTTCCTCCAAAATCAATTGCACAAGCCCTGAGCATATCCTCTACCACCTGATTCGTTCTTTCTGTTTGACCATCAGTTTGTGGATGAAAGGCTGTGCTGAAATTCAATCTAGTCCCTAGTGACTGTTGTAGACCCTTCCAAAACTGTGATGTAAATCGAGGATCTCTATCAGATAAAATAGTAACAGGGACACTATGTAATTTGACAATCTCCTTTATTTACAATGCTGCTAAGATGTCCACAGACCATCGACTTTTAATTGGTATAAAATGTGCAGACTTAGTCAATCGGTCTATGATTACCCATATACCATCGTGTCCACCTCTTATCTTAAGTAACCCCATAATGAAATCCATCCCTATACTCTCCCATTTCCATTAAGGAATATTTAATGGATATAATTTTCCTGCGGGTCTAAAATGTTCTACCTTTACTTGTTGACAAGTGAGACAGCGGGACACATAGTTAGCTATTTCTCTCTTCATGTTGGGCCACCAGAAATTTCTTTTGAGGTCCTGATACATTTTTGTACTACTTGGGTGAATGGTATACCTGGACTTATGTGCTTCATCTAGAATTAATTTCTTTGTCTCCTCATGATCCGGTACACATACTCATCCTTTAAATAGCAGTCTCCCATCCTTAATAGAAAAATCCGGCCTTTGTTCAACATTGGCCTTGATCTCCAATAATATAGGATCATCATTTTACAGCTTGACCAGATCTTCTATCAACATAGGTTGAGCTTGAATATTAGCTAGGAAACAATCCTCCTTCCTGTCAATATCTAAGTTCAACTGAGCAAATTGAGGAATAAGATTAGTCATACTAATCACGAGACTTGATAGCATACCCATTGATTTTCTGCTGAGTGCATCCGCAACAGCATTAGCCTTACCAAGATGATATTGAATAGCAAAATCAAAGTCCTTGAGATATTCTAACCATCTCCTCTGTCTCATATTTAGCTCTTTTTGAGAGAACAAGTATTTCAAGCTTTTGTGATCTGAGTAGACCGTGAACTTTTCTCCATAAAGATAATGACGCCAAATTTTCAAGGCGAAAATGACAGCTGCTAATTCCAAATCGTGCACAGGATAATTTTTCTCGTGACGCTTCAATTGTCTTGAAGAATAACAGATTACTTTTCCATTTTACATGAGAACGCATCCTAAGCCAATGCCAGATGCATCCGTATATACTTCAAATCCACCACCTTCCATCGGTAGTGATAGAATAGGAGCTGTAGTAAGATGATTCTTAAGAGTTTGGAAACTCTTCTCACATTCCTCTGACCAGACAAAAAGGATTTTCTTTTCTTGTGAGTCTAGTTAAAGGAACTGCCATCTTTGAGAAATCATTAATGAATCTTCTATAATAACCAGCTAGACCTAGAAAGCTTCGTACTTCTGATACGGTCGTTGGCCGGCTCCAATTCTTGACAGCTTCTACCTTAGAAGGATCCACGGCGATACCTTCTTTTGAAATAATGTGGCCTAGGAATGAAACTTCCTTGAGCCAGAATTCACACTTATTAAGCTTGACATAAAGTTTATGTTCTCTAAGTGTTTGCAAAGCTATCTTAAGATGTTCTTTATGTTCTTTCTTTGTCTTGGAATATATCAAGATGTCATCGATGAAGACGACGATGAATTGGTCCAGATATGGCTGGAAAACACTGTTCATAAGTTGCATAAATGCTGCTGGGGCATTAGTTAACCCGAACGGCATTACCACGAATTCATAGTGGCCATAACGACTTCGAAAAGCCGATTTATAAATGTCCTCTTCTTTAATTTTAAGCTGATGATAACCTGATCTGAGGTCAATCTTAGAGAAATATTCTACTCCCGAAAGTTGATCAAAGAGTTCATCAATATGCGGCAACGAATACTTGTTTTTGATTATAAGTTGATTCAGTCGCCGGTAATCGATGCATAGCTTAAGAGAACCATCCTTCTTTTTGACAAAAAGAACTGGTGCACCCCAAGGGGATGTGCTAGGTCTAATAAAACCCTTATCTAGTAGTTCCTACAACTGCCTCTTTAATTCCTTGAGTTCTGTGGGGGACATCCTATAAGGGGCTATAGAAACAGGTGCTGCTCCTGGAATGAGTTCAATAGTGAAGTTTACTTCCCTCTCGGGCAGTAAACTCGGTAATTTGGATGGAAACACGTCTGGGAACTCATTTACAATAGGAATGTCCGCTAAGATAATCTCCTTGGATTCGATAATAATGACAGAAGCAAGAAAAGCTTCACATCCTTGCGAGATAAGTTTACAAGCGTGAAGAGAAGATATGATAGTAGGATGCTTCTAGTACTTGATGCTAAGAAAAGAGAATCTTGGAAGACCGGGCTTTCGAAAGGATATAATCACAATTCGGTAATTGATATAAGCATCATGATCTACAAGTCAATCTACCCCTAAAATAGTATCATAACCCTTCATGTCAAGGGATACTAAGTTTGCGGGGAGATTACGACCTTCTACTATCACTTCGCTATCAAGATAATAGTCGGTTAAACGTTGTTCCAGAACCTAAGGGTGTGGAAATAGCGAGATCTGAAGGTAAGGGGACTGATGCAATTGATAATATTTTTGTAAAAGTAGTGGAGATAAAAGAATGAGAGGCACCAGTATCAAATAGCACAAATGCAGGATGAGAACAAATTTGAAGAGTACCTTTCATAAGCCCACCATCCCTGGGCGCTTCTTCATCTTCTAGAACGGCATTGAGGTGAGCCTGCCACCTACGTCCTCCACCAGACGATTGGTGTTTCATAAGGGGGCAATCTGGCATGCGATGCTCCCTACTTCCACAACATAAACATGTGCCAAGGTGCTTCCAACAATCTTCAGCCGAATGGCCGAATTTTTCGTAAAACGTGTAAGCTGTAGCAACTTGCTCCTTCTCCTCCTTGACCTTCTTTTTCTTATGGGAACTTCCACCATTCCCATTCCTGGATCTTTTCTTACTATCACGGCTTTTGTAGGGCTCCGTGATGCTGAACTTTTCTTTCTTATAACGCCGATCTGAGCGTCGGCTAGACTCTTCTCCTTTCCCTTTTAATTTTTCGACCTTCTCTAAGGTCCTTTCACACAAATACGCTCGTTGAACCATTTCCGCATAAGTACGGATGTTTTGGGTCCCGAGCTGCTGAATGAAACCGGGCCGTAACCCGTCCATGAATCGATTTGCCTTCAATAAATCGGTGCTGATAAGATGTGGTGCGTAAGGTGCAAGCTGGAGAATTACAGTTCATATTCGACAACCGTCATCATTCCTTGCCGAAGAGCGGCGAACTCCATAGCCTTTCTCTCTTTTACGTGCTCAGAAAAGTACTTGGCATGGAACAGGGTAAGAAAACCGTCCCATGTATGAGGTGCATCGGCCGAAGGTGCCGGAACCGACTTCCACCATGTACAGGCATCTTTGTTGAGTTGAAAGGTTGCGAGACGCACCTTCTCTTGATCGGTGCATTGGATAACATCAAAGATACGATTCATTTCGTCTATCCAGTTCTCCGCTTCGTCCGGATTAGAAGAACCATAGAAATGCGGAGGGTTTAAGATCCGAAAGTTGCGATGTAAATCACCAGCTCCTGCGCCAGCTTGCGCCATGGTTTGTAATGCCTGAATGAGACCAGCAACCGTTTGCTGCATGCCATCCCAATTTACGTGAAGAGCCATGGTAATAATAGGGTATCTGAGAGAAAAATAACAACTTGTTATTTCTCGTGGAATTGGAAGGAAACTTAATCTTAAAGCTAATTAACTATCTTATCCCGGGCTCTACCCAATTCTCACATGGGTGTGGAAATTTCTTCCTTAGTTCATAGGTAGGGATCCTTAAACCTTCGACTTATCCTATGACATAGCTCTTCTCCCTAAGTCTTGAGACTTAGGCTCTGATACCAACTTAACTGTCACGTCCCGAGCCTTTATGACAGCGGAAGACTCGCTCGAGAAACGTGAACAACCGACATGGTAAGCCTCTTGCAAGCAAGAATAATCAGAGCGAAGACAATCACACATAATCGCAATTGCACAATACTTTAATCAAACTCCAACTTTAATTCATAAATGATCAAAATATTCTTTTACAATAACCTTTTCTATTCCACTAGACTCAAGAAATAGGAAAATTACATAGACTCAATCTAAACAATATATACTTTCCTAAGTCTTCACTCTCATCTTGAGAACACTTTCATTCGCTCTCGAACCCGTTACTTGTATAACCCCAATCCAAATTCGAATCACTTTCATTTCATAAAAAAGATTGGAAATAGGTAATGAGCACACTTACCTAGTAAGTATCTTCGCATCAACATGAAGGCATCATTAAAGTAATTAACATTTTAGCTCTAAAGAAATAAGGTAAAATCATGCGAATGCGATCAATCACGTGGTTAAACCAAAGTAACAAGATGACCATGTAAGATAGAATGAGAGCAAGAATGAACTAACAAGAATGTAACAAGAACATGTTATTGGCCTTTCACGAATAAAAATGTAACGAGAATGTACTAGTAATGCCACATAATCATCACTCCAGTATCTTTTGCTTATGAGCAAGTACTTCGTGAATTTCTGTGGAATATCAAGAAAGTCATGTACAAGTATCAATCATGATGTATCGTATTGTGAATTTTCACTTATTTATAGAGAAAGTACTCCCAGCATAATGCGACGCTAGTAGCATCATACCCCATGGTTTATAATAGTATGTTTCTGACAATCAGCCGAGGGGACTAGCATAGAGCCCTTGAACACAATCAGTGCTCGATCGCATCTTCAAGTATAAATCAAGCTACTTCCACGCATGTAATAACAAAGTATGGTCAAGAATGTACAATTCCAACAAGCTCTTGATAACAATAATTCAATGAATGAATGCTTTAATAAGAATCATGAGAAATCAAGAATGACTTATACTATGTTATGCTTATGGAAATAAATCGGCAGCATAACGGTACATTCTTTATTTTCCATTCATTATATTAGGTTTCTTGATCAATATGATAAGTTCTAGATCATCAATAGTCCATCTAGAAACCTTGGAATATCAACCCTTAGTCAAACCTCGAGTTAAAATACTCAAGCAGTGTGACGGTCGTGTACTGGGTCGTTACATGATGTGACGCTCCAGTATTGGGCCGTTACAATGGTCAATCCAAAACCAAGAAATCGGACTCAATTGAATGTGACGGTCGTATATTGAGCCGTTACATGTGCCTGACGGTCCCATATAGATCCGTTACACTACTGATAACTAGAAACATCAATAGTGTAATCTAATCAATAGGCTGTAATGGTACAACTAACTCGGCGTCCTAGTGGGAATCCCAGGCTCACGGAGAATTACGGAGGCCTTGAAACAAGATTTCCTAGTCCATTGGAAGGAATATCCAATAGAGAGGTCCTCATGTCCAAGAATAATATTCCTATAGTGTAAAGTGAACTAATGGACAACATACCGGAATATGTGCCATGTACTTTAAAGAAATGACTCTATAGATAGAGAGGATATGCAACAATAGGAAATCATGATAAAACTCCGTCAATACATCTTTTGGAAAATCATGATTTAGATACAAAACAATAGAATTTTGGCACATGAAATTAATATAACTTAAAATAACTTAAGATACCTAATTTATGCAATTTCTATCGAGAATCAGTAAATAATCTTAAAGACATGAAATCAGGTCAAAACTTAGATAACTAGGCTTATTTATAAGTTAAATTAACTAGTTTCCTATTCTGTCTACAGTTACCCTGACGGTCTAGAGTGGGTGCGTCACAGTGACTGTGACGGTTTATCGTGAGGCCGTTACAGTAATATAACGCTCCATCGATGGTGCGTCAGAGACAACAGAGAACCTCAAACACCAAAGAGGGTGTGACGGCTTATCGTAAGGTCGTTATATCATTGTGACGGTCTTACCTTGATGCGTCAGATCGTCTGCTGGTAGAAAAGATATAAAAATCTAAGGTCTCAACTTACATCATGTCTGGAAATCATATATAAATTTCCACATGATAGAATGAAGGCTAAGCTACTAGTATGCATAGACTTTCAGTGAATTTGACAAGAGAGTTCATTTTCAACTTAGTTAGGGTTAAGGGTATTCATGTATGCATGACCTACTAAAACATGAAATTCATGATCTATGATGTATGAAATCAATCAAAACCAGAGGGCTTTTATCCCTAACAAGATGTTTTTGCCAATCATGAGATAACCTGCCTTTTAACTAGGCTTTAAGCTTCTGATTTGAGTCTAAAATTCGAGCCCTAGCTCTCCTTTTCCAGTGATTTTTCAGCAACTTCCTGCTGCTCTATCTCTCCAACCTCTCGTCCTAAAGATGTGAAATTTTGAGGGTAAGAAGATGAAACTAAGGTGATCAAAAAGTTCTAAAGGATTGAATTCTAATTACCTCGTTTAGACGTCTTAATCTCTTGATCTTCAGGGGTCCTTTGCTCTGAATCCTGGGTTACTATGGTCGAACCAGCAACTTTGGAAACTTCAATCTCCTTGGTTGCTTGATCTCCTAGCACGAAATTTGGAGAACTATTAATCTAAAGTATACTAAACAAAAGCTTCTAAAGAACTTACCCGAAATTATGACTCCTTACCTTGATTCTTCACGAGCCAAAAGTAAGGGTCGCTCAGTTCAGAACTAGATCCTATTTATAGGGTTTTGGCTAGGGTTTGAAGATTAGATCGATTCTAGAGTCCTTAATTTGCCAGAACCTAATCCCTAAGAGTCCTTAGTAATGTTATAAAGTCTCCCAAGTCGATCTCTTGCAGATAGGATCCCAAAGTTCTAATCTTTTTGCTCGTTCTTTGATTCACGGAACTATCAGGGTGTAACGCATCATTCTAGGTGCGTTACATGCATGTTGCGCTCGTACGATAGACCGTTACATCCAACGTGTGCAAAATTTCAAATTAATAAAACTCTTTTGTTAATTATCCATATTATTATCCATAAAAATAGTTTTTATCCTTAAAAATAGGCTAAATAACCTTCTAGAATATGGGCCAAACTTAATGGGCTTAGTCCTTAAACCTTCTGGATTTTATTTAAATAGGCTAGGTTAATTATTTAACACAATTGGCCCTTAAAATGACTTATTAATCTAATAATCCATTTATTAATATATTTAGTCTTTATAAATTCCTAATAAATTCCAAAACATTCTGTAAATAATCCAGAATTTATTACAAAAATTCTGGGGCACTACAAACTGTGTGTTTGATCCTCTTTCAACATGGATTTTGATGCACTTTAAACCTGCATTTTCATCCTTTAAACTTGTAGTTTTGACACCTTTCAATGCCTTAAGCCTATCTTTAAAAGCTTATTTTAATTCCTTAAACCTGTACTCTATTTTTATCCCTTAAACCCATCATCTGCTTTTAAATTTTCTGCTAATTAGTCTCTTTAAACATGCATTGTAATCTTTTTCTTTTTAAGCCAGCGATTTTAATCCCCTTCAAACCTGTGTTTTAATATTTTTCCCCTCTAAACTGGTTCTCAGATTCCTTCTTAAACTTGTTCTCAACATTAAAAATCTTTTCTCAGATTTTTAAACTATCTTTTCATGACCTTATAGTCTGGATTTTCTTAAGCAGGGCCTGAGAATTACTTTAAACCCTATATCAGATTTTAATATCTCATTCCTGATTCTCTTAATTATATAAAGATTGTTCATTGTAAAAAAAAGTTAATCTTTAACCCTGCAAACATATGAATCTTAAACACTTGCAAAACCTGGGTTTTTTTTAAAACTAGCGAACATACTAATTTTAAACTCTATATAACTTAATTTTAATTTCTGAGAACCTAAATTTTAATTTCTAGAAATCAAGCTATTATATCATAAACCTGATCTCTTAAACACCGAAAGCTAAACCTTTTAAACATGAAATTTGAACTCTTTAAATTGCTATTACTAGAAAAACCAAAACTAAAATGGTAAATGAACTGTTCTTTAATCAATTTACAAATCCATGCTTAGTTCCACTAGTTTTCTTGAATTCCTTCATTATAATTTTTTGCATATGATTTATGCACCCTACTTATTCTACTTGATAATTATGTGAACATGACTTCCTTGAAATCCACTTGGCCATTAAAATGTGATTGTCTAGTATTTACTTGGGATCTTTGATCCATAACTTCAATGCCAACGCATCATTAAGGGCCCGATCTGGTCCTGGGAGGAGCGCCCAAAAGTACTAGTGTCCATGGGAGTGGTAATGACAAGGTGTGGCATTGCACCGAAGTACTTGCTCGCTAGTTTGACCTAGACAATTCACATGATACTTGTTACTTGCTACCTGTACATGATTGATTGTCTGACTTGTTACATGACATGCTTGACTTGCTACTTGATATTCTTGACCCGAAAGGGTATACATATATCTAGATTTTTGAAATTCAATTGTTATATGGCCAATCTATAGTTATGTTCACTTGTACCCATTCTTCATTTGTTATACGTACCTCTCTTTTTATTGTTCATTGGAACATGCGGGGCAAAGTGCTACTATTATCCTTCTTTGACATCTATTGTACTCTTTGACATATATTGTCCTCATGATTACATCCTTATACTTGATTTTATTCTATCTCTTTCCTATCTTAAATCGACTGTAAAGACACTAATCACTTAAATTTGCTTGTGTTGAGATGTAATTCCTACTCAGCTTTATGCTCATGTAGTGTTAATTAATATTTTTCAGGTTGTCTTGAGGATAGCTAGCGGGAAGGGCAAGAGTGTGGAGTGCACCAATATATCTTAGTGGTCTTCCTATTTCTTAGTCTAGAATTTGAGAGTCATTTGTTACGAGAGACGTCTTGTAATTATGAAGAGTTGGTGTTATGAAATTGTCTATTGTTTAATTGGAGAGTTTTGATAAGAAGTTAAAATTTTGTAGTTGAGATTTTTGTATCAAGTGATGTAATTAGGATTTCTAGTCTTGATTGAGTGAGGGATTTTCTCCCCTGTCGTGCTCCGATATTCCGCGTTGGGGCGTGACACCTTGAAATAAGATTTCCTAGTCCGTTGGAAGGAATATCCAAAGGAGAGGTCATCATGTCCAAGATTGTGTACTTAAAGTGCAAGAGTATAACTAATGACAACATACCGGGATATGTGCCATGTAATTAAGAAATGACTCTTAGGAGAGAGAGAATCATGTAAAATAGTGATCAAGTTAAATCATGAATCATCTATCATTTGAAACATGTATTTATTAAAAGAATATATGATTTTGGTCATAAATTAACATAAGTTAAAATAATACCAATGTGCATAAAACATGGAATCTACTATAATAAACAATAGAATTAACTAAGTATATGAAACCAGTGTTCAAACTAGGAATAAAACTTTATTAACTAGGTTTATCATATAATAATTAAGGCTAATCTGCAATATGTTTCGAATTAACAATATTACAAAAATTAGTAATCGAAAATGGTCTAGTGGGTGACCGTTTCACAGTGGCTAGCGGTCTATCGTACAACCGCTAGATTTCCTGGCGGTCTACAGGAAGACTGTTTCCTCCTGTATAAATCCGAGTTCAAATAATAATAAAACAAATGCTAAACTAAGGTATATCATGCCAGGAAATCAACATTTATAAACTTCCATAATCACGATAGAATGAATATAAGCCACCAATAGGCATAGGTTCATATGATCAACAAGAAAATTTCTCCTTTTACTTCATTAAGGCTAGTTCATGCATGAGGGGTATACTAGATGCATAGTCCTAATAAAAACATCAAATTCTTAAAGTACAACGCATGAAATCGAATGAAACCAGAGGACTTTTATTCCTGACTTTGAGTTTAAGCCATTCATGAGATAACCTACCTCTGTCTTGGGATTTAGATTTCAAATTTAATGCTGAAAGTCAACCCTAGTTCTCTGCTCATCCTGAACCGAACCAGCAACTTCACCTTCCTGTATCTCCTGATTCCCTTGACCTAAGGACATAAAATTTTGAGGGTAAGAAGAGGGTACTAACAGAAACAAATTATTCTAAAGAACATCTATCTAATTACCTCGTTTAGGGCTTCTATTTTCCTGATCTTCTTGGGTCGGCCGCACTATTTCATGAGTTATTGATGTAGGATTAGCAACTTTGGAAGCCTCTAACTCCTTGTAGACTTGATCTCCTAGAACGAAATTCGGAGGGCAGTTAGACCTTAGTATTATAAACAAAATACTCTAAAGAACTTACCTCCAATTCTACCTCCTTACCTTAGTTCCTCGCGAGCCAAAAGTAGGGGTCGCACACGTCAAATCTGGGATCTATTTATAGGTTTAGCTAGGATTTTGAGGATTATAACGATTCTAGAGTCCCAAGTAGACTTTCAATTCGATTTAATTAGTAGATAGAATCGAACCTAGGCGATTTGGATGCCAAAAATCTAATCTTTTCACGCTTTCTCATACTCACGGAACTGACAGAGCTTATCGGTCTAGGACTGGACCGCTTATTGTCCCTGGCGGTCTTGCGATAGACTGTTTTCCATCTTGAGCGCCGAATTTGAAGCTAGTTCAAACTCTTTTAATATTATCCAAGTTATTATCCATTTGTTATATCTACTAAAGAGTAATTATCCCTTAATTCCGTGATTACACTAGTTTTAAGGTTTCTAGAATATGGGCTATGGTCCAAAACATCTTTTGGGCCAATTGGGTTTATTATATGGGCCTAATCCTCTTGGACCTATACAAATTGGATTTTATTAACCATAATTCATTTAATAGCCCGTTAAACGCTTAATAATTATATATATATTTTTTTAATCTAAAAAATTCTTAGAAAATTCTCGGGCGTTACATGAACTCCCCAGAAGGTAATTCAACAACTAACTCACAAGACATCTCTGATGTTGGCTCCTCAATACAAGTAACAAAATCTTCAGAAATAAATGAATGAGAAGCACCTGAGTCAAATAAAACGCGTACTGCATGACCATAAATCATAATAGTACCTTCTACAAGATGAGATGCAACTACTTCCGAACGAGTCATATGCATGACTCTCCCTTTTTATTTCTTTCCACCTGCAGTAGACTGCTGCGATGACGACGTTGATGCCTGAGAATACTCCTGCGATTGTGGTGGTGGTGGTGGTCAGAACTATTGTGGCTGTGGGAACTGGACAGGCTATTTAGGCCTCAATGGATAATCACAGACCACGTGTCCCACCTGATCACACCGAAAACACACCACATGCATCGAACACGGTCTACCTAAATGGGTACTACCACACCTCGGACATGGTCTCGGCTGACTGCCCATTGATCCCTATCGCTTAAAAGAAGAAGGTGTTGATTGTTACACACTACCAGATGAAGCTTGCTGGTCATACTGCTTCTTGGATTTTCTGAACATCCGCCTGAATTTAGATTTCATAGAGGAAGTACCATTGGCAGAAGGAACAAAAGATGGTACCCCCGTCGCACTTTCTACTAGCCTATTGACGTTGTACACTCTGCTGTACTGGCTCAACTTGGGTTCGCCCTTGAGATCTTGCCATATCAAGTTCTAAAGTTGTTGCTGCATGATAAGCCATATCTAACTCTGCCACCCTGGTTGCAATCAGAGGTTGCCTCAACTCTGGCTTCAAACCACACAAAAATTGCTCAGTCTTCAGCCCTTCATCAGCAAGAATATGAGGAGCATATCGACCCAATTCCTTAAATTTGTTCTGATACTGCAGAACAGTCATATCACCCTAGGCTAACTCCATAAACTGGTACATTTTGTCCCTTCTAAGATAAGTTGGGCTATATGTACGCTCGAATGAAGTAACAAACTCCTTCAATGCAATCAGTCAAAGAGGACGGGGCTTAAAAGTCACCTCCTGCTCCGTGGTCATCCACACAAGCGCTGTCCCCTGCAACTGAAATGTCACTAACATCACCTTCTCATCTTCTATGCATTCCATAGAACAGAACACACGCTCAGTAGCATCCAGCCAAACCCTAGCTGCATCTGGATCAGCTTGTCCTTCATATGTTGGTGGGTGGAATAAGAGGAATTCCTTTAAAACTCGACCATGACCACCTTGAGGAGCTAAATCTTCACCGGCATTAAGATCAGCATGGCCTTGCCCTTGAACATTCGCTGGAGGAATAGAAGAATCACTTTCTTCTCCTGGAACATCTCGGGGCACATTGGCTTGCAATTGAACTCTCTATCTAGGCGCCATTAGCTCCAAACTGAAAAGAAGACACATAACAAAAGAACCATAAGTAATCATGGGAAAACATCCTAAGCCAGCCATGGTAGTACACATGGACTTGTTCTGGACTATTGCAATTTCAATACCTTAGACAACACCCCAATTGAAGCTCTGATACCAACTGTAACGACCCGGAGATCCGGATACCGGTAAACCAATATCAAGAACTCGGAGACACCACCCAAGAGGCTGATGAGGCCCCGTAAGGGTTGGGAGGATTGGTTGAGGAGGTGCATAATGAATTGGAATTACACGTGCATTTTTTTAGATAAACGGAAGCAATTTATAATATCAGAGTGATATATTCATATAATAGTCCAGATCCATCCATTACAAGTCCAAACACTGTACAAGAGACAAAAGAAGACAACTACATGAGGCATATCCCGGTCAAAAGAGCGAGGGAGAGACCCCTGCTGGCACCTAAGACTGCCGGTCAAAAGCATGTGGAAAACCCGCAGACTGTTGCTCCGTCTGACCTGGAGAGGAAGGGTGAGTCTCGCATCATAGACTCAGTAGGGTTCACGCAGATACCTACCTCGCAGCTAACTCATAAAAACAATTAATAACATAATGGCATAGGAAAAACAACAGTTAAATAAAGTTGTACAAGTAGAAGAACAATTAAATATAGCTAAACATAAATGCTATTTAATCTCATGTTAATTTGAACGAATAAGTAAACACGAGAATCATAATCTACCAATATAATTAAAGTTCAACATTTCCAAGTGACAGGAGAAAGAAAGGACCACTAGAAAGAAGACCAGACGCGTCCACTGATGACTTATATTGCGTCTCAGGTATCTCCACTAGCCTGGTACGCGGTAAGTGAGACACGTAACAGTAACCAAAGTCAAGAACTAGTCAGGGTCACACTCGTCAGTGTTAGTCTACGCCCCAGACCATGTGCGCACATACAGGCTCAATGCCTTGAGCCAGGCCACTAGCTAGTTTCCCCCCCAGAAGGACGCTATTGACAAGCAAGGGGGCCCATGGAAACTAGCTTAAAAATCGTACATCGGGACTACCCCGCCACTTCTCCCAAGTAGGCCAACACTAAAGGTTGTCGGGCTACGACTAGTGGTTCCATCACAAGGAAAGAGAAAATAACTCTACTGGGATATAAGAACGTGTCGCAGTTTATAAAAAATTTTAAACATGGTGAATATGCAATATTAAATGCATAATTAAATAAATAGGATTGAATTTATAAACTGTAGGGACAAGGCGGTCTAGTGAAGGCCGCAAAGCTCAGGTAGCGGTCGAACGACTGGCCGCTTCACTGACCATGGCGGTCTCACCCTGACCGCTTAGCTACGATCACTTCATATATTTAAGAGGATAAAAACTGTATGGACAGGGCCGTTTTAATAAAGAGACGGTCGTGCTGTTGACATCTGTTTTATGACCAATGAGTTAGGTCATCTCCTTATTTATTTTATGATGTCCCGAACTGTTCACCACCTACTGGGTCATTTTTTTAGGTCAGTTTCTGGGCTTATTGTTGTGCCCATGTGCCTTGATGATGTTTTACTTTATGAGTTTTGATGATAGCAACACTATGAGTCACCACTTGAGAATGAATGGTTGAAGAATGTTTTGATGATAGCTGAGTCACTTCATGTGCCTGAATTGACTTCATGTGCTTGATTGAATGTCACGGTTGTATATATATATATATATATAAATATATATATATATATATATATATATATTGATATGCGTTTAACTGCTTGTCTAGGTCTGAGCATGTCTCGAATGCATATATTGCACTTCATGGCTTTAAACGTCTATGCATGCACGCAATCAGTTAAGTCGGTGCATTCAGGTTATGTCTAAGGCTCGTGCATATATGTCAGTCAGTGCAACTTTTGCTGCGAGCGCCTTAGGTCCGTGCATATGCTAAGTTGGTGCTAATTTTTTCTAAAGCATATTCACGGTCGGTGCAATTTTTACTGTGGACTGGCATTTGGTCAAATGCTATTTAGGTCCGTGCATATGCTAGGTTAGTGCACGTTTTCATTCCATGCACAAGCACACATAGTCAGTGCATGCATAAGTTTGACTCGGTGCAACATTCGTCTAGTCTGCATTGCATTGGTGCCTTAGCTGTAGCTCGTAACTAAGTCCGAGCAGAGTCTGTGCATAGGTTGCATCTCATACGCTAAGTTCCTGCATGCACATTTGAGTATGTGCAAACTTAGTCATTGCACACAGATAGGTCGTGAAAGAATCTAACAATGCATTAATTGAGTCGGTGCACTTTTTCCTCCGTGTGCATAAAGCTCGTGCATCTCTTTCTTATATACTCAAGTCATACCTGTGCATAGTTTCCTTATCTCTATTGAGTTTGTGCACATTCGCAGGTACGTATAGCTGAGTCGGTGCAATCGTATGTTGTATAAGCAAATCTTCATACGGATGAGCTTCAAAGTCGATGCACTCCTTCTCATCAAGGGCAGGCTTCTCAGCGCGAGCAGGTCGGTGCAGTGTCTGGTCTCAAGAAAATGAGCTCGGTGTAACGTCTGAAGATACTCGGTGCAATGCGTGACTTCAGAAGAAGCCAATCAGTGCAAACCATTCCTCAGGACACCAATCTAAGACGGTGCAATGCTTTTACCAGCTCGACCAGGTCGGTGCAATGCCCAGTTCCAATAGAACAAGCTCAGTGTAATCGTTCCCAGTACGTGCAGTTTATGGAACCTGTGCACGCAAGTGATCAAGCCAGGGAAGCCATAGTTTGAGTATCATATGTGCACCTGAGTATCTAACTTATAAGGAACAGAAGAACAAGGACACGTGAGAACAACAGAACAATTAACTGGCATGTGATCCAAGGGTGATACTTATTGGAAGAAGCCACCACGTGGGGTCCCAATCGTTCAGATTCTGACACATGGCAAGATTCTCCTGAAGCTTCCAGGCGGGAGTGTTCCCTCCACACGCCTAGGGCATGAGCGCGTGACCTCAGTCTGAGGGAGTATATAAGTCATCCTTCTGCAAGTCAAGAAGACAACTCTCGGGTGAGATCAAGAAGAACTATTAGGGAGCAGAAGAAGAGAAGGGCAGAGAAAAGAATAGGAGAGTTCAAGAGAGAAAAAGAGAGAGCCTGCAAGAGAACGAAAAAGAGAAGATAGAAAAGGTCTCAAGAAGAGAATTCAGAGAGTAGCAGGAATAGGGAGAAAAAGGAAGTGAAGAAAGAGCGAGAGAGCTGAGAAGTGAAGAGAGAACGCGATAGAGCTGAGAAGAGAGGTCGAGATCGAAGCAGCCGGTTCTTAATGTGAAGATCTGTATTCATCTATTCCAGGATCAAATCCTGAACAGTCCTGCTCCAGTTGGAGCTACATTTTTTTTTCTTTTATTTGTATTTTCCTTTGTTCATTTTCTGATTTCACTTTGTTTATCGATTCTCTAGTTTGAGGTCGGGGTTCCTCCTGTGGTCTCAGGAGAAGAGAGACTTGGGTCTCTGGTTGCTGGTGACTGGGTGTCGCTAGGTTCCCTCCGATTTGGAGGAAGGGTGGATTAGTCGTCCGGCTTGCGAGTGACTTGGTGTCGCTCGTGGTTGTTCCCTCTGGTGTGGAGGAAGAGAGGTCTGTGACCTCTGGTTTGCAAGTGACTGGGTGTCACTTGTGGTTTCCCTCTGGATTTTAGAGGAAGGGAGATTTGTTCTCCGGTTTGCTAGTGACTGGGTGTCACTAGTGGTTCCTTCCGAGTTGGAAGAAGAGAGGAGTGTGTTCCTCTGGTTCAAGCTGTTAGGCAGCGTTTGTAGGGAAGCTGTGAGGCCCAGCGGTTTCAAGCTGTTTGGCAGCGGAATCCACACTCAGGTTTGAGTGTGGGGTGGACGTAGGTCTGGAGGACTGAACCACCTAAAAATCTTTTATCCATCGTGATTTGATTGTTTATTCTGCTCCACTAGATGTATGCTTAGGATCGTACATGATAGTCTGATCTTATATCTAGTGTGAGATTGGTTTGCACACCGTGCGTTTGATTCTGGTCTTGATAGAGTCAAGTTGATTCGATGAACTGAGTCATCTCTTCAGTTTATATAGAGTAGATCAGAAGTACAACTTATCTGATCTTCCTTTCATCATTCGAATAGAGCATCTAAGCTGATCAAGGCACCTGTGGGTTTTAATTCCGCTTCTCTGTTTGTTATAAGTTTTAATTGGACAAAGTTTTAGAGAGGGATTCATTCACCCCCCCTCTGAATCCATCGCACCGGTCCTATCAGTTGGTATCAGAGAGGGTCTCTGTACATTCAGATCCAACGATCTGCAGAGGATCCTACTGTTTAAGGTGCTACTCCTGTTGCTCTCTGTTCGGTTTTGATCGAGGGATTTTGGTGCATTCATCTGTGATTACTTTGTGTGCTAAGGCTATTTTTCTATCTTTCCATATGGCTCGACCTTGCGTCCTTGATGGTTCTAACTTCAGCAAGTGGTTGGGAGGTCTCTGCGTCTACATGAATTCCATTGACCCGAGTCTATGGAAACTCGTATCGAAAGGCCCACATAAGTTGCCCCGAAATGAGACTAAGTGGTCCAGTGAGGACTGATCGAAAAACCGTGAGAATATCACAGTTCTTAATATTCTAAGTGATGTAGTGAATGCTGACAAATTTCCTTTTGTTCTCAGGTGTGCGTCGGGAAAGGAAATCTTGGACAGAGTAACGGCTGCGAACAAGGGGGAAGAGGAAAAATGCTTGATGGCCAACCGGAGAAATGATGATGATGATACTCCTTCTCAGGTAAGCTCCGGATCTAATGAACCCTCGTTTGATGAATTGGTTGCAATGTATGAAGATTTGTTAGATCTGTCCAGGAAAATGAAATCTGAGAATAAAAGGCTAAAGAAAAAGATTGAACAACGCAAATCTGAAATCGTTTGTGATATTTATCATTGAAACAGTCTTATGATACTTGCTTAATAGATGTTCAAAATTTTAAGGAACAAAATGGTTCTTTAAAAATTAAAAATCAAACATGTTTGAACAAGATATCAGAACTTGAGAATCAGCTGAATATGAAGAAAGATGAGCATCTAAAAAGCATGCAAGATTTGATCGAGATTAATTCTATAATGGACAAACTGAAGTTTGAAAATGCAGAAGTTCAAAAAGATAATGAAAATATCAAGGCTAGAATGAATGAAGTCAATAAGGAAGTTTCACATATTTCTTCTGTAGAGTTAGATTGCAACAAATGCTCATTGTTCAAAGAACGTAATGTCGAACTCTACAGTGAAAATGAATGATTGATGAAGGTGATTGCTTCTCTCAGAGAAGAAAACAAAGATCTATTGAATGAGAAAATTAAAGTCGAATAAAGAGAGGAGGAACTAATTGAAAGACTCGATTCTGGATCCAGTAGTGAAGAAATTGAGAAGCTGATCAAAGAAAATAAAGAATTGAAAGAACAAAACAAGAAACTCATGGTCCTAAATACTGTTATTTCAGAGAGGCTTCTAGCTATCGAGAGAGAAAGATCTACAAATAAGAAAATTCAAGCCGAAAAATTTGAGGAAGAGAACACTGAATTGAAAAATTAAAATGATTAAACACTGGTATGTCCGAAAAACTTCTCATCTTAGAAAAAGGAAAAACTGCTTGCAATGAAGAATATAAACATTTGAGCAATCTGGAATAAGAACTTGAGAAATATAAAAATGCAAACAAAGTATTAAGTGATTGTGTTAATTACAGTGAACTGGAGATTGCTAGTTATGAAATCCACATTGCCTCTTTGGAGAATAAAATTCATGATCTAGAAAACTCAACACCTAAGTCTGCTAAAAATGAAGGAAAAGTGAAAGTTGTCATGAAAGGTGAGGATGACAATTCAAGAAAAGGGATAAGTTGCAGTTCTGATGTTAAGAAAATTACTAGAAACCAGCTATACACCACTTTTGTGTAAAGCTCTAATGTAGTTGGTACCACAAGTCAATCCCCAAAATAAAATAAAAACCTGAAAATACCTTCATTATCAGTATTCCAATTTAAGGCTCAGAGAACTAAAAAATAAATAAATGCTTTGAAAAGGAGCAAACAACCGAGAAAGGATGCTTACATGAATAGAGTCGAGGGTGTCCCTGCTTATGTTGTTAACTCTGCTAGCACTGTGGAATCTGATGGATTAGTGCATGATGTTCATAAGCCTGTTACTCACTCGCATGCACATGAAAAGAATGATTATTGTCATTACTGTGGTAGGCATGGTCATCTCATGAATGCATGTTTCATCATGAAATAAGATGATAAAATGCATGCTAGGTCTTCTGCCAATCATCATGGCCCCAAAAGAAACACGTTTGCTTCAAACCAGTACATTATTTGTTTTAACTGTAACAAACATGGTCACAAAGTCATTGAGTGCTGGTTTGGATCTACTTGGGATAAAAATGGTTCTAAAGGTAAGCACATCAGGTGCTTCGAGTGTGGGAAGCATGGCCATACAGTCAAGGACTGTTTGCATGTTCAGGAAAATTCTGTTAATCCCTATTTTGTCAAATTCTCTGCAAAACGACCTGTGAACTTTTCATGCTTTAACTATGGTAAGCCAGGTCATAAATCTGCTGAATGTTGGCTGATTGCAAATAAGAAACAGAATGCCCATGTAAACAACAGAACATTTCATGCTCAGGTTCATAGGTCTCATGCTATTGTTGATATGCATCATAGGACCAGAAAATCTGTTGTTTCATGTAGATATTGTGGTAAATTCGGTCACTTCATGGCCAATTGTTATCTGATGGATTTTGAGGACAACGTCGCTAAGAAACTATTCATAACTCCTGTTATGGCTAATACAGGACCCAAGACTGCTTGGGTTCCTGCAGGATCAAAATGATTATTTTACTGCATGTGTGCCTTGGAATGAATAAAGAGGGGTCAATAAACCAAGGCACTCAAAAAATTAAAAGACCCCATGATCCTGCTCTTCAGGCCTGTTCTGAGCACTTACTTCGAATTTTGTCATCTGAAATTGTGAGTTAGAAAGGTTTGAATATCATGTTGATTCGGTCTGTGCTGAATTGAAACCATCTGAAAATTTGAATTACACATAATGTTCATGGTAATCTCCTTTTGATTGAATTGCATGTCTGTTTCATGAGCTTTCATCATAAAACCATGTGTTACGTTTTTTGTGTATACCATGCACTTAGTCAGGGGGAGATTGACTGTCTTCATTTAATCTTCATGCTGCTCATGTGTAGTTTTATTACATATTGCGTCTAGACGGGGGGAGCATTCCTGTTTCATCACTTCTTCACCTCTTGAACTCTTTCTGTCTAGCAATCTGATCCATTCTCTGCATTTAGATGGTTCACCTAAATTCTCTGATGTCTCTACTTGTTTAGCTGATCTGTCTATATTCCAGACTCAGCTACTGAAATTGATTCTGCTATGCATATATTTGATGCTCTTCTCTCCTACTGTTATTTGCTCTACCAGCTTGTACCTATTCACTTTCACATCCTTTCAAGCTGGTCTGATTAATCTGGTTCTTGTTCCAGGAATGATAAGTTGTTTAGTTGCATTGATTGGACTGATCTGAGATCCTTATGTTGTGTATCATGTTTTAGTCTGAACTCTTAAAAAGAAATTCCTATCATATATGTTTAAGAATATCTACTGATTCAGACTTATATAAGTTTAATGTATTCTCAGATTTGTATTCAAATGTATTGAAAGTATTTGAATGATGAGTTTTAATAAATCTTAACCAACTGTGTCATGAATACCCTAGTCTCACTCATCTGTAATCTGAAAATGTGATATCAAGGCTACTTTGGTAGAGACACATAGAGTGAGTATTGTTTTTAAATATTAACCTGAAAAATGTTGACTAAAAGGAAAAATTGAATTCAGGGCAATGACTTGGTCACTGAGAAACTGGGTTCTCTACCAATGAAATAGAGTAAACATATGTCATGAAGTGCCATAGTTATCTCTGGTGAAAATTTATTGAAAAATCTGACAGAGCAATAGCATGTCTGTGTTGAGTAACTGGGGAGTCCGGCCTCTAATCAAGATGTCTCATGTAAAAAGACACTTCTATTGCTAACTCTGCTCTCAAAGTTGAGAGGCAATGAAAGTTATCACACTGAGTAACTGGGTCACTTCACCTATGACGTGTGGTGTCTCATGTAAAAAGGTGTTGATCAACTTAAATTGCTCAGGAAAAATAATGTGCTAATAAAAAGAAAATATCTTGCAAAAATAGTCAACACACATTCTTGTAAGGGTGTTTAATCTCAATACTACTCTATGTGACTCTCAAAGGAGTCATCAAGTTCTTTTGAGTAAGATGGAAGGTGGTTGTTCTTGAGTATTAATTGATTAATTGGTTCACCTTTATTAAAACATATCTTCAGATATGAGTATTGAATTTAATTGACAAATTAGGTATACATCATGGTTAAACCAGTTGGGTCATGTCGGTTATTTCATAACCCCCTATGATAGGAGAGTCTTTCCTTGTGAGGACGTATTACTGTGGTACCTGTCATACAATTTCCTCAGATTAGGTTCACCTCTGACAACTTGATCATCATGCTAACTCACCTGTTGGAGATCATGTGCCTTGCTTGCTATTATTTACTCATACCCTTGGCCACATCTACTTCATTTACATCATCTGTTTCACTCTCCACACTGTTGGAATCTTCCATCTTGTTTCTGTATCCCAGACGAATGACTCTTGTAACCGGGTCTGGTTCTGTGGGACTTTCACCTGCATTGTTCTGTTCATACAAATGTAAGGTGCCACAACCAATTTTGCTTCAGAATTCTTGTGATGGTGGATTCCAGATTGATTCATTAGATAACCAGAGTTCATCCCTATAGATACATCTTGTGCTTGCATTTTCGATTCCTTTCATGCTCTCAGGGGGAGTTCTGGACATTATAGATATTCATGATTATGTCAAAGGGGGAGGATTGTATTTCAAAGGGGGAGAGTAGTCCTGCATTCATGTTGATAAGGGGAGTATTACTCTTTCACTATCATGCTCTGTTTGATTATTTCAAAAAGGGGGAGAATAGGTTCATGCATTATATTATTTTTCTCGTAAACTACCTTCTTTTTGCTGAAGTCAAAGGGGGAGAATAGTTTGACGAGTCAGTGTGACTCATTGTATTATGTTGCCATCATCAAAAAGGGGGAGATTGTTGTGCCCCTGTGCCTTGATGATGTTTTGCTTCATGAGTTTTGATGATAGCAACACTATGAGTCACCACTTGAGAATGAATGGTTGAAGAATGTTTTGATGATAGCTGAGTCACTTCATGTGCCTGAATTGACTTCATGTGCTTGATTGAATGTCACGGTTGTATATATATATATATATATTGATATGTGTTTAACTGCTGGTCTAGGTCTAAGCAAGTCTCGAATGCATATATTGCACTTCATGGCTTTAAACGTCTATGCATGCACGCAATCAGTTAAGTCGGTGCATTCAGGTTATGTCTAAGGCTCGTGCATATATGTCAGTCAGTGCAGCTTTTGCTGCCGCCTTAGGTCCGTGCATATGCTAAGTTGGTGCTAATGTTTTCTTAAGCATATTCATGGTCAGTGCAATTTTTGCTGTGGGCTGTCATTTGGTCAAATGCTATTTAGGTCCATGCATATGCTAGGTCAGTGCACGTTTTCATTCCATGCACAAGCACACATAGTCAGTGCATGCATAAGTTTGACTCGGTGCAACATTCGTCTAGTCTGCATTGCATCGGTGCCTTAGCTGTAGCTCGCAACTAAGTCCGAGCAGAGTCTATGCATAGGTTGCATCTCATACGCTAAGTTCCTGCATGCACATTTGAGTCTGTGCAAACTTAGTCATTGCACAGAGATAGGTCGTGAAAGCATCTAACAATGCATTAATTGAGTGGGTGCACTTTTTCCTCCGTGTGCATAAAGCTCGTGCATCTCTTTCTTATATACTCAAGTCATACATGTGCATAGTTTCCTTATCTCTATTGAGTTTGTGCACATTGGTAGGTACGTATAGCTGAGTAGGTGCAATCGTATGCTATGTAAGCAAATCTTCATACGGATGAGCTTCAAAGTCGAAGCACTCCTTCTCATCAAGGGCAGGCTTCTCAGCGCGAGCAGCGTGAGCAGGTCGGTGCAGTGTCTGGTCTCAAGAAAATGAGCTTGGTGCAATGTCTGAAGATAGTTGGTGCAATGCGTGACTTCAGAAGAAGCCAATCAGTGCAAACCATTCCTCAGGACACCAATCTAAGACGGTGCAATGCTTTTACCAGCTCGACCAGGTCGGTGCAATGCCCAGTTCCGATAGAACAAGCTCGGTGCAATCGTTCCCAGTACGTGTAGTTTATGGAACTTGTGCACGCAAGTGATCAAGCCAGGGAAGCCATAGTTCGAGTATCATATGTGCACCTGAGTATCTAACTTATAAGGAATAGAAGAACAAGGGCACGTGAGAATAACAGAACAATTAACTGGCATGTGATCCAAGTGTGATACTTATTGGAAGAAGCCCCCACGTGGGGTCCTAATCGTTCAGATTCTGACACGTGGCAAGATTCTCCTGAAGCTTCCAGGCGGGAGTGTTCCCTCCACACGCCTAGGGCAAGAGCGTGTGACCTCTGTCTGAGGGAGTATATAAGTCATCCTTTTGCAAGTCAAGAAGACAACTCTCGGGCGAGATCAAGAAGAACTATTAGGGAGCAGAAGAAGATAAGAGCAGAGAAAAGAATAGGAGAGTTCAAGAGAGAAAAAGAGAGAGCCTACAAGAGAACGAAAAAGAGAAGATAGAAAAGGTCGCAAGAAGAGAATTCAGAGAGTAGCAGGAATAGGGAGAAAAAGGAAGTGAAGAAAGAGCGAGAGAGCTGAGAAGTGAAGAGAGAACAAGATAGAGCTGAGAAGAGAGGTCGAGATCGAAGCAGCCGGTTCTTAACGTGAAGATCTGTATTCATCTGTTCCAGGATCAAATCTTGAACAGTCCTGCTCCAGTTGGAACTACATTTTTCTTTCATTTGTTTGTATTTTCCTTTGTTCATTTTTTGATTTCACTTTGTTTTCTGATTCTCTGGTTTGAGGTCGGGGTTCCTCTTGTGGTCTCAAGAGAAGAGAGACTTGGGTCTCTGGTTGCTGGTGACTGGGCGTCGCTAGGTTCCCTCCGGTTTGAAGGAAGGGAGGATTGGTCCTCCGGCTTGCGAGTGACTTGGTGTCGCTCGTGGTTGTTCCCTCTGGTGTGGAGGAAGAGAGGTCCGTGACCTCCGGTTTGCAAGTGACTAGGTGTCACTTGTGGTTTCCCTTTGGGTTTCAGAGGAAGGGAGATTTGTTCTCCGTTTGCTAGTGACTGGGTGTCACTAGTAGTTACTTCCGGGTTGGAAGAAGAGAGGAGTGTGTTCCTCTGGTTCAAGCTATTAGGCAGTGTTTGTAGGCAAGCTATGAGGCCCAGCGGTTTCAAGCTGTTTGGCAGCGGAATCCACACTCATGTTTGAGTGTGGGGTGGACGTAGGTCTGGAGGACCGAACCACCTAAAAATCTTTTGTCCATCATGGTTTGATTGTTTATTCTACTCTGCTAGAAGTATGTTTAGGATCATACATGATAGTCTGATCTTATATCTAGTGTGAGATTGGTTTGCACACCGTGCATTTGATTCTGGTCTTGATAGAGTCAAGTTGATTCGATGAACTGAGTCATCTCTTCAGTTTATATAGAGTAGATCAGAAGTACAGCTTATCTGATCTTCCTTTCATCATTCGAAGAGAGCATCTAAGCTGATCAAGGCACCTGTGGGTTTTAATTCCGCATCTCTGTTTGTTATAAGTTTTAATTGGGCAAAGTTTTAGAGAGGGATTCATTCACCCCCCCTCTGAATCCATCGCACCAGTCCTATCACTCATTTTATGGGTTATTCTCCCTAGTTGGGGCTAGTTCCCTTGATTTGTCGTTATTGCAGCTTATTGGGCCTAGATAAGGGATAATAAGGATTTTATGTGGATTAACTTGGAGATTTATCGGTCTTTATCTCTTTTGCCACGTCTACTAGCCTAGCAGTCTATCGTACGACCGTTTGGCGGGCGTTGGCGGTGCTCTGCTAGACTGCTAGGAGGCAGAGAGTCATGTTGGGTCTCTTTGATCTTATCTCTTTCTGGATGAATAAGCCTAGCGGTCTATCGCTGGACCGTTTGTGGAGCCTTGTGGTCTATCGCAAGACCGTTTGGGAAGATAGAGAGTCCTGCTCTGTCTGATTTTCTCTGCTTCACCGTGGTCGAACTAGAGTCCTTGGTTTGTTGATGTCTCTCTAGTTAGAGGCTCTCAGAAGCTTCTGTTTGTTTCTATAGACTCTATGGAGTATTATCCTCAAGGTTTATCTAGTTTCAGGCCTATTTTTGTGTCATTATCCCTCCAACTCGAACCTAGGGTTTGGGGGTCTATAAATAGAACCCTTCACTTCCTAGCTTGAAGGAGGAGATTTCTGGAGTTTGTCACGAAGTGCTGCTGCGTTCTGGAGCCACTTCTAACCAGGGAGAAGCTACTTCCACGTCCACAAGGCTTCTAGTTCAGGGAGTATCCAGTTCCTTTGGTCTAAGTTTGAGTCTTTTTCTTTAGTTTGTCTATTGTCCCTTTGCATCCATAGCATATTCCCCTTCTTTTCTCCACATTCTCTGCACTCACATCACGTTTTGAAACATCCTCATATCTTTTTTCATGCCCCATAGGGGTTAAAAACCACCAACCCCCGGGTATTCACCCTTCCTTTTATGCATCTTAGCTTAATTGCATTATAGATACTACACTTGTCAAAGGGCTAATTGGGTCAATTTTCTCTGTGTCTACACTCTTTTGCAGGTTTACAGGACTCATTGCACGAGGCCTAGCTCTTCTGGCTGGCCAGGAGGGGCAGAGATACAAGTTCCAAGCTTCTGTTCTGGGTGCTCTTATGGCCATTCATCAGACCGTTTTTGGATCTCTGGCGATCTATCGTAGGACCGTTTGTCATCTCCTAGCGGTCGTCTGTTAGACTGTTTGCCTCTGCAGCATCTGGTCTTCTTGATAGGATGCGATATACGATCTAGAGGGGGGTGAATAGATCAGCCGCCTAATTAAAATAAACAACAGCAGCTCCAAGTGCGGAATTAAATCAAGCTGCTATCAGACGACAGACATAAGAACGATACTATCAATGAACGCCGACCCAACAGATCTAACTCAAGACGGTCCTAAACATTCATTTACTACAGATCGAAGAAATGACCTGAAAGCACACAGTCTGCAAAGCAATCGCACAGAAGACAAAGATTTTTAAGGTGGTTCGATCTCAAACCCGAGATCTACGTCTACCCCACACTCCAAACTAGAATGTGGCTTCCACTGCTGATACACAGCTTCGCTGATCCACAGCTTTGGGGTCACAACTCTACAGACAGCTGGGCATTACAGCTTATGCCGTCCAGAGGAATCCTCCTATGCAAACCGCTGGGGACTTACAGCTTTACCCGACCAGAGGAATCCATCTCTGCAAATAGCTGAGCTTCACAGCTTGCTCCGCTGACGCACAGCTTGGAAACGAGTTTCTAAAACGAAGATGGAAAAACAAAGCAAAGAAACGAAAGAACCCAAATGGGAATGTAGCTCAACACTGAGCAGTTTCAGCTCCGGTTCTGAACCAGGAGACTGAAGAACAAACACTTTAAGTATTCCTCTAAACACTTCTCTCTTGACTCTTTCCTTCTTCTCTCTTTCCTTTTGATCGTGCAAGCTCTCTCTGCTTCTGCTCTTTCAAAGTAAGTTCACAATTTCGATCACTTTGCTCCTGATGAAGAAGCTTCTTATTTATAGAGCAGTACGAGGATAGGGCGTGTGGTCACCAGGATTCCTGCCCAAATATCTAGGTCACGTGTCAGCATCACAGCATCGTTGCCTTCTACGTGTCACGATCCTGGCACTCTCTTTCATTCTTGAATCACATGCCCTTCTGAAATTCCTCGAACAACAGTCCTATCAGGTCAGACTTATTATCAGTTTGAATTAATCTGAAGGAAAAGAAAAAAGATGCACCGAGTTAGTTTGAGATTTGAACTAAGCGTGTACAGACTTGATGCATATAATGCAGTATGCATATAGGAAAGTATGCACAATGAAGATGAATGCACGGACATGCCACCGAGATGTGTACAGACTTTTGATGTGCGTGGGACAAGAGGATGCACCGACTTGCTATCTGACGGAATCGTCACGGGATCGACAAGCGGCAACGGTCGATCGTCAAAGCGGCATCGGCAACTATCAAACTATATTTGCTATTTTAAGAGTTTTGTGTTAATGGGCCATGTTAGTGGGCCTAGATGTGTGTTTTCTTTTGTAGTAGAAATAAAATATCCACATCATGTGATAGTCTTTATTAAGTGTCTTTTAGTCTTCCCACTAGAGATATAATGAGTCTTAGGTGTTAGGTGTTAGTTGAAGTTTAATGAGTGTCTTTTGATTTTCTTTGTGGAGTCTATAAATATGTAACCTCTTTTTAAAAGAGAAAAAAGTTGTTTAGAATTTTTGGAAACCAACCATCTTTCGAAAGGTGTGAAGCCTCGCTTATTTATGTTCTCCGAGAAGGAGATGGGGTGCGATGCCCCACCCCGTGGGTGAGAAGCCCGGGGTGAGATGCCCCTCCCTATCCACTGTCCACCACCATTCTCCCCTCCATCCTTCTCCTCACACCTCCCACCGCTAACCCCCCCCCTTCCCCGTGGGTGAGAAGCCCACGCTCCCGGTCGCTCCTTCACTCCCATCCTCTGCTACGATCCCAGCCTGCTTCACCGGCCATGCGCACACCCCCACCCCTATCACCACACGCAAGCAGCCCATTGTCCCAAAATCACCACCGACCCCTCCCTGCAACCACCCAGCTGTCCGTCAGTTTCTGCCTTCCCACCACCTGCATCTCCTTCCCGTACACAGCTCATGCACCCTCCCCGTCGTTGAACCCAACACTCCATCGCCATGAAACCTTGCCAACATTGCCGTTGCGACTACCCCTGCGTTCCGATGCCACGAGCACGTCACACCGTGGACCACAAGCAAGCAAGCCACTCACTGCCGTCGCACGGAGCCCTCTCAGCGGGCAGTTTCTGCTCCTTCCCTGTATGCACACTCAGGGCCGAAGCACCCCAGCAAGCGTGGGCGAGCGCCTCCGCCTCCCTTCTCGAGCACAGCAGCGCTCGGTCGAGCATGGCATCAGGCCATGCAACCCCGCGTCCAAGCACGGGCAAGGCCTCCCTCTCCAAACAAGGCGGAGGCACCCACAAGAGCGGAGAACATGGCACCCACACCTCCTCCACCCCTCACTCAGCTCGGTTGATGGGAATCGACGCCGAGCACTGACATTTTTATTTTACATTTGTGTCCTCTAGTTTGCTTTTATATCCTTGGGAAAGTATATGTACAATTGTAAGGCTTTGTAAGCCAATGTGTCATTCCCTAGGATTGTGTGGGTTTTTGTGCAAATGTGTAGTAGGTCCAGCTAGGGGGCCCCCTCCCCTTCCCCATCGGTCCACCTCATCCATGTGGGGCTGGTCAACCATCTTAGGTGGCAATCTAGAAGGTTTGAATGCTAATTGACCACATGGGAGACAAAGGGGTTAAAACTTCAAAGGTTGGCCACCTACCTTACCTACCTAGTCAAAGGAGTGCCCCATCCATATGTAATTTATTTATTTTGAGTTTTGAACACATGGGGGAAGAAAATGGCCTATTTCCCACGAAATTATCAGCCCCCCACCCCTTGCCATTTTCTATATAAGCCTATGTATAGTGTCATTAGAGATTTAATGAAGAAATGAAGAGAAAATTGTTGGAAAATCAAGAGTGATTCTTGAGCCCCTCCCCTTCCCCTGGTGTTCATCTCCTCCAACCTCAAATTCTAGAGTGGTTCTATCTTCAATCCCCTCCCCTCTATCTCCGGTGATCATCTGTGCCGCCGCCGCCGCCGTTCGTGCCGCCTTCGAGCCGCCGCGAAACCGTTCTCGGTGTTCTGTCCTGCTGGATAGAGGTCTCTTCCCGAAATTCTTGCTATCAACCACGGCCTCTTCGTGGTCTGCAATTTTTATGCTGTGTTCTTCCCTTGTATCCCAAGCTCCACCTAAATTTTCACGCCCAAATTCTATCGTTTAGTATTTTCCCATTTTCGTGCATCTTTCATTCCTAGTACTATTTTGTCTCTGTCTATAGTGACAGCAGCCCTATTTTTCCCACCTCCGGCCATCTTTTTGATTTGTCCAAACCCTTCCAATTTTACTGGGAGTTTTGTCCATCACCCCCTACATCCACAAATTTTATTAATTTTTTATCAGCCTTCTATATATTTTTAAAAATTCGTGTTCTTCCTCAGCTACAGTGTTGTCAGCCAGATCCCAGATCCGACCACCCTCCACTTCCAAAATCAGAACAAATCACCACCACCTCCAAATCCAGATCCCAAAATATTCCTGGTTTCGTAACTTGATTTCCCATAACTTTTCTGAAGAACACAATTTCAGATTCGGACGTCTACCTCGCGGTCAAAGGTAATCCACAGGAAAGTTCTCTGCTGACCAGAGATTTCAGGAACTGTACAATAGCAACCTTCAAAATTCGCCAATCAGAAGTACAGACTTGATTATTTTTCTGTAATCACCTTGGCTTGAAGCCCTTCGAAGCATCTTTCAAACCGCGCCAGTTTCGTCTCATTTCGACGTCGGGGCTGATCGCAGCGTCCGTTCTCGCCGGAGCGCGTGACCGAAAATAGAACCGGCAGGTCCGTGGTCGGTCATTCCGACCGGTGCCGAACGGAGCCGCCCGGCCTCCGGTCGGCGAACCAGCGTGCCGCCAGCCCAGGGAACACTTCCACAAGTGTCCCCACCACAGTGGTGTCACCGGGTCCCACTCGACCCATCCGGACAGCACGTGGGCCCCACCGTCACTAGTTCGGGTGCTGCCGAAGAGACGCGAGAAGCCACCCGTCAACCCGAATTCGGTCCTCCCGGGGCCATTTGTGTAGCCCTTTACCTCCCTGCATGGAGTGGGCAGTAATTCATTTGCTGTAATATGGTGTATTAATTGTCCCTGGAGTACGAGTTTCGGCCGGGTCCGTCGTCCCCACGCCGAGCGCGTGGAGGTATCGTTTTCGCTCCCTTCTCGGCATTTTGCTTACTTCATATATATTTGTTTATGCCGCTGCTAGAGAGCATGTGTAGGGCTATCTAGCTCGCTTTATCTATTCATTAACGCTGCTGCGAGAGAGTGCGAGACCGTCCCGTGACCCGATTCGGGCACAAAAGAGAGCCGATCACCCTAGCTCATTGCCGGTTTCTCAACCGCGCACATCCGACGCTTCCCTCGTTAAGGGGCAGTCACGAGCTTGTCGTGTCCATGGTCTCGTCCCGCATCAATTTGGTATCAGAGCCAAGTTAAGTCTAGGGTGTAAAAAAAAAGAGTATTATTTAAGTCTAGTTATGTAAGTCAAGTCGGTCTTAAGAGTTGCATTTGCATACCATTAGTCGGTATATCAAAAGGTGTTGTCCGAATGTTAGGCTACGCCTATCGGGAAGGCCGCACACTTGCGCGAGTGATCTTCGGATCGGTTGTCTCCGCCACCTACCGAGTTTTGGTTATGTCTAGGTACATTAGTTAGCATCACATTTTGCTTTTACAATAAAAAAAAATGGCCTTGCATATCCATTCCTAGGGGACCCAACCCCATCTTAGCCACCATGGCCACACCCCAATTCCATAGTGCCAATGAAGTGGGTGCAATGTTCCAAGCCATGATGGGACGAGTGCAAAGGTTTAGTACAAGCCTAGATCGGTTTAGTACTAGCCTAGATCGGTCTATCGGGGTACATTGGTCATTCCCGGAGCCACCCCAAGGACCCCTTCACCACGAGAAGGACATTCCTTCCTCACCCATGAGAGCTCCAATGTCAACACTCTCTATTTCCGAACTTGATTCGGAATCATCTCATTTGGAACTACCAAAGCCCGAGCCCCCAGTATTTCTAACGGATACTCTTTATATAGCCGAGCCACTTCTTAGATGGCTCAAGGAAGGCTCGGTCCCACATCCCTTTCCATCCATGGACCCCATCCTCCCTTTAGTGCCAGTCAACTCCTTCCATACCACATTTTGATCTAGTCACCATGTTGACACATTAGACGATCTTGTCATGGGATTAGATTCACAATGGAAGTTGACACATATGTTGGCCCGAGGCTTCGACCAACCCACGAGTCATAGCTTCACCCATCCGGCCTTCGGGTCCATTACCTCCGAGTGCACCGTGGGTTGTGTCACCACGGAGGTTCTTCTACTTCTCCCGCTACCGGATGAGCCCGACTTCATGACTTTGCTTCCGAGGGAGGAGTCGTATTTCCTATACACGGTCCCATCTACCATGACGGAGGAAGGTGACCACCCGCACCTTCAAGAATTTCACGATTGGGACCATGTCATGTTGGAACCCACTTCATGGGGTCACACCTTCTTCGACCCTTTTGACCCCTTCACTAGTGAACCTCCCGAGTTTTCATACTCACTACCCTTCTTCCGCGGAGTTCACTATCCCCCCTTTTCCAGTCGGGCCAAGCAACATCCACATAGCCATAAGTCCGAACCATCATTTGGGGGTAATGAAGACTTTGGTTTCCCCGATCCATCTAAACCACCCGCACCTCCCGGACTTCCCACATCCAAGCTCAATGCCCATGATTGGTGCATCGTAGGGTGTCTAGGAGTTCCCCATGACGTCAACCTCCGGTTACGTCAAATACATGCATGGCACACGTTCAGGTGTCCTGGTCCGCCGTCACCCATATATGGGTCGGACTAACCATAGATTTGTCTAGAGTCATGCATGAGTCGGTTTCTTATTTGGTTTCTTTGCATAGTTTGTGTGTTGTTTGTTTGTCTACATATGTCTTGTGCAAGCTCGTTATCATTCTCTTATGAGTAAGAGGCGATTGGACTCGCTCGAGGAGTATGGGATCGGTTCTATATCTATACCCAGATCAGTCACCTACAGGGACCCAGCGGTGATTCCTAGTGAGTCTTCGAGCCATCTCCTCCCATTTTGAGAGTGCCCCACCCGGAGTGTCCACCTTTAGCCCATAGCAGTTCGTGCATATCGAGTATATATGGAATGAGCAGGTGACGATCACTTGGAGTGGAGCATACCCGCGCTATTTGGCACGGTGATGTATCCGCCGGAGTACTCGAGCATCCATACCCCTACTCGACGGGGTCGAGTTCCTCCCACCCGAGGAGAATTGATGGGAATCGACGCCGAGCACTGGCATTTTTATTTTACATTTGTGTCCTCTAGTTTGCTTTTATATCCTTGGGAAAGTATATGTACAATTGTAAGGCTTTGTAAGCCAATGTGTCATTCCCTAGGATTGTGTGGGTTTTTGTGCAAATGTGTAGTAGGTCCAGCTAGGGGGCCCCCTCCCCTTCCCCATTGGTCCACCTCATCCATGTGGGGCTGGTCAACCATCCTAGGTGGCAATCTAGAAGGTTTGAATACTAATTGACCACATGGGAGACAAAGGGGTTAAAACTTCAAAGGTTGGCCACCTACCTTACCTACCTAGTCAAAGGAGTGCCCCATCCATATGTAATTTATTTATTTTGAGTTTTGACCACATGGGGGAAGAAAATGGCCTACTTCCCACGAAATTATCAGCCCCCCACCCCTTGCCATTTTCTATATAAGCCTATGTATAGTGTCATTAGAGATTTAATGAAGAAATGAAGAGAAAATTGTTGGAAAATCAAGAGTGATTCTTGAGCCCCTCCCCTTCCCCTGGTGTTCATCTCCTCCAACCTCAAATTCTAGAGTGGTTCTATCTTCAATCCCCTCCCCTCTATCTCCGGTGATCATCTGTGCCGCCGCCGCCGCCGTTCGTGCCACCTTCGAGCCGCCGCGAAACCGTTCTCGGTGTTCTGTCCTGCTGGACAGAGGTCTCTTCCCGAACTTCATGCTATCAGCCACGGCCTCTTCGTGGTCTACAATTTTTATGGTGTGTTCTTCCCTTGTATCCCAAGCTCCACCTAAATTTTCACGCCCAAATTCTATCGTTAGTATTTTCCCATTTTCGTGCATCTTTCATTCCTAGTTCTATTTTATCTCTGTCTACAGTAACAACAGTCCTATTTTTCTCACCTCCGGCTATCTTTTTGATTTTTCCAAACCCTCCCACTTTTACTGGGAGTTCTGTCCATCACCCCCTACATCCACAAATTTTCTTAATTTTTTATCAGCCTTCTATATATTTTTAGAAATTCATGTTCTTCCTCAGCTATAGTGTTCTCAGCCAGATCCCAGATCCGACCACCCTCCACTTCCAAAATCAGAACAAATCACCATCACCTCCAAATCCAGATCCAAAAATTTTACTGGTTTCATAACTTGATTTCCCACAACTTTTCTGAAGAACACAATCCCAGATTCGGACGTCTACCTTGCGGTCAAAGGCAATCCACAGTAAGTTCTCTGCTGACCTGAGATTTCAGGAACTGTACAACAGCAACCTTCAAAATTCGCCAATCAGAAGTACAGGCTTGATTATTTTTCTATAATCACCTTGGGTTGAAGCCCTTCAAAGCATCTTTCAAACGGCGCCAGTTTCGTTGCATTCCGACGTCGGGGCTGATCGCAGCGTCCATTCTCGCCGGAGCGCGCGCCGAAAAACAGAACCGGCAGGTCCGTGGCCGGTCATTCCGACCGGTGCCGAACGGAGCCGCCCGGCCTCCGGCCGGCGAACCAGCATGCCGCCAGCCCAGGAAACACTTCCACAAGTGTCCCCACCACAGTGGTGTCACCGGGTCCCACTCGACCCCTCCGGACAGCACGTGGGCCCCACCGTCACTAGTTCGGGTGCTGCCGAAGAGACGCGAGAAGCCGCCCGTCAACCCGAATTCGGTCCTCCCGGGGCCGTTTGTGTAGCCCTTTACCTCCCTGCGTGGAGTGGACAGTAATTCATTTGCTGTAATATGGTGTATTAATTGTCCCTGGAGTACGAGTTTCGGCCGGGTCCGTCGTCCCCACGCCGAGCGCGTGGAGGTATCGTTTTTGCTCCCTTCTCGGCATTTTACTTACTTCATATATATTTGTTTATGCCCCTGCTAGAGAGCATGTGTAGGGATATCTAGCTCGCTTTATCTATTCATTACCGCTGCTGCGAGAGAGTGCGAGACCGTCCCGTGACCCGATCCGGGCACAAAAGAGAGCCGATCACCCTAGCTCATTGCCGGTTTCTCAACCGCGCACATCCGACGCTTCCCTCGTTAAGGGGCAGTCACGAGCTTGTCATGTCCGTGGTCTCGTCCCGCATCATCGGTAGCAGGAGGAGTCCTCCGCATCTTTTCCCCCCCCATACGGCCATGCACACGTCGTGGTAACAACCCCCCCTTCTTTGTCTCTCACTCTCTTTCTCTCACTAGCCCTCTCTCCCCCCTCTCCCTCGCAGCCTCAAACCACCCCGCGGCGGCCCCCTGTTTGGAACAGGGGCACCGTCGGTGCCCCCGTCTCCCTCCCCTCTCTCCCCTTGCGGCCATCCAAACCCCCTTCTTCTTACCTCCCCCTCCCTTTTTCTGCTACACAACCATCGTGGCAACCCCCCCCTCTCCCATGCATCTCCTCACAAGCCCCACTCACGTAAACCCACCCCCAAGTCCCTTTCTCCCTCCCCATTACTCTCTCCAATCCTACGGCCGGTCCTCTGTTTGTAACAGGGGCATCGTAACCCCTTTGTTATCCCACCCCTGAGCAGCTGCCCCCTGCACCTTCGCACCACCGTCTCGTCCCCCACAGACCACTCCCATCTTCCCCTCCGAGCAGACCCCCCCTGCCGGTTCCCTTTCTATCGCCACAAGCCATCACTCCCTGCTACCTTGGAGGCCAAAGAGCTTGAGGAGGACTGCCCATGCAGGCACACACGTAGCCACTGCTCCACCTCGCGTTTCCCGACGGGCGAGTACGAGGGCCGCCCGACTGCACCCAGAGTACGTGGGCCGCTCCAGCATGGGGTCCGAGCATAGTGCTTGCTCTTAACAACCCCTCCCCTGCGGCTACGTCCAGGTACGAGGAACAACTGGCTAGCTGCTGTTGCACCGTCCTCCCCAAGCTGGGCCAGCACTGCACCCTCAGAGGCGAGCATCGTCCACGACCCTCCTCCGAGCTAGCCGAGCACGGCGGCACCCCTCCAAGCACGACGGCATCACGAGCATGCCCGCGGCCGCCTGCAGCCACGTCAAAGGAGAGCGGATCGTTGCCAGCGGCATCCTGCTCCTCTCATCAAGCATGCCAATGGCCTAGGCTCTCCCGCGACCGAGCTTGGCAAGCACTATTGTAAAAAGAGGATGCTGGATATGTTGTTCGAACTGATGAGATCAAGTTTCAAGATGTGCAAGGCAAGAATTATCGGTGGGCCATTCCATAGTTAAACAAAGAGTTTGTGCCAGAAAAAAAAATAGAAAACAGAAAGAAGTGAGTATCGAAACTTTGAAAAGAAAGGGAGGGTGATGAATTTTTAGAAAAAAGAAAAGAGATTAAAAAAATGATGGGTAATATTTTGAGATAAAAGGAGGCAATCACAGGACCTCATATTTTTATGTTACATCACTGTCCCTAGAGTTTAAGCTAGAATGCACAGACCTAATGAAATGATGCATGAACTTAAATTCTCGTATCGACAAAAGTTGTACAGACTTGTGTCCTTGCATCAATAAGAGTCGCACGGACTTGGTAACGAAGTATGCACTGACTTTGTGTGTGCATGAAGCAAAAAGATGCACTGACTATGTATGCAGAATGAACACGGACTATATTGACTTAGCTGCGATCTGAGCTAATGAATGAATAATGCTTGCACTGACTTGGTCGAGTGTAGCAACATGGGTTGTATAGACTTGGTCGAGTGTAGCAACATGGGTTGTACAGACTTGATAGCGTGCAGCGAAATATTGCACCGGCTTTCAACGTATAGACATCATATGCAATGAACACTATGTATATGCATGACTAAAAACAAATGCACTGACTATGGATGCAAAATGAACACGCATTTACTTTTAATGCGTAAACAAAGTATTCACAGACTTTGTATACTGAAAGATGAAACTATGCATTGAACCATGTATGTAGAGATTACACGCAGAACATTTATTTATTCTAATCTCATATGATTCATAGTGGTTGCTATCATCGAAACTATACAACATCATCAGGGCACAAGGGGCACAACAATCTCCCCCTTTTTGATGATGGCAACACAATGAATAAATGCCATGAAGTCAGGTCATGCATGCAACTACACAGGTTATGTATGCACAGACTTATGCACTGATTGAGACTATCACCCCTTGAGCATAGACTCTCCCCCTGAGGAATCACGCTTGAGCATAGACTCTCCCCCTGAGGAATCTTAGTGCAGACACACACATTCTCCCCCTTTGCCATCAACAAATAAGGAGGACAGAGAGAAACAATGTTCTATGTAACGGTTCAGAATATGAGCAAATTATGACGCAACCCTTAAATTATATGAATCGAGCAATGGGCTTGCTTGATTTCAATCAGGTTTAACAGTTATAGAAGGGAAAGAGAATTCACTGACTTTCTGAAATAGGGTTGTATACTCCATTTATAGCAATGAACCTGAGTCACATAACCATAAAATTCTAGGTCGAGACAATACCCTAGTTACTTTAGACAAAGTAAAGGGCAAGGAAAGTGACCTGAATTTGTATTGAGGTTAAACAATAGACACTCAATTGACAATTGATTTCTAATGGTTACAGTAGTTTTCATTCACTCACTTTTGAAAAATGAACTGATGAACAGACAAGTATCATTTATGCTGTTGACATTAGGTGTATACCTTGATTAGAGGCTAATACCCCCAGTTACTAAGCATAAACTACTGTATCTATTTCTGATCAAAAGCTACAGGGATAGTTTGCACCTTTTGACGTTAAGAGTACACCTTGATCAGAGGCCAGTACCCCTAGTTACTCAGTGAGACCTCCCTTGTAGATTAGACCTCTCTTGTGCCTTGATGATGTTGTATAGTTTCGATGATAGCAACCACTATGAATCATATGAGATTAGAATAAATAAATGTTCTGCATGTAATCTCTACATACATGGTTCAATGCATAGTTTCATCTTTCAGTATACAAAGTATGTGCATACTTTGTTTACGCATTAAAAGTCAATGCGTGTTCATTCTGCATTCATAGTCAGTGCATTTGTTTTTAGTCATGCATATACATAGTGTTCATTGCATATGATGTCTATATGTTGAAAGCCGGTGCAATATTTCGCTGCACGCTATCAAGTCTGTACAACCCATGTTGCTACACTCGACCAAGTCTGTACAACCCATGTTGTTACACTCGACCAAGTCAGTGCAAGCATTATTCATCCATTAGCTCAGATCGCAGCTAAGTCAATATAGTCTGTGTTCATTCTACATACATAGTCAGTGCATCTTTTTGCTTCATGCACACACAAAGTCAGTACATACTTCGTTACCAAGTACGTGCGACTCTTGTTGATGCAAGGACACAATTCTGTACAACTTTTATCGATACGAGAATTTAAGTTCGTGCATCATTTCATTAGGTCTGTGAATTCAGGCTGAAACTCTAGGGACAGCAAGTCGGTGCATCCTCTTGTCCGACGCACATCAAAAATCTGTACACATCTCGGTGGCATGTCCGTGCATTCATCTTCATTGTGCATACTTTCCTATATGCATACTGCGTTCTATGCATCAAGTCTGTACACGCTTAGTTCAAATCTCAAACTAACTCGGTGCATCTTTTTTCTTTTCCTTCAGATTAATTCAAACTGATAATAAGTCTGACCTGACAGGACTGCTGTTCGAGGAATTTCAGAAGGGCACGTGATTCAAGAATGAAAGAGAGTGCCAGGATCGTGACACGTGGAAGGCAACGATGCTGTGATGCTGACACGTGACCTAGATATTTGGGCAGGAATCGTGGTGACCACACGCCCTATCCTCGTACTACTCTATAAATAAGAAGCTTCTTCATCAGGAGCAAAGTGATCAAAATTGTGAACTTACTTTGAAAGAGCAGAAGCAGAGAGAGCGTGCACGACCAAAAGGAAAGAGAGAAGAAGGAAAGAGTCAAGAGAGAAGTGTTTAGAGGAATACTTAAAGTGTTTGTTCTTCAGTCTCCTGGTTCAGAACCGGAGCTGAAATTGCTCAGTGTTGAGCTACATTCCCATTTGGGTTCTTTCGTTTCTTTGCTTTATTTTTCCATCTTCGTTTTAGAAACTCGTTTCCAAGATGTGCGTCAGCGGAGCAAGCTGTGAAGCTCAGCTGTTTGCAGAGGTGGATTCCTCTGGTCGGGTAAAGCTGTAAGTCCCCAGCGGTTTGCAGAGGAGGATTCCTCTGGACGGCATAAGCTGTAATGCCCAACTGTCTGTAGGGTTGTGACTCCAAAGCTGTGGATCAACAAAGCTGTGTATCAGCAGTGGAAGCCACATTCCGATTTGGAGTGTGGGGTGGACGTAGATCTCGGGTTTGAGATCGAACCACCTTAAAAATCTCTGTCTTCTGTGCGATTGCTTTGCAGACTGTGTGCTTTCAGGTCATTTCTTCGATCTGTAGTAAATGAATGTGTAGGACCGTCTTGAGTTAGATCTGTTGGGTCGGCGTTCATTGATTGTATCGTTCTTCTATCTGTCGTCTGATAGCAGCTTGATTTAATTCCTCACTTGGAGCTGCTGTTGTTTATTTTAATTGGGTGGCTGATCTATTCACCCCTCTCTAGATCGTATATCGCATCCTATCACTTGGTATCAGAGCCTAACTCTTCTACAGGGATCAACGTCTTGAAGAGAAACGGCCATGGATGCAAGAGGGATGACAGCTGAAGGACACTCCACCACGAAGCCTCCATACTTCGACGGGACGAACTACGCATACTGGAAGAACCGCATGCAAGTTTTTCTGAGAGAAAAAGACTATGAAATTTGGAAGGTGGTAAGTAAAGGACCATTTGAGCTGCATCCTAATGAGGATATATGGACAAGAGAGGAGATCAGGAAATCTACTCTCAACTGGAGCGCCATCAATGCCATACAATGTGCTCTACATCCCACTTAATTTGCAAGAGTCTCTTCGTGTGCCACAGCGAAAGAGATGTGGGATAAGTTGGAGGTCATCTATGAGGGAACCTCTCAGGTGAGGGAGACCAAGGCTAATTTACTGATATCAGAGTATGAAGCCTTCAAAATGAAGCTCAGCGAGACCATCACTGAGATGTATGCTCGTCTTACCCTCATAACCAATGGTCTCAGAAATCTGGGGAAAAACTACTCTGACTATGAAATCGTGAGGAAGATACTGCGATCCCTGACTCCAGTATGGCATACAAAAGTGACTGTTATTGAGGAGTCGAGGGATCTTCCGAACACCAAAGTGGACGAGCTAATAGGTTCATTGATGACCTATGAAATGAATTTGCCAAAGACAGAGGAGCTTGAGAAAAAGAGGCAGCCTATTGCTCTGAAGGCAAGCGCGAGTCGTTCCAGTCGATCCAGCCACAATGGATCGTCCAGTGATCAGAGCCTCTCTGGATCAGAAATTGAAGGAGATCAAATAGCGATGCTGACCAGAGAGTTCAGAAGGTTTCTTAGAAAAAAAGGAAGAAATTTCAGCTGAAGACAATATGGCGGGAGAAGATACAATAGGTACAAATCTAACTCTGCCAAGAAGATAGACACTAATGTTTGTTACCACTGCAGGAAGACCAGTCATATGAAGGCTGAATGTCCAGAGCTTCAGAAACCGAAAGAAAAGGCCAAGAAAAGGGCTCCCAAAGGAAAAGCAATGGTGAGCACATGGAGTGACGGGGACGAGGGAAAGTTGAGCAGCACATCAGAAGGTGAAGACGAAGAAAATCCCATCTGTCTGATGGCCAGAAATGATGAAGAAGAGGTGGAAGAATCGGACGAGGTATCATCTCCTTTTAAGCATTATACTATTTCAGATTGGGAAGATGCTTACGAAGAATTGCTAGATAAGGTAGATGATATCAGAAAAGAGAACAGACAATTGAAGAAGAAAGTAAACTCTCTTATAAATGACAAAACTATGTCTGATAAACTTGCCTACGTGCAATCTGAAAATGACATGTTAAAAAAATTCATGTGCTGAAGTCGATAATGTTAAGCATGCATTAATAGACTCTAGAAGAGAAAATGATGATCTGAAAAATGTGATTGACGAATTAAAATTGAAATTGTAGAATTATGAAAATGAAATGAAGGTTGTGAATGAGAAATATGAAGCTGTTCTAGGTGTTAACCATGAACTAAAAAATTCAATTGATCTCCTAGAAAGAGAGAATGAAGATAAAAAGAAAATTATCGAAAACATGACCCAAGGATCTGATAATTTGAATGCACTCTTAGGGTCAAAAGTAAATTTCAGAAGAGAATGCCTCAGGTATAACTCCGCAGCTAAAGGGAGCTTTGCGTTGAAAACTATTTCATTCGTTGCTGAGAAGGAAAAGGGGTCTCTCATCAAAATGAACAATGTGAAATCTGCTGTTAAAGTTGTTAAGTCCAAATTGCCCATTGCAAAGGACAAGGGCAAGCAGAAACTGGGTGAGTATAGCCATAATAGTACACACTGCCCTTCCTCCCAGGGTAGAGTACAGATGAAGGGTCAACCTTCGCGCACACCAAAACCCCAGGCCAGGGTTAACAAGTCACCACCAACAGTTCAGAGGAAGACTCAACCCACACCCATGAAGAAGTCAAGCGAGTCTAGGGTGCAAGGTAGAAACACTTATGCCAGAAGTCAATCGAGCCACTTCCATCAGCCCAGAGTCCAAACACACCATCATGTGGAGCCTCGACAATTCTATAGGTGTGAATGGAGTAGAGCTCAAGGAAGGTCTAGATATCAGTCATGTACCACACAGACATACAGACCTCAGGCTAAAAACTGGGTTGGGCCATCTAGAATATGGGCTTCCAGGAAACCAACCGTTTATAGTGAGCCAAGGACCAACGTTGGCCACTATTTCCTGAATGCTCATTGGCCTACGCACTGGCACAAAAACAATAAGAATGTAAAGAAAAATGGTGGCAGGACAAATAACAAGTCAAAAAAAATTCAGCTTGCTAATGCTGAAAAGGAGAGAAACAATAGAAAAAATGTCAAAAAACCTACAAATCAACCAGCTCTCAAACAAGCACGGATTCCAAAAATTTTGCTGTCATGTATGAATTGTTCTATTTCTGCTTCGGAGCCCAAACAGTGTTGGGTTCCAAAACTTTCTCTGTGACTGTGATTGCAGGTATGCCTGGCAGCCAAGCACAATATGTGGTATCTAGATAGTGGCTGCTCCAGGCATATGACGGGGGACAAGGATAAATTTTGCTTGTTGACAGAGAAGAAAGGAGGCCTTGTCACCTTCGGAGGAAACACTAAGGGTAAAATCATCGGATCAGGTAAAGTAGGTAAGTGCACTACCTGTTGCATTGATGAAGTCTTGCTGGTGGATGGATTAGCATATAATCTTCTAAGTATCAGCCAGCTATGTGATAAAGGGCACAAGGTAGTATTTGATGCACTTAGCTGTAAAATTTTTGAACCTGACTCTGATGTGGTTAAATTCTCTGGAAAAAGAATGAATAATATTTACATGATAAATCTAGATGATATTGCACACTCTAACCTATGTCTCACTACTAATAAAGAAGACTTAGCCTTTCTGTGGCATCGTAGGTTAGGCCATGCTAGTTACACTGTTCTGCACAAATTGAATAAACACAGCATGGTTAGAGGACTCCCTGAAATTTCTTTCAAGAAGGAAAATAAGGTGTGTGGTGCTTGTACACAGTCCAAGCAGACTAGAAAGTCATTTAGATCAAGAACTGAAAACATGTCCCTTAAACCTTATGAGCTGATACATATGGATTTATTTGGACCCACACGATCAGTCAGCTTGTCAGGGAGGAGATATGGATATGTCCTAGTTGATGACTTCTCTAGGTATACTTGGGTCTTCTTCATCACTCACAAGAATGATGCTTTTACTGAATTTCAAGAGTTCTATGTAAATATCAAGCATAAAAATGAACATTTGATAAAAAAATATTCTGTCTGATCATGGAGGTGAGTTTGAAAACTCATAATTTGAAAACTTCTGCAGGGAAAATGGAATTACCCATCGGTTCTCCTCCCCAAGAACACCTGAGCAAAATGGAATAGTAGAGAGGAGGAACCGGACACTTGTGGAGATGGCCCGTACACTGCTTGTTGAAGGTGGCTTACCAAAAAAAATTTGGGCAGAGGCAGTTAACACTGCATGTCATGTAATCAACAGAGCCATGGTAAGATCTTTCACTCAGAAAACTCCTTATGAGATTCTGAAAGGTAAGAAGCCTTCAATTGCTTATTTCAAGGTCTTTGGCTGTAAATGTTTCATTCATGTTAATGGTAAAAGAGATCTTGATAAATTTGAACCTAAAAGTGATTCGGGAATCTTTCTTGGGTATTCTGAATACAATAGAGCATACAGAGTGTATAATCTTAATTCTAAAAGTGTTGAGGAATCTCCACATGTTGTCTTTGATGAGTCCCTAAGTAACTTTGAAGTTGGTCAATACAGAAAAGAAGATGACGGACAAATTCTTAAGAAAGAAAAACTTGAAGACCAATTAGACCAAGAAGAAGAAGCTGAAGAAGTCAATGCGGAGGAGCCTGCTGTTCAGGGGGAGGTAAATGAAGTTCAAGGTAACCAAGTTATCAATGTAAGATTCCTAAGAGACCATCCTATTGAAAATATCATTGGTGACTTGCATGAACCTCCTAGGACTAGAGGCTTCCTTAGAGCTCAAAATGAATTAAATGCATATGCATTGGTTTCTAATGTTGAACCAAAAAACATTGACAGTGCTCTCAAAGATGCGCATTGGATCAATGCCATGCACGAAGAGCTTAATCAGTTTGACAGGAACAAGGTGTGGCACCTAGTTCCACCTCTTGTTCATGAAAATGTCATTGGGACAAAATGGGTCTTTAGAAATAAAACTGATGAGCTAGGTAATGTTGTCAAAAACAAAGCCAGACTTGTTGCTCAGGGGTACAACCAGAAATTCAGAATTGACTTTGAAGAGTCATTTGCCCCTATAGCCAGGATTGAAGCTATCAGAATTTTGTTAGCTTATGCATGCTCCCTCGGAATAACTCTCCAGCAGATGGACGTAAAATCTGCCTTTCTCAATGGGGAAATTAAGGAGGATATTTATGTCCATCAACCTCCTGGCTTTGAATGCTCAGACTTCCCTTCTTATGTATATAAGTTGAATAAAGCTCTCTATGGGTTGAAGCAAGCTCCTAGAGCTTGGTATGACAGACTAAGCAGATTCCTCATTGAAAAGAAATTCACAAGAGGTGAAGTTGATCAAACGTTGTTTACCAAGGTACATCATCATGATATCATCATTATCCAAATTTATGTGGATGACATTGTGTTTGGTTCAACCAACCCTGAATTATGTAAGGAATTCTCTAAACTTATGACACAAGAATTTGAGATGAGCTCAATGGGTGAACTGAAATTATTTCTTGGACTGCAGGTGACTCAAACTAAAGAAGGAACCTTTATCACTCAGTCCAAATATATAAGGAACCTCCTGAAGAAATACAAATTCGACAACCTCAAGGATATTGTAGCTCCAATGAGTACTTCAACAAGTCTCGATGAAGATACCAAAGGTAACTCTGTGGATCAAAAGCTGTACAGAGGTATGATCGGATCTCTCTTGTATCTCACTGCATCTAGGCCTGACATTCAATTTACAGTGTGTTTATGTGCTAGATTTCAGGCTAGTCCTAAGGAATCACACTTTAGTGCAGTGAAAAGGATCTTTAGGTATTTAACAGGCACCCAAGAACTAGGCTTATGGTATCCTGCTAGATGTGAGCTAGATCTTCTAGCCTACACTGATGATGACTATGCTGGGTGTCGGGTAGATAGGAAAAGCACTAGTGGTTATTGTCAATTCCTAGGTGGTTGTCTAGTATCTTGGGCTTCTAAAAAGCAACACACTGTGGCACTTTCCACTGCTGAAGCAGAATATGTTGCCGCAGGGAACTGTGCTGCCCATGTACTATGGATTAAACACCAGCTCTCAGATTATCAGATAAATCTGAGATGCATTCCACTTCTATGTGACAACACCAGTGCAATCTGTCTCACTAAAAATCCTGTTCACCACTCTAGGACTAAGCATATTGAAATTAAACACCATTTTCTTAGAGATGTAGTGAGCAAGAATGAAATTGAATTGATATTTATTGAAACTAAAAAACAAATCGCTGATATCTTTACAAAACCCCTTGGAAATGAAAGATTTAAATATTTAAGACGAGAATTGGGGCTGTGTAAATTTCAGCATGAGATTGATGAATATCCTCACTCATGAGCTGCATGAAGTAATTGTGTCAGTCTATTCCTTAAGCTGTTGAATAAAGAAGATCCTTGTGTAATCGATTAGTTGATGTCTTCCACAGTTTGTTTGATGGTTGCATATAAATTGCACAGTGTCTTGATACAAAAACTGCACCAAGTCTATGCTATGTTTGATATCTCGGGTCATTGCATACTACGCATGAAGCATAAATCACACATAGCAACATGTAGGTCGGTGCATATTGCATTCTAGCCACATGTAAGTCGATGCATCTATTATCCAAACTGCATGATAAGGTCGATGCAAAATTTGCATGTTGCATATCTTAGATAATGCATATTATTGTCAGGGGGAGGATTGCATCATCAGAACTAAGTTCAACCCTCTCTCTCTCTCTCTCTGCTCCTTAATGTCTACTCCCCTTCTCAGAATGGATAACAGTCTAGTAATTTGTTCGTTGTCGTGAGCTGTAATTATTACAACCCTTACACTATAAGAATCACAAGGGAGACGCTGGAAAATCCAACAATCCCCCCCAGTGACACCCGGGGGATTTGAACCCGCGACCTCGCTGTGATACCAGTTTATAAGATCAAGCCCCTACCGTTGTGCTAAAAGCTCGAGCTGGTAACGAAGGCGGAACCTTATTTCCTTATGGCAGCGCAGAACCCCACACTATCGTGCTGTGGGTGGACATGAGGGGCTTCGTACATGGACCCCATAATCCATGCGGCGGGTTGGGCTGTCAAGCGCCGATGCACCACGTGGGTCCCATACCCCACGTGGAGCAACAAATCACAAGGGAGACGTTGGAAAATCAAACACTTCTCTCTCCCGTGGACAGGTGACTTCAACCGGCTCTTTCCAAGGTAATTATTATGATTTCACTGCATTATTTACTTTGGTGGCAATCACACTTTCCATTGTTTGGGCTTTTATCATCTTGTTCATCATATTGCTTGCTTTCTCTTTATTTTAGTTGCTCCACACCTAGGATGTGTGTTTTTCCTTATTCCTTTGCCCCACGCCCCGGCGTGTGTTTTTATTTTCTTTCTTCACTTCTGCAACATTGATGACATGCCCACTTACTCTACTTCTATGTTGATTGCTTGAGTTAGTGCACTACTTGCTCACACACACTTTTATCACACCATATTCACACCACTTAATTCACATTCACCCCACATTCCATCAATCATAAACACAACATCAACACCCTAATTTTTTGGCGATCACGATGGGACGTCTAGTGCCAATATTGCTGAGTTTCTATTTGACCTGTTGTTCTTAGTAATTCCCAGTTGCCCTGCTATTTTCCTCGGCTTTCCCATTTATTTTCTATTGGTTTCTGCACCCAAGTTCCCTGTCGGTCTCCTCACAGGCCGTTTCTGGCTTAAAAGCGGTCTAGCGATAGACCGGCTTATCTTGTTAGCGGTCTCCCATTCGACCGTTTCTCCAGTCATAGGTACGCACACCGAGGTTGCTATTAGTTCTGTAATTTTTGCTGATTTCCTTATTACTGGGTGCTATCTGGTCTCCTCCTTGGTTGTTACATATATACATATCATTGTTTGCATATTGGTTGTTAGTTTATAGGCTAGAAATTGCATGCACTCCGGTGCACATAAGGTCATTCATCTCTCATATCATAGTTGTATTCCCACCTTGGTGTGTGATCCTCTCGCCTCCATATTCCTTGGGGTCGACTAGGTGACCACATCAGGGACCTTGTGGGAATGAGATTTTATTAAAAAATATTTTATTATGATTTATTTGATTTATTTATTAAGGGTTTATTTACGTAGGGCGTGCCAGTCACTGAGTGACAAGTTTATTATGCGCACCGTCTGACTAACTAGACGATTATAGGTGATCGTGTCGGGACCCAAAACCCGCCGTACCATAAAGGCTACGGCATTAATTACATCTCTCCAGAAGAGAGAAAACCCTTGATTAATCGCCAAAATAAAGAGGCCATGGGGCCCGTAGAATATGTAAAAGATGTGATTACATGCAAGCACACAGTATGATAATATTTATTTATTAGGCCGGCTCCCGGTACAGGGCGGAGAACCTAGGTCCGAGGACCATCATCACGCATAGGGATGTCAATGCATCGGGTTCGGCTCGGGTAGACGAATACCATACCCTATCCGTGAAAATTTTACTAATATCATACCCGGATAGTACCCTATTATTTTCGCGGGTATGGATACGGGTATATCAGTCACGGGTATGGATATACCCGCGGATATCCGTATCCGTCCATAAAGTATGAGTCCACATTCACATCCAAAGAAATGTGAAATTTATGAGAATTAGAAAAAAAAGAAATTCAGTCAATTCTTTCATTTCCAAAGTAATTTTTATATTTTATAAAAATGACCTTATAATTTTATCAAGAAGTACAAACTCACAAACACAACAAGACGGGCAACGGATTGGGTTCATGTCAAAATCATAGGTCTAACATGCACAATAAGTTATTAAGAGCGGGTTCGGATCGGGTACGGGTTTGGGTGCACTAAATCCATACCCTATCCGAATACGAAACGGCTATTTTAAACATATCCAAATCCGAATCCATATCCGTTTATTCGGATATTACCCGACCTATCATGGGTCGGGTAATGCCGGTAATCGGGTTTACAGATATTTTTGACATCCCTAATCACGCATAGTGAAAGCCTCCGGTTGGGCATAACCCGACTTTTCGCTAATCACCATTCGATATACCGGAGAGTCAGATGATGCAGGCATGCAAGGTGGTAGTATTTAATTTTATTGTTGATTGTTTATTTGGTCATTTATTTGTAAATTTAAGGAAGACTTTGGCAATCCCTGTCACTCGCAGGGCTATCGATTAGTCGTTGCCTTTTTATTTTGAGACTACACATAGCATTACGGTGCATTCATATGGGCCCATGAGGTGGGCCGAGTATGACCGTATTCGGGCAGACTCGTATATCATCGGGACAGTGTATGCCAGGGTATGACAAATTTGATATTTGAAAATTAAGGGGACGCGATTAAAACCTGGTCGAGACGAATTGAATTCAACAGCTTATCGGCCCAGGACAAGGTCAGGTTGTGGCCATAATGGGATTAATCCCGAGGTGCAGACACGACCTGTTAGGGGGTCATTAATATTCCCATGCCCGAGGTCTAGAGGAGGTGAGAGCTCCGGAGTGGACACGGTCATGTTTATTATTCTTTATTTATTCTTATTATTATTTGAAATACATGAATGCACTTTATTTATTATTTATTTATTTCTTTTGTTTTATTTTATTATCATTTTTATATTGGATGCATGCATCTTTTATTTCCTTTATTGACATTTATTCCTTCATTATTTTCTTTGTTATTTATTTATCACTCTTATTCTTTATTTTATTTTCGTTTATTGTCATGTGTTTGACCATGATTTGTTCATTGTGTATTTTTTTATCCCTCACTACTTATTATCTTATTCCTATTTTTTCTCTTTATTTTTATTAACTAATGCATATGAAATACCACGTATGTGTAAATATAAATGAGAGTGGGTGAATATTGATTGTTCCCCTTTTTTTATTAATTGAAGGTGCAGGAGAGAGAACATATAAGTGTGGGTGAGAGTGAGTGTTTTTTTTGTTTTATTTGTTTATTTTATTATTTGTTATTATTATTTGTTATTATTATTATTATTATTATTATCTATTTTAGTTGTTGTTTGTTTGTTTTATTATTATTATTATTATTTTATTTTTTTATTGTATGTTATTTCTGGTCTTGCAAATGGTCAAAATGTCCTGGCAAAAATCCGGCAGCATCTCCCCTAAACCCGGAGTGTCTAGAGAAAAGTGGAGGCATCCCAACGGAATGGGGTATGCTCCTTAAAGCCGGCAGGCCAAACACGGTGACCGACGGACCCAAATGGACGGAGATACCAAGGGCTAGCCTACGAAGGGCACCGATGTTCCATGGGTCTCCTCATAAACTCAACAAACACCCACATGGACGTGGGCCCCGAGGGCTAGCCTACGAGGAGTTTCCATGTGTCCATGGGTTATCCGGATCGGGACAATGTTTGCCATTAAGGCGGTTAATATTCACTCGGAGAGTAATCACCTAAAATGGTGTGGAACGATGTCCTAAAATGGCGGGACAAAAATCCCCTTAAAACGGCACGGAGAGGCATAGGTAAAACTTTCCACGGCGCGGGACAGTGTAGGTATAGGGTTAAAACGGCGCGGGGGTGGACGGATGGGCTAAATCGGCGCGGGGTGCTTGGGGCGCGTCGGATTAGGCCACGTCGGGTGGAAGCCATTTGAAATTTGGTTGGTTTGAGTGTGGGGCTAATCCGACGCGGGGAGGTACCGCGCCGTATTAGGGCGCACTGGATTAGGGCCGCGCCGGATTAGATAATTTTTGGGTATTTTTTAGCTTATTTGAACCATGAACATGTATTAAGTTATTTGATGAATGAATTGAGGTCCAGGGCGCCCTTGAGACAGGGTTGAGACTCGTGCGAGGTTCATACTCGAGCACGAAAGTTCATTATTTTAAAAGCATGTCTTATTAAGCCCAAAGTTATGAGGGCAATTAGTCAAACAAATCTGGCAAAATTTTGGCAGCATCTCCCCATCTCTAGAGGATTGCAGGGGGAAAGCGGAGGCATACCCACATAACTGGAGTAAGCTCCTTAATACCGGGTGGCACAACGGCGGCCGGCAGACTCGAATGGATGGAAGGCCCCGAGGGCTAGCCTACGAGAGACACCAATATTCCATGGGCCGACATATGATTGAAAGGGATGACCAGTAACGGAGGAAACCCCGAGGGCTAGCCTGCGAGGGGCACACAACCCATGGCCACCACAGTACCCTTAGGGATAGTGGATTTGATATTGGGCTGAGAGCCCTGATAATATTCACCTGGCAACTCATGGGGATACATGTCATCAAGGGACATGACCCTATGATCCAATGGTGACTAGAAACATCGATGGGGAATGTCCCCTCTCCCCGACCACCAGACTTCTCGAGAAGAACAGTCACACATAATGCATATGCAGAATGCACTCAGCCAATAGACCGGCTACGATTAGTTATGTCTATAGATATATATAGGAGTTAGTTGGTTAGCAGGTTAGCAAAGGGATTAGTGAGTTAGCATTCGAAAGGCGATGATGCCAGGAAACCATGCGTTCAACTTATAGGGACGGCCTCATCCCCCTCGGTTCATGATTAGGAACGGAGGGGCGACAAGAGACCAGCCCCAGGGTCAACCAGGAAGGCACACATACATACACCTCTGGCGATGAAACTCTCAACATGGTGATGGAAACCTCATACGAGCATTCCATTGGAAAGAAACCCCGGGGAGAGGGGTGATTGCTGTAGCCCTTTTTGGGATAACCCAGGGCACATTCAACACTGGCGAGGAGGAAATCCGCACGATGACACACTGGATATTAGAAATTGAATGTAACCAAAGGAAGAGATGGGGGAAAAAGGGCGCAGGGAGATGTTACTACGCTCAACATAGAACATTGTTATCATAAAGGGGGCATTACAACATACATTTAGCACAGCTTGGCGTTGTCGCTCAGAGGCCGACCACTGCTTACACAGACGGGTATAAAACCCAGCTCCAGAGGAGGAAAAAGCTGAGGAACAAAGAAGAAGATGGGCTCATATCATCGCCCCTTCGACTATATTCATTTACAGAGATGTTGTCAAGAGAAAATAAAGGGGGGGGGGGGAGAGAAATCGCCGTAACCCACCTAAAACCTTCACTGTAGGAAACAGAGTATCAGAAAAGGGGGCTTCTCTCTCTGGCTTCGGGCTTCTCTAGACAGACGGACGGGAGAGATGGTGGCTCTCTGGCTCGCTCTCAGGAATACCCCTTTCTTCTTCCCCAATCCACTCTTTCCGTTCTTCGATTGCCTCTCTCACCGTATGTCTCTCTTCTTCCTTTTTCTTCTCTTCTGATTGGCTTAAATAGCAGGAGATGGGCGTGACTCTACCCGGCGCGGATATAGAGTGCCGGATAAGGGGCGCCATTGCTTTTGCGTGTCGGGAAAGGGGGCACCGGGAAGTGGAGTACGCCGGTAATGGGGGCGCGCTGGATAAGCTTGTTCCGTCGCGTTTGCTCGGGTATGAGTCGAACTGTGGACCTCGGACTAGCTCTGGGAGTTGTCCTAATCCATCATCTCATCGCGGTTTCATAAAACCGTTACGAGAAGTATTTGTAAAGCCTTTGGGCAGCTGAACGGCCGGTTCCGGAACCGTTTATACCTTTAGTTAGGACACTCGGGTTTTCCGTTGACATGGCCTTTGGCACTGTTATTTGTGCTGTCGGGCCAGCTTCACTTGTATTTGTAGCTCTTTGATCGCTCCTTCAGGGATGGTACCGAATATTCTTCCGGACTCTTAGGTCCTGCTTTAGCGATTGTCTATTGGAGCCGAGCATCTTTTCTTTTCTTCTTTTTTTCTTTGATTTCATCTTTTATTTGGCTTCCGCCGTTCTTTTATCTTCTTTTCTTTCTTTCTTCTCTGTCGGCACAGGAGCACTAGATCAGAACTTAAGACCTGCAGAAGCATAAAAATTAGAAATATTTTCAGTGTCAACAAATGCCCCCCACCCGCGGGTGTCGCTAAAGAGGGATGAAAGAGCGGGACGTGCGGGGGTAGCCCGTAGCCCGTCCGAAAACATTGCACATGTCTTTTTATTATTCATTCTTTTTATTCATTCTATTTTCATTTATCATCATTCATTCATTTTTTATTTCATCATCCATTTTTATTATCTTTTTTATAGCCTTATCCAAGCACGTAGGCATTCATCATCCGCAAGCATAGAATAGATATATGTAGCATAGTTCATATAACAGGGATAGGATAAGGGAAACACTCACGATTCACGGGCAGAGTGCGGTTCACGAAGCACAACTAAGGGAGATTTACATACGTAAAGGGGACGCCGCGTAGAACATATGCATAGCATGAACCACAATCTACACCCAGGACCACTCCTCCATAGTGTGAAAGTGCAATTATATGGGTAGCGAACCCTAGACATAGGAACGTACAGACGTTCTAAGTAACACAAGATAATTACTTTATCGCCTACACATACATTCGGGGCTCTCGACTTTTGGTAGCTTTGCACAACCCCCCTTTTATTCTTAATTCAGAACTTCACTGTTCGATGCGAGCTTCCTCATATGTCTCAATGGGGATTCTTGACTACTAGGATTCATCCTTTATTATGATATCGTGGTGGATTTCACCGTTTGATGCAAGTCTTCTCATATGTCTCAATGGGGATTCCCGGCTACTAGGATTCATCCTTACATTATTTATGGAGTTTACTACACCGTTCTCACGCGAGTCTCCTCATTTGTTTCAGTGGGGATTTCTGGCTACTTAGGTTCACATTCCACTTACCATTATCATCATTTTTTCTTTTTTCTTTTTTTCTTTTTTTTAAGGGGGTAGGCAGCTTTTTCCTCACGGTCACCCTTTACGCGAGTGAAGAGATTTGAGCATCCATGAAGTGTTAAGAAGAATTTATGGCGTTGTGGACGCCAAAAAAATGACGATGATGATCATGGCAACATTCGCGTCTACACATTCGAGCGCGAGTCGAATACATGACTACCAGAGAAACCTCACGCCTCACCCGATCAAGATAAGGACTCGCTTGGTGGTCCGCTAGTCGATAAGGAAGCCCCCCCCGGGGGGGAAGATATGGCCACAACTCTACAAGTCGGTCGTGCCGAGAGTTGAATCGAAGAAGAGTCGGGAACTCCGACACAGTCTCAACTTGCACCGAAAGTCACGCAAAGTCTGGGACCGAGTCTCGGAGGCTACGAACAGAAGATTATGGAAGCCATGCAACGCAACCGGAACATTATGGGAATGCCAACATTCGTACAAACTGCCTCGACTTCGAAAAGAATCCGTTCGGTGCTTAAAACGGCGCGGAAGGGCCTTAAAGCGGCACGCCTTAAAACGGCGCCACCCCCTTTCTTTATGTTAAAACGGCGCGCCCCTTTGTTGCCCTTGGCCATCCGGCGCACTCCTGTCAAAGAGGCCTCCCCCTTTACGCCTTAAAACGGCGCCACCCCCTTTCTTTATGTTAAAACGGCGCGCCCCTTTGTTGCCCTTGTCTGTCCGGCGCACTCCCGTCAAAGAGGCCTCCCCCTTTACACCTTCATATGGCGCCACTAACTTCTCCTTTAAATGTTAGAATGGCGTGGCCCTTCAATGCTTAATCTGGCGCGCCTTCTTGATGTTTAGTCGGCGTGACTACCTTCCCTCGCGCCGTTTTAACTCGACGGCCATCCCATCCGCCAGCCGATACTCTGTTCGGCATAAATGAGATGCACAGAGAACATTCAATGCCCGACGTTCTGTCTCCGCCTCCGTTCGACAGCACAGAAGCTCAATGGCAAAGCAACCCCCAGCAAACCTACGAGCATCCCGTCCTCGGACGAGCAGTAGTGTACGGGACGAATCAACGGCATCCAGCACAGACAGTCAGCTCCTGACATCGTTGCGGACGAGGTGGAATTGGCAGGGACGCTCCCAGGCCGGCTGATATATATATAGGGCAGCATTGTGAAGCAAGAAGGGGGATGATCAAGAGAAGAAGGGAACAGAAGAAGAAAAAAAGAGAAGAAAAGAGGGTCTCGTGTGTGTCCTGGAAGAGAAGAAAGAAGGGAGGGGAGGGAGCTTCTGAGTGAAGGAGAGCCCGCCGGAGGAGTGTATCAAGCCCGCCCTCACGCCGGGAAGGTGAAGGGAGGGGAGAGTGAGAGGTGAGTGGAAAAAAAAGAGTGATCTGTATTCTCCTTTTCCTTCTTGTCAATATCCTCCTCCCCCTCTCTCTTGCGATGTATTCTACTTTCTTCTCAGAATGAACTCCCTCTGTTAAGAAGTCTCTTCTCCCGTTGCGTGGATGAATAAAAAGAAGAAAAGTCTGTTTTGCAACTCCTGTGTTCTCCGTTCCATTCTCTGCTCCGTCTTCTCACTCTCCGGTCATCCCTGGCCCTTGAGGGCTGCCTTTCCATGGCATGACCCACAAAGGTACCCACTGTCGGATGAACATTCATTGCCCTACTGTGGCATAGATTCCGTCTCGCCCCGAATATCATCGTCCGTGAGTCGTGGTCGCTCTCGTAGGCTGGCCCTCGAGCGTTCCACACTCATACTCGGACTAACGGACCGCCGTGAGGCCGCTCCGCATTTTTGAGAGTTTACCCGGGAGTAATCCGCGTGGTGACTTTTGCTTCTCTCTGGCAAGCCCCGGTCTAGGGGAGGTGCTGCCCGGTTTTCGCCAGGGCTAAGAACGCTCAACGACAGGTGAACGAGTTGAACTAATGAAGAACGAAGTGAGGCCTCTGTGAGCAAACTGCTTGAATAAAGCTCTTAGACGTTCATACTGTTTCATCATAATAAACGATTAAAAATGGTTAAAACTCTTAAAACCTTCTCATTACTAGCTTGATCTATCAACAGAACGAACAAATCAAACCTTGAATCAATCTACGGGTGAAAGGAAAAGAAAACACGGTAAATAGAGCTTTAAAACAACCTCCATATAACTATCCACCGTGCCGCTTCAACCCTCCTCACAAAATCCCCCCATCTCTTTCTCTAAACGCTAAAACGGCGCGCCCTCTCCTTGCCCTCCATATCCGGCGCGCCCCATTTCTCCCTATTGAACGTTAAAACGGCGCGCCCCCAATCTCCCCATTCAACATTAAAACGGCGCGCCCATCTCCATCTTACTGAAGCCCAAAAACGGCGCGCCCCCCATTTCTCCCCTATTGAACGTTAAAACGGCGCGCCCCTTTATATGTCAACCCGGCGCCCCTTAACCGGCGCGCCCATCTTATTACAACTTGCTAATACGGCGTGGCAAAAGTAAATTAAAAGAATGAAAAGAAGAAGGAAAGCTATTGAAATTAATGAATAAACAAGAGAATAAGGGCTAAATCAATAAACAAAGTAGAATGGGAATAAACCACTTAATTCAATGATCGGAACGACGGCAATAGCATAATCCCCTCATAATTAAAATTTTGTTCCGGGGGCGCTGCCCCCGGAAACCCCCGCAAGGGGCGCTGCCCCCTTGACCCCCGCGACCTGACCGGGCAGGTCGAACCCCGCGACCTGACCGCGCAGGTTGATCCGCGTGTGAGGGCACACGTTAGTAAGCTCGGGCTATGCACTTAATAAGCCACTCCCTCGAACTGGGTGCAAAGAGAAAATCGACGACACCTCATGGTATCGGACGTGGTTTACGAAATTTCCGACATGGCCACAGTTCGAAATCATCTCCGGCCAACAGTCTATCAACTTGACCCATTTCTACCGGGATCCAATCCCGTATTCTCATTAAACTTGCCTTGTTCGTGGCAGACATTCACGCGGTTTTGTCACCGTCTTTGATGCTACAAGCACGGAGCTTCGTCCGAACATGAAGTGGCCCATGAGTGGCCGACATAGTCTGAACATTCACGTCCCGAGACGGGTTTCTAGCATAGCTCATCTTTCACTGTCCTCCTGCATTATTAGTATTCTCTTTAGGCCGTAGGGCCCTTATTCTCGGCAATCAATCAAGGGTGTTCCCCCGTATGGGGGATGTAAATAACGCCGTGGCCTTTACGGCACGGCGGGTTTCGGTCCCGACACGAACCACACAATTGTCTGATTAGTCAGATCGAGCGCACCATGGGCTTCCACGAAGCCCGAATAAATCGTCACTTTGTGACTGGCACGCCCTCGCACTAAATAGAAGAATTAACCCCCACCAACAAACGAACGGATCCCCCCTCCGAATTTTAGTGCGTCCACAGGCGTCCCTATGGCGAAGGACCATTGCTCAGATTACGTACGAGGTGTGAGAGTTTCATCTAGGGTGTATCATGCGAGTTGTGCTAGCAACATAGCTATGACTCTTCCCCTGGTCGTATGCACTCACCAAGAATTGACTTTTCATCCTTAGTATGTGCCGTGACGCACACATATCCTGAACCACGGCAGGGTTATTTAGCAAGGAAACATGCTGTCTTAGAAATTTGAAGGAAGTGTATTAATATATTACAAGCAAGCATGCACATGAGGCAAGCAAGCATGCACATGAGGCAAGCAAGCATGCAAACCATGCTATGCCCATTTTTTTATTTTTTTTATTTTTTTGTTGTTTTTTTTTCTCTTTTTTTCTTTTTTCCCTTTTTTTCTTCTTTCTCTTTTTTTCCTCTCTTTTTTTTCTTTTTCTTTCTTTTTCTTTCTTTTTTCTCTCCTTTTCTCTATTTTTTTACTCTTTTTTCCCTTTTCTTTCTTTTTTTTTACTATTTTTTTTAGGGCTCAGTAAGTACATCTGCAGGCCGACTATTTTGTAGGTGGGTAGCTGATGCCACGGCAAGGGGGAGAAGATGCTATATGTTGTAAATCCCGAGAGGGATCAGGAGTTGGTGTGAAACCAAGGGAGGGGTCTTTTCGTTCATTAGTTCAGACTGCGATTACGGCCAATAGTAGCAGGTTTGTCGGCTTAGACTGAAGGTCATGACGCCGAATGACTTGGCTTAGACGTAAGGTCGTAACACCAAGGGAGAATATTCAACAGCTTAGACATAAAGTCATGACGCCGTACAACTTGGCTTAGGCGGAAGGCCATGACGGCAAGGCAGAATATCTATCGGCTTAAGCGGAAAGCCGTGACGCCAGACAATAATATTTAACGGCTTAGACATAAAGTCATGACGTCGTACAACTTGGCTTCGGCGGAAGGCCATGACGCCAAGACAGAATATCTAACGGTTTAGGCGGAAAGCCGTGACGCCGGACAAGAGTATTTAACGGCTTAGACATAATGTCATGACGCCGTACAACTTGGCTTAGGCGGAAGGCCATGACGCCAATACAGAATATCTACCGGTTTAGGCAGAAAGCCATGGCGTCCGACCAAAATTTTTAATGGCTTAGACATAAAGTCATGACGCCGTACAACTTGGCTTAGGCGGAAGGCCGTGATGTCAAGGCAGAATATTTACCGGCTTAGGTGGAAAGCCATGACGCCGGACAAGAATATTTAACGGCTTAGACGTAAAGTCATGATGTCGTTCAACTTGGTTTAGGCAGAAGGCCATGACGCCAAGGGAGAATATTTACCGGCTTAGGCAGAAAGCCATGACGCCGGACAAGAACATTTAACGGCTTAGACGTAAAGTCATGACGCCGTACAACTTGGGTTAGGCGGAAGGCCATGATGCCAAGGGAGAATATTTACCGGCTTAGACAGAAAGCCATGATACCGGATAAGAACATTTAATGGCTTAGACGTGAAGTCATGATGCCGTAGATAGAAGGAGTCTTCTTGTTCTTCAACTGGATGGAAGGGTAGAGTCACAAGTAGAAAGGATCTTTTATTTCTTGGCTAGGCGGAAGGTCCGAGCCAAAGGCGAAGGGGTCTTTTTATTGTCTAGCTGGACAAAATGTCTGAGCCGGAGGTAAAAGGGTCTTTTTATTGACTGACTGGACGAAAGGTCCGTGCTAGAGGTAAAAGGGTCTTGTTGTATGGTCGGACGGAAGGTCTGGACCAAAGGTCAAGGGGTCTTTTTGTTGACTGACTGGACGAAAGGTCCGCGCCATTGATAAAAAAGGTCTTTTTGTTGACTGACTGGACGAAAGGTCTACGCCAGAGGTAAAAAGTGTCTTTTTATTGACTGACTGGACGAAAAGTCTAAGCTAGAGGTAAAAAGGGTTTTTTTGTTGCATGGTCGGACGGAAGGTTCGGACCAAAGGTGAAAGGATCTTTTTGTTGACTGACTGGACGAAAAGTCCGAGCCAGAAAGGGTCTTTTTGTTGACTGACTAGACGAAACATCTGAGCCAGAGGTAACAAGGGTCTTTTTGTTGTATGGTCGGACGGAAGGTCCGGACCAAAGGTGAAATGGTCTTTTTGTTGACTAACTGGACAAAAAGTCCGCGCTAGAGGTAAAAAGGGTCTTTTTGTTGACTGACTGGATGAAAAGTCTGAGCGAGAGGCAAAAGGATCTTTTTGTTGACTGACTAGACGAAAGGTCCGAGCCATAGGTAGAATATGAACGTTAACCTGACGGGATGTCAGAGTCAACAAACCTTGCCTAGGCGGTATGTCTAGGAAAGGGCAGAAATAAAGCATTGTTGTCGTCTCGACATCATGTCGAACACGACCAACCTGGAAGAGACGAAGGGTCTAGGCCAGGGCAGAATATGGTCGTTGACTTGACAGACTTGCCAAAGTCAACCAACTTGGAAAAGGCATGAGGTCTGAACCAAAGGCAGAATATAACATAAGTGTTGGCTTGACATCCTGTCAAAGTCAACGAACTTGGCAGAAGCGTGAGGCCTAAGCAAAGGGCATAATGTGGGATAGGTGTTTGCTCGACATCATGTCGTAGCCAACGAACTCAGCGAAGGCGTGAGGCCTAAGCCAAGGGTAAAATATAGGATAGGTGTTGACTCGACGTCATGTCGAAGTCAACGAACTTGGCGAAGGCGTGAGGCTAAGCCAAGAGTATAATCTAAGATAGGTGTTGACTCAACGTCATGTCGAATCCAACGAACTTGGCAAAGGCATGAGGCCTAAGCCAAGGACAGAATATGGGATACGTGTTGACTCGACGTCATGTCGAAGCCAACGAACTTGGCCGAGGCCTGAGGCCTGAGCCAAGGGCAGAACATAGGATAGGTGTTGACCCGATGGAACGTCAAAGTCAACGGGCCCTGCTCCGATAGAAGATTTGGGGCGAGGATTGACTAGAATGCAGACATATGAGAGGTCCAGACCCAGGGCTAGATATCAATGTCAACCCGACGAAATGTCAGAGTCAACCAACCTTGCTCAGATGGAAGGTTTGAAACAAGGGTAAAATGTGTAGATGAAGATGTCAACTCGACGTCATGTCGAAGCTGACCAACTTGGCGAAGATGTGACGTCTAAGCCAGGACATAACATTGATGTTGACCCATGGATATGTCGGATCAACAAATCTTGCTCAGACAGACAGTCTGAGACAAAGTGAAGGAATCTTTTTGTTGGTTTATTTGTTTGGACTGGTCGGGCTTATTGAATTTGTTAAGTTCATTGGACTTATTGGTTAAGTTGAGCTTGTTGGGTTTATTAAGTTTGTTGGTTGATTTCGTTGGGATTTATTTGGTTTATTGGGTTTATTGATTCATTGGGTTGATTTTGATGGGTTTATTGGGTTTGTTGGATTTTTTTGATTCAATTGATTTCATTGGTTTTATTGAGTTTATTAGGTTTATTGGGTGCTTTGGATTTATTGATTTATTGACTCTATTGGGTTCGTTGGGTTTATTGATTTATTGAGTTCATTTGGTTTGGTGAGTCTGTTGATGTATTGGGTTTATTGGTTCGTTCAATTTATTGAGTTGATTGGGTTTATTGAGGATTATTTGGTTTGATAGGCTTATTGATTTATTAAGTTGATTAATTTTGCTTTACTTATTAGGTTTATTAAATTTCGTTGGTTTTATTATTATTATTATTATTATTATTGAGCTCAACGGATTGATTGATTTAATTGAATTTATTAATTTTGTTAGGTCGATTGAGTTTGTTGATTAATTAAGTTTATTTTAAATCATCATTTTCTTTTCTTCATTCATTTTCATCATTTTTAATTCATTTCTTTCTTCTTTTCGTTTCTTTTATTATTATTATTTTTTTGTTATTTCTTTTTTTTGTTGGGCTCCCTGACGTAGTCTCGTCTGTGATGCGGGATATTTTGTCCGGTGGGACTATTGATGAATTTGACTGTTTATTCTGCTGGTGGGGCTAGGGATTAATGTCCAAGAGCCCGGCGGGCCTGGCGAGGGCGGAGTGCCTCAGGCCAGGGAAAAGGGTTTTATGAATCCTGCCCAGTGGGACAAAGGGTAATTTTCAAGTTCGACTAGGGCGGAGCGCCTCCGGCAGAGGGAAAGCTTTATGGACACAGCCCGGCGGGACTGATGGGTGAATTATTGAGCTCGACAAGGGCAGAGCGTCTTATGTCAAGGAAAAGGATATCTTATTGGGCCGACATTGGGCAAGGAATCTGAACCGGCAGTGATAGGAGAGTCCCTTGGGACAAATATGGCATTGTTGCGGCTGAATGCCGAAAGGCCATGAGAGTGCATTGACTGGGAGCGTAGGTCCCAGATCAAGGGTGGACGGTTAATCCCGAAGGACCAAGTGGGGAGTACCTCCGTAGGATGGGAAGATGACAAAGCACCATGAATTTCAGTTGGACCAAGGGGTACTGAGACAGGCCATTAGAAGCCGAAAGGCATTTATTTGCTGGCCTGATAGGGAGTCGGGGGTGTAGCTGACTCAGTAAGGACTGTTCTTTTCATTCCCCTCAATGGGCATGGACCCGTATTCGAAACGGGCGGCCTAGTGGACAATGAGGGCTCTTTAGCGTCGGTGAGACTGTTGATCACATAGTCCCCCTAGGGATATTTAGTGATAGCTATGCATCATATCAACAGCTATCTTCTTTTATCATTGATTTCTTCAGGAGATGCTCCGAATAGCTTCGGTTCGGGCCTCCGATGCTTATGCCAAGTGTCATCCTCTTGACCCTTTTTTTCTTAGAAGCCAGGGCCGCGGGGTCTTCCTACCTCCGTCGATGGCGTAGTCATTTTATTTTCCCTTGGGCATTCACCATGCAATGCTACTAGGGAGCCTTCTGTCTATGGGGCGGATGGGGAGACCTTATTGACCTCATAATTTCTCTTTCTTTTCCTTTTCTTTTACATTCATTCTTTTTACTTTTATTATTATTATTTTTTAACGGACAACTCGGATGGCGCTGACAGTGCAGTGTAGTGCAGAGCCATTACCCTTCATCCATTTGTTCTTAAACAGATCAAGGCGGGTGCATAGGAGAGCGCTCACCTCCTCAGAGAGGGGATGAGTGGTTCACTTCACTATACCGATCCCACAATGGTAGTTTCTTATTCGACATGGACCAAGTCATGAGGGGAGTAATATTTCCCCTGGCAGATGCAGTCATCAAGGCCTCCTTCATTCATCATTTTTTTTTGGTGCCTGCCCCTAGAACAGGCCATTTCCTTTCCTTCTTTTCTTTTTTTCTCTTTTTTTCTTCTTTTTTTTTGGTGCCTGCCCCCAGAACAGGCCCTTTCCTTTCATTTTTTTAATATCTCACGTTATTTGCCATTCTTCTTTTTGTGGGCAAGCATCCACATTCAAGCTATGAGGGCATGCTTGACATTGGCTTCAACCAGATTTGTGAGGAGCAGTTGAGGCAGTGACGCCGCGCGGGCTAGCTCTCTTCCAAATGGGCATTTGGTGAGGGCACGGTGGGTCCACCTTTTACTCGCCCATCTGCAGTTCGCATTTTTTGATTAGACCTTAAATAATATCCTTGAACACATAGCAATCCTCAATGGGATGCCCCAACATTTGGTGATAAGGACAGAAGCGTGGATCATCCTTTCTTTCGGCATCGCCTGGTTTCTTCGGCTCCGGAAGCACCACTTTGCCTTATTCACTGGCCCACTCGAAAAGAGCCCTAGTCTTTTCCTTCGAAAAGGAGTACGGTTTCATCATTTTGCCCCGTAGTGAGGGCCCTTGTTTTTCCGGCTCGGCGGAAGATGCCTCAGCCATTTTCTTCTTCTATTGCTCGAAGGCTTCAAAATTTGAGGCATAAATTTCTTCTTGGGCTAGGTGTTTGCCGGTTGCCTTATTCCTTTGGCTTGAGGCTATCGGAGTCGGGCAGAGCCTTGCAAGAACTGCTTTGACATTGGCTGTGATATCACCTAGCTGTTCAAAGGTCGTGACTTCAATGTCAATGACCCATCGTAGAATTTTCATTCTCAAATTCTCTTTGCAGATTTGAACAGAATCTCCGTAGCTAGGCAGATGTCGACACTTTTCACGGAGATTCCTCCACCTTCTTATGTAGTCCACGATGTACTCACCATCCTTTTGTTTGGCTGCTTGTAATTCAGCCTCGGTGATTCCCCTTTCGGCCATCTTCATAGTCATTGTTTGTTCTTCCCTTGGCTTGTCCGACTTCAAGCGCGATCTCACTGGCACCATCTTTGGAGATGCTTCAGTTGCCCCCTGACATGCACGGGAGACTGTACGTTGGAGTGCTCAAGGGCGGATGCCCCCTGTAAGATCATGTACTATTCGGGGCATGGCTGGCTGCACTGAAGCTTCAAGTGAGCTAGCACTACCTTGTGTCGCCTCATGTAGGTGTCATGCCGATTGCGGCATAGTTGGACTTAGATTCATTTCATTTAGCCACCTTTCTAGCATTTCAATCTCTTGTTGTTTCCGGTGCAGTAGTGCAACCATGGCCTGGTCTTGTCAGGAGGGGCCGGGAGTGCTGCCTTCTACCTCTGATTTGACTGGGGTGAGTGGCATCCCGTCATTGTTGCTGGACGTGCCCAGTTTCTTCGAGATGAACTCCCTGGGTTCTATGCCTTTAAATGGAAGAGGAACGTAGTCTTGCGCCTCCTTGCTGGCTGGCGAGTGTCTTGATATTCTCCCGGATCTAGCAGCATGATGGGAGATAGAAGCTTTAGCTTGATTTGCTCTCTTTGGTATAAAGCAAATTTCTTCATCTTCTTCATCAGCAGCTTGAGCCACACTAGACGGTGTTGACAGCATGTTACAGGAGAGAGCAACATATTTTATTTTAGCCTTTGTATTTTTCTTTTCCTTCCCCCTTATGGCTGGCAACTGTCCCCACAGTGGGTGGCTTGGTGCATTGAACACCCTTGCATTTTCTTTAGTTCTTTTTGTTAGCCGATGAGATTCATTGCGTCTTTGAGGGGCATGCTTCTTGAGCTGCATAGGCAGGCTCTTGGGTTGTTCATGCTTATCAGGCCCACTTATAATAGCTTGTGACTGCTCTATGGCTGAGCTAGCCTCTTCATGTACCCGTGACGGGATCTGTTTCTTCTTTTTATTGTTAGTTGACCTTTTGATAGCCATTGGAGAGGCTATTTGAAGGAGGATAGAGACTGCAAAAGGCAGAGTAGGCCAATCCATGGTGCCGGGAAATTGGGTCTCTGGTGTGGGGCAAGAGGCCGGCCTTGTTCTTTTCTTTGTTGGCGATGCTTGCCAATTCTCTTGCACCCTTCCATGCGATGGGATATAGTCTTCATGAGTGTGCCACACGCAGCCCTCTGGCATTTTCTCAGGCAGCTGTTAGCGTATAGATATCATGTTAATTGATGCCCCCGTAGCAGGCACTTCATGAGGGCGTGGAGGATCGACTCTGTCCTCCCCCATTTGTAGATCCCCTCTTTTTATTAAGCCTTGGGCGATGTCCTTAAATATTTGGCAATCTTCAATAGGGTGCCCCAGGATTTGATGGTAGGGGCAGAAATAAGGATCATCTCTTCTTTTGATGTCATCAGGTCTCTTTGGCTTCGGAAGCATGATTTTGTTATATTTGACAGCCCACTCGATCAATGCTTGAGTCTTGTCCCGGGGGAAGGCATAGAGCTTCTTTGTTTTGTTCTGCGGAGGAGGACTCTCTCGATATTCAGCAGGTTCATTGAGAGGAGGATTGTGCATCCATTTGTGCCTTTTTGCCTTGACACTGACAGCATGAACCGCTTTCAGCATTGGCTATTTATTAACCTGCCTGGCTTCATGACTTGAGTCGGCAGAAATTGAGGGATATCGTGTGAAGAAATCTTCAACCTCCGTGGCAATATCACTTAATCGGTCAAAAGATCGGATTTTTATTCCAATTATTTTCTCTAGGATTTCTTTCTTTAGGTTCTGTTTGCATATTTGTATTGCATCTTCTAGATGCGAGGGACACCGGCACCTCGTGCTGATATCCCTCCATCTCTTAATATATTCTGCAGCCGTTTCATCATCTTTTTGCTTGACTACCAATAGCTCAGTCACGGTCACCTCTACCTTGATGATGTGGAATCTTTCTTTGAATTTCTACTGCATGTCAGACCAGTCATTAATAGACCTAGCCGACAGGTCAGAGTACCATTCAAAGGTAGGTCTCGTTAGTGAAGACCCAAAGAACTTCAGCAGGTACGACTCATCCGCCGCCAAGTCACCCGTGACTGTCATATAGTGTGCAATGTGTTCTTTCGGGGAGCCCTGCCCGTTGTATTTGTCAAATTTTGGGGGTTTATTGACACCTGGCGGCAACCTTTTGGCAGCATGGTAGGCTGGATATGGCACTTCATATATGTCGAAGGGGGCGTAATCATCACCACCCCTCTTTGCCAGCCTTGCCTCAATCATCTGTTCCACCATCGATTTGTTCACCATAACTGGCTCTGTTGGCTGAGGGCAGAGGTGGGTGGGCTGCATCAATAATGCGGCCGAAGCCATAGCATTGGGTGGCAAAGGCTCTGATAGGAGAGCCTGCCGCTGCATCTGAAGGGGCATTGGCCATGCTGGCCGGAGCCATTGGGAATGATGTTGGGGAGTAGCCCGGTTCTGATCTGCAGATTGTAGAACAACCGGTGAAGGAGCACTTGTGGGGTTGGAACCTTCCCATGACGGCTCAGCTCGTGCCCCCGATTCTTCGGGCACCATAGCGTGTTCAGCCTTTTCATTTAATTTTCTCTTTAGTAGTTTTATCTCCCGCCGGTATCCTTGCAGCAACATCAGGACGGCGGGTCCGTGGTTGTTTTTTTACTGATGCCCCCAGGTGTTTCACCTAAAGAACCTTCTACTGAAGGAGGCGGAGATGCTCCTGTTTGGATGCCACTACTTTGGCAGTGACAGTAGCGATACATTCATCAGTAATTTGCTTGCCCTTTGTGGTTTGCAGTAACTCAGCCTCATTTTTCCCCCATCTTGTCACCGGGTTTGTTCTTCCAGCAATCTTGGCCAGCTCTTCTTGTTCATTTGGTAGGGTGTCGGGTACGCCCATTACCCCTGTCATGTTGCAAGTGAGGATTTGCATCCTTCTTTCATACTTTCTGACTCCCCTTCGGGCCCGATGGGAGAAAGTTGGCTTTTCAGATATTGAGATCCTTTTCATTTTTTTATTTTGAGGTGGCTTTTCAAGGCTTCTAGCCTCGGCTTGTTTCTCTTCTTCATTTGCCCCCATGGGTGACATTTTATCTTTTTCTTCTTCCTCGGCCCTGATGACACAAAGCGACCTTTGTTGACCCATGGAGGGGTTCCTGAGGTTATGGAAATATTCCTGGACCATCTTTGTCATGTCTTCCTGACTACACTCTGGAGAAAAGGTAGGAGAGAACACTTGGACTCGGGCAGATGGCATATGTGAAAGCCGTATCAGCTTGGCAGCTTGATTGAAGTTTCTTGATAATTTGGAGATGTGGGGTTGTCTTGCGGAGACCCTGATGGCGGGTGGAGGAGTTGCAATAATGATGTCCTCCGCATGCATAGTCTCTTTGCCCCCCCTATGGGGAACATCCCCAGAATTTTTGAAGCCTTGTGAGGCGGGTGCAGGGCCTCAGATCCTCATGGGGACCCAGATTTACTTAAACTTTGGCAAGTTCGGGGTTGGCTTCCCTTGCTTGTTGTCATTAAAATTCACCCTCCGGCTTGCTAGCACTTGGAAGGTGTTATGGGTGGGCGCAGTCGAGATGCTCCGATCTGGCAGTACTTCGGCGCCGCGGCCATTGAAGTAGATCTGAACGCCCCCGATCAATAAGGACTTCCCAGATGCTGAGAGTCGGCTTTGGGGAGTAGCAGAGACACTTCCTCTGGAGCTCTTCTTGTTGCCCCCAGCTGGCTTCGTCTCATGTGTTGCAGTTGGGCAAACAGTATGGTAGACGTGGCAGCTCACGATCACCGGAGTTTTTAGTAGAGTTTTCTTAATTCGGCCCTCACTTCGGCGGACCGCAGTTTTGTTGTTCTTCAGCTCCGCAGGTTCTGGACTCTCCACGCCCAGGAGACTCACGAATGTAACTCCCAAGAAGTTGGGGAAGCCAACGACCGGGGGAAAGTTGTCGAAGGTGGTAGGCATGGTGAGGTAGCCGTATACGGCATGGTCTGCCACGATTTGGGGACCGAAAGTAAGTCTAGACAGTCCGCTCGCCATCACTTCAACCTACAAAGAGGAGAAACAAGACGAATTAATAATTAACAATTGAGGTAGTTGGGTGGGGGCCCCATGATCCCTCTATTTTGGCGAAAAGATGAAGGGAGGCTGAGTCCCACCGGGCGTGCCAACTTATGGGAATGAGATTTTATTAAAAAATATTTTATTATGATTTATTTGGTTTATTTATTAAGGGTTTATTTACGTAGGGTGTCCCAGTCATTGAGTGACTAGTTTATTATGCGCACCGTCTGACTAACTAGACTATTATAGGTGATCGTGTCGGGACCCAAAACCCGTCGTACCATAAAGGCTACGGCGTTAATTACATCTCACCAGAAGAGAGAAAACCCTTGATTAATCGCCAAAATAAAGAGGCCATGGGGCCTGTAGAATATGTAAAAGATGTGATTGCATTCAAGCACACAGTATGATAATATTTATTTATTAGGTCGGCTCCCGATACAGGGCGGAGAACCTAGGTCCGAGGATCATCATCATGCATAGTGAAAGCCTCTGGCCGGGTATAACCCGACTTTCCGCTAATCACCATTCGATATACCGGAGAGTCAGATCATGCATGCATGTAAGGTGGTAGTATTTAGTTTTATTGTTTATTATTTATTGGGTCATTTATTTGTAAATTTAGGGAAGACTTTGGCGATCCCTGTCACTCGCAGGGCTGTTGATTAGTCGTTGCCTTTTTATTTTGAGACTGCACATAGCATTACGGTGCATACATATGGGCCCATCAGGTGGGCCGAGTATGACCGTATTTGGGCATACTAGTGTATCATCGGGACAGTGTATGCCAGGGTATGGCAAATTTGATTTTTGAAAATTAAGGGGATGCGGTTAAAACCTGATCGAGATGAATTGAATTCAACGGCTTATCGGCCCAGGATAAGGTCATGTTATGGCCATAATGGGATTAATCTCGAGGTGCAGACACGACCTGTTAGGGGGTCATTAATATTGCCATGCCTGGGGTCTAGAGGAGGTGAGAGCTCCGGAGTGGACACGGTCATATTTATTATTATTTATTTATTCTTATTATTATTTGAAATGCATGAATGGACTTTATTTATTATTTATTTGTTTCTTTTGTTTTATTTTATTATTATTTTTATATTGGATGCATGCATCTTTATTTCCTTTATTGACATTTATCCCTTCATTACTTTCTTTGTTATTTCTTTATCACTCTTGTTCTTTATTTTATTTTCGTTTATTGTTATGGTTTGACCATGATTTGTTCATTGTGTAATTTTTTATCCCTCACTTCTTATTATCTTATTCCTATTTTTTTTCTTTATTTTTATTAACTAATGCATATGAAATACCACATATGTGTAAATATAAATGATAGTGGGTGAATATTGAATGTTCCCCTTTTTTATTAATTGAAGGTGCAAGAGAGAGAACGTATAAGTGTGGGTGAGAGTGAGTGTTTTTTTTGTTTATTTCATTATGTTTGTTTATTTAATTATTTATTATTTTGATTTTGATTTTTATTTTTATTTTAGCTGTTGTTTGTTTGTTTTAATATTATTATTATTATTTTATTTTATTTTATTTCCGATCTTGCAAATGGTCAAAATGCCCTGGCAAAAATCCGACTACATCTCCCCTAAACCCAGAGTGTCTGGGGAAAAGTGGAGACATCCCCACGGAATGGGGTAAGCTCCTTAAAGCCGGTAAGCCAAACACGGCGACCGACGTGTTGTGCCCCTGTGGTTTTGATGATGGTTTTAATGGTGGTTTTGATGTTTGGCCTTTGTAGTGAGCTATTCACTGTGAGTCATCTTGTGTGAGTCAAATCGCTAGTATTCACTTTCTGATCATAATGCATTTCTTCATTAGTTCTAATATGGCATTGCATAATTGATTATGTTCAGTCATGTTATACATTGGTCTTCAGGCATCCCAAGTATGCATATTGTTTCAAGTTCTCCAAGTCTATACAATGAAGTCTGATCACTGCATTTGCAGTCACAATGTCTTCACATTTGAAGTCTGTACATCGGACTGCTTCTTTTGAAGTCTATACATTGTGGCCTTGAAACTTCAAGTATATACACTTCAGTTGAACGCAAAGTGTATACGTTGCAGCGTTAACTCATTGGGCTGCAGCGACAACTCAGCAAGTATGCACATCGCATTCAGACTTTCAAGTCTATACACTCCATCTTCATAGGTTTCAAGTCTGTTCAGCATGCCTTGGTATTCACAACCTTTAAAGTCTGTACATTGGTTCAGACTCCTCAAAGTCTGTAAAGCGTGAAGTCTAAACAGTATTTTCAGGGCTTATCTTCGTGTCATTTACTGTAGATACTCGAGTCGTTTTCCTACTTTCTTTGTTTTATCACGTGTCGTTGTAACCGTTCCTATCTTCTGTCCTCGTGTTGTCTTTCCTAGACCCCGTGTCTTTTTTGCTTTGTGACCACACTTCGTGTCAGTTTTTGTTTCCGTCTTCGAGTTGGTTTCAGTCCATGTTGTTTTCGTGTTATTTTCGTCTTCGAGTTGGTTTCAGTCCATGTTGTTCTCGTACCGTTCTCTTTGCTGTTTGTTATGTCGTGTTATTTTTGTATTCGTGTCTTCGTGTTATTCTTGTGTTTATGTCTGCGTGTTGTTTCTTTCTATCCTCGTCCAGGTTTCCTCTGACCGCGTGTCTTACTACCTTTTTAGTTCCGTGCTATTTCCTTTTTACCTCGTGCTGTTCTCTTTCTACTTCGTGTCGTTCTCTTTGTAGTGTCAGCTTTATTATTGTATATCTCGTGTTGTTCTCTCTCTACCTCGTGTCGTTCTCTTTGTAGTATCTATTTTGTCACCCTTGGACTTCGTGTCGTTCTCTTGGTAGTGTTTGTTTTGTCACCACTGTATCTCGTGTCGATCTCAGTATAGTGCACCTATTGTCGTTCCCACATACCTCGTGCAGTTTCAGCTTGAGTGTCAACCAACTCATTTTAGGTAGATATATATAGCGAACCCTGAGTATTAATAGTTTTTATCTCCTTGCAGGTCCGAGGAAGAATGTTCCCCAATAACTGGGCTGCACATGATCCAATACTAGAGGAACAAATTCGAAAAGGGCACGTGGCAGGAAGGTTCTGGATCAAGCGTGGGAGGCACACGCACTTTGTACCCTATCATCCTACTGGCTGCTGTTATAAATAGAAGAAAGGCTGATGAAGCAGTGGGTAAGCGGATGAGCTGAAAAGAATAGAGGAGCAGAGATCGAGAGAGTAAAAGAGTAGAAGAAGAGGAGAAGAGAAAGAGAGAAAGTTAGAGAGCTCTTGAGGGTTAAGAGAAAAAGAAAGTGAGAGAGAAGAGAAGAAGAAGAGAAGCTTACCTGAAGATCTGTCTACTGGACCGTGGATCAAATCTAGGCCAGTCAGCTCCTTGTGAGCCACATCTGTGTTATCTTTCCTTACAGCTTTCTGATCGCTGTGTATTTTTCTTTTCTTATTTTTTTTTCTTTTTCATTTGGTTAGCTTTGTACTTCCGATCCTCTGGACTGAGGTCGGGTCCCTCCTGGTCTGGAGGAAGAGAGGTCTTCGACCTCTAGTCTGCAAGTGGCTGGAAGTCACTTGTCTGTTCCCTCCGGTTTGGAGGAAGGGAGATCTGATCTCCAGTTCTGGGCTTGTGGGTTGCAAGTCCAGGGGTCCCTCCTGGTCTGGAGGAAGAGAGGCTCTGCCTCTGGTGGGTTGCTGGTAGCAGAGTGCTACTGGCTGGTTCACGGGTAGTGGGGCTGCTACTAGTGGGGTTCCCTCTTGGTATAGAGGAAGAGAGACGCTAGTCTCTGGTTTTCTAGTGACCGAGGGTTGCTAGAGGTTCCCTCCAGGTAGGCAGAAGAGGGGAGTCTGTTCCCCTGGGTAAGCTGTGTATCAACTTCTGTTGGCAAGCTGTGTTGCCCAGCTGTTAGTTTAGCCACACTTGGTTTGAGTGTGGGGTGGATGTAGGTCTGGAGGACCAAACCACCTAAAAATCTCTTGAGCAGTGGTTTGCATTGTGAGTGTGCTTCCGCTAGATGCTTGAATAGGCGCGTCTCTTGTGTTTGCTCATTGGTTTAATTGAATTTGGTTTTATTCTGAGATTGCGTCCAGCACTTGAGTTTTTATTTGGGCATTAATTGTAAAAGGATACATTCACCCCCCTCTATATCCGGGCATTGCACCCTAACAATTGGTATCAGAGCGGGTGTCTGCCTAGAAGGTCCAGCGACCTACAGATCCGATCTTGTAGTCTTCGATACTTATCTGGTTTTAGTGCATCAATACTCTTGTTGCCTCGAATCTACCTACTATTTGTTCCCATGGCTAATCCACCGATTTTTAGTGGTACACACTTCAGTGCATGGCTTGCTAATCTAAAGAGTTATGCTAAATCTATTAATCCAGACCTGTGGAAAGTAATTTCACACGGTCCTCATGAACTACCAAAGAAAAAGTCCAAATGGACTGACAAGCATACCTCTTTGCATGAAGAGAATCAGAAAGCTTTTAATCTGATGAAAGCAGCTATTGACAGAGCCTTATGGTCTCGTCTTTATGATTGCAGTTCTGCTAAAGATATTCTGAACATGCTGAAGTGAATTCAGAAGACAAAGAAGGACAGCTGCATGATGGCTGATAGAAATAATTAAGGCAGCATTCAAGATGAAGATGATGAGGTAAATCCTTTTAAAATTTATACTGTAGATGATTGGGAAAATGTATATACTGAATTGCTAGAATCACATGAGAGCTTAAGAAGTCAGTATAAAAAGTTGAAAAAGAATACTGGGTTAGAAAGGTCTAGATCCCCATGTGAAAATTGCTCCAGTATCAAGCAACTTCATGATACCTGTCTATCTGATATTCGTAGGTATAAAAATCAGAACGAAAACTTGATGAAGGAATGTGAATGTCTAAAATCTGATCTAAATAAGCTGAAATCTGAAGATAATTCTCTTAGAAAGTTCTCCAAAGAAAATGAAGAAAGTTTAGAGAAACTGAAAAAAGAGAACATTCTGATGATTGAGAAAATTGAAGCCATAAAATTTGTGAATGTGGAATTACAGAAAGATATTGAAGAGAAGGAAAAAGATTTGAAGAAATTTATGACTGGAAGAAAACTTGAAACTAACTCAGAAGATTAGATCTTAATAAATGAGTTAATTCAGAATGACAAGCTTAAGGAAGAAAATGAGAAGTTAAAAGTGCTGAACTCCACTATGTCTGAGAGGCTTCTAGCTTTAGAAAAAGGAAAATTTGTTTACTTTGAAGAATCTGAAAAAATGAAAAATCTGGAACAAGAAGTTGAGGATTGCAAAATTGCAAACAAAGTGCTAAGCGAATGTGTAAATTGCAATGAACAAGAAATTGCCAGTTATGAAATACACATCGTTTCTCTACAAAATGAAATTGACGATTTGAATAAATCCCTGTCAAAATTTGTGAAAGGACAAGAAAATCTGGACAGGTTGTTAGGTGTTAAGGTCAATACTCAAAAGGAAGGGTTAGGCTACAACGATATAAATAAAAAGGCTTTCAAAAATAAGCTAATGACATCTTTTATCAAAGCATCTGATGTAGCCACCACCTTAGAAAATAAACAACCAAATGTTTAGAAGAATCAGAAACAAACAAAAGTTATTGATATGGTCAGTCATGTGAAGAAAGGATTGGATCACACTGAAAATGTGCATGCTGTAAAACACACTGACATACCGAGACATGCACATAAGAGGGAAATCATGAAATGTCATTACTGTCACAAGATAGGCCATTTGATGCATGAGTGTGAATTAAAAGAACTGGATGATTTAAATGCTGAAATGATGGATGCTGGGAAATATCATGATAAAAATCCTGCTGCTCATTCAAAGAAAAGTGAATGCTCGCATTGTGGTAGATTAGGCCACACCCTTGTTCAATGTTGGTTTGCTAATGGAAAGAAAAAACCACTCTCACATCATGCTAAATCTTATGCTAACCAACATGCTCTTAATATCAACAAAACTGCTTCTCTGAACCAGCATGTCAAATGTTTTAATTGTAACAAGCTTGGGCACAAGGTCACTGAATGTTGGGCAAGCTTTTTTAGAAGAGAGTCTCCTTTCTGCTCCCATTGTGGGAAGCATGGGCATGCAGTCAAGGACTGCTGGCATGTCCAGGGTAGGAATAGAAATTTCAAAGGTTTTGGTAGGAACAAACATATTCTTAAAAGAATTCCTGTTTGCTCAAATTGCAGAAAACCAGGCCACCACGTTGCTGCTTGTTGGGTGGCTGGTCATGAAAGAAAAAAATTTCATAATTATAACAGAAACCCTCATGCTCACTCTTATAATGCTTAAGTTCATGCTAGTGTACATAAGAGGAACATGAAACCTGCTAGTTCATGCCACTATTGTGGGCTGTCTGGGCATTCAATGCATAACTATTTTATCATGAACTCTGACGACTATTTGGCACAGAAAAGGATGCAGGCAGTCCCAAAAGGGGCCAATTACTATGCAAGACCCAAGACCACTTGGGTACCTGCTAGTGGAAAATAGGAAGGTGCCTGGCAGGTGTGCCTTGGATGGAATAAAGGGGTAATAAACCAGGGCACATAAAATGACCCCATGCCTGAACGCTTCAGGTAAATCTACTGCTGCCTTCCTAATCTGAATTCAATTCTTAATCCATCAGACTGATGATTGTTGTTGAACATATAAACTGCCTGTTTTAGACTAAACATGATTATCATGATTAGAACAATCTTACTTTTCTGGCATGCCCTTTGATCATCATGTTTGACCATTATGGTATATCAAATAGTAAGCTATCATAAGGGCAGGGAAAATCTGTCTGGAGGTGCTTACTATGTGTGAGGTGGTCCTTCTGACCAAGTGCTCCGCCTAGTACCATAGGTCATTCTACTGAACAGGGCAGCCTGAATGTGCATGAATCACAAATTCATTTGTTTAGTGTTCATGGCAAACACTGCATGCTCTCAGAAAAAGCTTCATGCTCATAGTCAGGGGGAGGCATGCTATTTTTGTGTCAATTTACTGACTCATGCTCATTGCATTACATTCCACTTATTGAAAAAAAAATAAATAATTAATATTTCCAAGAGTTGTGTGTGAGATGCCCTTGCATGGACTGAAAAAGGAGCTTGTCAGGTCATCTATCAGAAGAACCTTTGTCTGCCAATGTGGTTAATTGGTGCTGAGTTCAGTCATCTCATGAGGTTGCAGCTTATTGCTCAAGAGCACTCTCTTGTTTCTAGATTGAATCTCCTTAGGAAGATTTTATATGTGAGCTCCTTGGTCTTTACTCTCTAGAGTTATCTCTCACCTGCTGCTTTGCTGTATGGAGTGCTTCTCATCTCATCTCATCTCTCTCCATTTTGTTTGTCACCTTCATATCCTTGTTTTATCCCCTTTGGTTCAGAAATTCTCTTGAAGGAAAATTCCTTCTTATAGCTTTGTCACTCTTATCAGATTTGATCAGAATACCTTAAACCACCCAAAATCTTTTGTAACAAGTTATACCTGTTAATAAAGAACTTTAATGTATGGGGGTTATATTTTGTCCTTTAATCCTTCCAAGGTATTCCTCAATTGTTGGTCAACACATTGTAAAAATTTCTGTTATATGGAAAAGCCTTGCTGAGGATTTCGTCTTAACTGAAACTTGTGTGAAGATGGCTGTGAGATAAAAAATTGTGTTAAGTAAGGGTTCTGTCTTGTGTCTAAGATCTTGAGAGGTGCTACCAGAGAATACGCCACACCTTGTGGCAGAGCAATGGCAATTGTGGAGAAATAGATATTCTAGATCAAAGAAGTCTAGAGGTTCTGTCATGATACAGTTAGCTATCTGATGAGGGCATCCCTTGCCCCTCCACATTTTCTCCGACTCGGATTGTTCGTCGACAAGCGCCATTATGTTAGTCATGTATTTTTGAGTCTAGTCATGTAATCTTCACATTTTATTTGAGTCAATATCATGTAATTTTCCCTTTATTTGAGTCATGTACCTAGGTTAGTGAGTCATTTTCCTAAGTATTGTGTCATTAGGTTGGTTTGTTAGGCTAGTGGGCCCAATTCATTGGGCTTGGCCCAAGGGCACCCCTATCCCTTCGGTTATTTATCATTGAGTCAAATGTCAGGGACTTTTGTAGAAATGTGGGTTGCCTATATATAGGACCCCATTCCCCTCATTTTGAAGTAATGAACAATTGAATGAAAATTGAAATCCACTTCCAAATCCCACTAGATCTCTCTCTCTCTCTCACTCTCTCTCTCTCTAAGGGGTCCCCCCCTCTCTCTCTCTCCCTCCACCCCAATTTTCAGAATTTTCTCTCTCCTCTCTATTCACCCCTCATTAAGACCTCTCCCCTTCCCCATACACCCATTTAACTCCCCCCCAACCCAAGGTGGCATCCTCCAATCCACACCCCACCTCCCAACCCCCAACTACCCAACACCACTTCCTAAGCACCCCTTCCTCTCCCCAAGGTTGAATGGGCTCTTCCCTAAGCCCAAATTCAAATTTCCCTCTCCCTAGGGCAGTGCCCTTCCATCTCCCCACCTCCCAAACCACCCAAAGTCGCAGCCCCCCTTCCCCATACCAGCCAAGTTCACCCTCCACCTCTTACTCTCTTGGCCATCCCCTTCCCCACCCCCTCATCTTCTTCTCATTCAGCCTCTGTTTCAGGCAGCAGAGTTGTAGAGACTTAAAGAGGCATCCACGACTGTATCTCAAAGATTCAGGTGGCAAGGTCTACATTTCTGGAATCTTCATCGAGATAGCTTTCCAACGGTGGTGGTCTCGCGGGCTTCCGAGTTCGGAGCTGTCCGGAGGAGCGTCATCTTCAACGACTGCGCAATCTGTCCCAGACTGAAGACCAGAGCGATCTTTGAAGCTATTCTGCGGTCAACCTTGGAGGAATTCGAGCACACTTCCTTCTACAAAATTCTTCTTCGTCTAGTCCTCCATCAGTAGCAGAAAGAAAGACGCCAATCGCCTGCCTGAGCTATTTGTTATGAATTATTTCGTCGGAGTGTGCAGTCTGCCACCAGTGGACTCAGGTTTGACCTGTCTTCATTTATCTGGCCACCATTCTCATCTCCGATCTCGGATTGTGGCCCCGTCAACTTCTGCTCGAAGCTACTCCGACCACAATCGCGTCACCGCCAGTTTCGTTCAATTTGAAGTTCGGGAGCGACCGCAGAGCCTTCTTCAATCCACTGCATTAGTTCTGCATCAGTCTGAAGCAGAGTGTTGCTATCCTGCTCCAGTCGCCGGTCCAATCAGCCCCGAGGTCCATAGCTTCCCAAAAAATTCAGACATCATCCTCTGTCAGTTGGGAAACTTTTGGCGCAGGTTTCGTCAAGATCTAAGCTCTGTGGAATTTGTGGCAGTGACATCACCGGCCCCCTGTCCAACAATTCTGAAGGTTGGCAGAACCGGTGGGGATCGGCAAATCGGGTTTCCTTAGCATAAGTCCCCACCCCGCTTGGCCGGCTGAAGGCCCCTCCCTGCGTGGAGGTAGTATTGGATGTAATAAGATTAATCCCCACCCCAAGATCACCCCTCCTGCGAGAGGTGTAGTGGTGTAATCTTTCCATTTCAGGTTGAAGCGACACCGACGCGGCGTGCGGGTGCATACCCTCGCCTCCCCGCTCGCCCCAGTCTCCGGCCGGAGTCGGCGTCTTCACGCCGGCTAGGTGAGCTCCTGAACATCTCTCATTACTGTAATGGACTTGCTTAGCTTAGTATTGCTATAGTTACTCCGTCGGCGGTAAGAGAGTGTCCGATTTTAAATTGCTACCCAAATTGAGTGACCACCGCGGGCGAGTTGTGAGAGCATCCACTTAACCCACACCCTTGGTGTGTTGGCCGCCTATGATTTGGGCATCCTATGCCCATTTGGGGTTCTCCCCAAGCTAGCCGACCATTGGAGCCTCAAGGTCCCGCCTCGGACCCTCTCCAACATCGCCTAGTCGCCATCGGGCACTAGTGTGCGCCATACGGGTGAGCTCGCTAGTGTGAGTCCGCTGCTCAAACTTGAATGCTTGCAAAATAGGTCCATAGGTGGTGTCACATCACTATCTCTGTATATTATGGAAAAGTTGAAATAAAAAAAAAGGAAGGGGAAAGAAAAGTCAACAAAAAAAAAATGCATTGGTTTTCATTGGCATAAAGGTAGCTTGTCCTGAGTAACCAGGGATTCTGGTGTCTTATAAACATGTCTCCTTATGAAAAAAAAGGGACAATTCTACCTAGTGCTCAACAAATTGGTTGACTCTGTATGCCCTCTCTTGTCCTTTAAATGAGGTAATGAACTGTGCTTAACTATCTGTTTGGTATTTCTTTGCCTAACAAACATAAGGAGTATTTTAATCGTAACCTTCTCTTGGCTAAGTACCTTTAACAGCTAGTTTTGTGATCATGTTGATTTAACGTCTTGAGGTAACTGACCAAGGTATTCGGAAGAATATAATAATTCCATATATTGAAGAGCGAACTTTAACGGGAAACGGCTGTGTTACATATTGAATAAGGGTAGTTTGGGCATTTCCTGAAAAGTACGATAAGAGTGAAAAGTGACCCCCCAAAACCCTTCTTGTTCCTCAAGGTTACATCCATAAACCCTCGCGTGCCCCTGCCGCTTCCTGTGTCTCCTCGTGTCAATACGTCTTGTATGCTTCTTCAAACCCTTCTCTCCCGCTCATTCTTCTTCACTAAAATCTCATCTCCACCACAGAGTTCTCCTCCGTTCTTGGCTCTAGCTTCATTTCCAGCAGCAACCAGCAAGAAAGAGTTGATACTCTGAGAGTTACGACAAATGGATCAGCCAGAATCCGTCGCTCCTGTGGAAAGGAAGAGGAAGGGAAAAGAAATAGATGAGGAGCCTTCATCCAAGCAGCAAAGATGTCTTGAACCAGAAACAGCTGCGGAAATGTCTTCAGCACAAGGTACTAGGCCCTCTCAGTCTACCGTGTTTTTAGAGAGTGGGAAAATCATTCCTCCAAGGATAGTAGATTTCCGAGATGAAACCCTGGTTTTGAAGTTTCCAGAACTTTTGGAGATTCTTGAGTTTCAGGAATGGAGGAAATTCCTAGAAAACCACCGTGTCTATTACCCTAGCCTGGTAATGGAATTTTACAATAATTTGTCTTTGAGCCGAGATAAGTCTGCTTTGATCTCGTCTGTTAAAGGGGTTGAGATGACAGTAACATGTGACTCTCTCCACAAAGCTCTTAGTATTCCAGAAAAAGGGGAAGTGGAGAGAGGATATAGATATAGTCTGCATGAAGCCTTTTCAGTCATTACTGGTAAACCCAGTAACATTCATGACAAGGGGCAGTTGAAGCTGAAAGCTTACCAAACCTCGTCATTTCCCCCTCTTCACAAGCTTCTTCAGAACATCATTGCTTCAATAGTCACCCCACAGACTGGAGCTAGAGGAAGAATCACAGACACACAGAGGTTCCTATTGTTCTGCCTGATTCAGAATGTAAAGATCTGTTTGCCTGAGGTTATTTTTAATGTCATGAAGGGGTGTATTGGATCCAAAAGACATCTTCCCTACGCCGCCCATTTGACAGACATCTTTAAGTATTCAAAGATTCCCTTGGATGGAGAGGCCATGTCAGAAGTTAGGGCTCGAAACATTTTTAACATGAATTTTGTTTCAGTATTTTTGGGGTTGGAGGGCTCTTCTCTCTTGGGGCAGGTTAAGGCCCAGAAAGTTAAGGAATCACAAGCTCAGGGGGAGCTTCTGGAACACCCTCAAGATTCAACCCAAACAGTTTTAGCATCAGCTTCTGAGGTTGCTCTACAGGAAATACCATCTGAACATCCACAGTCAACTATGTCTGCTGCACCCACTGAAGTATCTTTTTCTTTTCAGAAGCTTGTCGAGTTTGCATCTGAAGAAGTCAGGTTGTCTGAAAATAGCATTCAGACTGATCTAGATACAAACATTGATGGTCTGTTTGATTCTTTTGGGAAGACATTAGACGAAGTGAGGGTGCCCGTGGAACAGCCTGATCAAGAGCAAGTAAGTAATGATCAAGAACTTGCTGATTTTGTTAATGTCATTCTAAGAGAAGCTGTGGAGAAAAGTTTGGAAGAGGCTGAAAATGTAGTTTCATCTGAAATTCTAGATCAGGCACCTGTTGAAAGTCCTGCAGATCATGATCTCATGGAAGAAATAGTGGATGAGTGTCAGGAGAAAGTTCCTGTCATAGACCTAGAAACAGAATCATCTAGTGAAGAAGAGGCACCTGAAAATGTAGTTCCTGACAAAGACATCCAAGCTGAAGATGAAGATTAGGCTCCAGCAGTAGACAACCAAACGCCAGTGCAAGAAGAAATAGATGAGAGAACTGCACCTGGCTGTGAATTTTTTGGTACACCTCTAGGTCAACCTCGACTTCTATCTGCTAGGGCGCCAAATATTGAAGAACTTCTTATAAATTTGACTCAGCAAATGCAAAGACAAGATAAGAAAATGGATGATCTGCTCACGTATGTCACTCTCAACATCAATCAAGTTCATTCCAGGCTACTGAAGCTTGAAATTTCTCTCCTAACTGAATGGAAAAGGTTTCTGTTAAACAAGAAAGCTTCAGATGATGCCAACAGGTCCCTGATGTCAGGCTTGCAGGAGGCATGGTCAAAGATCGCAACAGCACTTCGTGAATTACAAGATGTTCAAATTTCCTCCTTTAAGTCTTCTGCCAGCATTATAAATCACTGTTTTAAGATCAGGAGATCCTTAGAAGTTTTGAAGGGGTCATTCAGTGCCCTAGGTCCAGATGTCCAGAAGATCTATGATAAATTGATCGCTTTCGTATCAGAAATGACAACTCTGACTGATAGATATGAAACTGTTAATATTCGCTAAGAAGACATCATTTCTGAAGTGGCAAATGTCAGAAGCGCTGTGGTGTATTGGCTAGCTGAATTGTCCAATGACCTGAAGGAATTTCAATCTGTCTTGGGTTCAGCCCCTGGTCAGGCTTCCTCTAGCAGAACTCCACCTCAAGAATATACCTCTGCTGCTCCTAGGGGGAGACCACCACAAGGCAGGCCGCGTGGCCCTTCCAGCAGACATACCAGATATTTTAATCCTTAAAAAGACAATGATCTGTATCTTGTTGCCCATTTTGAGGCTCTCTCTCACACTCTTGGATTTGTTAATTACATCTCATATCATTTGCATTTCTGTCTCCTTTTGTTTCTTTTTTTTATGTTGCCAAAGGGGAAGAATTGTGATCTTGCATTTTAAATCTCCACGTGCATATGCATTCTTATCCTCCCATGATTCATCTTGGGTATATCAAGGGGGAGATTGGTTTTCAATTATAGCATGCTGGTTGCTTTAATTTCTCAAACTATTTTCTTTTTGATAAAGTCAAAGGGGGAGAATAGTTTGAGTCATCAGACTTCTCAAATGACTCACTGTGTAGTGTTGCCATCATCAAAAAGGGGGAGATTGTTGTGCCCCTGTGATTTTGATGATGGTTTTAATGGTGGTTTTGATGTTTGGCCTTTGTAGTGAGCTATTCACTGTGAGTCATCTTGTGTGAGTCAAATCGCTAGTATTCACTTTCTGATCATAATGCAGTTCTTCATTAGTTCTAATATGGCATTGTATAATTGATTATGTTCAGTCATGTTATACATTGGTCTTCAGGCGTCCCAAGTATGCATATTGTTTCAAGTTCTCCAAGTCTATACAATGAAGTCTGATCACTGCATTTGCAGTCACAATGTCTTCACATTTGAAGTCTGTACATCAGACTGCTTCTTTTGAAGTCTATACATTGTGGCCTTGAAACTTCAAGTATATACACCTTCAGTTGAACGCAAAGTGTATACGTTGCAGCGTTAACTCATTGGGCTGCAGCGTCAACTCAGCAAGTATGCACATCGCATTCAGACTTTCAAGTCTATACACTCCATCTTCATAGGTTTCAAGTCTGTTCAGCATGCCTTGGTATTCACAGCCTTTAAAGTCTGTACATTGGTTCAGACTCCTCAAAGTCTGTACAGCGTGAAGTCTAAACAGTATTTTTAGGGCTTGTCTTCGTGTCATTTACTGTAGATACTCGAGTCGTTTTCCTGCTTTCTTTGTTTTATCACGTGTCATTGTAACCGTTCCTGTCTTCTGTCCTCGTGTTGTCTTTCTTAGACCCCGTGTCTTTTTTGCTTTGTGACCACACTTCGTGTCAGTTTTTGTTTCCGTCTTCGAGTTGGTTTCAGTCCATGTTGTTTTCATGTTGTTTTCGTCTTCGAGTTGGTTTCAGTCCATGTTGTTCTCGTACCGTTCTCTTTGCTGTTTGTTATGTCGTGTTGTTTTTGTATTCGTGTCTTCGTGTTATTCTTGTGTTTATGTCTGCGTGTTGTTTCTTTCTATCCTCGTCCAGGTTTCCTCTGACCGCGTGTCTTACTACCTTTTTAGTTCCGTGCTATTTCCTTTTTACCTCGTGCTGTTCTCTTTCTACTTCGTGTCGTTCTCTTTGTAGTGTCAGCTTTATTATTGTATATCTCGTGTTCTTCTCTCTCTACCTCGTGTCGTTCTCTTTGTAGTATCTATTTTGTCACCCTTGGACTTCGTGTCATTCTCTTGGTAGTGTTTGTTTTGTCACCACTGTATCTCATGTCGATCTCAGTAAAGTGCACCTATTGTCGTTCCCACATACCTCGTGTAGTTTCAGTTTGAGTGTCAACCAACTCATTTCAGGTAGATATATATAGCGAACCCTGAGTATTAATAGTTTTTATCTCTTTACAGGTCCGAGGAAGAATATTCCCCAATAACTGGGCTGCACGTGATCCAATACTAGAGGAACAAATTCGAAAAGGGCACGTGGCAGGAAGGTTCTGGATCAAGCGTGGGAGGCACACGCACTTTGTACCCTATCATCCTGCTGGCTGCTGTTATAAATAGAAGAAAGGCTGATGAAGCAGTGGGTAAGCGGATGAGCCGAAAAGAATAGAGGAGCAGAGATCGAGAGAGTAAAAGAGCAGAAGAAGAGGAGAAGAGAAAGAGAGAAAGTTAGAGAGCTCGTGAGGGTTAAGAGAAAAAGAAAGTGAGAGAGAAGAGAAGAGGAAGAGAAGCTTACCTGAAGATCTGTCTACTGGACCGTGGATCAAATCCAGGCCAGTCAGCTCCTTGTGAGCCACATCTGTGTTATCTTTCCTTACAGCTTTCTGATCGCTGTGTATTTTTCTTTTCTTATTTTTTTTTTCTTTTTCATTTGGTTAGCTTTGTACTTCCGATCCTCTGGACTGAGGTCGGGTCCCTCCTGGTCTGGAGGAAGAGAGGTCTTCGACCTCTAGTCTGCAAGTGGCTAGAAGTCACTTGTCTGTTCCCTCCGGTTTGGAGGAAGGGAGATCTGATCTCCAGTTCTGGGCTTGTGGGTTGCAAGTCCAGGGGTCCTTCCTGGTCTGGAGGAAGAGAGGCTCTGCCTCTGGTGGGTTGCTGGTAGCAGAGTGCTACTGGCTGGTTCACGGGTAGTGGGGCTGCTACCAGTGGGGTTCCCTCTTGGTATAGAGGAAGAGAGACGCTAGTCTCTGGTTTTCTAGTGACCGAGGGTTGCTAGAGGTTCCCTCCAGGTAGGAGGAAGAGGGGAGTCTGTTCCCCTGGGTAAGCTGTGTATCAGCTTCTATTGGCAAGCTGTGTTGCCCAGCTGTTAGTGTAGCCACACTTGGTTTGAGTGTGGGGTGGATGTAGGTCTGGAGGACCGAACCACCTAAAAATCTCTTGAGCAGTGGTTTGCATTGTGAGTGTGCTTCCGCTAGATGCTTGAATAGGCGCGTCTCTTGTGTTTGCTCATTGGTTTAATTGAATTTGGTTTTATTATGAGATTGCGTCCAGCACTTGAGTTTTTATTTGGGCATTAATTGTAAAAGGATACATTCACCCCCCTCTGTATCCGGGCATTGCACCCTAACACGACGGACCCAAATGGATAGAGACCCCGAGGGCTGGCCTACGAAGGGCACCCATGTTCCACGGGTCTCCTCATAAACTCAGCAAACACCCACATGGACGTGGGCCTCGAGGGCTAGCCTACGAGAAGTTTCCATGTGTCCATGGATTATCCGGATCGGGACACTGATGGCCATTAAGGCGGTTAATATTCACTCGGAGAGTGATCGCCTAAAATAGTGTGGAACGATGTCCTAAAACGGCGGGACAAAAATCACCTTAAAACAGCGCGGAGAGGCGTAGGTAAAACTTTCCACGGTGCGAGACAGCGTAGGTATAGGGTTAAAACGGCGCGGGGGTGGATTGATGGGCTAAACCGGCACGGGGTGCTTGGTGCGCGTCGGATTAGGCCGCGCCGAGTGGAAGCCATTTGAAATTCGGTTGGTTTGAGTGTGGGGCTAATCCGGTGCGGGGGGGTACCACGCCGAATTAGCTAATTTTTGGGTACTTTTCAGCTTATTTGAACCATGAACATGTATTGAGTTGTTTGATGAATGAATTGAGGTCCAGGACGCCCTTGAGACAGGGTTGAGACTCGTGCGAGGTTCATACTCGAGCACGAAAGTTCATTATTTTGAAAGCATGTCTTATTAAGTCCAAAGTTATGAGGGCAATTAGTCAAACAAATCTGGCGAAATTTTGGCAGCATCTCCCCATCTCCAGAGGATTGCAGGTGGAAAGCGGAGGCATACCCACATAACTGGAGTAAGCTCCTTAATACCAGGTGGCACAACGACGGTCGGCAGACCCGAATGGATGGAAGACCCCGAGGGCTAGCCTACGAGGGGCACCAATATTCCATGGGCCGACATATGATTGAAAGGGACGACCAGTAAGGGAGGAAACCCCGAGGGCTAGCCTGTGAGGGGCACACAACCCCTGGCCTCCACAGTACCCTTAGGGACAGTGGATTTGATATTGTGCTGAGAGCCCTGTTAATATTCACCTGGCAGCTCATGGGGATACATGTCATCAAGGGACATGACCCTATGATCCAATGGTGACTAGAAACATCGATGGGGAATGTCCCCTCTCCTCGGCCACCAGACTTCTCGAGAAGAACAGTCACACATAATGCATATGCAGAATGCACTCAACCAATAGACCGACTATGATTAGTTATGTCTATAGATATATATAGGAGTTAGTTGGTTAGTAGGTTAGCAAAGGGATTAGTGAGTTAGCATTCGAAAGGCGATGATGCCAGGAAACCATGTGTTCAACTTATAGGGATGGCCTCATCCCCCTCGGTTCATGATTAGGAACGGAGGGGCGACAAGAGACCAGCCCCAGGATCAACCAGGAAGGCACACATACATACACCTCTGGCGATGAAACCCTCAACATGGTGACGGAAACCTGATACGAGCATTCCATTAGAAAGAAACCCCAGGGAGGGGGGTGATTGCTGTAGCCCTTTTTGGGATAACCCAGGGCACATTCAACACCGGCGAGGAGGAAATCTGCACGATGACACACGGGATATTTGAAATTGAATGCAACCAAAGGAAGAGATGGGGGAAAAGGGCGCAGGGAGATGTTACTACGCTCAACATCGAACATTGTTATCATAAAGGGGCCATTACAACATACATTCAGCATGGCATGGCGTTGTCGCTCAGAGGCCGGCCACTGCTTACACAGACGAGTATAAAACCCAGCTCTAGAGGAGGAAAAAGCAGAGGAACAAAGAAGAAGATGGGCTCATATCATCGCCCCTTTGACTATATTCATTTACAGAGATGTTGTCAAGAGAAAATAAAGGGGGGGGGGAGAAATCACTGGAACCCACCTAAAACCTTCACTGCAGGAAACAGAGTATCGGAAAAGGGGGCTTCTCTCTCTGGCTTCGGGATTCTCTAGATAGATGGATGGGAGAGATGGTGGCTCCCTGGCTCACTCTCAAGAATACCCCTTTCTTCTTCCCCAATCCACTCTTTCCGTTCTTTGATTGCCTCTCTCATCGTATGTCTCTCTTCTTCATTTTTCTTCTCTTATGATTGGCTTAAATAGCAGGTGATGGACGTGACTCTACCCGGCGCGGATATAGAACACCGGATAAGGGGCGCCATTGCTTTTGCGCCCCGGGAAAGGGGGCGCCGGGAAGTGGAGCACGTCGATAATGGAGGTGTGCCGGATAAGCTTGTTCCATCGTGTTTGCTCGGGTATGAGTCGAACTGTGGACCTCGAACTGGCTCCGGGAGTTGTCATGATCCTTCATCTCATCGTGACTTCGTAAAACCATTACGAGAAGTATTGGTAAAGCCTTCGGGCCGCTGAACGGCCAGTTCCGGAACCGTTTGTACCTTTGGTTAGGACACTCGGGTTTTTCGCTGACATGGCCTTCGTCACTATGATTTGTGCTACCGGGCCAGCTTCACTTGTATTTGTAGCTCTTTGATCGCTCCTTCTGGGATGGTCCCAAATATTCTTCCGGGCTCTCAGGTCCTACTTTAGTGGTTGTCTGTTGGAGCCGAGCATCTTTTCTTTTCTTCTTTTTTTCTTTGGTTTCATCTTTTGTTCGGCTTCCGCCGTTCTTTTTTCTTCTTTTCGTTCTTTCTTCTCTGTCAGCACAGGAGCAATCGATCAGAACTTAAGACCTACAGAAGTAGAAAAACTAGAAATATTTTCAGTGTCAACAGACCTCCATAAGTCCCCGCGAGCCGTGGATTCTCACACGGATGTCGGGCCGATTGTACCTTTGCCACCCCGTGTCTAGGTTGCATAAGTAAGAGAGAGTTTACACCTAGAGTTAACCAAGTTCTCAAATATCCTTCCTATTAGGAACCTATTGTTGGAGAGAACATTTTAAATGCAAATCGCTAAGGTTCTAAAGGAAGAGATAAATAAAATTTGTGCATCATTATAACTTGGTTGACTTTGGTTGCCTCATCTCTCTCTTATTTGCATAAGTTTGGAGTCATCTTGTCTAGTCACTTATTTGTGGTTGTTTGTGTTGTTTGCTTTGTTTAAAGGTACTTCGTTGCATGTGGAGTTGCTTTCGTTCCTTAGATTCATCTCCTAGGGGCAATTCCTCTTTCACGTCTTATTCCAACCCATTGTTCGAGTCCAACATGTCTTCCTATGATCTTCCCCGTTCCCACGAGGAACCTCTTCCTCAGGGTCTCTTAGAGGATCCATCTCGGGTCATTCAAGTTTCATCTGGGGAAGGGTCCATCCCTCCTCCATCCTCTATCTCCCTGGAGAGTGTGCAACCCTCCCTCTCCTCCAATAATCCTACTAGTCACATCTTACAGATGTTGGCCCAATTGGATCCGGCCCAACTTCAGGCCCTTTATCAGACCTTGCAGGCGTCCGGTGCCCCATCTCTCCCGATTACACAGGGTCTGTCCGCTACCTCCATCTCACAATCTAGGACTGATGGGCCCAGAGTTTCACCCATTCCTATTAATCTTACCCCGGTCCAGCCCAGGATCCTTCAGTTCTCCAATCTGGAAGCAGGCCAGTCCTCTGGATCGGCCCCTCAAATCCTTGATAAAGGGAAGCCCATCCTTCCTTCATCCACCTAGATTGATCCTTATAGAACCATCCCATCGGCGCCACAAGCCCTGGTTGGCCCGAGCGATTTCGTTCGCCCTCAGCAAGGGCCGGCCCATGTCCACTCCAATTTGGGTCATCCTCCGGCCCAATATCCTTCATATGGGCCTCCTCCACCTCCTTCAGTTTATCCTTTGGCTCCTCGCCTTGAGCAAGCTCCTTTCACTCAACCTACTCCATCTCGGGAGCAGGAACTCCTAGATAAATGGGCCGCCATGCAACAACAACTCGACTTCCTTCAAAAGCGGGTTGGCCCACAATCCCTAGCAGATGTTCTGATTCCCAGTTTTCATATTATCTGATTCACTCCCCAATCCGAGCTCCCCACGTACCGTAGGTATGATGGGAACAACAATCCATTTGTTCATGTGAGGGACTTTATATATGAATCGGCGCAGTTTCACTATGATGATCGCCTCATGGCGTATTTATTCCACCGATCTCTAGATGGAGTTGCATTGGAATGGTTTTATGCATTGCCATTGGAGGACGCTGAAAGCTTCAAAGTAGTCAAGGAGAAATTTATTCAAAGATTCCAAGACCAGGTCAGCCCGGAATATTCATTCACCGATCTTGTGGCCGAAAAGATGAAGGCAGATGAAGACTTTGCTACTTATGCCAACAGATGGAGGCAGATGGCCACCCATGTGCCGGGTCATATTCCGGAGGAGGAGAAGGTCAAGTTGCAGATATCCAATGCTTCACCCACTTTCCGCAACATATTGTCCATGAACGATATTGCCAACATGCACCAATTGTATAGCCGGGCGAGGTTTATTCAAACCCAGTTCAAGGACTCCCCTATCCACTCTCTCTTCGAGGCCCAAAAGCCCAAGTATAATAGAAAACCTCAGGGGCCTATCACCGAGGGAGTCCAAACCAACGAACAAGTGCAAGCCGTTGCATTCCCCTTCCCGAACCAGTCCACTCCGTTCCACTTCCCGTAAAACTCGCACAATCCCCAATTCCCCGCTCCCCAAAATCCTCAGCCTACCTTTCCCGTTCCACCAAACACCCAGCCTACCTTTTCCACGCCACAAAACCCCTTCCCCTGCTCCACAACAGCCACAGCAACCTCTGCAATACCACAACGTAGCTCCACCCAACGGCTACACCAATAAATGCCTGGCTCCGAAGAGAGCGCAATATCCTCCATTGCCTGAAACCCTCACAGATATTTTCTCCGCTCTCATGTCAATAAATGCAATTCAGCTTCCTCCGGAACGGCCCAACTGGAACCCGACCATTGATCAATCTAAATACTGCATGTTCCACCGGCAACCCGGGCACACTATTGAGGGATGCTATCAGTTCTGAGATCTGGTGTATGATCTCCATGAAGGACATCGCATTGATTGGGCCGAGATACATAAGGCCATCGTGGAAATAAAAGAGAAAAGAAGGCAAGCACTGAGGCCACAAGTGCCGCAGTAACAAGCACTGCAGCCACAACAGCAGCAACAGCCCGTTCAAGACTTGGGGATCCACCAAAACCCCATGCCAAACCATCCACCCACTCTGCAACCACAACCACCGGCACCGGCCCAAGTCAACCTCGTTCAACCCCCGGCTCCTGACGCTGGGTGGTCCTATGATGACGAAGCCTCAGTACAGCGGCTCATGGCCCTCCACCACAGTTACCGCAACCCTTCTTTACCTTCTGCCCCCGTCATCCTCCCGCTTAACCATCAAACCTCTCCATCCCCTACAATCGCCAAACCCCTCATCCTACCTTCCGCTTCACCCATTGTTCCGCCTATCTCCACTCCGCTGCCAGTTCCGTACCCGTCATCACCATCCCTCCATCAAACCCTTCACCCATCATCCCTCCACAACCTGTCATCCCCACTACCCCCATAACACCTATTATCATTGCCACTACTCCTGTCACCCCTACGCCCTCTACTCCTTCATTCATCCACCCCACAGGGACCAATAAGCCGCTTATCTTGACCCCATCTAACGCTGTGCAGGCCCAAAACCTTGCCCTACGGAGCGGGCGTTTGTTCCATAGGAACTATCTCGGTGCACCTGCACCCACTCCCCAGTCCTCGCAACAGGCCGCTGATCAAGAGGAGGCAGATCTGCTGCCAGGGACACAATATGATTTGTTACATCATCTAGACCAGGTGCCCGCCAAGATTTCTGTGCTGGAATTAATCAAGAGGTCCATACTCCACTAAGATGCACTCCGTAATTTCCTTCATAAGGTGATAGTAAACGAAGACATGGCAGTGGATAGCTTGCCGACGGCCCTGGCTACAATCTCCAAAGGGCTAGAAATTACATTTTTTGAGACTGAACTGGCACCCCCTGAGGCACGACAAATGCCGCTATGCATTTCTATCACTCTAAACAAAGGCAGCATAGACGCAGCATTGGTAGACACAGGGGCTTCTATTAATGTCTGCCCTCTCAACACTTTAAGGGCCTGTAATTTGTCAGAAGATCTACTAAGGCCGACCCCAACTACTATTGCAGCATACGACAATTCCAGAAGGGCATGTCACGGGGTAGTTACCATTCAGGCTAAGCTTGGGCCTCTCACTATGCGATTGAGTTTTATGTGCTGGATATCGACCCTATGTTCAAGGCTATCTTGGGTCATCCGTGGATTGATAATCTTAATGACATACCATCCACTGCCCACCAGTGTCTTAAATTCCCTTTTCAAGGGAGGGTGGTCAAAGTAAAGAGCATGTCCACGGTCCAGTCTGTTAAGGCCGTCTCCGAGAAGATCTTGCCGATGCTATGGCCCAGCACTCGGCCCGCTATTTTAGTTCTGGACCTAGATTTTCCATGGGCCTATGCGCCATGCAAGCCCGCCACTATGCCAGTTGACGTCAAAATGAAGCCCCAGATACAAGATTCAAAGGGGTGGAACATGATACTAAAACTGGGCTATCAGCCGGGGAGAGGCCTTGGCGCACAATTACAAGGGCAGACTAAACCGGTCCCCAAAGGCAAGAAGATGAACAGGAGGGGCCTCGGTTATCGTGAATCCTCACTCTCAATCTTAGGTGACTCGAGACTGTTAACTTGGGACTACCGTCAGCATTTTGTCAGGGGCCCCCTCCAGCCAGGCACATTAAAAGCTTCACCAAGTCAGCCAAAGGATAAAGATATAGCTCATACAGTCGACAGCCCGCTATTGCTGCCCAAGGGGCCGATTGACGATATCATTAATTTCAGCCAAGCATTTGGAAGATTATTTTATGAAGAAGAAAGTTGCCAAAGAGACCAGTAGGTACGGCTTGTGCATTATGAGCCGAAGAAGTTAGCTTACCGCTCACGGGAAAGGGGGAGCTCTCCAATCATATTTACTTGGCCTCCTTCCTGCTTGTTTTCATTCTTCCAAAAGATGGCATCTATACCCTACTCACCTCCTGTCTTAATCAGTCCACTGCTGTTGGAGCTTCCTATCGATTTCCTCATTGTCAGGACATGCGATTGTTGTCCGCCCCTCGATTTATCTACTCCTTTCTTCTCCTCCTCCGACCCTTTCCTCGACATCTTCTGCCCATCTAAATATCCCCTTAGGCTTCCTCCTCCGCCTTCCCCGCCCTCTTGTGGCATGATCTCCACTGATCTCCAAAAAAAATGTCAAATTTAAAACAGCGATTTCAGTGGAAGATTATGTCATCTACTCTCCATCTTCCTCCCAGGGGCATGAGATCCCTACTGCCTCCCTCCCATTAGGTCTTCTCTCTCCTAGGTTACACGTAGGGTCCATCGAGTCTAGGGTAGTAGAGTCTGTTAAGTCTAGAGAAGTAGGATCTTGTTCTAGGTCGTTCAACCCTTCCTTTCCTGAGCCGCGCCTGCCGACGCGTCATTCTAAATCCATTCCTGATAAGTTCTTACAGGATCTAGTTCAGCGATGTCACGCTCTTCTGAGATGTCTGGAGTTCATAGCTACGGCGATTGTGATCAAAGAAGATGAGGAGCAAGGCGGGGTGTGGAGCGACGACAGATTAGGAGTATATGAAGTCATGGATGAAAAGGACCCGGTGGATCTTGAGGATAGCGACATAGATGACACTGCTGATTTGTATGTGCAAGGTTTAAAGAAATTTGATGAGCCATCGTCAATAGTGGATGAACCTACAAAGGAAATAAATCTAGGAACTAAAGAAGACCCTAGGCCCATTATTATTTCCGCTAATCTCCCTCTGGAAGTTGAAGAAGATTTAATCAAGGTCCTAAGGGAGTATAGCGATTCTTTCGTCTGGTCTTATGAGGACATGTCGGGTCTTGACCCCTCCTTGGTGGAACATCGACTGGTACTTAAGTCACGGGCAACACTCGTTAAGTAAAGATCAAGAAGATTTCACCCCCACATGGTCTTAAGGATAAAAGAAGAAGTCGATAAATTGTACAAGGCTAGATTCATTAGAGTTGTCTTATATCCTTAGTGGGTGGCAAATATAGTCCGTGTCATCAAGAAGGATGGAAAGGTGCGCATTTGCATTGATTTCGGGGATCTTAACAAAGCATGTCCCAAGGACGATTTCTCGCTACCTCACATTGATGTTTGGTGGACAACATCGCCGGGTACGAAGCACTGTCATTCATGGATGGTTATTCAGGCTACAATCAAATCCGTCTCGCTCTTGAAGATCAAGAGAAAACCCCCTTCACCACGCCCTGGGGCACATATTGTTATGTGGTCATGCCGTTTGGTTTGAAGAACGTGGGTGCCACTTATCAAAGGGCAATGATGGCTATATTCCACGACATGATGCACGTCTATATGGAAGCTTACGTGGATGACATCTTAGTGAAGTCAAGGACTAAAGAAGAACACCCCGCCATTCTAGCTAAGGTACTTCAAAGAGCTAGGGAGTACCAGCTGAAAATGAACCCTAAGAATTGTGTTTTCGGAGTCTCTTCAAGGAAGTTGTTAGGCTTTATAGTTAGAAAAAGGGGGGTTCAGATTGATCCTAACAAAGCAAAGGCCGTCATGGACATGCCTTCACCCAAGAATATCACGGAACTTCGAGGATTGATTGGACAATTGCAATTCATTAGAAGATTTATATCCCAGTATTCTCAGAGGTGTCATCCGTTTTATGAACTGCTTAAGGCGAGAGCCGAGTTTGAATGGAATCAAGACTGTCAGAAGGCCTATGAGGATTTGAAAGTGTATTTGTCTAGTCTCTCGGTTTTGCAACCTCATGTCCCTGTGAAACCCCAGATCCTATACATTTCTGTCATTGAGGACTCCCTAGGAGCTGTCGTAGCACAAGTAGATAACGAAGGCAAAGAGCGGGCAGCTTCTTATCTTTCCAGGTTATTTAACCCCATGGAGGCCAAGTACAACGCCATGGAGAAGACTTGTGCCACCTTAGTTTGGGTAGCTCAAAAGTTGAAACACTACTTCCTAGCCCACCCAGTTAGGTTGATCTCTAGAATGGACCTGATTCGCTATCTCCTAGAAAAGCCTATCCTTTCTAGTAGGCTAGCCCGCTGGCAGAGCTTCCTCTCTCAGTTTGATGTCACATTCATTGTTCAGAAGGCAGTCAAGGGATATGCCATTGCCGAGCTTCTCGCCCATCTTCTTATCCCCTGCACAGACTATATTCATGATGATTTCCCTGATGAGCATCTCTTTGTTCTTACTCATCATCCCTTTTGATCTCTGCACTTCGATGGTGCACTCAATTCCCAAGGCCGAGGGATAGGTGCTGTTCTGCATACTCCGGAAGGGGTGACGATTCCCTTTGCTTATCAGCTTCGTTTTCCTACTACCAACAATATGGCCGAGTATGAAGCTCTCTTGGCCGGATTAAAACATGCCTACCTCTTAGGCGCGTGCTATTTAAATATCATAGGAGACTCTCAGCTCGTTCTGCGGCAAGTTCTGCCCACTTACCGCACCCGTGACCCGAAGCTCAGGCCATATCAAGATTTGGTCACTCTCTTGGCTAGACAATTCCGCAAACTGATCTACATCCATACTCCTCGATCTCAGAATATCCTTGCAGATGCCTTAGCATCACTCGCTTCCTCCTTATCCTTTCCTCTCAGTCGGAGCTCTGAGACCATCGTCGTCTAGAGATTGGAGGCACCCTCTCTTCAGGATCCTTGGTACAACAACCTTAGGAAAACTGTAGAGGCGAAGGCTAAAAAGGAAGATTTGAAGGAAGTGTCTTTAACAGAGTTAGAAGAAATTCTAGAGGAAGAAGAATTGCCATGGTATCATTAAATCGAGCTATATTACAGAGATGGATCATTCCTAGAAGGGGCAAGTGCCGAACAGCGTAACGTAATTAGAAGAGCTGCCTCGAAATACACTATTATTGCTGGAGAATTGTACATGCGCTCTCTTAATGGGATGCTTATGAGATGTCTCGATGATGATGAAGCTTGGAAGGTGGCCGAAGTAACGCATTCAAGTGAGTGTGGAGGTCATGTCAATGGCCAGGCACTAGCGAAGAAAATCTTTAGGCAGGGTTATTATTGGCCCACTCTAGAGGAAGATTGCTCCCTTTATGTCCGGAGGTGTCTTAAATGCCAATTCCATGCTGACAAAATCCATGCTCCTGCTTCATCTCTTCATTCTCTCTCCGCTCCTTGGCCATTCTCTATGTTGGATTTCAACATTGTTGGCCCGCTTGGTGATCCCAACGCTCAGAGCAAGCCGAAATCCTTTATCCTTACCGCCAATGAGTACTTCACCAAGTGCGCCGAAGCGGAGGCGTATGTAGAGATTAAAGCTACCACGGTGTGCCGCTTCATCTTGAAGAATATCATCTCGCGGTTCGTGTTGTGTCCCTTGTGCTCTAATGATGGTGTGATGTTTTGATGATAGCAACATAATAAGTCACCACATTATTTTGATGAGAGCAACATAATGAGTCACCACATAAGAATGCATGAGTGATCTAGTGCTTGTTCTGCATATGCTCTCGGGAGTGCACGTTTTCATCCCGCATAGGTCAGTGCATAATCTTGCTACTGCATGCATACATATACTCAGTGCAAACCATGTCTTGTTGCATGATGTGTATTTCCTTGTGATATACAAGGTCAGTACAGTGTTTTGCTTAGACTGCATGTCTTCCTGGTGCATACTCTCATCCTGAACACGCTAAGTCCATGCATATGTTTGCTGCATGAACCTTAAGTCAGTGCTGGGTTAATTGTCTAGGACTATGCATATCATAATTGTGGTTCATGGTGGCCATTAGTCGATGCATGTTATTCCTTTCGCTCATGCCAAGTCGGTGCAAGTCCGCATTTCACTTAGTGTCTTGTTTGTGTCTAAGGCATACATACTAGGTGCATACTTTGTTTAAGCCAAACCATACCCGGTGCATGTTTTTGGGCTACGCTGCGAACATACATAGTCGGTGCAGGTTTTACATAAGCATACATACTCGGTGCATGTTTTCTTGCATGAACAAAGTCGGTGCATGTTTTCTGTCACATGCAAAGAGAAAAGTCGGTGCACATTTGACCTGTGTGAAATTGAACTCGGTGCAACTTGCATATCATGCAATCTTATAGTCGGTGCAAGTTTACCTTGTACTAACCAGGTCTGTGCAACTTTAGTTGCTGTGAGCATATAAGTCTGTGCATACTTTGTATATATTCCACATCAAGTCGATGCAACTTTTGTACCATGCACACAAAGTCGGTACATTCTTCGATGGCGTGTCTGTGCGTCTTTTTGTACCGTGCATACCCAAAGTTCGTGCACATCTTACATATGCAAAATGATGTCAGTGCATGATTGCATAAAGTCTGTGCAAGATAGGTTTTGGCATTTTACGTCCGTGAAGTGTCTGCACTTTGCACACACCAAGTCAGTGCATTCATTGCTTATGCACACACGTAGTCTGTGCATCTCTTAGCTCTACACTCATATCAAGTCCGTGCATGATTCAACAAAGTCAGTGCATTGCTCTGTTTGGACATTCATTCTCGGTGTAGGTTCCTGCTTATCAAATACAATGTCTGTGCATATAGACTTATATGGTCTGTGCTTAGATTCATATACGCACTATGAAGTCTGTGCATCTTTTCTACTTAACTGAAAGTCACTTATGCAACAGGACAACAGCTCGTGTTCCTTAAGAAGGGCACGTGATCCAATGATGATCCTCATTCATAGATGTTGCCACGTGGATCCTTATTCATCCAGATTCTGACAAGTGGAAAGGGTCTCCTGAAGCTTCCAGGCGGGAGTGTTATCTCCACACGCCGAGGGCATGAGCACGCATCTTCTGTCTGAGGAAGTATATAAGCCACCCTTCTGCAAGTCAATCAGAGACGACACTCCCTGGGAAAGATCAAGAAGAATTATTGGAGAGTAGAAGAAGAGAGAGTTCAAGAGAGAAAAAGAGAGAGAGAGTAGCAAAGAAGAAAAGAAACGAAGAAGAAGAAGAAAGAAAAAGAGAAAGAGAGAGAGTAGCAGAGAAGAAAAGAAACGAAGAAGAAGAAGAAAGAAAAAGAGAGAGAGAGTAGCAGAGAAGAAAAGAAATGAAGAAGAAGAAGAAAAAAAGTGAGAAAGAGAGAGAGTAGCAGAGAAGAAAAGAAACGAAGAAGAAGAAGAAAGAAAGAGAGAGAGAGAGAGTAGCAGAGATAAAAATAAACAAAGAAGAAGAAGAAGAAAGAAAGAGAGAGAGAGAGAGAGTAGCAGAGAAGAAAAGAAACGAAGAAGAAGAAGAAAGAAAGAGAGAGAGAGAGAGAGATCGAAGAGAAGAAGAAGCTCACTGAAGATTTGCTCTACTGGACTGTGGATCAAATCTAGGCCAGTCAGCTCCTTGAGAGCCACATCTGCACTTCATTGTTTACAGCTTTCAGTCGCTGTTGCTTCTTGTCTTATGTTTTCATTTTACTTTTCTTTCAAGCTGTTTGTCAGCAGAGCAAGCTGTGATGCTCAGCGGGCAGAGGAGGATTCCTCTTGACGGGTTAAGCTATAAGCACCAGCGGTTGCAGAGGTGTGGTATCCTCTGGTTGGCTAAGCTGTAACGCCCAGCGGGTCAAGCTGTGAGTCAGCAGTTGGCAAAGCTATAATGCCGAGCTGTTCAAGCTGTTCGTCAGTGGATGTGGGCAAGCTGTGAAGCCCAGCCGTTAAGCTGTGTATCAACGGAAGCCACACTCTAGTTGGAGTGTGGGGTGGACGTAGGTCTGCGGGTTGTAGACTGAACCACCTTAAAATTGCCTTGTGCACTGTGGTTTGATTGTCTTATCTGCTCTCGCAAGATGTATATTTAGGCCGATTAATTTATTCTTCCAATCTAGTGAGTGTTCCATTTGCATACCGCACGTTTGATATAGGTCTCGTGTGAGTTTCGTGAAGTCCGTTCTTATTATCAGTCTATTCTGCAGAGTTCTAAAATTTTGTTTATATGTCATCTTCTCGTCCTTCGTAGAGAGCATCCAGTTCGTGCTAATTACCTGCCCATATTGCTTCCGCGTCTTTGCCTTTCCACAAGTTTTAACTGGGCATAATTAGTAGTTTTAATTGCTTGAAATTATTATAAGAGGGATTCATTCACCCCCCTCTGAATCCGGGCCTAGATCACCCCATCAGTTGGTATCAGAGCAGGTCTCTGTGCATTCAGATCCAACGATCTATAGAGGATCCGGCTACTTCCGAGGTGCATTTCATAGTGGGTCTAGTTTTGTTGTTTCCGGTGCTTCAGTCTCACTGAGTTGGTGTCTTGCTGTACCTCTGTTGATTCCGATGCTTTTCTCATCTCCTTCAATTGATCAAGTCATTTCTCGATGGCTCATCCACCGATCTTTAGAGGTGATGATTTTGATCTATGGCTGGAAAAGTTGCATCGGTATGTAAGGACAACCGATCTTGATCTTTGGAAGGTAATGACTCACAGTCCACACAAATTATCGAGAGATAAATCTAAATAGACTGAGAAGGATAAATTGAAAAACTCCATCAATTCTAGAGCATTGAACTTGATAAAAGCATCAATTGATAGAGCACTAATCTTATGTGTCTCATCTTGCATGTCTGCCAGAGAAATGTTGAACAAACTGATGGATGGCAGCTGCAAAAATGATAACCGATGCATGATGGCTCAAGGAAGTGAACATAGCAGCAATCAAGATGAAGAACATGACGATAATCAGGTAAATATATTCGAGAACTATACCCTGGATGATTGGATTATGGCATACCATGAGTTGCTTGAGTCTCATGACCATTTAAGAAAACATCATAAGAAGATGAAAAAGAAAATTAATAAAAATGATTTGAGTTCATCATGTGAAAATTGCTTAAAAATAAATCAATCATATGATGCTTGTCTGTCTGAAGTTCACTCCAACATGAAACAAATATGTCTGTTGAAAAATGAAAATCAAAAATTTGCTAATGACGTTTCAAAATTGGAAAACCAGCTGAAGATCAAAAATGAGTAACATTTGATGAAACTGGAAGAGTTGGAAAAGATTAATTCCGAACTGAAAAGATTGAGAGTTGAGAACAGTGAATTACATGAGAACAATAAAAATCTTGCTGATAGAATAAAAGATTTTAACAAGGAAAATTCACATATCTCAATTGAAAAATCTACTTGCAGCACGTGTTCTCTGCTAAAAGAACGCAATGAAGATCTTTATGGTGAGAATGAATGGCTGAATAAACTGATTGCTTCATCTAAAGAGAGTCACAGAAATCTACTTGCTGAGAAAATTAAAGTGGAGGAAAGAGAAGAAGAATTAATTGAAAGACTAGAGTCTGTATCCAGTGGTGAAGAAATTAAGAAGCTGACCAAAGAAAACATTGAACTGAAAGCTGAAACTAAAAAATTAAAATGGTTAAACACTGGTATGTCCGAAAAACTTCTCACCATAGAAAAAGGAAAAACTATATGTGATGAAGAATAAAAAATTTTGAGTAATCTGGAACAAGAAATTGAGAAGTATAAAACTGCAAACAAAGTTCTAAGTGAATGTGTTAATTGCAGTGAACAGGAGATAGCCAATTATGAACTTCACATTGCTTCTTTGGAAAATAAAATTCATGAGCTAGAAAGCTCAGCATCCGAGTCTACTAAAAATAAGGGAAAAATGAAAGCTGTCATGAAAGGTGAGGATGATAACTCAAGAAAGGGGATAAGTTGTAGTACTGATGTTAAGGAAACTATTAGAAACCAGCTATACACCACTTTTGTGTAAAACTCTGATGTAGCTGGTACCACCAATCAATCCCCAAAACAAAATAAAAATCAGAAATCACCTTCATCATATGTATCTCAGTTCAAGGCCTAGAAAAATGAAAAACAAACAACAATTGTTAAGAATAATCAGAAATTGAAAAAGAAGGGTCAACCGAAGAAGGTAAAGATTGTTCCTGTTCATGCCCTAAAATCTGCTAGCTCGGTTGAATTTGATGGGTCAATACACAGTGCTCATGCCTCATTTACTTATTCGCATGCATCTAGTCAGTCTGTTAGTAACCATGCCGCCAGGAAATCACAGGTGTCATGTCATTACTGTGGTAGGCATGGTCATTATATGGATGACTGTAGTGTAATGAAAAATGATGATATGATGCATGATAATTCTTTTACAAATCATCATCATGACCCCAAATGAAACACGTTTGCTTCAAACCAACACATCATCTGTTATAACTGTAACAAACATGGTCATAAAGCTGTTGAGTGCTGGTTTGAGTCTTCATGGGAAAATAATGACTCAAGAGGCAAGCACCTAAGGTGCTTCGAGTGTGGGAAGTATGGCCATACAATCAAGGACTGTTGGCATGCCTAAGGAGGCCATGTTAATGACAAAATTTTCAAATTCTCTGCCAAAAGACCTGTGAATTTTTCATGTTTTAACTGTGGCAAGTCAGGTCACAAGTCTGCGGAATGTTGGTTGTCAGACAATAAGAAACAAAATGTCCATGTGAACAACAGGAAACTTCATGCTCACATTCATAGGTCTCAAGCTGCTGTTGATATGTATCATAGGACCAGAAAATCTGTTGTCTTATGCAGATATTGTGGTAGAATTGGACATTCCATGACTAATTGTTATTTGATGAATTTTGATGACAATGTTGCTAAAAGATTGTTTAGAACACCTGTTAGGGCTAATACATGACCCAAGGCGGCTTGGGTTCCTGCAGGATCGAAATGATTATTTTGCTGCAGGTGTGCCTTGGAATGAATGAAGGGGGGTTAATAAGCCAAGGCACTCAAAATGAAAACCCCAGGATCTTATGCTTCAGGTCAGTTCTGAACACTATGTTTAAATTCCATCATCTGAATTTGTGAGTTTGAAAGGTTTGAATTTCATGTTGATTTGATTCATGCTTAATTAAAATCCTCTGAAAACTTGAAATGAACCTGATGCTTTTGGTAGTCTTTCCCTCCGATTGAACTGCATGATTTTTTCTTAAACAAAAATTTTAAGACCATGTGCTATACTTTCACTGTATATCATGCACTTAGTCAGGGGGAGTTTGTGTGACGACCCGGATCCCGGATACCAGATATACCCGATAGGATAATCGAATACACCTGATACCACTTGGAACCCGCGAGGCCTCCCAAGAGCGGTAAAGCTCCGAAGAGAAAAAGGATTGCCGTGTAGTACATTGAACTAACAAATATAGCAGTAAGTAATTAAATTTCATTAGACCGGGTTGCTAAAATAGCAGAAATAAAATTACCTTTTAATTAACAGATTACAATTAACAATTATATTCCCAGAGTCAAGTCCAAAGGAAGGACATCAAGTCTACCAAGTACAGCCAACAGAAAAGATGGACGTACCAGAGAGTCAGGGGAAACCCGACGAGGGTACCAGCTGGCCACAACCACACGCTACGAGCACGTGCACCATGAACCACACGGAAGCAGAACGAACAACGTCACCCCAACTGAAAAGTTGGGGTGAGCCTCGTGTCACTGGCTCAGTAGGGGTCACGCGGATCCCCACTGAAAAACACGCAGTAACACGCTAAAACTGCAGGTAAACGACAGCAGTAGCCAAACAGGAAAGCTACACTAGAAAGCTACAAGTCTACACTAGAACGCAGTAAAGGAACATACGGGTAGCAGGAGTAGGGAGCAAGCTAGGGAAGAGGGGGAAGAGCCCGTGCCAAACAATGGCTACCGAACTAACCTCGACACCCCAAACTACTCCAAGCAACAGCAGGAAGGCGACTCAGAGCTGACACGGTCAGGAGTTGCCGATCTGCCGACAAAACGTCAGGCCTAAAGTGAAGACCTGCAAGGACAACAAGAAAGCCTATGAAAACCTAGACCGACAACCGATAACACGACTAGGACGTCGTGCACACTGCCCCACGCACGACCAGAACGTCGCGGAGGCGACAGAACACCAACCTCGAGTACAGCCACAGAAAGGCTAACCCGGGAAGGTCACGACGCATAGAAATGCTGAGAGTCACGTGTCACGTGACGGGAGTGCCTCTCCATAGCCAGCTGCGTCCACTGACGTCTTATGCTGCGCCCCACGTACTGAGCCTAACAACGCCTAACATAACAGGCGGAGACTCCAGTACACGCTGACCGGACCCAAACCAGAACAGCAACCGAATTCGAGTAACTAGTCAGGGGAACGCCCGTCGGTGCCTCATCCACAAGCCCCTAACCATGTGTGCACACACTGGCTCTCGCCTAATCCAGGCCTCTAGCTAGTATTCTCCCCCCGTAGGACGCTACGGTAACCGAAAGCTGGGAGCCCACGGAACTAGCTTAGGAACCGTTTAACGGGAACACCTCTCCCACCACTCCTGAGGTGGGTCGACAACTGAAAGTCGAGGGTAATAGAAAGTGGAGGCTCACGAACACAGAGACCCAAAACACAAGTGCCGAAGTGCAGACATGTTAAATAGACACTGTCACCCATACTTCCAAGCACCAATGGCAGCACAGACAACTGCCGACCGACTCAGGATAAGGCAACTAGACCTACCAGCGCAACGATCCTTGAGTCGGACGACTCGAAGGCAAGATCGTCACGAACAGCGGAACAAGCCACCAATCGGTCTAACTCCTAAGCCAGAGAAAATGACATACTCCGCAAGAAAACGACGCACGGAGACCTGAGGGAACACCGAGAACCCTCAGCGCGTCTGGACATATAGACCGAGGTAGGATGACACCTCGAGGTATCCAGAACCAATGTCTCGGGCTGGACAGAATTGCCGAGACACGCAAGGCCACCCGTCAACCCCTGGGTAACCCCCGGTTGACCGGAGCCAGACAACACTGACACAAACAACCGATGCACAGACCCACACGCAGCAAGCACAAGCATTCCTGGCTGTCCCATCATGGTTACTGCCCTCATAGGACGTCAACAGACACCCACGGGTCACGGGCAAACCATGAGACCAAGCCAAGATAAGCAGAAACCGAAACGGCAATAACAACACTCTGACAGAACGGACCGTCATTCAACCGCTAGGCAGACCCAGCAGTCACGGAACAGCTGGCATGCAACCAGAGACAAGGGCATTGGCAGTTCTAGATTGCGTCGTTAGGGAACTGTCACAGTCAAGGAAAAGACCGTACCCAGTCACTTAACCCGACCGATCCAGAAGACCACTGCCACACAAACACAGCCCTAGAATATAAACCTACGACCGACCAACACATGGGTGAACAACGAATAGCCTAACGGCCATCACGGCCACAACAGGACTGTAACCGCCTAGCACAGTAGCGTTACACACTCTGACGCACCCAACTAGGGCCGTCAGAGCCAACAGGCCAACGACTACAACTCGAACCACGTAACGCACCAGGCCAGGCGCGTTACAGCGGCCTAACGCACCAGGATTGGTGCGTCAGAGCCAACAGCCCGACACCACAACACGGACGAATGACATGTGACGGACCAGGCCACATCCGTCACAGCCACTTGGCGCAGGGGGCTAGGTGCGTTACACCAACCGCCATAGCCAGACGTCCACTGGTCAAACGCCAAGTAACGGACTCGCACAGGGGCGTTACACCAAACGTAACACACCGGGAGAGGTCCGTCAGAGCGAACCGACCGACACTGTCTTCGAGTAATACACGGTCATCGAGGGACTGACAGCCACAGTCCTCAAAACAACCAGAGCGTAACGCACCTCCCTTGGTGCGTCACAAGCATGTGACTGTCCATGATAGATGCGTCACAGCCCGCTCACCCCGAAAGACCCGAAACAACAGACGGATGTAACGGTCCATCGGGGGACCGTCACAGCGTGTGACGGCCTCTGAAACGACCGTTACACCGATCCGACGCGGAGAACAGAGGAACGGCCGAATCGGCCCATTCCACGCCCCATATACGCCGAAGCGCAGGGGAAACATAGCTAAGTGACGAAACACAACGTGTGGAGGCTAAAAAGCCCACATGTACGCACTAAAACGCAAGAACGAGGTGATTCTGACGAATCGACCCAAAATGGGTCACCGGGGTTCCCGGACTCTTACCGGCCCCGAAAAATAACCGATCGACACGAAACTGACGTGAATGGGATCCAGACATCCCAGCGATCATTTTGACACTAACCATGCCGCAAATGGTTGCCATTTTTCGGCGAACCCTGAAAACCCCAAAAACCACGGTTTTCACTAAATCGGCCCGATCTCCCCCGATCGAGCACCAAACAACGCACAAAGGCAGGGAAAAAGTGTGGAATGAAGTGGCGGTCCATCTCCCTATCTCCACTGAAGAAACCGAGCGTCGAAGCGACTAAACCACGCCGAAAACCACATCGCGAACCGAACCGTCGGCTTTGAATCCACCGTTCGGGATCGAGCCCAAACCGCACCGATCCTCGCTCCATCACGCACCTCAGTAGCTCCCCAGCGTCGTCACCTCGCCCATGGCCGCCTCCGTCCGCAGCCAGAGCCGAGAGGGTGAGAGAACGAGAGAGAACGGGAGAGAGAGAGAGTGAGGGCGTGAGTGAGATGAGAGAGAGAGAGGTGGGTTAGAAAAGGAGAAATTTGAAATTTTATCTAATTTTTGAAAATTCGTAAAATGCGTCGAAAATGCACTAATTCAGAAAAATACGCAAAAATAGTCGAAACGATCGGTTCGAAGAGTACATCGCAACTGCGGTGTCCACGAGTCGATGAATTGAGAAATAAACTCACCGTAGGGTTCCGTAACTAGTACGAGGGAAAAACCCACACGGATCGTAAAACTCAACTCGGGAGCTACAAAAGCGATCCGAAACTCTCCAAAAAGGATCCGAACTACCTAATAAAGATCCGATAAAGATCCACTAAGGATCCAACAAAGATCCGGGACATTACATCCTCCCCTCCTTCAAGAAATTTCATCCTCGAAATTAAGGACTAACAAGAAGGAAGAAGCAGGGACGGACAACCCAACGGATGCGACCACGAAACAACATAAATCTCGAGAAACATAGCTCAGAGGAACACAGTCAGACCACCATCACAAGCACACGCTCTGGGTAGAGCACAACGCAAGTGAACATAAGTCCGACCCCTCCGAAACATGGCAACATCGTTCACGTCTCACCAGAAATGGAGACACGACTGCCACAACCACAGACAACCGAAACTGAGGAACACAATGACAACACGGCAAGCAGCAGCGTACACAAGGAGACACAGTCCTCTCAGCTGACAGCTCGACCACATCATCGGCTCCAGTGCCAAAGGTAACAGGGAATACCTGGCACACAAGACGCCAATGACGACAACACCGCTGGACCACAAGCGTAATCAAGTCAATCCTCATCAGACAACACATCTGACCGAGTCGCAAGCTACTCTACCAGGAAAGAAGAGTACGACAAGCTACTGATAAGACAATGGTCCAAGGCAGAAACATAAAATCATATGAAAGCGGCACTCACAAAATAACACAGCGGCGATACTCGCAGGATTCCGGCTCCGTATAGCACACAGAACCACGGAACACGACTGCAAGCAGGGTCACATTAAGGCACAACAGTAGCTGAGCACATGACTATAGAGAACAAGTCATGCATCAAGCAGTTCGCCAAGAAAGACCCACAACGTCGAGAAAATGACAAGAAAAGCCATAGTCTCGGGGAACGCATCTCAAGGACCATATACATGCCTCGAGAGCACAACACCCACGAGAAGAAACGCAGAGTAGAGGGTACTCAATCAGCAGGAATGCCAACAAATTCCCCAACACTCGCAGAGGCCAATACCGATAGCAGAATAACTCCAGCAACAGCACGATAATAGACAGAGTCAAGGCACAAGAAGCCAAGACGAAGTCACATCGAGAAGAAGCAAATCTCTCGACTGGCCAGAATCTAACAACAACGATCCTGGACCAGTGGGTAGCCAACCCACACGCTTCCGTCGCGCACACAAGGAACGCACATAGGCAACAAAACAACCTCGGCAATCGCATCTCAACACACACCAGGCGCCATCGCAATCTATGGAGATCGCAATTAACACGCCATGAGTACCGACCCATCGAATAACCGATCACAAGAGCCTAAGTGCAACAGGAGAAGAGCAGCAGCTTCAGCACAAAGCACAAGGAAAAATGCTAATCTCAGCTTACCTCCACGTCCTCAAACAATAAATGAGCCCTCACAACACATCGGCCGTTGGACACGGCACGACAGAACATGGCACGCGACAGCTCTCGACACAAGGATTAGGTCCAAAGCCAAGCAACCATACAACAAGAAGCAGATCAGGCTCAGAACAAAGTTGCCCACACTTAAGTAGACACAGGATAAAGGCACCACTAAGACAGCAGTTCCAAGGCATACCTCGAAAAGAATCCACCAGACAGGATGAGAAGCATCAAGCTCAACAACAAAAGCTCACCAGGAAGGGAAAATCCTAGCTTGCCTGAGCAACTTCTCAATCACGGAATCTAATCGAGCACTTCAATAGAAGCAGGACACATCAGGAGCTGAACAGACTCAAGTCGGGACGACCAAAACAACGTGAGAACGTGTACGGTCATCAGACCAAGGTCAAAGGTCAACAGCAACCTGAACAACTTACAAGGAAACCCTCGAACAACGTACCATAGATTCAAGCCTTCCGACGAACACTGCCAAGTACGACATGATCAAGACAGACATCACAACGGTAAAGAGGCACCTCGTCACACCCTGACGAGAGCAAAACCACCGCGCACAGTGCTAGAATAGCACACACAAGACAACACGCAGAAACAAAGAGATAAGGAATCGTAAAACCCAAGCCAGCTGAGGACTATACTGGACTTTAACGACTCTGGTAACTGTATATCTGAGATTCCCATGTACTTCACACGACAATGCTCTGATAGCTCAGAAAAGAACTCCGAACATCTCAGAACACCGCTCTGATACCAACTGTGACGACCCAGATCCCAGATACCAGATATACCCGATAGGAAAATCGAATACACCTGATACCACTTGGAACCCGCGAGGCCTCCCAAGAGAGGTAAAGCTCCGAAGGGAAAAAGGATTGTCGTGTAGTACATTGAACTGACAAGTATAGCAGTAAGCAATTAAATTTCATTAGACAGGGTTGCTGAAATAGCAGAAATAAAATTACTTTTTAATTAACAGATTACAATTAACAATTATATACCTAGAGTCAAGTCCAAAGGAAGGACAGTAAGTCTACCAAGTACAGTCAACAGAAAAGAAGGATGTACCAAAGAGTCGGGGGAAACCCGACGAGGGTACCAGCTGGCCACAACCACACGCTACGAGCACGCGCACCAGGAACCACACGGAAGCAAAACGAACAACGTCACCCCACCTGAAAAGTAGGGGTGAGCCTCGTGTCACTGGCTCAGTAGGGGTCACACGGATCCCCACTAAAAAACACGCAGTAACACGCTAAAACTGCAGGTAAACAACAAGAGTAGCCAAACATGAAAGCTACACTAGAAAGCTACAAGTCTACACTAGAACGCAGTAAAGGAACAGACGGGTAGCAGGAGTAGGGAGCAAGCTAAGGAAGAGGTGGAAGAGCCCGTGCCAAACAATGGCTACCAAACTAACCTCGGCACCCCAAACTACTCCAAGCAACAGCAGGAAGGCGACTCAGAGCTGACACGGTCAGGAGTTGCCGATCTACCGACAAAACGCCAGGCCTAAAGTGAAGACCTGCAAGGACAACAAGAAAGCCTATGAAAACCTAGACCGACAACCGATAACACGACTAGGACGTCGTGCACACTGCCCCACGCACGACCAGAACGTCGCGGAGGCGACAGAACACCAACCTCGAGTACAGCCACAGAAAGGCTAACCCGGGAAGGTCACGACGCATAGAAATGCTGAGAGTCACGTGTCACGTGACGGGAGTGCCTCTCCATAGCCAGCTACGTCCACTGACGTCTTATGCTGCGCCCCACGTACTGAGCCTAACAACGCCTAACATAACAGGCGGAGACTCCAGTACACGCTGACCGGACCCAAACCAGAACAGCAACCGAATTCGAGTAACTAGTGAGGGGAACGCCCGTCGGTGCCTCATCCACAAGCCCCTAACCACGTGTGCACACACTGGCTCTCGCCTAATCCAGGCCTCTAGCTAGTATTCTCCCCCCGTAGGACGCTACGGTAACCGAAAGCCGGGAGCCCACAGAACTAGCTTAGGAACCGTTTAACGGGAACACCTCTCCCACCACTCCTGAGGTGGGTCGACAACTGAAAGTCGAGGGTAACAGAAAGTGGAGGCTCATGAACACAGAGACCAAAAACACAAGTGCCGAAGTGCAGACAGGTTAAACAGACACTGTCACCCGTACTTCCAAGCACCAATGGCAGCACAGACAACTACCGACCGACTCAGGACAAGGCAACTAGACCTACCAGCGCAGCGATCCTTGAGTTGGACGACTCGAAGGTAAGATCGTCACGAACAGCGGAACAAGCTGCCAATCGGTCTAACTCCTAAGCCAGAGAAAATGACATACTCTGCAAGAAAACGACACACGGAGACCTGAGGGAACACCGAGAACCCTCAGCGCGTCTGGACATATAGATCGAGATAGGATGACACCTCGAGGTATCCAGAACCAATGTCTCGGGCTGGACAGAACTGCCGAGACACGCAAGGCCACCCGTCAACCCCTGGGTAACCCCCGGTTGACCGGAGCCAGACAACACCGACACAAACAACTGATGCACAGACCCATACGCAACAAGCACAAGCATTCCTGGCTGTCCCATCATGGTTACCGCCCTCATAGGACGTCAAAAGACACCCACGGGTCACGGGCAAACCATGAGACCAAGCCAAGACAAGCAGAAACCGAAACAGCAATAACAACACTCTGGCAGAACATACCGTCATTCAACTGCTAGGCAGACCCAGCAGTCACGGAACAGCAGGCACGCAACCAGAGACAAGGGCATTGGCAGTTCTAGATTGCGTCGTTAGGGAACTATCGCAGTCAGGGAAAATACCGCACCCTGTCACCTAACCCGACCGATCCAGAAGACCACTGCCACACAACCACAGCCCTAGAACACAAACCTACGACCGACCAACACATGGACGAACACCGAACAGCCTAACGGCCATCACGGCCACAACAGGACTGTAACGGCCTAGCACAAGCGCGTTACACACTCTGACGCACCCAACTAGGGCCGTTAGATCCAACAGGCCAACGACTATAACTAGAACCACGTAACGCACCAGGCCAGGCGCGTTACAGCGGCCTAACGCACCAGGATAGGTGCGTCAGAGCCAACAGTTCGACACCACAACATGGACGAACGACATGTGATGGACCAGGCCACGTCTGTCACAGCCACCTGGAGCAGGGGGCTAGGTGCGTTACACCAACCGCCATAGCCAGACATCCACTGGTCAAACGCCAAGTAACGGACTCGCACAGGGGCGTTACACCGAACGTAACGCACCGGGAGAGGTCCGTTAGAGTGAACTGGCTGACACGGTCTTCGAGGAACACACGGTCGTCGAGGGACTGACAGCCACAGTCCTCAAAACAACCAGAGCGTAACGCACCTCCCTTGGTGCGTCACAAGCATGTGACTGTCCATGATAGACGCGTCACAGCCCGCTCACCCCGAAAGACCCGAAACAACAGACGGATGTAACGGTCCATCGGGGGACCGTCACAGCGTGTGACGGCCTCTGAAACGACCGTTACACCGATCCGACGCGGAGAACAGAGGAACGGCCGAATCGGCCCATTCCACGCCCCATATACGCCGAAGCGCAGGGGAAACATAGCTAAGTGACGAAACACAACGTGTGGAGGCTAAAAAGCCCACATGTACGCACTAAAACGCAAGAACGAGGTGATTCTGACGAATCGACCCAAAATGGGTCACCGGGGTTCCCGGACTCTTACCGGCCCCGAAAAATAACTGATCGACACGAAACTGACGTGAATGGGATCCAGACATCCCAGCGATCATTTTGACACTAACCACGCCGCAAATGGTTTCCATTTTCCGACGAACCCTGAAAACCCCAAAAACCACGATTTTCACTAAATCGGCCCGATCTCCCCGATCGAGCACCAAACAACGTACAAAGGTAGGGAAAAAGTGCGGAATGAAGTGGCGGTCCATCTCCCTACCTCCACCGAAGAAACCGAGCGCCGAAGCGACTAAACCATGCTGAAAATCACATCGCGAACCGAACCGTCGGCTTTGAATCCACCGTTCGGGATCACGCCCAAATCGCACCGATCCTCGCTCCATCACGCGCCTCAGCAGCTCCCCAGCGTCGTCACCTCGCCCACAGCCGCCTCCGTCCGCAGCCAGAGCCGAGAGGGTGAGAGAACGGGAGAGGGAGAGAGTGAGGGCGTGAGTGAGATGAGAGAGAGAGAGGTGGGTTAGAAAAGGAGAAATTAGAAATTTTATCTAATTTCTGAAAATCCGTAAAATGCGTCGAAAATGCACTAATTCAGAAAAATACGCAATAATAGTCGAAATGATCGGCTCGAAGAGTACATCGCAACTGCGACGTCCACGAGTCGATGAATTGAGAAATAAACTCACCGTAGGGTTCCGTAACTAGTACGAGGGAAAAACCCACATGGATCGTAAAACGCAACTCGGGAGCTACAAAAGCGATCTGAAACTCTCCAAAAAGGATCCGAACGACCTAATAAAGATCCGACAAAGATCCACTAAGATTCCAGCAAAGATCCGGCGCATTACAGTTTGACTGGTTATGTTTGATGTTATTGATGCTCATGATTAGCTTCATTGCATCTAGACAGGGGGAGATTTGTCAGATTCATTTGTTCCTCACTTCCTGAATCCCTCTTGTTTAGTTATTTGAATCACTCTACTGCTCTCTAGTGGATAACCTGAATGTTCTGCTATTCTCATCTAGATAAGCTGATCTGTCTGCATTCTAGACTCAGCTACTAAATTTAATCAAGCACAACTTTGATGCTCTTCTCTTGCTATTTGTTGCACTGCCAGCTTACCCTCATCCCTCACATTCTCTTTAGCTGGTATGACTGATCTATTTTTGCTCTAGTGACGATAAGTTGTTCAGCTACTTTGATTGAATTGGTCTACGAAGTTCAAGTTGTGTACCATGTTATTAGTCTGAAAAAGGTAAAAGAAATTCCTATCATACAGGTTTAAGAATGACCATTGATTCAGACTGATATAAGTTTAATGTATTCTCAGATTTGCTCTTGAATGATTTGAAAATATCTGAATGTTAAGTTTTAATAAATTTTAACCACATGTGTCATGAAAACTCTAGATTCACTAATCTGAAACATGAAAATTTGTCATCAAGGCTTCTTTGGTAGAGATACATAGAGATAGCATTGTTTTTAAACATTAACTTGAAATATGTTGACTAAAAGGAAAAATTGTATTCGGAGCAATGACTGGGTAACTGAGAAACTGGGTTCTCTATCAATGAAATAGAGTAAACCTATGTCATGAAGTTCCATAGTTATATATGGTAAAAATATATTAAAATCTGACAGAGCAATGGCATGTTAGTGTTGAGTAACTGGGGAGTCCGGCCTCTGATCAAGGTGTCTCCTCGTGTAAAAAGACACTCCTATTGCTAACTCTGTTCTCAAAGTTGAGAGGCAATGACAATCATCACACTGAGTAACTGGGTCACTTCACCTAAGACGTGTTGTGCCTCATGTAAAAAGGTGTTGATCAACTTAAATTGCTCAGGGAATATTATGCTAATTGAAAGAAAATTTCTTTCAAAAGCTGTCAACTCACATTCTTGTAAGTGTGTTTAATTTTGATACTATACTATGTAACTCTCAAAGGGGTCATTGAGTTCATTTGTGTAAGATGGAAGGTGGTTGATCTTGTGTTCGGCATGATTCGCTGGTTCAGGTTTATTAAAACAAATATTCAGATATGAGTATTGATTTTACTTGTCAAATTTGGTATACATAAGATTTAAACCAACTGGGTCATGTAGATTAATTCATAATCCCCTATGATAGGAGAGTCTTTCCTTGTGAGGACTTATTACTGTGGTAACTGCCTCACAATTTCTTTTTGATCAGGTTCACCTCTGACAACTTAATCATTATGCTTACTCACCTGTTGGAGATCTTGTGCCTTGTTTGCTGTTACTTACCCCTGCCCTTGACTACATCTACTTCATTTACATCATCAGTTTCACTCTCCACACTGTTGGAATCTTCCATCTTGTTTTTGTAACCCTGACGAATGACTCATGTAACCGGTTCTGGTTCTGTGGGCCTTCCACCTGTATTATTCTATCCACACTAATGTAAGGTGCCACAACCAATTTTGCTTGAGAATTCTTGTGGTGGTGGTTACCAGAGTTAATTCCTGTAGATACATCTTGTGCGAGCATCTATGTTTTTCATCATGTTCTCAGGGGGAGCTCTGGTTATTATATGTTTTAAGGGGAGAGTAGCTCTGCATGCATGTTGATAAAGGGGGGAGAATTGTATTCTTGCCAAAAGGGGGAACTTTATTACAATAGGCATTGCTTCATGCTCTTGTTGCTTATCTTTTCTCTCGTAAACCATCTCCTTTTTGATTATGTCAAAGGGGGAGAATAGTTTGACGAGTCAGTGTGACTCATCAGTGTGACTCATTTTGTCATTGTGTTGCCATCATCAAAAAGGGATAGATTGATGTGTCCCTTGTGCTCTAATGATGGTGTGATGTTTTGATGATAGCAACATAATGAGTCACCCCATTGTTTTGATGAGAGCAACATAATGAGTCACCACATAAGAATGCATGAGTGATCTAGTGCTTGTTCTGCATATGCTCTCGGGAGTGCACATTTTCATCCCGCATAGGTCAGTGCATAATCTTGCTACTGCATGCATACATATACTCAGTGCAAACCGTGTCTTGTTGCATGATGTGTATTGCCTTGTGATATACAAGGTCAGTACAGTGTTTTGCTTAGACTGCATGTCTTCCTAGTGCATACTCTCATCCTGAATAGGCTAAGTCCGTGCATATGTTTGATGCATGAACCTTAAGTCAGTGCAGGGTTAATTGTCTAGGACTGTGCATATCATAATTGTGGTTCATGGTGGCCATTAGTCTGTGCATGTTATTCCTTTCGCTCATGCCAAGTCGGTGCAAGTCTGCATTTCACTTAGTGTCTTGTTTGTGTCTAAGGCATACATACTCGGTGCATACTTTGTTTAAGCCAAACCATACTCGGTGCATGTTTTTGGGCTGCGCTGCGAACATACATAGTCGGTGCAGGTTTTACATAAGCATACATACTCGATGCATGTTTTCTTGCATGAACAAAGTCGGTGCATGTTTTCAGTCACATGCAAAGAGAAAAGTCGGTGCACATTTGGCCTGTGTGAAATCGAACTCGGTGCAACTTGCATATCATGCAATCTCATAGTCGGTGCATGTTTACCTTGTACTAACCAGGTCTGTGCATACTTTGCATATATTCCACATCAAGTCAGTGCAACTTTTGTACCATGCACACAAAGTCGGTACATTCTTCGATGGCGTGTCTGTGCGTCTTTTTGTACCGTGCATACCCAAAGTTCGTGCACATCTTACATTTGCAAAATGATGTCAGTGCAAGATTGCATAAAGTCTGTGCAAAATAGGTTTTGGCATTTTACATCCGTGAAGTGTCTGCACTTTGCACACACCAAGTTAGTGCATTCATTGCTTATGCACACACGTAGTCTGTGCATCTCTTAGCTCTGCACTCATATCAAGTCCGTGCATGATTCATCAAAGTCAGTGCATTGCTCTATTTGGACATTCATTCTCGGTGTAGGTTCTTGCTTATCAAATACAATGTATGTGCATATAGACTAATATGGTCTGTGCTTAGATTCATATACGCACTATGAAGTATGTGCATCTTTTCTACTTAACTGAAAGTCACTTATGCAACAAGTCAACAGCTTGTGTTCCTTAATAAGGGCACATGATCCAATGACGATCCTCATTCATATATGCTACCACGTGGATCCTTATTCATCCAGATTCTGACAAGTGGAAAGTGTCTCCTGAAGCTTCCAGGAGGGAGTGTTAGCTCTACACGCCTAGGGCATGAGCGCGCATCTTCAGTCTGAGGAAGTATATAAGCCACCCTTCTGCAAGTCAATCAGTGACGACACTCCCTGGGAAAGATCAAGAAGAATTATCGGAGAGCAGAAGAAGAGAGAGTTCAAGAGAGAAAAAGAGAGAGAGAGTAATAGAGAAGAAAAGAAACGAAGAAGAAGAAGAAAGAAAAAGAGAAAGAGAGAGAGTAGCAGAGAAGAAAAGAAACGAAGAAGAAGAAGAAAGAAAGAGAGAGAGAGAGAGTAGCAGAGAAGAAAAGAAACGAAGAATAAGAAGAAAGAAAGAGAGATAGAGACAGATCGAAGAGAAGAAGAAGCTCACTGAAGATTTGCTCTACTGGACCGTGGATCAAATCCAGGCTAGTTAGCTCCTTGAGAGCCACATCTGCACTTCATTGTTTACAGCTTTCAGTCGCTGTTGCTTCTTGTCTTATGTTTTCGTTTTACTTTTCTTTCAAGTTGTTTGTCAGCAGAGCAAGTTGTGATGCTCAGCGGGCAGAGGAGGATTCCTCTGGACGGGTTAAGCTATAAGCCCCAGCGATTGCAGAGGTGTGGTATCCTCTGGTCGGCTAAGCTGTAACGCCCAGCGGGTCAAGCTGTGAGTCAGTAGTTGGCGAAGCTGTAATGCCCAGTTGTTCAAGCTGTTCGTCAACAGATGTAAGTAAGCTGTGAAGCCCAGCCGTTAAGCTATGTATCAGCAGAAGCCACACTCTAGTTGGAGTGTGGGGTGGACGTAGGTCTACGGGTTGCAGACTAAACCACCTTAAAATTGCTATGTGCACTATGGTTTGATTGTCTCATCTGCTCTCGCTAGATGTATATTTAGGCAGATTAATTTGTTCTTCTAATCTAGTGAGTGTTCCATTTGCATACCCCACGTTTGATATAGGTCTCGTGTGAGTTTTGTGAAGTCTGTTCTTATTATCAGTCTATTCTGTAGAGTTCTGAAATTTTGTTTGTATGTCATCTTCTCGTCCTTCGTAGAGAGCATCCAGTTCGTGCTAATTACCTGCCCATATTGCTTCCGCGTCTTTGCCTTTCCACAAGTTTTAACTGGGCGTAATTAGTAGTTTTAATTGATTGAAATTATTATAAGAGGGATTCATTCACCCCCCTCTGAATCCGGGCCTAGATCACCCCATCAGTTCGGAGTGCCAAGTAGCATCGTCATCGACAATGGACCCCAGTTCATCTCTCAAGAGCTTCAGGACCTTTGTAAGAAGTTCAATATTGCACTGCATCATTCATCTCCATATTATCCTCAAGGCAACGGTCAACCTGAAGCTATTAATAAAACCCTTCTTAAAATCATAAAGAAAATATGTGAATCTCACAAATTTTCAGATTGGCCTGAACGATTAGTGGAAGCTCTATGGGCTTACCGCACCTCCGTCCGTACTCCTACAGGGCAAACCCCTTATGCTCTCACTTACGGGATGGAGGCGGTGTTCCCATATGAGATCTTGATCCCTTCCCTAAGGGTACAGCTCGATAATGAACTTAATCTCGATGAACGTCGAGAGGCGTTGCTCGTCCAGCTGGAACTCTTGGATGAGAGGAGGATGAATGCGGCTGATCATGTGTCTGTTTATCAAAAGCAAGTTTCACGTTATTTCCAAAACAAGGTAATTGAGCGCAAATTTCAAGTAGGTGATATGGTTTTGAAATGTAATTTTATTAGGTCTGGAGGTCCTAGCTCTAAATTACAACCTAACTGGGAAGGGCCATTCGTCGTTAAAGAGGCTTATCCAGGGAATGCATATCGTCTAGTCAACGCGGAGGGTGAGGAGTTGTCTCACGCCTGGAATGGGTTGTATCTTAAGAGCTTTTTCCCTTAGAGTCAAGCTAATGAAGGCCCGGTAGTGAGGTGTTCCTTACCTGAACTCATGAAGGAGTATTCCGAGTATTGGCAATCACACACTTCACGACATCCCTGGTCGGGTTTCCCAATTTTGTGCAAACACCGTTTCTCCCTTGGCCATGCTTGGGGGGAAGTAAAAGTCCCTGTCCGTTTCTCTCTTCGACTGAATCTAGGGGCAAGAGACAAATAAGGGGGCGATGACTGATCTAGACACCCTGATGAGAGGAGGTCTCAAATAGGGGTAGTCTGTTATGACCTGATTCCATAAGGAAAAGCGCCAGTAAAAGAAAAAGAAAAGGGAAGAAGGAGTAAATCAAAGCAAAGCCGAAAGCTCATTTCAAAAGCTCAAAAGTTCAAAAGATCAAAAGCTCCAAAAATATGAAACTAGGCATGGCAAGACTGGCAGTACAGTTTCCCTGTGGGACGTTATGAGTCCGGTCGTATGCGTGCCTAGGGTGGATAAAGGTTCGATGACGGACACAAAGCCCCGGCGCAACAGACTGAATCTCTGAAGGGGTTGTCATGGGAAGGATTCAAGCCCTAAAAACCTCTATACCTGGTCTAAGCTTACCTCCCAAATTCTTTTTTTCTTTTAGGACTAAAAAACTATGCCCTGGGTATGGCCTCGGTAGAAGCACCGTCACACAGGTTGGCCCTGGCCAGGGTTTGTCACCTCAAAAGTACGCCGATCTCAGAGGTTCCTAGTGAGACAGGTAGGGCTCTTGTTGCTGGGACGGAATTGGCTTTCAAAATCTAAAAAAATCAAATATTTCAAAATCCAAAAAAATCAAATATTTTAAAATCTAAAAAATTAAATATTTGAAAATCCAAAAAATCAAATATTTTTAAAATCAAAAAAAAAATCAAATATTTCAAAATCTAAAAAAATCAGATATTTCAAAATCCACAAAAAACTAAATATTTTCAAAACTCAAAAATACCATCATCCTTGCATTTGCATTCATATTTTTATTGCATTCTATTTCGCCTATTTAATAAGGCTCCACCCCTTGACCAAATACCAAAAAATTGGTCATTCTCTAACTTGCTGCAGGCAAGGGGTTGAGTCTAAGAACAGATCTAACTTATTTCTTATTTTAAGTGTGTGCAGACACAGGTCCCAATGCCCCAAGATTCAAAACTTCAAGGATTTTCTCTGATCTTAGTCCCTTAGCGGTCTTACACTAGACCGCTTATGCATTCCTAGCAGTCTAAGGACGATCGCTAATGTCACCTGAGACCCCCAACTCTCAGAGTTCTCTGCTTCTTGTTCCTAGCGGTCCTTCGATAGACCGTTTATAGCTCCCTAGCGGTCCAAGAAGTGACTGCATGCCCTTCCCGAGAGCTTGAAAACTCTCAGTTTTTCTGAGTCCTTGCTCAGGCGGTCTATCTCTAGACCGTTTATCAAGCCTAGCGGCCTTACGCTAGACCGTTTGTCAAACAGAGAACCATGTTCTTTTGATTTATCAAGCCAAAATTGTCATTCCATGGCACATCTTTCAAGTCAAACTTCTGTTTTATTCATCCAAGGCTCATGATACATCATTCATTCCATAAAACTCAACATACATGATCAAGAAATTCAAAGTACATTCAATTTCATGTCCACGCGGGGTCGGATCTTACGTAATTCCTTCTCATAAGCACGGTACTCCTCGTCGCTCTCTTTCACATCTGCTTGCAAGGAACGGACTCGACTGATCTCCCACATGGTCAGAGCGCTCCGAACTGCCCGTTCATCCTCCTCGATCCCGATCTTCCTAGCTTGAAGGGGAGGGTAATAAGATAGTGCTGGAATCATGGTGCGAGGAAGTCCAACTTGTACGTAGCACCGATGCGGGTTGTAGATTGATAAGGTGGTGTTCCCCACTAGCTGCATGCCTAGGCCTGGTCGCCGGGGTAATCTGAGAGTTATGCCTTGAAGAGCCCGAGGTTGCATCACAAATTTGTCAATTGGTAAAGTGTTGAGGAAGAGGTGCCATTCGTCCCGCATTTTCTTGTCTGCAGTCCGGCACTCAACCTGTGAAGAGAATCCAAATGCACCCCCTATGATGAAAAGTGGGTGGCTCCCAAATATACGGCTAGCTGAAGGCATGTCTTCCTTGGGTAAGAATTTGAGTCTAATTCCCATCCAACACTCAAGGATGATCATAGCCCTAAAGAGGGGTCCCCCTAAAGAAGCTGAACTAAGGCCTTCATAGAGGTATGAAAGGATGGCTTGGGAGATGGATAAACTCCGCCACAACCCACTAATGATGTTGAGATTTTGGATATCTAAGATGTGATGTCCCGGACCCTTTCGGATCCTTCTTCTTGGGTCCCGAATCTACATTTTCGGTGAACTTGGCTCCGTTGTGTCCGGAGTTATGTTCTGGACATCTTTCGTGTTCGGATTGGTGCGATTCGGAGCTATTTCGGAGGCCCGGAGTGTGTTCCGTGGCTTTTTTCGCGTATTTTTTTGATTCCCGTGTGTGTGTTTCGGGAAAAGCTACGGAACCCCGTAGCGGGTGAACTGGGCCGTTCACCTACCCGCGGGTGGTACCGTTGCGATCAGTGCGTTCCGAGGATCGAGAATATGTATTTTTCTATTTTTTGATATTTTTGGCATTTTCCAGATTTTCCATAAATACCCCCCTATTTTCCCTTTTCTTTTTCCCCTTTTCTTCTTTTCCTCTTCTTCTTCCCTCCTCCCGTGAGCCACGGCCGACCGTTGCAACCCCCTCTTGCCCGTTGGACTTCGCGGCGCCCCTTCCCCTCCGGCGACGGGTGGTGGACATCGGTGGCGGCGCGGTGACGACGGCGGTGGCGAGAGGATCGTGACGGTGCCCCCATTGGTGCATGGGAGAGGAGTTCATGTTCGAGCAAGATTCGGCGATCGGCGGTGATCCGGTGGTTTTCGAGCTTCTTTAAGGTAGGGGGACGGATCCTTCCCCTCTTTACAGCATCCCCTGTGATTTCTAGGCCGTGGAGAGGTCGAGAGAGATTAAATTCATGCCGGGAGGGTTATTTCCATGCTTGGGGTTTGAGCGTCGGATCTTCCGTTTTATGGGGTTTTGACCGCTCTATGGGCTTAGATGCATGCTAGGGAGGCTGGGGGAGGTTCCCCCTTTTGTTTCCCCTTCACTTGGGAGTGAATGGGGCGTGGGACTGAGTTTTCCAAGTGAACTGCACGAACCGGGCTCGGCCCGTTGTCGCGCTAGGTTCCAGGGGCGCGTTCTTGTTGAACGCGCTGAGTCGTCTGAGCACGTTCGTCCGAGAAGATGAACAGTTGGCGGTTTATGTCGCGCCAGGGTCGGGCAGCCTGTTCTTGATGAACGCGCTAGCTTCTGCTAGCACCTTCTTGGAGAACGCGCTAGCTTCTGCTAGCGCGTTCTTCAGAGGGTCGCGCCAGGGGACCAGAGTGCGACAGTGTCGCGCCCTGGGTCCCTAGCGTGTTAATCCCCCTCCCCGTGCCGCGTTTCCTTTCAGTAGTTTTACCTCCGGTGGAGTGAGTCTCGGATCCGGTTGTGGCGTGTGGCTCGAGGGTTGCCGTGAGCACCCAGTGAGAGCCACAGGGGTGCCCGGGGGTCCCCGGAGAATCAGTTATTTCGATAGGGGTGCCGCATGACTCGAGGGACGGTCAAACCTCATGCGTGTCCCCGACATCCGTACCTACCGTTTTGGTTACCGAGAGTCTGCGTTAGTGTGTGGCCGGTGGTTTCCGTGAGTCAGTCCTTACTTCCAGTGACCTGTCCACTAGTCGTAGCTTCCTGCGCACGCGGGTGCGGACCCACCTGGGAGTGGTAGAGAGCGAGACCCGGTGAGAGGTGATTTTTAGGCTGGTTACCATAGGGCCCCTTGCCTTTGCCACCAGAGTCCGGTGGGGGGGGGAAACTGTTGTAACGGTGCGATCGATGCAGAGGGGGGGTGAATGTATCCCCTTCAAGAATATTGCCCAAATTAAAAACAATTTGCTTGCTACTAGATACAGTTGCAGAATAAAGGCTATCGAGTTCAAATAGACATTTGATCGACCAGATGAGCTGCTGACTATACTAGTGGAACCTGATGAAGTCTAATGCCAAATGACAGTACAATGCAAACTAGACTCACTTACCAAGATGATGCAGACTCTGTATAGACTTCAACTCAATCATGCATAATGTAGTCTGATGTGTAGACTTTGCAACCGACAGCCAATGTATAGACTTTACGAACAACATGCACCAGAGTGTATAGACTATATGAATTTACTCTGCATGAGACACTCAGATGGACAGTGTTTAGACTAATGCATGAAGCAAAGCAAGAGCTCTTTCAAAACAATTCCAATGCGTCAACGCATTGAGTCCACTGCGTCGACGCACCAGTTGACACATTTTATAGACCAGCTCTGGGACAGACCAGTGAGTTGACGCAATGATCCCATGCGTCAACGCATCATGCAATACTCATGCAAACTCATGCATTCAATGCTGTATATCAGACACAGTCCTATGCAATCATATCAGGAGCCATATTCAAAACGCAATATCCTAATGCACTGACTGTGTTGCAATCATCAAAACAAATCAGCATGCTATCATCAAAACAATATCAAATGCACTCAATGCACTCACTGTCTTGCTATCATCAAAACCAAATAGCATTGCTATCATCAAGGCAACATAGCACATGCTTGTGCCTAAGAGGCACAACATTCTCCCCCTTTTTGATGATGGCAACATAGCACATGCTTGTGCCTAAGAGGCACAACGTTCTCCCCCTTTTTGATGATGGCAACACAATGTGACAGTGAGTCACACAAAAGATTTTCTCCCCCTTTGACATGATCAAAAAGAGAAAAACAGTAAAAATAAGAGTGCAAAGTGTATTATGCATGCGAATTCCTCTAGAACATTCTCCCCCTGAATGTAAGACTCCCCTAAATTATTTCTCCCCCTAAATAAATGCTCCCCCTTTGAGAAGGAATATGAACATATAAACAAGGTAGAGAAGGTAGGAGGGTCACTTGATAACAGCTGAATCATAGGTTCAGAAGGGAAGCATGATTATAAACAACTGTTAAAGTATAAGAATCAGCAACATACAATTTTGACAAAAATTCAGGTTTAACAGTGATAAATCTAGAGTAAAATATTTGACCCCTGAACAAGAGTTTATAGATTCCATTTATAGCAATGAATCTAGGGCACATGGTATTAATAGATAAGTCAGAAATAATACCCTTTGTGATTAAACAAGCAAATTCAAGAGAGGCAACTTGAACATGTAATGATAAAAACAATTTTCACTCATTGACTTTTGATTTTTCGAAGGGATACAGCAGTTTGATTTTCACTTTTGAATTTCAAAACCTGAACTAAGTGAATAGATCAGTGACATTTATGTTGTTGACATTAGGTGTACACCTTGATCAGAGGCAGGTACCCCCAGTTACTGGGCATAAACTACTAGACCTATTTCAGATCAGAACCCACAAAGGATAGTCTTCACTTTTGACATTAAGGGTATACCTTGATTAGAGGCCAGTACCCTCAGTTACTTGGTGAGGACTCCCCCTATAGATTTGACCCTTTGAACAGAGATATACTGAAGCACTTCATGACTATGAGTTCTCCTGCTTCATTGGAGGATATCACAATTTATCAGTGCAATTCAGCCATTGCTCTGTCACTATATTCAGTTCATAGCATTTTATGATCTTATTTTACTGCTGCCCTTATCTCTTTTAGAGTGATTGTTTGAAAAACAGTACACACTCTTATTTACCTTTTCTAGAAATTTCCAGATCAACACATTAGGCATTACAAAACCTTTTTCTAATCTTACCATGAGACAAAGATTAAGAGCTATAAAAGTTTTTCTTTTATCTCAGATTCTGAAGGTAGACATTTGACTCTTCAATTTATAAAGGTTAAACCTTTAGTTCTTTTCAATTTGTGAGAGTGATTCTTATAAAAGAACAATTGAAATAATCACAACTCAATGTACTAAACCAGAAACAGAACTGTTGTTCAGTGAAGGTTAGGGAAATGATAGCAATAGGCATTGAGTTCCTGGAGCATCTGATGTCAAAAGATATGAAAGAACTAGATGGGGAAAGTGAGAAGTAGCAAGGATTCAATGAATTGAACAGAAAAACTCTCAGCTCCCCCTGACATCATGATGCAAGAGATATGCTATGCAACATACTGTCCTACATGCATTGATCAATTTCATTGACAGTCATGCATATGATGTATGCAAACACTGGACACATGCATTGACTGTATGTACTACCTGACCCATTCAAGTTCAGTCCAAGTATGTAATCAAGCATGCAATGCATTGACACAAGACACATGCATTGACTCTATACACTAAAGAATCATTCACAATCAGCAACTTATGCAATCAACAACAAGCATGCAGTCCATTGACACAAGGTTCATATAAAGCATCGACTGTAAAAATGATTGTGCAGAGCATCCAACAGCCCATTTATTCAGTGCAATAATCAGTGAGAGAAGAGCATCAGATATATGCAAAGTAAAATTCAGTAGCTGAGTCTGGAATGCAGACTGATCAGCTAGACATGAAGAGATCATCAACAATCAATCAAGCAAATCAATATGAAACTCATAATTTTCATGCTCACAATTTCAGATAATGGAATTTAAAACAGATTTCAGAACTGACCTGAATTGAGTCCTGGGGTTTTCTTTTTGAGTGCCTTGGTGAAGTGAGTCTAGTTTGCATTGTACTGTCATTTGGCATTAGACTTCATCAGGTTCCACTAGTATAGTCAGCAGCTCATCTGGTCGATCAAATGTCTATTTGAACTCGATAGCCTTTATTCTGCAACTGTATCTAGTAGCAGGCAAATTGTTTTTAATTTGGGCAATATTCTTGAAGGGGATACATTCACCCCCCCTCTGTATCGATCGCACCGTTACAACAATTGGTATCAGAGCGTATAGACTATATGAATTTACTCTGCATGAGACACTCAGATGGACAGTGTTTAGACTAATGTATGAAGCAAAGCAAGAGCTCTTTCAAAACAATTCCAATGCGTCAACGCATTGAGTCCACTGCGTCGACGCACCAGTTGACACATTTTATAGACCAGCTCTGGGACAGACCAGTGAGTTGATGCAATGATCCCATGCGTCAACGGATCATGCAATACTCATGCAAACTCATGCATTCAATGCTGTATATCAGACACAGTCCTATGCAATCATATCAGCAGCCATATTCAAAACACAATATCATAATGCACTGACTGTGTTGCAATCATCAAAATAAATCAGCATGCTATCATCAAAACAATATCAAATGCACTCAATGCACTCACTATCTTGCTATCATCAAAACCAAATAGCATTGCTATCATCAAGGCAACATAGCACATGCTTGTGCCTAAGAGACACAACAAAAACCAGCTTGAGGACCCGACCTAGAGCAGATGGTCTATGTGTGCACATGTAGTTGGGGGCTTAGGACACGCGCTGACGAGCGTGACCCCAGCTAGTCCTTGTTGTGGTACTTGTTGCGTGTCTGAGTCTCACGCTCGGGGCATCGTAGCTAGACACTTGTGACGCGGTGTAAGACGTCAGCGGACGCATCCGGTCGTTCTTCTAGTGGTTAGTGCTCCTGTTTGCTGGCAGGTGTGGACTCGAGTTTTGTTGGACCGAGGTTAGTAGTACGGTACTGTTAGAGTAGACGGTTTTTTCGTTTATTTACTTTAGCTTGTTGGTTCTACCGTACTCCTGTTAGGTGGGGTTGCTTTTCTGCCTTCTTGCTTCCTGCCTTATTTTCCGCGCGAGGTGGGGGTTCGCGGGATCCCTACTAGGCCAATGAAATGAGGCTCACCCCTACTTTTCAGGTGAGGCGTGGTCGTCGAGAGGCGCGGCCGAGTTTCAGCGTGGTTCTTCTAGCCAGGGTTAGTCGCCAGTCTGCCAGAGCCGGGGGATGCCCCGTGTAGTTGTACCCCAGGGGATGCCCCGTGTAGTTGTACTTTCCTTTCTATGGACTGTACTTTTATTTTGGACATGAGACTCTGTGGACCTTGTAGCAGTTTATTTTATTTATATTATGCTGTGCATTTTATTTTGATCATTGTGCTATCTCTGCGGTCGTTTCAGCTTCTCTTGTACCCCCACTCTATCCCTTTTTACCCTTCCGAGTCTTCGGGCTCGTGGGTTGGCGGGCCGAGATTCGAGACGCGCCGGTTCCTCTCCGGTACTCGGATCCCGGGTCGTCACATAAGAGGTGGTTGGTGGTGGTAAAAAGCAAAGCCCCGCACAAGCAAATAGAGGTAGCTTTGGCTATAGCTTCAAACCCCCCACTCTTGTTCTTGCAATAAGCGGTGATCCATTGGGCCATGGGTATCAAATGAATATGGTGAGGGCTGAGCATGGTCCTAACATCCTTTGGATTGTGAATGAAATCCCCTAAGATGAGTGATGGGTCTATGGGTTCAACCATATGACACACCAAGTCTTCATTCCCCACCTTAGTCTTAGGAAGGGTTAGGTAGGTCTCTACCTCTTCTATAAGGACTGTGGCTTCAAAAGTTGGGAACATGAAAGTATGTGTTTGAGGGTGCCATAACTCCATAAGAGCTGAAATGCTACGCCAATCATACAATTTTTTTTGAAAATTCTTGGCTAAGACTAATAAAGGTTGAAGGTGCCATGCCCTAAGGATTGAGGTAACTTCCAAAGGAAGTTCTTTTATCATGGGAGCCACCCACTTCAGGTTAGAATAGCATCTTGGGCCAGGAAGAAGCTAAGCAAAAGGGAAGAAGAAGAAGAGAGAATTTCATGAGAAGAAACTTAAGGAAATTCATGGATTTTGAGATTGATTTTAACTCACCTCTCTTGAAGAGCTTGTGCTCAAGTGCTTGGGGATGGAAGTTAGCCGTTGCAGCTCCCCATGCCCCTCCTAGCTAGCTTGGGCCCATCATAGACGACCTCTCCCATGGTGCTAGCTTCAAAGCTTCTTTTCATGATGATTTGGGGTGATTTTGAGGGAGTTTTCAAGGTTTAAACCAGAGATTTCTGTGAGCTACGAATTCTGGGTGCTTTCTTACTTATAAGACTCTAATTTGGGTTCTAGTGCACTAGGATTGAGGTTAAGGAACCTCAAGTTGAGTTAAGATAGATCTTAGTGTAGATTAGGTGCTTTTAGCCCCGAGTTCGGACTCTCACGGAGAGTCCCGCTCGAACTTCACTGCATTTTCTCCCTTGCGATCTATCAAGCGACTGCCAGGCTCTCTCAAGCGGTCGTCCAAATGACCATTTTATTCCTTCTTTCACCGCCTTCCTCCTACTCGCCTAACGGTCATGTCTTAGACCGTTTATTCTTCCTCACGGTCATCCATAGGACCATTTTCCCTGTTTGTCCTATTTTTGATCATCAGTTTTCTCCCGCTTGCTCTCCTTTCCTCGCTCTCCAGATCTCGTGGTCACTCCTAGGAATCATTGTTAGTGTGTCAGCATCCACATTTGCACAGACAAAAAGCCAAAAATATCATATATTACTAATGTAAGAGTCATGTACATGCATATGTCCAAAAGATAAAGGTACAACTCATGCTCTCAGGCTGGTCCCTCTCCTGGATCGCCGCTGTCCCCAGTCCCCTCACGCCTCTTCGCCAGCGGTACCATGGAGGTGCTCCCCTCCTCTCGGTGACGTCGCCGCTGCTCCTCCTCCTCGTTCCTCCGATGGCCGGAGGAACCTGTAAGATAATCCCGGTGCACGCTGCGCGCGCCACTCTGTGACACACTGTGGGAGGATCGTCCGCCCAATAGCCGAAGTGCCCTCTCTAGTACTCGGCTCTCAGCTCTGTCGCTACTGCTGCCCCAGCTCTAAGGCTCTCTACCTCTGCACGGAGATCAACTGCCACTGTCGCCTCTGCCTGCAATCGAACCGCCTCTGCTCGTGCCTGCTCTGCCTCTGCTCTAGCCTACTCTGCCTCGCCAAGTGCAGTAGTCAGCTATCTCATCTACATGAACATTCATAATGGTCAGTCAAATTGCGTTTTCATATAGAGTTAAAGGAAGAACTCAATTAGTTGTTTACCCTCTCCGTGAGAGCGGCCTCGGCCTCCTCGGCCCGAGCGACTTCCCGGGCAAAGTCGGCATCCCGCTCAGCTCGTCTCGCAGGCTGAGAAGATGTGGATGGAGCATCGGGTCCCTGCCGTCCCGCTCCCTCGGCTCGCTGCATTTTAGAAAGTCCAAGTTAGGTGCATGCATAAGCATTTGCGTCTAAGTCTAAGGTTCAGAATTTACCAGGAGATCCAGAGAGCGTTGTAGGTCGTCCCTCTGCTGTATGGTGGAGTGGAGGAGTCCTTGAAGTTCCGCTATCCGGCCCTGGGGGTCTAGCTGCATGTAAGAAGTCAAATGGTCAGTGCATCATTAATAGGTGTCAAAGCATTAAATGTAGTTAGAAGTTTAAGTTTAGAGAGTTGTACCGGTCGTCAGGAGCCACGGAAGACCTGGTCCCCGTACCTTCGAGCGTAGGCCCTCAGGTAGGCCTCGTCGCTGGTGGCCCAGGCTCGCACCACCCGGCCTCTCCTGGTCCAGTCTCGTAACTGGTCAATCGCCCGGGTGACCCAGTCGATCTCACCGCATAGGCCCTTCGAGGACCGTCTGACCCGCTCATCGTCTCTGGATGGGAACTCCACCTTCGACTGATGCACCCCTCGCATCCTCATGATCAGGCAATGGTGTAGCAGCTCGATGATGTTGAGGCAGTGCAGCTACACCTCTCGTCTCGCATAGGCCAGGGCCACCTCTACCCATGGCTGTCCGTCGTGACCCTCATCACGATACGGTGTCCAACGCACCTGAAAGGTCAATTGAGTCAAATGTCAGCATCCATAAAAGCATTTAAGTGCATTTAGAAGTTTTAGAGTTTGAGGCTTACCGATGCATATGGGAACGTGTCCATGTCCTCCTGGATCGCCCGCGCGAGCCGCCGAAGCAATCCCATGTCCCGTACTGCCATCCACTGCCTAGCGATGGGTACTCGGTCTAGATGTACCTCCTTTCCCCGCCCTAGGCCCGAGAGGTACAGGTAGCTCCAAACCTGCATTAGTCCGATGTCAGCATATCACAGCATATCATAAGCGTAATCATAAGCATAAGCATTTAGAGTTAGGCATTTACCTGAAGAAGAGGCGCGAACCCGCCCAGCATCGTCTGTCGGTCGGTGGTGCTGAGGGAGTCGAATAGAAACGCCAGTGCTGCAGCTCCCCAGGCGTAGCCTCCAACCTCGTCCAGATCCCACAGTAATGGAAGGAGCCTGACGCTCACTCCACCTGCCCGCATCGCGAACAATAGCTTCCCGAAAAGCAACATCAGGAAGTGGCGCAGGGTGATGTCTCCCTCTGGCCTCGATCCCGCTGACACTCTCTCTCGAGCGCTGTCAGTCAATCTCCCGAGGTACTCCTCTGGTAAGTCTCCCACGGCTATCGCCGCTCCCCTTAGTCCCAAGCTCTCCTGGAGGGTCGCCCGTCCCAGCATGGATGAGTGGTGCCCCGGTCTCAGTAGCTCCAGTCCAAGCAGCTCATGTGCTAGCTCTCGGTAGTCGGCATATGTGGTCCCGGTCACCGGTGCTCCGTGAACTCTCAATCCCGTGATCCTCATGACGTCCTTGAGCGTTGGGATCATGTGTCCCCACGGGAACAGAAATGCCCGACTGATCGGGTCCCATCTCTCATGAAGAGCATAGAGCAGCACCGTATCGATCCGCATCACCTCAATGCTCAACAGCTTGCTGAACCCCATCGCTGCCAATCTCTCCCTCTAGTAGTCCGGCAGTGCGAGGTACATTGCTTGAACTTGCAACCAAGAGATCTAGGTCTGTCTTTTCTCCTGCAACCATTTAAACAATCAAAGTCAGTCATCCATGTAGTTGGTAAATCATACATTGCATTACATTGAAAGATCGAAAATCAAAACCACTCTTATTCCTTAGCGGTCGCCCTTGGACCATTTCTTATCCCTTAGCGGTCATGCCCTAGACCGCCTGGTTCCCTAGCGGTCACTGTAACGACCGCTAGGCACCCAGCGCATGGGCGTTGTTTGATTTGTTTCCCCAGAGTTGGAAAATGGCCCAAAGGCCTCTACATGGTTTTAATGAGTCCCCAGACCCATTCCCATCTCATTCCCCCACATGCATGCATTCAAAACAAATAAAAATTGGTTTTTTGGCCGTCGGCCTACCTCCGATGACCGTCTCCCGACCGGCGCCTCTGGTGCTTCCTCGGCCGTGGGATCATCTTCCTCCTCTTCCATGGCCTCCACAGGTCTCTCCTCTGCCGTGGGAGCCTCTTCCACCTCTGCTTGGGCCGACGACCCTTCTTCTTCCGCCGGTGGGTACGCCGCCACCGTGGGCGACATTTCCTCCTCTTCTATCCGCCGTTGGAGGCGTTTCACAGCCCTCTTCTTCACCATTTTGGGGATGGTTGGGTGTGAGATGTACAGTGGATGACGGTGGGTTGGTCATCGGAGTGGCCGGAATAGGGATTGAATAGGTTGAAACGAGATTGAGAGTGGGGAGAATGAACGGGCGTTTCTGGTTTTTGAATTCGTTCAGATCCATGCGGTCTATCGCTAGACCGTTATTCTGTCCTTAGCGGTCTGAACCTAGACCATTTATTGTCTGAATTCTATCCTCGAAGAATGTGAACCCCCAATGCCCAAGCGGTCTATCGCTAGACTGTTAGAGGATGATTTGCAATCTATTATCAGACCATTTATGGTGGCACATATTAATGATTCAAAATGCTTTGCCTTACGCTATCCTTTTTGAGTGGTTCATGCCATATATGCTTCGTACTTATTCATATGAGCTTAATTGCTATTGATGGCTAACCCTTTCTTATTGTCAAAGCTTAAACGCCAGCATTGCCGTCTCGCCAGGCAGGTAAGGCAGGTAAGTATCTCGATCCCTGGTCCCTTAATGTATTATTATATGATATCTATGATATATTACCTCAAGAACTAGCTGGCCATTCATGTGTTCTGGGATCTGATGTTCCCCTTTAACAAAAATGATGATGATCTAGGTGTACATGTTTAATCGTTGGATAGGCCGTTAGGTTGGAAGAGTTGGGGGACGATAGTTCTATCTTGCAAGCCGTGGTTGTAGATAGTATCTTGACCCTGATTTGTCCGGTCTAGCAATACTATTCTCGAGTATTTTCTTATTTTTATTCTTTCTTCGCATTCGTTTTGATGATTTCCTTTATTTTAGCCCAACATGCATCATGCGCATCTTTTGAGCATTCATGTGCCCTCATTTGTCTAAAGTGTCTCAATAATGGTGGATAACTGTGTATCCCTGGTTTTGAGTAAGGAGAATCATTCCACTTTGAGTTGGAAGGTTTCCTTTGGTCTATTTACTCAGTTTGGTTAGCTGGAGATTCCTGTCTGGAGTTTAGTTGCTCATCTTGTTACTTTTCCGTTCGCTCCAACCGCCTATCAGCTGTGCTTTCCAGTGAGGAGGTTGGTCGTGACTTTAGTTTCCTTAGTTGTTAGTTCCTCCAGGCATGCGTCATTCGGTTTGCCATTCCTTGTGATTGGTTCGAAGTTTTCCAGAAGATTTCTATCGCTCATTGGTTGAGGACGGGTGTCGGTTTACCTTAACGTCCACTTTTCAGTCCACTCCGCTTCAGTTTCTCTTCACCTCCATGTTCCATGTTGCTTTCGCTTCACCTCCGCTCACTCCCCTGCAAAGAGGACGTTCAGGAGAGGCATCTGTTGACACCTGTTTTATGACCAATGAGTTGGGTCATCTCCTTATTTATTTTATGATGTCCTAAGTTGTTCACCGCCTACTGGGTCATTTTTTTTGGTCAGTTTCTGGGCTTATTTTATGGGTTATTCTCCCTGGTTGGGCCTAATTCCCTTGATTTCTCGTTATTGCAGCTTATTGGGCCTGGATAAGGGCTAATAAGGATTTTATGTGGATTAACTTCAAGATTTATTGGTCTTTATCTCTTTTGCCATGTCTACTAGCCTAGCGATCTATTGTATGACCGTTTGCCGGGCGTTGACGGTCCTTTGCTAGACCACTAGGAGGCAGAGAGTCCTGCTGGGTCTCTTTGATCTTATCTCTTTCTGGATGAATAAGCCTAGCGGTCTATCGCTAGACCATTTGTGGAGCCTTGCGATCTATCGCAAGACCGTTTGGGAACACAGAGAGTCCTACTCTGTCTGATTTCCTCTGCTTCGCCGTGGTCGAACTAGAGTCCTTGGTTTGTTGATTTCTCTCTAGATAGAGGCTCTTAGAAGCTTCTGTTTGTTTCTATGGACTCAAGGGAGTATTATTCTCAAAGTTTATCTAGTTTCAGGCCTATTTTCGTGTCATTATCCCTCCAACTCGAACCTAGGGTTTGGGGTCTATAAATAGAACCCTTGACTTCATGGCTTGAAGGAGGAGATTTCTGGAGTTTGTCACGAAGTGCTACTACGTTTTGGAGCCACTTCCAACCAGGGAGAAGCTACTTCCACGTCCACAAGGCTTCTGGTCCAGGGAGTATCAAGTTCCTTTGGTCTAAGTTTGAGTCTTTTTCTTAAGTTTTGTCTATTGTCCCTTTGCATCCATAGCATATTCCCCTTCTTTTCTCCACATTCTTTGCACTCACATCACGTTTTCAAACATCCTCCTATCTTTTTCCACGCCCTATCGAGGTTAAAAACCACCAACCCCCAACTATTCACCCTTCCTTTTATGCATCTTACTTTAATTGCATTATAGATACTACACTTGTCAAAGAGCGAATTGGGTCATTTTTCTCTGTGTCTACACTCTTTTGCAGGTTTACAGGACTCATTGCACGAGGCCCAGCTCATCTGGCCAGCCAGGAGGGGTGGAGATATAAGTTCCAAGCTTCTGTTCTGGGTGCTCTAGTGGCCTTTCATCAGACCATTTTTGGATCTCAGGCGGTCTATCGTAGGACCATTTGCCATCTCCTAGTGGTCGTCTGTTAGACCGTTTGCCTCTGCAGCATCTGGTCTTCTCTCTCCCATGGGCGGGTGACTTCAACCGGCTCTTTCCAAGGTAATTATTATGGTTTCACTGCATTATTTACTTTGGTGGCGATCACACTTTTCATTGTTTGGGCTTTTGTCATCTTGTTCATCATATTGCTTGCTTTCTCTTTATTTTAGTTGCTCCACACCTACGGTGTGTGTTTTTCCTTATTCCTTTGCTCCACGCCCTGACGTGTGTTTTTATTTTCCTTCTTCACTTCTGCAACATTGATGACATGCCCACTTGCTCTACTTCTATGTTGATTGCTTGACTTAGTGCACTACTTGCTCACACACACTTTTATCACACCATATTCACACCACTTCATTCACATTCACCCCACATTCAATCAATCATAAACAAAACATCAACACGCGCGACTGACCGCCCAGTGATAAAAATGGTCCGGTATGGGCCGCTAGGCTCGCCCACCTCAACAGGGTGAAAGGAGCTTGGCGGTTGGTTGCTGGGCTGCTACTGTCTATAGACGGTCAGACGAAGGGCCGTCGTTAAATAGAAACGGTCAGACTGAGACCGCCAAGGTCCACCGCCCTATACGCCTAATAAAACGGTCCCTGGAAGGACCGCTATCCTTCCAGAGAACCCACAACATGGGGAACTCAAATGGAACCCCTCCCAATCGATTCAAATCGATGGAAAAACAACATAAAACACATTCCCTGCCTTGCAAAGCCCATTCCATCACCATTCCTCATCTAAAAACACAATACAATGGCCATTTGATGGATTAAAACATAAGGACAATTTTCATGGATTTTCACTCAACCATGGAAAACATAAGGCAATGGGCATGCAATTGGAAGTAAAGCATCCTAAGAGGAAGAGAAATCCATCCCCCTACTTATTTTGCCGATTGATATGCCCTCGCCGTTCCTCACGAAGGAACCGTGCCCTACACCCGGGGTTTTCCCACCTCTACGCTCCACGGTCGCCTCCACGATGACGACACCACTCCTCCTACGCCTTGGGCTCGCCAAGGACACCTCCTTCCGATCCGGCAAGGCTCCGAGGTAAGCACACCACCGGGAGAGCAAGAGAGGGGGGAGGTATGCGTAGGAGAGAAAGAAAGAGGGAGAGAGGAGGAAGCCTCCCTACGTGGGTTCAAAACAAAAGAAGCCTTGATTTTATTTTTTTTTATATCCAACTAATTATTGCAAATATCCCTCACAAGGAGTAAAATTGGATAAATGCCCAATCTAGCAACTAAAAGCTTATAAAAATGGCTAAGCCCACTAAACTAGGCCCATTAAGCCCATAAAAAAATTCTAAACTCATGAATCTTTTCATATATCGATACCGATAAGGATCCGTTAACTGCAGGGTCTCACACAACACAAGAAACATTAGCTCAGTTCACCACCAGTGGACCTGGAGAAAATCAAAGTCAGTACCCTGAGGTAGTGGGGGGCTCATCCCCAACTCCCGAAGCACCGCCGGTGTCACGTCCCGACGTGGAAAATCGAGGCGTGATGAGTCGAAACACTCAAGTCGATCAGAGAATATATAAAAGGGTCCAAACCACAAGGAGAGATAAGAAGAAAAGATACTTTTATTTCATCAAAATATTATTTTACAACATTCTTAAGCCTTAAGAGGCATAATACAACTTCTAAAAATATAATTCTAGCAAGAGCAACCGCTCATAAACCTAGGTAAATAAGATTACTTGATCGCTCGTTCACTCTAGCCCATCCCCATGTGTTTGGGGTTTATCATCGAAATTACTTGCACTGTTAACCGGAAAATATAGGGTGAGCGAAGCGCTCAGTAGGAATTTATATTTCTATACCAGGCAACCTAAAGTAATTAACATTTTGGATAGTTATCGTGCTATGCCAGGAAACGTAAATAAAACATGGAATATGAATAAGAAATAGAGTAAAGAAATGTTAGTAATTGGAATCACAAGTAGACAAGATATCAAGAAATGAAGTTCAAGTAGAGATCATGTAGAAAGTAATATCATGGAATTTGGCTATTTCATACAAGTATGTACAAGTCAAGTAATTCAAGTAATTCAAGCAATATAAGTAAGTAATTCACGAATTGTGGAATGTCATAATGAATCTAGCAAGTCAAGCACTTCGGTGCAATGCCACACTTGGTCAATCAACTCCCATGGGCACTAATACTTTCGGGCGCTCCCCCAAGGACCAGACCGGGCCCCATTTAACGCCAGGCATTAGGGTTATGGATCATATATCTGAAGTATATTTAGACATCCACGTACTATTTATGGCCAACGAATTTCAAGGTAAAGCTCTTGGAATAAGGTACAAGATTATCATTCAAGGGTCAAGTGTTTGTAAGAGAAATCCTAAAAGAATTTAGGCATAATATTTAACGACATTAAGTCGATAAGGAATTGAATTTGCCAGACAAGGCACAATCAGCCTTTGCGAAAAATCTCGTAAAATGGGTTTAGATCGAGTTTTCCACAGCCGGGCGTATTAGCTAGAACCCCAGAAATTACGGCCAGGTAAGAGGTGAGACAGTGGGAGGCTCCCCTCATATACACGAGGTCCTAATTAATAAAGTACTTATCCACTTAAAGTGTTTGCCCATCGACCTCTTTCCTTAGACACTCTTCTTCCTTGGACATCTTGCTGATTCCACGACTTGTCAGAAATAAGGAAATAACTTTAGCGAAAATTCTATTCCGTTCTTCGCAATCGGAGCTTTACTAGATAACCGTGAAATTACGGCTAGGTAAGAGGTGGGACAGTGAGAGGCACGAGGTCCTAATTAATAAACCACTTGTCCACATAAAGCGTTTACCCATGGACCTCTTTCCTTAGACACTGTCCTTCCGTGGAAATCTAGCGAGCTACACGACTTGTCAAAATCACGATAATACTTAAACTTGTATATCGATTCAAGATTATGCAACTAAACCCATGTAGTTTTAAAGATAATCTCTACTCTATTTAACAAGCTAGAAAGATGATATTATCATGGAGAATAAGGATATCATGAAGGTAATAAGAACATGAGCTCATGGATTAGGATCATTTTCTTTCAGATCCTTAACTTAATTATATGTGGATTTAGTTTATATGCAACATAACATGACATAACTACATGATGGGTGATATATGGTTCAATTACAACCTGAAAATAACATAATGATACTTGTTTCCCCATTCCTTTTCTTGAAAAATGGGCGGCAAGGTTACTGGCATTGACGCGGTACTGTAGATGGTCACGTTAATGCTTATATATATATATATATATATGTATCTTTTTTCTTTTTGTTTTAACCCCCGGACTACTTGGGAAGTTCACTGTAAACGCGGTACCCTATACGGTCGCGTTCATAATTTTACAAATATATATTTTTATTTTATTTTTTAACCCCCGGACTGTTCGGGTGGTGATCTGTGAATGCGGTCCCCTGGGGGACCGCGTTAGTATTTTCTATTTAAAAAAAAAACACATGGTCGCGGCCTTCATGGTGACCGCGACCCTATAGGTCGCGGTCTCCATCATGACCGCGTTCTGACAATATTTTTTTTATAAAAAAATATTTCAGAGGGTGGGAAAACTTTTTGTATTAACGTGCCTGGTTGGGCCGTCACGTTAAGAACGTGCCCCCTGTGAGCACCACGTTAAAAGATAGAATCTGATTTTCAAAAAACGGTGATACCCCTTCAATAAAACGCCTCTAACATGCTTAATACTCAATAAAAATCGGGGAAAATGGTACCAATGGAAAGAGCACTTAAAAACGCACAAGATGACATGATTTATTAAGCATTTAGCCTGTGAGAAACTTACCTTAAATCGAGTTGAAGAGGAAGAAGAAAAACCGAATGAAATACTCAAGAGCTCCTTTTCTCCTTCAAATCACACCTCCAAATCGCCACTAATCACTTCCCCGACGTCGCAAAGACCTAGTGGGTGATTAGAGGTGCCTATTTATAGAAAAAATTCGGGCCAAAATATCAAGATTCCTTCCCCAAAAATCAAACTTCTCCACCTCTGAAATTAATGACTTAAGAAATAAATTTTCACTTCTCTTCTTAATCTAGCCTTAATTTGGTGGGAAAATGTGAGAAAGATGGCTAACCTATTGTAAGACCCTGAGTTTTTCGAATCCTTATCGGAGAGTTTCGGATCGCTTTTGTGGGTCCTAAGTTGTGTTTTACGATCCGCGTGAGTTTTTCTCTCGTACAAGTTATGGAACCCCGTGGTGAGTTTAGTATTGAGTTCATCGACTCGACGACGCTACAGTTGCGTTGCATTCTTTCCGAGGATCGTTTAGACTGTTTTTTCGTATTTTTCTGAATTAGTGCATTTTTGGGCTAAAATCAGATTTTACGGAAATTACAAAATTTCCTAATTTCTTTTCTATTTCTTATTTCTTTCTCCTTCCTCTCTCCTCACCGCCGCTCACTTCCTCTCTCTCGTTCTCTCTCCTCTCTTCTCCTCTCTCCGCGGGGCGCGCGACCTTGGTGAGGTGGACGAGACAGGGACGTCGTGGAGTTGACCTGGCGTGTGATGGCGTGACGAATGGAGCGTGGCGTTGGCACGATCCCGCGGTGGATTCAAAGCCGACATGACGGGCTCGTGAGATGTTTTTCGACATGGTTTAGTCGTTTCGGCGCGCTAGAACTTTGGTGGAGGTAGGGAGATGGATGCCCTACTCTTCTTCTACATTTCCTCACGGTTTGGAGCCGAACGGTGCGAGAACGAGTGGGTTTTACCTCGTTTTGGGCGAGAGCATGTTCGGGGGGTGTGAGACGATTTTGCCTTTCCAGGCGACAATTTTTAGCTTAGTTAGCTTCATTCGAACCCCTGGCATGTTGGGAATTCATTCCCGCCAGTTTCATTCCATTTGGTTGAGAATCGGAGTCGGTATGAGCCTGACTATCCCCGTGACTCATTTAGGGTCGATTCATGGGAATCGCCCATTTCTTGTTGTTTTGGTGTCAAATTAATCCCTTCCAGTCTGTGGAAGGTTTATATCGCATCTAGGGTTGTTTCCCCTTCGTTTAGAAGCGATTGGCGCGTGGAACGATCGAGATCGGCCAATCCTCTGTTTTACCCGCCGTAACTATTTAGCGGTCTTACCAGAGGCCATTTTTGGGCATTTAGCGGTCCTTTGGTGACCATTTATGCTTTTCGAATAGTAGGTCGGTTTGGGTCTTCGCGGTCATGCGATAGACCGTTTCTTCTAGCTAGCGGTTCAGTGATTGACCGCTAATCCCTGTCAGCGATCGTACGATAGACCGCTAAGGGGGAGGTGTATGTCGGTTCGGATTCGCGGTCGTGCGATAGACTACTAATCTGGCCGTGGCGGTCTGAGAGACGATCGCTAACGGTCTTTTATGTCGGTTTAGTCATTTTAAGTCGGTTGGGCTAGCGGTCCTAGCCTGACTGCTATTTCTCCTTGGTGATCCCATGAGTGACTACTAGGAGGTTTGACTATTTTATGTCGGTTCGGGGGTTGATCGGTTCTAGCGATCATGCGAATGACCGCGACCGTCTCCCTGGAGGTCCTGCGATAGACCGCTTGCCCTTGTGTTTCTATAGTTGGTTGGCTAGCGGCCCTTGGGCTGACCGCTTGGTCTTCCTGGCGGTCAGGCAGGTAACCGTTTGCTACCCATTGTTTTGTTTTCTTGATAATTGGCCTCCATTTGTCTTAGCCTTACCTTGTGGCTTGCCCGTAGTCCCGTGGATATCTTGGATGTCCTACGAGCGCGATGACCATGTTGAGGGGTGGCCGGGGAGTGCCATTGTATCGAGTGGTGTTCCGTACTACTTTCAGAGTCATTATTGGTGTCTGGTCAACCCGGTGCGATCCAGTGGTTGACATATGACTTTGTGGATGTCTCGATGATCCGGTATGGATTGAGACATGATTTTGGATGTCTTGAGGTATCATCTTACCTCGGTTTACGTGTCCATGTGCTTTGAGGGTCTTGGTGATACCTCAGCTCTCCGTGGCTTGTGTTGTGCGGAGGCATGGATCAGGTGATCCTATGTCATTTCATTTATCGGTGTTTTCTCGTGATTTCGCTTAGGATTAGACCGATTGGCGGCTCATTACCGCTATGTGCGACAATCTTGACCCCGAGTCTTATGACTCAAGGATCGTTGTGTTAGCAGGTCTAGTCGTCTGTCCTGAGTCTGGTAACAGTATGGTATGCTACCCTGTATCTGGTGCTTCGTAGTACGTGCGAGAGTGCGTGATTAGCCTATCTGTACTTCGGCACTAGTGTTTTAGAGTCGTTGTGTCTAGTGAGCCTCCACTAGTCATAGCCTGACGACACGTTCCAGTGTTGGCCCACCTAGGAGTGGTGGCGGGGCAGTTCCCGATAGATGGTTTGTAAGCTAGTTTTCGTGGGCTCCCTTGCCTTACAGTATCGTCCTACTGGGGGAGAAAGCTAGCTTGAGGCCTGGATCAAGGCATTGAGCTTGTGTGTGCACACGTGGTCAGGGGCGTTTAGACGAGCGCCGACGGGCGTGAGCTTGACTAGTCACTCGTTACTATTGTTCCTTGTACTCGGTTCTGTTACGTATCTCGCTGGCCGCGATCCAGGCTTGTGTATATACTTGAGGCGCAGTGTAAGACGTCAGTGGACGCATATGGCTATTCTTCTAGTGAGGAGGTGCTCTTGTCACTTGACGCATAACTCTTGTGACTTGTGTTTCCGTGACCGGTTTCCGAGTAACCTGTGCCTGGCTTCACTCGAGGTCCAGTCTTGTGTAATGTACACACTATCTAGTTGTGTATGTTCGTGTCTTTGACTGTGTAGGTCTGTTATAGGGCTTTTGCCTGTTTGGGTAGGCTTCAGCTATGGAGCTTGTGCTTTGTCGATGGATAGGCAACGCCTGACATTGTGAGATTAGGGTTTACCTTTCTGTTCCCGTATGGAGTAGCTTAGAGAGCCGTGGTTTGGTCAGCGGCCGTGTTTCTGGTTAGTACGGCTTCACTCTTTCTTCAGCTGTTCTTCCTCTTGCTTACTCCTACTTTTTACAGCTTTACTGTGTAGTTTAGTTGCTGATGTTGCTCCTGTTCTTCCTGCTTTTCTATTTAGCGTTGTTTAACGTGTTACTGTGTTGTTTCCAGTGGGGATCCGCGTGACCCCTACTGAGCCAGTGACACGAGGTACACCCCTGCTTTTCAGGTGTGGTTGTTCTTCTTCCTCGTGGTTCATGACGCGGTGCGTCAGTTCGTTGTTGCCAGTGTTGCCAGTGTTCTCTGCCTCGGGCTTCCCCCGACTTCAGTGTACGTTTTCCTTTCTGTTGGACTGTACTTATCTTTATTTGGACTGGACTCTATTAATTTAAATTGTTAATTAAAAAAGTACTTTTATTTTTGCTACTTTAGCAAACCTGATCAATGAAATATTAATTACTTTCTGCTTTATCTGGGACTTCAATGTACTACACACACTCCTTTTATCCCTTTGGAGCTTTTCTGCTCTTGGGAGGCCTCGCAGGATCCAAGTGTTATCGGGTTTACCCGGTATCCGGACACTGGGTCGTCACAGGTGGTATCAGAGCTCTGTTGTGTGTAAGGTACATAGGAATTTGAGATATTACAGTATTCAAAGTCCTTAAGGTCTAGTACAGCCAGCTGTCGGCATTAGTGTTGGCATCGGTTTTGTGATTATTTGTCACTTTGTTCTCGCGTGTGGTCTTGTGCGTGCTGTGTTGGCACTGTACGAGATGGTTTCACTCTCGTTAGGATGTGACGGAGTGCTTTTCTTTTGTTGTGTTGTTTGTCTCGGTTATGCTGTACTTGGCAGATTTCACTGGCAAGCGTGAATCTGTGGTGCATTGTTCGCGATGTTTCTGTAATTTGTTCAGGTGGCTGGTGATTTACTCGTTGGTGTGATGGCCGTGCACATGCCAATGTTGCTTTGGTCATCCTAGTTTGAGATTTGTGCAACCCCTGATGTGTTAAGCTTGTGTCGAGGTGGTCGATTGGATGCCTTGTTTGGAAGAATGCTCGAGCGAACCTAGGATTTTCCTTCCTGGTGAGCAATGGTGGCCGAGCTTGATTCTTCTCCATCTGCTTGGTGGCATCTTTTTGAGGTAAGCCTTGGAAGTGCTGTCTTGGTAAAGCATTTGTCCTGTGTCTGCTTAAGTGTGGACTGTGTTAATTCTGAGCCTGATTTGCTCTTGTTCGACGGTTGCTTGGCTTTGGACCCAGATTTTATGTTTGGGAGCCGTTGTGCACCGTGTTCGACGTGCCATGTTTGGCGTCTGTTGTGCTTTGAAGGTTCAGTAATCATTTCAGGATGTGAGGATAACCTGAGATTAGCATTCCTTTGTGCTTTGTGTTGAAGCTGATGCTCTTCATGGTATGCACTATGGCAACTTGTGATCGGTCGTTAGCAGGATCAGTACTCGAGGCTTGGTACGTTGCAATTTCATCTGTTGCGATGGCACCGAGTGTGTACTGAGATGCGGATGCCGAATTGTCCTTGATGCCTGTGTGCGTGTGTTGAGCGTGCAGCGGAAGCGTGTAGGCTGACAACCCACTGGTCGAGGATGACTTGGTTGGCAAATTCTGGCTGATCGAGAGGTTTGTTTTCCTCGGTGTGATCTTCGTCTTGGCTATGTGTGCCTTGATGTTGTTGGTTGTCATGCCATTGCTGGAGACATTATGGCTGTTGGCACTGGCATGTGTGAGAGGATTAGGGGGATCTGTCGGCATATTTGCTGGTCGAGTACCCTCCTCTTCTCTGTAACTTTTCTTGGATGTCGTGCTCTCGGGACGTGATCGTGGTCCTCGAGATACGTTCTCCAAGATTGTCGTTGTTATTGTTGTGGGTCGTTGTTGCTGAGCTATTCGTGGCATGACTTGTACGTGTTAGTCGTGTGTTCAGGTGTAATTATGCCTTGATGTGACCCAACTTACAGTTGTGTCCCATGGTTCTGTGTCGAGAATGGAGCCGGGATTCTACAATTGCTGTTGTTGTTGTTGTTGTTGTTCGTTGGTGGTTATGCTCAGCTTGGGAGGAGTTCCCTGTGAGTCCGATTTGGCATGGTGTGGACCAAGGTCTTGTCAGTTGGTTTTGTTGTACTCTTCTGTCATGATAGAGTTGGCATGTAATTCGAATCAGATGTAATGTCTGAGTGAGGACTGACTTGATTATGCTTGTGGTCTAGTGCTGTCGTTGGCGTTCTGCGTGCCAGATTTGTTGTTCTTGGCGCGGAAGCCGATGTTGTCGAGCTGTCAGCTGAGGACTATGTTTCCTTGTTTAAGCTAACGCTTGTTGTGTTTGTCAAATGTTTTACTGATAGCTATTTTCGTGGCATGGGTCGTGTCTCCTTTCCCAGTGAGATGGAAGTGACGTTGCCTTGTTTCAGAGGTGTCGGACTTGTGTTCACTTGGGTGCTGTGCTTGTTCTTTGGATCGATTTGCCTTGAGATCCAGAGTGTGTGCCTGTGATTGTGGTCTGGCAGTGTTCCTCTGAATTGTGTTTTTGAGATTCGTGTTGCCGTGTTCTAGGTGTTGGTGTTGGCTGGAGCTTGGTGATCATTGCCAGCGTTTGGGTTTATTCTTCCATGCTTCTTCCTTGTTAGCTCCTTTAATTTCGAGGACAAAAGTCTTGTAGGTGGGGAGGACTGTATGACCCTGAGTTTTTCGGATCATTATCGGAGAGTTTCAGATCGCTTTTGTGGGTCCTGAGTTGTGTTTTATGATCCGCGTGGATTTTTCTCTCGTACAAGTTACGGAACCCCGTGGTGAGTTTATTATTAAGTTCATCGACTCGAGGATGCTACAGTTGCGTTGCATTCTTTCCGAGGATCGTTTAGACCATTTTTCGTATTTTTCTGAATTAGTGCATTTTCGGGCTGAAAATCAGATTTTACGAAAATTACAAAATTGCAAAATTTCCTAATTTCTTTTCTATTTCTTCTTTCTTTCTCCTTCCTCTCTCCTCACCGCCGCTCACTTCCTCTCTCTCATTCTCTCTCCTCTCTTCTCCTCTCCCCGCGGGACGTGCGACCGTGGCGAGGTGGACAAGGCAGGGATGTCATGGAGTTGACCTGGCGCGTGATGGCGTGACGAATGGAGCGTGGCATTGGCGTGATCCCTCGGTGGATTCAAAGCTGACGTGATGGGGTCGTGAGATGGTTTTCGGCGTGGTTTAGTCGTTTCGGCGAGCTAGAACTTCGGTGGAGGTAGGGAGGTGGACGCCCTACTCTTCTTCTGCATTTCCTCGCGGTTTGGAGCCGAACGGTGTGAGAACGAGTGGGTTTTACCTCGTTTTAGGTGAGAGCATGTTCGGGGGGTGTGAGACGAGTTCACCTTTCCAGGCGACGGTTTTTAGCTTAGTTAGCTTCATTTGAACCCCTGGAATGTTGGGAATTCATTCACGCTAGTTTCATTTCATTTGGTTGAGAATCGGAGTCGGTATGAGCCCGACTATCCATGTGACTCATTTAGGGTCGATTCATGGGAATCGCCCATTTCTTGTTGTTTTGGTGTCAAATTGATCCCTTCCGGTCTGTGGAAGGTTTGTATCGCATCTAGGGTTGTTTTCCCTTTGTTTAGAAGCGATTGGGGCGTAGAACGGCCGAGATCGGCCAATCCTTTATTTTTCCCACTGTAACGATTTAGCGGTCTTACCAGAGACCGTTTTTGGGCATTTAGCAGTCCTTTGGTGACCGTTTATGCTTTTCGAACAGTAGGTCGGTTTGGGTCTTCCCGGTCATGCGATAGACTATTTCTTCTAGCTAGCGGTTCAGTGATTGACCGCTAATCCCTGTTAGCGGTCATATGATAGACCGCTAAGAGGAGGTCTATGTCGGTTCGGATTCGCGGTCATGCGATAGACCGCTAATCTGGTCGTGGCGGTCAGAGAGACGACCGCTAACGGTCGTTTATGTCGGTTTAGTCATTTTAAGTCGATTGGGCTAGCGGTCCTAGCCTTGATCGCTATTTCTCCTTGGTGATCCTATGAGTGACCGCAAGGAGGTTTGACTGTTTTATGTCAGATCGGGGGTTGACCGGTTCTAGCGGTCATATGAACGACCGCTACCGTCTCCCTGGCGATCCTGCGATAGACCGCTTGCCCTTGTGTTTCGGTAGTTGGTTGGCTAGCGGCCCTTGGGCTGACCGCTTGGTCTTCTTGGCGGTCAGGCAGGTCACCGTTTGCTATCCATTGTTATGTTTTCCTGATAATTGGCCTCCATTTGTCTTGGCCTTACCTTGTGGCTTACCCGTAGTCCCATGGATATCTTGGATGTCCTATGAGGGCGGTGACCATGTTGTGGAGTGGACGGGGAGTGCCATTGTATCGAGTGGTGTTCCGTAATGCTTTCAGAGTCATTATTGGTGTCTGGTCAACTCGGTGCGATCCAGTGGTTGACATATGACTTTGTGGATGTCTCGGTGATCCGATATGGATCGAGACATGGTTTTAGACGCCTTGAGATATCATCTTATCTCGGTTTGCGTGTCAATGTGCTTCGAGGGTCTTGGTGATCCCTCAGCTCTCCGTGGCTTGTGTTGTGCGGATGCATGGATCAGGTGATCCTATGCCGTTTCCTTTATCGGTGTTTTCTCATGATTTGGCTTAGGATTAGACCGATTGGCGACTCATTACCACTATGTGCGACGATCTTGACCTCGAGTCTTGTGACTCAAGGATCGTTGTGTTAGCAGGTCTAGTCATCTATCCTGAGTCTGGTGGCAGTCTGGTATGCTATCCTGTGTCCGTTGCTTCGTAGTACGTGCGACAGTGCGTGCTTAGACAATCTATAGTTCAGCACTAGTGTTTTAGATTCGTTGTGTCTAGTGAGCCTCCACTAGTCGTAGCCCGATGACGCGTTCCAATGTTGGCCCACCTAGGAGTGGTGGCGGGGCAGTTCCCGACAGACGGTTTGTAAGTTAGTTTCCGTGGGCTCCCTTGCCTTACAGTAGCGTCCTACTGGGGGACAAAACTAGCTAGAGGCCTGGCTCAAGGCATTGAGCTTGTGTGTGCACACATGGTCAGGGGCGTTTGGACGAGTGCCGACGGGCGTGACCTTGACTAGTCACTCGTTATTGTTGTGCCTTGTACTCGATTCTGTTACGTGTCTCCCTGGTCGCGATCCAGGCTTGTGTAGATACTTGAGGCGCAGTGTAAGACGTCAGTGGACGTATCTAGCTGTTCTTCTAGTGAGGAGGTGCTCTTGTCACTTGACGCATAACTATTGTGACTTGTGTTTCCATGACCGGTTTCCGAGTAGCCTGTGCCTGGCTTCACTCGAGGTCCAGTCTTGTGTAACGTACACGACGATCTAGTTGTGTATGTTCGTGTCTTTGACTTTGTAGGTCTTTTATAGGGCTTTTGCCTGTTTTGGTAGCCTTCAGCTATGGAGTTTGTGCTTTGTCGATGGATAGGTAATGCCTGACTTTGTGAGATCAGGGTTCACCTTTCTGTTGCCGTATGGAGTAGCTTAGAGAGCCGTGGTTTGGTCGGCGGCCGTGTTTCTGGTTAGTACGGCTTCACTCTTTCTTTAGCTGTTCTTCCTCTAGCTTAATCCTACTTTTTACTGCTTTACTGTGTAGTTTAGTTGCTGCTGTTGCTCCTGTTCTTCCTGCTTTTCTATTTAGTGTTGTTTTACGTGTTACTGCGTTGTTTCCATTGGGGATCCGCGTGACCCCTGCTGAGCCTGTGACACGAGGCTCACCCCTGCTTTTCAAGTGTGGTCATTCTTCTTCCTCGTGATTTATGACGTGGTGCGTCAGTTCGTTGTTGCCAGCGTTGCCAGCGTTCTCTGCGTCGGGCTTCCCCCGACTTCAGTGTACATTTTCATTTCTGTTGGACTGTACTTGTCTTTATTTGGACTGGACTCTATTAATTTAAATTGTTATTTGAAAAATAATTTTTTTTCTGCTACTTTAGCAAACCTGATCAATGAAATATTAATTGCTTACTGCTTTATATGGGACTTCAATGTACTACACACTCCTTTTATCCCTTCGGAGCTTTTCCGCTCTTGTGAGGCCTCGCAGGATCCAAGTGTTATCGGGTTTACCTGGTATCCGGATCATGGATCGTCACACCTATGGTGGGCTATGATATAGGGTTTGAATTGTGTGACAATCTTCTAGAAATGAGACTAATTTAATCATTTACTAGGGTGTTTAACATGTGCTACAAATTTAGCCATATTTATCTCTTTTTAGCCCATTAACCTATAACCCATCCCATTATGGGTTATCCAAAGGCCCAATAGTTAATCATAATCAATTGTAGGGAATTCAATTGGGTCTCCTATAATTTTTTTTAAAATTTAAAATATTTATTCTAAATTTATTTCAAGAAAATTTCAATTATCTAGTTTATTTCATATAGTAACAATGAAATTTCATTATTTCATAAATATTATAATTATATAACTAAATTTAAATATTTATTTATGTATTTATTTTATTGGGTTTCTACATCCTCCCCTACTTAAAAGAATTTGGTCCTCCAAATTCACATGATGCAGTTGCGGTTTTAAAATAAATTCAAATAGAGGGGTCAAAATTCTAACCTGAGTTTAAATCGGGATATTTCTTCTTGATTGACTCCTCCAATTCCCAAGTAGCTTGTTCGAATCCACGCTTGCTCCATTGAACTTTTACCATTGGTATGGCCCTATTCCTTAGCTGGTGTAATTTCTGATCTAATATCTTGATCGGTCTTTCTTCATAGGATAAATTCTTTTGCAGCTTCAAATCATCAAATTGAATCACATGCGAAGGATCATATACGTATTTCCTCAGCATGGATACATGGAATACGTCATGGACACCGGCCAATTGTGGAGGCAAAGCCAGCTTCTACGCCACTTCGTCGATTCTTTCTAGAATCTCAAAAGGGCCAATAAATCTTGGACTTAGTTTTCCTTTGATACCAAACATTTTAATTCCTCGTGTGGGCGATATCTTTAAGAAGATGTGCTCCCCCACTTGGAATTCAAGGTCTCTTCTTCGATTATCGGCATAACTCTTTTGTCGCGATTGTGCAATTTTTAACCTTTCTCGGATCAACTAGATTTTGTGAGTTGTATCTTGAACAATATCAGGACCAATCAATCATTTCTCTTCAACCTCGCTCTATCATAGAGGTGATATACAGCTCCTACCAAACCGTGCTTTGAAAGGCGCCATTTGTATGCTACATTGATAGCTATTATTATAAGCAAATTCAGTCAAGGTCAAGTGTTCCTGCCAACTTTCGCCAAAATCTATCATACAAGCTCTCAACATATCTTCAATAATATGATTCGTCCTCTCGGTTTGTCCATCAGTTTGAGGGTGGAAAGCCGTACTAAAATTTAGCCTAGTACCCGTAGAAGATTGCAAACCTTTCCAGAAGTGAGAGGTGAATCTCGGATCCCTATCCGAAATAATAGAAGTTAGAATACCATGCAGCCTTACAACCTCCTTAATGTATAGTACCGCTAGAACATCTACGGTCCATCTAGTCTTGATGGGTAAGAAGTGAGCGGACTTAGTTAGTCGGTCCACAATTACCCATATAGCATCAAATCCACTTCGGGTCTTTGGCAATCCAACTACGAAATCCATGACAATACTATCCGATTTCCACTCCTGTATTTCGAGAGGTTTTAGCTTACCAGCCGGTTTAAGATGTTCGGCTTTGACTTGTTGGCAGACCAAACATTGACTGAACTCGGCTACCTCTCTTTTCATGTTAGGCCACTAAAAAGTTCTTTTAAGATCTTGGTACATTTTTGTGGCACCAAGATGTATAGTGTACCTTGATCGATGTGCTTCCTCCAAGATTTTTTCCTTGATAGTAGAACAATCGGGCACACAGGTTCTTCCTCGGAATAGTAACCCTCCATCATCCGCCAAAAGAAAATCCGGTCGTTGATCTAATTTCTCTTTGATTTCAATAATCAACGGATCATCATCTTGCAGCTCTTTAATTTCCGAGAGTAACTTGGGTTGGAGTCTAATATTGGCAAACAAGACTCCGCCTTCCTTCTCCTCCATATTGAGGTCTAAGCTTGCCATTCGCTCCAACAAATGCCATTCTTTAATCATCAGGCTTGATAATAATGCCATCGGCTTCCGGCTAAGAGCATCAGCAACGGAATTGCCTTTTCTGGGGTGATATTGTATAGAAAAATCAAAATCTTTCAAATACTCCAGCCACCTTCTTTATCTTATATTGAGTTCTTTTCGAGAGAACAAATACTTGAGACTCTTGTGGTCAGAATACACAATAAAGGCTTCACCATAGAGATAATGCCGCCAGATCTTCAAAGCAAGGACCACAGCCGCCAGCTCTAAATCATGCATGGGAGAATTCTCCTCGTGTTTTTTCAACTACCTTGAAGAATAGGTGATTACCTTGCCATGTTGAATCAACACACAGCCTAGGCCAATTCCAGATGCATCAGCATAAACTTCGAATCTTCCTCCTTCAGCAGGCAATGTGAGTATAGGGGCAGTAGTTATACAATCTTTCAAAGTCTGGAAGCTTTTCTCACATTCCTCGGATAATATATAAGGATTCTCCTTTCCTGTCAATCTTGTCAAAGATACAGCGATCTTGGAGAAATCCTTAATAAATCTTCTATAATATTCTGCCAATCCCAAGAATCATCGAATTTCCGTCACACTAGTTGATGCGGGATGGGACGCGACTCGATGCCAAGTTGATGCGAACCTTGGACTCTAGACAAACTCGTGACTCGTCCCTGGCGAGGGAAGCGTGCGGATGTGCGCGGTTGAGAAACCGGCAATGAGCTAGGGTGGTCAACTCTCACTTTTGTGCCTGGATTGGGTCACGGGGTGAGTTTCGCTCTCTCGCACAGCGGTGATTGAAATGATATTAACGAGCTAGTTACCCTATCACTCTCGTAGCAGCATAAAAACACATACGAAATAAGCAAAATGCCAAGAGACTGGAGCGGAAACGATACCTCCACGCTCCGGGAGTGGGGAAGGTGACCCCGGCCAAGACTCATACTCCCGGTGTACAGTAATTAAATAATTACAGCAGTGATTTTTTTATTGCCCACTCTACGCATGGAGGTAAAGGGCTACACGTGGGACCCGGGAGTAGCGAACTCGGGTTGACAGGCAGCAAGCCGGAAGGGCTTTCAGGCCTGAGGCGGGCTGCTGGTCTGACTTGGTACTGTTCAATCTCGGTTCAGACCTGCTGGACAGCAAGGGAACTCGGCTGCTGGGACGGCGGCTTCTGGGCGTCTCCTTGCTGCGACGGCTGGCTGAGATGCTGCTGGGGGGTTACTAGTCGATCTCCAGGAGCGGCGGTCGCTGGATCGGAGCCGGGGGTTTATGAGAGAATTAACCGGCGGACTTCTCTGTTGGCCTGTTCACGGGATAGATCTGTTCACGGGATCGATCGGTGCCGTTGGAAAAAGGACTCAAAGGGATACAACATAAATTAATTTAACAACCATCCAGCAAACTGATTGGAAATTAAAACATTGTGGCATAGTTGTTTCTGTTGGGCCAGATTACAGATAGTCAGGACAGACAAGGATCTGCCTGAAAACGAATTTTGACATATAGGAAAATGGTAGATCTAGGACTTGGGAATTTTATGGGTGATGGGGGTGGGAAGTGGGGATCATGCATGAATTTTTTGGGATATTTTGGAGTTGGCTAAGGGGACGGGAAAAATAGAACAACATAGTACTCACCCGTAGATCTGCTAATTGGCAGACTGTCAGGGGTGGAAGTAAAAGACTGGAAAAAATAGCAAACAGTGTCTGATTGACATAAAAATTTAACTGGAGATTGGGGACGACAGGAAGAACAACCCTCAAAATTTGAGGTCGATCAGATCTCCTGATTGGGAGATAAAAATCGGGATTCAAGCTTCTGTCTAGAGGTGGACAGAACTTCGACGATGTGGCGATGGTGGTGCGACGGCGGCTCGATGGCGGGTGCGGCGGCAGTGCTGAGCTTCTCACTCAGAGAGGGGATGATAAGGAGGCCTCACACCTCAAGAAATTCGCAGCAATCCAGCTGCAAGGGGTTGGGAGAGAGAGGGAGAGGGGTTGCGCCCTTGGGCTGCTCAAGGTAAATTCCTAATTTTTCCTCACATTAATTGTCAAAATAATGAAAATACATGAGTTTTATAGGCCTTACTAAATGACCATCACTATCCTCAGATCTAGGGTTAGGGAGGGGCAATTAGGGGATGAGAATATTTAATTCCTTTTCCCATCTCCCATGTGGTCAAAACAACATAGAAAAAAAGGATAAATGGCAAGTGGGCATCTTGGATGTTTATTGGTCCAATTTTGAAAGGTCTTGGTCTAAGCCCACCTTGGACTTTGAACCAGCCCCACATGTGCCCTAGATTATAGGTGGACTAATTGGAAAGAAGGTGGGGGTCCCGCCAGGCCACATGGCCTTTTGCAAAGAAACCCACTGAAACCTAAGGACTCACACTTTGGCTTATAGTTGCCATATAATTGCAAACCCATTTAACACAAGGGTATAAATGTAAATAAAAAAAATAGTGGTCTTGCTTTGAAGTCCCCATCAATTCTCCCCGGTTGGGAGAAACTCGACCCCGTCGAGTAAGGGGTGCGGCTGCGCATGTATCGCTCCTACGGATCTGTCGGATGTGGACCGTGCACTCCACCGTATCAGGTAGCACGGGTGCGCTCCACTCCTAGTAATCGTCACCTACTCATCCCGTATATGTTCTATAACGACCCGAGATCCGAACACCGGGAAGGCCCGATAACCCGAATCTCAAACCGCCACCCACGAGCCCGAAGACTCGGAAGGGTTGAAAGGGGTGGTGTGGAAATACACAAGAATTTAAAATAATTGCAGAACTACACATTTTATATGAATAAATATGAAATTAATAAATAACATTAAGCAAATTACATGGTCCACAATATAACAACAGTAGTCTAAAATATAACAATAGTACGCAACTAGTACAGCATAAAAAGGAAGGTACAACTACACGGGGCATTCCCCGGCCTGGCAACTGGCAACTAGCAACTAACCCTGGGCACTTGAACCACGTGGAGCCTCGGAAGCGCTCCCCTGAAGCCTCGTCTCACCAGAAACGCAGAAAACACGTAGGGAATGAGCCTTAAAACAAAAGGCTCAGTAGGGATCATCCGGTCCCCACCTCGCAAACCGAGAAATTGCGTGGAAAGTAGCTACAGGCTATCACTAGCGAGACGTGGAACGGGAAGCTACAGGAATAAATAAACGAAAAAGCTCCGCTACGTCTAGTACCGAACACACGGCATGAAAACCGAGACAACTCGTCAAAACTCAAGAGTCGATACCAAACAAAGACAGGAGTACCAACCACTAGAAGCAAGGCCGGATGCGTCCACTGACGACTTAGACCGCGCCTCAGGTGTCACCCTCGACCCCTGGGGGAACGGGGACACCGTACTAGTAACCACAGAACAAGTGACTAGCTGGGGTCACGCTCGTCAGCGCAAGTCCACTGCCCCCAACCACGTGTGCACACACAGACCATTCGTCCTAGTTCTGGCCTCTAACTGATTTTCCCCTCAATCGGACTCTAGCTGCAAGACGTGGGGCCCTACGGTAACCAGTCTAAAAACCGTCTCTCGGGTTAGCCTCGCCACCACTCCCTGGTGGGATCACTCGCGTGTCGAAAGGCTACGACTAGTGGAGGGTCACTGAAGGAGTAGACTCTCAAGCCAACGGGAAACAACGTCTAAACCGGGCAAAGCACGAGGTCCGCTCCTCGTATTGACACCGACTCACGGTGACACGAGCCGAGAACACCACCTCCCGAGATCCCACGGCACCCTAACATGTGGCCCCCACGTGATGCCTAGCATCAGTCAGACCACTGGTCAGCACGTGGATCGAGGTCCACTCGCCCGGGACTTGAATCGGCAAGGAAAGAACTACCGATCAGACAACACATAGTAAACGGTCCCCCGTGGACCGTTCCTGGATAAACGGTCGGTCGATGGACCGCCTCAGAAGGTAAACGGTCTCCCATGGGACCGTCGTACCCCTGGACTAAACGGGAAACCAAACAGTCTTCCTAAGACCATTTAAAGACCTAAATGGTCCAACAATAGGCCACTTGAGGAATTAAGCGGTCCACCTTGGGGCCGCTAAGCCATCCAACGGCACAGAAATCAAACGGTCATCTCATGACTGTTGGGGACCTAAACGGTCCAACCCAGGGTCGTGCAAAAAGACTAAACGGCCATTCTCCTGACCATGAAGACCCAGAACTGTGTAACGGTCAAAACTCAACGGTCAAAACGCCTCGATGACCACGCTGGCCCGTGAGGAAAAATGGTCAGCCATTTGGCCGCCCCAGGGCTAAATGGTCTGTCGCGTGACCGCTTACCCTGCCGACACTCCCAAGCTGGAAACAGTCACTTGGGGACCTGATGGGGACATCACCCGTGATTCCCTCTGGCTCGACACCTCTCTCCCTCCCGGAGAAGGGTAGGATGCGGCTCCACGACTGGATGGGTCCACTTCGACACTTGGGCTTGCTAGTTGGGTCATCTCGGTGTATTTTCTCCTTTTACTTGAGTCATTTTGATGTAATTTGCCTTTGTTTTGAGTCAAGTCCCTAGGTTATCATGTTATTTACCGAAGTTTGTGTCATCATGTTGGGCTAGAGTGTCTTATGGGCCCAATTAGGTGGGCCTGGCCCAGGGGCGCCCTCCCCCTTCCCCATCTCTTTTGCTTATTTGCTATTAGTACTTATCTGAGGGACTTTTTGTAAATGTTGGGATCCCTATAAATAGGACCCCAACCCCACTTGAGAGGACTAATGAATGTTGAATGAAAATTTAGCCACAAGAATTGCCTCCCTTCTCTTTCTCTCTCTAGTTCTCTCTCTATCTCTCTCTCTCTCTAAAGGGGGCGAACCCCATTCACTCTCCTCTGCTGGTTTCTTACCTTTGCTTAGTTTAGTATTATCTCTAGTTGCGCCGTCGGTAGTGAGAGAGAGCTCGTTCCAATTTTCCATCAATTCGAGTGCCACCGCGGGTGAGTTGTGAGGGAGACACTACATCCCACGCCCTCGGCGTGCCGGCCGCCCTTGAAGTTGGGCATCCCTATCCCATTGGGGTCCATCCCCAGCCAGCCATATCCTTGGAACCCCAAGGTCCAACTTCGGAACCTCACCATCATCGCCGGTCCGCCTATGGGCCCGGGTGCGCGCATCGCGGGTGAACCCGCTTATGAGATATCGCCGTTCGGCCCGGTTGATTGCAAATTCAGGTCCAAGGGGTCGTGTCACATCAAATTGATGGGGACATCACCCGTGATTCCCTCTGGCTCGACACCTCTCTCCCTCCCGGAGATAGGTAGGATGCGGCTCCACGACTAGACGAGTCCACTTCGACACTTGGGCTTGCTAGTTGGGTCATCTCGGTGTATTTTCTCCTTTTACTTGAGTCATTTTGATGTAATTTGCCTTTGTTTTGAGTCAAGTCCCTAGGTTATCATGTTATTTACCTAAGTTTGTGTCATCATGTTGGGCTAGAGTGTCTTATGGGCCCAATTAGGTGGGCCTGGCCCAGGGGCGCCCTCCCCCTTCCCCATCTCTTTTGCTTATTTGCTATTAGTACTTATCTGAGGGACTTTTTGTAAATGTTGGGATCCCTATAAGTAGGACCCCAACCCCACTTGAGAGGGCTAATGAATGTTGAATGAAAATTTAGCCACAAGAATTGCCTCCCTTCTCTTTCTCTCTCTAGTTCTCTCTCTCTAAAGGGGGCGGCCCCCTCTCTCTCTCCTCCTCCTCTCTCTCTCCCTTGGGCGATCTTGCCCCTTCACCTCCCTCCCCTGCCACATCACCCCCCACATCAGCCTCCCACCCCTTCATCTCCCCAAGACCATTAATTCCCTATTAGTGCCTCCACTTCCCAAGCAACCCTTCCCCTTCCCCATACAACCCTTCACATTCCCAAGGGAGACTCCCTTCTCCTAGGCACCCCTTCCCATCCCCAAAGCAACCCCTTCCTATTCCCTAGACCTCCATTAAACCCTCCCATTAACCCGCCACCCAAATCAAGAGGAGCCCTCCCCATTCCCCCAAGCCACTTGCGCCCCCATCTCCCCACCACCTCCCCCTTGGCCATTTGCGCACCCACCCCTCTCCCTACTAGTTCCGCCCCTGGCCTCCACCCTCACCACCCCTTCCCACCTTCCGAACCCCTCCCCACCACCAAAGCACCCATATCCCTTACCCCTCCACCAAAGAAACCCCCCCTCCACCATTTCTCTCTTCCAATCTGTGTGCAGCTGAAGACCTGCAGATCGACAGTCTGTTGCAGCACCGCCTCAGACTCCACCCCGGAGCTCCTGGGGGCGTGGTCTACATCAACGGAAATCTCTTCCGGTCGTCTTCGTAGGCGAGGTGGTTTCGCCTCAATCCGAGGTCGAAGCTGCACAGGAGAGCCGTCCTTCGCCAACTGCGCAGAACCAGTCTGGCCAGCAACCAGAAGTAACTTGCAGAAGCTCCTGCTACCACACCAGTGCTCCCCTTGGCACGCCACTTGACCAGGGCAAAGATCCACCTGTTCTCTGTCCAACGCAGCCAGCGGGGCCTCATTTAGAGGTCAGAGCTAATTGTACCGAATTTTCTACCACCGGGATGCTGTTCAGGTTAGTCAGGATCTGCTCCGACACCCTTCTACTTCTCGGACTGCTGCTCTCGGACCCGATGTCCTCCGGTGCCGTTCTTTATTGTTGCTCGAAGAAGACTCGCCCACGGTCGTGCTCGTCTTGGTCCCACCTCGTTTGGACATCGGAAGTGATCGTGGTGACTTCATCCGTCTGCTGTTGCATCCTGGGAGCAGTCCGAGCCTGATCGCAGGGACCCTGTTCCAGAGCCTGTCCCTGCCGGTGACGACTTCGGACCCACCCACAAAAATTCACAGTCGTGCCTGGGTACGTCAGCGACGTTTTGGCACAAGTCTCATCAAGTTCTGAGTTCGGGGGAGCTCACAGCGGTGTCTACACCGACCCCCTGTCTTTCTGTTCCAGACCCGGGCAGATTCGGCCGGGTGCTTCATCGGCGCAATCCGAGCAACTCTCCCCTCCCCGCCTGGCCGGCTTAACGCCTCTCCCTGTGCGGAGGTAGTGTTTGATTTGTAATACAGATATCCCCACCCCAAGTCCACCCTCCTGTGTGAGGTGTAGTGCTTGTAACTATTAAACAGGGATCAAGCTTCATCAGCGCAGTGTGCGGGGAACCCACACTTCCCCGCTCGCCCTCGTCTCCGAACGGGGTTGGTTTCTTCAAACCAACCAGGGTAAGCTCTGAACTTTGCTCCATTATCCGTATTTGTTCATCTAATATATGCAGAATTGCTCTGTTGAGCAAGAGAGAGAGCGCCCGACCCCGTGTGTTCCACTTACGAGCAGTCACCGTGGGCTGTGAGGTAGAGGGACCTAGTGCCCCAATTGGCACCCGGCCAGCCCCTTAAGCGTGGGCCTCGTACCTTCGGGAGGGCAACCCTAGCCCTGCTGGCACTCTACCAGCTAGGGTCTTGATCCATCACCTCCACTTAGCATCATCAAGTCACCCGGGCTCGTGTGTGTGCGACGGCGATTCGGCCCCAATCTAGTATTTTATTGCTTTGTGATTGTGCTTGCGGAATAGGTCCAAGGATCTTTGCCTCTTTGCTGCATACCTCCTTAGTGTGTCACATCAGGACCGCCCAAAGCTAAAAATGGTCTAGCTAAGGCTGCTTAAGGACAAAAATGGTTTCTGTTGAAGTCCCGCGATCAATGACACCCAAGAGGGGAGTGAATTGGGTGATAACAAATTTTAACGGAAACTTTTGGCTTTTTACAAAATATGTGATAAACAATAATTAGCAATTGAAAACTAATTAACCAATTCTCTCAATCTTTCCATTCCCACACGACCATACAACGAAAATAATCAAACCACACAAATAACACACAATGCACAACGATTTTTATGGTGGTTCGGATGCAACGACGGCAATCCTACGTCCACCCCTCACCAAACCCGGTGAGGCTTCATGCGGGGATAAATCCCCAAACGGAGACAACACTCCAAACACACACGCAGGACGATGCCTGCCCACACACACGGGGACGTGCCCCAATACACACACACACATGGAGATGAAGTCTCCAACACTATCCAACAAGCGGATCAACAAAACAAACACCCGCTGCCACAAGTGCAGCACTCCACACACACAAACATAAGATCTGGATAAATCCACACACACACGTAGATCTAAGAAGACCTACGCACACACGAATAGAACACCACGACCACACACGACCACGGATCTAACTTGATCCACACACACACATATCTTCAGATTACAAAGAACAAGACTTGAAATTCAAAACACCAAGACGAATAGAGCAGAGTTTAGAAATCTCTTGGTTTGGTTTCCCCCTGAATGTATGATGTAGAACTTGGAACAATGCTTCCTGCTTCACTTAAACGGCTTGGTTGATCTCCCTTGAATGCTTGCTTGCTTCTTCACTTCCTTGAAGGTTGCTAGCTTTAGATCTAACCTTGAGTCACCTTGAATTACCTTGGGTTGATGGAGAGATTTAAGGATGCAGATTTGATCTCCCTTGAGGGCTTGCTTGCTTCTAAACTTGCTTGGAGATTGATGGCTTTAGATCTAACATTGAATCCCTTGGAATGGATGAAGAACTCCAGCCCGAAGCACTGTTCACGAAAGTGCTATAGTACCCGTGAATCACCTCCTCTAGCCTCCCTTGATCTCTCTTGTTCCAATTGAATTATGAGGATTTCCAACCCTTCTTGTATAGGTTTTATAAACTTTGAATGGTCCTTGGACATCTTCCAGACCAGATCCACGTTTTGTGGATGATTGGGTGTCATTAGGATTAAAGAAATACAAGGAGAATGGCTCTTCTCGAAGTGGAGAACAAAGTCAACTTTTGTTGGCTCGGGGCTGGCGGTCGACCAGTGGAAGCTGGCGGTCGACCGCTACTGAGAAACCCTGTAGAAATTTGATCCCTGGAATTTCCGGTTGACATTGGGCGGTCGACCACTGCTACCGGTCGACCTGGGGCGGTCGACCGCCAATTCTGCAGTATGAGACTTTTCACGTTTGGCGATTCTGGTTGACCGGAATGACCTAGTCCTACAAAGTTGAAGTGTTAGCCCAATGAAATACATCCAAATAACAATGACTTTAAGTATATGTTTATTTCATACATTTGGGGGTTGGATTTCACTTGGTTTATATATTAGAAATATCAAGACCATTTGAGCATGTTACCATGATTGGAATGAGAAACTATTGCATTTGAAGAGTGAGCTTGTAAGTTATCAACCCAAGTTATCATTGTGAACCTCAAATATCATGAATGAAGTTTAGAAATGAGAGGTATATGGAATACCCATGGTGAGATTGATGACTATGACAAGGTAAGAATCTTACCAATGGTGCTTGACAGAAAATGACATATACCACCTGTAATGAATTGTAGAGGAGCAGGGGGTGCTTATCCACACGTTTGGTTCACCAGGTTACTGCCATGAGTTTGATCCTGCAGGCAAGATAGTCAGGGTTAATACTATACTTGTTGACATTAAAGAGGTTATGAAACCTCTTGCCTCTTGTAGAACCAACATATGCAACCAGCAAAAACAACAAGATGAATAAACACAATCATCAAGAACATGTGTAATCAACCATAAGTTTAGTTATCATCATGTAATCACACATTAAGTTTAGTTATCATCACGTAATCACACATTAAGTTTAGTTATCATCAAAACCATAACTTAACAATTATAACAATCATCAAAACCATAACTCAACAACCTCCCCCTTTTTGATGATGACAAACTTATTGATGATGACAAATTTAATGATAACTTATTAATGATGATATAACATAGTGGATACAACAGAATGGCACATATATTCGTCTCCCCCTGTCACACACAATCATCAATTTTTCTCCCCCTTTGACATAATCAAAAAGCGGGATAATACAAATCTATCTCCCACAACAACAGTATCAAGCGAGCTGGAAGAAGTCAAATAAGGAAGAGCAAGCTTAACTCCCTTTGAAACAGCAATAGCCCATCTTATCAAATCAGAAGAAGCAAGGGCAAATCATGGATGAAGAAAGTAATGTGATTCCAATCAGAGGAAACCAATTGGTGATTATTCTCATAAATCAATTTGATACCATCCAAAGCAAATACAGCCAAGCATGTATTGATACCAATTGAAGGTGGTGATTGGCCTCAAGGATATGAACCAGTGGAGGAAGATATGCACAGGATGAGGTGTTTAACATGATAGCATTCAAAATCTAGATCTCATGTCAGATTTTCACAACAAACAAGAGCAGGAGGGCATATCAAAAGGATTTTCTTTGATTTTTAAATTTTATAATTTTTGTATTTTGGTTTGAAATGCATGAAACTCAAAGCAAGCATATAATTACATGAAAATCGACTAGGGTAAAAGATGAGTTCAAAGACCATGTTGATTATTCCTATGTGGGAGTCACAATGTTTTGTTCTCATGACACAAAATGAAGGCAAATACCCCTTAGTAAGAGTAAAGAAATTGAAGTCCAAAATTTTGGAATTTTATTGATTTTCTAATTTTTACATTTTCTGTTTAAATGCATGAAGCTATGTATATGCTGATGATGACTCATGAAGTGCACACAATGCAACCAAACAGTTACATATAAATATACATGCAATCTCCCCCGTACATATATAAGAAGGGAATGGGTATAAGAAAGATGCAAGAGAGTCATGCTAAGCAGAATGCACATGTGTAGCACATGGGAGATTGTACAATCATATAGGAGATTCATGCAATTGCTAAAGAAGTCAATCAATTTTCTGAATACATAATGAATCAAATTTCTGGATGTGTAAGTGAGTAACATGAAAAATGATAGTTACAATATGGATATTCAGATTTTCAGATTAACACAAGGAGATATTTTACAGACTGCACTTCAATTTTTAGAACAGCGTATTGAAGGCTACGCTCTACCGTAATGAGTTTTCACCAACATTTTTCAACTCAACCAATATCACATAATAGTCAGAAGTTTTCAAGAGTGATCAGGATCAAATAATTCCTTTTTACACGAGTAGACGCATGGAGCTCATGCCAGAATCCCCGGTTACTCATAATACTAAATCATTTCACCTCATTTTGAATAGAGATACTAGTCAACACTTTTCAGATATGAACCACATCACGTCTCAGGTGACATGTGCCCAGTTTACTCAGTGAGACCGAGCATTACTCTATATTTCATTTTCATTTCAGATTTTTCAACAATGATGGGTAGGCGGCTTTTTCCTCGACTGTCTCTTCAACATACATGCAGCAAATTTAACATCTCGAGAGTGTTGAAAAGAAATTCATATATGCTTATCATTAACACTGATTTTCACATTTTGTGCAAGAAGTGTGCGAATTTGATTCAGCATGTATACCGAAAATATCATGAATACATAGCAGTGCAGCTCCCCCTAAATAGATGCACTTATGAAATATAAACTCCCCCAGAGTGTACGACATGAAGCACTCTAATAATGACTCAAATGCAGCATTATTTAGCAAGAAGGAATAAGGCTATAGAAGTTCCAAAGGATGGAGTTGAATAGCGTATAATAGCACACAAGCACACATTGGAAGTTTATGTAAATGCACTATGACATGCATGCGAGCAATGTGATGTCAATTTGATACCAATGGAATTGATAATTTGATACCAATTGAATGTATGCCAACTGAATGAACCAAGTGCGACTAATGCATGAGTTCAAATGTAATACAACGTATGAGCATATAAGAATGCGATGCAATGTGCAAAGTGATTCATACTTTTGATTTTCATTTACATGATCTAAAAGCACCTTATGCATTAAATTATGATGCATGCAACCTATAACTATGTGAGAGTGGAATGTAAATTATTTTGGCAAGATGAGAGCTTTATTTCCAATCCAATGTGACAACTTCTACATGAGACTATTCATATTCAATTAATGGATCAAACAAGCATTTTTTTCTGACATGATCTTTATGAATGAGGCTGCATACATGATCAAAATTAAGCAATGCAACCCAATTTTTAGAATTGTTCAAAATCAGATTTTTAAGAGCATTTCACAAGTTTTGAAATTAAAAATCATTCACAAGCCAAATATTTGAATCATGAGCAAAAATATATTTTCAATTGAAATAACTCAGTTCAAAGATTCATTCATGGATCAACCATTTGACTTCTCTGAGTTCTAGTACGAGGCGGAGAACGTTGATCCAAAGACCAACTCACGCATAGTGAGAGTTCCCAGGTGGATGTGACCCACCTTTTCACTGCTCAGTATTTGATATACCAGATACTCAATTAGGCTCAAATGTCATCATGCAATTCAAATTGAAAAATATTCAAAGCCAATCACTTTATTCACACTTCTCAAGATTTTTAATTTGATTCAACCACTTAAACAAGTCCATCACATGATGCTGGTAAATGACAGATCAGATTTGTAGAATCAATACCTGTCATTTGAATATGTCACCAAGTGATAAAGACGGTCATTGCATGAATCGACAAGGTTGAATTACCTTAGTTCAGGAGATAAGATTGGAAGCCTTCAATCACTAAGATCACCAACCTCACGAGGGTTGATATTTCAGATTTGCTTTCTTACCTTTGCCTTGAGAATTCATTTTCCTCCAAGCCTTTCACCTACAATCCAAAGAAGAGTGAAATTCAGTTTACTCATGAGAGTATTTTAAAGTCTTCTTGCACAATCCCTGTAAAATCTTCACAAAAGGCATTATTAGTAGTTCCAAAAGAAATATCATTCTCATATACTCAAACCACTAAAATGTCTTTTACCTGATTTGTATTGTGAGAGGTGTTTTATCAACTTTACCTATTTAACCTATTCTCAATCAAAAGATGCGGACTTTTCATACCATGCCTTGGGTATTTACTTTAGCACGTACAAGGACTTTCACCAGCTTGTGCTTAAGTCGATCCTAGAGATTGTTCTACACAAAGTATCCCATCTTCTTGTAGCAACTTGATAGGATTCTCATCATTTCCATCCTTGCAAGGTATTCCTTTCATTGACTCAAGCTTGGCCATGACTAGCCATGCATCATTTAGATTTTGGGAGTATAATCTGCATCCAAGGACAAGAGGACTTGAGTTATCAATTTCGATTTAAATTTATTGACAATGGCATGACAAATTATTTTAACAACCAACATCCCCTAGATAGCTCCAGATACAGTGCATGACTCATGTGTGAACCCAAACATTAAGCCTATATGACGAATGCGGTTGTTCCCCCTTAGAGTGTGCATGAATGTGATATGCTCAGTAAAAATCCAATGCCATATGCAGCCTTTTAAGTAAATGACTCATAGTACCAGGCAGAGAACTTAGATCCGAAGATCACCTCACGCGTAGTGATAGTTTTCAGACATGCTTAACATGTCATTCCACATGTCACCATTTGATATACTATGTAGTCAAGGATGATGAAGGCAGGAGGATTTACAATGCATTATGACATAAATACACAATGTTCAAATTTTGCATGATAGAGTGTGAAAGTGTATACAAACTCGATATATGTAGTGAAATCATGATCTGAAGAATCTTCAAGCTCTCCTAGAATAAGATGCTATATGACAAGTGATATATACAAAAATATGCAAACAATCATGATTGGAATGCATGTACGGACATATGTAAGACTACATGACTATATGACTCAAAATGAATCAAAACCTTACACAGTCACTTGAGAGAGTAGGAGAGATATCACCTGAGTGCTCAGATTCAATTTTTGATTTTTCTTCCAACCTGACTTATGACACTTCGCCCGTGTGCCTTACCTTCTTGATGAAAACAGATTTCATGCTTTACATTCACATGGCACACCTGTAAAATAGATTTCTCATTTGATATTCTTAGGTACCCAAACTATTTTGGGTCCTTGTGGGTTAGCAGCAACATGGGCATGTGGTTTCTAATTTTTGACAACATTCAAATCATCATTTTTCTTTAGAAAATAATCATGTATAACACTCCCAGAGTTGCCAAAGTGATGGTAGGAGGCACGTGGCATCATATTCTTTCTTCTAATGGGTTCTACTGATTTGTGTGTGTGAGCATGATGTGTTGAGTGGGAGTTATTTCTCTTCAACAATAACCAGTAATGTGAAGTTGTATGACCCATTTACCACAATGATTACAATGCATGGAAGGTTTTGTGGTGAAGACTTTCTTTACATTTTTCAAAATAGCTTGGTTTCTACATGCTCTCAAATCATCATTCTTCATAATGAAACAATCATGCATGGCATGTCCAGATTTATCACAGTAAATATATGAGATTTTCTTTCTAGGTGGTTGTGTATGTGTGGCAGAAGTATGTTTAACATGCATGGAAGTGCTAGCAGCATTTTTAGATTTTTGATGCAAGTTGATTTTCTTTGTGGATGCATGTATGTGTGCAACATGATTTTCCTTTTTCAGATTTTCAGTTGATGTGCTGGCTATGTTTGAACTGTGCACAAAAGATGTATAAACTTTATTTTCAAACTTCTTTTTATTCACAAGATTATAGCCCAGCCCTTCCCTTTGAAAATTCACATTCATCCCCAACAATTTATTCAAGTTTTCTTGACCATTTGTAAATCTAGACAATGAAGCATTCAAATCAAGGATTTCAGATTCAAGAGATGCAACGTGCAACTCATAATTAGCAAGTTCTTCTTCACAAGTATAAAGACTAACATTCAACATGACATTGGTAGTCTTAAGGCATTCTACTTCTTGCTTAAGTTCATCCTCATTTTCACATTCTCTAACAACCACAGATTTTCCTTTGAATCAACAATCTTTCAGAAATAGCCTTGTTCAATTCCTTCAATTTCTCATTTTCTTTAACAAACTTTTCATCATGAATCAGTTCATTTATCAAGGTTTGATCATCGGCCATTGAATTCAGTTTTGCAGTCATATCCTTGTTTTCATTTCTTGAGGAACATATTTGATCTTTGTGAAATTCAATGTCAAACACATGAGCCTCAATCATTTCCTCTAGATGCAAGCATTTTTTACAAGAGGAATTACACTTATTTTGTTCGACATCCTTTTTCAATTTTTTGTTTTTAGATTTTAACTTCTTATATTTTTTAGTAAGATCATCATATGCAATCAACAAATCTTCATAGCTGACTTCATCTTCATTATCAGAATCAGAATTTACATTTGAGCTCGATTCAATTTGCTGATCACTCCCTTGATCACTTGTGCCTGCCATAAGACATTGGTCTCCATGCTCTTCCCGGATTTTGGTTAATCCATCCAAGATGTCCTTCGCAGATCTGTAATGGGAGATAAATAAAAAGTGATTAGAATTGACTGCAGCCGTAAATAACTCCAAGACTAAACAATTTTGATCATGTTTAAACTTTTGATTTGCATTCCAAACATTTTTGTCTTTAGGCAATTCATAAGGACCGTGTGATATAAGCTTCCATAGCTTAGGGTCGTATGAATTAACTAGACTACACATCCTTCCTAACCACAAATCGAAATTGCAACCATCAAACACCGGTAGAGAATTCAAAGTGTACATAATGATAGTCATTGATCTGGATCACTCTAGATCGTTAGATCTATAAAATTAGAGCCTTGGCGCTGATACCAATTGAAGTCTTGCGATCAATGACACTCAAGAGGGGGGTGAATTGGGTGATAACAAATTTTAACGAAAACTTTTAGCTTTTTACAAAATATGTGATAAACAATAATTAGCAATTGAAAACTAATTAACCAATTCTCTCAATCTTTCCGTTCCCACACGACCATACAACGAAAACAATCAAACCACACAAATAACACACAATGCACAGTGGTTTTTAAGGTGGTTCGGATGCAACGACGGTAATCCTACGTCCACCCCTCACCAAACCCGGTGAGGCTTCAGTCGGGGATAAATCCCAAAATGGTGACAACGCTCCAAACACACACACAGGATGACGCCTGCCCACACACATGGGGACGCGCCCCAATACACACACACACACACACAGAGATGAAGTCTCCAACACGATCCAACAAGCGGATCAACAAAACAAACACCCGCTGCCACAAGTGCAGCACTCCACACACACAAAAATAAGATCTGGATAAATCCACACACACACACACGTAGATCTAAGAAGACCTACGCACACACGAATAGAACACCATGACCACACACGACCATGGATCTAACTTGATCCACACACACACATATATTTTCAGATTACAATGAACAAGACTTGAAATTCAAAACACCAAGACGAATAGAGCAGAGTTTAGAAATCTCCTGGTTTGGTTTCTCCCTGAATGTATGATGTAGAACTTGGAACAATGCTTCCTGCTTCACTTAAATGGCTTGGTTGATCTCCCTTGAATGCTTGCTTGCTTCTTCACTTCCTTGAAGGTTGCTAGCTTCAAATCTAACCTTGAGTCACCTTGAATCACCTTGAATCACCTTGGGATGATGGAGAGATTTAAGGATGCAGATTTGATCTCCCTTGAGGGCTTGCTTGCTTATAAACTTGCTTGGAGATTGATGGCTTCAGATCTAACCTTGAATCCCTTGGAATGGATGAAGAACTCCAGCCCGAAGCACTGTTCACGAAGGTGCTATAGTACTCGTGAATCACCTCCTCTAGCCTCCCTTGATCTCTCTTGTTCCAATTGAAGCATGAGGATTTCCAACCCTTCTTGTATAGGTTTTATAACCTTTGAATGGTCCTTGGACATCTTCTAGACCAGGTCCACGTTTTGTGGATGATTGGGTGTCATTAGGATTAAAGAAATACAAGGAGAATGGCTCTTCTCGAAGTGGAGAACAAAGTCAACTTTTGTTGGCTCGGGGCTGGCAGTCGACCTGTGGAAGCTGGCGGTCGACCGCTACTGAGAAACCCTGTAGAAATATGATCCCTGAAATTTCCGATCGACCTTGGGTGGTCGACCGCTGCTGCCAGTCGACCTGGGGCGGTTGACCGCCAGTTTTGCAGTATGAGACTTTTCGCGTTTGGCGATTCTGGTTGATCGGAATGACCTAGTCCTGCAAAGTTGAAGTGTTAGCTCAATGAAATACATCCAAATAACAATGACTTTAAGTAGATGTTTATTTCATACTTTTGGGGGTTGGATTTCACTTGGTTTATGCATTAGAAACATCAAGACCATTTGAGCATGTTACCATGATTGAAATGAGAAATTAATGCATTTGAAGAGTGAGCTTGTAAGTTATCAACCCAAGTTATCATTGTGAACCTCAAATATCATGAATGAAGTTTAGAAATGAGAGGTATATTGAATACCCATGGTGAGATTGATGACTATGACAAGGTAAGAATCTTACCAATGGTGCTTGACAGTAAATGACATATACCACCTGTAATGAATTGTAGAGGAGCAGGGGGTGCTTATCCACACGTTTGGTTCACTAGGTTACTGCCATGAGTTTGATAATGCATGCAAGATAGTCAGGGTTAATACCATGCTTGTTAACATTAAAGAGGTAATGAAACCTCTTGCATCTTGTAGAACCAACATATGCAACCAGCATAAACAACAAGATGAATAAGCATAATCATCAAGAACATGTGTAATCAACCATAAGTTTAGTTATCATCACGTAATCACACATTAAGTTTAGTTATCATCAAAACCATAACTTAACAATTATAACAATCATCAAAACCATAACTCAACATCTGTTACGACCGTGTACATTCTGTGAAATCGAGAACAGCGGGAATGGCCCAAAAACACCGTTCCACGCCCCATTCACCCCCGAGTGATGGGGAAACAAAAGGAAAACTTGTGCCCAAGCCCCCAATGCATAGTTTGATCCCAACAAACCACGAAACCACAGATTAAAATGCTAGATCGAGCACTCAAACCCCAATTCATGATTATCCCTTCCCGGCTCAAAATAGCCCTCTCTCGACCTCACCTCGGCCTACAAATCACGGGGAAGGTAAATGCCGAGCTAAGGATTCGTCACCCTACCTCGGAGTCGCCCGAAATGCGACGGATCGCCGTCGATCGCCAAAATACCGCTTGAAACCTCTCAAGCTCCCACGAGCTCACCGAGCGCCGAACGCCGCCGGGATCACCATGCCGCTACCCTTGCCGCCACGCCATCGCCTCGCCGCCGTCTGTAGCCGGAGGGGAGGTCGCCGCCGCGTCCACGGGAGAGGGGGAGGAGAAGGTCGGCCACGGGCGCTCACGAGAGAGAAGGGAGGAAGAAGAAGAAGAAAGAAGAAGAATAGAAAAAGAAAAGAAAAATGGGATATTTATAAAAAATCCTGATTTTCCAAAAAATAGAAAAATACATTTCCGCGATCCTCGGAACACGTCGGTCGCACCGATGCCATCCCGGAGTAGGTGAATGGCTCAGTTTTCCTGCTACGAGGTTCCGTGGGTTTGCTGGAGAAAAACACTCGGAAACCGCGGAACACGTTCCGGGACCTCCGAAACTGATCGGAAACGAACGGATCCGAACGCGAAAAATGTCTGAAAAATAATTCAGGGCATAATGAGAACAAAGTCTCCGAGAAAATAAATCTGGGACCCAAGAAGAAGGATCCGAAGGGTCTGAGATATTACATGTTCTATATGCTCACGCTGCAGTGGGAATGAGGCTAGTGGTGGACACTCCGGGCTGGGGTTACTCTTAAAGGGAGGAGATGGCTCAAAGACTCACAAAGAATCACCGCTGGGTCCCTTTATATGACTAGATCCGAGACATTGTGGTAGAGCTGATCTCAAATTCTGGCAAGTCTACAACATACGCATTAGACACGACTTGTCTTACACTCAAAAGGGACTGACACTTGCGAGCTTGCTTTAGACCAACTCGTATGCAGACTCTCACAGACTATACGAAACAAAGACTCACACATGACCCTACGCCATACATGACCCTAGGCAAACTTAGACACTCATAGTAATACTATGATTGACGACGAAGAGACACAAACATGTTAGGACCAATGGTATGCTCTGATACCACTGATAGGACCGGTGCGATGGATTCAGAGAAGGGGGGGGGGGGTAAATCCCTCTTTAAAACTTCGCTCAATTGACACTTAAAGCAATCAGAGTTAACGAATAGAAATCAATTGAGATCTTCCAACTAAGAGATTCGCAGAAGCACTTGATCAATCAGTTGGGCTACTAAACTGTAGAAACCTAGCCAAGTCTGATCCGTATACAGAGTCAAGTACGAACAGCGTGTGCCTTAAAGCATCCGGATAGAATACTCAATTGAAACGCTCCTAGCCATTCATCTATCGACAATCGGATAAGAAATCAAACCACGGAGACAATAGATTTTTAGGTGGTTCGGTCCACAGACCTATGTCCACCCCACACTCCAACTAGAGTGTGGATTCCGCTGATACACAGCTTACAGCTGGGCCTCTATGGGGATGTTTTTTTGTTGGGTTTATTTTATTGGGTTTATTAGGCGTGCCAGTCACCGGAGTGACGATTCATTGTGCGCTCGACCTGACTCAGTCAGTCGATTGTGATATTCGTGTCAGGACCCTGAGTCCGTCATACCATAAAGGCTATGACGTTAATTACATCCTTCCAAAGAAGGACAACCCTTGATTAATTGCCAAGAAAGGATGTCTCGGGGGCAAAATGAGATACGACTATTAAGCTAACTCCGCTAACGGGATGAGAAACATGCATAGAAAATCATGCTACGCGGGACATGATAACGGTGTTATGGCGCAAACCCGACAGCATGTCCCCTTGTCTGGGGCTATGCCAAAGGGAAATATAGGTCATTCACCCACGAAATGTCGGGATGGAAGCCAAAAGAGAGGCGGGCGTAGCCCTAGATCCAAAAGGATTTGAATGTGACGGGACAGTGTCCGCTACCATGTCGTTTGTTGATATTCCCCTTAAGGGACCATTGGAGGACATGCAGTGGCAGAACTCCGAGGGTCAGTTGGGTGACAAAAGAAACCTCGTATTCGGTATAATGTAGGGGTAAAACCCCGATTAATGTATCTCCCGTGGATCTGGATGAAGAACCATGATTCCCTCGTAAAGCGATGAAGGCTGGCATGAAGGTTGACAGGAATGGGACATTTGGGTTTGGACTGGATTTGGGTCTAATGGGATTGTTAAGACATCGGGTTTGGATGGCAGTTGTTAACAAGATGGAACGACGCGGATAGGAGTCGGCGTGTAGCAACCCTGATAAAATATTAATAATAATAAAGATTTTAAAATAAATCAAATAAATAGATAAATAAAACAAAATAAAATAACGCCTCGGATAAAGGCGCTATTCAAATTAGAAACGCCTCTGGATAAGGCGTTATCCAATAAGTGACGCCCTGACCACACGGCGTCAAAATTCTGAACGCCAAAAAAAAAAAAAAGGTAAGGCAAAGTAATGCCCCTATCTTGGGCGTGTTTTAAAAATAGGAACGCCCTTACACAAGGCACGTCTTAATAAACGACCTGCACCAGGTCGTCAATTCAAGAATCGACGCCCTAACCGAAGTCGTTAATTCCATTTGTGAACCGTTCGAACCCAGAGCTTATCCAGGGAAAGATTAACCTAATCCAGTAAGTGTCTACTAGGGTAAGGACTCTATTAGGGATATATTACCCTCACACGAACACTAACTCTAATAGGATTCCATAACCCTATAAATAATCTACTATCTAACCCTAAAACGCTATTTGGACGTTCGAACTGCAGGTGCGTGAAGAACATATGTTCTTCTTCTTCTTCTGATTCCTTTCATTATGAACGTAGTATGTGAAGAACTAATGTTCTTCATCTATCTCTACTCTTACAGGTTAAGAAGCTCCTACGCTCTGAAGAAAAACAGAGTTCTTTCATCCTGGTAAAAGTTATTTACCTTCGTATGATGTTCAGATCACAAAGAAACTGATACAGTTTCTTTATTTTCTTGTAGGGAAACTGCAGTTCTTCTTCTACAATTTTTCATCCAAGCCAAACAGGCCATCATCCAGTAGCCGTTGTTGTCTTCAGGAGCATAACAGAGCATCATCTTCTTCTAGTCAAAACCCCTCACGGTTGTCTTCAAATCAAACTTTAAGGTAGGTTTTCTCAAGTTACTGTAGCCCAAATGAAATTAATGCAAGATATATATATATAAGCATGTCATGCATACGGTTATTATAGTTTCCATGCGTTTTCTGAAATATTTTGAAAGAGACGCCCCTGTCAAGGGCGCTAATTTACAAGACACGACCCTGCCCAGGTCGTCAATTTAATATTTGACGCCCTGTACACAGGCGTTAATTTCACTTAATCATGAATTAACCATGTTAAGAACTAATTATATATGAAATCCTGATTACATTAATGCATGATCCTCTGTCCTCAACCCTACTGATTTTATTATCAAGATTATATGATTGTTATCCTTGATTATCGTGCAAATCGTGCTTTCTGATATTTATTGAATTCACGACCTGTACAAAGTCGTTTTTCAACTGTTAACGCCCCATCATAGGGCGTGAATTGAAAGGAAACGCCTCCTCCTAGGGCGCGTATCTGTTAAATTCCTGAAAAATATATATTCTGTAAAATAGAATTTAATGATAATGCCCCTGCCCAGGGCGCGTTTTTGATAATTCCTGAAATTAATTATATCCTGTCCAATATTGTGAATAAAAAGGACGCCTTCTGGTATAGTCGTCAAATCGTGAAGAAACGCCCCTGCCCAGGGCGCGTTTTAGATAAATTATTGAAATATTGAAATTTTGCAAATATGGAAAATATATAAACGCCCTTCTGTTAGGCGTTAATTACTTGATAAACGACTCTGCTTAAGTCGTTACTTTACTGTAAAACTGATTTTCCACTGTTTCTGTTAACCGATGGTTTCATATGTTATATAATATATATATCGGCACTATTCTCCATTCCGTGAGTATAGTCCCATGTTTCGCGATTGTTTTATCGATCACACTCAATTCTCATTGACATACAAGCTCTCCATTGGACATTCTGTTCCTTTGGACTAGCGAGTTAGTCATAGAGACCTCCGTAAGACTCCTCGTAGCCTTGGATTCCCTCAAGGCCGACTGAGCTGGTTGTACCCTAAAAACCCATTACACCATTGATGCCATGTCACTCTAAAGAAACATGGTATACCGGCCCTTATGATTATACAAAGAGTATATCATAAGAAATTCTTAATGGGATGATGATATCATGCCATATCATGTCATTCTTGTAAACCTCAATTCTATGATAAGAATGAGGATATCTTACCTTTGATATACTGTTCATGTGGACCTTAATTCTATATAAAGAATGTCCATATTGATTTGTCATGGTACCCAAGTTAAGGGAACCACATTCTACCTAGTTTTATCGATATCGTGATTATACCTTTATTATCGCCATTCTATGTCCTTTGTCATATTTTTGGACTCCATTCTGTCAAAGTTGTCATACATGTCTACAAGCTTGATTATTAAAATTCTATGTTGGCTATAAACAAGAGTGGATGTCAAAATACATGATAAATGCCTGCGCATATAGGGCCCGATCTGGTCCTGGGGGGAGCACCCGAAAGTACTTGTGCCCATGGGAGTTAAAATGATAAGGTATCTGGCATTATACCGAGTACTTTACTTTCTAGATTGGACATTTCACATAAATCTTGTACTTGAATCGTACTTGACTTGACATGAAATGCGTGGCCCGAAAAAGGGTAATTTACTTGCTTGATACATGATAGCCAAAATTCTTGACATGACTTGTTAAATGTACTTGCTTGAATATCTTGAGTATCTTGTTGAAAGTTCATGATTAGTTCATCTTATTCTTGATATTACATTCTCTCTATCTTGTCGTTTTTATGCGAGCATGCATAGCTTTATTGCATTCATGAAAGATGTAATTACTTAAACCCCTTCCTAGTACTTGAGATATAATTTCCTACTGAGCGTTCGCTCATTCCGTTTGTCCCTTTTTACTTTCAGGTAAGTCCGACGACGATGGAAGTCAATCGGATGGGAATGGTCAAGAGTGAAAGAGCTAGAGCTTGTCCACGTGTCATCTAGTCTTTTTCCTATTTTCTTGAGTCAACTATGTACTTTTCCTTTTTATTAACAGAGTATTGAATTTGTAATAGTCTATCCATTATGAAATAAAGGATTGGGTTATCTTGTTTTTTTGCGCATCTCTGTCTTTGTGTCGAATATACGACCACTCTGATTGACATGATTTTTAAACTCGTCACGCGTCTCCGGGTATCTTCCGCGCTCGGGGCGTGACAGTTTTTATGGTATCAGAGCCTAAGGTATTCAATTCCTAGGAAAAACCCAAGTCCAAGGATAAGTCGAACGTTTAACCAAGTGAGATTGGGTAGAACCAAGGGTTAAGAGTCAATGAGTCTTTTAATAAGATCACAGTGATATAATACTAATATAGTTATTGTAATTATAGGATAATGGCTGCCGAACGTGCTCAATGGCGCAACATGCAGCGTACCCTTCAAGGAATGACTCAAGTGATACAACAGGTAGCACAAGGTGATGCTCCACGAGCTGGAAGCTTACACCAAGCCTTTAAGAGCAATTAATGGAACTAATTCGAAAAGGGTTTATTAGACCAAGTACTTCCCCGTGGGGAGCACCAGTCTTATTTGTGAAGAAGAAGGACGGATCCATGAGATTGTGCATCGACTATCGACAGTTGAATCATCTCACTATCAAGAACAAGTATCCACTGCCGAGAATCGATGAGTTATTTGATCAGATTTCAGGATCCAAATATTTTTCCAAAATTGATCTCAGGTCGGGATATCATCAGTTAAGAATCAAGGATGATGACATTCACAAGACCGCATTCAGAAGCAGGTATGGCCATTACGAGTTTGTTGTTATGCCTTTTGGACTAACAAATGCCCCTGCTGCCTTTATGCAGTTAATGAATAGCATATGCAGGCCCTATCTAGATCAATTCGTGGTAGTCTTCATTGATGATATATTGATATATTTCAAGACTAAGGAAGAACATGAAGAGCATTTGAGGATTGCATTGCAAGTCTTGAGGACAAATCAATTATATGCAAAACTCAGCAAGTGCGAGTTCTGGCTTGAAGAAGTAGCTTTTCTTGGACATGTCATATCCAAGGACGGTTTATCTGTAGATCCGTCAAAGGTTGAAGATGTTAGAAATTGGGAAAAACCAACCAATGCTAGCGAGATCAGAAGTTTCTTAGGTCTTGCAGGATATTATCGGTGATTCATCAAAGACTTCTCCAAGATCGCCGTGCCCCTTACAATATTAACTCGTAAGGAGATCCGATATGAATGGAGTGAGGAATGTGAAAGAAGTTTCCAAACTCTCAAAGATCATCTCACCTCAGCTCCGGTGTTAGCTCTACCGATAGAAGGAGAGAAATTCGAGGTCTACACAGATACTTCTGGCATTGGCCTCGGATGTGTCCTAATGCAACAAGGAAAGGTCATAGCATACTCTTCACGTCAACTGAAGAAGCATGAGGAGAATTACCCCGTCCATGACTTAGAACTGGCCGCGGTGGTATTTGCCCTAAAGATATGGAGACACTACTTATATGGAGTGCAGTTTACTATATACTCCGATCATAAAAGTCTCAAATATCTATTTTCACAAAAGGAGCTAAACATGAGACAAAGACGCTGGCTAGAATACCTCAAGGATTTCGACTTCAATATACAATATCATCCTGGAAAGGGTAATTATGTTGCTGATGCCCTTAGTCGAAAGTCGAGAGCAATGATAGCCAATTGTATGATACAAGAATGGAGGTTGCTAGAACAATTCTCTGAGCTCAATATAAGCTTGGACAAGGAAGCCAAATTTGTCACCTTATCTCATGTAAGCATACAGTCAGATTTATTATCTGAGATACAAGCACTTCAGGATGATGATCCTATATTAGTGGAAATCAAAGGCAGAGTAGAAGGACAATCTGATTTTCAACTAACTTCTGATGGAAGATTATTATTCAAAGGTTGAACTTGTATACCCGACTGTCCGGAATTAAAGAAGAAGATCTTAGATGAAGCTCACAGATCAAGGTACACGATTCATCCAGGATCAACCAAAATGTACCAAGATGTAAAGAGGAACTTTTGGTGGCCTAATATGAAAAGAGAAATAGCGGACTATGTATCACGCTGTCTCACATGCCAACAAGTCAAGGCGGAACACCAAAAGCCTGCTGGTAAACTTCATCCTCTAGATATTCCTAAGTGGAAGTGGGAGGATATTGGTATGGATTTCATCATGGGTCTATCTAAATCAAAAGGAGGACATGATGGAATCTGGGTTATCATTGACCGATTAACTAAATCGGCACATTTCTTGCCAATAAAAAGCCGATGGTCAATTGATGTGCTAGCTGCACTATACATCAAAGAAATAGTCAGGTTACATGGAATTCCTGTCTCAATCGTGTCTGATAGAGATCCATGTTTCACTTCTCATTTTTGGAAGAGATTACAACATTCGTTGGGAACAAGGCTCAACTTTAGTACTGATTTTCACCCACAAACGGATGGTCGGACCGAGAGAGCTAATCAAGTTGTTGAGGATATGCTAAGAGCTTGCATCATTGACTTTGGTGGAAGCTGGCATGAACATTTGCCACTAGTGGAATTTGCATATAATAATAGCTACCAAGCTAGTATCCAAATGGCACCTTTCGAAGCTTTATATGGAAGGAGTTGCCGATCACCCTTATGCTGGAACGAAGTTGGAGAGAAACAACTGTTAGGTCCAGACATGGTAAGGGATACAACTGAGAAGATACAAGTAATCCAAGAAAGATTGCAAGTTGCTCAGACCAGACAAAAGGCTTATGCTGATACAAGGAGAAGAGATCTTGAATTCTAGGTTGGAGATCATGTATTTCTTAAAATATCGCCTGGACGTGGCATACGAAGATTTGGTGTTAAGGGCAAGCTTACGCCAAGATTCGTCGGACCATTTGAGATACTCGAAAGAGTTGGCGAGGTTGCTTATCGCATCGCATTGCCTCCTCAATTGTCCGAAGTGCATAATGTGTTTCACATATCTATGTTGAAGAAGTATGTACACGATCCATCTCATATTATTGAACATGGAGATCTGGTGATCCAGAAAGATCTCACCTATGAACAGAAGCCTATGAAGATCTTAGATCGTGAAATACGAGCTCTAAGGAATAAGGTTATTCCCATGCTTAAGGTGCAATGGAATAAGAATTCTGAACATGAAGCAACATGGGAGACCGAGGAATCTATGAAGAAACGATTTCCCGAGTTATTCTAAGAGGTATATACTCTACACTCTCCGCGTGTATACATAATATGCAATTGAATTTGGGGACCAAATTCTTTTTAAGTGGGGGAGGGTGTAGCAACCCTGATAAAATATTAATAATAATAAAGATTTTAAAATAAATCAAATAAATAGATAAATAAAACAAAATAAAATAACGCCTCGGATAAAGGCGCTATTCAAATTAGAAACGCCTCTGGATAAGGCGTTATCCAATAAGTGACGCCCTGACCACACGGCGTCAAAATTCAGAACGCCAAAAAAAAAAAAGGTAAGGCAAAGTAACGCCCCTATCTTGGGCGTGTTTTAAAAACAGGAACGCCCTTACACAAGGCGCGTCTTAATAAACGACCTGCATCAGGTCGTCAATTCAAGAATCGACGCCCTGACCGAAGTCGTTAATTCCATTTGTGAACCGTTCGAACCCAGAGCTTATCCAGGGAAAGATTAACCTAATCCAGTAAGTGTCTACTAGGGTAAGGACTCTATTAGGGATATATTACCCTCACACGAACACTAACTCTAATAGGATTCCATAACCCTATAAATAATCTACTATCTAACCCTAAAACGCTATTTGGACGTTCGAACTGCAGGTGCGTGAAGAACATATGTTCTTCTTCTTCTTCTGATTCCTTTCATTATGAACGTAGTATGTGAAGAACTAATGTTCTTCATCTATCTCTACTCTTACAGGTTAAGAAGCTCCTACGCTCTGAAGAAAAACAGAGTTCTTTCATCCGGGTAAAAGTTATTTACCTTCGTATGATGTTCAGATCACAAAGAAACTGATACAGTTTCTTTATTTTGTTATAGGGAAACTGCAGTTCTTCTTCTATAATTTTTCATCCAAGCCAAACAGGCCATCATCCAGTAGCCGTTGTTGTCTTCAGGAGCATAACAGAGCATCATCTTCTTCTAGTCAAAACCCCTCACGGTTGTCTTCAAATCAAACTTTAAGGTAGGTTTTCTCAAGTTACTGTAGCCCAAATGAAATTAATGCAAGATATATATATATAAGCATGTCATGCATACGGTTATTATAGTTTCCATGCGTTTTCTGAAATATTTTGAAAGAGACGCCCCTGTCAAGGGCGCTAATTTACAAGACACGACCCTGCCTAGGTCGTCAATTTAATATTTGACGCCCTGTACATAGGCGTTAATTTCACTTAATCATGAATTAACCATGTTAAGAACTAATTATATATGAAATCCTGATTACATTAATGCATGATCCTCTGTCCTCAACCCTACTGATTTTATTATCAAGATTATATGATTGTTATCCTTGATTATCGTGCAAATCGTGCTTTCTGATATTTATTGAATTCACGACCTGTACAAAGTCATTTTTCAACTGTTAACGCCCCATCATAGGGCGTGAATTGAAAGGAAACGCCTCCTCCTAGGGCGCGTATCTGTTAAATTCCTGAAAAATATATATTCTGTAAAATAGAATTTAATGATAACGCCCCTGCCCAGGGCGCGTTTTTGATAATTCCTGAAATTAATTATATCCTGTCCAATATTGTGAATAAAAAGGACGCCTTCTGGTATAGTCGTCAAATCGTGAAGAAACGCCCCTGCCCAGGGCGCGTTTTAGATAAATTATTGAAATATTGAAATTTTGCAAATATGGAAAATATATAAACGCCCTTCTGTTAGGCGTTAATTACTTGATAAACGACTCTGCTTAAGTCGTTACTTTACTGTAAAACTGATTTTCCACTGTTTCTGTTAACCGATGGTTTCATATGTTATATAATATATATATCGGCACTATTCTCCATTCCGTGAGCATAGTCCCACGTTTCATGATTGTTTTATCGATCACACTCAATTCTCATTGACATACAAGCTCTCCATTGGACATTCCGTTCCTTTGGACTAGCGAGTTAGTCATAGAGACCTCCGTAAGACTCCTCGTAGCCTTGGATTCCCTCAAGGCCGACTGAGCTGGTTGTACCCTAAAAACCCATTACACCATTGATGCCATGTCACTCTAAAGAAACATGGTATACCGGCCCTTATGATTATACAAAGAGTATATCATAAGAAATTCTTAATGGGATGATGATATCATGCCATATCATGTCATTCTTGTAAACCTCAATTCTATGATAAGAATGAGGGTATCTTACCTTTGATATACTGTTCATGTGGACCTTAATTCTATATAAAGAATGTCCATATTGATTTGTCATGGTACCCAAGTTAAGGGAACCACATTCTACCTAGTTTTATCGATATCGTGATTATACCGTTATTATCGCCATTCTATGTCCTTTGTCATATTTTTGGACTCCATTCTGTCAAAGTTGTCATACATGTCTACAAGCTTGATTATTGAAATTCTATGTTGGCTATAAACAAGAGTGGATGTCAAAATACATGATAAATGCCTGCGCATATAGGGCCCGATCTGGTCCTGGGGGGAGCACCCGAAAGTACTTGTGCCCATGGGAGTTAAAATGATAAGGTATCTGGCATTATACCGAGTACTTTACTTTCTAGATTGGACATTCCACATAAATCTTGTATTTGAATCGTACTTGACTTGACATGAAATGCGTGGCCCGAAAAAGGGTAATTTACTTGCTTGATACATGATAGCCAAAATTCTTGACATGACTTGTTAAATGTACTTGCTTGAATATCTTGAGTATCTTGTTGAAAGTTCATGATTAGTTCATCTTATTCTTGATATTACATTCTCTCTATCTTGTCGTTTTTATGCGAGCATGCATAGCTTTATTGCATTCATGAAAGATGTAATTACTTAAACCCCTTGCTAGTACTTGAGATATAATTTTCTACTGAGCGTTCGCTCATTCCGTTTGTCCCTTTTTACTTTTCAGGTAAGTCCGACGACGATGGAAGTCAATCGGATGGGAATGGTCAAGAGTGAAAGAGCTAGAGCTTGTCCACGTGTCATCTAGTCTTTTTCCTATTTTCTTGAGTCAACTATGTACTTTTCCTTTTTATTAACAGAGTATTGGATTTGTAATAGTCTATCCATTATGAAATAAAGGATTAGATTATCTTATTTTTTTGCGCATCTCTATCTTTGTGTCGAATACACGACCACTCTGATTGACATGATTGATATAAACTCGTCACGCGTCTCCGGGTATCTTCCGCGCTCGGGGCGTGACACGGCGCGAGGGGGATCCTGGCGCGATGGGCAACCGGCGTGGCTGGAAATATAGGCAGACGGCACGGCAGGGCATACGGCGCGGCAGGTTCCCGGCGCGCCCTTCACCCGGTGCAAGTTTGGCACCGGGAAGTGATGGCGCCGGGAGGTAGTGGCGCCGGGAGGCCATTTTGTTGGTTTTCTTCCGATATTATGAGGGGTTCTTATGAGTTCAAGGGGATCCTCTGTATTCAACGGGGATTCCATGGCAATAATTGGGTGAGATAGAAGATGGGGGTGGATTCATTCACCAGGGGGTCCGAGGAGACAGTGTAACTGTAATGTATATCCCCTGTGGCGACCAAGGTGTCATGAGATGATATAGCTCAGCCCTTTGCCACACAGTTGGGGGCTAAATGCATAATTTCGGTGAAAACATCGCACTATGTGACCGAATAACCCTCTTAACGAATTTGGACAGCACCTCCCCTTATTTTGGGAGTATGCCAAAAGGGTATTATAGGTCATCCACTCACGAACTGTCGGAGTAGAAATCAAAATAAGAGCCGGGCGTAGCCCAAGATCCAAGGGATCCTCCATCTTATGGAACATTGTCCACTTATTGTGGGACTTATTGATATCCCCCGTGCAGCCAATGGAGAACATACAGTGGCATAACTCCATAGGCCAGTGGGACAGTAGAATGTAGGGGGGTTAACCCCATTGATTTAGTTACCATGGGCTTGAATGAAAGACTGTTGCTTCTCTCCGGGGTGATGGGATTTCATGCTGAGTGGTTAAAGGGCTCGGGGCCTCCTAAGGGCGTCGGCACGGTAGTGTTTCGGCGTGGTTAGCTTTCGGTGGGACGGAAAACACAAAGGGGGCATTGGCCTCGGCGTGATGGGTGGCATTTAGGGGGTCTCGGCGTGAATGGCCAATCGGCACGAGTAGCTCTCGGCACGGAACTTGCGCCGGGAGAGGGTCGTGCAGGGAAGGGGGTCGTGCCAGGAAGGTCATGCCGGGAGGCCGTTAAGGGGGGCGATAGAAGGTTTCTGAGGGTTTTGTGAGGCCGAGGGTTCTAGGGGTTTGGAAGGGTTTTGAGAGGCTTTGTTCAGGGCTTTAGGGGGGTTTATTCACGAGCTTTCAGATGGCGACTGGTGATGGTTTTGGAAGAAATCACCCCGAGGAGAAGATGGATTTCACTCCGGAGCCTCACTGGGAGCCAGGTTATCGATTGAATCATGTGAGCTTTGATACGAACATATCCCTCACCATTTCAAGAATGAGAGGCCATGAGATGGATTGTCTCAGGCTCTCATCGTGATCGTGAGGTTGAAAATACAGAGACGATGCAATAGAAATCACTCATATAGCCTGAGGGGTAAGCATACAGTAGAACCAAATCTATTCACATCGACTATTGAATACAGCAGATTGCAGAGAGGCAGAAAGAAAGAGAGATAACTCCAGAACTTCATACTTCATTTTATTGCAGAGGATGCATACATTCAGCACAGAAGGAAAAAGCAGACTGCGAGAATCTAAATACAGAGGATGCCCATTGACAACCGGGCTACACTGGCAGTTGATATCATAAGAAGACCAGCGCTCAGAAGCAGACTAAATGAAAGAAAACAGACTCAAATAAAAGACGGGGAAGGGAGAATATAGCCCCTTAGGGCATTTGACAGACGACCCAACCTTGAATCCTCTTCCCCGGGCTTCTGCTGCTCTCTCCCCCTCTTCAGATCCCTTTCAGCGGCTCTCGTGTCTCTTCTTTTTTTTTAGAGTGGCTGCTCTGGCTTCGATCACTTCTCTGCTCTTTTCTCTCTGGCTTCTACCGCTCTCTTCCTTGTGCTCGAAGCAAGGTTTATATATATAGAGGGTGTGGCCCTATTTCCATCGGCGCGTAGGGGAACCGGCGTGCTGATTGGTGTTTGCGCGCCGATTGCGATCTCGCGCCGGTTTCATTCCGTGCCGGTTGACCTCCGTGCCGGTTCAGTGGCGTGCCGGTTCACTCCCGTGCCGGTTTCAGCTCATTTCTTAGCATCTTTTGGCCCATTTTTATTTGTTTAGGCCCATTTGTGCTCATTTCTCATTTTGTGAGGGTTGACCCATCGACTGACTTGTCTTGCTGTCTGAGCTTTTATCTTGTTTGTTCGGGGATGGTCCCGAGCCTTCTATGAGCTCTTGAGTCTTGTTTCAACGGCTGTTCATTGGAGCCGAGCATCTTTTCTTTTCTTCTCTTTTATTCTGTTCTTCATCTTTGTTCGGCTTCTGTCACTCCTTTCCTTCTTTCCTTTTCTTATCGGCATAGGGGTACTTCGACCAGGGCTCCATACTTGCAAAAGTAAAAAGTTTAAGAAATGTCTAAAATATTTTTAGTGTCAACAAATGTCCCCCACCCGTAGGTGGCGCGAATGAGGGACGAGTGAGCGGGACCTGCGGGTGCAGCCCTATCTGAGAATGTGTTTGTTTGTTTGTTTATTCTTTATTCATGCAAGCATGCAGACATCCATCGATCGCACGCATAAACTAGATGTTTATAGAATAGCTCCCCTACATTAGGGATAGGATAAGAGCAGCGCCCATGATTCACAGACAGAGTGCGGCTCACGAAGCATAGCTAAGGGAGATGTGCATACGTAAAAAGGACGTCGCATAGAACATATGCATAGCTTAAACTGCGATCCACACCCAGGACTTTTCCTCCATAGTGTGAAAGTGCAATTATATGAGTAGCGAACCCTAGATATATGGATGTACAGAAGTTCTAAGTAACACTGGAGGATTACTTCATCGCCTACACATACGTTCAGGACTCTCGATTTTTGGGTAGCTTCGCATAACCCCCTCATTTATTCTTAATCTTTAGACTTCACCGTTCGGCGCGAGTCTCCTCATATGTCTCAATGAGGATTCCCGGCTATTAGGATTCATCCTTCATAGCAATTTTATTATGGACTTCACCGTTCGGCGCGAGTTTCCTCATGTGTCTCAATGAGGATTCCCGGTTATTAGGATTCATCCTTCATAGCAATTTTATTACGGATTTCACCGTTCGGCGCGAGTTTCCTCATGTGTCTCAATGGGGATTCCCGGTTTCTAGGATTCATCATTCATAGTAATTTTATTACGGACTTCACCGTTCGGCGCGAGTTTCCTCATGTATCTCAATGGGGATTCCCGGCTACTAGGATTCATCATTCATAGCAATTTTATTACGGATTTCACCGTTCGGCGCGAGTTTCCTCATGTGTCTCAATGGGGATTCCCGGCTACTAAGATTCATCCTCATTCTCATCAATTTTTTTTTTAAGGGGACATGCGACTCTTCCCTCACGATTACTCTTCATGTGAGTGTAGGGATTCAAGTTTCCATGAAGTGTTAAGAAGAATTTATGACGTCCCTGTGACTAAGGACCATTGCTCATATTATGTGCGAAGTGTGAGAGTTTCGTCTAGGATGTATCATGCGAGTTGTGCTAGCAACGTGGCTACGACTCTTCTCCTAGTCGTATGCACTCACCGAGAATCGGCTTTCATCTCTTAGCGTATGCCGTGACGCACACATATCCTGAATCAGGGCAACGTTATCTAGCAAAGGAGTACGCGGCCTTAGAAATTTGAAGGAAGCGCATTAATACTATATTTCATGCAGACATGCACGTGGGGCAAACAAGCACACAAATCACGTCATGATCATCATTTCTTCTTCTTTTCTTCTTTTTTTTTCTTTTTTTTTCTTTCTTCTTTTCTTCTTTTTTCCTTTCTTTCCTTTTTTTTACTCTCTCATTTTTTCCTTTTTTTGTTTCTTTCTCTTTCTTTCTTTTTTTTCTTTTCTTTTTGTTGCTTCTTTTTGTTTTCCCTTTTCTAAAGGCTTAATGGGCATGCCCGCAATGATTCTGGCGTCGGGAGCCCGATGCCATGGCAGTGGAGGGCAGGTGTCATATGCGGTGGTAAATCCCTGAAGGGATCACGGGTTGGTATGAAACCAAAGGAGGTCTTTTCGTTCGTTAGTTCGGACAACAGTTCCGATCCAAGGGTAAGAGGTTTGTCGACTTAGACCAAAGGTCATGACGTCGAATGACTTGGCTTAGACGTAAGGTCATGACGCCAAGGGAGAATATGTAACGGCTTAGACATAGAGTCATGACGCCGTACAACTTGGCTCAGGCGTAAGGCCATGATGCCAAGGCAAAACATTTACCAGCTTAGGTGGAAAGCCATGACGCCGGACAAGGATATTTAACAGCTTAGACATGAAGTCATGACGCCGTACAACTTGGCTTAGGCGGAAGGCCATGACGCCAAGGTAGAATATTTATCGGCTCAGGCGGAAGCCGTGACGCCGGACGAGAGTATTTAACGGCTTAGACATGAAGTCATGACGCCGTACAACTTGGCTTAGGCGGAAGGCCATGACGCCAAGGCAGAATATTTAACGGCTTAGACGTAAAGTCATGACGCCGTACAGCTTGGCTTAGGCGGAAGGCCATGACGCCAAGATAGGATATTAAAATGGCTTAGGCGAATTGCCATGACGCCGCACAGCTTGGCTTAGGCTGAAGGCCATGACGCCAAGGTAGAAAATTTATCGACTTAGGCATAGGGCCATGACGCCGGACAGTTTGGCTTAGACATAATGTCATGATGCCAAGGGTACAAGGGTCTTTTATTGTTTGGTCGAATAAGAGGGTTCGAACCAAATGTCAAGGGGTATTTTTGTTAAAGGGTTGAACGGAAGGTCCGAACCAAAGGTGAAAGGGTCTTTTTGTTGTATGGTCGGATGGAAGGTCCGAGCCAAATGGGAAATAGTTTTTTTGTTGACTGGCTAGATGAAAGGTCCGAGCCAGAGGTAGAAGGGTCTTTTTGTTGACTGGCTAGACGAAAGGTCCGAGCCAGAGGTAGAAGTTTATTTTTGTTGTATGGTCGGACGGAAGGTCCGGGCCAACGGTGAAAGGTTTTCTTTTTATTGACTGGCTAGATGAAAGGTCCGAGCCAGAGGTAGAAGAGTCTTTTTGTTGTATGGTCGGACGGAAGGTCCGGGCCAAAGGTGAAAGTTTTTTTGTTGACTGGCTAGACGAAAGGTCCGAGCCAGAGGTAGAATGGTCTTTTTATTGTATGGTCGGATGGAAGGTCCGAGCCAAATGTGAAATAATTTTTTTGTTGACTGGCTAGACGAAAGGTCCGAGCCAGAGGTAGAATGGTATTTTTATTGTATGGTCGGATGGAAGGTCCGAGCCAAATGTGAAATACGGACGTTGACCCAACAGGATGTCGGAGTCAACAAACCTTGCTTAGACGGTATGTCTAAGACAAGGGCAGACATAAAACACCGTTATCGTCTCGAAGTCATGTCAAAAATGACTAGCCTGGGAGAGACACAGGGTCTGGGCCAAGGTAGAAAATGGATGTTGAGTTGACAGACTGTCAAAATCAACCAACTTGGCGACGACATGGGTTCTAAGCCAAGGAAGGAATATAGGATATAAATGTTGACCCGACGTCATGTCGAGGTCAACAAACTTGGCAGAGGCATGAGGCCTTAGCCAAGGGAAGAATATAGGGTAGGTGTTGACTCAACGTCCTGTCGAAGCCAACGAACTTGGCAGAGGCGTGAGGCCTAAGCCAAAGGCAGAATATATGGTAGGTGTTGAGTCAACGTCCTGTCGAAGCCAACGAACTTGGCAGAGGCGTGAGGCCTAAGCCAAGGGCAGAATATAGGGTAGGTGTTGACTTAACGTCTTGTCGAAGCCAACGAACTTGGCAGAGGCGTGAGGCCTAAGCTAAGGGCAGAATATAGGGTAGGGATGTTGACCCGACGTCATGTCGAAGTCAACGGGCCCTGCCCCGATAGAAGGTTCGGGGTGAGGGTAGTATAGATGATAGATGGGTGAGAGGCCCAGACCTAGGGCTAAATATCAATGTCAACCCTGACGAAGTGTTGGAGTCAACCAACCTCACTCAGACGGAAGGTCCGGAACTAGGGTATAATGAGTAGATGAAGATGTCAACCTGACGTCATGTCGAAATTGACCAACCTAGCAGAGACGGGAGGTCTAAGCCAGGATAGAATATGTACGTTGACCCGTGGAGATGATGGGATCACCAAACCTTGCCCAGACAGAAAGTCTGAGATAGAGCGAAGAGGTCTTTTATTGGTTTATTAGTTTGGGTTGGTTGAGTTTACTGAATTTGTTCAGTCTATTGAGTTTATTGGATTCATTGACTTTGTTGAGCTTATTGAGTTTATTTAATCTATTGGTTGAGTTTATTAAGGTTTATTGGATTTATTGAATTTCGTTGTACCCATTGAGTTTATTGCTTTTATTCGGTTTATTGGGTTTATTAGTTCATTAAGCTTATTTTAAATTATCATCTTTATTTCTTTATTACTTCATTTCTTCATTTCTTCTTTTGTTTCCTTTTTTTGTTTTTTTTGTTGTTTTACTTATTTATTTGTTTTTTTTTTGGTCTCCCTGGTGCAGACTCATCTACGGCGCGGGATATTTTTGTCTGGTGGGACTATTGATGAAGTTGACTATTTATTTTGCTGGTGGGGCTGGGGATTGATGTCCAAGAGCCCGGTGGGCCTGGCGAGGGCGTAGTGTCTCTGACCATGGAAAAGGGTTTTATGAATCCTGCCTAGTGGGACAAAGGGTAGTTTTGGGGCTTGGCGAGGGCGGAGTGCCTTAGGCCAAGGAAAAAGGTTTTATGAATCTTGTGCAGTGGGACAAAGATTACTTTTGAGCTCGGCGAGGGCGGAGCACCTCAGGCCAAGGAAAGGATTTTGTGGACTCAGCCCGATGGGACAGAAGATAATTTTTGAGTTCGGCTAAGGTAGAGCGCCCCTAGCCAAGGGAAAGCTTTATGGGCACAGCCCGGCAGGACTGATGGGCAAATTTTGAGCTCGACAAGGGCAGAGTGCCTTATGCCAAGGAAAAGGAGATTTTATTGGGCTGACATTGGGCAAGGAATCCAAATCGACAGTGATAGGAGAGTCCCATGGGACAAATATGGCATTGTCGTGGCTGAATGTCGAAAGGCCATGAGAGTGCATTGGCTGGGAGCATAGGTCCCAGATCAAGGGTGGAGGGTTAGTCCCGGTGAGGCGAGTGGGGAGTATCCCCATAGGATAGGAGGGCGGCAAGGCACCATGAATTCTGGTGGGACCAAGGGTGCTGAGATAGGCCACTAAAAGCTGAAAGGCTCTTATTTGTTGGCTTGATGAGGAGAAAGGAGCCGAGATTGCAGACAACTCGATAGGACTTGTTCTTTTCATTCCCCAATAGGGTTTGGACCCGTATTTGAAACGGGAGGCCCAGTGGCCAATGAAGGTTCTTTAGCGTCGGTGGGACTGTTGATTAACATGATCCCCCTGGGAGTATTTAGTGACAGCTATACATCAGATCAATAGCTATCTTCTTTTGTGATTGATTTCTTCAGGAGATGCTCCAAATCGCTTCGGTTCGGGCCTCCGGCGCTTACGCCAAGTGTCCTCCTCTTGACTCTTATTCTTAGAAGTTGCAGTTGCAGGGTTCTCTTACCTCCACAGATGATGTAGTCGTTTCATTATTCCTTGGGCATTCACCATGCAATGCTACTAAGGAGTCTTCTGCCCATGGGGAGGATGAAGAGGCCTTGCTGACCTTATAAGTTCTATTCTTCTTTTCTTTTGCATTCACTTTTTTTTGAACGGACAACTTGGATGGCGCCGACAGTGCAGTGCAGTGCAGTGCAGAGCCGTCACCCTTCATCCATTTGTTTTTAAACAGACCAAAGTGGGTGCATAGGAGAGCGCTCACCCCCTTAGAGAGGGGATAAGTGGTTCGCTCCACCACGCCAACCCCACAATGGTAGTTTCTTATTTGGCATGGTCCAAGACATGGGGGGGGAGTGATATCTCCCTTGACATATGCAGCCATCAAGGCCTCCTTCAAAAGAATTTTTTTCTTTTTTTTTCTTTTTTTTTGGGTGCCTGCCCCCAGAACAGGACCTTTCCTTCCTTCTTCTTTTTCTCTTCTTTTTTTTCTTTCCTTTTTTTTTATTTTCCATTCTTCTTTTGTTGGCAAACATCCGCATTCAAGCCATGCGGGCTTGCTAGACATCGGCTTCAGCCAGATTTACGAGGAGCAGTTGATGCGGTAACGCCGCACGGGGATGTTCTTTTAAGGACATATATTTGATGAGGGCACGGTGGGTCCACCTTATACTCGCCCATCTGTAGTTCGCCTTTTCTGATCAGGCCTTCAATAATGTCCTTAAACACATAGCAATCCTCAATGGGATGCCCCAACATTTGGTGATAAGGACAGAATCGTGGATCTTCTTTTCTTTCGGCATCGCCTGGCTTCTTCGGCTCCGGGAGCACCACTTTGCCATATTCACGGGCCCACTCAAAAAGTGCCCTAGTCTTGTCCTTTGGAAAGGAATACAGTTTCATCATTTTGCCCCTTAATGAGGGCCCTTGTTTTGTCGGATCGGCGGAAGACTGTTTTGTCGGATCGGCGGAAGACGCCTCTTTCATTTTCTTCTTCTGTTGCTCGAAGGCCTCAAAATTCTAGGCGCAAGCTTCTTCTTGTGCCGGAGGTTTGTTGATTGGTTTATTCTTTTGACCCGAGCTTCTGGAGGCTGGGCAAAGCCTTGCAAGGACTGCTTCGGCATTGGCTGCGATGTCACCTAGTTGTTCAAAGGTCGTGACTTCAATATCAATGACCCATCGTAGAATTTCTATTCTCAAATTCTCTTTGCAGATTTGAACAGAATCCCCGTAGCTAGGCGGATGCCGACACTTTTCGCGGAGATTTCTCCACCTTCTTATATAGTCCATGACAGACTCATCATCCTTTTGTTTGGCTGCTTGTAATTCCGCTTCAGTGACTTCTTCTTCAGCCATCTTTGTATTCATTGTTCGTCCCGCCTTTGGCTTGTCCATTGTGGCTAGACCCGCTGATCTCGGGTGTACGGCAGTTGGCTGCACATGTGACCTCATCGACCTCATTGCCGGAGATGCTTTAGTTGCCCCCAGACTTACCCAGGGGACTGTGGGTTGGAATGGCTGAGGGAGGATGCCCTTGAATGATCATGTACTATTCGGGGCATTGTTGGCCACGTTAAGCTTTTGATGAGCTAGCACTGTCTTGGGCTGTCTCATATAGATGTCTTGTCAATTGTGACGTATATGGCTTTATGTTCATTTCATTCAGCTGCTTTTGTAGCGTTTCAATCTCCTGCTGCTTCTGGTGTAGTAGTGCCACTATGACAGGGTCTTGTAAGAAGGGACCAGGAGTGCTACTGCCCCCCGCCTCTGATTTATGCAAGATGAATTTTCTCCTGCTGTCATTACCGGCAGTAGATAGCTCCTTTGGGACAGAATCCCTTTGTTCTATGCCTCTGGGTGGAGGAGGAATATGACATTGAGCCTTCTTATCAGCTGGTGAGCGTTGCTTCGGAATCCTCCCAGACCTGGACGATGGGTGAGAGGCAGAAGCTTTAGCTGGAGCTGCTTCCTTTGGCACAAAGCAAATTTCTTCATCTTCTTCATCAGCAGTTTGCGCCCCACTGAAGGATGCTGATAATGTGTTGCAGGAGATAACAAGATTCCTCCTTTTAGCCTTTGCACTCTTCTTTTTATTTCCCTTCATGGTCGGCACTTGCCCCCACAGTGGGCTATTTGATGCATTCAGCTTTTCTGCTTTTTCTTCAGTTCTTTTTGTTAACCCGCGGGACTCATTGCATCCTCGAGGGGCATGCTTTTTGAACTGCATAGGCTGGTTCTTTGGCTGCTCATGGTTATCAGGCCCACTTATAATAGCTTGTGACCACTCCATGGCTGAGCCAGCTTCTTCGTGTACCCATGACGGGGTCTGTTTCTTCTTTTTATTGTCAGTTGACCTTTTGATGGCCATTGGAGAGACTGTTTAAAGGCGGGCAGAGACTGCGAGAGGCAGAGTAGGCCGGTCCATGGCGCCAGGAATTTGGGTTTCCAGTGCCGGGCGATAAGCCGGTTCTGTTCCTTTCTTTGTTGGCGATGCTCGCCAATTCTCTTGCTCCCTTTCATGCAATGGGATATAGTCTTCATGAGTGTGCCAAGCACAGCCCTCTGGCATTTCTTCAGGCGGCTGTTGGCATATGGATATCATGTTAATTGATGCCCCCGTAGCGGGCACTTCATGAGGGCATGGAGGATCGACTTTGCCCTTCCCCATTTGCAGATCCCCTCTTTTTATTAAGCCTTGGGCGATGTCCTTGAATATTTGGCAATCTTCAATAGGGTGCCCCAAGATTTGATGGTAGGGGCAGAAATAAGGATCATCTCTTCTTTTGACGTCATCTGGTCTCTTTGGCTTCGGGAGGATGACTTTACTATATTTGACAGCCCACTCGAACAATGCTCGAGTCTTGTCTCGGGGGAAGGCATAGAGCTTCTTTGTTTTGTTCTGGGGAGGAGGCCTCTCCCGATGTCCAACGGGTTCATTGAGAGGAGGATTGTACATCCATTTGTGCCTTTTTGCCGTGAGGCTGACAGCATGAACCGCTTTCAATATCGGCTGTTTATTAACCTGCTTGGCTTCATGACTTGAGTCAGTAGAAATGGAGGGATATCTTGTGAAGAAGTCTTCAAACTCCGTGGCAATATCACTTAATCGGTCAAATGGTAGGATTTATATTCCGATCATCTTTTCCAGAAGTTCCTTCTTCAGATTTTGTTTGCATATTTGTATTGCATCTTCTGGATGCGGAGGACGCCGACACCTCATGCTCAGCTCCTCCCATCTCTCGATATATTCTGCAGCTGTTTCATCATCTTTTTGCTTGGTTGCCAACAGCTCAGCTATGGTCACCTCTGCCTCGATGACGTGGAATCTTTCACTGAATTTCTGCTGCATATCTGGCCAGTCATGGATAGACCTGGCCGGTAACTTGGAATACCATTCGAAGGTGGGTCCTATTAGTGAAGACCCAAAGAACTTCAGTAGGTACGACTCGTCCGCTGCCAAGTCACCCTTGGCTGCTATATAGTGTGCAACATGTTCTTTCGGGGAGCCCTTCCCGTTGTATTTGTCAAATTTTGAGAGTTTATTGACGCCCGACGGTAATCTTTTGGCAGCATGGTGAGCTGGATATGGCACTTCATATATGTTGAAGGGGACGCAATCATCACCGCCCCTCTTTCCCAGCCTCGCCTCGATCATCTGTTCCATCATTAATTTATTTACCATAGCTGGCTCCATTGGTTGAGTGTGGAGGTGAAAAGGCTGCATCGATAATGGGGCCGAAGTCATAGCATTGGATGGCAAAGGCTCTAACAGGGGAGCCTGTCACTGCATTTGGGGAGGCATTAGCCATGCTGGCTAAAGCCATTGAGAATAATGCTGGGGAGTGGCCCAGCTTTGATCAGCAGTTTGTAGAACAACCGGTGAAGGAGCACCCCCGGGGTTAAAACCTTCCTGTGATGGCCCATTTTGTGCCCCCAATTGCTCGGGCGCTGCAACAGGCTCAGTCTTTTCATTTAATTTACTCTTCAGCAGCTTTATCTCCCGCTGATATCCTTGCAACAGCATCAGGACGGCAGGGTCCATTGTTGTTATATCACATATGCCCTTGAGCGTGTTACCCAACGGAGCTTCAATTGAAGGAGGTGGGGATGCTCCCCCTTGCTCAGATGCCACTATTCTAGCGGTGACAGTAGTGATGTTTTCTTCAGCAAGCTGCTTGCCCTTTGTGGTTTGCAGTAGCTCAGCCTCATTTTTACCCCATCTTGTCACCGGGTCTATTCTTCTGGCAATCTCGGCCGACTCTTCTTGTTCATTTGGTAGGGGACCAGGTGTACTCATTACCCCTGTCATATTGCAAGTAAGAATTTGCATTCTTCTTTTGTGCTTTCCGACTCCCCTTTGAGCCCGATGGGAGAAAGTCGGCTCTTCATATATAGAAGCTCCTTTCATCTTTTCATATTGTGGAGGCTTTTCAGGCCTTCTAGCCCCAGGTTGCTTCTCTTCTTCATTTGCCTCCACGGGTGATATTTTGTCTTTTTTTCCTCTTCTGTCCTGATGACACGAAGCGACCTTTGTCGGCCCAGGGCAGAACTCCCGAGGCTATGGAAGTATTCCTGAACTATCTTTGTCATGTCTTCTTGGCTACACTCCAGAGAAATAGCAGGAGGCAACACTTGGACTCGGGCGGACGGCGTATGTGAAAGCCGTATCAATTTGGCAGCTAGAATGGAATTCCTTGATAATTTGGAGATGTGGGCTTGTCTTGCGGAGACCCTGATGGCAGGTGGAGGAGTTGCAACCACGGTCTCTTCTGCATGCATAGCCTTTTTGCCCCATCTCTTGGGGATCTCAGCATAATTTTTGAAGCCTTGCGAAGCTAGTGCAGGGCCTTGGATCCTCTTGGGAACCCAGATCTGCTTGAACTTTGGCAAGTTTAGGGTCGGCCTCCCTTGCTTGTTGTCGTCAAAATTCACCCTCCGACCAGCTAGCACTTGGAAGGCATTGTGAGTGGGCACAGTCGGGATGACCCGACCTGGTAGAACTTCGGCGCCACGGCCATTGAAGTAGACTCGGATGCCCCCGATCAACATGGACTTCCCAGAGGCTGAAAGTTGGCTCCGAGGATCAGCAGCAATTCTTCCCCTGGAGCTCTTCTTGTTGCCCCCAGCAGGCTTCTTCTCATGTGCCACAGTTGGGCAAACAGTATGGTAGACGTGGCAGCTCACGACCACCGGGCTCTTCAGCAAAGTTCCCTCGACATGGCCCTCACATCGGCGAGCCGCAATTTTATCGTTCTTCAGCTTCGTAGGTTCAGAACTCTCCACGTCAAGGAGATCCACGAATGCAACTCCCAAGAAGTTGGGGAAGCCTACAGCTGGTGGGAAGTATCCGAAAACCACGGGCACCGCCAGGTACCCGTGTTCCGTGTGGTCGGTGACGATTGCGGATCGAAGCCAACACCAGTGAGTCCGAATGACGTCATCGTTTGCCTTAGACAACAGACAAACAATCAGTATGCTTGGGGGAAGCCCCTGAAGGTATCCTCTCTTGGCAAAGAGATGAAGGGAGACTGGAGTCCCACCGGGCGTGCCAGACTTGTGGGGATGTTTTTTTGTTGGGTTTATTTTATTGGGTTTATTAGGCGTGCCAGTCACCGGAGTGACGATTCATTGTGCGCTCGACCTGACTCAGTCAGTCGATTGTGATATTCGTGTCAGGACCCTGAGTCCGTCATACCATAAAGGCTATGACGTTAATTACGTCCTTCCAAAGAAGGACAACCCTTGATTAATTGCCAAGAAAGGATGCCTCGGGGGCAAAATGAGATACGACTATTACGCTAACTCCGCTAACGGGATGCGAAACATGCATAGAAAACCGTGCTACGCGGGACATGATAACGGTGTTATGGCGCAAACCCGACAGCATGTCCCCTTGTCTGGGGCTATGTCAAAGGGAAATATAGGTCATTCACCCACGAAATGTCGGGATGGAAGCCAAAAGAGAGGCGGGCGTAGCCCTGGATCCAAAAGGATTTGAATGTGACGGGACAGTGTCCGCTACCATGTCGTTTGTTGATATTCCCCTTAAGGGACCATTGGAGGACATGTAGTGGCAGAACTCCGAGGGTCAGCGGGGTGACAAAAGAAACCTCGTATTCGGTATAATGTAGGGGTAAAACCCCGATTAATGTATCTCCCGTGGATCTGGATGAAGAACCATGATTCCCTCGTAAAGCGATGAAGGCTGGCGTGAAGGTTGACAGGAATGAGACATTTGGGTTTGGACTGGAATTGGGTCTAATGGGATTGTTAAGACATCGGGTTTGGATGACAGCAGTTAACAAGACGGAACGTCGCGGATAGGAGTCGGCGTGAGGGGGATCCCGGCGCGATGGGCAACCGGTGTGGCTGGAATTATAGGCAGACGGCACGGCAGGGCATACGGCGTGGCAGGTTGCCGGCGCGCCCTTCACCCGGCGCAAGTTTGGCGTCGGGAGGAGGTGGCGCCGGGAGGTGATGGCGCCAGGAGGCAGTGGCGTCGGGAGGCCGTTTTGTTGGTTTTCTTCCGATATTATGAGGGGTTCTTATGAGTTCAAGGGGATCCTTTGTATTCAACGGGGATTCCATGGCAATAATTGGGTGAGATAGAAGATGGGGGTGGATTCATTCACCAGGGGGTCCGAGGAGACAGTGTAACTGTAATGTATATCCCCTATGGCGACCAAGGTGTCATGAGATGATATAGCTCAGCCCTTTGCCACACAGTTGGGGGCTAAATGCATAATTTCGGTGAAAACATCGCACTATGTGACCGAATAACCCTCTTAACGAATTTGGACAGCACCTCCCCTTATTTTGGGAGTATGCCAAAAGGGTATTATAGGTCATCCACTCACGAACTGTTGGAGTGGAAACCAAAATAAGAGCCGGGCGTAGCCCGAGATCCAGGGGATCCTCCATCTTATGGGACATTGTCCACTTATTGTGGGACTTATTGATATCCCCCGTGCAGCCAATAGAGAACATACAGTGGCATAACTCCATAGGCCAGTGGGGCAGTAGAATGTAGGGGGGTTAACCCCATTGATTTAGTTCCCATGGGCTTGAATGAAAGACTGTTGCTTCTCTCCGGGGTGATGGGATTTCATGCTGAGTGGTTAAAGGGCTCGGGGGCTCCTAAGGGCGTCGGCACGGCAGTGTTTCGGCATGGTTAGCTTTCGGCGCGGCGGAAAACATAAAGGGAGCATTGGCCTCAACGCGATGGGTTGCATTTAGGGGGTCTCGGCATGAATGGCCAATCGGCACGAGTAGCTCTTGGCACGGAACTCGCGCCGGGAGAGGGTCGTGTCGGGAAGGGGGTCGTGCCGGGAAGGTCGTGCCGGGAGGTCGTTAAGGGGGATGATAGAAGGTTTCTGAGGGTTTTGTGAGGCCGAGGGTTCTGGGGGTTTGGAAGGGTTTTGAGAGGCTTTGTTCAGGGCTTTAGGGGGGTTTATTCAAGAGCTTACAGATGGGGACTGGTGATGGTTTTGGAAGAAATCACCTCGAGGAGAAGATGGCTTTCACTCCGGAGCCTCACTGGGAGCCAGGTTATCGATTGAATCATGTGAGCTTTGATACGAACATATCCCTCACCTTTTCACGAATGAGAGGCCATGAGATGGACTGTCTCAGGCTCTCATCGTGATCGTGAGGTTGAAAATACAGAGACGATGCAATAGAAATCACTCATATAACCTGAGGGGTAAGCATACAGTAGAACCAAATCTATTCACATCGACTATTGAATACAGCAGATTGCAGAGAGGTAGAAAGAAAGAGAGATAACTCCAGAACTTTATACTTCGTTTTATTGCAGAGGATGCATACATTCAGCACAGAAGGAAAAAGTAGACTGCGAGAATCTAAATACAGAGGATGCCCCTTGACAACCGAGCTACACTGGCAGTTGATATCATCAGAAGAATAGCGCTCGGAAGCAGACTAAACGAAAGAAAATAGACTCAAACAAAAGACGGGGAAGGGAGAATATAGCCCCTTAGGGCATTTGACAGATGACCCCACCTTGAATCCTCTTCCCCGGGCTTCTGCTGCTCTCTCCCCCTCTTCAGATCCCTTTCAGCGGGCTCTCTTGTCTCTTCTTTTTTTTTAGAGTGGCTGCTCTGGCTTCGATCGCTTCTCTGCTCTTTTCTCTCTGGCTTCTACCGCTCTCTTCCTTGTGCTCGAAGCAAGGTTTATATATATAGAGGGTGTGGCCCTGTTTCCATCGGCGCGTAGGGGAACCGGCGCGCTGATTGGTGTTTGCGCGCCGATTGCGATCCCGCGCCGATTTCATTTCGTGCCGGTTGACCTCCGTGCCGGTTCAGTGGCGTGCCGGTTCACTCCCGTGCCAGTTTCAGCTCATTTCTTAGCATCTTTTGGCCCATTTTTATTTGTTTAGGCTCATTTGTGCTCATTTCTCATTTTGTGAGGGTTGACCCATCGACTGACTTGTCTTGCTGTCTGAGCTTTTATCTTGTTTGTTCGGGGATGGTCCCAAGCCTTCTATGAGCTCTTGAGTCTTGTTTCAACGGCTGTTCATTGGAGCCGAGCATCTTTTCTTTTCTTCTCTTTTATTTTGTTCTTCATCTTTGTTCGGCTTCTGTCACTCCTTTCCTTCTTTCCTTTTCTTATCGGCATAGGGGTACTTCGGCCAGGGCTCCATACTTGCAAAAGTAAAAAGTTTAAGAAATGTTAGAAATATTTTCAGTGTCAACAGCCTCACAGCTTGCCAACATCAGCTGAGCATCACAGCTTGCTTCCGTTGGGCAATACAGCTTAGCCATCTGCTGACTCACAGCCTGACTGCTGGGCATTACAGCTTCGCCGACCAGAGGAATCCTCCTCTGCAACCGCTGGGGCTTACAACTTAACCCGTACAGAGGAGTCCACCTCTGCTACTACTGACAAACAGCTTGAAACAAAGATAAGAGAAAACAAAGATGAAAGTAATAGTGCTGGAAAGCTGCAAAACTCTACAAGCCAAAGTTGCTCTCGGAGGAGCTAACTGGCCTGGATTTGATCCACGGTCCAGTAGAACCAGATCTTCAGTGAAATCTTTTATCTTCTTCTCCACGAACTCTCTCTCTCTCTCTTCTTCTTCTTCTGCTGGTCTATTCCTCCCTGCCTCTCTTTTCTTTTCTTCTCACTGTCTCCTCACTCTTTCTTTTTTCGAACACTTCTCTCTTCTGCTCTTCTTCTGCTCTCTCTCTAATTTTCTCCCCTTTCTTCTTCTTCTCTGCTCTTGATCTCTCTCTTTCTCTTTTTCTTCTTCTGCTCTCGAGAGATACCCTTCTGATTGCCGGAAGCAGACCATATATACTCTATCAGGTCAAGTTGACGAGCTCTTGCCCTAGGAGTGTGGAGGGAACGCTCCAGCCTAGAAGCTTCAGGAGACACTTGCCACTTGTCAGAATCTGGATGAATAAGGGTCCACGTGGCAGCATCTTTGAGTGAGGATCATCACTGGATCACGTGCCCTTCTTGAGGAGCACGAGCTGTTGACCTGTTGCATAAGTGTCTTTCAGTTATGTATAAAATATGCACAGACTTCATTTAATCACGAAGGATGTGCACGGACATAGGGTATGATATGCACGAAGCAACTGGAGTTGCATGGACCTAGTTAGTACAAAGTAAACTTGCACCGACTTGTTCACGCAAGAGAACATGCACTCACTTTGCCACCATGTGCATGGACTGAATGTGATGATTACACACACATGCACAGACTCAATCATTCCTACGAAAGTAAATGCACGGACATGCTTTCAACGCAAAGCCTGAGGATGCATTGTCAGGATATATGTAGTGTGCAAGTGTTGCACGGACATGATCAATCCGTGAGTGCCCTTGCTTGGACTACACCGGTGCAAGAATGAGAGATGCACAGACTCACTTATGCAGGTGCAAGTATTGCACCGTCTCATTTCAATACTAGGATCAAAGATTGCACCGACCGTGCTAAAACACGACATAGCACCGACTATCAATTTCAAGGCATCGTGCAGGAACAAGACGCACAGACCACTATCCACATGAACAACAAGACGCACAGACCACTATCCACATGAACAATAACATGCACTAAGTTTGTTGTGCAGCCTGACTGAGATATGCATGAACCTTAGCCATAGACAAAACTTAAGTGCACTGACTTAACTGATGCTCAGACATGTTCAGACCCAATGCAGCAAGCAAAACAATGCACCAACCTAAAGCAGTAACTGAATGCTCATCAGTTAAATCATCATTAAGGCATACAGAACAAGCACTTAATCATAGATTAATCATGCATTCTTATGTGGTGACTCCTAATGTTGCTATCATCAAAACAACACAACATCATCAAGGCACAAGGGGCACAACAATCTCCCCCTTTTTGATGATGGCAACAAAATGAGTCACACTGACCACAATGAGTCACACTGACTCATCAAGCATCAAACTATTCTCCCCCTTTGACTTCATCAAAATGTGGATAGTTTTCAAAGAATAGAATGAAGCAGTGCTCATGGAAATAAAGTTCTCCCCTGAAACATTAGCATGAGTACATAAAAGACCAGAACCCCCATTGACAGTCATACAATTCTTCCCCTAGCAACATGAAAGCAGGACAGCTCTTCCTTTTATAACATATAATAACCAGAACTCCTCCTAATAACATAAGTAAAATCAAAGATGAAGCACATGATGTGTCGACAGGGATGAACTCTGGTTATCCAATGAATCACTCTGGAACCCACCATCACAAGAAATCTGAAGCAATATTGGTTGTGGCACCTTACATTTGTATGGACAGAATAATGCAAGTGGAAGGTCCACAGAACCAGAACCGGTTACATGAATCATTTATTAGGAATACAGAAACAAGATGGAAGATTCCAACAGTATAGAGAATGATTCAGATGATGTAAATGATGTAATTGTAGTCAAAGGTGGGATATGTGACAGCAAGCAGGGCACAGGATTTTTCAAGGACCATTCAAACAGCAAGAGGGCAAGATATGTCATACAGTGTTCCTAGTGATCAAGTTGTCAGAATTGAGATTGATCATAAGAAGATGTAGAGTTGGTACCACAATAATGAGTCCTCAAGAAAAGACTCTCCTATCATAGGGGGTTATGAATTAACCTACATGATCCAACTGGTTTAACTATGATGTATACCAAATTTGTCAATTAAAATCAATACTCATATCTGAAGCAAGTTTTAATAAAATTGAACCAGCTAATCATGCAATATACAAGATCAATCATCTTCCAATTTACTCAAATAATCTTAATGACTCCTTTGAGAGTCACATAGAGCAGTGTTGAAATTAAACACCCTTACTAGAACATGAGTTGATAGTTTTTGAAAGATATTTGCTTTTGATTAGCACACAATATTTCCTGAGCAATTTGAGTTGATCAATATCTTTTTACATGAGGCACAACACGTCTTAGGTGAAGTGACCCAGTTACTCAGTGTGATAACAGTCATTGCCTCTCAATTGTGAGAACAGAGTTAGCAATAGGAGTGTCTTTCACATGAGGAGACACCTTGATCAGAGGTCAGAATCCCCAGTTACTCAAATTAAACATGCCATTGCTCTGTCAGGTTTGACAATTTTCTTTTATTACAGAGGTAACTATGGCACTTCATGACTTAGGTTTTACTCCATTTCTTTGATGGAGGACCCAGTTTCTTGGTGACCAAAGTCATTGCTCTGAATTCAGTTTTTCCTTCTTAGTCAACAATTTTCAAGTTGATGTTTAAAAACAATACCCACTCTATGTATCTCTACCAGTGGTCTTGAGATTATATTTTCAGATTTCAGATGAGTGAGTCTAGACATTCCATGACATGATTGGTTAAGATTTATTAAAACTTTTGATTCAGATATTTTCATTCATTTGAATACAAATCCGAGAATACATTAAGCTTATACCAATTTGACACAGTGGTCATTCTTAAACCTGTATGATAGGAATTTCTTTTACATTTTCTTTTTCAGACTAAAAACATGGTACACAACTTGAAGTTCTCAGATCAGTCCAATCAATGCAACTTAACAACTTATCATTCTTGGAACAAGAATCAGATTGATCAGACCAGCTTGAAAGGATGTAAGTGTTGGATGTGTACAAGTTGGTTGAGCAAATAACGGCAGGAGAGAAGACCATCAAATGTATGTAGAACAGAATCAATCTCAATAGCTGGGTCTGGAGTACAGACATATCAGCTAAATAAGTAGAAACATCAGAGAATTCAAGTGAACCACACATTGGCAAGGGAATGGATAAGATTGCTTGACAGACGGAGTTCAAGAGGTGAATAAGTGATGAAGCATGCATGCTCCCCCTGTCTAGATGCAATGGAATATGTTTTTAGGATTTTCAAATTTTATGACATGCACTACTCTTCATATGTGCAGTATGCAACAAATCTGATAAAGAGATCATGATGACCAAGCGACAACAGACAAACTCCCCCTGACAAAATGCAAGATATGCAATGAAGGCACAGCTCATGATTTTAAAATTTAGGCTCGAAGAAAATTCATGCTTGTTCAATCAGAGAGAGAAACTACCAAATGCATCAAGTTCATTTAAAATTTTTAGAAAGTTTCAATTAACCACGAATCAAATCAACAAGATGCTCAACCATCTCAAATAAGCAATTTTCATATGATGGAATTTAAACATAGTGTTCAGGACTAATTATGAGAGAATATGAATTGTAACTTGCATTGAGTTCAGTTTCACACAAGCCATATGTGCACCGACCTTTCTATTCATGTGACAGAGAAGCATGCACCGACTTAAATCAAACATGAAGCATACAATGCACCGACCTTGGCATGTGAACAACACGAAGTGCACGGACCTGTATGCAATGTAGACATAAGATGCACCGACTACATGCAAGACATGCAACTACCTATACTCAGTGCAATATGTGCATCGACTTGAAACATCAACTATGCAAAGCATGCATATGACACTCAGCTGTGCAACAATTATTAAAACATCAGAACATTCTTTATTCAGAGAGCATCATGCGAGAGCGATCAAATTTTCAAGAGATGTCAGTTAAGCACAGACAGATTAATATGATATGCAAACATCTAAAGCAAACAATTTCAGATAGCAGAATTTAAGGTAAGTTTTCAAAACTAACCTGTACAGCGCAGTCATGGGGTTTTCATTTTTGAGTGCCTTAGATTATTGACCCCTTTATTCATCAGCTTCCAAGGCACACCTGCAAAAATTTGATCACTTTGATCCAGCAGGAACCCAAGCAGTCTTGGGTCCTGTACTAACCCCAACAGGTGTTCTAAGCAGTTCCTTAGCAACATTATCATCAAATTCCATCAAGTGACAGTTGGCTATGGAGTGTCCAAATTTACCATAGTATTTACAATAAGCAGCATATTTTCTAATATTATGATGCACATTAACAGAAGCATGAGGCCTATGTGCATAAGCATGAAATGATCTAGTGTTTACATGGACATTTTGTTTCTTATTTTTAACTAACCAACATTTAGCAAATTTGTGACCTGGCTTGCCATAGTTAAAACATGAAAAGTTCACAAGTCGTTTTGCAGGAAATTGGATAAAGTAGGGATTGACAAAATTTTCCTTAACATGCAACCAGTCCTTGACTGTATGGTCACGCTTCCCACATTCGAAGCACTTGATGTGCTTACCTTTAGAGCCCTTTTTACCCCAAGTGGATCCAAACCAGCACTCAATGGCTTTGTGACCAGGTTTGTTACAGGTGAAGCAAATGATATGCTGGTTCAAAGCAATTCTGTTTCTTTTAGAGCCATGATGATTTGTAGAATATCTAGCACGCATCCTATCATTGAATTTCATGATGAAACATGCATCCATAAGATGACCATGCCTACCACAGTAACGACAATATGCACCGGACTTTCTAGTAGCATGGTTTCTACCAAATGAATTTTTAAAATGCAATGTTTCACTTGCATGCTCATCTTCTATCAATAATCTGCAATCATCCATTACGTGACCTGCCTTGCCACAATAATGGCATGAACCATCCTTTTCGTGTGCATGCGAATGAGTAGGGGATTGGTAAGTGGCATGCAATTCACTATCATAGTCCACAGAATCATCAGAATTCCTAGCACGAGTAGGGACAAATTTAATCTTATTCTTCTGAGCATTTTTCTTTAAATTCTTCCTCTTTTTCTCACTTTTCATTTGTTTTTCATTTTTCTGGACCTTGAACTGAAATATAGATGATGAAGGTGATTTCTATTTTTTATTTTGTTTTGGGGATTGACTTGTGGTACCAGCTGCATCAGAATTTTGCACGAAAGTTATGTATAGTTGGTTTCTAATGATTTCCTTAACATCAGAGCTACAACTTATCCCCCTTTTTGAATCATCATTCTCACCTTTCATGACATCTTTCATTTTTCCTTTATTTTTAGCAGACTCGGATGTTGAGTTTTCCAGATCATGAATTTTAGTTTCCAAAGAGGCGATGTGAAGTTCATAACTGGCTATCTCCTGTTCACTGCAATTAACGCATTCACTTAGGACTTTGTTTGCAATTTTATACTTCTCAATTTCTTGTTCCAGACTGCTCAATATGTTAGTCTCTTCATTGTAAGCAGTTTTTCCTTTCTCTAATGTGAGAAGTTGTTCGGACATACCAGTGTTTAATTGTTCTAACTTCTCAATTTCAGCTTTCAAATCATGGTTTTCCTCCTCGAGTTTTCCAACTTCAATTTCCTTACTAGCACACCTTTCTCTCTCTATAGCCAGAAGCCTCTCTGAAATAACAGTATTTAGGACCATGAGTTTTTTATTTTGTTCTTTCAGTTCATTGTTCTCATTGGTCAGCTTCTCAATTTCTTTACTACTGGATATAGATTCCAGTCTTGCAATTAGTTCGTCTTCTCTTTCTTCAACTTTAATTTTCTCAAACAACAATTCTTTGTTTTCTTCTTTTAGAGATTCAATCAATTTTCTCTGCCCCTCATTTTCATCATATAGATCTTCATTGCGTTCTTTTAGAGCCAAGCACTTGTTGCAGATCGATTTTAGAAAGCAACCCTGCACACCTTCCTTGTTAACTTTCTCTATTTCAGCTTTAAGATTTTTATTATTCCTCTAATTTCTCCATTCTCAACTTTTAATTTCTCCAGATCAGAGTTAATCCTTTCCAACTCTTCCAGATTTATCATATGTTCATCAATTTTCAGCTTTAACTGACTTTCTAATTCAGAAATTTTATTGGCACCTTCTTGGTTTTCATTTTTCAGTAAGCACATTTGCTTCATATTCACGTGAGTCTCAGATAGACATTTATCATATAATTCATTGACCTTCAAGCACTTTTCACATGATGAATTAGAGTCATTTTTGTCAATTATCTTTTTCATTTTCTTATATTGTTTTCTTAGATGATCATGAGACTCTAGCAATTCATTATATGTAGCAATCCAATCATCCAGGGCATAGTCTTCAAAGATGTTTACCTGATCATAGTCCTGTTCTTCATCTTGATTGCTGCTATGTTCACTTCCTTGAGCCATCATGCATCGATTATCATTTTTGCAACTGCCATCCTTCAGTTTGTTCAAGATTTCTTTGACAGACCTGCAAGATGAGACGTATGAGATTAGTGCTCTGTCAATTGATGCTTTTACCATGTTCAATGTTCTAGAATTGACGGAGTCTTCCAATTTATCCTCCTCGGTCCATTTGGATTTATCTTTTGATAATTTGTGTGAACCGTGAGTCATTACCTTCCACAAATCAGGATCGGTTGTCCTTACATACCGATGCAACTTTTTCAGCCATAGATCAAAACCATCACCTCTGAAGATCGGTGGATGAGCCATCGAGAGATGCATTAAAAAGTGCATCGGAATCAACCGAAGTACAGCAAAACACCGACTCAGAAAGACTGAAGCACCGAAAGCGATAAAACCATACCCACTATGAAATGCACCGCGAAAGTTGCAGGATCCTCTGTAGATCGTTGGATCTGAATATACAGAGACACGCTCTGATACCACTTGTTAGGACCAATGGTATGCTCTGATACCACTGATAGGACCGGTGCGATATATTCAGAGAAGGGGGGATGAATCCCTCTTTAAAACTTCGCTTAATTGACACTTAAAGCAATCAGAGTTAACGAATAGAAATCAATTGAGATCTTCCAACTAAGAGATTCGCAGAAGCACTTGATCAATCAGTTGGGCTACTAAATTGTAGACACCTAGCCAAGTCTGATCCGTATACAGAGTCAAGTATGAACAGCGTGTGCCTTAAAGCATCCGGATAGAATACTCAATTGAAACACTCCTAGCCATTCATCTATCGATAATCGGATAAGAAATCAAACCACAGAGACAATAGATTTTTAGGTGGTTCGGTCCACAGACCTACGTCCACCCCACACTCCAACTAGAGTGTGGATTCCGCTGATACACAGCTTAACAGCTGGGCCTCACAACTTGCCAACATTAGCTGAGCATCACAGCTTGCTTCGCTGGGCAATACAGCTTAGCCATCCGCTGACTCACAGCTTGACTGCTGGGCATTACAGCTTCGCTGACCAGAGGAATCCTCCTCTGCAACCGCTGGGGCTTACAGCTTAACCCGTCCAGAGGAGTCCACCTCTGCTACTGCTAACAAACAGCTTGAAAGAAAGATAAGAGAAAACAAAGATGAAAGTAACAGCGCCGAAAAGCTGTAAAACTCTACAAGCCAAAGTTGCTCTCGCAGGAGCTAACTGGCCTAGATTTGATCCACGGTCTAGTAGAACCGGATCTTCAGTGAAATCTTCTGTCTTCTTCTCCACGAACTCTCTCTCTCTCTCTTCTTCTTCTTCTGCTGGTCTATGCCTCTCTGCCTCTCTTTTCTTTTCTTCTCACTATCTCCTCACTCTTTCTTTTTTCGAACACTTCTCTCTTCTGCTCTTCTTCTGCTCTCTCTCTAATTTTCTCCCCTTTCTTCTTCTTCTCTGCTCTTGATCTCTCTCTTTCTCTTTTTCTTCTTCTGCTCTCGAGAGATACCCTTCTGATTGCCGGAAGCATACCATATATACTCTATCAGGTCAAGTTGACGAGCTCTTTCCCTAGGAGTGTGGAGGGAACGCTCCGGCCTGGAAGCTTCAGGAGACACTCGCCACTTGTCAGAATCTGGATGAATAAGGGTCCACGTGGTAGCATCTTTGAATGAGGATCGTCATTGGATCACGTGCCCTTCTTGAGGAGCACGAGCTGTTGACCTGTTGCATAAGTGTCTTTCAGTTATGTATAAAATATGCACAGACTTCATTTAATCACGAAGGATGTGCACGGACATAGGGTATGATATGCACGAAGCAACTGGAGTTGCATGGACCTAGTTAGTACAAAGTAAACTTGCACCGACTTGTTCACGCACGAGAACATGCACTCACTTTGCCACCATGTGCATGGACTAAATGTGATGATTACACACACATGCACAGACTCAATCATTCCTGCGAAAGCAAATGCACGGACATGCTTTCAACGCAAAGCCTGAGGATGCATTGTCAGGATATATGTAGTGTGTAAGTCAATCCGTGAGTGCCCTTGCTTGGACTACACCGGTGCAAGAATGAGAGATGCACAGACTCACTTATGCAGGTGCAAGTATTGCACCGTCTCATTTCAATACTAGGATCAAAGATTGCACCGACCATGCTAAAACACGCCATAGCACCGACTATCAATTTCAAGGCATCGTGCAGGAACAAGATGCACAGACCACTATCCACATGAACAACAAGACGCACAGACCACTATCCACATGAACAATAACATGCACTAAGTTTATTGTGCAGCCTGACTGAGATATGCATGAACCTTAGACTTAGACAAAACTTAAGTGCACTGACTTAACTGATGGTCAGACATGTTTAGACCCAATGCAGTAAGCAAAACAATGCACCAACCTAAAGCAGTAACTGAATGCTCATCAGTTAAATCATCATTAAGGCATACAGATCAAGCACTTAATCATAGATTAATCATGCATTCTTATGTGGTGACTCCTAATGTTGCTATCATCAAAACAACACAGCGTCATCAAGGCACAAGGGGCACAACAAAACACAAAGGACATACTAAGGAAGACTTGGTAAGGATGACGGACACCGTCTACATACACTAAGTGTAAAGAAAGATTGACCCACAATTTAAGGTCGCGAGTGTCAACTCTCGTCAACCGTCTCCGGTTGGAGAAGACTCGTCCTCGGGTACAGAAATGTGTGAGGACAAGGAGGTGGGTGATGGGAAAGTCATCTGGACGTTTGGTGTGAAACACGACAAAAAGGAAGTCCGGACGTTGTCTCTTGAACGCGTTGAAGAAATCAGACCATACCGTGTCAACATAGGGTGTCGACAGTGGTGCGATAGTGACTAGTGGTTGTGCCACTCTAGGCGAGACGGGTAAAAGCGGGATGGCTAACTGTATAGGGTCGACGGATGGCACATCCACCGAGGACAAAGTGGGTAGGACAGATAGCTCCGGGACGACCGGTGGGGTTGGGGTGGCTAACAAGATGGAGTCATTGGGTGGTGCCTCACGCTAGCCCACTAGGCACTCTTTGGGATCACTCTCTAGCCCCAAAACATCAGCGAGGTACTCCTCGGACAGCTCTTGGTCAGCCTCGTAACTCACTAGAGTAAGTCTAGGTAGGGTATCCTCGGTATGTGTGTCCTCTAAGGTACGGGAATGTGAAGGACACTGGTCGGGGAAGTGGCTACTCTCACTATGGGTGGCCAGAGGGGCGGGCTAGGCAGCCGATGCCTAAGGGGCCGGAACAGCTCCGGGGATCTCCTGGCGGGGGATTCTTCCCATAGTCTCTAACTTTCCAACCAGTCCTTGGACAGATCGGTCGACAGCCTCGGCACGGTCCTCGATGGCCTTGAAACGGCCCACCAAGCGGTCGGTATGCTCCCTACAAGTTTGGTCGGACCTATCCATGCGCTCCATGAGTAGAGCGAACAAGTCATCCAGGGATTGGCCTCCCTGGGTGGCACCTCAGGATTCACCCATAGTGTCAGGGTGATGGTACTGGATACCCATGAGGAATTGGGGGAAGTTTGGGTGGGTTGGACATGCAGACACTCGGGACAAGACAACTGACTCCCTAATGGACTAGACACGACCCTAAAATAATAATGCAAAGTTGGAATGCAGACTCGACTACAAACCTAGACTCAACCAGTATCCGGTACGTGGCGGAGGTTTGATCCGAAGATCGCACTCACGCAAGTGTGTTACCTTCCCAATAGGTGTAACCTATCGTTCCGGGGACACCTTTTAATATACCGGGTATGGAATGCAATGCAAACTTTGGACCGACTACCATAGACACTAACCCGCTTTGATACCAATTTGATGCGGGACAGGACGTGAGTCGATACCAATTTGATGCGAACCTTAGACTCTAGGCAAACTCGTGACTCGTTTCTGGCAAGGGAAGCGTGCGGATGTGCGCGGTTGAGAAACCGGCAATGAGCTAGGGTGGTTAACTCTCACTTTCGTGCCCAGATCGGGTCACGGGACGTGTTTCGCTCTCTCTCACACAGCGATGATTGAAATGATATTAACGAGCTAGTTACCCTATCACTCTCATAGTAGCATAAAAACACATACGAAATAAGTAAAATGCCAAGAGAGGGGAGCGGAAACAATACCTCCACGCTCCGGGCGTGGGGAAGGAGACCCCGGCCAAGACTCATACTCCCGGTGTATAGTAATTAAATAATTACAATAGTGATTTTTTTATTACCCACTCCACGTAGGGAGGTAAAGGGCTACACGTGGGACCTGGGAGTAGTGAACTCGGGTTGACGGGCAGCAAGCCGGAAGGGCTTCTGGGCCAGTGGCGGGCTGCTGGTCTGACTCGGTACTGTTGAAACTCGGTTCAGACCTGCTGGACAGCAAGTGAACTCGGCTGCTGGGATGAAGGCTTCCGGGCGTCTCCTTGCTACGGAGGCTGGCTGGGACGCTGCTGGGGGGGTCCTGGTCAATCCCCGGGAGCGGCGGTCGCTGGATAGGAACCGGTGATTTATGAGAGAATTAACCGGCGGATTGCTCTGCTGGCCTGTTCTCGGGACAAATTTGTGCGCCTCCACGAAAATAATTGTTGCGCCCAGATCCAGAGGTGGATCGAGGAGAGATCGGCGTCGTTGCAAATAGGACTCAAAGGGATACAACAAAAATTAATTTCACAACCATCCAGCAAACAGATTGGAAATAAAATCCACTGTGGCATAGTTGTTTCTGCTGGGTCGGATTATAGACAGTCAGGATAGATAAGGATCTGTTGAAAACGAATTTTGACCGACAAGAAACTTGTAGATCTAAGACTTGGGAATTTTATGGGTGATGGGGTGGGAAGTGGGGATCGTGCATGAATTGTTTGGGATGTTTTGGAGTTGGATAAGGGGACGGGAAAAATAGAACGACAGAGTACTAACCCGCATATCTATTGATTGGCAGACTGTCAGGGGTGGAACTAAAAGACTTGGGAAAATAGCAAACGACGTCTGATTGACTGGAAATTTAACTGGAAATTGGGGACGACAGAGGGAATAAACCCTCAAAATTTGAGGTCGATCATATCTCCTAATTTGGAGATAAAAATTGGGGTTCAAGCTTCTGTCAAGAGGTGGATAGAACTCTGACGATGTGGCGGTGGTGGTGCGACGGCGGCTCGATGGCAGCGGCGGCGGTGGTGCTGAGCTTCTCACTCAGAGAGGGGATGATAAGGAGACTTCACACCTCAAGAAATTTGCAGCAATCCAGCTGCAAGGGGTTGGGAGAGAGAGGGAGAGGGGCTGCACCCTTGGGCTGCTCAAGGCAAATTCCTGATTTTTCTTCACATTAATTATCAAAATAATGAAAATACATGAGTTTTATAGACCTAACTAAATGACCATCACTATCCTCAGATCTAGGGTTAGGGAGAGACAATTAGGGATGAGAATATTTAATTCCTTTTCCCTTCTCCCATGTGGTCAAAACAACATAAAAAAAGGATAAATGGCAAGTGGGCATCTTGGACTTTTCTTGGTCCAACTTTGAAAGGTCTTGGTCTAAGTCCACCTTGGACTTTGAACCAGCCCCACATGGGCCCGAGAGCCTAGGTGGACTAATGGGAAAGAAGGTGGGGGTCCCGCCGGGCCACATGACCTTTTGCAAAGAAACCCACTAAAACCTAAGGACTCACACTTTGGCTTATAGTTGCCATACAATTGCAAACCCATTTAACACAAAGGTATAATTATAAATAAAAAAAGTTAGTGATCTTGCTTTGATGTCCCCATCACTAGTAGGTCTTTCCCAGTTTTTCACGGCCTCAATCTTTGAAGGATCGACCGCAATACTATCCCGGGATATTATGTGACCTAGAAAAGAAACTTCTTCTTACCAGAAATCACACTTACTAAGCTTAGCATAAAGTTTGTGATCTCTTAATAACTGCAGGGATTTCTTCAGATGTTCCTCATGCTCCATCTTAGACTTAGAGTAGATCAAAATGTCATCAATGAAGACTACCTCAAATTGATCAAGGTATGGCCTGGATACACTATTCATTTACTGCATAAATGTTGCAGGTGCATTGGTTAGACCAAAAGGCATAACAGTGAACTCATAGTGTCCATACTTGCTCCTGAATGCCGTTTTGTAAATATCTTTCTCCTTGATCTTCAACTGATGATAACCAGATCGGAGATCAATTTTTGAAAAATATCAAGCTCCAGAAATCTGGTCAAATAGCTCATCAATCCTCGGTAATGGATATTTATTCTTGATTGTGAGTTGGTTCAATTGCCGATAGTCGACGCACAATCTCATTGACCCGTCCTTCTTTTTGACAAATTGGACCGGGGCTCCCCAAGGTGAAGTACTTGGTCGGATAAATCCTTTCTCTAATAACTCCAATAATTGTTCTTTCAACTCCTTCATTTCGACAGCGGACATCCGATACGGAGCTTTAGAAACCGGTGCAGCTCCCGGAGTCAAATCAATAGAGAAGACCACTTCTCTCTCCGGAGGAATACTAGGAAACTCGTCCGGAAATACGTCAGAATAATCCCGAACGATAGGAATATCCTCCAGAATGGGTTCCTTATGCTCGGCCATAGTAATAGAAACTAAGAAAGCCGAACAACCCTTCTTCAATAACTTATCGGCTTTAAGGGCCGAAATAAGAGATAGGTGTCGAGAATGCCTGACACCAGAAAATAAGAGGTTGGGATAACCAATAAAGGTTACCGTACCCAATTTGCAATTGACACTAGCACCATGTGTAGTGTCACAGCCCGAGTGCGGAAGGAACCCAGTACACTTGACGAGTTTATATCGATCATGTCAATCAGAGCGTTAAGTGTATTCGACACGTAGATAGAGCGCGCCAAAGTAGAGATAAACCAAATACTTTATTCATAATAACCAGGAAGGTAATTCTATTACATAATCTTAATGAAAGAGTACTAAAGGACAACCTCGACTCAATAAAGGGAAAATTACAATAATTGACTCAAAAAAGGAAAAAGACACAGATAGATAGACGCTTCTATGACTGGATGGCTCTATGCTCTTCACTCATGTCCATTCCCTTCCGAGTGATCCTCGTCATCGGAATTACCTAAAAAATATAGAAAACACTAGGGTGAGCGAACGCTCAGTAGGAATTATATCTCAAGTACAAGCATTGCTTTAAGTAATTACATGTTTCATGAGTGTAAGTCTAGCTATACATGTATGCAAGATAATGACAAGAGAGAGTGTGTATATCAAGAGATAATAAAAATGAGCTAGCAAGATTTCAAGATATTTATATAGAATGTATCAAGATGGTCAAGCATGTAAACATATCAAGTCATGTCACGTGAATTGGCTATCATATTATCAAGTAAGTAAATACATGTTCCGGGCCACGCAAGTCATGTCAAGTCAAGTCAAGTACGAATTGTGGAATGTCAATCTAGCAAGTCATGCACTTTGGTGCAATGTCACATCGTGATAAATATAGCTCCCATGGGCACAAGTACTTTCGGGTGCTCCTCTCAGAACCAGATCGGGTCCTATATGCGCAAGCATTGAGTCATATATCTTTTAGACATCCAATATAGTTATAGCCAATATAGAGTTCCAAAGGATAAACCATTGTAGGATGATAAGATAGATTTCACAAATGAAGGAGTTCAAGGATTGGACTTTGAACAAGTAGGACACATCATTAAATCCTCATGAAAACCAAGACATGTCGTAAAACTAGGTAAATGTCGCCCACTCAGTCGCCACCAATTACAGAAATAGCGCCCACATGCGTGGTCGCCTATTCCTGTGATAAGTACAGGCACGAAGAATTGGCGACTTCTCAAGCAGTCTGTCACGCCCCGAGCGCGGAAGGAACTCGGAGACGCGTAACGAGTTTATATCGATCATGTCAATCAGAGCGTTAGTGTATTCAACACAAAGACAGAGTGCGCCAAAGTAAAGATAACCCAATCCTTTATTCAATCACAACCTCAAAAGTACTTCTATTACAGTCCACTTAATGAAAGTGCTAAGACTCAATAAAGGGAAAAGTACAACAATTGACTCAAAAATATAGAAAGATAAGACTAGTAGACGCTTGGATAGACGGAGTAGCTCTAATCTCTTCACTCTTGACCTTCCCCATTCGATTGAGTCTCGTCATCAGACTTACCTGAAAAATAGGGGAAAACAATAGATGAGCGAACGTTCAGTAGGAATTATATCTCAAGAGCTAGCTTACTTTAAGTAAATTACATGTTACATGGATGCAATAAAGCTATGCATGTTTACGTAAAATGACAAGAGAGAGAGAGTATAACAAGAGATAATTGAGTGAACTAGCATGTCTTTCAAGAACCTATATCAATAAATGTCAAGATATTCAAGCAAGTATATTCATCATGTCATGTCGGGAATTGGCTATCATGTTTCAAGCAAGTATATAAATACTTTTTCTGGGTCACGCAAGTCATGTCATGTCAAGTCAAGTATGAGATTGTGGAATGTCTAATCAAACTAGTCATGCACTTCGGTGCAATGCCACACCGTGATCATTACAACTCCCATGGACACTAGTACTTTCGGGTGCTCCTCCCAGGACCAGATCGGGCCCTTATATGCGCAGGCATTGATCGTGTAATTTTTTGACATCCACTATGGTTATAGCCAATATAGAGTTTCAATGGAATAAGCTTGTAGGGACTTTAAGGTAGATCTTGTGGAATAGAATTTCAAAGATTGAACATGATGTATAAAGACAACAATAACAGTACAGTCACGATTAACGATAAAACTAGGTGGAATCGGCTCCCTAATTGGGTGCCATGATAATAAGAATAAGCGCTCATATAGCGATGGTCGCTCGTTCTTGGACATGATAAGCTAGATAGAATTGAGGTCCACAAGTACAACACTTAATTCTGAAGGAGTAATAATGGTATGGTTTCCCCATTTCATTAGTTCAAGAATATTCTCATGACATCCTCATAGCACGTCACGAGGGCCGGTTTACCATGTTTCTATAGAGTGACATGGTAATCAAATAGTGACATAGGTTTTTAAGGGTACAACCAGCTCGGCTGTCTCGAGGGAATCCAAGGCTAGCGGAGTCTTACGGAGGTCTCTATGATAAAGTCACCAATCCGAAGGAACGGAATGTCCCACGAAGGGTTCATCTATCACCGAGAAATAGGGGGTAATCGATAAAATAACGTGAAACATGGGACTATACTCACGGAATGGAATATAGTGCCAACACGCATAACCCATTGTCAAAGGGTTACTGAAAAACACGAAAAGCAGAAAGTCAGAACTACCAGTCAATTGACGCCTGAGCTTGAGTCTTCATTTTATGAATTGACGCCCTTGTCGGGGTCGTCAGTTCAGAAATTGACGACTGTTCACTCAGTCGTTTTCTCCATGTACTGTTGATATTCACATCTGTAAATAATTTCAAATTCCAGATATTAAGTAGTTGACGACTTACATTAAGTCTTTATTTCATTAAACATCACCCTAGTCAGGGGCGTCATATAGAAAATTGACGGCAGGGGCCATGTCGTTATTTTCAATAATCAGGTGAATTTCATGAAAATGTAAAATTCATGGGTTATTCGCTAATTGGCGCCTGTGTACGAGGGCGTCCATTCAATTGACGACCTAGACAAGGTCGTTATTTACTTGTCATATGATGGTGTTTTTTTTTTTGGAGTATGTCCAATCAAGGATCTAGAGACATGAACAGATAGAGAAAAATATCAGGAATTTACTAATATAATCATGCATTAGTTAACTCATCAGGGTTCATAGTTATTAAATTTTGATCATGCGTAATTATTAAATGTCTAGTTCAATTGACGACTATTCGCAAGGGCGTTAAATCAAAATAACGCCTTCAGTTAGGGTGTCATTTAATGTAAAAACTAGTTTTATCAATATCACCACTAACAACCTACATGCATGCAGATGGCCTAATAATCATATGTTTTGCTTAACACTTGAAAAAACTTACTTGATTTTGATGATTCAGTTGATAGATGATGAAGAACACGATGAGGAATACGATATTCCGATACTCTGTTTTCAATAGAGATCTCGGCAGCAGCAATATGAAGAAGCTTGGATGAACTATCAACAGCTCTTCTGCAGGAAGATGATTTCAGCAACGCCGCAACCCCTTTAGGAAGAAAATAGAGAAGCAGAGGCCTCCCACGAATATTCCAAACCTTCAGAAGAAGAAGCAGAAGATAGCTTCCTCCCTTCACGGTATCGACAGCAAGAGGGAGAGGAAGAAGACGATGAAGAAAAATAACCAGAACGATACTATGTTTTAATGCAAACAGAGGCAGCAAGAAGAAGAAGAAGAACAAGAGCAGGAGCTCTTGATTCCGCAATGTAGTGGTAGCAAATAGAGAAAGCAACAGCCTTTCCCCCTCCTTGGTAGCAGCAAGACCCGGCCTTCGCGCAGCAAGGAAGAAGAGGAAGAACTGCTATGTTCTTCTCGCACACCACGGCAGGATGAAGAGCAACGCAGTAGCAGCACTAGAGAAACAGCAGCAGAAGGACGTCTTGGTTCGATGGAGGGGTTGGTATTTATAGGAGAAGGAATCCTAGTGGGTTATAGGAGTTCGATTAGGATTAAAATTTCCTGTGTAGAATCCCTATTAAACATAGATATCCACGTATGGATTCTTCCCTAACCAAGAAACCTTCCTGGCCAATATCCCTATTCGAACCAAACACCAACGGTTCTGTGGCGTCATTTGGTTCTGTTTGTAAATGATGCCACAGGTTGGGGTGTTATTTCAATAAATGATGCTTGTATACACAGTCGTCAAAATTAAATGACGACTTGCTCAGAGACGTCATTCACCATTTCCTTATTTGTTATTTTAAGGTGTAACGATCTTTATGGATTTTTATCTTTTTTTCTTGATATGATCTTGATGGAAAATTTTAGGGGTATGAGTTTTCCAGTTTTCTCTATTTTTCTATATAATTAGTTTTCCAAAATTCTTTAATTCAAAAATGGGCACTATTCATTTTAGAATAAAATAACGACTTTCATTAAGTTGTCCCATTTGTAATACACGCCCAAGGCAATGGCGTCAATTCCATTTTGGCATTTCTCCTTAACCTTCCAAAAGACTAATATTATGTATATATCCCTATCATCTCTATAACTCTTTAGCTATATACTTTATTTGATTTTCACTAATTTATAAATAACGACTTGTGTTAAGTCACTTTTCACGTTGGATACGCCTGCACAAAGAGGCGTCAATTGAGTTTTGGCTATTTCTCAATCCCCTTGAAAGAACCAAAATTGCATATATACTCATTCTTTTATCTTTTACATATCTTTAATGTATTTAAATCTTATATATATATATCCTTCTCCCTTCTAATAAAATTATAATGTAATAAAGGTGGAATATTAAATTTTCTAAATTAGTAATAAAATATAAATTGACATTTTCTTCAAGATTTAGTGATTCTTAATTCAATTAAAATTACGTTGTGCATTAAATGCTTACCTAAATATAACATGTCATTCTTAAATTTATTATAATACAATAGTAGTAGTGTTCATGAGTTCTTTTGTCAGACTTTTTAGGACGAAAGAGGGTCACGTACAAGGTCTGGGCCTTGTTTAATTATTATTTTTAATTTATTTAGACTTTCTAGTCCTTTAATTTACCAGGGTTGCTACACTTTCCCACACTTAAAAGAATTTGGTCTCTAAATTCAATCGTATATAGACGTGGAGAGTGTAGAGTACATACCCTTTAGAATAAGTCTGGGAATCGTTTCCTCATAGACTCCTTGGTCTCCCATGTGGCTTCGTGTTCTGAGCATTTATTCCATTGCACCTTGATCATGGGAATAACTTTGTTCCTTAATGTTCGCACCTCACGATCGAGGATCTTCATGGATTTTTGTTCATAAGTGAGATTCCTTTGAATCACTAGGTCTCCATGATCAATGATATGTGACGGATCGTGTACATACTTCTTCAACATAGATATGTGGAATACATTATGAACTTCGGACAATTGAGGAGGTAAAGCGACGCGGTAAGCAACCTCGCCAACTCTTCTAGTATCTCGAAAGGTCCGATAAACCTTGGTGTAAGCTTGCCTTTAACACCAAATCTCCTTATTCCACGCCCAGGTGATATCTTGAGAAATATGTGATCTCCAATTTGAAATTAGAGATCCCTTCTTCTTGTATCAACACAAGCCTTCTGTCTAGATTAAGCCACTTGAAGTCTTTCTCTAATGAGCTGAATCTTTTCAGTGGTATCCCTTACCATGTCTAGGCCTAATAGTTACTTTTCGCCAACTTCGTCCCAGCACAAAGGCGATCGGCAACTCCTTCCATATAAAGCTTCGAAAGGTGCCATTTGTATACTTGCCTGGTAGCTGTTGTTGTATACAAACTCGACTAATGGCAAGTGATCATGCCAGCTTCCACCAAAATCGATGATGCAAGCTCTAAGCATATCTTCTACCACCTGATTCGTTCTCTCGGTCTGACCATCCGTTTGAGGATGAAAAGTAGTACTAAAATTAAGTCTCGTTCCCAGCGAATGTTGTAGACCCTTCCAGAAGTGTGAAGTAAATCGTGGGTCTCGGTCAGACACGATTGAGACAGGAATGCCATGTAGCCTGACTATCTCCTTGATGTACAAAGCAGCAAGAACATCAACTGACCATCGACTCTTGATTGGCAAGAAGTGTGCCGATTTGGTCAATCGGTCGATGATAACCCATATTCCATCATGTCCACCTTTTGATTTAGACAGACCCATAATGAAGCCCATACCGATATCCTCCCACTTCCATTTGGGAATATCTAGAGGATGTAGCTTACCCGCAGGCTTTTGGTGTTCTGCCTTGACTTGTTGGCACGTGAGACAGCGAGACACAAAGTCTTCTACTTCTCTTTTCATATTGGGCCACCAGAAGGTCCTTTTCAAATCTTGGTACATTTTGGTAGACCCTAGATGAATCGTGTACCTTGATCTGTGAGCTTCATCTAAGATTTTCTTCTTTAGCTCTGGATAATCCGGTATACATGTTATATTCCTGAACATCAATCTTCCATCCGAGGCTATCTTGAAATAAGGTTGTTCTTCCATTTTGCCCTTGATTTCCACTAGTACGGGGTCACTATCTTGAAGTCCTTGTATTTCGGATAGCAAGTCTGGTTGTATGCTCATATGGGATATTGTGACACACCTACTGTCTTTCTTTATGCTTATATTAAGTTTAGAGAATTGTTGATGCGGGACGGACACGGGGACCGACTTTACGTGGTATGGACCTCAGACTCTAGATGCGGACACGACCAGCAACACATGATGGGAGAGACATTAGGCCCGACACGGAGAGCTCCTATAGGCTACACGTCGCTAACAGAAGTGCAAACTCACTCGGCGTCCCATGCGAGGGAAAGCGTGGATCGTGCGCGGTTAGGGAACCGGCAGAGTTCAAGGTAGTCAGACTCACTTCTGGACTCGGATCGAGTCGCGGGACGGGTCACTCTCACGCTCACAGCGGTGACATGGACACACGGGCTAGGAACCTACACTCTCGACAGCGGCATATGACCGTATACTAGCTAAGCAAGCAAATGCCAAGAAGGTGAGACCGTTACCTCCACGCACCCGGCGTGGCGAAGACAACCCCGGCCGAATTACGGACTCCCGGCTAACAATTATTACAACAATACACTAAGTCGACCCACTCCACACAGGGAGATAAAAGGTCACATGTGGGGTCCGGGAATCACGCAACTCGGGTTGACGGGCAGCATCTTGATGTCGCCCGGCGGTGCCGAACTCCGCGTTTTCGTGCTTTCCGAACGGCGGGTTCTACGGGCCCGTGGGGCCCACGGGTGGCGCTGTCCTCCGGATATGTGGGGGTGGGACCCGCTGTGATGGGGATCCCTGGTGGCGCACCTCCACGGACGGCGGTCGGCCGGGAACACCGATCGGGGGTCGATCGGCCCCGATTCCCAACTCTTGAACTAATAACCCACTGATTTTGGTTGCTGTCTTTCGGCGCGCGCTCCGGCGAAAACGGCCGCTGCGATCAATCCCGACGTCGGATCGGGATGCATGAGCTATCGTTGGAAAGCTCTCTTCAAATGCTTCAATCTAGACCCGAGAGATCTGCTGGATCTGGTCGGATCAGAACTGGAGAGGGGGATTTCCGCAGCCCACCACCAAGGCGGCCCAACAAGGCCTACAAGGTCTACAAGGTCCAACCGGGCGAGCCCCACCCAAGTGATAGCCCACAGGGCCCACTTTGGGAGAAAAGCCCAATAAATAAAGACTCGAGGAACCAACTCTCCCCGGCGGCCTTCTAGGCTCGGAGGGCCCGAGACAACGGTCAGATCGGATGGAAGGTCCGGTCTAAAGCCCACTCTCCGACCTGGAGAAAGAGGCTCCAGCCGACCTATCCGACCCCACCTTCGCCGGGCCATGCCTATCGCTCGGACACGAGCTAGCATCCCCGTAGCTCGGTGAGACCGCTTGTTTACCTGCAGGTGCGGCCGTTCAGAGTCCTCCGGTAGCGAGAGAGTCATGGGAGCTGCCGAACTCAAAGGGGATAACGCCCCCACGATCCGGCCATGAAAGCCCCCGATGAAGACGTAACTCCCGCCGGGAAGCCCTCAGCTCACCGGACTCTTAAAAGGCGATGCACTATTTAAGTAAGGGAGACCCTCCGGAAGATGGTAAGATGAACTAGCCCTTCACATACCCTAAGCTCCTGGGCACGATTCGCTTCACCCTTGGTGGAGAGGATTCTCGCGCATCAGCTCTCTCCTCCCCTCATTATCGCTTCCACCATCGCTCTACTGACTTAGCCATCGGAGGGTTATCCCCCAGGGAGATCCCCTGGGCCCTCTGATACGTTTCCCTTCTCTTGCAGATTCATCTTCTGGTGATCCACAGCCCGCTCAGGACTCAGCGCGAGATTCCGCCTCTTCATCTGGCGCCGTATGTGGGAAACGCACGAAGAGTCAAGATGGTGAGAAAAAGCTCAGGGAGGAGATCCGCCGGCGGGGCAGGTAAGGCTGTGGCAGCGGGAGGCGTCCCCCCTAGGGTCTCGCAGAGCCCCCCCTCCAACGCCAGCGTCCCCGCCAACAGGCCACCACCCCCCCCCCCCCGGCGGAGACAGGGGCACCCCTCGACGGCGGCGCCAACGCCTTCCAAGCCCTCAACGAGAAGATGGACGTCCTCGTAGAGCTCATGAGGGCCCAGGCGGCCCGAGACGTAAGGTCCCGCGCCCCGTCAGGAAGTCCCCCTCGAAGGAGTGCAACGCAGCACACCGCCGGAGGCCGCTTCACCCTCCGCGGCCGACAGCTCCTTCGCAACGACGTCGGAGGACCCTCGCAAGCTCCGCCTGCGGAGCAAGAGGCTTCCTCCACGCCGAGGAAAGGGAAGCAGGGGGCGAAGCCGCCGCACCCGGGCACCAGTGCTCCGGGAGATCGCCATGACGCCCCCCCCAGCCCCACGGCACGGCCACAGCCGGAGCTGTCTCTCCGGCTACGAGATTTTGAAAGACAGTTCGCAGAGCAAGAGCGCGCTCTTCGCGCCCTGCAGAAGACCTCTTTCCCGGAGGACGAGGAGAAATCCCATTTCTCCGAGTACATCTTGAAGGCAGACGTCTCTCCTAGAGCCTCCATCCCAACCTTCAAGCTCTACGACGGCCAGGGCGACCCAGCCGACCACTACGACAGCTTCGACGCCCTGGTGACCCTGCATGGAACGCCGGATCCCATCAAATGCCGAGCCTTCGCGGCCACCCTGGTCCAGGGCGCTCAGGCATGGTTCCGAGCCCTCACCCCGGGGTCCATCCGAGACTTCAGGCAGTTCGGGCGAATTTTCAAGGAGAGCTTCGCCGGTAGCGCCCCCCCAAGGTCAGTAGCGGGGCTCCTGGCTCTCAAACAGGCGCAAGGGGAGAGGCTCCGGACTTACGTCCACCGATTTAAATCGGAAGCCCTTAGGATCCCCCGCCTGGATGTGGCCTCAGCCACAACCGCACTGACCGGGGGCACCCGGGATGAGAATCTCCACCGCGAGCTTGTCCTCCACCCTCCCTCGACCCTTGCCGAGCTAGTGACTCTGGCATTGCGCCACGCCGAGTGCGAAGAGGTACTCAGCGCCTGCCGAGACACAACCGGCTCGGGTCGGGAGGGGGACAAAAAGTGGACCTCCGAGCCAAACCCTGGCTCGAGCAAGAAGCGCGATCGAGAAGGAGAGCGCAAGAGAAAGTACGAGCGGTATACCCCTTTGACCGCACCAGTCTACGAGATCTATGAAGACATTAAAGACTCGGGACTTCTCCGCCAGCCCGAGCCTATGAGGTCGAAGAACCGCAAGCGGGACAGGCATTGCCTGTTCCACGGCGACCACGGGCACCACACCGGAGATTGCCATCAGCTCCAGGACGAGATCGAGCGCCTCATCCGTCTGGGGCATCTAGCCCGGTTCACAACCGGGCACAAAGAAGATCGAGACGCCGCAGAGGAGATCGACAACGCCCCCCGAGGGGTCCACATCAACGTCATCTCCGGCGGAGCGGCATCGGGAGGCGACACCAGCCGAGGAAGGAAACGTCATGCCGAGCGGGCCAGCAGAGCCCTAGAGCCCCCCAAAGGCCCGCCAATGGAGCCCCAGGTCATAGTCTTCTCCGACCAAGACCTGGAAGGGCTGAGCACCCCGCATGACGATGCCCTCGTTATCTCGGCCACGATAAATCACTGTAGTGTAGACAGGATTTTGGTTGATAATGGGAGCGCCCCCGATGTATTATCTTATGACTGTTTCCTCAAGATGGGGGAAGACCCATCCAAGCTCCGCCCGATCCGAACACCCCTGTGCGGGTTTAATGGCCTGGCCACCTACCCCGAGGGAGCCCTAAGCCTGCCGGTCACTATCGGCACCCCACCCAAAACCGTTACGGTCATAGTGGACTTCATAGTGATTAAAGGTATGATAGCGTACAACGCCATTTTCGGCCGAAAAATTCTCAGCCGAATAAAGGCCGTACCATCTACCTATCACCAAAAAATGAAGTTTCCCACCAAAAATGGGTTGGGGGAAGTCCGAGGTAACCAGGCCACGGCTAGAAGGTGCTACAATATCTCGGTAGAAGCCTCAAGGCCGGACGGGAAGGATAAGGGCCCCAGGGGAGTCGAAGGAAAAACCGTAACCGCCGAGCCCGGTGGCGAATTATTAACGGTATTCCTGAACGACGACCCGGCCCTTGGAGTGAGGATCGGTTCCGACCTACCACCGAAGGAACAGCAGCAATACAAAGAGTTTCTTTCTGGGTACGTCCGGGTCTTCGCTTGGTCCGACGATCAACTCCCTGGTATACCAGAGGAAACTGTGATGCACAAGCTTAACCTCGACGCCACCATGAGGCCCGTACAGCAGCGGAGGAGGAAGCATGCGCCCGAGAAACAGGCGATCATCAAGGCGCAGGTCACCAAGGGACAAGAGACTGGTCTTTTCAGACCGGTCCTGTACCCAACGTGGCTAGCCAACGTCGTCCTGGTGCCGAAGACCACCGGCAAGTGGCGAATGTGCGTAGACTTCACCGATCTGAACAAGGCCACCCCCAAGGACTGCTATCCACTGCCGAGCATCGACCAACTGGTTGACTCAACCTCGGGCAACGAGATACTCAGTTTCCTGGATGCCTATTCGGGTTATCATCAGATCCGAATGAGCCCTGAAGATGTCGAGAAGACCGCCTTCATCACCGACTACGGCGTGTACTGCTACACCCGGATGCCTTTCGGATTGAAGAATGCTGGTGCCACATACCAGCGACTGGTCAACCATATGTTCGAGGGACAGTTAGGTTAGAACATCGAGGCCTACATCGACGACATGCTTGTCAAGACCCCAAGGGTCCAAGACCACCTCACCGACCTGGCCGAGACTTTCGGCACCCTCATGAAGTACAGCATGAAGCTCAACCCCGCCAAGTGTGCCTTTGGAGTAAGATCCGGGAAGTTCCTGGGCTTCCTGGTCACTCAGCGGGGCATCGAAGCAAACCCTGACAAGGTTCAGGCCATCCTGGACATGCGCCCGCCCACGTGCATCAAAGACGTCCAGCGTCTGACGGGGCGTGTTGCCGCTCTCAGTCGTTTCTTGTCCCGTACGGCCGAACGATGCTTGCCCTTCTTCAAGCTAATGAGGGGGCCTAAAATAGCGTCTGCTACGTTCGTATGGGACGGGGAATGCCAGACAGCGTTCGCCGAGCTCAAAGAGCTCCTAGCTTCACCCCCGGTGCTCTCCAAGCCCGTTGCAGGCGAGGTTTTGCTGCTCTATCTCTCGGCGACGCCATCAACGGTCAGCTCGGTCCTAGCGAGGAATGACTCGGGAGTCGAGAGGCCGGTCTACTACACCAGCAAGGTGCTCGGCGAGGCCGAGCGGAGGTACCCCGCAACCGAGAAACTCGTGCTAGCGTTGGTTACCTCCGCAAAGCGCCTCCGACCCTACTTCCAGGGGCATCCCATCACCGTGCTAACTGGCGAGCCACTGAAGAAGATTCTGGCCCACCCCGAGGCCTCGGGGCGACTCGTCAAATGGGCCATCATGCTCGGGGCATACGACATCTCGTATCGGCCATGATCAGCTATCAAGGGGCAAACGCTCGCCGACTTCATCGCCGAGAGCACCGTTCCGGTCGAGGACAGGCCTCCGACAGCAACCGGGCCAACCTGGGAGCTGTTCGTCGATGGATCGTCCAACTCGGTCGGTAGCGGCGCAGGGATCCTCCTAAGGTCCCCCGAAGGAATAGAGTTGCAGTACGCCGTAAAGTTCAACTTCCCGGCGTCCAACAATGCTTCCGAGTACGAGGCCCTTATCTCAGGGGCCCGCATGGCCCGACGGTTGGGGGCTGAGCGAGTCAGGATCCACACCGACTCCCAGCTGGTCGCAAGCCAGGTCAGCGGCGAGTACGAAGCTCGGGAGGCACCTATGATCAAATACCTCCAGTTGGTCCGGAGCCTGGCCCAGTAGTTCGTGGAGTTTGAGGTAGTCCGAATAGCTCGGGAGCAAAACTCTCGGGCGGACGCCCTCTCCCGACTGGCCTCCTCCCTAGACCCGGAAGGTAAACGATCGGTCCTCCTAGAAGAGCTAGAGCGCCCGAGCATAGACTCGGAGCCCCTCGCCGTTGACTCGGCCACTCCCGACGACTGGCGCTCCCCCTACCTCTCCTGGCTACGAGACTCCCAGGAACCCTCTGACTCTCGAGAAGCCCGCCGGATGAAGTACCAAGCTCAGCGCTTCGTCATCCTCGACAGCGCCCTCTACCGAAGATCGTTCTCCGGGCCCCTTCTGAAGTGCCTCGGCCCCGACGAAGCGAGCCAAGCTATTGAGGAGATTCATCAAGGCCTGTGCGGAGCACATTCAGGAGGTCGGTCGCTGGCCAGAATCCTGCTAAGGCAAGGATACTGGTGGCCGACCCTCCAGCGCGATTGCACGGCTTACGTACAACATTGCGACCGTTGCCAGCGGTTCGACCATTTGGTCCACCAGCCGGCCACGGAACTTGTCACCCTTACCGAGCCCTACCCTTTCGCTCGGTGGGGGATCGACATCCTTGGGCCATTCCCAACGGCTCAATCCCAGAAGAAGTTCATCATCGTCGCCATCGACTACTTCACCAAGTGGATCGAGGCTGAAGCAACAGCGAGGATCACCGAGACAGTCGTCTGGGGTTTCGTATGGAAATCGATCATTTGTCGCTTCGGCGTCCCCCGAGTGATAGTGAGCGATAACGGGCAGCAATTCGACTCTCGATACTTTCGAGATAGATGCGCCGACCTAAATATCCGTAACCACTTCACTTCGGTCGCCCACCCTCAGGCCAACGGGCTGGTTGAAAATGCCAACAAGACAATCTTGAAAGGCATAAAAACCAGACTCGGCAAGGCTAAGGGTAGCTGGCTCGAGGAACTGCCTAGCGTACTATGGTCGCACCGAACGACCCCCAGAACGGCAACCGGTGAGACCCCTTTTCAACTGGTATATGGCACCGAAGCTGTCGTTCCATTAGAAATCGCCAATCCGTCTCTCCGAGTGATCAGCTTTGTGCCCGAGGCAAACGAGCAGAAGCTGCTCGAGAACCTCGACCTGGCAGACGAACTCCGAGAGATCGCGAACGTCCGAGCTACGGAATACCAGCGCCGCCTCACTCGGTACTACAACGCCAGGGTCCGAGGCAGACAATTCCGACCAGGGGACTTCGTCCTCAGGAAGGCAGAAGCCTCTCGACCACTAGAGGCGGTGGGCAAGCTATCCCCCAACTGGGAAGGCCCCTACCGAGTGATCGAGACGCTCGGGAAAGGTGCGTACAGGTTAGCCACAATGGAAGGGGAATCCATTCCCCGGACATGGAACGCAACCACACTACGCAGATTTTATTTCTGAATACTGTATCAACAAATTGGGTAAAATAAACCTCCTTATCTTTCGCATTCATTCAAGATAACTGTTGGTACATCAGAAAGGCAACTGCCAATACATTACATAACAAAAAGCGAAAATCCATCTGGCACCGCAGCAAACGGCCATCGCCCGGTCGACCCGGTCTTGACCTTCTCGCATCCAGCCACTGACTCTGCCTCGCGTAGAAACTGGCTCGGACAAGAGATGGTCGACCCAGTTGGCTCGGGTGGTCCGTGACAAAGGTGACAGAGGGACGGCAAGGAGAAGGCCACCTTTCACGCAAGAAAGGCTACCTTCCAAGTTGGCAACAACCTGGAAAAAGGGCACGCCGTGAAGGTCCCCTTTCTTCCAAACTGCCAACTCTTTGGAGGCGAACAGAAAGCAAGCAGCCCCCGAAGAGTGAAAGAAATGAAGAACAAAAGAGAGAGAAAGAGGCAGCGCACGGGGGTAAGGAAGGGACTGGAGCCGCCTCCTCCCCTCCCACGGAGGGGAGTGGCGGCCGGCATCCCTAACTCCCCCATCCGCCCTCCATCTCGGCGTCTGCCCGGAAGCCTCGCCGGAGCCAAGAGGAGGAAAACGGCGTGCCCCCGCACGTCGAAGCCCTCTCCCGATCCGCGCGGCGACCGTCGGACCCGCCTCATGCACGCGCGGCGACCGTGGGACCCGACCGATATTCCAGGACATCTGGAACCGGCCGCTCCCCGTCGTCTGCAGCATCACCTTCTGAAGGGTCCTCCATGTTCCGATCGCGGTGGCGCAACGCAAAGCGAAGACGAGGGAATAAGAGCAGACCGCCGGCGAAAGTCCTAAGTGTTAAGAGAGAAGGAGCGCCCTTCGGTCCTTTTTATAGGCCAAGGGAGGCCACGCGCCTTAAAAGACTCCCCCCTCGAAAACACGCTACAGGACCTCCCTGGAAGGTCACCTCGAAATCCCTGCCCCCCGCCCTAGCGGGATTCACGAAGCACCTCGCCTTTCAAAGCATGGTAATACGGAAGGACGCCTGCCAGAAGTCTCCCGAATCGACATGCGAAAACGGCGCAAAAAATATCGGCACTTTCCAACTGCCACGATACGCCAACCAAATCACAGCAAAGATAGCGATCAAATAAAGTAAGTTATTTATTGCCTTCCATAAAAGCCTCTTACAACGAGGAAGACGGACAAAAAGGGGAAGGGGCAAAATAAAGTTACATCAGGCCTCGGGCCCACTTTGAAGCTCGGGAACCGCAGTAGGGGACGCGTCACCCCCGGTACCCTCGGCGACGGCCGGCCCGGACACTGACCTCGCCTGTGCGAGAACTGTCCCGGTCGCGAGCCCTCCCGAGGCCTCCGGAGCCGGTGACCCCGCTGAAGGCGATTCCCCCGGTTCATCCCCGGCCGAAGATGAGGAGCTGGAATCTGACTCGTCCGAGTCATAACGCTGGCCGTAAGGAAAGTCACCTCCGGCCAGGTGCTCATTAGCATAGTTCATCGCTCGGCGATAGCCCTGCTTGAACCCCTTTCGAGCACCCCGGCGGAGAGCTACCTCGTAGTAGGGTAGGGCGGCTGCAATCAGGTCGGCCGAGTAAGCTTCCGAGCCTTTATAGCGCTCAATCGCCTCCGCCTCGACCTGCCCGTCCCGAGCCCGCTCCGCCTCGGCCGCACGCTCTTCCGCCCTCGCCAGACGCTCCCCCAGCTCGGTCATCCTCCGCTCGGTCTCGGTCATCCGACCCTCCGCCCGGGCTCGGTCCGCCTCGGCCTCAGCACGAAGGCGCTCCGCGTCCTCCGCTCGATCCTGCAGCTCGGTACGCTCACGCTCCCAGAGGCCGTCCAGCTCGACATGGCGTTGACGCTCGTCTTCTAGATGCTTCCTCTTCCTCTCGAGCGATTCTCGGGCCCTTGTCAGCTGCTCAGCTAGTACCTCGGCCTCCCGACGGCTCGACCGCGCCAACTCCCTGAGAGCAAGGAACTCCCGCCGGAGCCCCTCGTGCTCCCCCTCGAGCCGAGCTAGTTTCCTCTCGCATCCACCGAGGGTCCAGGCAAGCGTCGACCGCTCCGCCTCTGTCCGGGCGTGCGCCTCTGCCATCACGGCCACTGTCCGAGCTATAACAAGGCCACCCTCCATCAGGATGTCAAGGACCCCGACAGGAGTGCTGCGCTTTTCTCCGCCCCTCGTCCTATCGACGATCGACCGGCAGATCCGGTACAGATCACCCGAGACACCAAGCCTGACCAGAGCTTCCGGCAAAGGGGACCGCTCCACCCTGGGCGCCCCGTCAGAAGGCCCTGTTGTGGCAGCAGAACTAACCGCCCCGCGCACCACGGTCGGTTGGGGTTGCAACGCCTCCCCGGGCGAACCCCCACCCTCGACTGGCGCCGCAGGATCAACGGCACCAGAAACTGCCGGCACTTGGGGTTGCGACACACCCCCATCTGCACCGACCGAGCTCTCGGTCCCAGCGCCGGCCACGCCGGCATCGGCCCCCTCTGTCCCCACAGAGGGGAGAGCCGACCCATCACCTCCCTCTGCGAGGCCCCTGGTCTCCTCGGCCCCCTCTCGCTCGGCAGATGGGAGAGCCAGCCCAGAAGGGTCGGCCCCATCCTGCCCCCGAGAGGGGAGTGCCGCCGAGCCAGAGTCGCCCCCGACGGCGGTAGGAAGACCGGCTTTCCTGGCCCTCTTCCTGGCCTTCGCGGCCTCCCGCAGTTTCCCCACCAGGGGATCCTTGCGCTTCAGGCCGGTCGACCGAGAAGTCCCCTCGGGGGCCGCCCCCTTGCCCTTATCTCGGGCATAAGCGCGACCCACCGAGACATCAGGCTCGTCGGCTGCCGAGTCCTCTCCCAGATGGATGACCTCGGCCGCCTCCTCCAGAGGCTCCCGCCTCACGTCTGCAACAAGAAGAAGCCCCGGTCAGGAGAAAAAAAAAAGGGTTACCACCCCAGAAGAAGAACCTCAAAGAACCGTACCTGACGCCGTCAACCGCGGGAGAAGACACCGTTCGATGTTCTCCGGTGTCACCAGCTCCTCGGTCGATTGGCGATTCTCCAACAGACGGGCAGCCTGCTGCTCCACGTGGGGAGGAAACTCCTCCTGGCGAGGGGGCAGATTCGGATGAAAATTGGGCGAGGTCCGGCATCTCCAGATCTCGTCCGTCGCCATCGCCTTCACCCAGAAGAACTGAGTCTTCCACCCCTTGTGCGAGGAGTCCTTCGCCGCAAGCGAGATGCAGCTCCTATTCCTCCGCGCCTGGATGAAGTAAAAACCTTTTCCCGCCGATGGATGCGCCTTCAGCTCAAAGAAGAAGTGGAAAAGGTCCAGAGATGGGAAGATGCCGCGCTGGTGGCACAAAATCCCGAACGCCGAAAGAAGAAGATAGCAGTTGGCCACCAACTGGATAGGCGCCAACTGGAAAAAAGTGAGCAGCTGCAGCACGAAAGGATCGAAAGGAAGCCGAAATCCACTCTTCCAGGGCAAGAGGAAGGTGCAAATGTGCCCATTGCGGTCGTCCAGACTCGTCTCATACGGAGTGGCGGCAGCAAAGCTATAGCGGAGAGGTAGACGGAAACGATGCTCCAGCCTCCGCACCTCCGCTTCTCCCAACTCGCTATAGTTGGGGACGGGATCGCGCCTCACGGGCACAAGCTCCGGACTCTGATCCGCCATCGGATCGGGAGAAGACCCTTCGTACGAGCTTGAAGACTCCGAGGGAGAAGGAAGCTGCCGAACCGCCTCCGCGGTTATCCTCGCCAATTCTTCAAACGCCGCCGCAAGGCTCCGCGTCTCCGCTGTGCTCTCACGGTGCATCAAGAAGCAAGGAAAGCCTAAAACCCTGGAAGCCTAGAACGATGAACAGCGCCCCCTATAAACCCCTGAGGGTGGTGGCGCGCCGTTCCGTGCTCCGAGAAAAAGGGGGGCCCCTTCGTTTCAAATCCGTCAGGATCATCATTACAGGCCTCGGCAACCGCTATAAGCGGCTACATAACGCCAACGGAATTCCACCCACCTGAGCCACGCCGGTCCAAAGCCTCGAAAAACTACTCATCCGAGCCTCCTTTGGCTCGGGAGTAGGAGGGGGACAAGTGGAGAGGGGGATTTCCGCAGCCCACCACCAAGGCGGCCCAACAAGGCCTACAAGGTCCAACTGGGCGAGCCCCACCCAAGTGATAGCCCACAGGGCCCACTTTGGGAGAAAAGCCCAATAAATAAAGACTCGAGGAACCAACTCTCCCCGGCGGCCTTCTAGGCTCGGAGGGTCCGAGACAACGGTCAGATCGGATGGAAGGTCCGGTCTAAAGCCCACTCTCCGACCCGGAGAAAGAGGCTCCAGCCGACCTATCCGACCCCACCTTCGCCGGGCCATGCCTATCGCTCGGACACGAGCTAGCATCCCCGTAGCTCGGTGAGACCGCTTGTTTACCTGCAGGTGCGGCCGTTCAGAGTCCTCCGGTAGCGGGAGAGTCATGGGAGCTGTCGAACTCAAAGGGGATAACGCCCCCACGATCCGGCCATGAAAGCCCCCGATGAAGACGTAACTCCCGCCGGGAAGCCCTCAGCTCACCGGACTCTTAAAAGGCGATGCACTATTTAAGTAAGGGAGACCCTCCGGAAGATGGTAAGATGAACTAGCCCTTCACATACCCTAAGCTCCTGGGCACGATTCGCTTCACCCTTGGTGGAGAGGATTCTCGCGCATCAGCTCTCTCCTCCCCTCATTATCGCTTCCACCATCGCTCTACTGACTTAGCCATCGGAGGGTTATCCCCCAGGGAGATCCCCTGGGCCCTCTGATGCGTTTCCCTTCTCTTGCAGATTCATCTTCTGGTGATCCACAGCCCGCTCAGGACTCAGCGCGAGATTCCGCCTCTTCAAGAACTTTATTGAATTTACAAGTCCCTGTTGTACAGTAACCGAAATCTCAGATCTGCAGGGCACTTGTCTGAGAACCACCATTGACCGCCTAGTACACCTCCGATTCAGCTCTTGTGCTCTTCATCAAAGTTATGGGATTTTGAACAAGGAAGACGGGGATATTTTTTGTGGACTGATTGGAGGTGGCTGTGATTTGTTATGATTTTATTACTGTAGAGTGGTCAGATCTGGGAACAGGTGGATAGCACTGTAGCTTTCTCTGAGATAGATTTTTGAAAAATACGGGATGGTCTCACAAAAATTCAAGAAAATTTGGGGACGGTGAGGTTGGTGGAAGTAACTCCCAATAAAATTGGGAGGTTAAACAAAAATCATAAAGAGGCCCGAAACCTGGAAACACAGGGCGGATGGAAATGGAAACAGACAGCAGACAGATCTGAAAATTAAGGTTGGACGAAAATGAAAAAATATCAAATGGGATCTTTATGACCAACCAAATTTTTTGGGACGTTCTTGACACCTCTGGAACATCCCCTAAAATCCCCAGGTCGATCTGAGCTTGTGGCGGACACAGAGAATTCGTGGAAGCTGCTGTGGTCGGATGAAGGCAGAACTCCGGCGATCTCGGCGGTGATGCGATGGCGGCTCGTGGCGGCGGCGGCGGCGACCGGAATGATAAGGGGAGGAGTCACACCTCCAGAGGGAAGCCTTCACAGCTTCAAGGGGGAGAGGGAGGAGAGAGGAGGGGGGCGCACCAGCCCTTGCTCTTGGAATTAGTTTGATTCAAATGGCATTAATTCATCAAAATGGGAAATTACAAGTATTTATGTGTTACATCTCACATCCATTGTCCACCGCTGGATCTAGGGGATGGGAATGGGTGGCCTGGATTGAGTGTGACACACACACAAAAAATACAATAAATATTTAAGGGGGGGGCGGCCCTTGGACCAAGGGGAGTGGGTTGACTTGGTAGGTGGGGTGGGTGGCCAAAATGTGGACTTTCCAAGCCACTTGTCCCCCACTTGGCCCATCCTTCTAGAAACCTCCATGTGGAAGGTTGACTGACCCCACATGGGACCGTAGGCTGAGGTGGCTCAATGGGATGGGGCCTGGGGGGCCCGGGGGCCCACGGGATCCAAATTGCACATAAGCCCCTCTTACAATCAAAATTGTAAACCGAATACAACGAAATAAACACAAATTACACACACATAAAGTCTAACTAAATATGATAAATGGGGAGGCTCAAGGTGGAGTCTCCAGGCTGTCTCCGAGCCAGATGGACGCTGAGGTGGCTCGAGTCGTGCTCCGTGTGTGGTACCGGTGGCTCGGCGTATCACGCCGCTCAACTGCTCGGGTGTCCGCACCAATTGTTCTAGCAACTGTCACTCCTGAATCATACAATTTGCTAAAATCGCTCTTGGCTTTCGACTGAGGGCATCAGCTACAGGATTACCCTTTCCAGGATGATATTGTATTATGAAGTCGAAGTCCTTGAGATATTCTAGCCAACGTCTTTGCCTCATATTCAATTCCTTCTGAGAGAAGAGATACTTAAGACTTTTATGGTCAGAGTATACAGTAAACTACACTCCGTATAGGTAATGTCTCCTTATCTTCAGTGCAAACACTACCACCGCCAATTCTAAGTCATGGACTGGGTAGTTCTCCTCGTGCTTCTTCAATTGGCGAGAAGAGTAGGCTATAACTTTCCCTTGTTGCATTAAAACACATCCGAGGCCAACGCCTGAGGCATCGGTGTATACCTCGAATTTCTCTCCTTCAATTGGCAAAGCTAATACTAGGGCAGTAGTTAGATGATCCTTGAGAGCTTGAAAGCTTCTTTCACATTCCTCACTCCATTCATAACGGATCTCCTTGCGAGTTAGTCTAGTGAGTGGTACGTCGATCTTGGAGAAATCCTTGATGAATCGCCGGTAATAGCCTGCAAGACCTAAGAAACTTCGGATCTCGCTAGCGTTGGTCGGTCTTTCCCAATTTCTTACAGCTTCAACCTTTGATGGGTCTACGGATAAACCATCCTTTGATATAACATGCCCCAAGAAAGATACCTCTTCTAGCCAAAACTCACATCTACTGAGCTTTGCATATAACTGATTTGTCCTCAATATCTGTAATGTAATCCTCAAATGCTCCTTATGTTCCTCCTTGGTCTTGGAATAAATCAATATATCATCAATGAAAACCACCACGAACTGATCTAGATGAGGTCTGAATATACTATTCATTAACTACATAAAGGCTGCAGGGGTATTTGTTAGTCCAAAAGGCATAACAATAAATTCATAGTGCCCATACCTGCTCCTGAACGCGATCTTATGAATGTCCTCATCTTTGATCATTAGTTGGTGATATCTCGACATGAGATCAATCTTCGAGAAATACTTGGATCCATATATTTGATCAAATAATTCATCGATTCTCGGCAGTGGATACTTGTTCTTGATAGTAAGATGATTCAACTGTCGATAGTCGATGCATAACCTCATGGATCCATCTTTCTTCTTTACAAACAGCACAGGTGCTCCCCACGGGGAAGTGCTTGGTCTAATAAAACCCTTCTTAAGAAGTTCCATCAATTGCTCCTTCAGCTCCTTGAGTTCGGCAGGGAACATCCTATAAGGTGCCTTAGAAACTGGACCAGCACCAGGGACCAAATCGATGGTGAAGGCCACTTCTTTTTGTGAAGGTAATCCAGGCAAATCTTCCGGAAACACATCCGAAAATTCTTGCACAACTGGGATGTCTTCTAGCTTAGTTTCCTTAGTCTCCTTTATGGTGACAAAAGTAAGGAAAGATACACATCCTTTCCTTATTAGCTTGCTAGCTCGGAGAGCCGAAATAAGAGGTGACTTGCTCCGATTCTTAGGGCTAGTATAAATCAATTCCGGGAATTCCTTGAAAGTAACTTTGCTGTGACGGCAATCAACAGTTGCCTTGTATTTGGATAACCAATCGGCTCCTAATATGACATCATATTCCTTTAGATCTAAACATATGAGGTCTATAGGAAGATTTCTTCCCTTTACCAATACTTCACAGTTTTGATAATGGTGAGTAAGGTTAACTTCACTTCCGAGAGGAGTTGAAAGAACTAATTTCATCCATTCCGGTTCCATGGGTAATGGATTAGCAAACTTCTTAGAAATAAAAGAATGCGAGGTACTAGTATCAAATAAGACATATGCAGACTTGGAACAAACTTTCAATGTACCTTCCACTAGTCCACCTTCGTCTTGTTCTGTCTCCTTAATAGCTTGGAGACGTGCATTCTTTGTCACCGGGCGCTTTCCGTCACCGGCTTGATCATTGAGTAGGGGACAGTCGGGAATCCGATGATCACGGCTCCCACAACGGAGACATGCTCCAAGTTTCCTCCAACATTCTTCGGCCTTATGTCCGGCCTTGTCACAGTGTTTACATACCACCTTAGAAGGTGTAGTGGTGATGGAGAAATGTTTGGTCTTCTTGAACTTTTGCTCTTGGGAGGGAGTACCTCCATTACTCGGCCTCTTCTTGAAATTGGGTTTGAAGGAACCCGAACTAGTGACTTGTTCCTTCTTATCCTTCCCACGGATCCTATCAGATAGCTCCGTGGCATCTTCTAGTAACTGAGCTCGACGTACCATCTCCGAATAGACCTGTATGTCCATCGGCGCCAGCTGTGTGATATATTGGGGTCTGAGCCCATTTAAGAATCTCCTAGCTTTCATCTTCTCGGTACTAATTAGATGTTTAGCATATCGAGACAATCTGAAAAATTATGCCTCATACTCAGCCACCGACAAAGATCGTTGTTTAAGTGCGGCGAACTCGGCGGCCTTCTTCTCCTGGACTCGGTCTAAAAAATATTTATTGTTGAAATGTTCAACAAACTCCTCCCAAGTAACTTGTCCTTGATCTAATGTGGCTTCTACTGACTCCCACCAGCAGCGGGCGTCCCTTTCCAATTGAAACGTTGCTAACAAGACCTTCTCTTGGTCCGTGCATTGCATAACTCGAAAGATACGTTCGGTCTCCCGGATCCAGTGCTCGGCGTCATCCGGATCAGTGGATCCCATGAACTTAGGAGGGTTCATGTTCTTGAAGCTTTGGTGGAGATTTCGTGCTCCACGATGTGCACCTCCTTGTGCCACCTGTTGAAGTGCCTGGGTCATGCCTTGCAGAGTGCGTTGCATGTTACGCCACTGGGCACGTTCGGCAGCCATTGTCCTACAATTACAATAAATATATTAATATGTGATTATGTTCAAAGGTTTTGATTCTCAGTTACCTTAACCCTTGGTTCTACCCAATCTCACCGGTTAAAGGGTTTAAACCTATCCTTGGACTTGGGTTTCCTAGGAATTGGATATCCTAGGCTCTGATACCACAAAAACTGTCACGCCCCGAGCACGGAAGGAACTCGGAGACGCGTGACGAGTTTATATCGATCATGTCAATCAGAGCATTAGTGTATTCAACACAAAGACAGAGTGCGTAAAAGTAAAGATAACACAATCCTTTATTCAATCACAACCTCAAAAGTACTTTTATTACAGTCCACTTAATGAAAGTGCTAAGACTCAATAAAGGGAAAAGTACAACGATTGACTCAAAAATATATAAAGATAAGACTAGTAGACGCTTGGATAGACGGAGTAGCTCTAATCTCTTCACTCTTGACCTTCCCCATCCGATTGAGTCTCGTCATCAGACTTGCCTGAAAAATAGGGGAAAACACTGGATGAGCGAACGTTCAGTAGGAATTATATCTCAAGAGCTAGCTTGCTTTAAGTAAATTACATGTTACATGGATGCAATAAAGCTATGCATGTTTACGTAAAACGACAAGAGAGAGAGAGAGAGTATAACAAGAGATAATTGAGTGAACTAGCATGTCTTTCAAGAACCTATATCAATAAATGTCAAGATATTCAAGCAAGTATATTCATCATGTCATGTCGGGAATTGGCTATCATGTTTCAAGCAAGTATATAAATACCTTTTCTGGGTCACGCAAGTCATGTCATGTCAAGTAAAGTATGAGATTGTGGAATGTCTAATCAAACTAGTCATGCACTTCGGTGCAATGTCACACCGTGATCATTACAACTCCCATGGGCACTAGTACTTTCGGGTGCTCCTCCCAGGACCAGATCGGGCCCTTATGTGCGCAGGCATTGATCGTGTAATTTTTTGACATCCACTATGGTTATAGCCAATATAGAGTTTCAATGGAATAAGCTTGTAGGGACTTTAAGGTAGATCTTGTGGAATAGAATTTCAAGGATTGAACATGATGTATAAAGACAACAATAACGGTACCGTCACGATTAACGATAAAACTAGGTGGAATCGACTCCCCAATTGGGTGCCATGATAATAAGAATAAGCGCTCATATAGCAATGGTCGCCCGTTCTTGGACCTGATAAGCTAGATAGAATTGAGGTCCACAAGTACAACACTTAATTCTGAAGGAGTAATAATGGTATGGTTTCCCCATTCCATTAGTTCAAGAATATTCTCATGACATCCTCATAGCACGTCACGAGGGCCGGTTTACCATGTTTCTATAGAGTGACATGGTAATCAAATAGTGACATAGGTTTTTAAGGGTACAACCAGCTAGGCTGTCTCGAGGGAATCCAAGGCTAGCGGAGTCTTACGGAGGTCTCTATGATAAAGTCACCAATCCGAAGGAACGGAATGTCCCACGGCGGGTTCATCTATCACCGAGAAATAGGGGGTAATCGATAAAACAACGTGAAACATGGGACTATACTCACGGAATGGAATATAGTGCCAACACGCATAACCCATTGTCAAAGGGTTACTGAAAAACATGAAAAGCAGAAAGTCAGAACTACCAGTCAATTGACGCCTGAGCTTGAGTCTTCATTTTATGAATTGACGCCCTTGTCGGGGTCGTCAGTTCAGAAATTGACGACTGTTCACTCAGTCATTTTCTCCATGTACTGTTGATATTCGCATATGTAAATAATTTCAAATTCCAGATATTAAGTAGTTGATGACTTACATTAAGTCTTTATTTCATTAAACAGCGCCCTAGTCAGGGGCGTCATATAGAAAACTGACGGCAGGGGCCATGTCGTTATTTCCAATAATCAGGTGAATTTCATGAAAATGTAAAATTCATGGGTTATTCGCTAATTGGCGCCTATGTACGAGGGCGTCCATTCTATTGACGACCTAGACACGGTCGTTATTTACTTGTCATATGATGGTGTTTTTTTTGGAGTATGTCCAATCAAGGATCTAGAGACATGAACAGATAGAGAAAAATATCATGAATTTACTAATATAATCATGCATTAGTTAACTCATCAAGGTTCATAGTTATTAAATTTTGATCATGCGTAATTATTAAATGACTAGTTCAATTGACGACTATTCGCAAGGGCGTTAAATCAAAATAACGCCTTCAGTTAGAGCGTCATTTAATGTAAAAATTGGTTTTATCAATATCACCACTAACAACCTACATGCATGCAGATGGCCTAATAATCATATGTTTTGCTTAACACTTGAGGCAACCTACTTGATTTTGATGATTCTGTTGACAGATGATGAAGAACACGATGAGGAATACGATATTCCGATACTCTGTTTTCAACAGAGATCTTGGCAGCAGCAATATGAAGAAGCTTGGATGAACTATCAACAGCTCTTCTGCAGGAAGATGATTTCAGCAACGCCACAACCCCTTTAGGAAGAAAATAGAGAAGCAGAGGCCTCCCACGAATATTCCAAACCTTCAGAAGAAGAAGCAGAAGACAGCTTCCTCCCTTCACGGTATCGGCAGCAAGAGGGAGAGGAAGAAGACGATGAAGAAAAATAACCAGAACGATACTCTGTTTTAATGCAAACAGAGGCAGCAGGAAGAAGAACAAGAGCAGGAGCTCTTGATTCCGCAACGTAGTGGTAGCAAATAGAGAAAGCAACGGCCTTTCCCCCTCCTTGGTAGCAGCAAGACCCGGCCTTCGCGCAGCAAGGAAGAGGAGGAAGAACTGCTATGTTCTTCTCGCACACCACGGCAGGATGAAGAGCAACGCAGTAGCAGCACCAGAGAAACAGCAGCAGAAGGACGTCTTGGTTCGATGGAGGGGTTGATATTTATAGGAGAAGGAATCCTAGTGGGTTATAGGAGTTCGATTAGGATTAAATTTCCTATGTAGAATCCATATTAAACATAGATATCCACGTATGGATTCTTCCCTAACCAAGAAACCTTCCTGGCTAATATCCCTGTTCGAACCAAACACCAACGGTTCTGTTTGTAAATGACGCCACAGGTTGGGACGTTATTTCAATAAATGATGCTTGTATACACAGTCGTCAAACTTAAATGACGACTTGCTCAGAGGCGTCATTCACCTTTTCCTTATTTGTTATTTTAAGGTGTAACGATCTTTCTAAATTTTTATCTTTTTTTCTTGATATGATCTTGATGAAAAATTTTAGGGGGATGAGTTTTCCATTTTTATCTATTTTTTCATATAATTAGTTTTCCAAAATTCTTTAATTCAAAAATGGGCACTATTCATTTTAGAATAAAATAATGACTTTCATTAAGTCGTCCCATTTGTAATACACGCCCAAGGCAATGGCTTCCATTTTGGCATTTCTCCTTAACCTTCCAAAAGACTAATATTATGTATATATCCCTATCATCTCTATAACTCTTTAGCTATATACTTTATTTGATTTTCACTAATTTATAAATAACGACTTGTGTTAAGTCGCTTTTCACGTTGGATACGCCTACACAAAGAGACGTCAATTGAGTTTTGGTCATTTCTCAATCCCCTTGAAAGAACCGAAATTGCATATATACTCATTCTTTTATCTTTTACATATCTTTAATGTAATTAAATCTTATATATATATCCTTCTCCCTTCTAATAAGATTATAATGTAATAAATGTGGAATATTAAAATTTCTAAATTAGTAATAAAATATAAATTGACATTTTATTCGAGATTTAGTGATTCTTAATTCAATTAAAATTACGTTGTGCATTAAATGCTTACCTAAATATAACATGTCATTCTTAAATTTATTATAATACAATAGTAGTGTCCATGAGTTCTTTTGTCAGACTTTTTAGGATGAAAGAGGGTCATGTAGGCCTTGTTTTATTATTGTTTTTAATTTATTTAGACTTTCTAGTCCTTTAATTTACCAGGGTTGCTACACAGTCGCTCATTCATAAATAGCGTCCATGTCATGGTCGCTATAACAGGAAATAACGGCACTGGACAGGTCGCCAATTCCTTGTGGCACCCAGGTCCGTGTCGCCAATTACTGACAGAGAACAGACTTCTCAAAGAGGCTAGAAACATCACTCTATGAGGGCTAAGGCATCACGTTTCTTCAGAGTGCCGTGATAAGACACGGTTTTCATGAGTTTTTAGGGTACAACATGCTCGACAGCCTTGAGGGAATCCAAGGCTTCGCGTAGACTTCGGAGGTCTCTATGATGAAATCACCAGTCTGAAGGAAGGAATATCCCACGGAGGGTTCAATCATCACCGAGAATTGAGTGTGTAATTGATGAAATCAAAACATGGACTCCATCTACCGAAGTGAGATGAGAGTGCCAAGTAACCCGAGATATTGGTTTGAGAAACGTGATAAATTCATGAATCAGGAAAATAGCACCTGTACAGAAGTCGCTATTTAAGGAAATAGCGCCCTTTTGAAAGGTCTCTCAATCATAATTTTTAACATAATTTTCATGAATATAATGTAAATTAACGACTCTGTATAAGGTCATAAATTCCAAGATTTTCCAGAAATTTAATATCTACAATTCCAATTAGCGACTGGGCACAGTGGCGTTCATTCATTAAATAACGCCCTGATCTCGGTCGTGAAATCATGATTTTCAAATTATCCTACTTTCACTGATTATTTACAATTTAGCGCCCTTGCACGAGGGCGTTCATTATTTATACTGCGACTAAGGGGATGTTACTCTTTCTTTGTCATGTGATACGAATCGGGCAGGTACAATCATAGACACATGATAATTTCAGGTTATCAAAACAGGAAAGTGAAGACATGAACAGGTAGAGAAAAATATCAGGAGTCTAAAAATAGATACATGCATTAATTTTAACATCATGTTGTACAATTATCTATTTTTAAGCATGTAGTATTTATTAAATACCAAAAGATTAAGCGATTGAGCATAAGGTCGCGCATTAATTGATGCCCTTGGCACTGTCGCTATTCCAAAAGAATTAGCGACCGTCCATACAGTCGTTCATTAAATCAGTGCCCATGATAGGGTCACTATTTATTGAGATGTAGCAAAACTACGGTAGCAAGAACAGAAAGCATGGTGACAGACTATATGACCTACATGCATGATTTTTACTGTGATTAACAGTTTGACTTCGAAACTTGAGAACACCTACCTTGTTTGGCTTGGTTTGGACGACGAACGAAGCAGAGAATAAGAGAATATGCAATAACTGTAATATGAGGAAGAAGATGGTCTTCCTTTCGTTCACGGCAGTAGGAGGAAGAGAGAGGAAGAAGTGGCCAGCAACTGCTGCAACACTTCAGCAAGAGGATGATGCTTCTTACGGCAGTAAGAGGAAGAAGCAACTGCAGGAGTAAACGATGCTCTGTAGGATCTTGAAGGAAGAAATAGAAGGAGGAAGCGAAGCTTCTCCACGTCCAGAGTAGCAATTGTTGTAGGAGAAGTAGCAGGCACTGTCAGGAGAGAAAAAGAACAGCCCTTTTCCTTCACGCACGACAGCTAGAGGTTGGGGATGACAACGGCAGCACACGGCAGGACGTCGACGCACGTAGGGGCTCCCTTCGAACGCAATAGTAGCAGTAACCGGAGCTCGTTCGATGGAGGAGTTATATTATAGAGATGTATGTTTTAGAATCCTAATGGCATATAAATTTCCATGTAAACAATCCTAATGGAGTTAAAGTTTCCCATGCAATCTCTATATTGCTAAATCTTCAACCACCTTCCTAATGGAATCAAAACCCTAATGCTACATGCAAGTTCAAACGGGAAGATGGGCTGGCCTTTTTTGGAATAACATATCTATATTCTTATAACTCCTTTGGACGTACAGAAGGCCATGGGCCTTCTTTGCCATTTTTAAGTCCATATATATAGAGAGATGGGTTAATACTAATTTTGATCTTAGGCCAACTTCACCTTCGTGAGGCCCATATACTTAAGGCTTTGTTATAAAGGTTGAGGCCCATCAGTTTAATCCTTTGGGTTTTAAACTTTTATTTGGTGTGGGCCTTGTCTACTTATTTTTAAAAGATTTCGTATGTTTATTCTATTTAGAAAATTTTATTCCTATAATTTATCAGGGGTGCTACATGTAGATAGCCAATCGGCTCCCAATATAATATCATACCATTCCATCTCCATGCATACTAAATCAGCGGGTAAGTTGCAACCGCTAACTAGAACTTCACTAGCAGGGTAGAAATTTTTAATATTTGATCCTGCTCCAATAGGGGTAGTAATAACAAGTTTAGATTCTAATGAAACAGGCCTCATAGGCAAAATATCAGCAAAGCTCTTAGATATGAAGGAATGCATAGCTCCAGTATCAAATAAGACAGAGACAGGCCTTGAGCATACAGAAAGAGTACCTTCCACGACGCCTCCATCTTCGGTAGGTTCCGCATCCATAAGAGCTTGGAGTCTTCCTTGCTTCTTAACTGCAACTGGAAGTTTTTCTAGCGGAGCTTGCTCGTTAAGAAGTGGGCAACTCGGAATTCTATGTTCCTGACTTCCATAGCGAAGATAGGCACCCAGTCTTCTCCAGCACTCATCCGCCTTGTGTCCGGGCTTCTCACAATATTTGCATAGTTCCTTTGATGATGTAGTGACCGGGACGATTTGTTTGTCAAATGATCTCAGCCTCTTGTCGTTTTGAAAGTCACGTCCATCCTTATTGAAATTACGGTCATCTTTATTGAAGTTACGCCCATCAAAATTGGGCCTCTTCTTCTCGAAGGAGGGCTTGAAATTACCGGATCCAGTAACTTGCTCCTTCTTGGCATCTTCTCCCCGGATGCGATCAGACAACTCCATTGCATCTTCCAGGAGTTGGGCTCTTCTCACCGCATCAGTGTAAACTTGGATATCCATTGGGGCGAGTTGAGTAATGTACTGCGGCTTCAAACCATTTAAAAACCTTCTCGCCTTCATCTTCTCGGTACCCACAAGGTGTGGCGCATACCGAGATAGTCTCACAAATTGGGCTTCATATTCCACTACCATCAAACTTCTTTGCTTCAAGGAAGCGAATTCAACGGCCTTCCTTTCTTGCACCCGATCGGAGAAATATTTGTTGTTGAAGTGCTCCACGAACTCCTCCCACAACACATGATCATGAAGTAGAGTTGTTTCGACCGACTCCCACCAAGCACGGGCATCCTTTTCTAGTTTAAAAGTGGCGAGTAAGAACTTTTCCTCATCAGCACATTGCATGACTCAGAATATCCTCTCGATTTCCTTTACCCAATGTTCGGCCTCATCCGGGTCCGTGGACCCAGCGAACTTGGGAGGGTTAATACTCTTGAAATTCCTATGTAAATATCTGGCTCCTCGGTTTGCTCCTCCCTGAGCAACTTGCTGTAGATCTTAGGTTAAACCTTGCACCGTCCATTGCATCTCACGCCATTGAGCTCTCTCGGCAGCCATTGGCGAAAATTAAACCTGCAAACGCAACTCCAAAACTTAGGCGTTTTGTTTATTTCTTGATTAATCATTCATTAAATCTTAGCCCATGGCTCTACCCAATATTACTGGGAAGGTTCAAGACACTATCTAATTTCTAGATCAAAATCTAGAACCTATATCAAGGGAAACCTAAGGTTTATGAAACCTAGGCTCTGATACCACAAAGATTGTCACGTCCCGACGCGGAAAATTGAGGCGCGACGAGTCGAAACACTCAAGTCGATCCGAGAATGTATAAAAGGGTCCAAATCACAAGGAGAGATAAGAAGAAAAGATACTTTTATTTCATCAAAATAAAGTTTTACAACATTCTTAAGCCTTAAGAGGTATGATACAACTTCCGAAAACATAATTCTAGCAAGAGCAACCGCTCATAAACCTAAGTAACTAAGATAACTTGATCGCTCGTTCACTCTAGCCCATCCCCATGTGTTTGGGGTTCATCATCAGAATTACCTGCAATGTTAACCGGAAAACGTAGGGTGAGCGAAACGCTTAGTAGGAGTTTATATCTCTATACCAGGCAACTTAAAGTAATTAACATTTTGGATAGTTATCGTGCTATGCTAGGAAACGTAAATAAAACATGGAACATGAATAGGAAATATAGTAAAGAAATGCTAGTAATTGGAATCACAAATAGACAAGATATCAAGAAATGAAGTTCAAGTAGAGGTCATGTAGAAAGTAATATCATGGAATTTGACCATTTCATACAAGTATGTACAAGTCAAGTAATTCAAGTAATCCAAATAATATAAGCAAGTAATTCAGGAATTGTGGAATGTCATAATGAATCTAGCAAGTCAAGCACTTCGGTGCAATGCCACACCTGGTCAATCAACTCCCATGGGCACTAGTACTTTCGGGTGCTCCCTCCAGGACCACATCGGGCCCCATTTAACGCTAGGCATTAGGGTTATGGATCATATATCCCAAGTATATTTAGACATCCATGTAATATTTATGGCCAACGAATTTCAAGGTAAAGCTCTTGGAATAAGGTACAAGATTATCATTCAAGGGTCAAATGGTTGTAAGAGAAATCCTAGAAGGATTTAAGACATAATGTTTAACGACATTAAGTCTATAAGGAATTGAATTTGCCGGACAAGGCACAATCAGCCTTTGCGAAAAACCTCGTAAAATAGGTTTAGATTGAGTTTTTCACAGTCGGGTGTTTTAGCTAGAACCCTAGGAATTACGGTCAAGTAAGAGGTGAGAGAGTGGGAGGCTCCCCTCGTATACACGAGGTCCTAATTAATAAACCACTTATCCACTTAAAGCATTTGCCCATGGACCTCTTTTCTTAGGCACCGTTCTTCCTTGGAAATCTTGCAGATTCCGTGACTTGTCGGAAATAAGGAAACACCTTTAGCGGAAATTCTATTCCGTTCTTCGCAGTCGGAGCTTTACTAGACAACCGTGGAATTACGGCCAAGTAACAGGTGGGATAGTGGGAGGCTCCCCTCGTATATATGAGGTCCTAATTAATAAACCACTTGTCCACTTAAAGTGTTTGCTCGTGGACCTCTTTCCTTAGACACCATCATTCCGTGGAAATCTAGCGAGCTACACGACTTGTCGAAATCACGGTAATCACGGTAATACTTAAACTTGTATATCGATTCAAGATTATGCAACTAAACCCATGTAGTTTTAAAGATAATATCTACTCTATTTAACAAGCTAGAATTTAACAAGCTAGAAAGATGATATTGTCATGGAGAACAAGGATATCATGAAGGTAATAATAACATGAGCTCATGGATTAGGATAATTTTCTTTCATATCCTTAACTTAATTATGTGTGGATTTAGTTTATATGCAACATAACATGACATAACTACATGCTGGGTGATATATGGTTCAATTAGAACCTAAAAATAGCATAATGATACTTGTTTCCCCCTTCCTTTTCTTCAAAAATGGGTGGCAAGGTTACTGGCATTGACGTGGTACTGTAGATGGTCGCGTTAATGCTATATATATATATATATATATATATCTTTTTGTTTTGACCCCCGGACTACCCGAGAAGTTCACTGTAAACGCGGTACCCTATACGGTCGCGTTCATAATTGTATATATATATATATATATATATTATTATTTTTTTAACCCCCGGACTATTCGGGTGGCGATCTGTGAACGCGGTCCCCTAGGGGGCCGTGATCTTAAGGTCGCGGTCCCCTGGGAGACCGCGTTAGTATCTTTGGTTTTTTTTAAAAAAAAAACACATGGTCGCGGCCTTCATGGTGACCGCGACCCTATAGGTCGCGGTCTCCATCATGATCGCGTTCTGACAATTTTTTTTTATAAAAAAATATTTTAGAGGGCGCAAATTTTTTTTGTATTAACGCGCTTGGTCGGGCCGTCACGTTAAGAACGCGCCCCCTGTGAGCACCACATTAAAGGACAGAATCGGATTTTTAAAAAAATGGTGATACCCCTTCAATAAAACGCCTCTAACATGCTTAATACTCAATAAACGTTGAGAAAAATGGTACCAATGGAAAGAGCACTTAAAAACGCACAAGATGACATGATTTATTAAGCATTTAACCTGAGAGAAACTTACCTTAAATCGAGTTGAAGAGGAAGAAGAAAAACCGAACGAAATACTCAAGAGCTCCTTTTCTCCTTCAAATCACACCTCCAAATCGTCACAAATCTCTTCCCCAACGTAGCAAAGACCTAGTGGGTGATTAGAGGTGCCTATTTATTAGAAAATTTTGGGCCAAAATGTCAAGATTCTTTCCCCAAAAATTAAACTTCTCCACCTCCGAAATTAATGACTTAAGAAATAAATTCCAACTTCTCTTCTTAATCTAGCCTTAATTTGGTGGGAAACCGTGAGAAAGATGGCTAACCTATAGTGGGCTATGATATAGGGTTTGAATTGTGTGACAATCTTCTAGAAATGGGACTAATTTAATCATTTACTAGGGTGTTTAACATGTGCTACGAATTTAGCCCTATTTATCTCTTTTTAGCCCATTAACCTATAACCCAGCCCATTATGGGTTATCCAAAGGCCCAATACCTAATCATAATCAATTGTAGGGAATTCAATTGGGTCTCCTATAATTTTTTTGAAATTTAAAATATTTATTCTTAATTTATTTCAAGAAAATTTTAATTATCTAGTTTATTTCATAGAGTAACAATAGAATTTCATTATTTTATAAATATTATAATTATATAACTAAATTGAAATATTTATTTATCTATTTATTTTGTTGGGTTTCTACAGCCGGAGTCAGCTCAAAATCGGCGTTGTCAAGGGGGAAGCGGAGAAGAGCCTTTATCTTCCTAACTTCCTCGGCTGTCGTCGAGGGCCGCCTATCAGCCCATTGGGGCCGGAAACCCGCGAACCTCCAGGGACCACGAACACCCGCCCTGGTGACATATACAAAACACTCCGCCAACGCTTGAGGTTGGACGTAGCTTTGGAGACACTGACGAGGTGTCGTTTGGTCCTAGCCTTGAAGTAGGCGAAGGCAATGTCAGAAGGACAGTTCTGGAGATAGTAGAACTGTCGGAATAGATGAACAGTTAGCTCCACTAAAGCCTTCTTGCACACAAAGATAAAACCATAGAGGATGTGGTAGGAGTTAGGGGAGAGATCCCCTGGTTGTCGGCCATAATGGTGAAGGACGGAAGGGATGAATCGGAAGATGAAACCCAGCCTGGAAGGAGGCTATGAAGACCCTGCTACTTCCTGGAGGCAAACTCAACATATCGCCATCCACAGTCAGGAAGACAATGTCAAACTCAGGGGGAATCTGGAAAGCCTCCCGCAGCCCGTGAACCACCCTATACGCTACTAACGGTGGAGAACGGGTCGGCTAGTTCCTGCGCCTGAAGTGCTCAGGACACCACCATGACTAGGATCGACCTCTTCGACAAAGGATGTGGGGCTGACACGGCGAGCTCTCCTACGAGGTGGCATGACTATAGTAGATAGAGAAACACAGGGGAAGGAAAAAAACCCTCACCAGGCGAAGGAAGAAGAGGCCTACGACAAGCACGGCAACCAACGGGACGCGGATGGAGTCCTTGGGAAAAACCTCATAGTGATCCTTATAATCATCCACGACAGACCAACGCTTCCAAGCCGTAGGACTGGTGAAAAGGCGCCCGCCACTATCACGGTATAATCACCAAGGCCAGTCGTCTGTTCGGAGCCCGCACCCCCAGATGAACGAGACCAACGTCATGATTGCAACAGTGGCACCTGCCACCGCCAGAGGCACCTTGCGCGCCAAACATACGGATGGGACCACCAATTCTCCTGATTCGAGGAGATTGCCCTCAAACCCCTCGCTCTAAAAGAACCCTCTTGTGATCGACTCTCAGTTCCCTGCAAAAATGCTCGACAACTGAGAGTAGTGGGGCTAGTGAGGAGGGTAAATTTAGCTCGGCCCATGACTGGCCTGTTATAATGAGCCTAATCCGGCTCCGGATCTACAGTGCGCCCAAGGGGTGCCCAGCGGCCGCAGCCCATTAAGGTGTGGCACACTACGACTCAGCATTGGATTCGACAGCGCAGAAAGGCTACGGCCCATGCGCGATGACCGTCGGAGAACCCTCCGACGACCGACCGTTACCCCCTACGACGTCGGCCTCGACCCCGTAACGAGCGAGCACGCCCCACGAGCGCCGTAAGACTCGCCCAAGGACCAGCCAATGCCGGGGTAATCCCCTTCCAACGGGAAACTCCCGCTACAATCGCGGGAGGCGTTACTCCACTACTTGCGCCCTTCCCTGTTAAGGGATAGACCCCTTGCTCCAGGACACCCCCTATAAAAGGGACATCGGTAGAGAGGAGAAGACACGGTAAATCATTCTGCCAAAACGCTACGCAAGAGAATAGAGCTACTAGCCCTGTTACAGAAAGAGAGAAGCGACGAAAGTCCACGTCCAGAGGAAGGATTCCTCCTGCACGACCTTATCACCTAGCGAGTACTCACCGAGTGAACACTGAGAGCGGCGAGCACTCGTCTGGAGGATCTACGCGGCCCCTCAACCTTCTACTACGGCCTCTCTTTCCCTCACTCACCTGCTCTTCTCTACACTTTATTAATCTGTTGCTAACTTAAGTATCAGAGGGTTGTCCCCTGGGATAACATCCCGGACTCTTTCTTACGTCCCTTGACTTCTGATGCTTGCAGGTTTCCACGGGTGCTAGACGAGCTTCCCCGTTCAATAAACAGAGAAAGTGATACGTGGAATAAAAATCAGATTTTTGTCTATACATACAAATATAATATATACATAATTATTATCATTTTACGTAAAATAGGTCGTGAAATAAACAGGTGGTCGTTTGCATGCGCACCGCGAAAAGCATTGACGTACGTATTCTGGGGTTTTCTTTTAACTACATGTGGAGAAAGCACGCGGGGCTGATAATATGTAGGACAAGGTATAAGTCGAAAAGCATGAATGCCAAAGCATCTTCTCGTCCCCCATTTCCCAAGTCCTAGAAGTTCCCGTGGGCGTCCCCAAATATGCCCGAATGATCTCTTCGAAGCCGGCACCGCATAACTACATTGAGAACGGTGGAGAATTACATATACATGGGTTCCAATATGTATGACATGCAACTAATTAGGACAGGTCCCCTGTGGTTCTAAGGGAAGAGTGCGCACGACACAGCTGCGGTATCGTATGCATGGTCACCATTCCATCGAATGGTGGGAGTGGTATCGGATCCTTGCCGGATCCAAAGATTTCATGTGGTGCCATGATCACTATATACCCATTTAATTACTTGCTTCTGATTTAATTATTATTATTACTTTGAAGCCATCGGATCTGCCCCTGTCTGGTCAACCACCCTTGTAAACCGAGGAGGGCCAGCTCGCACTACCAGCGGTACTTAAAACTATTTTAAATGTCTTTAGGTGAGAAACGGTCGAGACTCTAGTCCGGGCTCCATTGTATAGAGTTAGGTTCACGTACGGTTTTCGGACTCGGTGCGACTCACACCTAGTCGGGCATAGTGCATCGGATCTGGGAGAAGCCGATTCTTGATTCGAGAAGAGAGTTGTTGTCCGTGTCTTCACTGTTCACCCTCAACTCTCCGCAGTTGGTGTGTTCCCTGTCCAAACGGTGGCGATATGACGTCTTTGCTCGAGAGAAGACCTACACTCCGTGATGATCTTGACCCCCGTCAGCCCTTGAATCCTCCACGATATTGAGCCCCCAGGAGGGATCCACACGGGGAGCTCTGTGCCATTCGCCGATCGCCACAGCCGTGATCACCGCCTCCATCGGCTCTTTGCCACTCGCCGCGGGACGAGCACCGACACCTTCTTCGCGGCTGGAGATGGAGGGGAGGTAACGAGAATAGAGATGAGATCATCGTCACCTTCTTTGCGGCTGGGGAGGACGTCATGACCGAGATCTCAAAACTTATCTCTTCCTCTGAAATTTAGATGCATAAGGTTGCGGGCAGATCTGAGAGGAGAAATAGGTGTTTGAAGGGGAGAGAGATTTTGTGCATCGGATTCAGGAGGACCGAGTCCGTTGCCGAGTCGGGCATACCATATCAGATCAGAAAAACCCGGTGTGGATCACTGAGTGGTGGAACCTTGGGATCGAGTAGCTTTTATCAGATATAAACAATGTAACTTGGATTTTATATTGGTACGTGTCAAGGTGAAAAAGCCTGCACTACGCGCCCCCCCCCCACCCCCCCCAACCAAACACAGATAAAATCCCGAGGAGGAAAAGAGGGAGAAGAAGGCATATATGGTTGTGGTGGAGGGAAGGAGGAGCAGAGACCCCTCCATTATAGGCAGCAGCAGCAGAACCAGTTCCCCACAACCATCGTCTACCGCTCCATTCATGGCTCTCTCCTCTTTCCTTCCGGCCAGCCCCACACCCACCTCCACCTCCGCCTACTTCCAGGGCCACAGCCATAGCAGCAGGCACGGCCACGGCCACGAGCAGAGCAGCCACCACAAACAAAAGCAGCAACAGAGGAAGAAGAAGAAGCAGCTTCCGGCGCCCCCCAAGCCCTCGTCCTCGTGGGAGCAGCTCAAGAGCCTGCTCACCTGCCGGATCGTCGGGCTGTCCCAGGTCCACGACCCCTCCTCCGGCGGCGCCCCCAAGTACACCAAGCTGGGCTCCTCCTGCACCTACATCTGCGCCCTCAAGGACGTCGTCCACGGGAACACCCGCGTCGTCCACCACCGCGGAGACCACGACCACTCCCCCGTCGGCAGCTGCAGCAGCGGCAGCGGGCCGCTCGGACCCGAGACCAGCCTCCTCGCCTCCCGCTCCTTCAGCTCCCGTCCCGCCTCCCGCTCCGGCGGCGCCGGCGGGTACTCCACCGCCACCACAACTTCCTCCTCCTCCAGGGGGGGTCTCCAGCTGAGGAAGCTCTCCGGGTGCTACGAGTGCCACGCCATCTCAGAGCCCCGGAGGTAATTATCTCAAGGTCTTAACAAATTTTGCTACAACAGAAACAAACCCCTGCTTATAGTTGTTCTTAGTTCTTTCAATGGGTGGATCAGGTATCCGACCCCAAGAACCATAAGCTCATGCACGGAGTGCGGGGAGGTGTTCACCAAGGCGGAGAGCCTGGAGCTGCACCAGGCCATCCGGCATGCAGGTACCCTTCATCTCTCTAATCTTCATCATCATCTTCCATGGAAGAAGATCAGTAGTCAACAGTCATCATCGCTGTCAACTTGTAAAAGAAACGGAAATGGCAAGTCTTGTACAGAAGGGGTGACCAGAAGGATCACCAGGGCAATAATACAGCTCTCCTACATGGGAATGTGAAGGGGTGCCCGCCCTCGGTGGGAAGGGGGGGGGCCGGGGGTGGTGACAGGGTGTGTGGGCAGTGGGGTAGGTAGCTTGGAAGGGCATGCAGCTCCCTGCCGCCCTGTGTTCATCGTCTAGCGCGAGGCCGGCCAGGGGCGCTGAAAGGGTGAGCTGCCGCACCGTCACCGGGTTAATTTCTTGTTTGGATCCACGTCCTCTGTTGATTTCATCCACACTTTGACGCAGATATGTAGGAGTCCAATCTGCTCCCCCGTGCCGACGGTCCCTAGATGCACGCACATGAGGTTGGTTTGGTCCCTCTGAATCACCATCGCCCCCGTCCGATACGCTCAGCTCTTGCTGCCTGGCCATGTTTGTGGTATACATGTACGAGTACGAGCTTCCCAGTTTCTTTTTCTCCTCTTTTGAGGTGGTGTTGTTACTTTGTTTCCTTCTCTCTCCCACTCATCTTGCTCATCAACCAGTCTCCTGTCAGGCCGTCCAGAGGTCTCTATTGATAGGGATGGACGTCTCCATAGCCTTTTTGGTCATTTAGTAATGGGTGAAGGGGATTAGAATAGTCTTCTTACTATTATTATGTGAGGATTATGTAGGCTTACAGTCTTCTCCGGGGGGACCATGAGCTGGTGGGCGAGCTTGTAGTAACTAAACTAAGACCTTCCCTTCTGATGACGACGTGGGTGGAGCTGGTGAATGGTGATCCCGAAGTAAACCCACGACACTTCTTCTTAAGGAACCCCAAAATAATAACGATTACCCCAGGCATATTAGATGACCCAGCTACTCTTAAGCAATATTGGATTCCATGTACCTATCAATATAATTCCATGTCACGCGTGACGAGACGAGATCTCATGAGTGAATCAAACTAAAACCTTGGATACCTACTCGAGATTAATTTGATATGCATTAACTGCATGGCATTTGCTTGTGCTGTTTAATCAAAAGAAAAATGGTGTCTTTCTTCTTCTTCTTCTTTCTTCTCATTGTTGTGAGGAAGTGGAATTATGTATAAAAGAAGGGGGAGTTGTGGGTGGGGACTGAAATGGGGTGGGGGGGGGGTGCATGACAGTATCGGAGCTGGGGCCGGAGGACTCGGGGAGGAACATCGTGGAAATCATCTTCAAGTCGAGCTGGCTCAAGAAGGACCACCCTGTCTGCAAGATCGAGCGCATCCTTAAGGTCCAAAACGCCCAGCGCACCATCGCCCGCTTCGAGGACTACCGCGACGCCGTCAAGGCCCGCGCCGCCGCCGCCGCCCTCCTCCAGCTCGGCAGCAGCAACGCCAGGCAGCAGCTGGGAGGAGCAGCAGCGGCGGCGGCGGCGGCGGGGAAGAAGAACCCGCGGTGCGCGGCGGACGGCAACGAATTGCTGCGCTTCCACTGCACCACCCTCACCTGCAGCCTGGGCGCGCGCGGCTCCACCAGCCTCTGCGCCGGCGCCTCCTCGTCCGCCCCGTCCCCCTGCGGCGTCTGCACCGTTATCCGCCACGGCTTCGCCCGGGCTCACCAGGAGCCCGGCAGGGGAGTTCGTACCACCGCCAGCAGCGGCCGCGCCCACGACTGCTGCTGCTGCCCCCCGGGCAGCGACCTAGACGGTGGCGTGGGGCGGAGGGCCATGCTGGTGTGCCGGGTCATCGCCGGCAGGGTCCGGCAGCCAGGCGACGACTTGCCGGACGAGGGCGGGGCCGCCTCCCCCGCCGGGTTCGACTCGGTGGCGGCCGCGGGGGGCGCCGCCTACACGAACTTGGAGGAGCTGTTCGTGTCCAACCCTCGGGCCATCCTTCCCTGCTTCGTTGTCATCTACCGAGCTCTGTGTTGATGTGATTAGCAACATCATTAGATCAAATTAAATAAACACTTTTTGTCAAATAACGAAGAGACATGTTTTGTACAGCTAGTTGACAGCTTGATATCGATATTATATTTTCATATTTTAGTGGGAAAATTGGAAAAGAGGGTAAGAAAAAAAAGGGGGGAATTTTATTTTATTTTTTATTTTTTTGGGGGGGGGGGGTGTTGGCGGTGTGGTGACGGTGGTTCACCCATCTTTGGCATGTACATAGCGAGGATTAGATGCCCCTTCTTTGTCCTTCGCTGGTGTGCTTGTTTCTTTTTCTCCTTTCTCTTTTTCTGAATTCCAGTGTTATCTAGCTTCTTTGATCTCGATTAAATAAAGATTATATCATTCGTATTTCTGGGGTTTGGTTTGTCACAGTGGGACTGTCACCAACACTGGCCATGGCTCTTTCACGGGTTCTTTGGTTTGGATGGATTTTAACCTTTTATGGGTGTGATGGTGTAGAAAACAGGGAGAAGTACGGCTACTTTTCTCCCCTGAGATTTGTCGCAGATTTTCCTGAAACCATGAAGCTTTCTTGATGAAACTTGCATTGCCTCGTCCTGGGGATACATTCTGATACCTTTTTTTTCCTGTCAAGGAAATGGAAACTTTCGTTAACCCACAGACATATACAGATAGACCAGCCTATGCCGCACACATACAATGAAAGAACTAGAGTTATTGATAGGTCATATCCAAACGCCAAATAGACAACATGAGTAAAGATATCACGAAGCCCCCATCAACAGTGGACAACTTGGAGGAATACTGATTTGCTTCTTTGGAGAGAAAGGCTTCATCCGATTGATTACAGCTGCACTCGACATCTTGGCAGCTAGCATGTAGGTGGAAGTATCTCGGATGACATGCAATCGAGTGGATGCATAGAATAATCACGACAACTTGAGATACCCACCGAACTATGAGCATACGTCCACGAACAATCGGAACAGTGATGATAGCACAGCCAACCCTGGGGATCTCCAGATCTGATAATGTCATGATAATCAATTGGCCAAAAGGAACTACTAGACGAAACCACTCACACGGACCGTCGGAGCAGCATTGGAGTGAGAACTACAGGATTGAAAAGATTGACCTACAGCTAATGGGGATTGGGAGAGTAGAGGTGGAGGTTAGGCAGTCTTCAAAAAGAGAATGAAAGATCCAAGAGAGAGGGAAGCAGAGGAAAGCTGGAAGCAGAAAAGAAGGTGAACCGCTCCGATGGGAAGACATCTTAGGAGGAAGAAGAGAGGAGGGGTGACCAGATGGCAAGCCCATGGGGTGTTAGAGAGTAGTCTGGTATTGAAAATAAGTTAAAAATATAATGTGATTAAAATTGCGGTGCACTCTCCACTCAACACTTTAAAATTTTGAGTTAGATGACTCAATCTAATAAACATTAATATGGTATCAGAGCCATCGCTTGATCTTGCTACCGCCATGACTGATGAGAGTCCTTCCCCACCACAACAATCAAACTCCAACAACGATGGCACGGGCTTGCTACGGGAATCACAGTTTCTAACCCTGTTCCCTCCCCTGTGGTTCCAACACCAACTGCAGCTGCCTCTCCGGCTTCTTCTTCGGTTATCACAACATTGATTGTCCATGCTTCACCATTAAATATTGCCTTTTCTTCCACCATTACTTCTCTCCCCAACGTGTCAAATTTCTTACCCAATAAGCTTAATGGGGATAATTATGCTGTATGGAAGGCTCAATTTATGCCCATGCTCAATACCTATTGCATGACCGGGCTCCTTGATGGATCTTGGCTGTGCCCATCACTCCTGGTGACTGATCCCAGTGATGCCACCAAAGTGGCCCTCAACCCTGATGCGGAAGCTTGGCGGGTCTATGATCAGTTGCTCTTACGTTGGATCTACTCATCCACATCTGAGGCCGTCCTTCCTCACATTGTGGGGTCGCCAACATCTACTGCAGCATGGAAATGTCTAGATCATGCTTATGGGTCTACATCACGTCTTCGTGTTCTAAATTTGCACCTCCAACTCTAAACCATGAAGAAAGGCGACAGCACGGTCATCGAGTACCTAAAGCGTGCCAAGGAGGTTGCTGACAATCTCGCCATTGTTTTAGAACCTGTCTCTTCCACTGACCTCCTTCTCTCCATTTTAGGAGGTCTCGACCCTGGATATGAGGCATTCGTGACATCTTGATGGGAATCAACACCGGTCACTAACATTTTATTTTTACATTTGTATCCTTTTGTTTGCATTTATATTCTTGGGTTAATTGGGTTGCAAATGTATGGCAAGTATAAGCCAATGAGTTACTTGGGCTAAGTCAATGGGTTTCTTTGCAAAAAGGTCGCTTAGGCCCAGCGGGACCCCGACCCTCTCTCCCATTGGGCCACCTAGACTCTCTAGGGCCCATGTGGGGCTGGTCCATGGTCCAAGGGGGACTCTTGACCAAGCCCCTCTTGTTGACTCCAAGAGGGTGGCGCCCCCTCCTTTGTCCCCATGTGGTATTAAATAATTCCCCCCCTTTAAGTTGTTTATTATTTTTGTTATATGACCACATGGGAGAAAATTGTTCTCTCCCCTAATTACCCCTCCCTAATCCTATATCTGAGGTTAGTGTAGGTCATTTACATTTCACATAAAACACATGTATTTCTATATTTTTGAGACATTAATGAGAAGAAATCTGAAAATTGGCATTTGCCTTCAAGAGCCCAAGGGCGCACCCCCTCTCTCTCTTCCCCCTTGCAGCTGAGAAAGTTGATCTTCTGAGGTGAGAAGCCTCCATATCTGGTCCTCTTCTGAGTGAGAAGCTCAGCACCGTCGCCGCCGCCGCCATCGAGCTGCCGTCGCAACACCACCGCCATACCGTCGGAGTTCTGTCCACCTCTGGATAGTAAGATGAAGCTTGATTTTTATCTCTCAATCAGGAGATCTGATCGAGCTCAAAATTGGAGGGTGCGTTCCCCACGTTGTTCCCATCCTCCACAAAAAATTTCAAGCTATTCCCCCTTTTGTTTGCCCCCTGTTCCAATTAAATTCCCGTTGTCTACACAATCTGTCCCTGTGCAGATCTATGTTCCAGCAGCCCACTTATTTACCCTTTTGATCCCCTTTCTAATTTTAGAACGAGCTGAAATTCGAATTGAAACTTCTGTCCACAAAAACCCCCTTCCACAATTTTTTTTCATGATTTTAGGAGTTTGTTTACCCCACCTAAAAATCTCTGCAAAATCTGGAATCTGTTCTGTCTCCTGTAGTCCAGATCCGACCACCACCAGCCATAAAATCCATTCCCCCTGTCAAACCACCTCAGAAAAATATACAAAAAATATTGGCGTGTTCCTTACTTCCCCTTCTATATCCCATAAGAATCCCAAGTCCCGGATATATCATTTGGGCCTCGGTCAAAGCTTAGTTTCCGAAAGATTCTAGTCTGCCGGGTCTGTTCTAAGACAGGAAATAGTCATGTTCTAAAATTCCCCACGAAGAATCCAGCAACAGAAAAATTTCTGTGATACCAGATGTTCGTAAATCTTCAAGAGAGCTTCGTAACGGCACCAATTTCGTGGCGATCCGACATCGGATCTGATCGCAGCATCCATTCTCACCGGGTCGCGCAGTGCTGAAACAGCAGAACAAGTTCAGGCCAGCAAGCAGTCGGGTCTCCGAATCGGGCCGCCTCGCCTTCCTCAAGATGATCCAGCGTGATCCCTTCCAGGGGATTGCTCGTCCAGGAGTCCTCTTCGCATTGGGACCAATCCTAGCCAGATCGGACGCCGGATCAAGGCGTGACCCACCAGATCGCCAGCTCGCGCAGTCCGGACAGCACCGACGGAGCGGTCCAAATTGCTATCCGTCAACCCAAGTTCGCTATTCCCGGGTTATTGTTGTCGCCCTTTACCTCCCTGCGTGGAGTGATCAATAAAATCCTTGTTGTAATTAAGTTTTATCATTGTACCGGGAATACGAGTCTTGGCCGGGGTCATCTTCCCTACGCCCGGTAGCGTGGAGGTATTGTGTCCGCTCCCCTCTCGACAATTTACTTTACTCGTATATATTCATATGCCGCTGTTTGAGAGTTAGGAATTCTAGTCCGCTTAATTTTTTTTTTCACCGCTGTGAGAGAGAGCGAGCGTGACCCATCCCGTGACTCAATCCAAGTACACAGAAGAGCCGAGTACCCGAGACTCATTGCCGGTTTCTCAGCCACGCAGATCCACGCATTTCGCTCGCTTAGGGACGTCCGCGAGCTAGAGTCTCTTGTTGTCTCGAGTCACGTCCCGTCCTGCATCAAATTGGTATCAGAGCGGGTTAGAGTCTAGGGTAGTTTTGTCTTAGTTTGCATTGCATTCCATTCCGGTATATCAAAAGGTGTTCCCGGAACGATAGGTTACGCCTATTGGGAAGGTAACACACTTGCGTGAGTGTGATCTTCAGATCAAACCTCCGTCACGTACCGAATACTGGTTGAGTCTAGGTTCGTAGTCGAGTCTACATTCTAACTTTACATTAGTGTTTAGGGTCGTGTCTAGTTCATTAGGGAGTCAGTTGTCTTGTCCCGAGTGTCTGCAAGTCCAACTCACCCAAACTTTCCCCAATTCCCCATTGGTACCCAGTACCATCACCCTGACACTATGGGCGAACCCCGAGGTGCCACCCAGGGAGGATGACCCCTGGATGACTTGTTCGCTCTACTCATGGAGCGCATGGATAGGTCCGAACAAACTCGTAGGGAGCATACCGACCGCTTGGTGGGCCGTTTCAATGCCATAGAGGATAGGATGGATGCTACCGATCGATCTCTCCAAGGTCTGGTTAGACGAGTCTCCGCCCTAGAGAAAGCCCCGATCAGGCCCGTCCAAGGCAACAAGTCCGTGTCTGAGTATATTCGGGACTTTGATGAGTACCTGTTGGGATGTGGAGTTGGAGAGAAGAGCGCCACGACCGCCTTATGCTTCTGGAAAGGTTTGTGACTTCACTACCAGTTTGAATTATTTTGCCGCGACGTGACCACTTTGGAGCATGCTTATCAGGTCGCTCTAGAGATTGAGCCTTTCGAGTCAAGGTTTGATGCTGCCCTTCGGCGAGCATCTACCTCTCAGCAGAGTGCCGAGCCGGTAGGACGGCCACATGAGCCCACGAGACAGGACGCTCCTGCCCCACGGCCTCACCCACCCCAACTGGGGAACCCTTCCCCTAGAGCTCCTTTGCCACCTACTTTACATTTCGATCTTTATTCGGAGCCACCCATGTTTCTAACGGGAAAGCTATTCATCGCCGAGCCACTACTTAGTTGGCTTAAGATAGGCTTGGTCCCTAGACCACCTTACTACCCATCCATGGACCCCGCACTACACTTAGTGCCCGTCAACTCGTTCCACACCACATTCTGGTCTTGTCACCATGTTGATACATTGGATGACTGTCACGCCCCGACGCAGAACATCGGGACTGGCAGTAGAAATAATTAATAATAATATGTTGATTTATAGACATGATATGCTAAAGCTAAAAGGTCACACATCACCATGAGCAGAAAATAACTTTATTTGTTAAATAAATACTTAAATGATCCATGTTCCAATCACATAAACTCACTTAAACAAACTTTCAACATAACATCCACTTGACACTACTACAATTGCTGACTTCAAATTACAATTCTTCCACCACACACTCTAAAACATAAGTAGACACAAACAACTATGACTGGCTCCACACGCTTCTAACAGGTTCGCTCCATGGCAATCACTCTTGCTCGTCCCCATCAGTTTGTGAATCCTCACCTGAGCTACCTGAAAAGAGGGAACAATTGGGTGAGCGAACGCTCAGTAGGTAATAACAGGCAAGTTTAAGTAATTAACTAATTAATTGCATTTTTAAGTGCAAAAATAAAGAACGAAATGAAATGACGATACGATAAAGTAAGATAACAAAAAGAAGGCAATACCATGGTGTAACTTGAATTTGGCCAATAAGCACGAACTAACCATATCAAGAAAAGATTTAAGTAATAGATTATTATCGTAGACATCACGCTAGTCATGCACTCGGTGTAATATCTCACCATGTCATTCAAACTCCCCGGGACACAAGTACTTTTCGGGCGCTCCTCCCCGGACCAGACCGGGCCCTTACGATGCGTTGGCATAGATTTAATGGATCCGAGATCCAAGTTATGTCTAGACATTAATTAAGTTAAATGGCCAATAATGACAAGGTATAACTTACCTCGGAGACTTCCAAGGGCAAGTCGAAGATATACCTTGACCAGAAAATTCAAGTTATCAAGTACCAATCAGGTCCTTGGATTCAAACACAATAACCACGAAAATCCTTTTCCAGAGGATACACGGTCCATATCGGTCCGTTCAAAGAAATGGACGGTCAATAATGGGCCGCTCAAGGCTAGAAGAGCTGGAAGCCCAAGAACAAGGTAAACGGTCCTTATAGGGCCGCTCAAGGGATGAACGGTCCAATAAGATCCGCTCGAGCACATGGACGGTCCAATTCAGTCCGTTCAAATTGGGCCTAACTAGAAGACTATAAATCCACCCAAAAATGGGCTCCGGGCTGCCATAAGTGGGGCAGAACTGAACCAGGGTCCAGCCCACTCTCCACTGGTCAGCCTAGAGCTTATTGGGTCGATCCAAATATGATTTGGTCGAAGATAGAACAAGGTTAATCGACCAATGTAAGTGGCACTTGGCCAGAAATGCACGGTTCATAATGGGCCGCCTATTGAGTTAAACGGTTCGATTCCAACCGTTCAAAACTCAGTCAGTCCACATTGAGCTGTGACTCTTAGCATGACAATCTGAGCGGTTTGATCATGTAAACAGGTTCCAGTCTTGGTGGTACAACCTGCCCGACGTCCTAGTGAGAATCCCAGGCGCGTGGGGGCTTACGGAGGTCCCGTAATGAAGGTCCTAGTCTGACGGAAGGAATATCCGGCGGAGAGTCCCAACCATTACAAGGAAATGAGGCTATCAAATCATCGTAAACCAAGTATAGCGGTCAGTCAATCCTACCGGAGTAGAACGACTGTCAACCAATCCTAATAGCATAGTTCATGAAATCATGTTTGAATTTAACATATTGAAATAAATTAAGGCCATGATGAATAGAGATCAGTGAAGACAAACTAGCAAAAATTTATAATTGTTTACTTCCATAAGTTCCAGTTATCATGTGGGTTGCTAACTTACCATTTAATCACTAATCTACTAAGATACATCATGCTAAAATGAAAGTAAGCAGTTCTGTGTAGTTGGGCGGTTCGTTAAGAGCCGCTCACATGTCTCGGCGGTCGCACGACAAGCCGTTCACACCCTCTCAGGTCCGAAGGCCTGCTAGGGATGAGCGGTCTGTAGGGTGCCGCTGGGGAAGATGAGCGGTTCGAGACTGGCTACTAGAAGAAGAGGGCGGTTAAGGTTCTGCCACGCATTCTACGAAATCGATCAAAAGATGAAACATATGGACGGTCAAGAACTGACCACCTGAAGAGTATGGGTGGTCTATCGAGAGGCCGCGCAAGTCAGATCAGTCCGCCGCCCCTTCGCCTTGACCGTCTCCGGCGGGTTTGGCTAGGGTTAGCAATAATAACCAAATACGCACAATATAAAGCATGAAAATTAGGGCTTTTACAGTCAATAGAATGAGCATGAAAAGTTATCGAAGATAGCATGATCAATTTAATGTTTAGTGCCTAAAATCCCTACCTAAATCGAGATGGAACATAGTTAACCCTAGTTCTAGCATGCTTCCACTAAAACTCGAAATCCTAGCAGGATACTAGATGAATTTAGGGCTTTCTAGATCAATAAAAAGAGGGCAGGACAACGCTTATATTGATATATAATAGTTAGGGTTTGGCTTGTTATCACCTACCTTAATCGAAGGATGAAGGAAGAAGAGGGAAGCCAATTGCGCTAGGTACACACCGCCGATGATCGTCGAAATCCTCCCTCGATCGAGCTCCTCTCCGGCCGCCACAGCAACTAAATGATTCTAGGGTGGCTAAGGATCATTTTTATAGGTTCAATTGGGTCTGGGGAGTCCTAATCGTGAAGATAGAGTCCTTGCACCGCGGACGTGCGAGATTCACGTGAGACCAAGTCAATCCGCCATTCCGCCGCCAAATACTCCTCCTAGGGTTAGGGTTTCGGAGATGAACCAGAGGGGAAATGAAGAGTTGATCCTTACCGTTCATTTGCATCCGGTTTTAGCTTAATTGGTTTAGTATTGGGCTCGAATTTCGTGTTTTAAGGTCCAATTAGACTAAGTGTGATTTTGGGCCTTAATCTGTTAATTCGACTTGTTTACGAATTTTTATTGGGCTGGTCATAGAAGATAATTTTACTTAACGTTTCATCCTCTACAAGATTCTAATTTCTCCAGATTTTTATAAAATGGTCAAACTTTTTCTTATCCTATTTCTTAAGGAATTTCTCATTAATTTTCCCAAAATTTTATTCTTTAATAAATCGGGGTGCTACAATGACCTTATTAAGGGATTAGACTGGCAATTGAAGTTGACGTGTATGTTGGCCCGAGGCTTCGACCAACCCAATAGTCGTAGCTTCACACATCCAGTCTTAGGGTCCATTACCTCCGTGTGCACAGTGGGTCATGTCACCACGGTGGTTTTCTTATTCCTCCCCATGCCGACCGAGCCTAGCTTCATTCCACTTATCCCGAGGGAGGAACCATACCTTCTACACATGACCGTCGTCCCACCGATCACAATGCATGAAGGTGATTATTTATACCTTCACGAATTTCAAACTTGGGACCGTGTCATAGGGGAACCCATATCGAGGGGTCATACATTCTTTGATCCCTTCGACCTCTTCCTTAGTGAGCCTTGTGACCCACCACCACCATTCCACCTTGTTAGGGAAGTCCCCTATCACACCCCTACCCCACAGGTCAGTCCACCTACACTCCGCAAGGATCCCATTCATTGGGGTACGGAAGTAGGAGAATTTGGCTCTTCTAGCCCACCCAAACCTTCCAAATCCAAAGGGCCGTCAGTGTATGAATGGTGCATGTTAGGATGTCTAGGATTCCATTCCATCAATATTAGGTTGCATCGTGTGTATGCATGACAAACATTCGGATGTCCTGGTCCACCATTGCATATGTATGGGTCGGTCTAACAGTAGGTTTGTTTTGGGTCTTGTGTGAGTCTGTGTTTTTCTTTATTTGTTCAGAGTTTGTACATGCATGTGTCGAGCATATTAGGAGTCGCATAGTCGGTCTAATGTCAGCTCGCGATGTTAGTCCCTTTCGAGTGTGAGGTAAGTCGGGTCTACTGCATACGTTGTAGACTTGCCGGAAATTGGGATCGGCTCTACCTCAATATCTCGGATCTAGTCACATATAGGGACTCCGCGGTGATTCCTAGCGAGTCATTGAGCCGTCTCCTTCCTTTAAGAGTGACCCCACCCCTGAGTGTCCACCACTAGCCGCATTCCCATAGCAACATGTGCATATCGAATATATACGGGATGAGCATGTGACGATTACTTGGAGTGGAGCGTACTCTACGCTACCTGGTACGATGACAGATCCACAGGAGCCACACGAGCAACCGCACCGGGGAGAATTGATGGGAATCAACACCGGGCACTAACATTTTATTTTTGCATTTGTATCCTTTTGTTTGCATTTATATCATTGGGTTAATTGGGTTGCAAATGTATAGTAAGTATAAGTAAATGGGTTACTTGGGCTAAGTCAATGGGTTTCTTTGCAAAAAGGCCGCGTAGACTCGACGGGACCCCGACCCTCTCTCCCATTGGGCCACCTAGACTCTCTAGGGCCCATGTAGAGCTGGTCCATGGTCCAAGGGGGACTCTTGATCAAGCCCCTCTTGTTAACTCCAAGAGGGGGGCGCCCCCTCCTTTGTCCCCATGTGGGATTAAATAATTCCCCCCCTTTAAGTTGTTTATTATTTTTGTTATATGACCACATGGGAGAAAATTCCTCTCTCCCCTAATTACCCCTCCCTAACCCTAGATCTGAGGTTAGTTTAGGTCATTTACATTGCACATAAAACCCATGTATTTCCATATTTTTGAGACATTAATGAGAAGAAATCTAAAAATTGGCATTTGCCTCCAAGAGCCCAAGGGCGCACCCCCTCTCTCTCTTCCCCCTTGCAGCTGAGAAAGCTGATCTTTTGAAGTGAGAAGCCTCCATATCTGGTCCTCTTCTGAGTGAGAAGCTCAGCACCGCCGCCGCCGACGCCATCGAGCCGCCGTCGCACCACCACCGCCATACCGTCGGAGTTCTGTCCACCTCTAGACAGAAAACTGAAGCCCGATTTTTATCTCCCAATCAGGAGATCTGATCGAGCTCAAAATTGGAGGGTGAGTTCCCCATGTTGTTCCCATCCTCCACAAAAATTTTCAAGCCATTCCCCCTTTGTTTGCCCACCGTTCCAATTAAATTCCCGTTGTCTACACAATCTGTCCCTGTACAGATCTGTGTTCCAGCAGCCCACTTCTTTGCCCTTTTGATCCCCTTTCCAATTTCAGAACGAGCTGAAATTTTAATTGGAATTTCTATCCACAAAAACCCATTTCCACAATTTTTTCATGATTTTAGGAGTTTGTTTACCCCACCTAAAAATCTCTGCAAAATCCGGAATATGTTCTGTCTCTTGCAGTCCAGATCCGACCACCACCAGTCATAAAATCCATTCCCACTGTCAAATCACCTTAGAAAAATACACAAAAATTATTGGCGTGTTCCTTACTTCCCCCTCTATCTCCCATAAGAATCCCAAGTCATGGATCTATCATTTTGCCTCGGTCAAAGCTTAGTTTCAGGCAGATTCCAGTCTGCTGGGTCTGTTCTGAGACAAGAAACAATCCTATTCTAAAATTCTCCACGAAGAATCCAGCAACAGGAAAATTCCTGTGATATCAGATGTTCGTAGATCTTCAAGAGAGCTTCGCAACGACGCCAATTTCGCGACGACCCAACATCGGATCTGATCGCAACATCCATTCTTGCCGGGTCGCACAGTGCTGAAACAGCAGAATAGGTTCGGGCTAGCAAGCAGTCGGGTCTCTGAATCGGGCCGCCTCGCCTTCCTCAAGGCGCTCCAGGGCGATCCCTTCCAGGGGATTGCTCGTCCAGGATTCCTCTTCGCGTTGGGACCAATCCTAGCCAGATCGAATGCCGGATCAAGGCGTGACCCACCAGATCGCCAGCTCGCGCCGTCCGGATAGTACCGACGGAGCGGTCCAACTTGTTGCCCGTCAACCCAAGTTTGCTATTCCCGGGTTATTATTGTCGCCCTTTACCTCCCTATGTGGAGTGGGCAATAAAATCCTTACTGTAATTAAGTTTTACCATTGTACCGGGAATACGAGTCTTGACTGGGGTCGACTTCCCCACGCCCGGTAGCGTGGAGGTATCGTGTCCGATCCCCTCTCGACAATTTGCTTTACTCGTATATATTCATATGACGTTGTTTGAGAGTTAGGAATTCTAGCCTGCTCAATTTTTTTTATCACCGCTGTGAGAGAGAGAGAGCGTGACCCGTCCCGTGACTCAATCCGAGTACACGGAAGAGCCGAGTACCCGAGACTCATTATCGATTTCTCCACTGTACAGATCCACACGTTTCCCTCGCTTAGAGACGTCCGCGAGCTAGAGTCTTTTGTTGTCTCGAGTCGCGTCCCGTCTCGCATCACCTTTGTTCTTACTAGACCGGATCATGAAGCCCTCTCCTATGATGACATCCATGGCATGCTGTTAAACCACGACCAACTTATGCGCTCTCAGCCGATGGCCGCTGATGACATGTCCCCCTCTGCTAATCAGACCCACACCAACCCTACAGTCCTCACAGTAGGGTGGGCGTGGCAATGGTGGTGGTCATGGAGGCGGGTTTCATGGTAGGGGGCGTGACAGCAACACCAACAACAATCTCTGCAACAACTGCTCCAGGGCTGCACCTCAACCCATCATGAATGAGAATGACCCATGCCAGCTCTATAGCTTCAGGGGTCATGGGGCTGTGAATTGTCGCAGACACTTTGATGTTTCTTAACATGCCACCCCGCTCTCGAAGCAGTTCCAACTAGCTTACTAGGCCAACACTGTGTCAAGTACAACCTCTTTTGATGCAAATGGTACCCTGATAATGGTGCTACACACCATATGACATCGGATCTCTGCAACTTCGACGAGGCTCATGAGTATCATGGCAATGATCAAGTTTTCACTAGCAAAGGGAAAGGTTTGCTGATTCGCAACATTGGTCGTGTCTCTCTCTCTCTAGTCCCCCACACTCCTTTCATGTTAACAATGCTCTTCATGTTCCTTCCTTATCCAAAAATCTCATTCTTGTTTCCCAATTTACCACTGGATATTTCCTGTGAATTTTTTCCATCTTCCTTTTGTGTGAAGGATCTCAATTCGAGGAAGGAACTTCTTTGTGGACCCAAGGTTGACGGACTCTACCGCTTTTCTACTGTTGCCACCTCTCACCATTTTCGTCATTCCAACCAGTGCTTCTCCTCCACTTAGGCATTTTCAATCTCTTGGCATGCACATTTAGGTCATCCAGCTCTCCATGTGGTAAATAAAATTCTATCTAGTTTAGGATTCCCTTTTAATAAACAAGTGCACCATGTGTACCCAGCATGTCAACAGGCCAAGGGCCATCAGTTATCATTTCCTTCTTCTACTTATATTTCTTCAAAGTCTCTAAAGCTTGTGGTTTCAGACGTCTGGGGTCCCTCCCCACATGTTTCAATCAATGGTCATAAATATTATGTGACATTTATAGATCATTTTTCCCGGTTCACTTGGCTCTAGCCTATTGCTTCTAAAACTAATGTGCTCTCTTGTTTCATGCATTTCAAACGTCATACTGAGAATTTAATTTCCACTAAAATCAAGTATTTTTAGGGCGATTGGGGTGGAGAATACCGTTCCTTATCCCATTTTCTTAATGTGTCGGGCATTATTCATCATATTTCGTGCCCACACACACATCAACAAAATGGTCTCGCAGAAAGAAAATATCGCCATATCATTGAAACCACCTTAGCTCTCCTTAAACATGATAACCTTCCTTTTAAATATTGGGAACATGCTGCCTGTTCTGTAGTCTATCTTATCAATCACTTACTGTCACCGGTTGTTGGCAACATCTCCCCATTTCAAAAACTCTTTGGTCATCCTCCAGATTTTCAACTTCTCCACACATTTGGATATGCATGCTATCCCCTTCTATGGCCCTACCAGCAACACAAATTTGCCTATTACTCCTCGCAATGTATATGTGACGGGGACGTCGAGGTGGGGACTCAGCGACCCAACCCCTTTGGCAGAGAGATTGCCCCGCCCCATGACCCATTGGATCGGTCCCGCCAACTCCTTAAAATTTTCTCTTTTATTATGATGTAATTTCCCTTTTATTTAGTATTTAGTTCTTAGTGGGTCACTTAATTGGGCCCAAAAGGCTAGTCTAGGAGTTGGGTCTAGTTATGGGTCATATGTAGCTTATTGTTACCCCCGGATAGCGGGGTCTTTTTTCCATTTGTTAGGGATAAGCAAGGTCATTTTTAACCCCTAGTCTCCACTATAAAAGGAGGCCTAGGGCCCTTATTTTCAGTTAATGAAAAAATGAAGAATTGAAGAAGAATTTTGAATCCTTTGTGGATCCCCTTCCTCTCTCTCTCTTGGTATCTTCTCCCTATCTCTCTAGCTCTCTCTCTAACTCCCCCCCTCTCTCTCTTCCCAGCCAAATCCCCCCTCTCTTTCCTGCTCTCTTGGTCGCATCCCCCCTCTTCCCTTCCTCCTTCTCCTTGCCACATCATCCTCTAGATTCCCTCCCTCTCTCACCTTTCCTTATCTCCCTTCCAAATCTCCCTAAATCACTCCCCCTCCTCATATTTTCTTGCCTAATCCCTTCCCTCCCTCCTTCAAAATTCAAAATCTTTCCTTAATCCTCTGCCACCTCAGCCTCCCATCTAAGAAACCCCCCTAGAATCTCTCCTCCTTCCTCAATCCCAGCTGCCCCCCCTTCCACAACCTATCTAGGCCGCACCCCGAACCCTCCAACCCTAACTCGCACCACCCGGCATACTCCCAGATCACCCCTCCCTCGCTCCCCCACCTGCAGCCATCACGGGAAGATTGTCGACACTGGCATCACAAGATAGGCCTGCCTGCTGCCAGCTCCCTGCCTGCCTGCTACCGGTCTGGGATTCCGGCGACACCACCAGCACCCCGACCATCTTCTGGCCATCCCCTTCGACCGACGTCCTCTCAGGACACCCCGGGCCACCTCCACCGAGCTCTAGTGCCACCCGACGATGCTGCGGCCTCCGTCCACATCGTTTGTTATAGGCTAGGATCTGATGTTCTATCCTATGTGACTGTTGACGTCCCTGCTACTTCTTCCACCATCTTCGTCCCTCTGCTCCGACGAGTCTGTACCTCCTCTGGGGGCAACGTCGGTGAGTCCTCTGCCACCCCTCCAAAGCGGAGTGTCAATTAGCCACCGATGGTCGATGTCCCTCCCTCTCCTCCATGACTACGCAGCCCTGCACAGTCAGGATCAAAACCTGCAGCCGAGCACTGTCAGACCCGTCACAGCTTCCAGCAGGCGTTGGTGTCACGCCTCGAGTACGGAAGGAATCCGGGATTGCGCGACGAGTTTATATCAATCATGTCAATCAGAGCACGAGGAAATTCGACACATAAATAGGGTGCGCAAAAGACAAGAGATAACCAAAGTCTAATCTATTCATTAATAACACCAACTAAATTTGTTACATAATTTCTTCGAAAGAAAAGTACTTTTATGACACTCTAGACTCAATAAAGAGAAAAATACAATAATAGACTCAAGAAATAGAAAAGACTCGATGTAGACATCTTGGACGGCTTCTACGCTCATCACTCTTGGTCATCCACGTCCGAAAGAGTCTCGCTATCGGAATTTCTTGAAAAAAATAGGGGAAAACACTAGGTGAGCGAACGCTCAGTAGAGATTATATCTCAAGTACAAGATTGCTTTAAGTAAATTACAAGTTACATGTAATGCAGGTATAGCTAAGCACGAATGCATGATAATGTCGAGAAGGGATATCAAGAGGTGATAATAGGAACTAGCAAGTTTCAAATGTCATGTAAAGTATCAAAAAATATCAAGCATGTAAATATCAAGTCACGTCATGAGAATTGACTATTTAATTTCAACAAGTATATACCCATTCCGGGCCACGTAAGTTGTTAGTATCACCAATTGGGCATTGGCCCAATCGGGTACAATTCAGGCCCATTAACACAATGAACTAGAAATCTAAACAAAATATTGGAGGGATCTTTAGGGAATTCATTGTTGGGTCCCGAGGTGCAAGGAATAGGATCTAGAAGGGGGGGTTGAATAGATCCCTTTACAAAACTATGTCCAATTTAAATCTTATCAGATTTCACACAGCGGAAAACTTACTATCGATGATGTGTGAAATGATGAATCATGAACCAATGATGAAAACAGTTTAAACAAATGAGATATGCAAACTGAAATAAATCCCTATGAATGGGGTAGAAGATATGGAGACAATCACACCATCCAAACCACAAGGCACACGGGTTTTAAGGTGGTTCAGGACCACAACGGGCACCCTACGTCCACCCCTCACCGAAACCCGGTGAGGCTTCACTGCTGGAACACCAGCACGGGGACAACACCCCAAGACGGAGCAATGCTCCAACCACATGTAGGACAAGCCTGCACACACGGAGACATGCTCCAATACACACATGCAGGTTTGACCCTGCACAACCACGGGGATAAACCCCAAACGTCCTGGGTCTGAAACCCAGCGACACACACACACTCAAACACTGCTCAGCTCCGAGCCTGTGCAAACCTTGCACAACAATACACACACAAGGATATATCGTTCAAAGGTGCAAAAACAAACAATAGATAAGCTTGACAATAATTGACAGAAAATAGCTTCAATGAAAAACTTCATAAACCCAAAAATCGATGCTTAGATTCCTTGCAGCAGCAAGCGAGATTCTTCTTCCATGTCTTTGCTTCTCTCTTCACTCGTTCTTCAGTGGATGAGGCTTTTTCTTCACAGTTCCTGCTAGCCCAGCAAGTTCACCTTTGTCTTCTATCTTCTCTTGGATGCACTGATGGCCCTTTGTTTATCTAGATCTGCAGCTTCATCTACAGCTCCCTTTCTCTTCTTCTTTGCAGCCTCTCCTCTTCCTTATCTTCTGTCTTGCAACGCAGGTAAGAGCAGCAGCACCTTCTTCCTCTTCTTTCTTCTGGCAACGAAGGCAGCAGCAGTAGCTCCTCCTCCTCTTCTTCTTCTAGTAACGAAACCGGCAACAATGGCACCCTCTTCTTCTTCTTCTTTGGACGAACTCCTCCTGCTTCGAACGTATCTTCTTTTTCTTTTTCTCTGTTCGTCATTCTTCACTGATGGAGAACCATTAGCATTTATAGGGGATTCAGATCGCAGAGAGAATGGCCACTGATTGGCCCTTTGTAGATGAGGTACGAGGCCCTCCTATTGGACAGCAATTGAAAACCAGGCAGTACTGTCCACATAGGAGTCTTCTTTCCTAAGAAAAGAGGTGAACCGTACATAAGCTTCTTCTTCTTGCATATGATTGGTCCAGCAGAAAAAGTTAATTTAACTTTTCATAAATTCCTTTGTAACCTTGGACCATCGAACCAACATCCTCTGTAATGATTGGGGCCTGGAGTTATGTGCCCAAGCCATCCCACGTGATAGAATCGAATCGCCCAAACTAGAGGACAAAACCAGTTCTGGGTTAGCCAAAAGAAGTGTCGACTCTTAGAGTCGACACTATTTTTACCATGTTCTGTCTACACTGCAGACAGCAGCCATGTAGGAAAGTGTCGACTGGTAGAGTCGACACTTGCTTCTTCTTCAGCCTAAACCTTCTGAAAAATGGGGTGCCTTCCTTGCCTTGGATCACGTGCCCATCACTACTCACCTGGGATCACGTGCCACTTGCCAGCTGCACCAATGATTGGTTGAACCCACGTGACTGCCTTGAGTTCGCACAGTTTCACTTAAGTGGCGCTGCTGCCAACCAAGTATTCATTCGGGCATTACATCAAACACTTTACCATCAACCTTATAGTCATATGCTTTGACTTCAATTTGATTCATAAGTTGTTCAGCTGCACCTACCTCACCCAGTAATATGCTCAGACCTTTAAACAATGCACAAACCTTTTCTTGTAGTGGAATGAAGTTCATTGACTTTGGAACCAAATGTGCATGGACCTTGTGGTCATAAGTGCACAGACCTTGGTTTGTCAAAAGTAGACATGCACAGACTACATGCTGCACGCTCAGGCAACTAGCATCGACCTTGCTTGCACCATTACAGTACCATGCACCGACCCTCTTTATATGCTCAAACCTGAGCTTCATATTTGCTTGGACTTGTACAGTGACTAGCGTCGACCTTCATGGCTAACAAACCAAAGGTGCACCGACCTTGTTTTGAGTTGATAGCTTGAGGTATCATCGACCTTTGCCTAGTCAGTAAGCATTGCACCGACCTGAGCTCTATGCTGGCCAGAGTTGCACCGACCTTGGTCTGTGCTAACTAGATGTGCACCGACCTGTATGTAGCATTGGCGAGATGTCCATCGACTTGGTGTTGTGTTGCCAGGATGTGCATCGACCTTGATTCTGCATTAACTGAGGTAGCATTGACCTTGAATGCTTGAAAGCAACACTAGCATCGACCTTAAGTTCTTCTCCAACTAAGGTAACATCGACCTTAGTGCTTGTGCTAGCGTCAATGTGCCTCGACCTTAGTTGTTGGCAGAAGGCGATATGCATCAACCTTACCTCCTAGCATCGACCTTAGTTTGTGCAGATTGGGATGTGCACCGACCTGGGTCTGTGCAAGTTGGAATGTGCACGGACATTGATCTCTTCCAGCTTAACTGAATTTTCCAAGTCTTGACTTAACCTTTGACCTTTTCTCGGTGGACTTTGACTTGTTGACAGTGCATTGACTTATCTGATCACGTTGACCATTTCTTGTTGACTTTTTGTTGGCTGTGCATTGACTTCTCCTTTCCTCAATGACTTAACCTGTTGTGTGCAACTTGAACACCTCTACAACATAAGCAGAAGTATGAGAGCAATATACATGATTCTTTATCTACAAAGCACAATGATTGATCAAGTTAAAGAGTATACATGACTTATAGTTTTGTCATCATCAAAACACAGGGACACAACAATCTCCCCCTTTTTTCTGATAACAAAACTATGAGTGATTACAGGTCATTTCAATCACTTTCAATTAAATAACTAACTGGCTCCAATCAATGAATCATCAAAGACCTCTATGCATCATGCATCACTCCATTCTTATGACCTCTCAATGACCTTAATGACTTACAAACTATTCTCCCCCTTTGACAACATCAAAAAGAAATAGTTTGAGAGAAGAAGTGAAGCAAGAGGGCTTGGAAGGTAGGATCATCAAGAAGTGAGGCCAGAGGGCAACCAGACAAAAATGAGATGCATGTAGGCCAATGTAGCAGATAGGAAAGAAGGAATTCTCAGTCATATACTAATTTCATAAAACAGAATAGATTCATGTTCAGACTCTTCCATTATAAAGGTGTTATGATAAGATCCTTATTTAAATGCATGGTTCAAATCTAATAAATTGAGAGTTTAGTAATGAAAGTCCTTAAAAAAAAAGAGAAATGTGTTCTTCTTTAATAGAGGTGAACCAATTTTCCATAATAGAGCCCTGTCAACCTCCTATTATATTACTCAAATAAACCAATGGCATCTCTAGGAGTTACTTGAAACAATATTGAAGTTAAACACAAAAATAGTTCTGTTCAAATCTTTAGGGTTTCAGCACAACTAAAAGACCTTTGGTCACAAATTCAGATTTTTCTTGTTGGCTCAGAATAATTTTTAGGAGCAATCAAGTGTAGTCAAGACCTTTTGACTTAAGGCTATACGTTGATCAGACGCCAGTGCCCCTAGTTACTCAGTAAGACTAACTGTCTTGCCTCAGATTGAACAGAGATAGCAAGGACACCTCATGCCTAGGTCCACTCCATTTCTTTGATGGAGGGCTTAGTTTCTCAGTGCAACCTTGTCATTGCTCTTCCATGAGCATTGAAAAACAATTTCATCATGCTGCCCTATAGTGTTTTCAGATTGTTCTATGTTTAACAGCAGTACTATATCCAAGTAACACAACCAAAGACAGCCACAAATCTAGATTTTTAGATTCAAGAAGATTTTACAAGACACAACAATGTGAAAGCTGGTTAAAGCCTATTAAACTGAATACATATTCTTTTCAAGGCGTTTATCTTTAAACTCAGTGAAATCATTAAAATCAAACCAACAAATTATTTAGGGGTATCATAAACCTGTATAATAGAAGATTCCAAAACAAGGATGTTCAGATTTATGATCATGGTACACAGACTGGAATCCTTCTGAATTTGAGTTTCCTTGAAGAAGGTGACACAAAGGCAGTGAAGATAGTCAAGTGGTCAAGTATAGAGTTAACAGATACCAAATGATTTTCAGAAAAAAAAATCTCCAAGGTGGCTGGCTGAAAAGTATGATAATAGCATCCAGCAGAAGATCAAGCATTGATATTTCAAACAAACTCCCCCTCAAAAGATGCAGAGAATAGAAAGGAGTTTCAGAACCAATTGCCAATTGTTGGGGTGCAGATTTCTCATTATTACATATCAAATTTTATCTTTGCTCCCCCTATGTGTATGCTTGAGCTCGCCAATAATTGCAATGACTCCCCCTAACTAAATGCAATGTATGACTAGACTTCTAGTGCATGCATAGCAAACAATCTTTTTAAATTTTCATCATGAATATAAATGATATGCAATTTACAAAATGTATGCAACCTATGACCTAGATGAGAGTGCAGTGCAGGATTGTAAGAGTTTGATTTACATACCTAGTGACTTGATTATCATGAAATATTGCACAAGAAAGCATTCGGAAAGCAAGTCATAGACTCACAGTTTTAAGTCAAAACAGATCTAGGTCTGAGGGGATATTCAGAAAACTTGCACACAGAATTTGATAAGAGCAAAATTCTTCAGAAACTCATAGTCAAAAGCATCCATGAAACAAGCATGCAATTCACAACTGAGCAGTGAGTTAGATCAAAACAAGACAAATCACTGTAAGCGACATTTTCAGAACCATCTCAGAACCTTATTTTCAAAGGATTTGACTTGAGGATTCAAATGTTCTTCCTTAAAGATTAAATGCAGGTAGTTCAGTCAAGATCACCCCTTATGTATGTGCATTGAACTGCCATATATGAGATGAAGATCGTGCAGGGAACTTAGTTCAGACAAATATGCATGAATTGCAGAATTTATTTTGATAGACTCCCCTTGACTTTGTGCATTGTATGATTGAAATTTAAGTGACTCATGAAAATATAGACTACTCTAACATGCAATTTGACCCATGGTACTTGGCGGAGGACTTGGTCTAAAGACCACCTCACACATGGTTAGAACCTCCAGACATACTTCATCTACGCTTTGGCACTATAGCATTTGATATACCTCTGGGTCAGTCATGAGACAACATGCAGGCAACAAATTCAGTCAATTCAGAATTTTTGAAGTGCAATTTAATTTCAGCTCAACATTTACAGACAACTCAGTGTAGGCATTAAGAGACATGAATGCTCATATTAAATGCAAATGAGGACATGCATGCAACAGACCAAACATAATATGCAGCTATCTAAACAGAATTTAGAAGATTCAAATGACCAAACATGTAAAGGTCAGAAATGAGGTTTTACCACACTTAGGTGCCTTGGTATATTGAACCCCTTTTATTCTTCAGCTCCCAAGGCACTCCTGTAAAACATAGATCTCATTTTGCAATTTTAGGTACCCAAGATTTCTTGGGTCCTATAGTGTTAGTAGCATCTCTGAAGGATGCTCTCCACAACTTTTGGGCTTTCATATTATCAAACATCATTAGCGAATAATCATTCATAGAATGCCCAACTTCCCTACAATAATGACATGAGACAACAGGTTTTGTGTTCCTCTTATGCATATTAACATGAGCATGGAGTTTCTGACCATAATCAACCCTGTTATCATATCTTTCATGAGAAGCTCTCTTCCTTTTCCCATGCCAACAGTCATTGACTGTATGGCCATACTTACCACAATTGAAACAAGAAGACATATTTCTTCTTTTAACAGCCGACCAGTAATCATTAGCTCTATGGCCTAGCTTTCCACAGTTGAAGCATGCAAAAGTTTTTCCTTTAAAAATAGATTTATTTCTATCAAAAATATTTTGATTTGCAGGGAGATTGACAGGTTTAGAATTAAATCTTCTCTTTTGAACATGCCAATAGTGAGCAACAAGGTGACCTAATTTGCCACAACAAAAATAGTGAATTCTTTTTTGCTTAAATGACCACAAAAAAAATACATGATTCCTATCATGAGAATTACTGGCATTCTTTGCACATGCATTTAAATCATCTTGTTCCATCAATCTACACTCATGCATCAAATGACCAAATTTGTGACAATAATGACATGATATTTTCTTTTTGTGTGCATGTGTATTTGTGTTCAAGTTGCGTACAGCATGCACAGCTCTAGCATGAGTGTTTCTTACCCCCTTTTCCATGTAATCATTTTTATCACGTTTTCACTTTGCTCCTGAGTTCTCTGAACAGTGGGCTGTTTATCCTTTGAGGTGGTGGCTACATTGGATGCTTTGACAAAAGATGTTGTCAATTTATTTTCAAAAATTTTTTATTGACCGGATTGTAGCCTAACCCATCTTTCCTGAAATTAACTTTTGTTCCTAATAGTTTGTCCAGATTTTCTTGCCCATCCACAAATTTGGACAGTGATTCTCTCAAATCTTCAATTTCAGAATCGAGTGAAGCAATGTGCAGCTCATAACTAGCTATTTCTTGTTCACTGCAAACAACATTTTCATTCAATACTCTATTTGTAGTTTTATAGCTCTCAATTTCTTGTTCAAGCACATGTACATTTTCGGCTTAATCAATAATCACAAATTTCCCTTTTTCAAGATTTAACAATCTTTCAGACATGGAATCGTTCAAGTGTTTCAATTTTTCATTTTCAGATTTTAACAATGGATTTTCTTTTTCAAGGCACTTCATGCTGCCTTCAAGCAAAGTGATGCAGGACGGACACGCGACTCGACTCCAAATGGATATGCGATCCTCGGACTCTAAGCAAGCTCACGATCGTCCCTAACGAGGGAAGCATCGGACGTGCGTGGTTGAGAAACTGGCAAAGAGATAGGGTGGTCAACTCACAAATTCATGCCCGGATCGGGTCACGGGACGATCTCGCTCTCTCTCGCAGCAGCAGTGAATATCAATAAATAGCGAGCTAAGTTACCCTATCATGCTCTCTAGCAGCGGCATATAAAGCATATACGAACTAAGTAAAGTGCCGAGTAAGGAGCGAACACGATACCTCCACGTACCTGGCGTGGGGACGACTTCCCGGCCGATCTCGTACTCCCGGAACAATAAATACACAATAATTACAGCAAGACAAATTACTGCCGACTCCACGCAGGGAGGTAAAGGGCGACACAATGTGACCCGGGAGTAGCGGTTTCGGGTTGACGGGCCGCTTCTTGTGTTGCTTCGGCGGCACACGTACTCACGACCGTGGGACGCACGTGCTAGTCCGAGGGGCCGTGTGGTACCGGGGTGACACCACTGTGGTGGGGACGCCTGGAAGGGCGCTACCTGGGACGGCGGTGTGCTGGTTCGCCGGCCGGAGGCCGGGTGGCTCCGATCTCCACTCGTCGGAGTTGCTGGCCACGGATTTGCAGTTCTGTTTTACAGCGCGCGACCCTGCGAGATCTGCTGTTGCGGTCACTCCTGACGTCACAGCGACGCACAAGAGGTACCGATGGAAAGCTGACTTGAAATCCTTCGATCTATGGCCAGAGAAAGAAATTTGAGTTTCCCTTTGATGGCTTTTATCGAATTTTCAAGCTGCTGGCTCACAGGATCTGAAAACTCAGGGTAGAACCAAGTCTTCCTGAGAGTTGGCATTGACCGCGATGTAGACCTTCAATTCAGCCTTTGGGCCCTTCATGAAAGTTGTAGAGACCGAAGAGAGGAAAATGGGGATATATCTTATGCAAGATTTGGTAGAAGTTTCAATTTTGTGGAGATTTTATACTGACTCGGGGTCAGATCTGGACAGCAGAAACAAATCTGAATTTGGGGAAAAGACACAATTTCTAAAACTAGGTAGAGGGCTGTTGAAATTCGGAAAAAATTTGTGGAAGATGGGGAAGGTGGACAGAACCTCCAATAAATTTGGGGATTCCAACAAAAATCAAAAAGGGGGTCAAAAGGTGGAAGAACTAAGCTTCTGTTACACAGATCTGAAAAGGGACAGATCAGGAAGATAGAAAGACATGAAAATAGAAAAATATAAAATGAACTCTGAATGACATGATTTTTTTACTGGAGGTTGGGAATCAAGAGGGGAACCAACCCTGAAAATCTCAACTCCAGATGATGTCAGAGTTGGGAGTTAAAAATCCCGGAGTGGGACTTTGTCCAGCCAAATAGAACCTTGGATAGATCTTCGGAGGCGGCTTCGCGGCGGCTCGATGGCGACATGAACGGCGGCGGCGGCTCCAGCGATGAAATCAGAGATAGAGGGGCTCAGGTAGAAGGGGTTATCAACCCTGAAATGCAGAGGGAAGAAGGAGGAACCAAGAGGAGAGAGGGGAGGGGCGCACCAGGCTCCTTACACAATGCACAATATTTTCTTCTCATTAATTCATGAAAAAGGGAAATGTTGCATCCCTACGGTTTTGATGATGTCTCACACTATAAATCAATCTGTCTATCTCTAGATCAATTCATGCGTCATCACTTAGGACAGTGCAGTTCATGTGGCTATCAGTGCATCACTTAGCAAGTCCATACATCACTGCACATGCCTTCCATCAAGTCTGTACAGCGAGAGTGGCCTTCATTCATGTGCATAGTCCAAGCATTCTCATAAAGTATATACATTGGCATTTGCACACACACACACACAGCATAGTCTGGACAGAAGTGGGTCGACCCCCCCTTCCAGATGGGTCGACCCCCTCAAGATTCTCAAGTCTGTACATTGCCCTCATGAATACACTGCATTGTCAAGTCTGCACATCGGTTTCCAAGTCTGTACATCGCTTCAAGCGTTCCAAAGTCTATACATCGCGTGCATCATTAAGTCTAGACATTACACTGTAGCTTGCTTAGTTGAAGTCTATACATTGCTGATCGAACGTAAGTCTATACATTCCAACCTTTTCCTACGTTCGCTACTTTAGCTACACACCAAGTCTATACATTGTCCTTCGTCTCATGCATCATCTTCCGATGTCCATACAGCCATTCCCAAGTCTGTACATCCATCGTCTCATGCTGTGTCTCATCTCAAGTCTATACATTCACATGTAGGCAAAGTCTGCACACTGCCAAAGTCTGAACATCCACCGTCTCTTTCAGCGTCTCACACTTGCAAGTCTATACATTGCCTTTGGGCATCCAAGTCTATACATTGGCAGCACTGTGCAAGTCTATACATTGGCAGCGTGTCTGTGTTTCAAGCCATTCGTCAAGTCTATACATTGGTTTCGGTTCTTCAAGTCTGTACATTGGCCTCAAGCTTCACAAGTCTACACATTGTCTTCATGGCATCGCAAGTCTATATAGCCTACATGCCCAATAACGCCAAGTCTATACATCGTGGGCTTCAGTTCTTCAAGTCTGTACATCCTTCAAGGGACAAGTGTATACATCGTTCATAGCACACACGTTCAAAGTCTGAAGTCTGTACAGCCTTGGCATGTGCTTCGTAAAGTCTATACAACGCTCAAAGTCTGTACAGCATGCTTTGTCGTTCAAAGTACAAAGTCTATACATAGCAGTGTTCAAGCTTATAAAAGTCTGTACATTCCCTTCTGTAATGTTCATACATCAATTATCAAGCCTGTACAGCGTTCGCTTAAAGTCCATACAACAGTGTCTATATATTGGCTTGCTACTTCATGCGTTTGCTAGTCTGTACAGCCACATCATGTCTATACATCTCCCACAGCAAGCATAACATGTCTGAACATCGGTTGCACAGCAACTAAGTATATACATTGTGTTGCATTGCATGCATTACCTAAAGTCCATACATTGCTAGTGTAACTCAAGCCTTTACATCAAAGTCTATACAGTGGTTATGCTTGTGCAACACAAAGTCTGTACACTACTGTCCTTTGTTTTCATGTCTATACATTCGATTGCTTCATGAATTATACTGAAGTCTACACATTCCCCTCTATTATGTTAATGCAACATTCTGCAAGTATATACACTAAGGTCGCTGAAAGGTTTTCAAGTCTATACATTCTGACGTTGTATATACTTGCCTATATGCTGTTCTAAAGTATATACACGCCTTGTGAAAAGATTGAACTGAACTAATTCGATACATTCCTTTTGTCTCTGCCTGCAGAATGTTTCAAGCTGATGATTGGACACGTCATCCGAGGTGGTACCTGGCACGTGATCCGAGGTGCTCTCTGGGCGAGATCCTGAAGGACACACGCCCAACATCTGCTATATATATGGAGCATCTTCTTTCAGTAGAAGCTTGATCGTGAAAGAAAAAGTAGAAGGCATTCTTGTGAGGCTGCACGATCCAGAAGAGAGAGAGAGCAGAGAATTCCATTTCATCCAAATCTGAGAGAAATATATTTGAGAGAGAGAGAGCAGTGTCTGTGATTTGAAGATTTGCTTCTTTGGAAGCTACATTATTTCCTATTTTCAGAGAGGATTTTTGTTCTTTGATTTTCGTGTTTTCATTTTTCATTTCATCTTCCTTATCGTATATTGTTACCCTCCTGTGATCGGAGGAAGGGAGGATTGATCCTCCAGTTTGCAAGTGACAGGGAGTCGCTTGTGGGTTCCCTCCTGGGTGGAGGAAGAGAGACCTCGGTCTCTAGTTTGCTAGTGACTTTTGTCACTAGTTGTATCCCTCCGGTGTGGAGGAAGAGGGGAGGTTGTTCCCCTGGTCAAGCTGTGTGGCAGCATTGTGTTCGTAGACTGAGTTTGCAGTTTCTAGCCGTGGCTAGTGGAAGCCTCACTCTAGTTGGAGTGAGGGGTGGATGTAGATTGTGGACTACAATCAAACCACCTTAAAAATTCTTGTCTCCTCTGTGGTTTGCTGTTTTCGTTTTTGCTCTCCATCTGCTTGGCATTGTGTTTGAATGTGGACAGCTCGTTCAATCGCTCTCACTTCTTCTGTCTTGGTTATTGACTGCGTTAGCAATACTCTTGGTGCTGTTTCTGAAGGCTTGTAAACCGTTGAACTAATATTCCGCTGAAGTTTTTTAAAATCGGGAGTGATCTATTCATCCCCCCCTTCTATATCACTCTTCGCTGTGCTAACATTTGGTATCAGAGCAGGTTTGCATCATGTGGGCAAACGGTCAGGGAAATGCTAATGGTCCTCGAAGTTTCATGCCTGAAGGTCAATCCATTAGTCGCCCCCCATTCTTCGATGGTAATAACTATCTCTTTTGGAAAAACATGATGGAGGTGTTCATCAGGGCACAGAGTCACAAGCTGTGGAGGGTAATCACAACTGGGCCGTATGATCTGCCACCGAACGAGGACGCGTGGACAGATGATCATGTCAAGCTATCTTCACTCAACTGGACGGCGCTGAACATCATCCAGTGTGCTGTTCACCCAGATGAATATGCCCGCATATCTGCCTACAAGACTGCCAAGTGAATGTGGGATGAGCTGCAACTAATCTACGAAGGTACAACTCAAGTGAGAGCCTCGAAGGTAAATCTCTACACCTCTGAATATGAATTGTTTAAGATGAAACCAGAGGAGAACATTACTGAAATGTATGCCAGGTTGTCCATGATCACGAATACTCTTAAGGGGTTAGGGAAAGAGCTAGCTGAGGTAGATATAGTCAGGAAAATTCTTAGATCCCTATCCCTAGCATGGCACACTAAGGCCATCGTGATTGAAGAGTCAAAGGATCTGACGACTTTGACAGTGAATGAACTCATAGGATCCCTCATGACCTATGAGATGAATTTCAAAGGAGGTGGTGAAGGAAGTGACAGGAAGGCTAGGAATGTAGCTCTCAAGGCATCCCGTAACAAGAGTAGCAGTAGCAGCAGCAGCAGCAGTAGCGGTGAGTCCGATAGTTTTTCCGATCTCAACCAGAAGGAGCAGGCAATGCTCACTCGACAGTTCAGTAAATTCTTAAGGAAGAAGGGGAAAACCTTTAGGAGGAAGAAGCCATACTCCTTTAGTAAGAATGTTGAATCTAGCAATCATAAGGACAGAAATAATAAGAGACTGACTTGCTTTCATTGTAATAAACAGGGACACATGAAAGGGGAATGCCCAGATCTCCAGAAGAAGGGTCCCTACTTTCAGAAGAAGGGCTCAAAGGTGCAGAAAAAGAAGAAGCCACAGGCAATGGTCTGCACGTGGAGCGATGAGGAAGAAGATCCGGAAAGCACTTCCTTAGAGGAGTATGAAGAAGGAATTTGCCTAATGGCAAACATCGAAGAGGAGGTAACAAATGTTTTTGAAAATTTTTCTATTGATGACTGGGAAGATGCCTATGCTGAATTATTAGATAAGTTCAATTCACTTAGTAAAGAGCATAGGGTTCTGAAAAGAAAATTCAATACCACTGTTGAAGAACAAACCCAAATCTGTGTAGAAAATCAAAAACTAAAAGAAGAATTGGAAGAAGTAACTTCCCTAAGAAAAGAAAATGAAAAGCTCAAGGGAGAAAACTAGGACAGTCAAAACCAGCTCAATGAACTCAAAATCAAAATTGAAGAAAGCCTGAATGAAAGTAGAGTGAATTCAGAAAAATATGAAGCTATTAAGAAAGTCAATGCTGAACTTCTAAAAAATTCTGAATCTCTTCAAAAAGAGCTGGAAGACAAACAGAAAGTTTTGGAAAAATTTGTCCAAGGAAAAACTAGTCTGGATGCTATACTAGGGACTAGAGTTAACTTCAATAAGGAGGGTCTAGGCTATGACCCAACTAACAAGAGACCCTTACAATTCAAAACCATCACCTTCTGCCCAGAGAAGGGAAAAGAGAAGCTGGACACACCATCCAGCTCAAACAGCAGTCAAGGAGCTCAATGTCAGAAAGAAACTTTAAAAAATAGTGCTGGTCAACCATTTAAAATGGGAATGAATTTTGTGAAGAACTTCACTAAACCCACTCATCAGAACATAAATGGTAAATGGACCAAGCAAGTGGATAAGAAGAAAAGCTGGAATTACTACAATCAGATGGGTACAAACAGAAACTACTGGAGAAACAACTATCATTCTCAAAAATCTGTTAATCAACAAGCTTACAGGAGATATCCTAGGAATGGGAAGCCTAATGAATGGAATAAAACTTATTTCTCCAGACCAGCTGGACAGAACCCCGGCTATAACTTCAATAAACCAGAAGTAAAGGTGCCAGAGAAAACCATGCTGAAGCAAATCTGGATACCTAAACATTTGATTAGAGATTTGAATAATGTCCTTGGGCCCAACTCATCTTGGGTTCCAAATCACTTTGCTTGATTTTGTTTATGTAGGTCGGCCTGGCAGCTGAAGACAACAAGTGGTATCTCGACAGTGGCTGCTCCAGGCACATGACAGGAGATCGATCCAAGTTCAGCAAGATAGAGATGAAGGTAGGGGGTCTGGTCAAGTTTGGAGGAAAGAACAGAGGTAAGATAATTGGAGTTCGCACAGTAGGTAAGACTTCCACAAACTCTATTGAAAAAATTCTACTTGTGGAAGGTCTTCAACACAACCTGATCAGCATTAGTCAGTTATGTGACAAGGGTCACAGGGTTGTGTTTGATGATAGTTTATGTAAAATCCTTGAAATAAATTCTGATGTGGTTAAATTTGTAGCCAACTGGATTAATAATGTCTACATGGTAGACTTAGATGCAGAATCTGAATCAAATCTTTGTTTATCTGCTAATTCTAAAAATGATGCTTTTGAATGGCATAGACGTCTAGGTCATGCTAGCTTCTCTACTTTAAATAAATTGGTCAAGCATGATTTAGTTAGAGGCATGCCCAGAATTAAATTAAATTCTATTTCAAAATCATGTGATGCCTGTGCTCTAGGCAAACAGACCAGGAATTCATTCAAGCTAAGATCTGAGCCATTGTCCACTAGACCAATAGAACTTCTCCATATGGACCTCTTTGGTCCTACTAGAACTCAGAGTCTTAATGGGAATAGGTTTGGCTATGTGATTATTGATGACCATTCTAGATTTTCATGGATCTTTTTCTTAGCTAATAAAAGTGATGTGTTTCAAAAGTTTAATCAGTTTTTCAATAAGGTCAAACAAGAAGGAAAACACAAAATTTACTCTATTCAATCTGACCATGGAGGTGAGTTTGAAAACTCCATATTTTCTGACCTTTGTGAAAGAGAGGGACTAACACACATGTTTTCTTCTCCCAGGACGCCTGAACAGAATGGAATTATGGAGAGATGAAATAGAACTTTTATGGAGATGGCCCGAACCATACTGATTGAAAGTCAATTACCAATGAGGTTTTGGGCAGAGACGGCCAATACAGCAACTTACATAATCAACAGGGCCATGGTAAGACCCATTCACAAGAAAACACCCTATGAGCTACTAACAGGTAAGAAACCAAACTTGTTTCATTTCAGAATTTTTGGAGCTAAATGCTTTATTCATAACAATGACAAGAAAGATTTAGATAAGTTTGAAGCTAAAAGCTCCCCTGGAATATTCTTTGGATACTCTGAAGTGTCTAGGGCATATAGGGTCTTTAACAAAACAGACCAGACGATTGAAGAGTCTCCACACATCATTTTTAGTGAAAAGAAAGGTGTTTCTAACATTGAAAATTTTGACAGGGATTCCAATCATGATGGAGAATTCCTAGAAGACCAAGAAGAAGAAAAGACTCAGCCGAGTGGAACATCAAATCCTCCCAACCAGGAAGAGCCAAGAGAAACAGGTGGGTCTTCAATAAATGTCAGATTTCTTAAAGATCATCCGATAGATAATGTCATAGGCAATCCTGAAGATCCTCTTCGGACTAGGCCTCATTTTAGGAATGTGAATAATGAAGATCTAATTGCTTTAGTCTCACAAATTGAACCCAAATCTGTAGAAGAGGCCTTGGCTGATCAAGCTTGGGTCAATGCTATGAGTGAGGAATTAGGTCAGTTCGAAAGAAATAATGTCTGGGAGCTTGTCCCAAGACCAGATAGTGTTAATATCATAGGAACTAAGTGGGTGTTCAAAAATAAAATGAATGAAGATGGAATCATTTCCAGGAATAAGGCCATACTAGTAGCTAAGGGCTACTGTCAGGAATTTGGTGTAGACTTCGATGAATCCTATGCACCTGTTGCTAGGATGGAGGCAATAAGAATATTGCTAGCATTTGCATGCTCTAAGGACATAAAACTCCAGAAAATGGATGTGAAGAGTGCCTTTTTGAATGGCATCATCAAGGAAGAAGTGTTTGTTGAACAACCCCCCGGTTTTCAGTTTTCTCCTCAATCTAACCAAGTTTTTAGGTTAAACAAAGCCTTGTATGGTCTAAAGCAAGCCCCTCGAGCTTGGTATGAAAGACTGACTGAATTTCTGATCAGCAAGGGCTACAAGAGAGGTAAAGTTAATCAAACCTTATTTACCAAGAGTACAAATATCGATCTCATCATAGCTCAGGTATATGTAGATGACATTGTGTTTGGATCAACTAGCTATGAATTATGTGCTGAATTCTCCAAAATGATGTCTGCTGAATTTGAGATGAGTTTGGTAGGTGAGCTAAAATATTTTCTTGGCTTACAGATACAACAATTGGAGGATGGATGCTTCATCAACCAGACCAAATACACAATGGAACTATTCAAGAGGTTTGGTATGATCAACCTGAAGCATATAACAACACCTATGAGTACCAACACCTCACTGGATGCTGATGAGACAGGTAAAGAATTAAATGCCAAACTCTATCGAGGTATGATTGGTTCTTTACTCTACTTGACAGCTTCTAGACCTGATCTACAGTTTAGTGTGGGTATGTGTGCAAGGTATCAGTGTAGACCCACTGAATTACATTTAGCTGCAGTGAAAAGAATTTTTAGATATTTGTCAGCTACACCCTCACTTGGTCTATAGTTTCCTGCTACACACTCACTAGATTTAATTACATACACAGATGCAGATTATGCAGGATGTAAACTAGACCGAGAAAGTACTAGTGGTCACTGTGAATTTTTAGGTGGGTGTTTAGTCTCTTGGGGATCCAAGAAACAACACTCTGTGGCCCTCTCCACTGCAGAGGCTGAATATGTGGCTGCAGGGAGCTGTGGTACACAAGTCATATGGATTAAACACCAGCTTCAGGACTACCAAGTAGACCTGGGGTGCACACCTATCTATTGTGATAATACCAGTGCCATCAATCTTGCCAAGAATCCTGTTTTGCATTCACGCACCAAACACATTGAGATAAGGCATCATTTCATAAGAGATGAGGTTTCTAAGAACAATTTTGAACTGATTCAGGTAGGCACTGATAATCAGATTGCAGACATCTTCACTAAACCTCTGGATAATGAAAAATTCACTACACTGAGAAGAGAATTAGGCTTATACAAATTATCTTAAATGTGAATGATGTGACACAGTATGCAGCGGAGGACAATGATACCAATTTGGTTGAGATACGACTCCCTTGGACCTAGAATAGCAAGCAGCACTATGAGTCGGCAACGTCGCACATGCGGTTTCGCTCGCGGAAGCACGCTTGGATCCGTAGGAGGACCGGCGATGGGGGGGTGAGGGTCCGAGTTTGGACCTTGCGATTCCAAAGGTCGGCCGGGTAGGGATAGATCCCAATGGGCCAGGGATGCCCGATTTCACGGGTAGCCGGCACGCCGAGGGCGTGGGATGTAATGGCTCTCTCTCAACTCGCCCCGCGGTGAACACTCGATTGGATTGAATTGCGGATCGGACACTCGCCTCACCTCCGACGGACAACTAAGAGCGATACTAAGCTAAGCAACATTAAAAACTAGCAAGGGAGAGTGGCCAGGAGCTCACCTGATCGGCGTGAAGACGCCGATCCCGGGCGGAGACGAGGGCGAGCGGGGAAGTGTGGTCCCCGCACACTGCGCCGATGTAGCTTCACAACCTGTTCAAGAGTACATGCACTACACCTCGCACAGGAGGGTGGTCTCGGGGGTGGGAATTGATTAATTACAGTAAACACTACCACCACGCAGGGTGGGGCGGTAAGCCAGCCAGGCGGGAAGGGGAGGATGGGCCAAAACGGGTAGAAAAGAACTAAGGAAGTTGGTGCAGCTGGCTGGAATTCTGGACGGGAAGCCGCTGTTGCCGCCGTTCCGAGCTAGTCCGAACTCCGATTTCAAAGATTCCAACTCCTGGAGTTCCCTAACTTGATGCTGGTGATGTCTGAATTTTTGGGCGGCCTCTGGAGCCAGGGACTGGTGACACCAGCGACTGAACCAAGGCAGCGAATGTGGTTTCTGGCCGGACCTGTTCTGTAGCAGTAGGTTGCAGACACTGTGGTGAACTCTCCCGAACTCCGAATGGCACGAAACTAGCGGCGCTGTCTTCGTAGTTGGAGTAGCTTTCAGTAGGAAGTGGCGGGGCGACGATCCCAGGTCGGTGGTGAATTGGGTCCTGGGAAGAGTGAACTCTGGTCGTTGCAGTCTGAAGAAACAAACCTGGACAGTGCGAGGGATAAAATTCGTAACTCTGTCCCACAGTGTCCAAACGTCGATCCGTCTTCTGATCCTGAAAGAGGGCAGAGAGGAGCAGAACTTTGATGAAGAAACCCGAGTCTGGTTCGGCCTTGGTTGATCGTGGCACATTGCTCTTTCTGGTTCTGATTCTCTGCAGAGGCTGCACCGCGTGGTCCTGGTTCTGTAGCAGCAGGTTGCAGACGCTGTCCCGGGCACTCTCGAACTCCAAATGGCACGAAACTGGTGGCGTCGTCTCCGTGGTTGAGGTGGCTTTCAGCAGGAGTTAACAGGGCTGCAATCCGAGGCCGTGGACGGTTGGTGTGCCCTGAAGAGTAGGCACTGGTCGCTGCAGACTGCAGGAGGCAGACCCGCGTGACCGAGGGAGAACTTTTGTAACTCTGGCTCTCGGATGCCGAATTAAGTTCCGCCTCGTGCTTCTGGTCGTGGACAGATGGAGGAAGAAACTTGAAGAAGAAACTTCAGTCTGATTCCTCCGCCGTTGGTCGTGACGTTGCTTCCAACCGGGCTCTGGTTCTCTGTAGAGGATGTCTGGCGCAGTTGTGGAAGAACAGCTCTCCCGGACGGCCACGAACTTGGAACTGGACGATTCCACCTCGCTTGCGAAGTAGACTTGCGGATCTTTCCGTCGATGTAGGCCACGCCCCCAGGAGCTCTGGTATGAGGTCGTGGATGATGCTGCAACAGGGGGGGCGGTTCTGCAGAACTGCAGCTGCTCACTAGTGTATAGAAAATGGGGTAGATGGGGTGGGAGATGGGGTGGATGTGTGTGGGGGGTGACCCCGGGCTGTGTGGGGGTCTGGTATAGGGTGATCTAAGGTGTGGGAGGGGCAGAATGTGGGGTGGAAGATGGTCTAGCAGGTGGAGGAAGGGGGAGCTGCGAATTTGGGTTGGGATAGAGAGAGAGAGGGAGATCTCTCTCCTTTGGTTTGAATGAGAGGTTAATGGGGTTTAATGTTGCTTTGGGAAGGGGAAGGGTTGTGTTGGGGAGAGGAAGGGGTGCTTGGGAGAAGGGATTCTCCCTTGGGAAAATGAAAGGTTGTATGGGGAAGGGGAAAGGTTGCTTGGGAAGAGGGAGAGGTGCCTAGGAGAAAGGGGTTCCACCTAGGGGTTGGAGGGGGAGTAAATGGGAGGTATGGGGAAGGGGGAGGGGTCTTAAATAGAGGTGAATAGGGAGGAGAGAGAGTGAATTTCGAAATTTAGAGAGAGAGAGAGAGAGAGAGGAGAGAGAGGGGGTTCGCCCCTAGGAGAGAGAGAGAGAGACTTAGAGAGAGAGGAGAGATGCACTCAATGGCTCAAATTTTACTTAATACTTCATTACTGAACTCAAGTGGAGTTGGGGTCCTATTTATAGGAATCCCAACATTTACAAAAAGTCCTTGGATAAACTACTAAAAGCAAATAAGCAAGGGGGTTGAGGAAAGAAGAGGTTGCCCATGGGCCAGGCCCATCTAATTGGGCCCAAACGACTTCCTAGCCTAACATACTTAGATAGATAATGTGACGACTTAGGACCATGACTCAAAATAAAGATAAGTACATCAAAATGACTCAAGGAAAGATAAAAAATACATAGCTAGACTTCGGAAATCAAGCTAAACATAATGGCAATCATCCGGTCCCGTGGAGAAGTGAGAAGTGGTAAGCGATGTCCCCATCAGTGAAGTCTGTTCTTTTTGTGAGGGGGAGTTCTGTATGTCTGATGATTATCTTTTTGTAATGCTATGTTTGAGGGGGAGCTGGTTGAGCTATGAAAGGGAGAGTTCTTTGACAGATTCAAAAAGATTGACCAGATGTGTGTCATTGCTGGTTTTCATGACTAATCTTGTGTGGTTCTCTTAGACAGTAGAATCTCACTAATCTCTTAAGTCTATAAGTTTGTGATACTAAAGTCCAGCAAGAATCTTCCCTCTGGTAGTCTATCAGAGATCTGAATTAATTGTTAAAGTTTATCTTCCTACATTGTCAGTGATTACAGTTCAGGCCAAAACATGTATGTCTTGATATCTGACCAAAACAACTAGAAATCTAGACTTCAAGATTAACTTCAAGAAATAGTCCTTCTAGTATTGTTTTCAATCATTCCATCTTCTCTACACAAGGGTAATCTGAATTAACAAAGGTCTTGATTTGTTCACTGAGAAACTGGGAGCTTCATCAATGAAATGAAGTTTTCTCCTATGTCATGAGGTGTCAAATGCTTAAAATGAATGAAAAGACATGACAGAGCAATGGTGATTAGCTGGTGAGTAACTGGTGACTCTGGCCTCTAATCAAGGTGTTTTCTCATGTCAAAAGCCACAGTTACTAACTCTGTTCCTTTAAAAAAAAAAAGGGATGAGGTACTCACATTGAGTAACTGGGGATTCAGGCCTCTAATCAAGGTGTCTCCCTAATGTCAAAAGAGTGAATTACCAACTTACTCATTGATCTTATTGAAAATCATCTCAAAAATCTCTTGTAGTTATGCAACTAATGGATTACTTGTCCTCAATACCTTGAGAACACCTTCTCTGACTTTGTCTCTTGTTGTCTTTTGGGATAGTTGCCCGTTCAGCTAAATCATGCCATACTTGTTAACTCATGCTCTAAATCATACACTATGTATGTTGATAAACTTTTCTATCATTCTATTTCTCTACTGTTTACTGGAGTTCAAGAATCTTCACTTGAGTTTAGCACCTCACTTATTCTCTTAAGATTTGCTCGTGCCTTTCTACACTAAGATGTTAACTGCACTTCCTCCTCATGTCTCCAGCACTTTCATATATTCTGCATTTCCTTTTGCTGATGTCAAAGAGGGAGAGAGGTTTTGCAATATCTGTAAGTCATGAATTGCCATGAGTTTAGGGGGAGTTATTATTCATGAGCTGTGGGGGAGAATGAAATATCTGAGAGTGAGTTATGGGGAGTGGTTTTGGAGAAAGAAGTGTTTCAGCAGCAGTGTTTAATTTATCTTGTTTAATTTGTCTGCATGAGCTTGCCTTGAATTTGCTTTGATTGTTAAAGCTGCAGTTGATTTCCTTTAAGCCTTGATATTGCTTGATTCATAGTGTTGCCATCATCAAAAAGGGGGAGATTGTTGCATCCCTACGGTTTTGATGATGTCTCACACTATAAATCAATCTGTCTATCTCTAGATCAATTCATGCTTCATCACTTAGGACCGTGCAGTTCATGTGGCTATCAGTGCATCACTTAGCAAGTCCATACATCACTGCACATGCCTTCCATCAAGTCTGTACAGTGAGAGTGGCCTTCATTCATGTGCATAGTCCAAGCATTCTCATAAAGTATATACATTGGCATATGCACACACACACACAACATAGTCTGGACAGAAGTGGGTCGACCCCCCCTTCCAGATGGGTCGACCCCCTCAAGATTCTCAAGTCTGTACATTACCCTCATGAATACACTGCATTGTCAAGTCTGCACATCGGTTTCCAAGTCTGTACATCGCTTCAAGCGTTCCAAAGTCTATACATCGCGTGCATCATTAAGTCTAGACATTGCACTGTAGCTTGCTTAGTTGAAGTCTATACATTGTTGATCGAACGTAAGTCTATACATTCCAACCTTTTCCTATGTTTGCTGCTTTAGCTACACACCAAGTCTATACATTGTCCTTCGTCTCATGCATCATCTTCCGATGTCCATACAGCCATTCCCAAGTCTGTACATCCATCGTCTCATGCTGTGTCTCATCTCAAGTCTATACATTCACATGTAGGCAAAGTCTGCACACTGCCAAAGTCTGAACATCCACCGTCTCTTTCAGCGTCTCACACTTGCAAGTCTATACATTGCCTTTGGGCATCCAAGTCTATACATTGGCAGCATTGTGCAAGTCTATACATTGGCAGCGTGTCTGTGTTTCAAGCCATTCATCAAGTCTATACATTGGCTTCGGTTCTTCAAGTCTGTACATTGGCCACAAGCTTCACAAGTCTACACATTGTCTTCATGGCATCGCAAGTCTATACAGCCTGCATCCCTCATAACGCCAAGTCTATACATCGTGGTCTTCGGTTCTTCAAGTCTGTACATCCTTCAAGGGCCAAGTGTATACATCGTTCACAGCACACACGTTCAAAGTCTGAAGTCTGTACAGCCTTGGCATGTGCTTCGTAAAGTCTATACAACGCTCAAAGTCTGTATAGCATGCTTTGTCGTTCAAAGTACAAAGTCTATACATAGCAGTGTCTATACATTGGCTTGCTACTTCATGCGTTTGCTAGTCTGTACAGCCACATCATGTCTATACATCTCTCACAGCAAGCATAACATGTCTGAACATCGGTTACACAGCAACTAAGTATATACATTGTGTTGCATTGCATGCATTACCTAAAGTCCATACATTGCTAGTGTAACTCAAGCCTTTACATCAAAGTCTATACAGTGGTTATGCTTGTGCATCACAAAGTCTGTACACTGCTATCCTTTGTTTTCATGTCTATACATTCGATTGCTTCATGAATTACACTGAAGTCTACACATTCCCCTCTGTTATGTTAATGCAACATTCTGCAAGTATATACACTAAGGTCGCTGAAAGGTTTTCAAGTCTATACATTCTGACGTTGTATATACTTGCCTATATGCTGTTCTAAAGTCTATACACGCCTTGTGAAAAGCTTGAACTGAACTAATTCGATACATTCCTGATGGGAATCGATGCCGAGCATGTACATTTTATTTTACATTTATGTCTTTTAGTTTATTTGTATATCCATGAGAAAGTATATGCACAATTGTACGGCTTTGTAAGCCAATGCGTCATTCCCACGGATTGTATGGGTTTCTATGTAATTTACCAGTATGACCAGCAAGGGGGCCCTCAGCCCTTTCCCATTGGTCCATGTCATTCATGTGGGGCTGGTCAACCATCCTAGGTGGCCATCTAGAAGGGTTGAATGCCAATTGACCACATGGGAGACAATGGGGGTAAAATTTCCAAGGTAGGCTACCTACCCTTCCAACTTGTCCCCTCTTGGTCAAGGGGGCACCCCTCCCCTTATTATTTTATTGTTTTTGTGTGTGTTATTCACACTTCATCCCAGCCCTCCATTCCCCATTCCTAGATCCAAGGGTCTACATTTGATTAGATACATAGCATATAAAAGGTTGTATTTTTCATTTGTTGGCATTAATGAAAAAAGATAGAAAATTGTTGATTGCCAAGAAGGCTTCTTGCGCCCCCAGCTCCCCCCCCCATGGTTTCATCTCCTCCAACCCCCAATTCTAGAGTGGTTTCATCTCTATCCCCTCCCCTCAATCTCTGGTTGTGATCTGTGCCGCTGCCGCCGCCGTTCGTGCCGCCATCGGACCGCCACCGAGCCACCGTCGAAGTTCTATCTTCAGCCAACAGTAGCCCCTTCCACAAAATTCTACAGTCAGCCCCGAGTTCTTCTTGATTTGAAAATTTTATGGTGTGTTCCTATCTTCAATCCCCACAACCACAAAAAACATCCCGTCCAAATTCCATCATTTAATATTTTTCAAATTTCATGTGTTTCTGTTTCCCAGTTCTGTCCAGTTTCAGATCTGTGTGACAGCACCCCTGTAATCCCCCCCTCCAACCATCTTTTTGATTTTTCCAAACCCTCCCAATTTTACTGGGAGTTCTGTCCACCGTCCCCTCACTCCATGAATTTTCCTGATTTTTAATCAGCCATCCATCCGTTTTTCAAAATTAATTTTTAGAGCCATCTACAGTGCTGTCAGCCAGTTTCCAGATCCGACTCACTGCTAGTATACAAATCATAACAATTCGTAGCCACCTCCAAACCTGTCACAAAAAATATTTCCGTCTTCCTTGTTCAATGTCCTACAACTGTGATGAAGAACACAACTTCTGAATCGGAGGTCTACCTATCAGTCAACGCCAGTTCTCAGACAAGTTCCCTGTTGATCTGAGAATTCAGGCACTATATAATAGAAGCTTTCAAAATTCGCCAACAAGAAATACAGAGCTGGTTATTTTTTTGTAATCCCATAGGGTTGAAGCCCTTCGAATCAGCTTTCCAACGGCGCTGGTTTCGTCGCATTCCGACATTGGGGCTGGTCGCATTGAGCAATCTCGTCGGGTCACGTGCTGAAAGATAGAACCGGTAGATCCGTGGCCAGTTATTCCGACCGGTGCCGAACAGAGCCACCCGGCCTCCGGTTGACGTTCCAACGTGCCGCCAGCCCAGGCAACGCTTCCCAAGTGTCCCCACCACAATGGTGCCACCGGGCCCCACACGGCCCCTCCGGACAGCACGTGGGCCCCACAGTCACAAGTTCGGGTGCTGCCGAAGAGACGCGAGAAGCCGCCCGTCAACCCGAATTCGGTCCTCCCGGGCCCATTTGTGTAGCCCTTTACCTCCCTGGGTGGAGTGGTAAGTGAGTCATTGCTGTCATTATTGTGTATTAATTATTCCGGGAGCACGGTTTTCGGCCGGGTCCGTCTTCCCCACGCCGAGAGCGTGGAGGTATCGTATTCGCTCTTACACTCAGCATTTCACTTATTTCCTTATATGCTTTATATGCCGCCGCTAGAGAGCATGTGTAGGGCCGTTAGCTCGTAATATTTATTTCACCGCTGCTGCGAGAGAGAGAGCGTGACCGTCCCGTGACCCGATCCGGGCACAAAAGAGAATTGACCACCCTAGCTCTTGCCGGTTTCTCAACCGTGCACGTCCGACGCTTCCCTCGTTAAGGGACAATCATGAGCTCACCTAGAGTCCGAGGACTGCATTCCTCATTCGAGTCGTGTCCGTGGTCTCTTCCCGCATAAATTTGGTATCAGAGCGAGTTTGAGTCTAGGGTGTCAAAAAGAAAAAAAAAAGAGTGTCATTTACGTCTAGTCATTAGTCATTGTCTAAGTTGTGTTTAGGGTCATCATTGTTTTAAAACAAAACAAAGTGTGTCTTTTGCATTGTATCCCAATAACTCGGTATATCAAAAGGTGTTGTTCGAACGTTAGGCTACGCCTATCGGGAAGGCCGCACACTTGCGCGAGTGATCTTTGGATTGGTTATCTCCGCCACATACCGAGTCTTGGTTTACGTCTAGGGTCCTTAGTGTGCATGCATTCCAAACTTGCATAGTCGGTCTAGTGTCTTGTCACCGTGTGTATGCATGTCCATGTCCGCTACCCATGGCCGTTCCCCAAGACCATGCATCCAAATGGTCATCCCTGGTGGCCCAAGCCAAGGCCTGGTTTACCCCTCTCATTATGAAAGCCACTCTACCCAATGGGTCCACAACGGAACTCCATTTTACCGATAGGGAGTCAGATAATTGGGTTTCTCTTGACATCGTGGAGTCTCTCTCCAAGACAGGCGAGATTGTCCGCGACGGTGATTTTGCTTGTGTTGAGTTCTATAGGAGGATCGGCTCTGTTCTCTACACCGATGGCGCATGGTGCAGGATCGGCACACTTGCTGGTTCATGCATCATTTTAGGGCAAACGTGGTTAGGAGAATGAAGAGCCAATCTTGATTGGGGCAAGAGGACTTGCACCTTATACCCACCTTACCTACCCGACAAGATCACCCTCGTATGTCCAGCCACCCAACCCCAGCGGCCCACTCCACATTCGGAACCATTATGCTTGGAGCCACCTCATCCCGAGCCGCCCGTGTTTCTTACGGGTACGCTATACATAGCCGAGCCACTTCTTAGTTGGCTCAAAGATGGCTTGGTCCCACTTCCCTACCCGTCTATGGACCCTACCCTACCTTTGGTGTCCGTCAACTCCTACCACACAACTTTTCGGTCTAGTCACCATGTCGATACTTTGGATGACCTTATTATGGGATTAGATTCACAATGGAAGTTGACGCATCTTTTGGCCCGAGGCTTTGACCAACCCGCTAGTCTTAGCTTCACCCATCCGGCCTTAGGGTCCATTACCTCCGTGTGCACCGTGGGGTGTGTCACCACGGAGATTCTTCTACTCCTCCCGATGCCGGCCGAGTTCGACTTCATTCTCTTTTGCCCAAGGGAGGAATCTTATTTTCTACACATGTCCGTCGTCCCACCGCTCACAATGTATGACAGTGATTATGAATTCTTAAATTGGGACCGAGTCATGGGGGAACCCACTTCATGGGGTCATACCTTCTTCGACCCTTTTGACCCCTTCACTAGTGAACCTCCTGAGCTTTCATACTCACTCCACTTCTTCTGCGGAGTTCACTATCCCACCTTTTCCACTCGGGCCAAGCAAACTCCACATAGTCATAGGTCCGAACCTTCATTTGGGGGCAATGAAAACTTTGGTTTCCCCGATCCATCTAGACCACCCGCACCTCCCGGACTTCCCACATCCAAACCTAACGTCCATGATTGGTGCATCGTAGGGTGTCTAGAAGTTCCCCATGACGTCAACCACCGGCTACGTCAAATGCATGCATGGCACACATTCGGGTGTCCTGGCCCGCCGTCATCCATGTACGGGTCGGACTAACCATAGATTTGTCTAGAGTCATGCATGAGTCTGTTTCTTATTTGTGTGGTTTGCATATGTGTGTTAGTGCATGGTGAGTCTACATGTGTCTTGTGTCAGCTCGTTGTCATTCTCTTATGAGTAAGAGCCGATTGGACTCACTCGACGAGTATGGGATCGGTTCTCTATCTACACCCGGATCTAGTCACCTACAGGGACCCAACGGTGATTCCTAGTGAGTCTTCGAGCCGCCTCCTCATTTTGAGAGTGCCCCATTCGGAGTGTCCACCTCTAGCCCATAGCAGTTTGTGCATATCGAGTATATATGGAATGAGCAGGTGACGGTCACTTGGAGTGGAGCATACCCGCGTTACTTGGCACGGTGACGGATCCACCGGAGTACTCAAGCATCCATACCCCTACTCGACGGGGTCGAGTTCCTCCCACCCGGGGAGAGTTGATGGGAATCGACGCCGAGCATGTACATTTTATTTTGCATTTATGTCCTTTAGTTTATTTGTATATCAATGGGAAAATATATGCGCAATTGTACGGCTTTGTAAGCCAATGCGTCATTCCCACGGATTGTATGGGTTTCTATGTAATTTACCAGTAGGACTAGCAAGGGGGCCCTCAGCCCTTTCCCATTGGTCCATATCATTCATGTGGGGCTGGTCAACCATCCTAGGTGGCCATCTAGAAGGGTTGAATGCCAATTGACCACATGGGAGATAAAGGGGGTAAAATTTCCAAGGTAGGCTACCTACCCTTCCAACTTGTCCCCTCTTGGTCAAGGGGGCACCCCTCCCCTTATTATTTTATTATTTTTGTGTGTGTTATTCACACTTCATCCCAGCCCTCCATTCCCCATCCCTAGATCCAAGGGTCTACATTTGATTAGATACATAGCATATAAACGGTTGTATTTTCCATTTGTTGGCATTAATGAAAAAAGATAGAAAATTATTGATTGCCAAGAAGGCTTCTTGCGCCCCCAGCTCCCTCCCCCTGGTTTCATCTCCTCCAACCCCCAATTCTAGAGTGGTTTCATCTCTATCCCCTCCCCTCAATCTCTGGTTATGATCTGTGCCGCCGCCGCCGCCGTTCGTGCCGCCATCGGACCGCCACCGAGCCACCGTTGAAGTTCTATCTTCAGCCAACAGCAGCCCCTTCCACGAAATTCTGCAGTTAGCTCCGAGTTTATCTTGATCTGAAAATTTTATAGTGTGTTCCTATCTTCAATCCCCACCACCACAAAAAAAATCCCGTCCAAATTCCATCATTTACTATTTTTTGAATTTTGTGTGTTTCTGTTTCCCAGTTCTGTTCAGTTTCAGATCTGTGTGATAGCACCCCTGTAATCCCCCCCTCCGACCATCTTTTTGATTTTTCCAAACCCTCCCAATTTTACAGGGAGTTCTGTCCACTGTCCCCTCACTCTATGAATTTTCCTGATTTTTGATCATCCATCCATCTATTTTTGAAAATTCATTTTCGGAGCCATCTACAGTGCTGTCAGTTAGTTTCTAGATCTGACTCACTTCTAGTATACAAATCATAACAATTCGTACCCACCTCCAACCTTGTCACAAAAAAAATTTCCGTCTTCCTTGTTCAATTTCCTACAACTTTGATGAAGAACACAACTTCCGAATCGGAGGTCTACCTATCAGTCAACGCCAGTTCTCAGACAAGTTCCCTGTTGATCTAAGAATTCAGGCACTGTACAACAGAAGCTTTCAAAATTCGCCAACAAGAAATACAGAGCTGGTTATTTTTTTGTAATCCCACAGGGTTGAAGCCCTTCGAATCAGCTTTCCAACGGCGCCGGTTTCGTCGCATTCCGACGTCGGGGCTGGTCGCAGTGAGCAATCTCGTCGGGTCACGCGCTGAAAGATAGAACCGGCAGATCCGTGGCCGGTTATTCCGACCGGTGCCGAACGGAGCCGCCCGGCCTCCGGTCGACGTTCCAACGTGCCGCCAGCCCAGGGAATGATTCCCAAGTGTCCACACCACAGTGGTGCCACCGGGCCCCACACGGCCCCTCCGGACAGCACGTGGGCCCACAGTCACAAGTTCGGGTGCTACCGAAGAGACGCGAGAAGCCGCCCGTCAACCCGAATTCGGTCCTCCCGGGCCCATTTGTGTAGCCCTTTACCTCCCTGCGTGGAGTGGGCAGTGAGTCATTGCTGTCATTATTGTGTATTAATTGTTCCGGGAGCACGGTTTTCGGCCGGGTCTGTCTTCCCCACGCCGAGAGCATGGAGGTATCGTATTCGCTCTTACACTCGGCATTTCGCTTATTTCCTTATATGCTTTATATGCCGCTGCTAGTGGTGAGGACACGTGCCGCACCACACGACGGAGCACACGGATCACGCCGGCATCCCTTTGGCTCGGCGACCACATGACAGACTAGCGGAGTTATCTTCATTTATTTTATGCTTTAGGCCATGTTGGGCCTTGGATTAGTCCCTGCGTGGACACTTTTATTATTTGTGGACCTTTGTAGGCCAATTGGAGCCAATTAGGCTTTAGTTGGGTCATTTTATGCTTATTAGGTAGGAGATAGGGCTACTAGGCCACTTTCTTGGTTCAAGCCTTGGCCCATTTGGGCTGGCTGCCATACCCAATGCTTGGCCCACCTTGGGATTTGCGCCCCCCCTCCCTAGGGTTAGGGTTTTGGCGCCCCCCTTCTTTCCCTCCTCTTGGAAGGTGGCAGCCGCCACCCCCCCCCCTTCCCCAATCTCCTCCTAGATTCTAGGAAGCTATCGCATCCCCCCCTTCCCAAGCCATGTGCGCACCCCTCTCCCCTCCCTCTTGGCGAGGGTTTCAACCATAGCATCTCCCCTCCCCATATATAAGTCTTGTAATTTTCTTTGAGGAAGATAATGAAGAATATTTTTGAGCAAGAACTCTATGGTGGCTGCGCCCCCCCCTCTCTCTCCCTCATTGATCCTGCGACGGGATTAACCCCGGGGTGCGACTCCCCAACCCTCGGTGCGACGCCGAGGCTTCCTTCATCTCCTATCTATCATCGGATTGCAGAACTGTCCGCCCTGAAGTCTACGCCGAGTTGCTGCGGTGCCATCACCCTGTTCTGGTCGATTCTGAGCGTTCCTCTTTTTCTGGAGATACCTCCGTGGGTTGACGTCGCGTGCGAGTGGTTTCGTGCCGATCGGAGGTCTACAACACCGGTGGCGATTTTCTTCGTGCGACTGCGCCAGGCTCCCTGTTCGTGCAGGACAGAACTGGTCCATCCTGTTGCGAATTTTCCACAAGATGGAAAACTTTGAGTTTGGACGCGGGACCTTCAGGGATCGTACCTCTCTTCGTCCTCTTTCCAACGCCGCTGACCTCGCCTCATTCCAACGTCTGAGTTGTTCGTGGCATCCGTTTTCGTGCGGTCGCGCAGGTCTGCCCCATCCTCCCGGTGCCAGGGCCACCCGCGAGTTTCAGAGGCCACTGCGCTCAACCTCGACCAAATCTGACCGAGCCCTTCAGTCAGGACCTGCTGCTCTGCGTTCTCTTCGTCCTCCAACAAGCGGAGCTCCCATCGCCCCTCGGAGCTATCTCTTCTCATTTTTCCCGCTCGAGCGGGCTGTTCTGTGAGCAGAATCCCTGTCACGACTTGCAGGTGCACCCCCGGCTTCCACGGACAGACTCTGCGAGCCCCCTTTGGCCGAGGCTTCCTCCCGTGACCTAGCTACGCACCCTCACTGACGGCGCCTCAATCGGACACCGGACTAGGCCGTGGGAGCTTCCGCCGCCGAGTCGCGCACTACTGCGAACCTGCTGACCACTGCTCTGGTCCTCCTCGCGGCCAACCCTTCACCGAGTGCCGCCCGTCAGCCCGTACATCGGCAGCCCTGAATTCTTATGGTGTAGCCTGTTATCTCCCTGCGAGGAGTGGGCATTTTGGTTGGAATTGTATTATTATTCATCTTGTGTATCGGGGTTGTTGATCTCGGCCGGGGTTTCTTCCCCACGCCTAGGCGCGGAGGTACGTGCGATGCTCCCCACTGTTGGCATTTTACTTTACTAGTATGCTTTCTAGTATGCCGCGTGAGTGTGTAGGTTCCTAGCTAGTCTTTTAGTCACCGCGTGACTGTGAGTTGAGAGCACCCATTCCGTGGCCCTAGTCGAGCGCCGAGCTCAGACTAGATTCCCTTAGACGTACGGCGGTTCCTTAGCCGCTGAGATCCCCACGCTTCCCTCATAGGGATGGTCGTTGGACTTGAGTTTCTTGTTGAGAGACGCCTCCACCCGGAGGAACGCTACGGAGGTCAGCCGCCCGGCTTGCCTTTGGCGTGCGAGTGCTGGCCGCACTTTGTTGCATTCGTAGGTCCTTGCCCTTTTCAGTCCCGTCCCGCATCAAATTGGTATCAGAGCCAGGTTAACCAGTTTGTTCTATCAAATTGGGGTCTTAGGTCATTTGAGTCTTTAGGTTGTCTAGGGTGCATTGAGTCTCTTAGTTCATCTAGGTAACCTACCATTGCATTGTCATTTTAGGTTTGTGTCTAGTTAGAGTTTTATCCTTGTCTCGTTGAGTCTTGCATGTCCAGTCCCCCCGCCAGCCCCATGGTGGTTCCTCGAGCCCACGTGTCAGATTGGTCATCCCTGGTGGCCCGATTCGAGGCTCTTATGGCACGACCCCCGGGTGTCGCCCGTACCACTCAGTCGTCGGGAGACCCGATCCCTATACCGATGACCGAGTCATTCCAGAGCCCTGTCATGTCCGTGGCCATCCTACCTAATGGGTTGCATACGGAGATCGACTTCATCAGTAGGGTTCCATCTAATTGTGTCTCACATGACATTTTTGAGTCTCTCTCTAAGACTGGGGAGATTGTTCTCCGCGGTGGCTTAGCTTTTATCGAGTTTCAACGGTGGTTCGGTCCCGTTCTATATTACGATGGCGCATGGTGCAAGATCGACACACTTGCTGGTCCATGCATCATTTTAGGGTGAACTTGGTTGGAGGAGAGAAGAGCGACCATCGACCTGGACAGGAGGACATGCACCTTACACCCATCCCACCTTCCCGGCGAGTTTGTTTTCCACGACGGCGCTGCGCCAACCACCTCCGTGTCGCTAGCCACCCACCCCCAACAATCCACTCCGCCTCCGGGCTCATGTCCCCCACCACTCCCGGGGCCCACCCCTATGGCCCCCTGTAGTGGGATGGGCCATTTCTCCGACCCGTGTCCTTCATGTTCCCCTATATTAGAGGACACACATTCAGAGGATGCCCCACCTGAGCGTATTCTGGTGAGTTACGAGGTTGACCGAGAGTTGACCAAGAAGTACCACGCCGAGGTTGAGGGGTTAGAGAGCGATCCCATAGAATCCTAGTGGGCCAAGGTGAGGCACCATCCAATGACACCAGTCTATTTGTCACCCTAGCCCCAACCTTGCAACGACCTTCGCCCTTCAATCCTCATCTTGAGCCATCCTTGCCTTCCAAAGGCAAACTTATCATTGGAGAGTCTTTAGCTAGCTGGTTAAGGAAGGGTCCCATTCTAGATGCTTCGATTCCTTGTTACTCACCCATGGAACCAGCTCTCCCAGTAGTACCCCTTAACTCCTTTCACACGATTTTTCGGTCCTTCTGCTCTCTTGAAAATGTGAAGGACTTTCTTAGGAGTTTAAATTGTCAATGGGAGTTGACATATTTATTGGCCTTAGGGTCTAACCAACCCTATAGTCATAGCTTCATGCTCCCTGCTTTGGGGTCCATTACCTCGGCATACACCATAGTTCATATCACATCCGAGGTTCTTTTGTTCTTTCCTATACCCGATGAGCTTGACAGTGTCCCCTCTTTTAGCATTACTGTCCCGATGGAGGAACCCTACCTTCCTTACCTTCCTCATGAGCCCCTTGCCCCATCCATTAGAGCGCCTGAAGGTGATCATCTGCACCTGGGCGAATGTCAAACATGGGCAAGTATAGTGAAGGGACCTATCGGGAGGGGTCATCATTCCTTTGACCCTTTCGATCCCCTCCCTAGTGAGCCTCTCGACTCGTATTCTTTCCCCCACCTTATCGAGGAGGTCTATTATCACACCCCTTCCATGCATGCATCCACACTCCAGAGCTTGGAAAGAAGGAAGCCCCAGTCTCTCTCTCATGTTTCACCATGTCCACCATCATGTAGGGGTAATGTCATGAGTGAGTTTGGACTTACTAGCCCCCCTGAGTCTACCACATTTAGTAGGACACATGTGCATGATAGGTACAACTTTGGTTGTCCAGGTCCTCCCCATGTTGTCAAGTCCGGTAGACATCATAGGCATGCTAGGTCCATGTTTGGATGTCCAGGACCACCCCTGCATTCACATAGGTATGAGTCCACACAGCTATTTCGGAGTCTGCATCATCATCACCACCTTGAGTCTAGCAACGCACGTTATAAGGAGTTAGCTGATGCGCATCGACGCACCCGTGAGTTCCGAGAGGGAGAGTACGTCATGATCAGGGTCAGACCTGAACGGTTTCCTTCGGGGGCCGTGAAGAAACTCCAGGCCCGCGGTGCTGGACCCTTCCGAGTCTTGAAGCGAATTGGGTCGAATGCGTATGAGATTGAGCTGCCAGAAGGCTATGGGATCTATTCGACGTTCAATGTCTCAGATTTGGTGGCATATCGGGACCCCGCGGTGATCCCCAGTGAGCCTTTTGAGCCCTCCCCTCCTCTTGAGAGTGTTACACCTTCTGAGCGTCCACCTCCTCCAGCCCCATTACAGAAACGCGAGCATATAGATTGCATACTGGATGAGCAGGTGACCACTACCAGGAGCGGAGCATACCAACGCTTCCTAGTGCATTGGAGAGGGCGCCCTGCGACAGACGACACCTGGATCACACGGGGAGAGCTAGAGAGGATCGACTCGGACTTGCTGGAGCGCTACCTGAGCGACCGGGACCCTTACTCGACAGGGTTGAGTTCCTCCCACACGGGGAGAATTGGTGAGGACACGCGCCGCACCACACGACGGAGCACACGGATCACGCCGGCATCCCTTTGGCTCGGCGATCACATGACAGACTAGCGGAGTTATCTTCATTTATTTTATGCTTTAGGCCATGCTGGGCCTTGGATTAGTCCCTGCTTGGACACTTTTATTATTTGTGGACCTTTGTAGGCCAATTGGAGCCAATTAGGCTTTAGTTGAGTCATTTTATGCTTATTAGGTAGGAGATAGGGCTACTAGGCCACTTTCTTGGTTCAAGCCTTGGCCCATTTGGGCTGGCTGCCATACCCAATGCTTGGCCCACCTTGGGATTTGCGCCCCCCCTCCCTAGGGTTAGGGTTTTGGGCGCCCCCCTTCTTTCCCTCCTCTTGGAAGGTGGCAGCCGCCACCCCCCCCCTTCCCCAATCTCCTCCTAGATTCTAGGAAGCTTGCGCATCCCCCCCTTCCCAAGCCATGTGCGCACCCCTCTCCCCTCCCTCTTTGCGAGGGTTTCAACCATAGCATCTCCCCTCCCCATATATAAGTCTTGTAATTTTCTTTGAGGAAGATAATGAAGAATATTTTTGAGCAAGAACTCTATGGTGGCTGCGCCCCCCTCTCTCTCCCTCATTGATCCTGCGACGGGATTAACCCCGGGGTGCGACTCCCCAACCCTCGGTGCGACGCCGAGGCTTCCTTCGTCTCCTATCTATCATCGGATTGCAGAACTCTCCACCCTAAAGTCTACGCCGAGTTGCTGCGGTGCCATCACCCTGTTCTGGTCGATTCTGAGCGTTCCCCTTTTTCTGGAGATACCTCCGCGAGTCGACGTCGCGTGTGAGGTGGTTTCGTACCGATCGGAGGTCTACAACGCTGGTGGCGATTTTCTTCGTGCGACTGCGCCAGGCTCCCTGTTCGTGCAGGACAGAACTGGTCCATCCTGTTGCGATCTTTCCACAGGACGGACAGCTTTGAGTTTGGATGCGAGACCTTCAGGGATCGTACCTCTCTTCGTTCTCTTTCCAACGCCGCTGACCTCGCCTCATTCCGACGTCCGAGTTGTTCGTGGCGTCTGTTTTCGTGCGGTCGCGCAGGTCTGCCCCATCCTCCCGGTGCCAGGGCCACCCGCGAGTTTCAGAGGCCACTGCGCTCAACCTCCACCAAATCTGACCGAGCCCTTCGGTCGGGGCCTGCTGCTCTGCGTTCTCTTCGTCCTCCAACAAGCGGAGCTCCCATCGCCCCTCGGAGCTATCTCTTCTCATTTTTCCCGCTCGAGCGCGCTGTTCTGTGAGAAGAATCCCTGTCACGACTTGCAGGTGCACCCCCGGCTTCCACGGACAGACTCTGCGAGCCCCCTTTGGCCGAGGCTTCCTCCCGTGACCTAGCTACGCACCCTCACTGACGGCGCCTCAATCGGACACCGGACCAGGCCGTGGGAGCTTCCGCCGCCGAGTCGCGCACTACTGTGAACCTGCTGACCGCTGCTCGGGTCCTCCTCGCGGCCAACCCTTCACCGAGTGCCGCCCGTCAGCCCGTACATCGGCAGCCCTGAATCCTTATGGTGTAGCCTGTTATCTCCCTGCGAGGAGTGGGTATTTTGGTTGGAATTGTATTATTATTCATCTTGTGTATCGGGGTTGTTGATCTCGGCCGGGGTTTCTTCCCCACGCCTAGGCATGGAGGTACGTGCGATGCTCCCCACTGTTGGCATTTTGCTTTACTAGTATGCTTTCTAGTATGCCGCGTGAGTGTGTAGGTTCCTAGTTAGTCTTTTAGTCACCGCGTGACTGTGAGTTGAGAGCACCCATTCCGTGGCCCTAGTCGAGCGCCGATCTCGGACTAGATTCCCTTAGACGTACGGCGGTTCCTTAGCCACTGAGATCCCCATGCTTCCCTCATAGGTACGGTCGTTGGGCTTGAGTTTCTTGTTGAGAGACGCCTCCACCCGGAGGAACGCTACGGAGGTCAGCCGCCCGGCTTGCCTTTGGCGTGCGAGTGCTGGCCGCACTTTGTTGCATTCGTAGGTCCTAGCCCTTTTCAGTCCCGTCCCGCATCAGCTAGAGAGCATGTGTAGGGCCGTTAGCTCGTAATATTTATTTCGCCGCTACTGCGAGAGAGAGAGCATGACCGTCTCATGACCCGATCCTGGCACAAAAGAGAATTGACCACCCTAGCTCTTGCCGGTTTCTCAACCGTGCACGTCCGACGCTTCCCTCGTTAAGGGACAATCACGAGCTCACCTAGAGTCCGAGGACTGCATTCCTCATTCGAGTCGTGTCCGTGGTCTCGTCCTGCATCAATTCCTTTTGTCTCTGCCTGTAGAATGTTTCAAGCTGATGATTGGACACGTCATCCGAGGTGGTACCTGGCATGTGATCCGAGGTGCTCTCTGGGCGGGAACCTGAAGGACACACGCCCAACATCTGCTATATATATGGAGCATCTTCTTTCAGTAGAAGCTTGATCGTGAAAGAAAAAGCAGAAGGCATTCTTGTGAGGCTGCACGATCCAGAAAAGAGAGAGAGCAGAGAATTCTATTTCATCCATATCTGAGAGAAATATATTTGAGAGAGAGAGAGCAGTGTCTGTGGTTTGAAGATTTGCTTCTTCGGAAGCTACATTGTTTCCTATTTTCAGAGAGGATTTTTGTTCTTTGATTTTCATGTTTTCGTTTTTCATTTCATCTTCCTTATCGTATATTGTTACCCTCCTGTGATCAGAGGAAGGGAGGATTGATCCTCCAGTTTGCAAGTGACAGGGAGTCACTTGTGGGTTCCCTCCTGGGTGGAGGAAGAGATACCTCGGTCTCTACTTTGCTTGTGACTTTTGTCACTGGTTGTATCCCTCCGGTGTGGAGGAAGAGGGGAGGCTGTTCCCCTGGTCAAGCTGTGTGGCAGCATTGTGTTCGCAGACTGAGTCTGCAGTTTCTAGCCGTGGCTAGTGGAAGCCTCACTCTAGTTGGAGTGAGGGGTGGATGTAGATTGTGGACTACAATCGAACCACCTTAAAAATTCTTGTCTCCTCTGTGGTTTGCTGTTTTCGTTTGTGCTCTCCATCTGCTTGGCATTGTGTTTGACTGTGGACTGCTCGTTCAATCGCTCTCACTTCTTCTGTCTTGGTTATTGACTACGTTAGCAATACTCTTGGTGCTGTTTCTGAAGGGTTGTAAACCGTTGAACTAATATTCCGCTGAAGTTTTTTAAAATCGGGAGTGATCTATTCATCCCCCCCTTCTATATCACTCTTCGCTGAGCTAACAGGAAATACAAGCCTTATATAATAAATAAAAAATGACCACTAATGCCCTCAGATCTAGGGTTGGGAGGGGTATACAAGGTTTAGAACTAATTAGTTCTAATGGACAATTTTTCAAAAATTAAAATGGATAAAAATGGGGGGGGCCTTGACCAAGGGGTAAGGGTAGGTGGCCTACCCTTGACAATTTAACCCATTTGTCTCCCCATGTGTCTAATTGACTAGTCCAACCTTCTAGGTGCCACCTTGGCTTTTGACCAGCCCCACATAGATGAGATGGACCAATGGGGAAGGAGTGGGGGCCCCCTTGTAGGTCCTACTGGCATTTTGCACATAAACCCACACAATCCTAAGGAAGAACAAAGAGGCTCATGAAGCCTTACATTTGTGAATCTACTTCTCTCAGGATATAAAAATAAATAAAAGAACACAAATATAAAAATAAAATGTACATGCTCGGAGTTGATTCTCATCAATTCTCCCCGGGTGGGAAGAACTCGACCCCGTCGAGTAGGGGTACGGCTGCTCGAGTCGCTCCGGTGGATCCGTCACCGTGCCAAGTAACGCGGGTACGCTCCACTCCACGTGACCGTCACCTGCTCATTCCGTATATACTCGATATGCACAAGCTGCTGTGAAAACGAGGCTAGAGGTGGTCACTCCGGGGTGGGGTCACTCTCAAGGGGAGGAGGCGGCTCGAAGACTCACTAAGAATCACCGCTGGGTCCCTGTAGGTGACTAGATCCGGGTATAGATGTAGAGCTGATCCCATACTCATCGAGCGAGTCCACTCGCCTCTTAAGGGACTGACACCAACGAGCTTGCACAAGACAGATGCAGACTCCTAACAGACCACATAAACAAGCCACACAAACAAACCACACAAAGAAGAAACAATACTGACTCATGCATGACATGCAATGACATCACCCACCAAGTGGCCGTCATCCGAGAGCCACATCCTGAGCGTCGGTATGCTCCTCTAGACCTTCCGCTGCATAGTACTCATCAGCTAGTTCCGGATCGGCCTCATAGCTGACAGTTACAAGTCCAGAAGGCGTGACTTCACCAACCCCTAGGGCTAGTGTTGCACGAGTAGGACATTGGCTGGCGATGTGGCCAAATCCATGACAGTGGAAACACTGCAGCCGTGACCTACTGGCCTCCCCGATAAGAGGGCTTTTACACTTATCCTTCCGACAGGTAGGGGGTGTAGGCAATAGGGGTGGAGGTGTAGGTGCCGTGGGTAACAAGGGTGGGGGTGTCGGTGCTAGAGGGAGGACAATGGGTGCCGGAGGGCGAGCAATGGGTGCCGGTGGTTGGGGTAGAGGTAGATCCCGTGGTGGGGGAGGACGAGGCCTAGGGGTGAAGTGCTTCTGAAGGGCGAGCTCATGAGGTCGAGCCATGGGGCCCCTCGGGTATGGACCTAAGGAACTACATGACTCGGCACTACGGTGAGGGACGGAGCCCAACCGTTGGATAGACTCGAACTCTCCCTCAAATTGCTCCATCTCGAGAGCAACTTGGTATGCATCCTCCAACTTGTCCACCTTGCGGCGGAGAAGCTCATACCGTAGGTGCGGTTGTAAACCACGCCGAAATCGGGAAACAGTAAGGGAGCTCTCCTCCGTGGCGTCACATCGCAAATAGTATTCATCGAACTCGGTGATGTAATCAGAGACTGACCGATCTCCTTGGATAAGACTCTGCCACCTGTCTATGAGACGCTGGCGGTAAGTGGCAGGGAGGTACTTCTTCCTAAGTTTGTACCTCATCTCGGTCCAAGTCTCTATCGGGGGCTCCTGACGATGAAACAATAAGTTCTCCATGTTCCTCCAATAGGTTTATGCCTGGCCCAAGAGTTTCATCCGGGTGAACTTGACCTTCCTTTAGTCCGACATCTCGAACCACTCAAAATATCGGTCCATGCCGGCCTCCCAATCAAGATAGACCTTCGGGTCTAAAAACCCGTCAAAAGTGGGAGGGTCAGCGCGAACGGTCCTACGGGCTCATTCATCCACATCTTGATAGTGGGTCCACCGTGTGGGACGACGATCATGACCATATCCCCTATGCTCGTCATCAGACTCATAATCATGCACCTCGGGGATGTGATTCCTCTTAACCTCTATCCCTTGAACCCGTGGAGCAGCGGGTTGCTGAACCGGGTCTTGTTGACCATGAGTAGGTGGGAGGGGTGCCTCGACTAGGGCCCTCGGGGGTGCCTCGGCTGGGGCTCCCTCTACTGTGGCAACTCTCTCTACCAAGCCCTGAACGGACTGGTCCGACTCGACGGCCTTATCCTCTACGGCCTTCATCCTTTCTTCTAGGCGTGTGCCTAAGCCATTCATCCGCGTACTCAACCCATCCATCCTATCTACCCGTGTAGTCAACGCATCCATGCGTGTACCCAACCCTTCCATACGTGTAGTCAACCCTTGCATTTGCCCCATAAGGGTTTGGAACATTTCGGCCACCGACGACGCATCGAGACTATGGGCTCGGGGATCCGCCATAGGTGGTGGTGGGGGTGAGTACTGTGTACCTCTACGAGTGGGCATGCAAAGACACACGGAGACACCGACTAATGCAAACACGGACTAAAGCAAAGATGATGCACCTAGACTTAACCAAGAATCGGCACGTGGCGGAGTTAATCGATCTGAAGATCACTCGCGCAAGTGTGCGGCCTTCCCGATAGGCGTAGCCTAACGTCCAGACAACACCTTTTGATATACCGAGTAAAGGGATGCAAATGCAACCTAGACCGACTTAGACAATGACTAGATGTAAATGACACTTTTTTTTTAATTTTAAACACCCTAGACTCTACTGGCACTCTGATATCAAATTGATGCGGGACGGACACGCGACATGACTCCAAATGGATATGCAATCCTCGGACTCTAAGCAAGCTCGCGATCGTCCCTAACGAGGGAAGCGTCGGACGTGCGCGGTTGAGAAACCGGCAAAGAGCTAGGGTGGTCAACTCACAAATTCATGCCCGGATCGGATCACGGGACGGTCTTGCTCTCTCTCGCAGTAGTAGTGAATATCAATAAATAGCGAGCTAAGTTACCCTATCATGCTCTCTAGCAGCGGCATATAAAGCATATACGAACTAAGCAAAGTGCCGAGTAAGGAGCGAACATGATACCTCCACGCGCCTGGCGTGGGGACGACTTCCCGGCCGATCTCGTACTCCCGGAACAGTAAATACACAATAATTACAGCAAGACAAATTACTGCCCACTCCACGCAGGGAGGTAAAGGACGACACAATGGGACCCGGGAGTAGCGGTTTCGGGTTGACGGGCCGCTTCTTGTGTTGCTTCGGTGACACACGTACTCACGACCGTGGGACCCACGTGCTGGTCCGAGGGGCCGTGTGGGACCGGGGTGGCACCACTGTGGTGGGGATGCCTGGAAGGGTGCTCCCTGGGACGGCGGTGTGCTGGTTCGCCGGCCGGAGGCCGAGCTGCTCCGATCTCCACTCGCTGGAGTTGCTGGCCACGGATCTGCAGTTCTGTTTTATAGCGCGCAATCCGGCGAGATCTGTTGCTGCGGTCGCTCCTGATGTCGGATCGACGCACAAGAGGTACCAATGGAAAATTGACTTGAAATCCTTCGATCTATGGCAGGAGAAAAAAAATTGAGTTTCCCGTTGATGGCCATTATCGAATTTTCAAGCTGCTGGCTCACAGGATCTGAAAACTCAGGGCAAAACCAAGTCTTCCTGAGAGTTGGCGTTGACCTCAATGTAGACCTTCGATTCACCCTTTGGGCCCTTCATGAAAGTTTTAGAGACCGAAGAAAGGAAAATGGGGATATATCTTATGCAAGATTTAGTAGAAGTTTCGATTTTGTGGGGATTTTATACTGACTCCGGGTCAGATCTGGACAGCAGAAATAGATCTAAATTTGGGGAAAAAACATAATTTCTAAAAATAGGTAGAGGGATTTTGAAATTCGGCAAAAATTTGTGGAGGATGGAGAAGGTGGACAAAACCTCTAATAAATTTGGGGATTCCAAAAAAAATCAAAAAGGGGGTCGAAAGGTGGAAGAACTAAGCTTCTACTACACAGATCTGAAAAGGGACAGATCAGGAAGACAGAAAGACACGAAAATAGAAAAATATAAAACGAACTCTGAATGACGTGATGTTTTTACTGGAGGTTGTGAATCAAGAGAGGAACCAACTCTGAAAATCTCAACTCCAGATGATATCGGAGTTGGGAGTTACAAATCACGGAGTGGGACTCTGTCCAGCCAAACAGAACCTTGGACAGATCTTCTGAGGCGGCTTCGCGGTGGCTCGATGGCGGCACGAACGGCGGCGACGGCACCAGAGATGAAATCAGAGATAGAGGGGCTCAGGTAGAAGGGGTTCTCAACCCTGAAATGCAAGGGAAGAAGGAGGAACCAAGAGGAGAGAGGGGAGGGGCGCACCAGGCTCCTTACACAATGCACAATATTTTCTTCTCATTAATTCATGAAAAAGGGAAATACAAGCCTTATATAATATAATAGATGGAAAATGACCACTAATGCCCTCAGATCTAGGGTCGGGAGGGGTATACAAGGTTTAGAACTAATTAGTTCTAATGGAAAATTTTTCAAAAATTAAAATGGATAAAAAAGTGGGGGCGCCCCCTTGACCAAGGGGTAAGGGTAGGTGGCCTACCCATGACAATTTAACCCATTTGTCCCCCCATGTGTCTAATTGACTAGTCCAACCTTCTCGATGACACCTTGGCTTTTGACCAGCCCCACATAGATGAGGTGGACCAATGGGGAAGGAGTGGGGGCCCCCTTGTAGGTCCTACTGGCATTTTGCACATAAACCCACACAATCCTAAGGAAGAACAAAGAGGCTCATGAAGTCTTACATTTGTGAATCTACTTCCCTCAGGATATAAAAATAAATAAAAGGACACAAATATAAAAATAAAATGTACATGCTCGGAGTTGATTCCCATCACAAAGATATCTGAATCAACATAGCACTGTTTTCCTTCTTAAATTCTTCATTTTCATTTACAAGTTTATCATTCATAATAAATTCATTACAAATATCATGATCAATAGAGTTTGATTCCATTTTGTTTCTTAGAACTTTTTCAATTTTCTCCAATTGATCTATTTTATGTTCGAGGGTAACATTTTCATTTCTCAAACATGTAATGGTTTCTTTGTGACAATTGACATGAAGAAGTAATTGTTCATTCAAATTATCAAGCTTTGAGCATTTATCACAAGAACCATTTTCTTGAAGGGTGTTTTCAGATTCCTTTTTCAGTTTTCTATTTTCAGCCTTAATTTTCTTATATTATTTTCCCAATTCATCATAAGCATCAATGAGTTCATCAAGAGTAAAGTCTTTAGAATCGAAATTTATCTCTTCTGCATTTTTGTCATTTTTTTGATCAACATCGTCGGCCATTAAACATTTTTGTTTTTCCTTCTCTTGAGCTTTCATCAATCCATCCATGATTTCCTTCGCCGTTGTACATGAAGATACAAATGAAAATGTGTCAGGATTCACAGCAGCCTTTAATAAACTAAGAATTGTAACAGTTTCATGGTTTCTCAACTTATCCTCTTCAGACCATGTGGTCTTATCCAGAGGTATTTTGTTAGGGCCATAATATATCAATTTCTAGAGTTTAGGATTGACAGAGTTAATCAGCCCACACATTTTTCCTAACCATGAATCAAGTTCATCGCCATCAAAAACAGGGAAGCAACTCATCGAAATATGATCAACAGAAAAGTTCATGATTGTAATTACACTCGGATCACTCTGAAGATCGTTAGATCTAGGGACAGTAGAGCCTAGCTCTGATACCAATTGTTGGGTCCCGAGGTGCAAGGAATAGGATCTAGAAGGGGGGGTTGAATAGATCCCTTTACAAAATTATGTCCAATTTAAATCTTATCAGATTTCACACATCGAAAAGCTTACTATAGATGATGTGTGAAATGATCAATCATGAACCAATGATGAAAACAGTTTAAACAAATGAGATATGCAAATTGAAATAAATCCATGTGAATGGGGTAGAAGATATGGAGACAATAACACCATCCAAACCACAAGGCACACGGGTTTTAAGGTGGTTTGGGACCCCGACAGGCACCCTACGTCCACCCCTCACCGAAACCTGGTGAGGCTTCACTGCTGGAACACCAGCACGGGGACAACACCCCAAGACAGGGCAATGCTCCAACAACACGCAGGACAAGCCTGCACACATGGAGACACGCTGCAATACACACACGCAGGTTTGACCCTGCACAACCACGGGGATAAACCCCAAACGTCCTGGGTCTGAAACCCAGCGACACACACACACTCAAACACTGTTCAGCTCCGAGCCTGTGCAAACCTTGCACAGCAATACACACATAATGATATATCGTTCAAAGGTGCAAAAACAAACAACAGATAAGCTTGACAACAATTGACAGAAAATAGCTTCAATGAAAAACTTCCTAAACCTAAAAATCGATGCTCAGATTCCTTGCAGCAGCAGGCGAGATTCTTCTTCCATGTCTCTGCTTCTCTCTTCACTCTTTCTTCAGTGGATGAGGCTTTTTCTTCACAGTTCCTGCTAGCCCAACAGGTTCACCTTTGTCTTCTATCTTCTCTTGCATGCATCGTTGGCCCTTTGTATATCTAGATCTGTAACTTCATCTACAGCTCCCTTTCTCTTCTTCTTTGCAGCCTCTCCTCCTCCTTCTCTTCTGTCTTGCAATGCAGGTAGCAGTAGCAGCACCTTCTTCCTCTTCTTTCTTCTGGCAACAAAGGCAGCAGCAGTAGCTCCTTCTTCTTCTTCTTGTTCTAGTAACGAAACCGGCAACAATGGCTCCCTCTTCTTCTTCTTCTTTGGACGAACTCCTCCTGCTTCGAACGTATCTTCTTTTTCTATTTCTCTGTTCGTCATTCTTCACTGATGGAGAACCATTAGCATTTATAGGGGATTCAGATCGCAGAGAGAATGGCCACTGATTGGCCCTTTGTAGATGAGGTACGAGGCCCTCCTATTGGACATCGAATGAAAACCTGGCAGTAATGTCCACGTAGGAGTCTTCTTCCCCAAGAAAAGAGGTGAACCATACAGAAGCTTCTTCTTCTTGCATATGATTGGTCCAGTAGAAAAAGTTAATTTAACTTTTCATAAATTCCTTTGTAACCTTGGCCCATCGAACCAACATCCTCTGCAATGATTGGGGCTTGGAGTTATGTGCCCAAGCCATCCCACGTGATAGAATCGAACCGCCCAAACTAGAGGACAAAACCGGTTCTGGGTTCGCCAAAAGAAGTGTCGACTCTTAGAGTCGACACTATTTTTACCATGTTCTGTCTGCACTGCAGATAGCAGCCATGTAGGAAAGTGTCGACTGGTAGAGTCGACACTTGCTTCTTCTTCATCATGAACCTTCTAAAAAATGGTGTGCCTTCCTTGCCTTGGATCACGTGCCCATCACTGCTCACCTGGGATCACGTGCCACTTGCGAGCGACACCAATGATTGGCTGAACCCACGTGACTGCCTTGAGTTCGCACAGTTTCACTTAAGTGGCGCTGCTGCCAACCAAGTATTCATTCAGGCATTACATCAAACACCTTACCATCAACCTTATAGTCATATGCTTTGACTTCAGTTTGACTCATAAGTTGTTCAGCTGCACCTACCTCACACAGTAATATGCTCAGACCTTTAAACAATGCACAGACCTTTTCTTGTAGTGGAATGAAGTTCATTGACTTTGGAACCAAATGTGCATGGAGCTTGTAGTCATAAGTGCACAGACCTTGGTTTGTCAAAAGTAGACATGCATAGACTTCATGCTGCACGCTCAGACAACTAGCATCGACCTTGCTTGCACCGCTACAGTACCATGCACCGACCCTCTTTATATGCTCAAACTTGAGCTTCATATTTGCTTGGACTTGTACAGTGACGAGCGTCGACCTTCATGGCTGACGAACCAAAGGTGCACCGGCCTTGTTTTGAGTTGATAGCTTGAGGTATCATCGACCTTTGCCTAGTCAGTAAGCATTGCACCGACCTGAGCTCTATGCTGGCCAGAGTTGCACCGACCTTGGTCTGTGCTAACTAGATGTGCACCGACCTGTATGTAGCATTGGCGAGATGTCCATCAACTTGGTTCTGTGTTGCCAGGATGTGCATCAACCTTGATTCTACATTAACTGAGGTAGCATTGACCTTGGACGCTTGAAAGCAACACTAGCATCTACCTTTGTTGCTAAAGTGCGAGACTAGTATCGACCTTAAGTTCTTCTCCAACTAAGGTAACATCGACCTTAGTGCTTGTGCTAGTGTCAATGTGCCTCGACCTTAGTTGTTGGCAGAAGGCGATATGCATCGACCTTACCTCCTAGCATCGACCTTAGTCTGTGCAGATTGGGATGTGCACCGACCTGGGTCTGTGCAAGCTGGAATGTGCATGGGCCTTGATCTCTTCCAGCTTAACTGATTTTTCCAAGTCTTGACTTAACCTTTGACCTTTGCTCAGTGGACTTTGACTTGTTGACAGTGCATTGACTTCTCTGACCACGTTGATCATTTTCTATTGACTTTTTGTTGACTGTGCATTGACTTCTCCTTTCCTCAATGACTTAACCTGTTGTGTGCAACTTGAACACCTCTACAACATAAGCAGAAGTATGAGAGCAATATGCATGATTCTTTATCTACAAAGCACAATGATTGATCAAGTTAAAGAGTATACATGACTTATAATTTTGTCATCATCAAAACACAGGGACACAACATTCATAACTCAACCTAGGAAAGTCAGAATTAAGTGAAACCAGAGCCCATGCAATGGCTATTGGGTAAAGAACAACTTGGATGAAAATTATAACTTCTGAAAAATAGGCCTAATAAGGGATACGAGGGAGTTTATTATAATAGGTCGAAACAATTATAGAAAACACTATCATCTACTAAAATAAGGACATCTTGGCCCATAGTTAACCAAATGGGCTGAAACTAAGTCCATTAGAAAGTTTGGGGCCCTTATCCGAACTCTTCTGTTGAGAGGGAAACCCAATTCACACCAGAACCCAAGGTTCTGAGCCCATTGTCACCAACCGTCATGAAGAGGTATGACTGTTGGGGAAAGTTCACACGTAAATAATTAGAAATTCATAACTTCGTTTGTGGTTATTTAAATGACCTAGAACCAAGGCCATAATCTTGAATGGGATGTTAGCTACATCTTTTATGTTGAGGTCGAGGCAAAATTCTGCCGGGATACTAGAGTTATACCTGAATTACCTCGAGCTACCGAAAGGTCGCGACCGGAATGGGGGAGAATAAACATTAATCTTGCAAAAATCATAACTCATGCTAATATTGATAAAATTCGATGAAACCATTTCCCAAGGTTAGATCTAGAAGTTCTCTTGACTTCATATGAAGAAGTCCCAACCCATATCTCGACAGAAGAGCGTGTCCACCCTCCTTTATGACCGATGGACGAAGGGTCACGTCTGTTCAAACCTGAAAAGATGCATGGCCTTAACTTCTCTCCAACCAGCAACCTTGGGATAGGGATTAAGCCTTGTGGGTCGTGGGCAAATCCTGGGGAGGCTTGAAAACCATATAAAGAGGTGGCTTTCGTGGGTAGTAAGCCTTTAACAACCATTCTCTTCAACTCTCCACCCTTTACTGTCCTTCTTGAGTGAGAGAGGGTGAGGGACCTTGACTCTGCGTGGGAGGACAATCCGGCGCGTGGAGGACGATCCTATTATGCCCTTGGACAAAGGGAAAAATGTTTAGGATGATCTAGGGTGTGGATCTCATCCCCGGATCGTTGGTTTAACACCTTGAAGGTAGGCACCTACTCTCAAATCTTAGGGGTCAACAATGCATTAGAACGATTTCTAAGTAGTTTCTATACGTTAAAGAGGGACAAAGGGTATGTGGGATCATATCGTAGTCGTCAGTTCTTTTTATCCAGTTCTGTAGTTCTTTCTATCAAGTTCTGTAGTTCTAGTCGTCAAGTTCTTTTTATCAAGTTCTATATTAGCAAGATGAAATATGTCCAAATGCATGAAAGATATTATAATTAGATTCTGTAATCTGATAATTTTGTAACAGAAACCTTGTTGGTATCCTGATTATGATTCGTTCCACTACCGTAAGCTTATAAGTATGATTAGCTCACTTAAACTATATGGAAGCATGCTTATATTATGATACGTTGAGATTAAGTGAATGTGAATGTGAATACAATGTGAATGTTATGAATGGAAAATAGTAGTATTCTGAGAGGTTGGACTTCAGTCCCTTCTGCGGGACGGCGATACGTAACGCCACAGAAGTAAAAGAACCCAGGTGATGACGATACATAACGCCCTAGTTAAAATCCTATGATTCGGCTGGTTCGTTCTGTGGGACAGCGATACGTAATGTCCCAGAACCCGGGGGACGGCAATACGAACGCCACGTGCGGCATTGCTCTAGGTGGGAGTTTGCTCTTGGGTCTGCGCAGTACTCTTTCGTTCGTTTGTGTGTGGGCCTCCTGTACTTGTGGCAACTGTTCGTTTCCATGAATAACGTAAGATGTGAAACATCATGAAAATGTGAAAATGTGCAATTGATCATTCATTGTGGATTTCTTGCATGCATGGGTATTTTACATGTTGGATAAAGATTTTACTGTAGGAAAATCTACTAGTTACCTTTAGGCTCAATGCAGAAATTCTGAAGCTTGATGTGTTCTTCTACTGCGTCAACGCATTGAGCAGGCTGCGTCGATGCAGTAGTTCAAATCTGATCAATTTGGCTTCTGGAATGTGCCATTACGTCGACGCACTGGGCAGGCTGCGTCGACGCAGCGGGTTCGGTCGACCGACGTGGGCATTTCGGTCGATCGAATTTGCCTGTATTGGCCGGTCTGTAACTTGTTACAGTTTGGTTGATCGATGGCCAATCCGGTTTCATGAAAGCCATCAAACTTGTTCCACTTGGGTTTCATCCTTTACCCATTTACCCCTGGGATTCTTGACAGACCTATTTGGGTCACTTTGGAGGGTTCTAGAAGGGACTATATGGGTCTTTTGCACTATTTTATTGTTAACATTTGAATTATGTATATGAATTGGATATATGAATGTGAGTTAACCCCGATTTGATTAGGCTGCCTACTGAGCGTCACACTCACCCCCATGTGACACATGTGTCAGGAGACACATTGAAGGAGGTCGAGGAGGAGGCTGCGGCCGAAGAGTAGTTCTAGTCCTGCCTACGTCAGGGTAGGCTATGGATATTTATCTTTCATATTATGGCCAGTTGTGGATTGGTGATCATATATGGACTCATATATATTTGGACAATGGACATGTATCTTTTGGATTATTAATGGTTGAGATGTTAGTTACATTTCATGTGATTATGGTTTCTCTCTCTCTCTCATGCGAATATATACATATGTGCTTTCGCGATACGTACGATGTAATGCTTCGGGGACCGATGAAAAAAAAATTATCCATAAATTGGGAATCGGATCTCGGGGCTGTACAAAGTGATATCAGAGCACAAGAGACAAACCATGGTTACAACCATTCCAATTGTCCAAGTAGCAGAAGAAGAGATAGGCTAGAGTGAAAAAGGGTAGAGTATGTTTAGGACCCATTTTAAACAAACCCTCACACTTAGTAATTGTTATCTTCTCAGAGCTATGCCACCAAGAAGGCAAAGGGATCTTCCCCAGGCTGATGAGGGAGGATCGGGGGGGGGGGGATGACCCCAATATGGTGAACGACGGGGCATTCAATGCTCCAGCGGTTGGGGACAGGCAAGTGCCCAATGCAGGAATTAATTTGAAGGGATTCATGCAGAGTTTCTAAGGACTTATGTAGGCCATGCAGCGACAGATGTTACAACAGCCAGCACTGACACCACGCCATGACTTACCTGCGCTTGATCATTTTCTGAGGCTGGCACCTCCTTGTTTTAAGGGAGAGAGCCATACAGAGGTGGCTGAGTCGTGGCTCAGCAAGATGGAAAAGAAATTCCTTACGATGCGATGTCTCGAGGAAGAAAAAGTGAATCTGGCGGCCTATGTATTGCAAGATCAAGCTGACCTATGGTGGAAGGCCAAGTTGAGGACCACCTTCGCAGAGCACAATGGTGACAAATTATGGGAAGAATTGTGATGACCCAAGATCCGGATACCGAGAGGAGTCCGATACCATTCGAATCCTGGCCCGCCACCCACGAGCCGGGGGCTCGGAAGGACTACAAGGAGTGTGGAGGTACAAAGAAATAGGAAATAAGGTAGGACAATTCAATAATTAACAGAAATAAATAAACAACTACTACAACAGAGTCCAGTCAAACAAAAAGTATAGTCTAAAGTAGTAAAATGTACCACATGCCAAGTGAACACTCGGCCCGGCGAGCTGGCAGCTAAGAACCTCTGAACAGTACTCTCGAACCTCAAGGAAGAACCGCTACACCTGAAAAGCAAGGATGACTCTCCAAACAAAGACTCAGCAGGGGTCCCGCGGAACCCCAACCGAAAACAACGGCGGTAGCGGAAAGGAAAGCTACAACTACAGCAGGAACAGCGAACCGGTGGCCGGTCAAAACTCGGCTCTACAGCTACACCTACTATACCAGGAAAATACACCCCGATCTCGCGGTCGGGGCTACCGAACCACACTAGTACCACTTATCGAAGTAAAAACCCATGGCAACCCAGTCGTAGAGGCCTGTCTCCCAGGACACAGCCAACCTGGACACGCTGTCCAAGGTGCAACCCCAACCACCCGGTTGCGGACACCGCATAATGACATGCAACCTCGGTAAAGCCACTGGCACCCTGGCAATTAACTCAAAAATGCCGGCCAGTCCAGAAAACCACGTCTCGTAGACGGGAAGCGGAACCCGGAAACAAGAGAGTCACGTCTCACGTGACAGGAGTACCTGCCCACTAGAAGCAAGGCCGGATGCGTCCACTGACAACTTAGTCCACAACCTCAAGTGTGTCGCTGCGGCGCCCCAGGCGGAGACTGAGACACCGAAGAAGTAACCACAGAGCATAGAACAAGGGTCTAGGCGGGGTCGTGCTCGTCAGCACGCGTCCGAAGTCCCCGACCACGTGTGCACACACTGACTGACTGCACTACGTCAGGCCCTCTAGCTGGTATTCTTCCCGGCCTGGACTCGAGCCGCCACAGTAGGAGGCCCTATGGCAACCAGCCTAAAATCGTCTCCCTCGGGTAAAGCCTTGCCACCACTCCCTGGTGGGACCACACGCGTGTCGGAAGGCTACAACTAGTGGGGAGTCACTGATGTGACCACTCTCCAAGGAGAAACTCCGAGAAATAGGCACGCACCCTTCGTGAAATTCGAGAAGGACCAAGTGGCGACGAGCCACTGGACTCTGGACGGTTCTCTAGACTCACTAAATCCAACGGTCCTTGAGTCACAAGACTCGGGGTCAAGACTATCGTACGCAACGACGCAATGCCGTTAATCTAGTCTGATCCCTAGGTCTAAAACCACGGTAGCATGAATACCGAGGCAACTCACGAGCCGTCGAGACCATTCCCTTGGGAAGGGAACTGAGAAGCCTTCCAACCCCAGGCTGGACAGCTGGACTCACAGTCTGAGGCCACACATATGGCCCACTCGGGAACCATCTACCGCAGAAACCCACGACATGCGGGGGAACCCCACCGCACTCACACGGATACACGGTGACTCGATTTAGCGTAACACAAAGCCTGAAACACACACACCTATGGGCACGCTAGTCGAGGTAACACGGCACCTCCAGACACCCCATAAACATGGACACGGAACCTACGGGGTGTCCGGGACACTCACGAGGCCGACCGCAACTCACGGAAACCACGGTCGAAGAGAAACGAGACTGCAAACCACTCGGTGCAGCCCAGAGCCTGGCGGTCCAACCTTGGACCGCCACAGGCTCTGGCGGTCCAACACTGGTCTGCCAAAGGACTCTAGCGGTCCAACACAGGAGCGCTAGACGAAGAAGCCACACTGGCTCTGGCGCGCCAACATTGGGCCGCCACAGCGCTCTAGCGGTCCAACACCGAAGCGCTAGAGGACAGGTCATGTTATCTCTAGCGCCCCGCTCTCAGGCCTGCCATACGCTCTAGCGGACCAACCCTGGTGCGCTAGAGGACACGTGAACCCAACGGTAAAAACCAACGTTCAGAAATCAACGGTCGACTCAACCCTCTGGCGGTCGAACCCTGGAGCGCTACACGCTCTGGCAGTTTATCGTGCGGCCGCCAGGCTGACGGATGCCCTGCCGACAAAATAGTAACCTGTGGCGCACCCGCCTTGGGCCGCCACAGTGTCTGGAGCACCTACCTTGGGCCGCTAGAGACTCTGGCGGTCTCTAGAAGGACCGCCACACCAGCCCGAGAACGGGCAGGCGGGAAAAACCCAAAAATCCAAACCACGCCCCCAAACATCCATGGATGCGGGGGAAAACAAGGGGGAAGCTCCCCTAGGACCCCTAGCATGAATCTAGACCCTCAAAATGTGAAATCGTGGCTTGAAACAGTAGATCGGGCGACCACTCGCCAAAACATGGATTTTCCCCAAAAAGCTCAAATAGGTCCTCTCGGCTCACCACGGCCTGCAAAACTCGCGAGAGAGGAAGAGCACGAGCTGGGGGTCCATCTCCCTACCTCCACCGAAGATTTCGTGCCCCGAGGCCACCGATCCACGAGGAAACGCCGATTAAACCCTCGCCGACTTGCGATCCCACGAACCGCCTCCACCATCGCGATCCTCGTCCCGTGCCCGTCGCTCCACGCCCTACGCGCCACGCCGAGTGAGAGGGGGAGAGGAGAGAACGTGAGAGAAGAGAGAGGGAGGGAAGAGAGAAATGAGAGATGGGGAGAGAGAGAAAAAGGAGGTTATACATATAGAAAATCAAGAAATTACCAAAAATATGGAAACTAGAGAAAAATCACCTCCCTGATCCTCGGAAGACGCACAACGTAGTGGTAACGTCCCGGAGTCCAAGAACGCAACGGTTCGCCCTACACGGGGTTCTGAAGGTCCGACAGACGAAAACACGCGTAAAACCCACAACGCAACCCGGGACCCACACAGGCTCTCCAAAAAATCTAGAAAAATATCGACGTGCTCCTCACAACACCACAGACCCAAGGAAACTCACAGGCACACCACCATTGGGTCCGACAATTCGATAAAAATAGTCCTAAGCTCAATCAGACAGGATCCGCAACCCGCGAAAAGTGATCCGAAACCCACGGATCCTGATCTGAAAATCCTGGGGCATTACAGTCCTCCCCCCTTAAAAGAATTTTGTCCTCGAAATTCAGGGCTAGGATCAAGACACAGGGGAAGAACACCTTAACCGACTGACAACACTGTCAGAGTCCCAGCACAGAAAACCTCGATTTTCACAAAAACATCGATCCTGAAGGACACAACCAGACCAACACCACGAATGACACCTCGCTCCACATGCCGCACACACACCGGCCATTAGAGCAGGCACAACATAAAAGCACAAGTCTGGTATCACCTCAGACACAACGCGAGAACCAATCATGGCAGTGCTGCCACCATCTTGCTCGCCGAGGAAACGCAGTCCTCGTCACGAGAAAGAACTACCGATCCATCCAATGGTCAGCAGACAAAACACACATCAGCTTCTTCTGTCTGTGAAAGACCACACGCCGGTCACCAACTGCTCGTCAACGGGAAACCTCCATTGGCCAAGCAGGCACGATCCAACTCACGACAGGCCATCCACTGACTCACCCAGATAATTACCACATCTCAAGCTGCACTCCTCTTGAACATCGCATCCGATCTCGATCATCGAGCCAACTCAACCCTCTCGGGGAGCACGATGAAACCAAATGACAAGATCTTGGTGTCTTCGGTCATCACCTCACTCGACTCAGACTTACAGGGGAACCGTCCCATGCTGGTCACCAAACCAAGGATAACCATTGCGACACCAACGTCCCATCAAGGACCTCCACGCACAGGCGTCACCCTTCCGTCCTATCTCATCGAATCCTATCTTAACAAATCCAAGTGGACCCCAGCCAATCCCGATTTCGCCCTCACCACCGAGCCACGGGACACCACTGAAAAAAATCATGGCACATGTCTCTAGAAGAGAAAAAGTGCCACCCAAAATTACGGTAACCTAGCCGCCAACACCACGACCAATGCACTCTGGGTCCCCAGTCGATTATATATCTCACCGTCACAATCCGACACGACCATATAACCAACAAACGCTGTTGTGGTCGATCACACGGTTAGGCTCACCAGCACTCACAGCCGCCAACTGGGACCCATAGTCTGCCATAGATCACTTCTCCAAAGATGATCTCATCCGAGGACACGACTGGCAACATAAGTCAGGCACCAAGCCACCGACTCTAACCAACACGTCCTCGACCTCCGTCAGGCGACATCCTCAACAACCCCATCCGGGTCTAACACCGACGCCTGACACGGCTCCCATCACAGGAACATGGTACTCATGCGGCACACTTGCCAACATTTTTCCCAACACTCCATCCTGCCATTGCCAAGAACCACGATATCTCGAGCAACGGCACGGCAACAACACGTCTCACACGGAGGAACCAATCCTCCGATGCTCAATGCAAATTCAAGAATCCGCCCATAGCATCCAACGCTACGATCTTGAATCTGTGGGTTGTGAGCCCACCAACTTCCGCTGCGCACTCTGATCCACGCGCACAGCCAAACACGACAACTCAGGACTCGCCATCCCCACAATCTACAACTCGACTGGCCAACCTTAGAAAATAGGGTGAGGAAAGCTCCATTACCTCGAACCCCAAGCACAGATTCTCTCTCAAATCTGGCAATCCTATGCAACTCTGCAGGCTCCGAAATGTCACGCATCGGAAAAATTCCAGTACCAGCCAAGAATGCAAACACCGCCCAACTGGCACTCGTCCCTCCGGAACAGCGCCAACACCCTCACACAACTAGGGAATTGGGCACAGCTTCTCACAAGTAGCCACCTTGCCAAAATGCGGAACTCGTCTCGCACGGACTTCATGGCACGCAGAGGCCAACCAATCCGGGAACACACTGCAAGACGACGAACCTTAACCAAAACACAATCTCTCCAACCAAAGGAGAAACCGATCACACCTCCGACCAATGGAAAATATCCGCACTCTACCTGACCTTAAACCTTGCGCATGCTGGGAACAACACCGAGAAAACCATCCCTTCCATCAGGTCAGCGCCTCCGACACACTCGACGAGTGTCACGTCAGACCACTATCACATCATCTCTCGATGCACCACCACTGCAATTCCTCGAACTACAACACACCACGCCAAGAGCCGCAACACGATCCATAATCGACAACTGTCAACGCCCATCCTCGAGTCCCGAACTCGCCACGGAACCTTCATAACTCATACTAAATCAAAGGCAAACATAATCCATTCGCACAAATGAGCACAAGAGCAAGAACTCACTAGGACACCATAGCCCAATCCTGCCTCGAAATCTGCAAGAACAATCAGGACCGACACGTCATTTCTGACGCCGCAGAGCATGACAAGAACATCGGCTCGACAATCAGTAACTAACCGAGAAGATCCTCAGCTCACCCGAGCACACCTCTGGATCAGGGCATCTGCTCTGCCACCTCAAACCACGACCTTAATGCCTCAGGGGATGGATAAACCTCAAGCTAAAGTGGCCAACTCGAAAATTGCTCCCTCAGAGCATGCTCACAGCCACTTAATGACGAACAGTCCTCGCCAACCACCTGACCTCGTTGTAGACACCTCGAACGCAGCACCGCAGCAACGCACCTGCCGGCAACCTTTGCCCGACACAACACCACAGGGATCACCACCGATGAGGGAGAAGCTCTCAACTTCGATCCTTAGATCCCACGTCGGCACGAAAGCCACGAACAGCAACCGCCTTCACAGCGCCACACAGCGCACTCAAGCTCTCAAGCGAGAAATCCAGCAGAAAACAAACACAAAACCCTAGGCCAACTCCCGACTATACTAGACCTTATGGACTCTGATCACTGTAATATCTCGAATTCCTATGTACGTCCACAACCACCGCTCTGATACCAACTAAGACGACCGAAGATCTGGATACCGGGAGGAGCCCGATACCATTCGAATCCTGGCCCGTCACCCACGAGCCAGGGGCTCGGAAGGGCTAAAAGGAGTGTGGAGGTACAAAGAAATAGGAAATAAGGCAGGACAATTCAACAATTAATAGAAATAAATAAACAACTACTACAATAGAGTCCAGTCCAATAGAAAGTACAGTCTAAAGCAGTAAAACGTACCACATGCCAAGTGAACACTTGGTCCAGTGAGCTGGCAGCTAAGAACCTCTGAACAGCACCCTCGAACCTCAAGGAAGAACCACCACACCTGAAAAGCAGGGATGAGTCTCTAAATAGAGACTCAGCAGGGGTCCCGCGGAACCCCAACCGGAAACAACGGCGGTAGCGGAAAAGAAAGCTACAACTACAGCAGGAACAGTGAACCGGTGGCCGATCAAAACTCGGCACTACAGCTACTCCTACAGTACCAAGAAAACACACCCCGATCTCACGATCGGGGCTACCGAACCACACTAGTATAACTTACCAAAGTAAAAACCCACGGCAACGCCACCGTAGAGGCTTGTCTCCCAGGACATGGCCAACCTGGACACGCTATCCAAGGTGCAACCCCAACCACCCGATCACAGACACCGCACAATAAGACGCAACCTTGGTAAAGCCACTGACACCCTGTCCATTAACTCAGAAATGCCAGCCAGTCCAGAAAACCACGTATCGCAGACGGGAAACGGAACGCGGAAATAGGAGAGTCACGTCTTACGTGACAGGAGTACCTACCCACCAGTAGCAAGGTCGGATGCGTCCACTGACGTCTTAGTCCATAGTCACAAATGTCTTGCTGCGGCGCCCCAGGCGGAGACTGAGACACCGTACATGTAACCACAGAGCACAGAACAACGGTCTAGGCTGGGTCGTGCTCATTAGCACCCGTCCAAAGTCCCCGACCACGTGTGCACACACTGATTGACTACGCTACATCACGCCCTCTAGCTGGTATTCCTCCCGACCCAGACTCGAGCCGCCACAGTAGGAGGCCCGATGGCAACCAGCCTAAAGCCGTCTCTCTCGGGTAAAGCCTCGCCACTACTCCCTGGTGGGACCACAAGCGTGTCGGAAGGCTACGACTAGTGGGGAGTCACTGATGTGACCACTCTCCAAGGAGAAACTCTGAGAAACACGCACGCACGCTGCGTGAAAGTTGAGAAGGAACAAGTGGCGACGAGCCCCTGGACTCTGGATGGTCCTCTAGACTCACTAAATCCAACGGTCCTTGAGTCACAAGACTTGGGGTCAAGACCGTTGTACGCAATGACGTAATGCCGTTAATCTAGTCTGATCCCTAAGTCTTAAACCACGGTAGCATGAATACCGAGGTAGCTCATGAGCCGTCGAGACCATTCCCTCGGGAAATGAACTGAGAAGACTTCCAGCCCCAGGCTGGACAGCTGGACTCACAGTTCGAGGCCACACATATGGCCCACTCGGGAACCATCTTCCATAGACACCCACGACATGCGGGGGAAACCCACCGCACTCACACCGATACACGGTGACTCGATCGAGCATAACACAAAGCCCGGAAAACACACACCTATGGGCACGCTAGTCGAGGTAACACGACACCTCCAAACACCCCAGAAACACGGACACGAAACCTACGTGGTGTCCGAGACACTCACGAGGCTGACCGTAACTCACGGAAACCACGGTTGAAGAGAAATGGGACTGCAAACCACTCGGTGCAGCCTAGAGCCTGGCGGTCCAACACTGGTCCGCCAGAGGACTCTAGCGGTCCAACACAGGAGCGCTAGACGAAGAAGCCACGCTAGCTCTAGCGCACCTACGTTATGCCGCCACAGCGCTCTAGCGGTCCAACACCGGAGCGCTAGAGGACAGGTCACGTTAACTCTAGCACCCTGCTCTCAGGCCGCCACACGCTCTAGCGGACCAACCCTGGTGCGCTGGAGGACACGTTAACCCAACGGTCAAAACCAATGGTTAGAAATTAACGGTCGACTCGCCCCTCTTGCAGTCGAACCCTGGAGCGCTACACGCTATGGCAGTTTATCGTGCGGTCGTCAGGCCGACGGACGCCCTGCCGACAAAACAGTAACCTGTGGCGCACCTGCCTTGGGCCGCCACAGCGTCTGGCGCACCTACCCTGGGCCACCAGAGACTCTGGCGGTCTCTGGATGGACCGCCACACCAGTCCGAGAACGGGCAGGCAGGAAAAACCCAAAAATCCAAACCACGCCCCGAAACATCCATGGATGAGGGGGAAAACAAGGGGGAAGCTCCCCTAGGACCCCTAGCATGCATCTAGACCCTCAAAACATGAAATCGTGGCTTGAAACGGTAGATCGGGCGACCACTCCCCAAAACATGGATTTTCCCCCAAAAAACTCAAATAGGCCCTCTCGGCTCACCACAGCCTACAAAACTCGCGGGAGAGGAAGAACACGAGCTGGGGGTCCATCTCCCTACCTCCACTAAAGATTTCACGCCCCGAGGTCGCCGATCACAAAGAAATGCCGATTAAACCCTCGTCGGCTCGCGATCCCACGAACCACCTCCACCATCACGATCCTCGTCTCGTGCCCGTCGCTCCACGCCCCACGAGCCACGCTGCCCCACCCTCGCCACCTCCGTCGGCCGCTCGGAGTGAGAGGGGGAGAGGAGAGAACGTGAGAGAAGAGAGAGGGAGGGAAGAGAGAAATGAGAGATGGGGAGAGAGAGAAAAAGGAGGTTATATATATAGAAAATCCAGAAATTACCAAAAATATGGAAAATAGGGAAAAATCACCTCCTTGATCCTCGAAAGACGCACAATGCAGTGGTAACGTCCCGGAGTCGGAGAACGTAATGGTTCGCCCTACACGCGGTTCCGAAGGTCCGACAGACGAAAACACGCGTAAAACCCACAACGTAACCCGGGACCCACACAGGCGCTCCAAAAAAACCAGAAAAATACCGGCGTGCTCCTCACAACACCACGGACCCAAGGAAAGTCATGGGCACATCACCATTAGGTCCGACAATCGGGTAAAAATAGTATGAAGCTCAATCGGACAGGATCCGCAACCCGCGAAAAGTGATCCGAAACCCACAGATCCAGATCCGAAAAACCAGGGGCATTACAAGAATTCCTAGTTGTCTTTCGAGAAAAATACTTCCCTGAGCATGTGCGGGATGCTAAGGAGCAAGAATTCTTGAGCCTCGAATAAGGAAACTTGTCAGTAGCAGACTATGAGGCCAGATTCTCTGCTCTGGGTTGGTATGCTCCACACATATTCGATGAGGCACGTCGAAAGGTGAAGAAATTCGTCAACGGTCTGCGTAGTAGCGTGCGACGCTATGTGGCTACCCAAGACCCTGACTCCTACACTACGGCATTGAGGCTTGCTCATCTAGCCTAGCAAGAGAATGCAAGGTAATAATTGAAACCATAAAGATTTAAGTTACATATTATGTTAGGTTCTAATGAATATCCATGTATAGGTTCACCGAGGAGCAGAAGACGATGGGCAAAAGGCCTATGCAGGCAGGAGGGAGGCAGAACAAGGAAAAGGTGGCACACTAGGAGCCAATGCCAAGGAACAGGCCGGGGGTTCCATTCTGTGTCCATTGTGGGCGCACCCATCCGAGGCAGGAGTGCTGGAGGACAAAGGGCAAGTGCTATGAATGCGGCGAGGCCGGACATTTTGTGAGGGACTGTCCTAAGAAGGCTCAGCAAAATCCAGTACCACACCAGGAGAAGATTCAGTACAGAGGGTGAGTTTATGCACTAATGCAAGAAGAGGCAGACAATACCCCTACCATGGCTGAAGGTACACATCTTGTAGATAATGTTTATGCAAAGGTTTTGTTCGATCTGGGGGCTGCACACACATTTATATCCACTAGTTTTGCTAAGCAACTAAAGAACAGACCCCAAGCCACATTCTTCGGGGAAATGGTAGTTAGTACACCAATCGGGAAACAAGTCCACACCAAGCTTGTGATCCCTACTTTAGAGGTCAAAATCAATCGGAGGATATTGCTAGGGGAAGCGTACATCCTAGACATGGCCGACTTTGATATCATTCTAGGAATGGATTGGTTAGTCAAGCACTATGCTCTCTTGGACTACCGTCTGAAGAGAGTGATCTTTCAGGAGCCGGGGGAAGAGACATTCTTCTTCCAATGCCTGAAGAGCAAGTCTTGGAGAATGATGGTATCAGCTATCAAGGCTTCCAAGCTGATTAGCAAGGGATGTGATTATTTCTTGGCTAGTGTGCTACTTGAAGAAGGCACTGTCAAGATTGTGGAAGACTTGGACGTGGTCCAAGAATTTTCTGATGTATTTCCCGAGGATCTACCGGGACTGCCACAAGTTCGAGAGGTAGATTTCTCTATTGATCTGGTGCCGGGCACTGCACCTATCTCCATCTCACCATACAGAATGTCTCCGATAGAGCTTGACGAACTCAGGAAGTAGTTGCAGGAGTTGCTAGACAAAGGCTTCATTAGGCCTGTAAGGCCCGTGCCTTAATGGATCCTTGATGGTTTTTGTTCTATTATTTGTTCTGGAATTTCTGACTATTTTCCTGGATTTTTAGGAATTTGTCTGGTATTTTTCTGAATTTATTTGGAGTTATTTGAGGGTTATTAGAATTAATGAGATTTTAATATATATAATAATTATATTATATATATTTTAATTTCTTTTTTTCTTTTTCTTTTAATCCCTCTCTCACCCTCTCTCCCCCGTCGATCTCTCATTCACCCTCACGCTCTCTCTCTCCTCCATGCGATCGTCCTTTCCCCTTCCTAGGGATCGCGGACGAGACGAGGTCGGATTGAGACAAGGTTGGCGCCGTTGGATTCCTCGCGTCGAGAGGAGCGCGTAGGTGTCCACTTCGGCATGGTTCGGTGATCGTGGGAGCGAGGTGGAGCGTGGAGGCTTCGTAGCTCTTCCTCCTTGCATGCGGTCTTTTCTTCGGTTTCGGCTTGCGAGAGGTAGGGGGATGGAATCCTGATCTCGCTAGGATCATTTCCTGTGGCTCGTTCCGTTGATTAGAGCCCGTGGCATGCATAATGTTCATTTCTTCCATTTGTAGGGTTTTAATGAAATTCTTGAGATTAATGCTTATTAGGCTTTGCATGTGATGTTTTTAGTTGTTATATTGTCGTATGGGTTGCATGGTTTGATAGGTTACAGGTTTTACGTCGATACCCGACGATTCAGATCGTCCGGGAGGGAACCAATTTTTTATATATAACCCGTCCGCGACCCAGGTGAAGTGACGGTCTCGCCAGGAACCGTCACATCTCCGACGGTCTTTCGTGAGCGCGTTACTTCAATGTAACGGCCCATCGTGGGTGCGTTACATTGAGAGTAACGGTAGGGCTTCCAGCCGTCGCTCCCTCGTTGATTTACGTTGATTTGGTCAGGCGGTGCGCCCGACGGCCAGTCGGCCCACCGTCGTTTCCAAGCGACGCGCCGAGCCCGGGGCGTCGTTTCGCCTGCGATTGATTTAAACGCTGTACGTTGATTTTTGGCCTCGGGTGAAAGTAACAGCGGTGCTCCCGCGCGTTGCTTCGAAGCAACGCATAGGACCCCCACTGTCACTCTCCCTCTTAGGTCCTTTGAGCTGGAACTCAGGTGGAAGTAACGGATGGAGACCAGCGCGTCGTTCTTGGTGTAACGCGCCAGTCCCCGACCGTCACTTTCAAGTAGCGCGTGGGTATTAGACCGCCGCTTCCCTGATGGTTTTAATATGTTGCCAGCCTATTTGTTATGCGTTCCTTTTTATACTCATGCCATATTCGTATTGTTTTAAATGTTTAGTGGCGTGTTTTATTACCATTAGAGTAGCCTTTCTTTCCACGCAATGGAGCCACTATTGTTGCCCTAAGGTCTGTTGAGTGCCGACCCGCTTGAGGATGGCGGAGGGGTGTGTTTCCCATGCACGGTTTATAAGCTAGTTCCGTGGGCTCCCAGCCAATGGTAGCGTCTTACCAAGGGGGAAAACTAGCTAGAGGGCCTGGCTCAGGCTAGAGTCAGTGTGTGCACACGTGGTCGGAGACTGTGGACTGACACCGACGGGTGCCACTCCGACTGGTCACTTGGTTTGGTACTGTTTACGCGCTTAGCTTGTCGCTTCGTCGACTGCGAGTGCTTGAGACGCAGTGTAAGTCGTCAGTGGACGCTTCTGGTTTCTGCTCCAGTGGTTGTCCTTCCTTCTTGCTTGGATTAGTTGAGACTTATTCTATTTAGTAGCTTTAGTTTTAATCGCTTGCATTTAGTTAGCTGTGGCATGCTTTAGCTGTTATACCTGTTTAGTTAGAGTTTACAGCTTTACTTGAGTAGTTATTCATGCCATTGCCTGTTAGCTTATTTAAATGCATGCTCTACTTGCTTTATTTATGCGTGTATGCTTGTTTAGTGTGAGGTAGGGATCCGCGTGACCCCTACTAAGTCTGGCTGTGACTCACCCTTCTCCTTTCAGGTGAGCCGCGCCCGTCGTCTCCCGGTGCTTTGTGAGCCGTTTCGGAGACCGTGCTTAGCTGCCAGCTTTAGTCGAGGCGCCTTTTGTGACTTGCTTGTACTTTTACCGGGGTATGCCCCGCTTAGTTGTACCTTGTGGACTAGTACTCTTGTTTCTCTGGACTAGTATATGAATATCACTCTAGTTATTTTTGAATTGCTTCCGCACTTGTGTTAATTTCTTTACTTAATTGCAATTTGCGCGTTCCAAATTCCAATTCGTTATGCATATCCCTCAGCACTTTTCTTTTAACCCTTCAGGGGCCTCATCAGCCTCTTGGGTGGCTTCCCCAGTTCTTGGTATCGGTGTATCGATGTTATCGATATATCGGTATCCTGAACTCTGGGTCGTTACAAGGCCTAGTGTGTCCCCATGGGGAGCACCAGTCTTATTTGTGCGGAAGAAAGATGGGGCTATGCGACTGTGTATTGATTACCGTAAGCTTAATCAGGCCACCATTAAGAACAGGTATCCTTTGCCGAGGATTGAAGAATTATTTGACCAACTGTCATCTGCTAAGGTCTTCTCCAAGATCAACTTGAGGACGGGTTATCACCAAATCAGAATCAAGCCCGAAGATGTGTCGAAGATAGCCTCCAAGACTCGTTATGGTCACTACGAGTTCTTAGTAGTACCATTCGGGTTGACCAATGCACCAGCTGTGTTCATGGATTAGACGAATCAGATCTTCTGCCCTTATCTAGATCAGTTTGTCATAGTCTTTATAGACGCCATCCTGATATATTCTGCCAGTCAGGAGGAGCATCGGCAATATTTGAGAGTGGTTCTGCAGACTATCAGGGAGAACAAGTTCTACGCCAAATTCAGCAAATGTGAATTTTGGCTAGACCAGGTGATGTTTCTTGGGCATGTCATATCCAGGAACGGCATATCTGTGGACCTTAGCAAGGTTGAAGCAGTGACAAAGTGGGAAACATCGAAGATAATCATGGAGATTAGAAGCTTCCTTGGTCTGGCTAGATACTATCGCCGGTTCATTGAAGGCTTCTCCACCATTGCAGCCCCAATGATCAAGTTGACCAAGAAAGGAGTAAAATTTATCTGGTCAGAAGAGTGTGAAGATAGTTTTCAGATGCTCAAGGAAAAGTTGACTTCGACCCCAGTGTTGGCACTCCCTTAAGGGAATGATGGCTTCACGGTTGGAGAGGGGGATTCCTGCAGCCCACTCAAAGAGCAGACCCAACTAGGCCCAACCGGGCCCGACGAGGCAAGCTCGCCCAAGTGACAGCCCACAGGGCCCACTTGGAAAAGCCCAATAAAACAATGCTCGAGGAAACAACTCTCCTAGGCGGCCCCAAGGCTCGGAGAGCCCGAGCATCGGTCAGGTCACAGGAAGACCCGCGTACGAGCTATCCCTCCGGACGAAGGAGGGAAGCGCTAGCCGGTCTGTCCGACCCATCTCCTCACCGAGCTAGGCCTAATACCCAAGTAGGGTCAGCCCCTCTAAAGCTCGGTACGACCGATTAAATGTTTATCATTGTAGCCGTTAGAGTCCACAGCGGGCCGGGCGCCAAGAAGTCTAGGAGCTCCGGCTCACCCGCGAGGATAACGCCCCCACGATGAGGCCATAAACACCCACGACGAGGACGTAACCTCCACCGGAGACCCCTCGGCTTGTAGGACTCCAGAGAGCGGTGCACTATTTAAACCTGGGATACCCTCCGGCGAAAGGTAAGTCCAAAAAGGGCATTGATCCACCCCCAATTCCTTTACACGGATCACTTCACCCCATTGGTGGAGAGGGATCTCGCGCCTTCACCTTCTCCTCCCTATCGCTGCTCCCACCATTGCTCTACTGACTTGAGCGTCGGAGGGTTTCGCCCCAGGGAATCCCCCTGGGCCCTCTGACCCGTTTCCCTGTCTTGCAGTTCACAAACTTGGTGATTACCAGCCCACTCAGGAACCAGCGCGAGATTTCGCCTCTTCATCTGGCACCGTCTGTGGGAAACGCACGAAGAGCCAACATGGTGAGAAGGAGCTCAGGGAGGAGGTCCACCGGCGAAAGGGGTAAGGCCATGGTAGCAGCAGGGGATGGCCCTTCCAGGGCCTCACAGAACCCTCCCTCCAACGCCAGCATCCCCGCCGACGGACAACCCCCCCTGCGGCGGTGGGGCTACCCCCCTACGGTGGCGCCGAAGCCTTCCAGGCCCTCAACGCCAAACTGGATGTCCTCATGGAACTCATGAAGACCCAGGCGGCCAGGGATGCAAGGTCCCGTGCCCCGTCAGGGAGCCCCCCCGCAGGAGTACATCCCAGCACACAGCTGGGGACCGCTTCACCCTCCGCGGCCAGCAGCTCATTCGTAACAGGGTCGGAGGACCCTCGCAAGCTCGTCCTCCGGAGCAAGAGGCCTCCTCCGCGCAGAGGAGAGGAAGGCGGGGGACGCAACGGCCAAATCCGGAAGCTGACGTTCCCGGAGACCGCCAAGATGCTCCCCCCAACCCTGCGGCACGACAGCAACCAGAGTTATCCCTCCGACTGTGAGATTTCGAAAGGCGCTTCGCAGAGCAGGAGCGCGCCCTTCGCGCCCTACAGAAGGCCTCTTCCCCGGAAGACGAGGAGAAATCCCCGTTCTCCGAGTATATCTTGAAGGCAGAGGTATCTCCCAGAGTCCCCATACCAACCTTCAAGCTTTACGACGGCCAGGGCGACCCGGCCGACCATTATGATAGCTTCGACGCCCTGATCACTCTACACGGAGCGTCGGACCCCATCAAGTGCCGAGCCTTCGTGACCACTCTGGTCCAGGGCGCTCAAGCGTGGTTCCGGGCTCTCGCCCCCGGATCCATCCGAGACTTCAAGCAATTCGGGCGAGTCTTCAAGGAGAGCTTCGCCGGAAGTGCCCCCCCAAGGTCGGTAGCGGGGCTCTTGGCCCTCAAACAGGCGCAAGGGGAAAGGCTCCGGGCTTACGTCCACCGATTTAAATCGGAAGCCCTCCGAATCCCCCGCCTGGACGTGGCCTCGGCCACAACCGCACTGACCGGGGGTACCCGGGATGAGAACCTCCACCGTGAACTTGTCCTCCACCCTCCCTCGACCCTTGCCGAGCTAGTGACTCTAGCTCTGCGCCACGCCGAGTGCGAAGAAGTACTCAACGCTTGCCGAGACACAACCGGCTCAGGTCGGGAGGGGGACAAGAAGCGGGGCCCCGAGCCAAATCCTAGCTCGGGAAAGAAGCGAGACCGAGATGGAGAACGCAAGCAGAAGTACGAGCGGTACACCACGTTAACCGCACCGGTCTATGAAATCTATGAAGACGTCAAAGACTCGGGACTCCTCCGTAGGCCCGAGCCGATGAGGTCGAAAAACCGCAAGCGAGACAGACATTGTCTATTCCACGGCGATCATGGGCATCACACCGGTGACTGCCACCAGCTCCAAGATGAAATTGAGTGCCTCATCCGCATGGGGCACCTGGCTCGGTTCACTACCAAGCGCAAAGAAGATCAAGGCGCCGTAGAGGAGATCGACAACGCCCCCCGAGGGGTCCACATCAACATCATCTCCAGAGGAATAGCGTCAGGAGGCGACAGCAGCCGTGGGAAGAAGCATCATGCCGAGCGGGCGAGCCGAGCCCCAGAGCCACCCAAGGCCCCGCCCCAGGTCATAGTCTTCTCCGATCAAGACCTGGAGGGGCTGAGCACCCCGCATGATGATGCCCTCGTAATCTCGGCCACTATAAACCATTGTAACATAGATCGGATTCTTGTGGACAATGGAAGTGCCCCTGATGTATTGTCTTATGATTGTTTCCTCAAAATGGGGGAGGATCCATCCAAACTCTGCCTGATCCGAACGCCCCTCTGTGGGTTCACCGGCCTGGCCACTCTCCCCGAAGGAGCCCTAAGCCTGCCGGTTACCCTCGGCACCCCACCCAAAACTGTTACGGTCATGGTAGACTTCATGGTGATCAAAGGGATGATAGCGTACAACGCCATCTTCGGCCGGGGAATCCTCAGCCGAATTAAGGCAGTACCATCTACCTATCACCAAAAAATGAAGTTCCCCACCAAAAATGGGGTAGGGGAAATCCGAGGTAACCAGGCCACGGCCTGAAGGTGCTATAGTATCTCGGTGGAGGCCACGAGGCCGGGCGGGAATGATAAGGGCCCCCGGGAAGTCGAGGAAAAATCCGCAGCTACTGAGCCAGGTGGCGAGTTGCTAACAATTTTCCTAAACGATGACCCGACCCTAGGAGTAAGGATCGGAGCTGACCTACCACCCGAGGAACAGCAGCAATATAAGAAATTTCTTTCTGAGTACATCCGAGTCTTCGCTTGGTCCGACGATCAGCTCCCTGGGATACCAGAGGAGACCGTGATGCACCGACTTAACCTTAACCCTACCATGAAGCCCGTGCAGCAGCGCCGAAGGAAGCACGCACCCGAGAAGTAGACGATTATCAAGACGCAGGTCACCAAGGGGCAAGAGACTGGTCTTTTTAAACCGGTCCTGTACCCGACGTGGCTAGCCAATGTCGTCCTGGTACCAAAGGCTTCCGGCAAGTGGCGGATGTGTGTGGACTTCACCGACTTGAATAAGGCGACCCCTAAGGACTGCTATCCCTTGCCCAGCATCGACCAACTGGTCGACTCGACATCATGCAACGAGATGCTCAGCTTCCTGGATGCCTATTCGGGTTACCATCAGATCAGAATGAATTCTGAAGACGTCGAGAAGACCGCCTTCATCACCGACTACGGCGTGTACTGCTATACCCGGATGCCTTTCGGGTTGAAGAACGCTGGAGCCACATATCAGAGACTGGTCAATCACATGTTCGAGGAGCAGCTAGGTCAGAACGTCGAGGCCTACATTGACGACATGCTAGTCAAGACCCCCAAGGCCCAGGACCACTTCACCGACCTCGCTGAAACCTTCGGCGTCCTCCTGAAGTACAACATGAAGCTCAATCCTGCCAAGTGCGCCTTCCTGGGTTTCCTGGTCACTCGGCGTGGGATCGAAGCCAACCCCGACAAGGTCCAGGCCATCCTGGACATGTGCCCGCCCGCCTGCATTAAGGACGTCCAGCGTCTGACCGGGCGTGTCGCCGCTCTCAGCCGTTTCTTGTCCCGTGCGGCCGAACGATGCTTGCCCTTTTTTAAACTGTTGAGGGGGCCCAAGTTGGCATCTGCTACGTTCGCATGGGATAAGGAATGCTAGAAAGCGTTCGCCGAGCTCAAGGAGTTCCTGACTTCACCCCCGGTGCTCTCCAAGCCCGTGCCGGGCGAAGTCTTGCTGCTCTATCTCTCGGTGACGTCATCAACAGTCAGCTCGGTCCTAGTCAGAAATGACTCGGGAATCGAAAGACCAGTCTACTACACCAGCAAGGTGCTCAACGAGGCCGAGAGGAGGTACCCCGCAACCGAGAAGCTCGTGCTAGTGCTGGTTACCTCCGCGAAACGCCTTCGACCCTACTTCCAGGGGCACCCCATCACCGTGCTAACCGGCGAGCCGTTGAAGAAGATTTTGGCCCACCCCGAGGCCTCGGGGTGACTCGTCAAATGGGCCATTATGCTTGGGGCCTACGACATCTCGTATCGCCCGCGCTCAGCTATAAAAGGTCAAGCGCTCGCCGACTTCATCGCCGAAAGCACCATCCCGACCGAAGGTAGACTACCGACCATGCCCGGGCCAACCTGGGAACTGTACGTCGACGGATCTTCCAACTCGGTCAGTAGTGGTGCTGGGATCCTCCTAAGATCCCCCGAAGGAGTGGAGCTGCAGTACGCCTTGAAATTCAACTTTCAGGCGTCCAACAACGCTTCCGAGTACGAGGCCCTTATATCGAGAGCACGCATGGCCCGGCGGTTGGGGGCTGAGCGAGTTAGGATCCACACCGACTCTCAGCTGGTCGCAAGCCAGGTCAACGGCGAGTACGAAGCTCGAGAGGCACCCATGATCAAATACCTCCAGCTGGTCAGGAGCCTGGCCCAACAATTCGAGGGGTTCGAGGTAGTCCGAATAGCCCGGGAAGAAAACTCCCGAGCGGACGCCCTCTCTCGGTTGGCCTCATCCCTAGACCCAGAAGGTACCCGATCGGTCCTCCTCGAAGAGCTAGAGCGCCCGAGCATTGTCTCGGAGCTCCTCGCTGTTGACTCGGCCGTTCCGAGCGACTGGCGCGCCCCCTACCTGTCTTGGCTCCGAGACTCCCAAGAGCCCTCCGACCCTCGAGAAGCACGCCGAATGAAGTACCAAGCCCGGTGCTTCATCGTCCTGGATGACACACTCTACCGAAGGTCTTTCGCCGGCCCTCTCCTGAAGTGCCTCGGCCCCGACGAAGCCAGCCGAGCCGTCCAAGAGGTTCATGAAGGCCTGTGCGGAGCGCACTCAGGGGCAAGGTCACTGGCCAGGATCCTGTTACGACAGGGGTACTGGTGGCCCACCCTGCAGCGCGACTGCTCGGCCTATGCTCAACAGTGCGACCGATGCCAGCGGTTCGACCACTTGGTCCATCAGCCGGCTACAGAACTCATCACCCTCGCCGAGCCTTATCCCTTCGCTCGGTGGGGGATCGACATTCTCGGGCCATTCCCTACGGCTCAGTCCCAGAAAAAGTTCATTGTCGTCGCCATCGACTACTTCACTAAATGGATCGAGGCCGAAGCCACTGCAAGGATCACCAACACAGTCGTCTGGAGTTTCGTCTGGAAATCGATCATTTGTCGCTTCGGCATCCCCCGAGTGATAGTGAGCGATAACGGTCGGCAATTCGATTCTCGATATTTCCAGGACAGATGCGCCGACCTAAACATCTGCAACCACTTCACTTCGGTCGCCCACCCTCAGGCCAACGGGCTGGTCGAAAATGCCAATAAGACTATCTTGAAAGGCATAAAGACCAGACTCGGCAAAGCCAAGGGTAGTTGGCTCGAGGAATTGCCTAGCGTACTGTGGTCACACCGAACGACTCCCAGAACGGCAACCGGTGAAAGTCCTTTTCGGTTGGTGTACGGCACTGAGGCCGTCATTCCATTAGAGATCGCCAACCCGTCCCTCCGAGTCATCCGCTACTCGCTCGAGGAAAACAACCAAAAGTTACTCGAGAACCTCGACCTAGCGGATGAACTCCGGGATATTGCCAGCATCCGAGCGACGGAATACCAGCGATGCCTCACTCGACACTACAACGCCAGAGTCTAAAGCAGACACTTCCAACCGGGAGACTTCGTCCTCAGAAAAGCCGAAGCCTCTCGACCACTAGAGGCGGCGGGCAAGCTGTCCCCTAACTGGGAAGGCCCCTACCGAGTGGTCGAGACGCTCGGGAAAGGTGCGTACAGGTTAGCAACAATGGAAGGGGAACCCATTCCTCGGACATGGAACGCAGCCACACTACATAAATTCTATTTTTGAAATTGTACAGCAAGATGGACAAAATAAATCCCTTTTCTTTTCATTCAAAACTATTGATACAGCAGAAAGGCAAAGGCCAGTACATTGCATGACAAAAAGTAGGAAAATCCGTCTAACACCGCTGCAAGGGGTCATCGCTCGGTTGACTCGATCTCGATCTCCTCGCGTCCAGCCACTGACTCTGCCTCGCGTAGAAACTGGCTCGGACAAGAGGGGGCCGATCCAGTTGGCTCGGATGACCCCTGACAAAGGTGACAGAGGGACTGCAGAGAAGGTAACCACCTTCTAAGATTGGGGAAGGCTACCTTCCAAGTTGATAGAGGCCAGGGAGAAGGAGCGCCGTGAAGACCTCCTCATTCCCAACCTACCAACTCCTTGTAAGGGAACAGAGAGCAAGCAGCCTCCGAAGAGTAAAAGAAATGAAGAGCAGAAGAGAGAAAAAGAGGCTGTAGATGGAGGAAGGCTTCGGTGAGGAGGGAACTTGATGCGCCTCCCCCCCCCCCCCATGCAGAGGGGGAGTGGAGGCAGGCATCCCTGATACCCCCATCCGTCCTCCACCTCGGCGCCCGCTCGGAAGCCGCGCCAGAACTGAGAAAGGGCAAGAGCCGTGCCCTCACACGTCGAAGCCCTCTCCAGATCCGCGCGGCGACCGTCGAACCTGTCTCAAACCCGCGCGGCGACCGTGGGACCCGTCCAACAAGCCGGGACAGCAAGAGCTCTCTGCTTCCCATCGTCGGCGGCGTCGCCCTCCGAAGGATCCTCCATGCTCCGAATGCAACGGCACAACGCAGAGTGAAGAAGAAGGAGTGAGGAAAGACTGTTAGAGAAAATCCCAAGCGGTAAAGAGGAAAAGGCGCCCTTCGGTCCTTCTTATAGGCCAAAGGAGGCTACACGCCTTAAATGACCCCCCCTCGAAAACACGCCAAAGGATTTCTCCCCTGAACAGTCACCTCCAACTCCTCGTTTCCCGCCCTAGCGGGATTCACGAAGCGGCCTGACATTCAAAGCGTGAGGGAACGGAAAGACGCCCCGTCAGAAGCCTACAAAATCAGTATGCAAGAACCACGCAGGACATACCGGAACTCTCCAACTACTTCAGATACGCCAACCAAATCACGGCAAGGATGGCGATCAAACAAGTAAGTCATTCATTATCTCATAAAGAGGAAACTCTCTAAAGGAGGAAAGAGAGACAAACAAGAGAAAGGGGCAAAATAAGGCAAAATACATCAGGCCTCAGGCCCACTTTGAAGCTCGGGAGCGACGGAAGTGGGCGCGTCACCCCCAGCACCCTCGGTGACGGTCGACCCGGGCACTGACCTCGCCTGTGCGAGAATTGTCTCGGTCGCGAGCCCTCCCGAGACGTCCGGAGTTGGTGACCCCGCCGGAGGAGACCCCTCTGGATCTTCCCCGCTCGACGTAGAGGAGCTAGAAATTGACTCATCTGAGTCATAGCTCTGGCCCAAAGGGAACTCGATCCCAGAGTCTTGATCGTAGGCGTAGTCCACCGCCCGACGATAACCCTGCTTAAACCCCTTTCGGGCGCCCCGGCGAAGCGCTACCTCATAATATGGTAGGGCGGCTCTCTCCAGGTCGGCTGAGTAGGCGTCCGATCTCCTATACCGCTCGATCGCCTCCGCCTCGATCTGCTCCATCCTTCCAACGAGCTCGACCCAAGCCCGCTCCGCCTTGGCCGCACGCTCCTCTGCCCCCGCCAGGCATTCCTCTGCCTCGAGCCTCTCTCGCTCGGCTTCGCTCGACCGCCTCTCCGCCCGGGCTCGGTCAGCCTTGGCCACGGAACGAAGGCGCTCCGCTACCTCGGCCCGGTCCAGTAGCTCGGCACGTTCGAGCTCCCAGCGACCATCCAGCGCGAGGTGACGCAGACGCTCCTCTTCCAAGAGTTTGCCTTTCGTCTCGAGCGACTCTCGGGCCTTAGCCAACTACTCCGTCAGCGTCTCGGTTTCTAGCCGGCTCGCCCGTGCCAAATCCCTTATCACGGAGAACTCCCGTCGAAGCCCCTCATGCTCCTCGCTGAGGCGGGCCAGTTTCCTCTCGCACCCCCCGAGGGCCCAGGCGAGATTTGACCGCTCCGCCTCCGTCCGAGCGTACGTCTCTGCCATCAAGGCCACCGACCGAGCTATGACTAGGCCGCCCTCCATGAGGACGTCGAGGACTCCGGAGGGGGAGTGGCGCTTGTCTCCCCCCCTCGTCTTTGCGGCAACCTCTCGGCAAACCCGATACAGGTCACCCGAAACACCGAGCACTTCCAAGGCCTCCGGCATGGAGATCCCCTCCCCACCGGACGCCCCGCCAGAAGGTTCAGCTCGAGCAACGGGGCCGACCGCCCTGCGCGCCACGGTCGGTTGGGGTCGCGACGCCTCCCCGGGCGAACCCCCAACCTCGACCGACGCCACGGGATCGACCGCACCGGGAACTTCGAGCACTTGGGGCTGCGACGCCCTCGCAGGCGAACCCCCAAACCTATCTGTCTCGGCCCGCGCCTCGCCGCCTGAGACATCACCGACCTCGACCGGTCTCCCGGTCTCGAAGTCGGCTACTTCTGCACCGGCCCCCTCCATCCCCGGGGAGGGGAGAACCGACCCATCTCCACCCTCTGAGGGGCCCCTGGTCTCCTCGGCCCCCTCTCGCCTGGTAGGTGGGGGAGCTGGCCCGGAAGGGTCGGCCCCATCTTTCCCCCGAGAGGGGAGCGCCGCCGAGCCAGAGTCGCCCCCGGCAGCGGTAGGAAGGCCAGCCTTCTTGGCCCGTTTCTTGGCCTTCGCGGCTTCCCGCAATTTTCCCTCCATGGGATCCTTGCACTTCGCCCCGCTTGGCCGCGAAGATCCCTCAGAGGCCACCCCCTTGCCCTTATCCCGGGCTTGGGAACGACCCGCGGGAACGACAGACTCACCAGCCGCCGAGTTATCCCCAAGATCAATGACCTCAGTGACCTCTTCCAAAGGTTCCCGCCGGACATCTGCAATGAAGAAGAAGATTCGGTTAAGAAGCGAAAAAGTGACCCTCCGACCCCGCAGAAGGATCCGAAGGATGATACCTGATGGCTTGAGCTGTGTGAGCAGATACTGCTCTACGTTCTCCAGCGTCACCAGCTCCTCAGTCAACCGGCGATTTGTCAACAAGCGAGCGACGTATTCCTCCACGTCGGCGGGGAACTACTCCTGCCGCGGGGGAAGATTCGGATGGAAGTTGGGCATAACCTGGCACCTCCAGGATTCATCCACTGCTTCCGCCTTCACCCAGAAAAACTTCCTCTTCCACCCTTTGTGCGAAGAATCCTTCGCCGCCAGCGGAATACAACTCCGATTCCTGCGCGCCTGGATAAAATAGAAGCCTTTCCCCGCCGACGGATGTGCCTTCAGCTCGAAGAAATAATGAAAAAGATCCAGGGATGGGGGAACCCCCTGCAGGCCGCAGAGGATCCGAAAGGTAGACAGCAGGAGATACGAGTTGGCCACCAGCTGAACAGGCACCAACATGAAAAAATTGAGAAGCTTCAGAACGAAAGGCTCGAAGGGGAGGCAGAATCCGCTCTTCCACGCCAGGAGAAAAGTACAGATATGGCTCGTACGGCTATCCAAGCTCGTCTCGTATGGGGCAGCGGCTACAAAGCTATATCGGAGAGGCAGGCAAAACCGATGCTCCAGTTTCTTCACATCAGCCTCCCCCAACTCGCTGCGATTGGGGATGGGCTCCCGCCTCACCTGCTCGATTCCCGAGCGCAGATCCGCCATAGAGCTAGAAGAATAACCTTCACGAGAGCCCGAAGACTCCGGGGGAGAAGGAAGCTGCTGGATCGCCTCCGCAGTTATACGTGCCAGCTCCTCAAATGCCGCCGTAAGAGCTTGCTCCCCCGCTGTATCTTCACGGCGCATCAAGGAGCCCCAGAAGCAAAGAAATGGAGGAAAGGCCAAAAACCCTAGAAAGGCTGGGAGGACGAGCAGCGCCCTATGCCTATAAACCCTCGCGGGAGGCGGCGCGCCGTTCCAACCTCCGTGAAAAAGGGGGCCCCTTCATTTCAAATCCGTCAGGATCATTATTACTACGGGCCCAGGCGACCACTACACGTGGCTTCATAACGCCGACAGGATTCCACCCACCCGAGCCACGCCGGTCCAAAGCCTCGAAAAACTACTCAACCGAGCCCCCTTGGCTCGGGAGTAGGAGGGGGACAAGTGGAGAGGGGGATTCCTGCAGCCCACTCAAAGAGCAGACCCAACTAGGCCCAACCGGGCCCGACGAGGCAAGCTCGCCCAAGTGACAGCCCACAGGGCCCACTTGGAAAAGCCTAATAAAATAATGCTCGAGGAAACAACTCTCCTAGGCGGCCCCAAGGCTCGGAGAGCCCGAGCATCGGTCAGGTCACAGGAAGACCCGCGCACGAGCTATCCCTCCGACGAAGGAGGGAAGCGCTAGCCGGTCTGTCCGACCTATCTCCTCACCGACCTAGGCCTAATACCCAAGTAGGGTCGGCCCCTCTAAAGCTCGGTACGACCGATTAAATGTCTATCATTGCAGCCGTTAGAGTCCACAGCGGGTCGGGCGCCAAGAAGTCCAGGAGCTCCGGCTCCCCCGCGAGGATAACGCCCCCACGATGAGGCCATAAAAGCCCACGACGAGGACGTAACCTCCACCGGAGACCCCTCGGCTTGCAGGACTCCAGAGGGTGGTGCACTATTTAAACCTGGGATACCCTCCGGTGAAAGGTAAGTCCAAAAAGGGCATTGATCGACCCCCAATTCCTGAGCACGGATCACTTCACCCCATTGGTGGAGAGGGATCTCGCGCCTTCACCTTCTCCTCCCTATCGCTGCTCCCACCATTGCTCTACTGACTTGAGCGTCGGAGGGTTTCGCCCCAGGGAATCCCCCTGGGCCTTCTGACCCGTTTCCCTGTCTTGCAGTTCATAAACTTGGTGATTACCAGCCCGCTCAGCAACCAGCGTGAGATTTCGCGTCTTCAACGGTTTATACAGATGCCTCCAGGGTCGGCTTTAGTGTTGTACTAATGCAAAATGGCCGAGTGATCGCCTATGCCTCGAGAGAGTTGAAGGACCATGAGAAGAACTACTCCACTCACGACCTTGAAATGGCAGTAGTGGTCCATGCTTTGCGCATCTGGAGACACTATCTATATGGGGTCCGATTTGAGGTCTTCACCGACCATCAGAGCCTCAAGTACATATTCACATAGAAGGAACTCAATTTGAGGCAAAGGAGATGGGTCAAACTATGGAAGGACTATGACTTCGCCTAGTAGTACCATCCAGGCAAGGCAAATATTATGGCAGATGCTCTCAGCCGTAAGTTGATGGCGCTAAGCTTGCATCGAGAATAGGATATGATGGAGGGTGTGATTGAATCACAACCCGAGAGAAGGAAGCAATTCTGTCTCTTGACTGGGCTGTCTGCTAGACCTATATTCTTAGATAGGATTGCTGAGGTACAAAAATAGGACATGGCATTGCATAAGCTACTGAACAATGAGGACTTCCGTGTGGGGATTGATGGGCTGATCATATTCCGAGGAAGGATATGTGTACCAGATGACGTGGAATTGAAGAGGGACTTGATGCAGGAGGCTCACAGATCATAGTTCTCCATCCATCCCAGAAGCACTAAGATGTTTCAAGATATGAAGAGGATGTATTGGTGGCCAGGAATGAAGAGAGATATAGCGGAGTTCGTGTCCAAATGTCTCACTTGTCAGCAGGTGAAGATTGAGTATCAAAGAACTGGCAGTCCTCTCTAGACCATTGAGATGGCACAATGAAAATGGGAACAAGTCACCATGGACTTTGTGACTGGTCTACCCACGACGAGAGGGAAGCATGACACCATCTGCGTAATTGTGGACAGATTCACAAAGACTGCACACTTTCTGCCCATCAACAAGCAGACTCCAATCGAATCCTTAGCGAAACTGTTCATCGCTGAGATCATTCGGTTGCATGGTGCAACTTTATCTATCATCTCTGACCGAGACCCTCGATTCACAGTGAGGTTCTAGAAGAGTCTGCAGCAGGCTATGGGGACATAGTTGCGGTTTAGCTCGGTATTTCATCCTCAGACTGATGGGCAAATCAAGCACACTATCCAGACGTTAGAAGATATGCTGAGGGCATGCAGTATTGAATGGAAGGGGAATTAGGATGATCATTTGTCCCTAATAGAATTTGCATACAACAATAGTTACCACTCCGCCATCGGAATGGCACCTTATGAAGCACTCTATAGGTGGTCATGTAGATCACCAATGTGTTGGTATGAAGCTGGTGACAAGCAACTTTTCAGACCACAGTTGGTATAGGACTATTCAGAGAAGATATCTATGATCAAGCAGTGACTCCTCATAGTCCAAAGCTGTCAGAAAAGTTATGCAGACCAGCAGCGGAGAGAGTTAACATTCCGAGAGGGAGACCGTGTGTTCCTTAAGGTGTCTCCCACCAAGGGAGTCATGCGGTTCGAGAAGAAGGGCAAGCTCAGTCCTAAATATATCGGACCTTTCAAGATTTTGCAAAAGGTTGGCGAGGTGGCTTATCGACTTGCACTTCCACCTGCTCTGTCGCATGTACATCCGGTCTTTCACGTCTCTATGCTCAGAAAGTATGTCCCGGATGCCTCACCATTTATAGAGTACGACCCCTTGGAGGTCCGAGCAGATTTGTCATATGTGGAGCAGCCTAGTGAGATCATAGACTGGAAGGAACAGGTGTTGAGAAATAAAACCATCCGGCTAGTGAAGGTGTTATGGAAGAATTCTCATTCCGAGGAAGCAACATGGGAACCGGAGGACAAGATGCGTCAGGAATATCCTCAACTATTCGGTAAATAATCTTTAAAAAAATTTAAGTTAATTTCAAGGATGAAATTATTTTTAAGGGGGAGAGGATGTTAGGACCACCAATTGGGCACTGGCCCAATCGGGTACAATTTAGGCCCATTAACACAATGACCTAGAAATCTAAAGAGAATTGATGTGACACAACCTAGGACTCAACAAGCAAGCACAATTAAGCATTCAAAACGGACCGATAATGGCAACCGCTCACCCGATGCTCACTAAGACCCGGGGGTAACTTGGCAATGCCAAGGGGAGGTTGTGTGGGCTGGGCCCTTCCTGGTAGAGGGCCAGCAAGGCCAAGGTTTGATTCCCCAAGGGTATGGCTGCCCAAATCAAGGGTCCGACGAAGTGCCAAAGGGCACGGGTTCCACTCTCTTCCCACGATGATCACTTATAGCAATGAGCTTAAGGATCGGGCAATCGTCACGGCCAGCGGAGTTTATGAACTAATATTGAAAGAACAAGTATGAATTAGAGTAAAGTTTTGGAGCACTCACTCGACCGGTTTGAAGAAACCGGTCCCGCTCGGAGACGAGGGCGAGCGGGGAAGCGTGGGTTCCCCACATGCCGCGCCGGGGTAGCTTGACCTGTTTAAGCTATTACAACACTACACCTCTCGCAGGAGGGGGGACCTTGGGATGGGGGTTAATGATATTACAATCAATACTACCTCCACGCAGGGAGGGGCCTTCAGCCGGCCAAGCGGGGAGGGGAAATCAAAGCAAAGAGTGAGGAAAAAGTGATGACACCGAATCTGCCTGCTGTCTGCGGATAAGGACAGATAGCCGGTGTTGCAGCTGTAAAACTTGCTCAGGAATTTTGCTGAGGGCAAGACCAGTGGGGATCTCTTCGTCTCTGGAACAGAAGTGCCTCTAAATTTTGCCAATTTCTTCAGGGGTTGCTGCCGGCCTGGGCGGGAGCACGAACAGGGTTTCTGATTCTCGGATTGTCTGCAACAGATTATCAACAGTAGGAAGACGCGACTGCCCCGACCGTTCCCGAACTCTGAATCAGTCGCCGTTGGAACCTTTGGAACCGTGGGTGAGTCCTCTTTACAGAAGAACAAACGGAGATGCCAAAAGATTCCGGTGAAGATCATAGGACTCAGAAAAGTGAGGAGTGGTCGATGCAGATAGTGGGAAGCAGAGTCGAACGCCTGATGAAGAAAATTGGTAACTTCTGCTGCAAGATGCCAAACGGAATTCTGCTTCTTGGTTCTGAAAGTAGACAGGGAGAGGAAGAACTTTTCAGAATAGCTCATGGCCTGATTCCTCCGGGGTTTGTCGTGGTGAAGCTTTCTCTCCGGATCAGGATCTTTGCAGAGCTAGCTCCTGGTTTCCAACAGCAGGTTGCAGAGGATGCCCCAATAGCTCCTGAACTTGGAATCGAGCACCGTCGGAGTCGTTGGAACTGTGGACGAGTCCTCTTCGCAGAAAAACTTACGGGGAGGCTAAATGATGTCAGAGAGGACCAAGGAACTCTGAACACTGTTGATAGGTTGGTGCAGACTGTGGGTAACAAGACTGTGAAGTTGAGGGAGAAAATTGATAACGCCTGCTACAGGATGCCGAATGGAGTTCTGCTTCTTGATTCTGAAAGTAGACAGGAAGGGGAAGAACTTTGTAGAAGAGCTCATGGCCTGATTCCGCCTGGGTTCGTCGTGGTGAAGCTCTTTTTTCGGCTCAGAGCCTCTACCAGGGCAGATCTGCGTAGTCGTGGAAGAATGAGCTTCCTAGGCAGCACCGAGCTCCGATGGGGACGAGACCACTGCCATTGCTAAGAAGACAGGCAGACGCTTCCAACGATGGCTCTTGGGCTTCTAGGAATGTCCGGAGGAGGTCGGGGTCGCTACTGCAAGCTTCAGGTCTTCTACAGGTCATCTTACTCTAGATGGTAGAAGGTGGGGGTGATGGAGGGGAACAAGGGAAGATGGAGAGGATGAGAGGGGGCCGCCCCTAACCAAAGGGGAGGGGTCTTGGGCGCCCTAGGGCTGTGGAGGGAAGGGGATTTTTGAATTCAAATGGCCTAGGGAAGTGGAGGGTTGCATGGGGGAGAGGGAAGGGTGCTTGGGAAAGGGATGAGGTGGTTGGAGGGTGGCTTAGTGATTGGGGATGCTCCCTTGGGACTAGGGGGTGGAGTAATGGGATGTGTGGGGAAGGGGAGTGGCCTTTAATGGGGGTAGGTGGGAGAGTGGTGGTTGGGAAGGGAGGAGAGAGAAAATTTTCGAAATTGGGTGTGGAGGAGAGAGAAAGTGAAGTGAAAAAGAGAGATTAAGAGAGGGAAGGGTGGGGAATCTCTCCCCTAGGGTCTCTCACCCAAAAAATGGAATCTCTCCACTAGATAAGAAGTGTAAACTCTCAAAATGGCAAGTTTTTCATTCATTGATTCATTAAGTTGAAATGGGGGGAATGTGGTCCTATATATAGGCAACCCACATTTTACAATAAGTCCCTGACAAAAGACTCAATGACAAATAACCGAGGGGGTAGGGGGGTGCACTTGGGCCAAACCCAATGAATTGGGCCCAATAACTAACTAAACAACATAATGACTCTCAAACTTAGGGAAATAAGCACAAGACCTAGGGACATGACTCAAGTAAAATGAAAGTTACATCAAATGACTCAAATAAAAATTACGTAGGACTCAAAATTAGATAACTAGACCATGCTGGATGCAACCGGGGCGAGGAGACGAGCTGTGAACGTGGGCATGGGAGGTGATGTTCCCATCATACTCCCGGGGTGCGGAGAACTCGACTCCGTCGAGTAAATGTCCTTCCCTCCTCGGAGGGTGTAGAAGTGGTACAGCCCTTAGGTCTTCCGAATGAGACCGATCCATCCACCTGCCGAGATAGCGCTCGTATACCTTGCTCCGGGTGATAGTGACTTGTTCATCCAATATTCGTTCAATGCGCTCACGCTGGGCTCTCTTGGCTGGTGGTCTCTCCTCACGGGTGGGTGCTCTCTCAACAGAGGGAATAGGCTCAATATCCTCACTAGGTACCACCGTGGGTCCCTTATAAGGCACTAGGCCGGCTACATTGAATGTGGGACTCACTCCATACTCCTCGGGGAGATCTAACTCATAGGCATTAGCGCCAATGCGCCTCAGGACCTGGAAGGGACCAGCCCCACATAGCCTCAATTTGGAGATGACTCCCGGGGAGAGCCTCTCCTTCCTCACCATCACAAAGTCACCCATGTGGAATTCTTGGTGACGCCGATGAGAGTCTGCCACCCTTTTATCAGTCACATTCTTCTTGCTAATGTGCTTACGGATCTCTTCATGCAATGTTGTGAATGCAGACATTCTAGGAGTGATGGGTGGACCTGGGCAACCAAAAGTAGACCTATCGTGTGATGATGCAGTGTAGACTTTGGTTAGCCTAGGTGGGCCGAGGCACCCGTAGGTGGCCCTATCATGCAAATTGGTGATAAATATCGGGGGACCCGGACATCCGTAGATGCCTTTGACATGCTTAAGACCCATGATGAATGAAGGAGGACCATGACATCCGAATATGGACCACTCATACTTTCTACTTGATATGTGGGTGATATGAATGAATGGACCCAACATAGTGTTCATGCCAAGGGGTGTGGTAAGCCTAGACACATGCATGCTTTTCCCAAAGGTGACTTCCATGTGTATAGGTGTGGGACAACTTTTGAACTCCCATTGGAAAGGATCGAATGGATCTAAGAAGGTGGTCATCATGGGGTGGGGCACAACCTTATTTCCTAGGGATATGTGGCCCAAGGTCATGGCTCCCAAGGTGTAACCCGGGTCTAGGATGGGGTGGATTGGATCAAACATGGTGGGTTGGGATAGGGAAAGGTGGGTGGTGGATAAGGTGGTTGGGTCCCATGGGTTCTTTGACCCCCATTGGAAGGGATCAAAGGGATCATAAAAAGGGTTTTCGAGGGGGAGGGGCCCTATGTCCTCAAGATCTTCAAGTAGTGGTGGGTCATCCTCCTCTAATGAGACAATGGGGCCAAAGTTCTTGGTGGGTGGGTCGGCCATGAAGGGAGGGTTTGACTCTCTACCCAAGATAAGTAGCTCTAAATTGAGGAGAAGGCTGGGCTCATCGGGTGTAGGGAGGAATAGAAGGAGGTCACTAGTGTAGCAACCAATGGTGCAAATCGAGGTGATAGACCCGATGCATAGGTGTAGGAGGCCAAGGCTCCTAGGTTGTTCGGCTATAGGGGTCAACATGCTAGTGAACTCAATTTGCCATGCTAAGCCTCTAAGAAAATCTTCTAAGGTCTCAACTTGATAAGATGCTTGGATTGTGGTGTGATAAGAGGAGATGGGCACTATGGGATGGTTTTCCTTCATGGGTGGGAAATCGGGGGCCATGATCTCTCTTATTGGGCTCTTCTTTAGCCAACTATCAAGGGTTTCTCCTAAGATGAGATTGACTCCAACTAGAGATGGTGATGTAAGGTGAAGACCCTCGTGTGTTGTTTCTTCTTCAATTTGGACTTGGGTTTTTTCCAAGGTGGAGAGTGGGTTTGGAGTGTTCACCACTATGGGGTGGGGCATGGGTTCTTCTTCCAAGGAGGTGAGAGGGACTTTTGAGGGTGTGGTGATGATTGGGGCATAGTGTATCCGGGGTGGTAGGTGGTGGGAAACGTGGGTTAGGATAGGTAAGGGTAGTAGTGGAGGCTTTGGACATGGGAGTTTTGGGGGAGGGAGTGGGAGATGAGTTGGTTGGGGTGTCTTGAGTTGGTCAGTCTTGGGGGGAGTGTCCCTTATAGGGAAAAATGGAGGGGTAGTGGTGGTCCTTATTGGGGAAACTGGGTCAGTTAGGGGTCTCTTCCCCTTAGGATCGGCCAGTTGTGGGGGGGTGGAGGTGGGGGCCAATTGGGTTTGGATAGTGACATTTGTGGGAGGAGGTTTTAGTTGGGGTGTGGGGATCCTCATGGGACTTGGTGGAGAGGTGGCTACTTGGTTTATTTAGGTCTTAAGGGAGAGGACTTGGTCGCGAAGTGTAGCTATGATGGTTGAGAGGTGATTTGTTGGGGGTGGTGGGGGTGGAGACCAAAGGTCGGTCTGAAGTTGGCCGGGTGGGGATGGAGGAGTGGTAGTGCTCCTCGGGTTAGGGGTGCTTGAGTAGGAGGGGTGGGAATGTTTGGGGATGTAGATCTTTCTAAGTTCTATCTTCATCTCTTCCCATGAGGAGATGGGCTCTTGCCCCCTAACCCTTCTTAATCCCTCTATGTGTTCCCACTTACTTTTGGCTTGACCCCGAAGTCGTCCCTTGGCCTTTCGGACTCTCGCCGGTCCATATACCCAAGTCTTTTCGAAGTACTTTTCTATGGTAGCCTCCCACCTAAGATAGTCACTAGAATGTGATCCATCAAAGGTAATATCCCTATCTAGGATGAAGTCCATGGGTGGCGAGTAGGCTAAGTAGGAGGCCATGATGATCGGGGGGATCAATGCATGGGTCGGATTGATGATGACACAAATGCAAGCATGCCCTAGGACTTGACTTGATAGAGACAAGTCAATAACCTGGCTCTGATACCAATTGATGTGACACAACCTAGGACTCAACAAGCAAGCACAATTAAGCATTCAAAACGGACCGATAATGGCAACCGCTCACCCGATGCTCACTAAGACCCGAGGGTAACTTGGCAATGCCAAGGGGAGGTTGTGTGGGCTGGGCCCTTGCTGGTAGAGGGCCAGAAAGGCCAAGGTTTGATTCCCCAAGGGTATGGCTGCCCAAATCAAGGGTCCGACGAAGTGCCAAAGGGCACGGGTTCCACTCTCTTCCCACGATGATCACTTATAGCAATGAGCTTAAGGATCGGGCTCTCGTCACGGCCAGCGGAGTTTATGAACTAATATTGAAAGAACAAGCATGAATTAGAGCAAAGTTTTGGAGCACTCACTCGACCGGTTTGAAGAAACCGGTTCCGCTCGGAGACGAGGGCGAGCGGGGAAGCGTGGGTTCCCCACACGCCGCGCCGGGGTAGCTTGACCTGTTTAAGCTATTACAACACTACACCTCTCGCAGGAGGGGGGACCTTGGGGTGGGGGTTAATGATATTACAATCAATACTACCTCCACGCAGGGAGGGGCCTTCAGCCGGCCAAGCGGGGAGGGGAAATCAAAGCAACGAGTGAGGAATAAGTGATGACACCGAATCTGCCTACTGTCTGCGGATAAGGATAGATAGCCGGTGTTGCAGCTGTAGAACTTGCTCAGAAATTTTGCTGAGGGCGAGACCAGTGGGGATCTCTTCGTCTCTGGAACAGGAGTGCCTCTGAATTTTGCCAATTTCTTCAGGGGTTGCTGCCGGCCTGGGCGGGAGCACGAACAGGGTTGCTGATTCTCGGATTGTCTGCAACAGATTATCAACAGCAGGAAGATGCAGCTGCCCCGACCGTTCCCGAACTCCGAATCAGTCACCGTTGGAACCGTTAGAACTGTGGGTGAGTCCTCTTTACAGAAGAACAAATGGGGATGCCAAAATATGCCGGTGAAGATCAGAGGACTTAGAAAAGTGAGGAGTGGTCGATGCAGATAGTGGGAAGTAGAGTCGAACGCCTGAGGAATAAAATTGGTAACTTCTGCTGAAGAATGCCGAACGGAATTCCGCTTCTTGGTTATGAAAGTAGACAGGGAGAGGAAGAACTTTTCAGAAGAGCTTGTGGCCTGATTCTTCCGGGGTTTGTCATGGTGAAGCTTTCTCTCCGGATCAGGATCTTTGCAGAGCTAGCTCCTGGTTTCCAACAGCAGGTTGCAGAGGATGCCTCGACAGCTCCCGAACTCGGAAGCGAGCACCGTTAGAGTCGTTGGAACCATGGACGAGTCCTCTTCGCAGAAAAACTAACGGGGAGGCTAAATGATGTCGGAGAGGACCAGGGAACTCTGAACACTGTTGACAGGTCGGTGTAGACTGTGGGTAACAGGACTGCAAAGCTGAGAGAGAAAATTGATAACGCCTGCTACAGGATGCCGAATAGAGTTCTGCTTCTTGATTCTGAAAGTAGACAGGAAGGGGAAGAACTTTGTAGAAGAGCTCGTGGCCTGATTCCTCCTGGGTTTGTCGTGGTGAAGCTCTTTTTCCGGCTCAGAACCTCTGCCGGGGCAGATCTGTGTAGTCATGGAAGAATGGGCTTCCTGCGCAGCACCGAGCTCCGATGGGGATGAGACCACTGCCGTTGCGAAGAAGACAGGCAGACGCTTCCAACGATGGCTCTTGGGCTTCTAGGAATGTCCGAAGGAGGTCGGGGTCGCTATTGCAAGCTTCAGGTCTTCTACAGGTCCTCTTACTCTAGATGGTAGAAGGTGGGGGTGATGGAGGGGAACAAGGGAAGATGGAGAGGATGAGAGGGGGCCGCCCCTAACCAAAGGGGAGGGGTCTTGGGCGCCCTAGGGCTGTGGAGGGAAGGGGATTTTTGAATTCAAATGGCCTAGGGAAGTGGAGGGTTGCATGGGGGAGAGGGAAGGGTGCTTGGGAAAGGGATGAGGTGGTTGGAGGGTGGCTTAGTGATTGGGGATGCTCCCTTGGGACTAGGGGGTGGAGTAATGGGATGTGTGGGGAAGGGGAGTGGCCTTTAATGGGGGTAGGTGGGAGAGTGGTGGTTGGGAAGGGAGGAGAGAGAAAATTTTTGAAATTGGGTGTGGAGGAGAGAGAAAGTGAAGTGAAAAAGAGAGATTAAGAGAGGGAAGGGTGGGGAATCTCTCCCCTAGGGTCTCTCACCCAAAAAATGGAATCTCTCCACTAGATAATAAGTGTAAACTCTCAAAATGGCAAGTTTTTCATTCATTGATTCATTAAGTTGAAATGGGGGGAATGGGGTCCTATATATAGGCAACCCACATTTTACAATAAGTCCCTGACAAAAGACTCAATGACAAATAACCGAGGGGGTAGGGCGGTGCACTTGGGCCAAACCCAATGAACTGGGCCCAATAACTAATTAAACAACATAATGACTCTCAAACTTAGGGAAATAAGCACAAGACCTAGGGACATGACTCAAGTAAAATGAAAATTACATCAAATGACTCAAATAAAAATTACGTAGGACTCAAAATTAGATTACTAGACCATGCCGGATGCAACTGGGGCTAGGAGACGAGCTGTGAAAGTGGGCATGGGAGGTGATGTCCCCATCAAGAATATTGGAGGGATCTTTAGGGAATTCATAACTCAACTTAGGAAGGTCAGAATCAGGTGAAACCAAAGCCCATGCATCAGCCATTGGGTAAAGAACAACTTGGATGAAGATTATAACTTCTGAAAAATAGGCCTAATAGGGGATATGAGAGAGTTTTTGATAATAGGTCGAAATAGTTACAGAAAATATTATCATCTGTTGAAATAAGGACATCTTGGCCCATAGTCAACCAAATGGGCAGAAACTAGTCCATTAGAAATTTTGGGGCCCTTACCCGAACTCTTATGTTAAGATGGAAACCCAATTCGCACCAGAACCTAAGCTTCTGAGCCCATTGTCACTAACCATCACGAAGATGTGTGACTGTTGGGGAAAGTTCACACGTAAATAATTAGAAATTCATAACTTCATTTGTAGTTATTTAAATGACCTGGAAATAAGGCCATAATCTTGAATTGGATGTTAGCTACATTTTCTATGTTGAGATCGTGGCCAAATTCTGCCTAGATACTAGAGTTATACCCGAATTACTTCGGGCTACCGAAAGGTCGTGATTGGAACGAGAGAGAATAAACATTAATCTTGAGAAAATCATAACTCATGCAATGGTTGATGAAATTAGATGAAACTACATCCCAAAGTTAGATCTAGAAGTCCTCTCGACATCATCTGAAGACGTCCCAACCCATATCTCAACAGAAGAGCGGGTCCACCCACATTTATGACCGATGGACGAAGGCTCGCGTCTACTCAAACCCGAAAGGTGCATGGCCTTAACTTCTCTCCAACCAGCAACCTTGGGAGCGGGATTAAGCCTTGTGGGTCGTGGGCAAATCCTAGGGAGGCTTTAAAACCATATAAGGAGGTGGGTTTTGTGGGTAGTAAGCCTTTGGCAACCATTCTCTTCAACTCTCTACCCTCTACTGTCCTTCTTGAGTGAGAGAGGGTGAGGGACCTTGACTCTACGTGGGAGGACAATCTGGCGCGTAGAGGACGATCCTGCTATGCCCTTGGAAGAAGGGAAAAAGTTTTAGGAGGATCTGGGGTGTAGATCTCATCCCCGGATCGTTGGTTTAACACCTTGAAGGTAGGCACCTACTCTCAAATCTTAGGGGTCAACAATGCATTAGAACGATTTCTAAGTAGTTTCTATACGTTAAATAGGGACTAAGGGTATGTGGGATCATCTCGCAGTCGTTAGTTCTTTTTATCCAGTTCTGTAGTTCTTTCTATCAAGTTCTGTAGTTCTAGTCATCAAGTTCTTTCTATCAAGATCTGTAGTTCTTTTTATCAAGTTATGTATTAGCAAGATGAAATATGTCCAAATGCATGAAAGATATTATAATCAGATTCTGTAATCTGATAATTCTGTAACAGAAATCTTGCTGGTAACTTGATTATGATTCGTGCCACTACCGTAACCTTATAAGTATGATTAGCCCACCTAAACCATATAGAAGCATGCTTATATTATGATACGATGAGATTAAGTGAATGTGCATGCGAATATAATGTGAATGTTATGAATGGAAAATAGCAGCATTCTGAGAGGTTGGACCTCGGTCCCTTCCGCGGGACGGCGATACGTAACGTCGCGGATGTAAAAGAACCCAGGGGATGGCGATACGTAACTCCCTAGTTAAAATCCTATGATTCGGCTGGTTCGTTCTGTGGGACGGCGATACGTAATGCCACATAACCTGGGGGACAGTGATACATAACATCCCGTGCGACATTGAGTCTAGGTCAGAGTTCACTCTCGGGTCTGTGCAGTACTCTTTCGTTCTTTTGTGCATGGGCCTCCTGTGCTTGCGGCAGCTGTTCGTTTCTGTGAATAACGTAAGATGTGAAACACCATGAAAAATGTGAAAATGTGCAATTGATCATTCATCATGGATTTAGTGTATGCTTGGGTATTTTACATGTTAGATAAAGATTTTACTGCAGGAAAAATCTACTAGTTAACTTTAGGCTCAATGCAAAAATTCTGAAACTTGATGTGTTCTTCTACTGCGTCGACGCGCTAAGCAGGCTACATCGACGTAGCAGTTCAAATCTAATCAATTTGGCTTCTGGAATGTGCCACTGCGTCGACGCACTGGGCAGGCTGCGTCGATGCAACAGTTCCATCCTGATCAAATTGGCTTCTGGAATGTGCCACTTCATCGACGCACTGGGCAAGCTGCATCGACGCAGTGGGTTCGATCAACCGACGTGGGCATTTCAGTCGACCGAATTTGCCAATGTTGGCCGGTCTGTAACTTGTTATAGTTCGGTCGACCGATGGCCTATTTCGGTCGACCAATGGCCAATCCAGTTTCATGATGTTAGGGTGCTAGACCCGGATTCAGAGGGGGGGGTGAATGAATCCCCCTATAAAAATAGCCCAATAAAAACTATACTGGACACTACTGCGAAAATATAAACTAATTAAGCTCTACAGAAAAAATCAATGGTGCTCTTGATCAAACAGATGGGCTGCTAGAGTGTAGACTCCTAAGCAAATATATGCTGTTGACAGAGCCCAATCAAGCATGCATATACACAACATCCACTAAGTCAGAATCGTAGTCAGGGATGTACTTGAGCATTCATCTACTGTAAGAAGAGACTATCAGGTATGCAATTAGAGCGATAACCTAGGCATGCATCTAGCGGTCAGAGTGAACAATCAAACCACGATAGATAAGGAATTTTAGATGGTTTAGTTTGCTACCCGCAGACCTATGTCCATCCCCCACTCAAACCAGAGTAAGGCTTCCCGCTGATACACAACTTAAACTGCTGGGCATTACAGCTTGCCTACAACCGCTGAGTAACACAGCTTGCTTCCGCTGAGCAATCACAGCTTGCTGTCCAGAGGAACCAATCCTCTGCACCGCTGAGCAACACAGCTTGCTGTCCAGAGGAAACAATCCTCTACAACGCTGACACACAGCTTGAAACAAAGGTTTAAAAGGAAAAACAAGTATGAGAAAATTCAGCTATGGAAAGTTGGAGATAAAGCACAAGAATGTAGCTCTCGCAGGAGCAAGTTGGTTTGGATCTGATCTAGAAACCAACAGATAGCAGATCTACAATTTACTTCAGCCGCTTCACTATCACTTCCCTCTTCTCTCTCGAGCTCTCTCTTTCTCAGCACTCTCACACTACTGCATTCTATCTTCTTTCTTCTCTCTGTCGGCTCTTCTTCTTGCTCTCTGGTTCTTCTCTCTTTTTCTCTCTTCTCTGCTCTCTGAATTCTCTTCTTCTGATCTTCACATCTGCAACACTTTCTCTTCTTCTGAACGCAGAAGAGGGATCTATATATATCTTCAGCCTGGGACCCACAAGCTCACGCATTGGCCGTGTGGAGGGAATACTCCCGCCAAGAGATTCCAGAAAGCTCTCTGCCACGTGTCAGGTGCGAATCGGACAACGATCCTCGTGGCATAAGGTCCATTGATTGCATCCCTTGGATCATGTGCCAATAATTGCTTCTGTTATCCTCCACGAGCTCACGTGCTTCCTTCATCCTGTCAGTTAGAAGTAATTAGTCATATGGTATAGAACGAAGTTTGCACTGACTTAATATGGCATGAGGCAAAGGATGCACCGAGCGAGCTTATGCATAAGGCAAACAATGCACCGACCTATATATGCGCATGAGACAAAAGATGCTCAGACCTTTATATGCATAGGAACAGTGGCATGCACGGACATGATTAACACCAATGCAAACTAGCACCGACCCTTATATGCTAGCAGGGAAACATGCATCGAGGCAAGGACTTATCATGTCTAATGTAAAACTTGCACCGAGGCAAGGACTTATTATGTCTAATGCAAGACTTGCACCGAGGTAAGGAATGCACCGACCTCGTTGTGCATAGTGAGTTGCATGGACTTGGCCATGCAAAAGACGAAGTATGCACATACCTTCAGTATGCATAAGGAAGATGTGCACTGACTCTAAAATGTGCACTGACCTTCATTGTTGTGCTACAGTGAAGTGCACGGAGTTGGCTATGCAAAAGGTGAAACATGCACAGACCAATGCAAGCCAGGTACAAATATTGCACTGACCTCAATAGTGAAATGCACAAACCTGTACAGTACCATGTATAGACCTGGGATGCATGTACACAGACTCTAGATAGCGTATGCATAGACCCATTAAGTATTATGCATAGACCCTAACAAACTCATACCTAATGTGCACCGATGCTAACAAGGCTAACACCAAATGTGCACCGACGTTGTTCTGCCTAACGACTGATGTGCACAGACCTTATAAACATGTACAAGGATATGCACAAACCTTGTATGCCTTCTACAGTGACTTGCACAGACGTTATGTGCAACACACAGTGAATTGCACCGACTATGTGTGCAATCTTTACATGGAATGCACTGACCTCATAAGCCACTTGAGACGCAAAGTAAGACGCACACATGCACTGACCTAGGCCACATGAGACGCAAGATAAGACGGACACATGCACCGACTATATTGCACTGACCTTGCTAAGACAAGACATTGCACCGACCGACGCACACATGCACTGACCTAGGCCACATGAGACGCAAGATAAGGACACATGCACCGAGACACAAATGCACATGAGACTCAACAATTCATGATGCAAAGGATGCACCAACCCTGACATGCTCGGACCTTTGGTGTGCGTGAGACACAATGTGAATATATGCTTAGACTTGGTATATGCTTAGACCTGGTATGTGCTAAGACGCAAGTGTAGACACATGAAACACAATTATGATGCATATACACATGAAACACAATTATGATGCATATACAACAAGTGTTCAATGGAATGTCTTGTTTCAGTGTAGATATGCAATCATTAAATCTTTCATGCAAACACATGATGACTTATAGTGTTTGCTATCATCAAAATCACAGGGGCACAACACATGAAACCCATCAAACTTGATCCACTTGGGTTCCATCCTTTACCCATTTACCCCTGGGATTCTTGACAGACCTATTTGGGTCACTTTGGAGGGTTCTAGAAGGGACTATATGGGTCTTTTACACTATTTTATTGTTAACATTTGAATTATGTATATGAATTGGATATATGAATGCGAGTTAACCCTGATTTGATTTGGCTACCTACTGAGCGTCACACTCACCCCCATGTGACACACGTTTCAGGAGACACAGTGAAGGAGGTCGAGTAGGAGGCTGCGGCCGAGGAGTAGTTCTAGTCCTGCCTACGTCAGGGTAGGCTATGGATATTTATCTTTCATATTATGGCTAGTTATGGATTGGTGATCATGTATGGACTCATATGTATTTGGATAATGGACATGTATCTTGTGGATTATGAATGGTTGAGGTGTTATTTACATTTCATGTGATTATGGTTTCTCTCTCTCTCTCATGCGAATATATATATGTGTGCTTCTGTGATACGTACGACGTAATGCTTCGGGGACCGATGAAAAAAAAATTGCCCATAAGTTGGGAATCGGATCTTGGGGCGTTACATAAGTCACAACATGTCAAGTCAAGTATTAGATCGTGGAATGTCAAAATCAAGCAAGTCATGCACTCCGGTGCAATGCCACACCGTAGTCAATATAGCTCCCATGGGCACAAGTAATTTCGGGTGCTCCTCCCAGGACTAGACTGGGCCCTATTAACACCAAGCATTGAATCATGTAAATATGTAAACATCCACTATAGTTTATAGTCAATAGAATTCCAAAGGAATAAGTCATTGTAAGATAATAAGGTAGATTTCATGGAGTAGAGATTTCAAGGACAGAACCTTAAGTAAGGATGACAAGGCGATGAACCTCTCATAAAACCAAGACAGTCATGAAAATCTTGGTAGTTGGCGTCCACTCAGACTGCCGTCAATTACAGAAATAGCGTCCACTGCGATGGCCACCAATTCTGTGAACAGTACATGCATGAAGAAATAGCATCCACTTAAACGGTCGCTAATTCAATATGGCGTCCACTATTTGGTCGCTAATTCCAGACAGAGATAGACTCTCACAGAACATCACAAACAGCGCTTCGTGATAGGTAGGGAATCATGTTTCTTCAGAGTGACATGACAATCAGGGTTCTAGGGTTTTGAGGGTACAACCCGCTCGACTGCATTGAGGGAATCCAAGGTTAGCGGAGGCTTACGGAGGCCTTAGAGAAAGAAATTTCAGTCCGACGTAAGGAATATCCGGCGGAGGGTCTCTCAATCTCCAAGAAATAGTGTGAAATCGTGACACAACGTGAAACAAGGACTCTATCTTCGGACTTGAGATAAGAGTGCCAAAAGACCCGCGATGTGGGTCAAAAACCCGATAAAACTGTGAGATAAGGAAATAGCGTCCAAACAGAAGGCGTTATTTAAAGAATTAACGTCTCTCCAGAGAGACGCCAAATCAGTAATTTACAGCATTTAAATAAATTTTTCATGAATGGGTGTCCGTTCACGAAGGCGCCATATCTTGATATAGCGTCCATACGTTAATTCAATAATTTCAACATTATTTCATTTTTAACAAATTAATAGGAATCTGTGTCTCTTCACAGAGGCGTTATTTCTTCAGGTAGCGTCCAATCAATGGACGTCAATTCATAATTTTTGAGTTAGTTTCTTTTTTTCACAATTTACAGGAATCAACGTCCTCTTGTAGAGGCTCTATTTCATTAAATAGCAGCTGTGCGAACAGTCGCTCATTCTTTTCGGCATGCAACAACGTACGCTTCGGCCAGGTACGTTTTCACACACATATCACTATTCATTTAAACGATTACTGTTCATTTTAGGGGACGAACAGTGCTACTTCGATGCTTATGGGGATTTTCAGGAAACTAACAACATGGACATGTAGAGAAAAATCTGGGGAATCCAGAAATATGCATAACATGATTTTCAGATACATTGTTCCATAGTTATTAAATTTTAAACATGGGTTACTATTAATTGCACTAAAAGAATTAGCGTCAGGGTGATGGTTGCTGATTAATTTACGGCCAGAAGACTGTCGCCAATTCAAGAATTAGCGCCCGTCTATATGGTTGTCCATTAATCAGCGACCACTGTATTGGCCGCTATTTTAACATGCAACAGCAAGGTATGTTTCTACGTAAAACTTCAAAAGGAAGGATCATGAATCATGATATGGAAATAGTAAACAGGGATTTCAAGCATGCAAGCCTATTTACTAACGTCTTGTGCTTCGATTCTTGAGATAACCTACCTTTGTTAGATTTGACGGAAGAGAACGACGACGAGGAAGCAGAGGGAGAAGAGAACAATTGCAGCAGCAGCAGGTCAGCAACTGCAGTGGTAGGAACAACGAAGGTAGAGGTTCCTTCACAGATGAGGGAAGCAGCAACGTAACGTAGAGGATGCAGCAGCGGCAGGAAAAAGAGGAAGTAGCCCTTCTTCTCGCACGACAGTAGGATGTTGGCAGAACAGTAGGATGACGTCGACGAACAGCAGTAGCAAAGGATGCTTCTGCTTCGATCGTGGGTTTTATTTATAGGGAAGGAATCCTAACGGGGGTTAAGATTCCTAATGGGAATTAGGTTTCCCACGTAAGAATCCTAGTTGGTCTAAAGTTTCCCATGCAACTAATCCCTTCCGAAACCTCAACCGCCTCCCTAGTTGGGTTCAAACCCTAAGGCCATGCACGTTTGAATGTGTGGAGGATAAAGGGTTTCGGGGTGTTTAACATTTTATGTGTTTATGTGTTTATGCATTTAAGCATAAGTTCCACTATTATTAAGCCCATTTATTTAGGCTTATAAAGCCTCCTACGTACAAGGGTTTCGGTATTGCAAAGGTCCATTGTCCTTAGGCTAAACCTATATTCGTGAGGCCTATGTGGGTTTGGCTTTAGATGCTAATTGGTTATTGGGTCTCTCAAGTGAGAGGGTTTATCATATCTATTTAAGTTGGGCCATTGACTACTTTAGGGAATTTATTATGTTTAACTTATTTAGGAATTTCATTTCTATTGGTTTTATCCGGGATGCTACAACCTCCCCCACTTAAAAGAATTTGGTCCCCAAATTCAATCGCATATAGATATAGAGGGTGCAGATTACTCACAATTAGAATAACTCAAGAAATCTTTTTCGTATTGATTCTTCGGTTTCCCATGTGGCTTCTTGTTCTTGGCATCAGCTCTATTGTACCTTGACCATGGGAATAGTCTTGTTTCGAAGCCGTCAAACTTCATGATCGATTATCTTCACTGGCTTCTGCTCATATGTAAGGTCCTTTTGTGTGACTAGATTGTCATGATCTATGATGTGGAAAGGATCATGCACATACTTCTTCAACATAGAAATGTGAAACACATTGTGGACCTCGACAGTTGAGGAGGCAAGGCGATGTGGTAGGCAACCTCGCCAACTCTGTCCAATACTTCAAATGGGCCTATAAATCTTGGTGTAAGCTTTCCCTTAACAACGAACCTTCATATACCCCGACCTAGAAAAACCTTGAGAAAGACGTGGTCTCCGACTCGAAACTCCAAGTCTCTTCTTCAAGTATCGGCATAAGTCTTTTGCCTTGACTGAGCCATCCTGAGTCTTTCTTTGATTAGTTGCAATTTCTCAGTTGTATCCCTTACCATATCTGGGCCTAGAAGTTACTTTTCCCCAACTTCATCCCAGCATATTGGTGAGCGGCAACTCCTTCCGTATAATGTCTTAAAAGGTGCCATTTGAATTGTAACACCCCACCTTAGGATCCGGTCCAGTTTCCAACTCACTTCGGACTTAAGGGGAATGCTACAGTGGGAACAATCTAGCAGAACAGAATTGGTTGATGAATTACATAAATAACAAGAACACGATTATCAGCCGAAGAAAATTTCTCATCTCCATCAAGTAGATCACATACCAAAATCACAATAGTCCAATTCTGATAATACATAAAGGTTCTGCTCAACAGTCCATTATTACAAAATTTAAATCTTCTAACAACAACCACCTCAACTGGAAAGAAAAGATCGCTAAAGAATACACCAAATCCTTTCGATTGGAGTCACTACGTACTAACTCCTCATCCTCACCAAGGGAATCACCTGAAAATAGTTAGCAAGCATGAGTCTAGGAATAGACCCAACAAGTTACAAAAGTCAAATCGTTTCCTTTTTCCACGCCTAACATACTTCGAGGATTATTAGACTTTCAGAAAGAAATGATACTTAGAATATCTGAAAGCAAGTTGCTAGAGATGGAAAAATAGGTTTGTCACTAGAAACAGTTGTTTGTATGACTATAACTTTATTTTTTTTCTTCATAACTCACATGCCTGCTCAGATTTTCATATAAAGAAATAGAAATTCACAGAATTGCATATCACTGAATAGATTTCAGAAAAATAGAAATTCAGAATTTACACAATTTCAGAAATCATATGTCTTTGCAGATTTCAGATATAGAGACAGAATTTCAGATAACATATGGCCTAGACACAGCGCCCAAACCACCATCATAAGGTCAGACAGACAGACACTCAGTTGCCTAGGCAATGGTGACGAGTCTTGGTTACTGCGTAGAACGGGGGGAAGTTCTCCCCACCTTAACCAGTGGAACTTATCCACCTCCAGGATTTCACCTCGTGCCCTTGAGGTCAGAACAGAGTGTGCCTCTCCACAGGGGCATTTCTATAGCTTAGCTCCAGAACCTTCTATGGCAGCAGTGTCCATATAGCCCATATAATAGTTCTACTTATATACATACATATATATATATATATATATATATATATATATAATGCACTAAGGACCATATACCACAATGTATTCCTTTCACAAATCTGTGATTCAACTACACTTTCCAACACTCCTCAGTTACGGTCAAGATAGTTTAATTCCTGAAGGTTTCATGAATATACAATTATGATAGGTTTCAGGTTTCTGTATAAAAGAAAACAAGTTTATTTCTAAGTTACTGATACATAGAAAATAATTCATAACTATAAGTGCAGAATTTCTATGAGCACGAATTTTTACAGTGAGTTACTAACTTAGTCTTCTATCATTTTTCAATTTTTTAGATTTTTGTGAATTAGATTGGCCTCTCAAAACTCTCTTTTTCTAGGTTTCTGGAAACTAGGACAGAGCACAAGGTGCGTCAACCCAGTCAGGGGATGTGTCGACCCAGCCTTGCAGTTTTCAAAGGGCTGCGTCGACCTAGCCAGGGGCTACGTCGATGCAGTCATGTCTCTGGGAGAGGTTGCGTCAACGCAGTCATCACTCTGGAAGAGGCTGTGTCAACTCAGTCAGCATAGAAACCCTTATTTTCACTTAAAACTCAGATGATCCTTTCACAAATCACGTAGATAGATGGAAAAGCCCAGAAAACAACATAGTAGTCTTGTTCATCATACTTTACAAATTCTTTTAACCCAAAACACCGAAGGAGTCTAAACCACATAAAATGGACAATTGAGTTTTGGGACTTGCATGGATGTGCTAACACACTGCAATGATATACGTAGCTAAACAGAATGGAATTTGGAACAAAACCAAAATGAGTACCAAGAGCTATGTCTCATGACTATACATGTTTTCTTTTAACTAACACCTCTAAAAGCAATTTAGAACATGAAAAATGATGTTTTGCCATAACGAAGAAAATGACATATCAAAAGAACACGCTTCTCGATATAATCTCTTCGGTCCAAGCGTCCTTCGAAAGACACTCTCGCACAGCCTCCCCTTCTAACCTCTCTTGGTAACAACTGGATAGCAAGAGCGCTCAAACCCTTCACTCTTAGAAGAGAGGAAAAAATAAAAACACCAATGTCTCCTATGACTTGCATAGAAAATGAAGGAAAAGGAGTGCCAACTCCCATCTAATCCGACCCTTCAAAGGGTCATACGATTGTTATTGTGACGACCCGGATCCCGGATACCGGATATACCCGATAGAACTACCGAATAGACCCGATACCACTTGGAAGCCGCGAGGCCTCCCAAGAGCGGTAAAGCTCCGAAGGGATAAAAGGCATGTGTAGAGTACATTGAAGCCACAAAGATATAACACTAAGTAATTAAATTTTATTAGATCAGTTTGCTAAAGTAGCAGAAATAAAATTACTTTTTATTTAACAATTTCAATTTAACAATTATACCAGAGTCTGGTCCAAATGAAAGACAAGCAGTACAGTCAACAGAAAGGAAGGACGTACACTGAGGTCGGGGGAAGCCCGACGCAGGTATCGCTGGCAGCTACAGACACTCCACACCAGGCATCGCGGAAGCAGAACGATGCCACCCACCTGAAAAGCAGGGGTGAGCCTCGTGTCACTGGCCCAGTAGGGGTCACATGGATCCCCACTGAAAAACAACGCATTAACACAGAACAACAGCTAAAACAGCAGTAGTAGTAAAGTAGGAAAACTACCACTAGAAAGCTGTAAAAGAAAATCGGAACGGAAGGAGTAGAAACAGCTCAAAGAAAAGGGAAAAGCCGTACCGAACAAGCGCTGCTGCCGGACTAACCTCGGCTCCCCAAACTACTCCACGTAGCAACAGGAAGGTGAACTCTGATCTGACAAGGTCAGGAGTTACCGATCTGTCGGGCCTACAAAGACGGGCAAAAAGCCTAGGAAGAACCTAGACAGACACCGACGCTCTAAAGCATACATGACTCGATTGCCATGCACGCTCTTCTAGACACGACCACACACAAACGACTAGAACGTCGTGCACACGACACAACACTAACCTCGGGCAAGACCACGAGAGGGCTAACCCGGAAAGGTCACGACGTGCGAGAAACACGAGAGTCACGTGTCACGTGACGGAAGCACCTCCTCACTAGAAGAACAGCCAGCTGCGTCCACTGACGTCTTATGCTGCACCGCAACACACACCACAAGTGTCTCGACTACCCACCGAGCGCGACGAACATGGACACGGCCGAGTCGCAGACCCACGCGGAACCACAATACAAGTACTAGTCAGGGTCACGCCCGTCGGCGTCAGTCCAAGGCCCCTGACCACGTGTGCACACACCGACTCTTGCTGGAGAGCCAGGCCTCTAGCTAGTTTTCCCCACCTAGCAGGACGCCACTGTACAGCGGGGGCCCACGGAAACTAGCTTACAAACCGTATATCGGGAACTGCCTTCGCCACCAACTCCCAGGTGGGTCGACACATCGTAACGTGTCGTAAGGCTACGACTAGTGGAGGCTCACTAGACACAGAGACTCTAAAATAAGAGTGTTGTAGTACAGACAGGCAAGGAAGCACTGTCGCACGTACTACGAAGCACCAAGGCAGCAAGACAACTGCCAACAGACTCAGGACAAGACGACTAGACCTACTAAAATAATGATCCTTGAGTCTCACAACTCGGAGTCAAGATCATTGTACAACGGCAGAGACACGCCGCCAATCGGTCTAATCCTAAGCCAGAGGAAACAATTATAGAAAATGACACACGGAGACCTGAGGGATCAACGAGACCCTCAGTACACCAGGACACGCAAACCGAGGTACGATGATACCTCGAGACATCCAGAACCATGTCTCGAACTGGACAGATCTGTCGAGACACACAAGGTCACCTGTCAACCACTGGGTCACCCCGGGTTGACCGGAACTTGACAACGACGATTCAACAGTAGGAAAGAGAATCCTACCTCAAGCAAGAAAACTCCTGGCTACCTTATAACGTAGTCTTAGTTCTCATAGGATGTCGGGAGGCATCCACGAGAAAACGAGTAGACCACAAAGATAAGCCAAGACGAACAAAAAATCGAAACGACGAAGAACAACCCTCTGGGCATAAACGACTCCTTATCCAGTCGCCAGGCGAACCAAGCAGCCAAGGAAGTAGCCGCAACGCACACAGAGACAAGGATACCGGCAGTCGTGGGTAGAGCCACGAGACGACTGTAGCGATCAAGGATATGACCACTAGGATCAGTCAACTCTAGCTGACCTGCCCGACAAACCACACAGCGGTCTATAGAAGACACGTGACACGGACTAGCTAACCGTCCTATGACACACACGCAGACAGACGGACACGGATCAGGCCATCACGGCCAGAAGATACAACCATGGACGCAACTCACTGGGTGGTCACAAAGGGGCCGCTCAATGAGCTGAACGGTCCGGACAGGGCCGCTCAATCGAACAGAACGGTTTAAACGGAACCGCTCAACGGGACAGACCTCAAGGTACTGAAAGACTGGACAGTTAGGGCTGGACCGCCCCAAGGCATGGAGCGGTTAAGGGAAAGCTGCTCAAGCCAACCGACCTACTACAGTACTCGGTCAAACGACGGTCAGAACTGTCTAGGGACAGACTGCTTAACGCACAGGACGGCTAAGGGAGAACTGCCCCTTGAACTGCCTTAAAACGTTGACCCAAGGTCAACGTGCTAAGCGGTCAAGAACTGGCCGCTCAACACCACGGGGAAAACAGAACGGTTGCGAACCAGCCGCTCAAGTGGACTGGGCGGCTCACACCTGGCAGCGCCATCCACTGAGCGGTCTGTCGTGCGACCGTGCAGACGCCCACCGACTCACTCTAAATGGTCCAAAACCAGCCGCCCTAAGCCCAGTGCGATTACTGTTAAACCGCGTAGGCGTCACGGCGAGCAAACCACGGGATCGGCTCGATCGTGGCCTTTCCATCCCCCGTTCGTTCCGAAACGAAGGGGATACATCCATAACGATGATATACAACACTTAGACTCCAACGAGAGTCGAATCGGCCAAGAATCAGTGAGAAACGGGCGATTTCTTCAAATCGACCCAAATGGAATCACCGGACTTCCCGGGCTCCTAACGGTCCTAAATGACCGCCAATCGACATGAAATCAGTGACTATAAAACGCGGACGTTCCAGGGAGTACATTGACACTAACTGATCTAAAAATCGTCGCCGTTTTCCGACGAACCCTGCGAACTCCCAAAACCACAGTTTTACCTAAACGAGCCCAAACTCGCCCGTTCTAACACCAAACAACGTGAAACTACAGGGAAAACATGCAGGAGAAGTAGGTGATCCGTCTCCCTACCTCCACCGAAGAAACCGTGCGCCGAAGCGACTAATCCGCGTCGAAAACGCCAAACCACGAACCGCGCCGATCTCAGAATCCACCGAGGGATCGCGCCACGCCACGCTCAAACCGTCGCTCCATCCCGCGTCCCGATCACTCCATCGCATCCCCGCCTCGGCCAGCTCTCCACGGTCGCGTGCCCCGCGTCGAACGGTCCTGAGATGAGAGAGAACAAGAGAGAGAAAGAGATGAGAGAAATGAGTTAATTGACCCGAAAATGGACTAATAAGAATCCAGGACATTACATCTATCATGGGTTTAAAATCTCAACTCTTAATTCAAATTAACCTAAATCTAATAGCAAGGGGAAACTCTGAAACGATCAATCCCACGCAAGGATCCTGCTGCCGGTAAAACGAATTTCACGCACAGTAACGCTAACGATTATCATTATTCATTAGCCACTTTAAAATTTTAATCTCACAATATAAAAAGAATTTAAAATCTAATTGTTATCTATTAATCACCTCGATTTATTCTATCATAAAAAAATATAGAATAAAAAAAACTCATGAAATGAAAATCTCCCCCAAAATGAATAGTAACCTCATCAAAATGAACGATGGTTATCACTATTCATTAGTCACTTTAAAAATTGATATCTCACAATATAAAAAGAATTTAAAAAATCTAATTGTCACCCATTAATCACCTAAACTTACTCTATCATAGAAAAATATAAAATAAATAGAAACCCATGAAATGAAAATTGCCCCCAAAATGAATAGTAACCTCATCAAAATGAACAGTGGGGCATTTAAAACCCACTATTTCTCACCCGTTTCTCCGGTTGTACCTATATGCATTTACGTGAGCTTCATTTAAAATCGACTATCTCTCACCCATTTCTCCTATTATATCTATATGCATTGACGTGACTTTCATTTAAAACCTACTATCTCTCACTCGTTTTCCTATTATACATATATGTATACACGTGAGCTTTTCTTCTAAGTTTTAAAAAATCGATATCTCACAATATAAGAAGAATTTGAAAATTCTAATTGTTACCCATTAATCACATCCATTTATTTTCTCATGGAAAAATATGAAATAAAATTTTTGGCAAAAAAATGAAATTGAGTGAATAGTAAAAATATGAAATTGTAAATAGTAAAAGTTACGAGTCACAACCTATCCCAAACTTCCCATAATTGTGTATATATATGCATGTGTTCTTCTCTTCTTTTGAATAGATGTAACGTTAAAAATGTTTTAATAAAAAATTGACTTAAGTTACAAAATTTTATTTACTCAAAATTTTTAGATTTATAATTATCAAAAAACTTTTATTTAATGCATTATCTATTTTATTTATTTAGTTGCGAATTAACATTTCATGTACTAAATAAATATTTTATCAATTTAAACAATAGAAATGCTTTATTAATTTTGAAAACATTCCCAGGCACTACACCCTCTCTCCCTTAAAGGAAACTTCGTCCTTGAAATTTGAGGTAAAATACATACCAAACAGATGAGGATATTTCTTCTTCATACCGTCTTTAAGCTCCCATGATGCTTCCTCTTGAGAAAAATTCATCCACAGAACCTTCACCAATGGGATAGTCTTCGATATGAGAACATGCTCCTTACGATCCAAAATCCGAACTGGTTGCTCCTCGTATGACAGGTCCGGTTGGAACTCCAAGCCTTCATAACTTATAATGTATGCAGGATCATGGACATACTTACGGAGCATAGACACGTGGAACACCGGATGGATTATTACCATAGATGGAGGTAGTGCCAATCGATATGCCACGTCACCCACTCGATCCAAAATCTTGAAAGGTCCGATAAATCTCAGATGCAACTTTCCTTCCTTGCCAAATCTCACCACTCCCTTGGCAGGTGATACCATGAGGAAAACATGCTCGCCAATCCCAAAAGCCAAGTCTTTCCTTCTGTTGTCCGTATAACTCTTCTGCCGATCTTGCGTTGCTTTCAGTCTTTGCTGGATCAGCTGAATCTTCTTAGACATTTCTTGCACCACCTCAAGCCCGATCAATTGTCTATCACCAACCTCTTCCTAACATAGAAGAGATCTGCACGGTCTTCTATACAAGGCTTCAAATGGAGCCATGCCTATACCTGCATGAAAGCTATTATTATAGGCAAACTCTACTAAAGGTAGGTGTCGCTCCGAATCTCCCTTCCAGTCCAGTACGCAAGTTCTCAACATATCTTCCAATGTCCGAATCGTCCTCTCAGACTGGCCATATGTCTGCGGATGATATGCCGAGCTAAGCTTCAATTGAGATCCAAAGGCATTCTGCAATCCTTGCCAAAGCCTCGATGTGAAGCGAGGATCTCGATCTGAAATGATGGACTTTGGAACCCCATGCAATCTGACAATATTTTCAACATATAAACGTGCCAAGCTTTTCACGGATTGCTTCTTCCTCATGGCCAGAAAATCTGCAGTTTTTGAGAACCGATCTACAATCACCTAAATGGAATCATTGCCCTTAAAGGACCTGGGCTACCCTGTGACAAAATCCATGGTGATGTACTCTCATTTCCATTGAGGTATCTCAATCCTTTACATTAAGCCAGACGGTCTTTGATTCTCTACCTTTACTTGTTGACAAATCAAACATTGGCTACAAACACAGCCACATCCTTCTTCATACTCTGCCATCAAAAGGTTCGCTTCAAGTCTTGATGCATCTTGCTACTGTCAGGGTGGATGGAGAACTTTGACCTGTGGGCTTCTTCCAAAACTTCATTTTTCAATTCAGTCACATCTGGCACACAGACCCTGTGCTGAAATCTGATAACACCTTTCTCATCATGAGCAATACTGCCTTGCCAATCATCCCTTGCAACTGAAGATCATCTCGTTGAGCTTCCACTACGCGATCCATAACTGTTGACCTGAGGGATAACTGAGCAACAAAAGCTTGACAAAGTTGTGGTTCGATCAGTGTCATGGAATGAACAACATCTTTAATCATATTCTAATCTTGATGCATTAGTGATCTCTTCCGGCTAAGAGCACCGGCTACGACATTTGCCTTCCTGGGGTGATATAGTAGCTCAAAATCATAGTCCTTTAAGAATTCTACCCACCTCCTCTGTCGCAAGTTCAACTCCTTCTGAGAGAAAAGGTACTTGAGACTCTTGTGGTCCGTGAAGACTTCAAGTTTGACTCCATAGAGATAGTGTCTCCAAATCTTCAGTGCATGAACAACAGCTGCCAGTGTTGAGTCTGTCCAAGTGATTTTGATGATAACAAAACCCCAGACGTACTTTCCATCTCGTGCCGTGCATATTTGATCAAGAGCGAACTCAGAATGTATTTGAGACTTTTGTGCGTCCGTGTTTTTGGTGATAACAAAACTCTCTTTTAGTTGAGGTTGATGATATCAAAACCTTGGAATGGCCAATGGCTTAGCACCGTTTAATTACAAAAGTGCAAGCACATGTACGCACTTAAAGCCATTTTCATCACAAGCTAATGCACAAACGAATCACGCCTCACAATGCCCAGAACAAGTCAAATAAACTCAAATTGAATGGAACAAAATGTGGACACAAAGTCTTTTGTATGTGGATATGATTTATGGGCTAAACGAATCTATTTTGTAGGAATTCCAGAGTTCGGTCGACCAACTTGGTTGGTTCGGTCGACCAATCCTTCTAGCACTCAGGACTCTGTAAAATTACAGAGTTCGGTCGACCGACGGCCTAGGATCGGTCGACCGAATTAGCCAGGGTTGGAAGTCTCAGAAACTGTCATAGTTCGGTCGACCGACCGACTCGAATTGGTCGACCGAACCCTTCGAGGCAGCCATTGTTGACCTTGTTTCCACCAAGGTGTTCAAAGCCTCTCTTGTGGACTTTTCAGTCCTTTAGCCTCCAGACTTGCCAGAATTTATGGATCTATGTATGGGATGTTCCTTAACCAACCCAAGGCTTATAAAAACACCACTTTGGGGTAAGAAACCCTAATGACTTTAAGGAATCAAGGGGAGACCCCAACCGTTGCGCTAAAAGCTCGAGCTGGTAGCGAAGGTGGACCGTATTTCCTTATGGCATTGCAGAACCCCACACTATCGTGCTGTGGGCGGACATGAGGGGCTTCGCACATGGACCCCATAATCCATGCGCCTGGATGGGTTGCCAATGCACCGATGCCCCACGTGGACCCCATAATCCACGTGGAACAGTAAATCCCTAATTGGTCGAAGTTCGGTCGACCGACCGACTCGAATTGGTCGATCGAACCCTTCGAGGCAGCCATTGTTGACCTTGTTTCCACCAAGGTGTTCAAAGCCTCTCTTGTGGACTTTTCAGTCCTTTAGCCTCCAAACTTGCCAGAATTTATGGATCTATGTCTGGGATGTTCCTTAACCAACCCAAGGCTTATAAAAACACCACTTTGGGGTAAGAAACCCTAATGACTCAAGGAATCAAGGGGAGACCCCAACCGTTGCGCTAAAAGCTCGAGCTGGTAGCGAAGGTGGACCGTATTTCCTTATGGCATTGCAGAACCCCACACTATCGTGCTATGGGAGGACATGAGGGTCTTCGCACATGGACCCCATAATCCATGCGCCTGGATGGGTTGCCAACGCACCGATGTCCCACGTGGACCCCATAATGCACGTGGAACAGTAAATCCCTAAGGGAGACGCTGGAAAATCCAACAATCTCCCCCCCAGTGGCACCTGGGGGATTTGAACCCGCGACCTCGCTCTGATACCAGTTTACTGGATCATGCCCCAACCGTTGCACTAAAAGCTCGAGCTGGTAGCGAAGGTGGACCGTATTTCCTTATGGCATTGTAGAATCCCACACTATCGTGGTGTGGGCAGACATGAGGGGCTTCGCACATGGACCCCATAATCCATGCGGGGGGATGGGCTGCCAATGCACCGATGCCCCACATGGACCCCATAATCTACATGGAACAGCAAGTCCCTAAGAGAGACGCTGGAAAATCCAACACCATCTGAAGCCAATCAACCTCAAATCAAGTGAAGAAGTAAGTCTTGTTCAAGATCTGCATCATATACTCAGGGAGAGCCTAAATTAGAAGTCTTTCTTTCATGTTTCATCTTCTAAAGTGTTTGAGCTTCAAGTTTGTGTTCCTTGTGATTTGTAAACATTTGTGTGTGTGGATCGATTCAGATCCGTAGTTGTGTGTGTTGTCTCGTTCAGATCCGTGGTTGTGCGTGGATCTCTTTAGATCTGCGTGTGTGTGTAGATCTATCCAGATCCGGGTGTTCGTGTGTGTAGAGTACTGCATCTGTTGTAGTGTGTGTGTGTGTGTGTGTGTGTGTTGTTGATCTGGTCGTCGGATCGTGTTGGAAACTCCGTTTTCGTGTGTGTGTGTGTTGGGGTTTGTTCCTCGTGTGTGTGTAGGCGTCGACCTGCGTGTTGTTGGAGTTTTGACTCCGTGTTGGGGATTTATCCTTGTGCTGGTTTTCCAACAGTGAAGCCTCACTGAGTTTTGGTGAGGGGTGGACGTAGGTTACTGTCGTTGCATCCGAACCACCTTAAATTTCCTTGTGTCTTATGGTTTGAGCTGTGTGGTTTGATCCATTTCTTCTACCTCCATTCTGTGTGATTGTTCTTGCATATTGTTCTTCCGTATTTGTCACTTCAGATCTAGCACAATCGATCTTTTCTCTAAATAGAGATTTGGTATATCGTGATAGATCTAATGTGTAATTACACATATCTGAACTTCTTAGTTATTGTTTTATCATATCTTTTTAAATCGGATAAAAGTTTTCTAAAATTTGTAATCACCCAATTCACCCCCCTTCTTGGGTGTCGTTGATCACAGAACTTTAATTGGTATCAGAGCTAAGGCTCTATTTTTCATAGATCTAACGATTTAGAGCAAGATCCAGATCAATGGCTACCAAAGTATTTTCCATGGATTCTCCACCTGTGTTTGATGGTTCTAACTTCGATTTGTGGTTAGGAAGAATGTGCAGTCTTGTCAACTCATATGACCCTAAGCTATGGAAGCTTATCTCACATGGTCCTTATGAGTTGTCTAAAGATGAATCAGTCTGGACTGCAGGTTATGAGTCTAAACATGATCAAAATTACTTAGTTCTAAGTTTGCTCACTGCCGCAGTAAATGATAATAGTTTTCCTTTTGCTTCTAGCTGCAGCTCCACAAAGGATAGACTGGATGGCTTGGTTGCCTTCCATGAAGAAAAGGAGGACAGATGTCTCATGGCGGACATGAGCGATCATAGCAGTAATCAACAGAATGGATCACCCTCAGAGGTAAGATCCGATTCCGATCATGTCTCTTTTGATGACCTAGTGGATGCGCTCAATGAGCTTGAAAGTAAATATAAGAAGCTAAAATCTGAGAATAAAAAGTTGAAGAAGAAGGTTGAACAAAACAACTGTGATTCCTCTTGTAAAAAATACTCACATTTAGAGAAATTGATTGAGGCTCATGTGTTCGACATTGAATTTCATAAAGAATAAATTTGCTCCTTAAGAAATGAAAATAAAGAGTTGAAAGATAAAGTAAGTTCAATGGCCAATGATCAAACCTTCATAAATGAACTCGTTCGTGATGAGATGCTTATGAAAGAAAATGAGAACCTGAAGGAACTAAACACAGCCATATCTGAAAGATTGTTGGCTCTAGAAAAAGAAAAATATGTGGCTATAGATGAGTATGAAAATATGAATGGACTAAAACAAGAAGTAGAATACCTTAAGACTACCAATGCAGTGTTGAATGTCAGCCTTGCTACTTGTGAAGAAGAACTTACTGATGATGAATTAAAAATTACATATTTAGAGAGTGAATTCCAAGATTTAAATAATTCACTATCTAAATTCGTGGATGGAAAAGATAATCTGAATAAACTTTTGGGCATGAAAGTTAATTTTCAAAGGGAAGGGCTTCGCTATAATCCTGTAAAGAAGAAGTCCTTTGAGAATAAGGTGTATACCTCTTTTGTTCAAAGTTCAAATATAGCCAGTATCTCTATTTCACCCCCAAAGTAGTCTTCTGTCTAAAAGATTCAAAAAGAAAATAAAAATCAGAAAATCAATCTGCATCAAAAACCCAAAAATGATGCAAGCACCACTATGCATGTTAAACATACTTCTGCTACACACACATCCACCTAGAAAGAAAATCTCATGCTTTTACTGTAGAAGAGATGGACATGCCATGCATGATTGTTTTACTATGAAGAATGATGATTTGGAAGCATGCAGGAATAGAATGAACAATGGAAAAGGTAAAGGTAGGTCGACGCACCCTAAGGCTAAACAACATTACATGAAGGAAAAGGATTGGGCAGGTCGACACTACCAACCTATGGTGTTAACACATCATGTGTACCGGACCCATTATCCTCAGCCAAATCCAAGGGCAGGTCGACCTAGGATCTCTAATGTGTTTAACACACCCCTTGTCAATTGGAAACAATATTTGAACAAAAAAGTCATGTGCTCCAAATAATCTTCACGTTTTTAAGTATTCAAAGTCATGCTGTGATTATTGTGGTAAATCTGGACATAACATGAATGATTGTTTTCTGATGAAAAATGATGATTTGAATGTTGTTAAGAAGTGGAAGCCACGTGCCAAGAGTGCTGTTAACCCACAAGGACCAAAGATAGTTTGGGTACCTAAGAATGTAAAATGAGAAATCTATTTTGCAGGTGTGCCTTGGGAATAAGAAGTGTGAAATATACTTTCAGTCAAGAAGGTAAGGCACACGGGCCAAGTAGCATACGTCAGGGTAAAAGAAAAACATAAAATTGAAATCTGAACCTTCAGGTGATATCCCTCTCACTCTCTCTAGACAATGTGCTATGTCTTGATTTACTTTGTGCTGAATAGTTATGTGATCATGCATATGTCTGTACATGCATCTCATCCATAGTTGATTACATATCTATGTGAATATTACTTGTCATATAGCATCTTGTTGAAGGGGAGTTTGAAAATTTCCAAATAAAAAAATTCACTACATACATTGAGTTTTCATATACTTTCACATTCTATCATGTAAAAGTTGAACATTGTGAATTCATGTCATAATGCATTGCAACCCTTCTGCCTTCATCATATCAATGACTATATGGTATATTAAATGGTGACATGAAAAAGGGCAGGCTAAGCTTGTCTGAAAATTATCACTACGCGTGAGGTGATCTTCGGATCTAAGTTCTCCGCCTGGTACTATGAGTCAATTTTTCATAGGCTGCATATGACATTAAAACCTCACTGAACATTTTAGATTCTTGCACACATTAAGGGGGAGTTGCTAGATTAGTCATGTGAACTTAGTGCCTAGGCTCGTTCCTAAGTTAGGCATTTAAGTCTAGAGTTTTTAGAATGTTCAATAAGGGGACTTTAGTTTCTAAAGAAAGTCTTCATGTTATTGTTGACAAATCTGAATCGAGATTGACAAATCAAATCATTTCAACTTTGGATGCAGATCACGCTCCCAAATCCAAGTGATGCTGGACCAGCTAAAGCCAAAAATGAATTAAATGCAGGAACCTCCAGCAAAGATGAAGATAATGAAGCTTCTTCAGATGAAACACTTCAAGAACAGCCAGTGCAGTAACCCGACTTACCTAGAGCTTCAATGCTCTTGAAAGATCACCCCGCCAAGAACATCCTAGAACAACCTCCAGGTTTTGAAGATCCAAAACATTCACAACATATGTACAAGTTGAAGAAAGCCTTGTACCAATTGAAGCAAGCACCAAGGGAATGGTATGAAAGACTCACCTCATTTCTACTTGAAAATGATTTTAAAAGAGGTAAAGTTGATCAAACACTCTTCACAAGAAAATCAGGTAAAGATATATTAGTAGTTCAAGTGTATGTTGATGATATAATTTTTAGAACTACTAATGATGCCATTATGTGATGATTTAACTCAAATCATGCAGGGTGAATTTGAAATGAGCTTAATGGGTGAACTTACATTCTTTCTTGGTTTGCAGGTTAAGCAAACATCCGAAGGAATCTTCATAAACCAAGCCAAATACACCATGGAGCTTTTGAAGAAATACGGCATGAAAGAAGCAAAACCCATGTCAACTCCGATGGCCACAATCACGAAGCTAGTCAAAAACAAAAATAAAAAGGGTAAAATCGTAGATCCTACACTGTTTCAAGGTATGATCGGATCACTACTGTACTTAACAGCATGCCATGCTCACATTCAATACAACGTATGTCTATGTGCTCGCTCTCAGTCACGTCCTAAAGAATCTCATTTGTTGGATGTTAAATGGATTTTTCAATATTTAATTGGCACAGTAGACTTTGGCTTGTGGTTTCTCATCGATAGTTCATTTGATTTGATTGCATACACCGATACGAATTGTGCCAGATGTATTGTTGATTACAAAAGTACTAGTGGATACTGTCAGTTTCTTAGTGGGTGCCTAATTTCATGGGCCTCCAAGAAACAACATTCAGTAGCTCTCTCAACGGCCGAGGCTGAATATGTAGCCCCCGAAAGTTGTGAAGCCCAAGTACTTTGGATCAAAAATCAATTGCTTGATTTGAATGTTGAAATGAAATGTGTTCCAATTTTGTATGACAATACCAGTGCAATTAACTTGTAAAAAAATCATGTACAACATTCTAGAATAAAGCACATTGACCTTCAGTATCATTTTTTGAGAGATCATGTAGGAAAATGGGTCTTTGAATTGAAATTCATTGACACACACAATCAGTTAGCTGATATCTTCACAAAACCCTTAAGTCAAAAATAATTCAGCAAAATAAGAAGAGAACTCGGCATGTGCAAGGGTGAGAGCATACATACCTAGGTTTGCACTCAAGTTAAGTGTTGCATATGTAGAAAAAATTACCTGCATAAAGGGTAGATTGCAATGCATATTCTGTGTAATTATTTATAATTCCTTGTGTCTAAACACCCCCTTGCATGCTTGATTGTAATTATCTATACAGCCTCTCCTTGAAAATTTCATAAAGCCAAATATTCCTTGATGAATAAATGTGGACCCAGTGACCTCGGGATCTGAGGCATTTACTGAGGGGGAGTTTCAAAAAAAATCTTAAAGCAGTCGTCTCACAAGGTTCATTCATTCCTTCTCTTCACAAACACGAAGGGGGACAAGTGAAGTTTGAAAACAAAAAAGTTACACAAAAAGGAGGAAATGATAAGTGTTGTATGAATCAAAAAAAAGGAGAAAAGAAAATGAAAAAGAAAGATTGAAGGAGTTGATCAAAAAACCGGGCTGGCCATTTCGGTCGACTGACGCCCAGGTTCGGTCGACCGAAACCGGCGAACCGGGCTGGCCGAACCGCGTCCGAACTCCTTCTTAAAGGGGTTTCACCCCATTTCTCTCACTCTTTCACACCTATTCACCCTCATACCCTCTCCTCAAACCCTAGAACACTCATTCTCCCCATTTCCACCCCCAAAAACCTCCTCTTTCTTCCATCTACACAAGATCTGGCAGGTTCGTCATCGTTTTGGGATGAAATATCTGCGGCGGCTTGTGCAACCTTGCAGCCATTCCCTGAGCTCCAGCTTGTGGAGACGGCTCTTCCACCATCTCTTGGTGTGTCATCCGGTCTCCATCCACTCCCGAGGAAAGAGGTTAGCTATCTAAGGGTTTCCACCTAGATTTCTTATTTAGATGGCGCCTAGAAGAAGCTCTCAAAGGCTTACCCAGGGGGAATCCAGTGCCCGGAGAAATGAGGAACGAGCTCCTCCACCACAGCGGCCAGCCGGACCTCCACGGGCACCGCCGATCCAGCCACGGCCGATTCTTGACCCCCAGTTGGTTGATGTTGATGAAGTGAATGAATTATTGCCAGATTTCAGTGTTGTATTTGAAATTCAAGATGGGTGGATTGATTTTGTTACCAGATACTCCAGGTATTATCCTAGTCTTGTCCAAGAATTTTATGGGCACCTAGATATGAGGAATGACCGTTTGTATACGGTTGTCAAAGGAGTCGAAATTACAATCAATCCAGAGTTATTTGAGCGCGCCTTAGGAGTGTCCGCTAGGGGCGCTGATATGATTTTTGGTCATGGTTCTGTTGAGGACACCTTTCTACTCATGACCTGCAGTGAATACATTCATGGAGTTAGTTACCTGATCAAGCTGAATGCCACTATTTTTTGCCACTGCAGCGGATTATACACCATATGTTTACCACTCTTATCGATCCTAAAGGGGGTAGCAGGGATGAGGTTAATGAAGTGCATAAATTTCAGTTCTACCATGTTATGAGTGGGAATCGGATCAACATGGGACGTTTGATGACGGACTTGATAGGGTCATGTCGTACACAAAGAAGGCAATCCTTGCCTTATGCCTCACAGTTGACAGGGGTGTTTCTTCATGCTGGAGTTGGCTTGGCAGGAGAGTTGTCTATTCCAGTGAGACATGATGATGTATATAATAAACACAAGTTGTTCTTCGACTTTGGGTACTATTGGGGTCCTGATGGAGAGTCACACAGAGATGTGAGAATGTATGGAGAAGAATCAGAATCTGAGGTCGAGGAACAGGAGCAACAGCAATAGCAGGAGACTCAAGCACCACCCCCGCCTCCAATTCAGGCCGATGAGCAGCCACCTCCTCCTCCCCATGCAGATCAGGACTTGTCACCTTCACCACAGTTTCATTATGGGGAGTCCTCCACTTAGGGTGCCGGACAATCTTCTTGGGCAGACTTTGAGGGCGTTGATAGGCGACTCACTAGCATAGAAATTGAGGTGGATACTTTTGGGGAATAACTTTCTACCTTTGGGAGTAACATTGATACATCTTTTGCCTCTATTGGTAATTTACTTGAATCAATGCAAGGCCAGATGACTACATTCTCCCACTCCTTGGCTACAATCACTCAGAACATGGCCACACTCACTACTAGCCATGATGACACTCGCCAAGCATTCCTAACCACAAACCATTCTCTCGTCGGCATCCAACACCACATGCTAACCCAGGATCACCTTCTAAACTCCATTATTCACCATCTCGCTGCTACTGGCCCAGGCCCTCCACCTGGCCAAGATTCTCCACCTCCTGCAGACGGCAACTGAAGAACTTCTATTTCATTTCTTTGGTGCTTGTTTTTGGGTCCTATAGATCCTTTTTGGTCCACTTTTCTTGTAACCCATCCCATCTTTGATGATGACAAAGGGGGAGAAGTAGCTAGCTTAGGCTTATATATAAGTTATGCATGTGTTGAATGCTTGTATGCATGCTTGCCATTTGGCATTGGAATTTGTGAGTGTCGTTTGCATTAGTTGTCATTTGCATTAGTGGAGTCATTTAGTCATTGCATTTTGTGTTATTTGCATTCATATGCCCTAGAGTCAACTTGTGTCTGTCCATGTCATGTGATATGTAATGACAATTGAAATTAATGAAATGCACTTGTTATTGCACATACATGTTGGTTCTTACCCTTCTTCTCAATTTCAATTTGGCAAATATGATTGAATGATTTGTGTTGGCTTGAATGGTTTGAATGATGTATCTTGAAGGGATTGTGAAGTCCCGCGATCAATGACACCCAAGAGGGGGGTGAATTGGGTGATAACAACTTTTAGCAAACTTTTACCCGATTTAAGGAATATGATGAATCAACAACTAGGACGATCAAACCTGTTTAACCACAAGTTAGATTTATGAAAATCTATCTCCAAGATAGTTCTTGGTACTGGGCGGAGATGTGAATCCAGGAATTCTTCTCACGCAAAGTGCTATTGTCCAGACAGGAATGACCTTGTCAATTCAAAGGCACCTTTTGATATACCCAAGATATATTTAGTGAAAAGATCGATTATGTTAAATCTAAGTGATCAATCCGGAACAGTAATATGCACTAACAATCACATGAAATGGGGGTAGAAAAAATGAGCCAAACCACACAAACCAAACCACAATGCACGATGATTTTTAAGGTGGTTCGGATGCAACGACGGCAACCTACGTCCACCCCTCACCAAAATCCGGTGATGCTTCACTGCTGTAAACCAGCACTGGGATGAATCCCCAACACGGAGACACACTCCAACCACACACGCAGGGCGACGCCTGCATACAGACACACGGGGACGCGCCCCAACACACACACGGAGACGAACTCCAACACACACACACGGAGATGAGCTCCAACATGATCCGATGACCGGATCAACAACACACACACACACGCGCTGCGTCAGATGCAGCACTCTACACACTTGAACAACCGGATCTGGATAGATCCACACACACACACACGCAGATCTAAGAAGATCCACGCACACACACGGATCTGAACAAGACAATCCACATGACCACGGATCTGAATCGATCCACAAACACACTGGTGTTTACAGATTACAAGGAATAAGACTTGAAGCTCAAAGCACAAAGACAAATGAAACACAGTTGAGAAAACTCCTGATTTAGGCTCCCCATGAGTGTATGATGCAGATCTTGAATGAGGCTTGAATCTCCACTTGATTTCCACTTGATTGGCTTCAGAATGATCTTCAAATGTTTGAGGTTTGATGAAGAATGGCTGGACGAAGTACTGTTCACGGAGTATTTACAGCAGCCTTCTTTCTCCCTTGATAGCCTCCCTTTGATCCCCTTGCTTCCTTAGGGTTTCCTGGCCCAAGAGTTGTTTTTATAAGACCTAGGATGGTCAAGGGACAAGCCAAAACATAGATCCACGATTTTAGGCAAGTTGGGAGGCTTTTAGACCAAAAAGTTCAAGAGGAAGGCTTTGAACACGCTCAAGAAACAAAGTCAACAAAAGCTGCCTCGGGGCTGGTGGTTGACCAGAAATAGGGGGGCGGTCGACCGAAATTTTATAGGAAATGAAGATTTCATTGCTTGGAAAACCGGTCGACCGGCCCTGGGTTGGCGGTCGACCGAAATCTGGAAAATTCCAGATTTTCTAGGTGCTGGTAAATCAGGTCGACCGGGCCAGTCTTCCAGGTCGACCGAACTCTGGAAATCCAGCAAAATAACATAGTTCAGTCCATGGATCATATCATTATAGAATATATTGTAAAACCACACTTTGTTCCTTCATTTTGAGTTGGTTTGGACTCATTCTAGGCTTTTGAAACACAATCCTTTTGAGGTTCATATCCTCGTTCAATTCATGCATTTTAATTTTAATCTGGCTTTGATTATGCACGGAATGCATTCAACATTATGCAAAAGACTCATGAAGTCTCATTTCAAAATGATTCTCTGTGGAAATGCAAGGAACAAGTTCAACCCATTAAGAGCACATGAAAAGGTATTCATGAGAAACCTTTGAAAGCCTGAGCATCATAGCTTACAATATATTGATCAAGGTTAAGTCAATATATCCACCAATAATCAAATTCATATGTTCAAGCATAGGGAACCTTTTCACATCAGACCAAATCAACTTCCCATGGAGGCAAGTCAACTTTACTTTCTTTACCAGAATTGAGAATGCCATAGCGTTACCAAGGGTTCTTGAAGAGTGCAGATATGGTTTACCACTTGTTTTAAATTGTAGATAGCAATGTGCTTATCCACACGTTATTTTACCTTCCAAGCGACCACCATGATGTTTTATCCTACAATTCAAGATAGTCAAGGTTAATATATCATGAGATGCACAAGGACTTTGTTCACTGTTATAAACTACGAAACCTCTTGGAAAACCAACAATTCCAACCAAGAATCAAGACCATATAGCACTGCATTTAACCAACATGTTTGAGCCTGCCTCAAAAGCCATTTGCCATAACCAACATGTTTGAGCCTGCCACAAAAGTCATTTGCCATCTCAACCATATTTGAACAACAACATGAGTGCACACTGACATCAAGAACATGTGCAAGCAAGAACATGTGCAAACAAACATAAGGTTTAGTTATCATCAAAAACATATGTAAGACATATACAACAATCTCTCCCGTTTTGATGATGACAAATTTTATGACTGACACAGACAAGATCATATTCTTCTCCCCCTTTATCATTATCAAAAAGTGTGAGGATGGCAATGAGGTTCAAATTTCAGCAAGCAGACTCATAAATCAATGAGTGCCCACTTCAGAAGTTCAAATGAGGCAATAGCAAGGCAAGGATATGGGAAACAAAAGATGTGTTGCTTCTTTGTGATTCCAATTGTTGATTATGGAGACAGAAAAGTGTGTAGTCTTAAGAGTTGCAGACCAAGATTCACAAATCAATATGATACCATTCAAAGCCAACACCCCATGTAGCAAGTGTAAAGAATTTGAAGTCAAAATTTTTGGAATTTTATTGATTTGCAGATTTTTACATTTTCTTTTGAAATGCATGAATCTAGATACATACAAATGATGACATATGAAATGCACACAATGTAACCAGACAGTTACGTATATATAGACATACAACATATCTCATGTTGAATCTCTGTAGTTTTGATGATGACTAACACTATGAATCAAATTATTTGCATGCACATCTTCTGATTAAAATGTCTTTCATCATGCTCTTCTGATTAAATGCTTCTCCAACGTGTTCACTCATTAGCTCGTATCTGTTTGTCTTCATTTATATGGGTTCCGTGCCTTCAGTGCGTTGACGCACTTGGCTGGCTGCGTAGACACAATTGTGTGTCTTTCGCTTGCTGTCGTGTTCACTGTGTCGACACTGTCACCCGATGCATTGACGCATTGGCTTGTTGCCAAGGGCTTGAGCGTCTCGGCTAAGGAGCTGAGGCGACGCTGCACGATGGAAGCGTCGACGCCTTGAGCTTATGACCCAAGGTCTTATGATCAACAACCAAGCAGACACGTCGACGCTGTCACTAATGCGTTGACGCATTGGTGTGTTTTGTCAAGGGACCTGTTCTTCATTATATCCATTGCGTTAACGCCTTGGCTTTAGTGCGTTGACGCGTTCTTCAGTCCTTTGAAAAGTTCCGTGCAACCTGTGTGAACAAACGCATGACTTGAATATTTCTGAGAGTGACTGAATGTTCTTTGAAACCTTATAGGGACTTAAAGACAAATTGGAACTTTATTCCAATCATGTGAGCACGTGATTTGAGGGAATAATCGTTTAACACGTGGCTCGGCTCTTCTGGAAGCATCTTCTTCGCGTGTGTCTCCCACACCCTCAGTCTCTCGTGAGTCTGGATATAAAGGAAGGGTTCTATTCCTGAAAAGATGCTGAAGCCACAAGAAAAAGGGTGAGGCCAGAGCGAGAGGAAGGAGAGGAGAAGCCATCCTGATCCATTCGTTGAGCGTACCTGGAAGAGAGAGAGTGATGAAGGAGAGGATGGTTTTCTGCTACGTTTTGTCTATGCTTCTTTAAGAAGCTACATTGTTTCTCCGTTCGATTGTCTTTCAATATTTCTTTATGTCTTCGTTTGTTCGTTCTCAAATTCCGATACTCTGTTTTCGTTCCCTCTAGGTGTAGAGGAAGAGAGGTGAATCCTCTGGGTCGTAGTGTGGCTTCCCTCTGATTTAGATCAGAGGAAGGGAGGAGTTCTCCGGGGTTTTGTGTTCAGGTAGTGAGAAGGCTACCTGGGTTTTTCCCTCCGGCTGAGGTGGAAGAGAGACAACGTCTCTGAATTGCAGTGAGGGTGGGTCACTACTGGGTTCCCTCTTGTCTAAGAGGAAGGGAGAGTTATCTCCAGGTCAGGTCTTGTGGTGAGAGACCTGGGTGCAAGCTGTGAGTTCAGCGTCTATAGGGATTTCGATCCCCAAGCTGTGGATCAGCGTGTTGTTGGCAGACTAAGTCTGCGGTTCTTTCTTGTGAAAGGGAAGCCTCACTCTGCCTTGAGTGAGGGATGGACGTAAGTCTGTAGGTTGCAGACTAAACCATCTAAATCTCGTGTTCTCCGTGGTGTGGTTGTGCGCATCTATTTTCCTTATGCTTCTGTCTGGCTTCATGAAGTAAGTGTGATTGTTGATGATCGAAACCTTGGTCTGACTGCTCGCTTAGTGCTTGTGCATATGTGTTGATGAAATTCTGAGTGATATATGTTCTGCGCTCGTGACCTGCCTTATCTCGGTTAAGGTTCCGAATCATTTTACATATTGTCAGTCCTCCTAGCCAATCTCATCTTCTAAGATCTCCTCGGCTCGGACAAATATTTTTTAAACGGTGATCTATTCATCCCCTCCCCTTCTAGTTCATCGTCCTCCTGTTTAACAGTTGGTATCAGAGCGGGTTTACCCGAGATGTGGTCCAACGACCAGGGTAATCCTGGAACCAGTGGTCCTCGCAGCTACGTAGCTGAAGGATAGTCAATCTCCCGTCCCCCATATTTTGATGGTTCTAATTATTTCTTTTGGAAAAACAGGATGGAAGTTTTCATCCGATCTCAGAGCCACAAGCTGTGGAGAGTCATTACAACTAGACCTTATGATTTACCTCCGAATGAGGAGATGTGGTCTGAAGAACAAGTCAAGTTATCCGGACTGAACTGGTCTACGCTCAACATCATCCAGTGCGCAGTTCACCCTGAAGAATATGCCCGAATTTCGGCGTGCAAAATAGCTAAGAAGATGTGGGATGAACTAGCGCTGATTTACGAGGGTACCTCTCATGTCAGAGCTACCAAGGTAAACTACCTAACCTCTGAGTATGAATTATTCAAGATGAAGTCAGAGGAGAGCGTGACTGATATGTACGCTAGGCTGTCACTGATCACCAACAGCCTCAAGGGATTTGGAAAGGAAATATCTGAAGGGGATATAGTCAAGAAGATCTTAAGATCCTTGACACCAGCGTGGCACACAAAAGCTACGGTGATAGAGGAATCAAAGGATTTAACAACCATGACCGTCACTGAACTCATAGGGTCTCTTATGACCTATGAGATAAATCTCAAGAAAACAGGAGAAGGAAATGACAGAAAGGGCAAGAATGTTGCTCTTAAACTTGAACGACACAGCAGCAGCAGCAGCAGCAGCAGTAGCAGCAGCAGCAGCAGCAGCGGAGAGTCTAATGGAATTCCAGACCTTGACAGAAGTGAAAAAGCACTGCTCACACGTCAGTTCAGGAAATTCCTAAAAATGCAGGGAAATTCATATAGGAAAAGAAGAAACTACTCATCAGGTAAATATCCGAACAATGACAATGACAAGGATAGGAATGCTAAAGGTGTGATGTGTTATCATTACAGGAACTTTGGGCACATGAAGCAAGGTTGCCCTGAGCTTCAGAAGAAGACACCGGACTACCACAAGAAAGGGTCCAAAGTGTACAAGAAAAAGCCAAAAGCTATGGTATGCACTTGGAGCGATGAAGAAGAAGTCTCAGAGACTAATTCCTCAGGAAAGGAGACTGAAGGAGTATGTCTGATGGCCGACGAGGAAAATGAGGTAACCAATCCTTTTGTAACTTACTCTATTGATGACTGGGAAGATAAATATGGTGAATTGCTAGATATGTACAATGCCTTAGCTAAAGAACATAGAGTCATCAAACGCAAACTCAATGTGGTGAATGAAGAACAAGAACTCTTCAAGATAGAAAATTCTAAACTGGTAGCTGAATTAGCTCAGATGGAAAATGTAAGAAATGAGAATAATCTTGTTAAGAATGAGCTTGAAAAATTTAGAAAACAGCTTGATGAAACAAATCAACATACTGAAGAAAACCTGAGACAAAATAACTTAATCAAGGAAGGGTATGAAGCTGTTAAAAAGGTCAATGATGAATTGCTGGAAAACAACATATCTCTGCGGAAGGAATTGGAAGATAAGAAGAAAACTCTTGAGAGGTTTGTTTTGGGAGAAAGCAATTTGAATGCCTTGTTAGGCACCAAAGTGAACTTCAACAAAGAAGGGTTGGGTTTCAACCCAAATAAGAAGGAAGCATTTGGGATAAAAACCACCACATTTTGCACTGAGAAAGGAAAAGAAAAACTGGACATCCCATCCAGTTCCAAAAGTACTGAACAACAAAAGAACATCCATAAACAACAACCTGATTTTGGAAAAGATGTCTTTAAGAAATTCAACAAGCCCACGCACCAGAAGCAAAGTGCCTGTCAATTCAACAACTATGACTCTAATAAAAGAATGGGCTATTTTAAAAGAAACATGGGAAGGTCTAACTACACACAGAATACTGTCAATAAAATGCCTTCATCTAGACAGTTTATAAATTATGGTTTTGCTGGGACCCAAGCTTTTATCAACAGAAACTGGACACACCTTGAGAAACAAAAGGAAACGACTAAAATGCACATCAATAGCAAAACTGTCAACTCTCAGCACAGAAAGAAAAAAGGAGTGAAGCAGATCTGGATCCCCAAAACTATGCTTAATCATTTGAGCGGTACTTTTGGACCCAACTTACCTTGGGCTCCAAAGCACACTACTTAAATTGTTATTGTGCAGGTGAGCCTAGCAGCCGAGAACAACAAGTGGTATCTCGACAGTGGCTGCTCGAGGCACATGGCAGGGGATCAAAGAAAGTTCAGCAAGCTTGAATTGAAAGCAGGAGGGACAGTCAAGTTTGGAGGTAAAAACAAAGGCCAAATCATTGGGACCGGAACCATCGGTAAGAAAACCTCCAACTCTGTTGAAAAAGTATTGTTGGTCGAAGGTCTACAACACAACTTATTGAGTATTAGTCAGCTATGTGACAAGGGTCACAAGGTCCTTTTTGATGAGCATGCTTGCAAAATTCTAGAACCCAACTCCGATAAAATAAAGTTCATTGCTAATAGAGTCAATAATGTCTATATTGTGGATCTTGATGTTGAGTCTGAGTCTAATCTGTGTCTCTCTGCTGATTCAGAGAATAACATGTTTGACTGGCATAGGCGACTAGATCATGCTAGCTTTAACACCTTGCATAAATTAGCTAAATTTGACTTAGTTAGAGGCATGCCTAGCTTGAAGTTCAAATCATTCTCTAAGCCTTGCGATGCCTATGCTCTAGGCAAGCAAACCCGAGCTTCTTTTAAAATAAGGACTGAGAGCTTGTCAAACAAGCTTATGGAACATTTGCACATGGATCTCTTTGGTCCTACCAGAACCCAGAGCCTAAATGGTAAGAGATTTGGTTTTGTCATGGTCGATGACTACTCTAGATTTGCATGGTTGTTTTTCTTGGCGAATAAGAGTGATGTTTTTCAAAAATTTGAACATTTTTTCAATAAGCAGAAACATGTAGGCCACAAGATCACTGTTATCCAATCAGATCATGGAGGAGAGTTTGAGAACTCCTCATTTTCTAGTTTTTGTGACAAGGAGGGACTGACTCACAAATTTTCTTCTCCCAGGACTCCAGAGCGGAATGGAATTGTGGAGAGAAGGAATCGAACAATAGTGGAAATGGCAAGAACATTACTAATGGAGAGTCAGCTACCGAAGAGTTTTTGGGCAGAAGCAGCAAACACAGCCTGTTATATACTTAATAGAACTTTGGTAAGACCCATACATAAGAAAACACCATATGAACTCCTGAAAGGTAAGAGGCCTAATGTCTCATCTTTCAAAATTTTTGGTTCAAAATGCTTTATTCATAATAACAACAAGAGAGACTTAGATAAATTTGATGCTAGAAGTATTCCGGGAATATTCCTAGGATACTCTGAAACATCTAGGGCCTTCAGGGTCTTTAATAAAACTGATAGAACTGTAGAGGAAACTCCTCATGTCATTTTTGATGAAACAAAAATCTCTAACAGTCTAAATGATGATAACAGGTCTACAAGTCATGATGGAGAGTTCCTGAATCAAATGCAAGAGGAGGAAGTACAATCGGCTGAAGAACCCACTGATCTGAACCCAGTAAGTACAGCCGAACAAGGTGAGTCCTCAACAAATGTCAGAATTTTAAAAGACCACCCTGTAACCAATATTATTGGTAGTCTTCATGATCCCCCTAGGACAAGATCCCATTTCAGAAATGTTCAGAATCAAGATTTAATTGCTTTAGTTTCTCAAATTGAACCTAAGACCATTGAAGAAGCTTTAAGTGATGAGAATTGGGTAACTGCCATGTGTGAAGAACTAGGGCAATTTGATAGAAACAATGTCTGGGAACTTGTACCTAGACCTGAAAATTTCAATGTAATAGGAACAAAATGGGTTTTTAAGAACAAACTGAATGAAGAAGGTGTCATCTCTAGGAATAAAGCTAGACTTGTAGCTAAAGGCTACAGTCAGGAGTATGGAGTAGACTTTGATGAATCCTTTGCTCCAGTAGCTAGAATGGAGGCTATCAGAATTCTATTAGCATTTGCTTGTTCAAACAACATAAAACTTCAACAAATGGATGTTAAGAGTGCTTTCTTGAATGGAATTCTAAAAGAAGAAGTTTATGTTGAACAACCTCCTGGTTTTCAGTTTTTGACTAAATCTGATCAAGTTTTCAGGTTAAACAAAGCTCTTTATGGACTAAAGCAGGCTCCTCGGGCCTGGTATGAAAGGCTGACCAGTTTCTTACTGAATAAAGGATATAACAGAGGTAAAGTTGACCAAACTTTATTCACTAAGAATTCCAGACAAGATCTCATCATAGTTCAGGTATACGTAGACGACATCATCTTTGGATCAACAAATCCTGAACTATGCAATGAATTTTCACAACTTATGTCAGCTGAATTTGAGATGAGCTTAGTTGGAGAACTGACTTACTTTCTTGGCTTACAGATAAATCAAATGTCAGATGGCTGCTTCTTCCACCAAACCAAGTACACGCTAGATATCCTAAAAAGGTTTGGGATGACTAACCTGAAGCAAATATCCACCCCAATGAGCACAAGCATGACCCTTAATGCAGATGAGTCAGGTAAACAAGTGGATGAAAAACTCTACAGAGGTATGATTGGATCCCTCTTGTACTTAACAACTTCTAGGCCAGACATACAATTCAGTGTTGGCCTATGTGCAAGATATCAGTCTAGGCCTACTGAACTTCATTTGTCTGCTGTAAAAAGGATCTTTAGATATCTGTCTGCCACACACACATTAGGATTATGGTATCCTGCTTCTCGCACATTAGATTTAGTTGCATACACTGATGCAAACTTTGCTGGATGCAAATTAGATAGGAAGAGCACCAGTGGCCACTGTCAATTCTTAGGAGGATGCCTAGTTTCTTGGAGTTCAAAGAAACAACATTCAGTGGCCCTTTCCACTGCAGAGGCTGAATACGTGGCTGCAAGCAGCTGTGGCACTCAGGTTATCTGGATAAAGCATCAGCTTCAGGATTACCAAGTAGAGACAGGTTGCACTCCCATTTTTTGTGATAACACTAGTGCCATAAACATTGCAAAGAATCCTGTGTTACACTCTCGAACAAAACACATTGAAATCAGGCACCACTTTATTAGAAATGAAATTGCAAATAAAACATTTGAACTAATTCATGTTGGGACTGAAAATCAAATTGCTGATATTTTTACAAAACCTTTAGATAGTGAAAAATTCACTTCATTGAGAAGAGAACTTGGTATTTACAAACTCTGACTGATCTGTGGCAATGAATTCAGTTTTATGTATTTCCATGATTTTAGTGGTAGTTCTATCTTACTCTTTCTGATGGGGTCACTATGTGAGGGGGAGCGGGTGTGAGATTTGAGAGGTATCTGTTCTGTTGCTGTGCTGTTATCAGGGTAGAATGGGAGATAGAGCTACTAGAGAGGGGGAGCTTGACTAATTAAAAATGTTTGTAAGATGGTTGTTGTTGCTGGATTAATTGTCAGAATTGATCTTGAGCATTCCTTTTTAGTAGAACCTCGTTCATTTCCTACATCCTTAAGTTTGTGCAATTAAAGTCCAGCCAGAATCTTCTTCTAGTAAGTCTTAAGAGGCTAAGATTAACCTTCACAAGTATATCCTCTTACTTTGTTTCTTGACTGATGAACAAGCTAGACTCATATGAAATGGGTTCTGTTATACGCTTTTCATTAGATTTCGTGATAAGACCACGAGTAATTGCCCAGGCTTTGTCTTCAAACAACCTTCTTGAAGAGCTAGTTAAACTGATCAGTGTTTAAAACTGTATACTGAGAAACTAGGAATCCCATCAATGAAATGGGAACTTTCTAAGTCATGAGGTATTAGTTCTCATAAACAAAAATAAAAGCAAGAAATTCAATTCAAAACTTATGTTTGGCAGAGCAATGATGACAATGTGGTGAGTAACTGGGGATTCTGGCCTCTGATCAAGGTGTCTCCTCATGTAAAAACCAATAGTCACTATCTCTGTTCACTAACTGAGAAGGTATGAGGCTCTTACACTGAGTAACTGAGGATGCTGGCCTCTGACCAAGGTGCATACTTAAGGTCAAAAGTGTAACTGGCCAAATACACCCTATAACAGTGTTTTCTCTCCTTGAACTGGTTGTCCTCAACGCCTACTGGTGCGGACACTCGAGCAGTTGACCGGCACGATACGCCGAGCCACCGGTACCGCACACGGAGCATGACTCGAGCCACCTCAGCATCCCTATGGCTCGGAGACAGTCGGGAGGTTCCCCACTGAGTCATAGCATTTATCATATTTTGGGGATTTTTATTTGTGTGTAATGTATTTTATTTTCTTTCGTCAGTGTGTAATTTAGATAGTTCGAGGGGCTTATTTGCAAAGTGGGACCCCTGGGCCCCACGTGACCCCCAGGGCCCCTCCCATTGATCCACCTCAGCCCATGGGCCCCATGTGGGGTCAGTCAACATGTCAAATGGAGGCATCTAGAAGTTTGAATGGTAAAAGGCACATGGGAGACAAGTGGACTTCAAAGTCCAAGGTGGCTACCAACTTGTCCCCCCCTTGCCACCATAGTCAATAGGGCGCCCCCCTCCCCATTTGTTTATTATTTTTGTTGTGTTTTGATCAAACTTCATCCTAGCCATCCATCCCTAACCCCTAGATCCAACGGTGGAGGATGGATTAGATGGGTGACCTATATATGCTTGTATTTTCCTATTTTCATGAATTAATGCATTCATTTGGAAGAAAAAACCTTGGAGCTCCAGCTTGGTGCGCCCCTCCCTCTCCCCTTGCAGCTGTGAAGGTTGCTTCTTGGTGGTGAGACTCCACCCTATCAGTTCCGGTCGCCGCCGCCGCCGCCACGAGCCGCCACCGCACCGCCACCGCCATCAATGAAGTTCTGCCTGTGCAGTACCACAGCAGCTTCCACGAAATTCAGCCATCAACCACGAGCTCAGATCGACCTAGGAATTTTACTGGATGTTCCAGAGGTGTCAAGAATTATCCACAAATTTTGGTTTGTCATTCAGATCCCGTTTCATAATTTTAGATTTTCGTCAACTCTTCCACTTCGGTTCTGCCAAAGTTCTGTCCAGGTTCCCATCCGCCCTGTGTTTCATGTCTTAGGTCCTTCTTTTGATTTTTTTTAGTCCCATAAATTTTACAGGAGTTTCCTTCCATCCACCCCTTCATCCACAAGTTTTATAAATTTCTGGTTCGCCCCTTTCATAATTTCTAAAAATCATTCTCAGTCCCATCTACAGTTCTATCCACCTGTTCCTAGATCCGACCACCAGTCACTCCAACAATCATATCAAATCGCCACCACCTCTAAATCCAATTCCAAAAATTGTCCCAGTTTCGTGGTTTGATTCCCTACAACGTTGAAGAAGAGCTCGAAGTCTGATTCCAACGGCAAGTAGGCGGTCAACGGCCATTTACAGGAAACTCATATGCTGATCTGATATTTCGGTTACTGTACAACAGGGGCTTGTAAATTCAATAAAGTTCTGATCCGACCAGATCCAGCAGATCTCTCTAGGTCTAGATTGAAGCATTTCAAGATAGCTTTCCAACGATAGCTCATGCGTCCCGATCCGACGTCGGGATTGCTCGCAGCGGCCATTTTCGCCGGAGCGCGCGCCGGAAGATAGCAACCAAAATCCGTGGACAGCTAGTTCAAAGCTTGGGAATCGGGACCGATCGACCCCCGATCGGTGTTCCCGGCCGATCGCCGTCCGCGGAGGCACGCCACCAGGGGTCCCCATCATAGTGGGTCCCACCCCCGCAGATCCGGAGGACAGCGCCATCCGTGGGCCCCGCGGGCCCGCAGAACCCGCCGTTCGGAAAGCACGAAAATGCGGAGTTCGGCACCGCCGGGCGACATCAAGATGCTGCCCGTCAACCCGAGTTGCGTGATTCCCGGGCTCCACATGTGACCTTTTACCTACCTGCGTGGAGTGGGTCAAATCTTTGTATTGCTGTGATATTGTTTAACCGGGAGTCCGTAATTCGGCCGGGGTTGTCTTCGCCACGCCGGGTGCGTGGATGTAATGGTCCGAACCTCTTGGCATTCATTTGCTTAGCTAGTATACGGTCTTTTGCCGCTGTCGAGAGCATAGGTACTAGCCCGTGTGTCCATGTCACCGCTGTGAGAGTGAGTGTGACCCGTCCCGTGACTCGATCCGAGTCCGGAAGTTGAGTCGGACTACCCTTGACCTCCGCCGGTTCCTTAACCGCGCACGGTCCGCGCTTTCCCTCGCTTGGGACGACGAGTGAGCTTCCACTTCTGTTAGCGACGTTTCGCCACTAGGAGCTCGTGGTGTCGGGCTTAGTGTCTCCCTGGTGTGTGCTGCTGGTCGCGTCTTCATCTAGAGTCCGAGGGTGGCACCTAATAGTGTCGTCTCCCGTGTCCGTCCCGCATCAATTTGGTATCAGAGCAGGTTGAGTCTAGGGTAGTCATTGCATAAGTCTTGCATGCATCATGGTCTAAGTCGAGTCTAGGATCATCATTTCAAAACAACAACAAAAAAGTGTTTTCAAATTGCATTTCATCCCGAGAATTCGGTATCTTAAAAGGTGTTGTCCGAACGTTAGGCTACGCCTATCGGGAAGATCGCACACTTGCGCGAGTGATCTTCGGATCGATTAACTCCGCCATGTACCGGATATTGGTTTAGGTCTAGGTGCATTAGTCGGTGTTTGCATTAGTTAGTGCATTCCAACCTTGCATAGCCGGTCTAGTGTAGTGTCCAAGTGTCGGCATGTCCAACATATAGTTCCCCCCCCAATTTCCCATGGATTCCTCATCACCCGGACAATATGGCCGTTGGTCCACCCATGGGCTTGGCAACCATCCCCTCCACTTCCGTAGGCCCGAAGCCTCAGACTTTTATGGCTCCAATGACCCAGGCGACTACCTCAAATGGGAAGCCGCCATGGACACATACTTTGATTGTTATACTATGTCCAAGGCAATGCAATTCTCTTTCGCCAAAGAGCGGCTTCTTCATGAGGCTGCCAAAAAGTGGGATTACATCGAAAGAATGAGAGAGGTTAAGGGACAATGGCCCATCGAATCATGGTGGGACTTGAAGAGAGAGCTTAGGAAGGTCTACGTGCCCCAACCGGTCACCTCCAACCTGCCCCACCCAATCACTTCCAACCAAGTGGGTCATAGTCGGAGGCAAAGAGCCCCATACGTAGATGAGCCGAGACCCAATCCTAGGATGATTGACTATAGGCGAGTCCCCCGCAATACCCCTACTGCCAATCCCACCATTGCCGAACTCTTCCAAATCTTTGCAGATAGATTGGATAAGAGGTGTGATTACATCGAGTCCATGATTCCCCCTTGCCAACCACCTAGCCGAGATGGACCCAAGCACGAGCCTAAGGAGGGAGTAATTGGTAGTCCCAACCCAGTACCATCCAGGGTTCCACCCCAATGTCCTCTCCCCATCATGGTGGGTCCTCTTCTCCCACCCACGAGAGCCCCATTGCCTACACCCCCTGTCCGTCAGGAGGATAAGGGTAAGGACCCACTTATCAAGGAGCGTAGTGGGTCACGACAGCAGTGTTATCGCTGCCAAGGGTTCGGCCACTACGCCGGACAGTGTCCCACTCGGACATCTCTAGCCCTAAGGGACAAAAGGGTTGGAGAAGCACCACTCTCCGATCTTTATTCTAAGCCACCTCAGCCCGAGCCACCCGTGTTTCTAACGGGTATGCTTGTCATAGCCGAGCCGCTTCCTAGCTGGCTCAAGAAGGGCTTGGTCCCACTTCCCTTCCCATCTATGGACCCTATCCTACCTCTGGTGCCAATCAATTCATTTCATACCACTTTCTGGTCTAGTCACTATGTGGATACATTGGATGACCTTCTTAAGGGGTTAGACCGGCAGTGGACATTTACGCACTTGTTGGCTCCAGGCTTCGACCGACCCACAGGTCGTAGTTTCACTCATCCCGCTTCAGGGTCCATCACCTCCGTGTACACCGTGGGTCATGTTACCACGGAGGTTCTTCTCCTCTTCCCTATGCCGGCCGAGTCCGACTTCATTTCCTTTTGCCCAAGGGAGGAATCTTACTTTCCACCTATGACTATCGTCCCACCTCTCACAATGAATGAAGGTGATCATTTACACCTCCAAGATTTCCAAATGTGGGACAGCGATTTGTGGAAGCCTAGTCCGAGGGGTCATATCTTCTTTGATCCCTTCGACCCATTCTCTTGTGGACCCCGTGACCCACCACATTTACTCCACCTTTTCGAGAGAGTCCACCATCATACCCCCACCGTCTCATCTCCCTTCATGGATGAAGAAGATCAACAACACCTTCTAGACTTCCACACATGGGATCTTGAGATGAGGGAATCCATATCGAGGGGTCACACATTCTTTGATCCCTTCGATCCCTTTCTTAGTGGGCCCCATGGTCCACAATCTCCATTCCACTTCTTTAGGGGAGGTCACCATTATACCCCTCCCCCATGGACCGGGCCATCGGCACCCACCGAGTCCGTTCACGGGCGAGAGACACCCGACCCTCCTGTTCCACCCAAACCTCCCAAATCCAAAGGACCGTCTTATGGTTGTACCGACATTCAGTCACACTTAGGGTATGCATGGCACACCTTCGGATGTCCTGGACCACCTTGCATATGATTGGGTCGAACTAACATTAGGTTTGTTTAGGGTTGTGTATGCATCCATGTGTTTTTATTTTGCTAAGCATTTTAGGAGTGCATAGTGAGTCTGCCGAGTCTAGTGCAAGGCATGTTAGGAGTCTGCATGAGTGAGGCCAACAATGCACGTTACAAAGAGCTAGCCGATGCCCATCGACACCACCGAGAGTTCCAAGAGGGTGAATACGTCATGATCAGGGTAAGACCTGAACGGTTTCCCTCTGGAACCGTTAAGAAGTTGCAAGCTCGCGGAGCCGGTCCCTTTAGAGTGTTGAAATGCGTTGGATCCAATGCGTATGTTGTGGACCTGCCCGAGGAATATGGTATAAGCTCTACCTTCAATGTATCGGATCTTGTTGCATATAGGGACCCAACGGTGAACCCTAGTGAGACTTTTGAGCCATCTCCTCCCCTTGAGAGTGATCCCACACATGAGTGTCCACTTCCACCTCCAGCCCCTTTTTCACGGCAGCGTGAGCATATAGATCGTATACTGGACGAGCAAGTGACAGTTACCAGGAGTGGATCTTACCCGCGCTACCTAGTGCGATGGAGAGGACGGCCCGCTACTGAGGACACATGGATCACACATGGCGAGTTGCAGCGGATCGATCCGGATCTTTTGGAGCGATACAGGAGTGATGCAGACCCTTACTCGACAGGGTCGAGTTTCTCCCACCCGGGGAGAATTGGTGCGGACACCCGAGCAGTTGACCGGCACGATACGCCGAGCCACCGGTACCGCACACGGAGCATGACTCAAGCCACCTCAGCATCCCTATGGCTCGGAGACAGTCGGGAGGTTCCCCACTGAGTCATAGCATTTATCATATTTTGGGGATTTTTATTTGTGTGTAATGTATTTTATTTTCTTTCGTCAGTGTGTAATTTAGATAGTTCGAGGGGCTTATTTGCAAAGTGGGACCCCTGGGCCCCACGGGACCCCCAGGGCCCCTCCCATTGATCCACCTCAGCCCATGGGCCCCATGTGGGGTCAGTCAACATGTCAAATGGAGGCATCTAGAGGTTTGAATGGTAAAAGGCACATGGGAGACAAGTGGACTTCAAAGTCTAAGGTGGCTACCAACTTGTCCCCCCCTTGCCACCATAGTCAATAGGGCGCCCCCCTCCCCATTTGTTTATTATTTTTGTTGTGTTTTGATCAAACTTCATCCTAGCCATCCATCCCTAACCCCTAGATCCAACGGTGGAGGATGGATTAGATGGGTGACCTATATATGCTTGTATTTTCCTATTTTCATGAATTAATGCATTCATTTGGAAGAAAAAACCTTGGAGCTCCAGCTTGGTGCGCCCCTCCCTCTCCCCTTGTAGCTGTGAAGGTTGCTTCTTGGTGGTGAGACTCCACCCTATCAGTTCCGATCGCCGCCGCCGCCGCCACGAGCCGCCACCGCACCGCCACCGCCATCAACGAAGTTCTGCCTGCGCAGTACCACAGCAGCTTCCATGAAATTCAGCCATCAACCACGAGCTCAGATCGACCTAGGAATTTTACTGGATGTTCCCGAGGTGTCGAGAACTATCCATAAATTTTGGTTTGTCATTCATATCCCGTTTCATAATTTTATATTTTCGTCAACTCTTCCACTTCGGTTCTGCCAAAGTTCTATCCAGGTTCCCATCCGCCCTATGTTTCATGTCTTAGGTCCATCGTTTGATTTCTGTTAGTCCCATAAATTTTAAAGGAGTTTCTTCCATCCACCCCTTCATCCACAATTTTTATAAATTTCTGCTTCGCCCCTTTCATATTTTCTAAAAATCATTCTCAGTCCCATCTACAGTTCTGTCCACCTGTTCCCAGATCCGACCACCAGTCACTCCAAAAATCATATCAAATCGCCACCACCTCTAAATCCAATTCCAAAAATTGTCCCAGTTTCATGGTTTGATTCCCTACAACGTTTAAGAAGAGCTCGAAGTCTGATTCCAACGGCAAGCAGGCGGTCAACGGCCATTTACAGGAAACTCATATGCTGATCTGATATTTCGGTTACTGTACAATAGGGGCTTATAAATTCAATAAAGTTCTGATCCGACCAGATCCAGCAGATCTCTCTGGGTCTAGATTGAAGCATTTCAAGATAGCTTTCCAACGATAGCTCATGCGTCCCGATCCGACGTCGGGATTCTCGCAGCGGCCATTTTCGCCGGAGCGCGCGCTGGAAGACAGCAACCAAAATCCGTGGACAGCTAGTTCAAAGCTTGGGAATCGGGACCGATCGACCCCCGATCGGTGTTCCCGGCTGACCGCTGTCCGCGGAGGCACGCCACCAGGGGTCCCCATCATAGTGGGTCCCACCCCCGCAGATCCGGAGGACAGTGCCATCCGTGGGCCCCGCGGGCCCGCAGAACCCGCCGTTCGGAAAGCACGAAAACGCGGAGTTCGGCACCGCCGGGCGACATCAAGATACTGCCTGTCAACCCGAGTTGCGTGATTCCCGGGCTCCACATGTGACCTTTTACCTCCCTGCGTGGAGTGGGTCAAATCTTTGTATTGCTGTGATATTGTTTAACCGGGAGTCCGTAATTCGGCCGGGGTTGTCTTCGCCATGCCGGGTGCGTGGAGGTAATGGTCCGAACCTCTTGGCGTTCATTTGCTTAGCTAGTATACGGTCTTTTGCCGCTGCCGAGAGCGTAGGTACTAGCCCGTGTGTCCATGTCACCGCTGTGAGAGTGAGTGTGACCCGTCCCGTGACTCGATCCGAGTCCGGAAGTTGAGTCGGACTACCCTTGACCTCCGCCGGTTCCTTAACCGCGCACGGTCCGCGCTTTCCATCGCTTGGGACGACGAGTGAGCTTCCACTTCTGTTAGCGACGTTTCGCCACTAGGAGCTCGTGGTGTCGGGCTTAGTGTCTCCCTGGTGTGTGCTGCTGGTCGCGTCTTCATCTAGAGTCCGAGGGTGGCACCTAGTAGTGTCGTCTCCCGTGTCCGTCCCACATCACCTACAGGCTGTTTTAGTGGTTCAAATTCTTGTTGTCTTTTTGACTAGCCTTAACAGCTACCTCAGTCATATTTGCTGACACTTGCTCTTCCTTCATATTCATTGTAAGTTGATAAACTTCAAGCTTCTTCTAAATCTCTTTCTCTTACCAGAACTCCAAGATTCTTCACTGACCTTAAAGCCTCACTTAAGCATCTAAGATTTGACACTGAGTTTCTACTGTTGGAATTCTCTCCATCTTTTCTCATCAATCCAACGTCAACTGCTCTCTTTCTCTTCTGTTTTGATGATGTCAAAGGGGGAGAAGGTTGAAAGGGGGAGTGAAGAGGTTGTAAGGAGGAGGTTGAGCTAGTGAAAAGGAAGTTTTTGGTGTTTCTTTTGGGTAAAAGATAATGAGTGCTGAGATTTTAGATTTTGAGAGGTCACCATTGCTGTTTTATCGAGAACTATTGCTGTTGCTAATGAGACTATTTTAGGTTGATGTTTCCTCTTTCACTGAATTTGACTCATGGGGTTGCCATCATCAAAAAGGGGGAGATTGTTGAATCTCTGTAGTTTTGATGATGACTAACACTATGAATCAAATTATTTGCATGCACATCTTCTGATTAAAATGTCTTTCATCATGCTCTTCTGATTAAATGCTTCTCCAACGTGTTCACTCATTAGCTCGTATCTGTTTGTCTTCATTTATATGGGTTCCGTGCCTTCAGTGCGTTGACGCACTTGGCTGGCTGCGTAGACGCAATTGTGCGTCTTTCGCTTGCTGTCGTGTTCACTGTGTCGACGCTGTCACCTGATGCGTTGACGCATTGGCTTGTTGCCAAGGGCTTGAGCGTCTCGCCTAAGGAGTTGAGGCGACGCTGCACGATGGAAGCGTCGACGCCTTGAGCTTATGACCCAAGGTCTTATGATCAACAACCAAGCAGACGCATCGACGCTGTCACTAATGTGTTGACGCATTGGTGTGTTTTGTCAAGGGACCTGTTCTTCATTATATCCATTGCGTTAACGCCTTGGCTTTAGTGCGTTGACGCGTTCTTCAGTCCTTTGAAAAGTTCCGTGCAACCTGTGTGAACAAACGCATGACTTGAATATTTCTGAGAGTGACTGAATGTTCTCTGAAACCTTACAGGGACTTAAAGACAAATTGGAACTTTATTCCAATCATGTGAGCACGTGATTTGAGGGAATAATCGTCTAACACGTGGCTCGGCTCTTCTGGAAGCATCTTCTTCGCGCGTGTCTCCCACACCCTCAGTCTCTCGTGAGTCTGGATATAAAGGAAGGGTTCTGTTCCTGAAAAGATGCTGAAGCCACAAGAAAAAGGGTGAGGCCAGAGTGAGAGGAAGGAGAGGAGAAGCCATCCTGATCATTCGTTGAGCGTACCTAGAAGAGAGAGAGTGATGAAGGAGAGGATGGTTTTCTGCTACGTTTTGTCTATGCTTCTTTAAGAAGCTACATTGTTTCTCCGTTCGATTGTCTTTCAATATTTCTTTATGTCTTCGTTTGTTCGTTCTCAAATTTCGATACTCTGTTTTCGTTCCCTCTAGGTGTAGAGGAAGAGAGGTGAATCCTCTGGGTCGCAGTGTGGCTTCCCTCTGATTTAGATCAGAGGAAGGGAGGAGTTCTCCGGGGTTTTGTGTTCAGGTAGTGAGAAGGCTACCTGGGTTTTTCCCTCCGGCTGAGGAGGAAGAGAGACAGCGTCTCTGAATTGCAGTGAGGGTGGGTCACTGCTGGGTTCCCTCTTGTCTAAGAGGAAGGGAGAGTTATCTCCGGGTCAGGTCTTATGGTGAGAGACCTGGGTGCAAGCTGTGAGTTCAGCGTCTGTAGGAATTTCGATCCCCAAGCTGTGGATCAGCGTGTTGTTGGCAGACCGAGTCTGCGGTTCTTTCTTGTGAAAGGGAAGCCTCACTCTGCCTTGAGTGAGGGATGGACGTAAGTCTGCAGGTTGCAGACTGAACCATCTAAATCTCGTGTTCACCTTGGTGTGGTTGTGCGCATCTATTTTCCTTATGCTTCTCTCTGGCTTCATGAAGTAAGTGTGATTGTTGATGATCGAAACCTTGGTCTGACTGCTCGCTTAGTGCTTGTGCATATGTGTTGATGAAATTCTGAGTGATATATGTTCTGCGCTCGTGACCTGCCTTATCTCGGTTAAGGTTCCGAATCATTTTACATATTTTCAGTCCTCCTAGCCAATCTCATCTTCTAAGATCTCCTCGGCTCGGACAAATATTTTTTAACGGTGATCTATTCATCCCCTCCCCTTCTAGCTCACCGTCCTCCTTTTTAACATCTCCCCCTTACTTATTTAAGAAGGGAATGGATATAAGAAAGATACATGAGAGTCATGACAACCGGAGTGTTCATATATAGCACCTAGGAGGTTGTGCAAACATATAGGAGATTCATGCAATTGCGAAAGCAATCAATCAATTTTCTGAATACATAATAAATCAAATTTCTAGATGTGTAAATGAGTAACATGAAAAATAATAGTTTCAATATGAATATTCAGATTTTCAGATCAACACAATGAGACATTTTACAGACTGCTCTTCAATTTTGAGAACAACGTATTGGAGGCTACGCTCTACCTTATCAATTTTTTTTTTGCCTCAATGTATCATTTATCACATTGACAATCAGAATTTTTCAAGAATGGTCAGGTTCAAATATTTCCTTTTTACACGAGTAGATGCATGGAGCTCATGCTAGAATCCCTGGTTACTCAGAATATTGAACCATTTCACTTCATTTTGAACAGAGGTACTTTTGTCAACACTTTTCAGAAATGAACCACATCACGTCTCAAGTGACATTGTCACGCCCCGAACCGAAAGCAGCGGAACGTGTCATTTGCTCGGAACGTGGCAGTTAAACAGTCATGTCAATCAGAGCATAGTCATTTCCACAAAACACAATTTGGACAAATAATAAATTTCATTTCAAATATAAGTTCTTTACATATTCGGGTCCATAATAAACGAAAAGACTCAATAAAGAAAAACTACAATGAGACATAAGACGCAAGATAACCAGACTAGACGGTTCATCTAGATGTCAGAGTTTTCTTCACTCTTGCCCTTGCCATCATGTTCGGTCTCGCCATCACTAAGGTCATTACCTGAAAAATATTGAAAAACACAGGGTGAGCGAACGCTCAGTAGGACTTAATATCTCATACTCCAAGCTAGCTTTAAGTAAATTACAAGTTAACGTGCTCATGCAGGCCATGCAAAATATAAGGCAATTCGAGAACTATAATGACACGAGTGATAAAGCGATGATAAATTAAAACCATAAAATGAGTAAGCAAGATGCTAGATACATCTATGAAGGGTAAGGATAATGACAATCAAGAGAGTATAGTAAGATCTTAACAAGTACTTTCTCAAGCTAGGTCAAAAGCATTCATGAGGAAATATAACATTCATCTCTCTATGACGAACACTATCACGAGAGCTTCAAGGTATCAATTATTATGAAGGATCTTCATGATAAGATAACGAGTACTATCAATGAGATAATTCAGGATTTTCTATGATGATCGATATAGAAGTAGAACAATTACTTCTACAAGCACTATATATCATTTGCCAAGACACTAAAGGAATATCACGACGATATGATAACCCCTCCAATAAGGTAATTCAAGATCTTTTCATGACGAATAATAAGTTATAGAAAGGTGTACTATGATGACAATTACTCCCGATCATCACTATCACGAGCGCATTTGCACATCTAGCACTACATAGGATTGTGTACTATGATGGCAATTACTCCCGATGTGACGACCCAGAGCTCCGGATACCGATATACCGATAACATCGATACACCGATACCAGGAACTGGGGAAGCCACCCAAGAGGCTGATGAGGCCCCTGAAGGGTTAGTGAAGTTTGTCGAGGGGATGTATAACGAATTGCAATCACAAGCGCGCAAAATAGATTTAAGCAATAAAATTTAGCAAAAGAGCGGAAGCAATTTCAAAATAAACAGAGTGCTAAATATATAAACTAGTCCAGAGGCACAAGAGTGCTAGTCCAAAAGTACAACTACACGGGACATACCCCGGCAAAAGTACACCAGAAAGCCAAAAAGGCAACCCGTCTACTGCGGGCAGCTAAGAACGGTCTCCGAGCACACGGGAAACACCGGGAGACGACAGGCGCGGCTCACGTGAAAGGAGAAGGGTGAGTCACAGCCAGACTCAGTAGGGTCACGCGGATCCCTACCTCGTGCTAAACATGCAATCAAGCACAATTAAAGCGATTAGAGCATGCATTTAAATAAATGAACAGGCAATGGCATGATTAAAACTGAAAGCTGAAAGCTGTAAACCTAACTGAACAGGTATAACAGTTAATACATTCCAATAACATACAAATCTAAACGACAAAAACTAAATCTACCAATAGAACATGCCTCAACTAACCAAGCCACAGGGAACAGGATAGCCACAGGGAGTAGAAACCAGATGCGTCCACTGACGACTTACACTGCGTCTCAAGCACTCGTAGTCTGTAACACGACAAGCTGAGCGCGTAAACAGTACCAAACCAAGTGACTAGTCAGAGTGACACTCATCAGTGTCAGTCCAAAGCCTCCGACCACGTGTGCACACACTGACTCTCGCCTGAGCCAGGCCCTCTAGCTAGTTTTCTCTCTCGGCAGGACGCTACCGCTAGCCAGGAGCCCACAGAACTAGCTTACAAACCGTGTGACGGGAACACCCCTCCACCATCCTCAGGCGGGTCGACAACTCAAAGGCCTTAGGGCTACCACAGTGGCTCCATCGCAAGGAAAGAAAAGCTACTCTATTGGGGTCTAAAAACATGCCATTATTTCATAAAATAACTTGAACATGGCCTAGAAATATTATGGAAAGCATTAAAGAATGAACAAGCGGCTTTTAAAAACCCCAGGGGATGTGACGGTCTACACTCACCGCATCACAAGGCGTAACGGTCGTGGTGTAGTGCATTACATGAACTGTAACGCGCTTCCACCCGGCCGTTATAGCCACCCGACGCCAAATAGAATCCACAGTTTTCAACGCCCTAGTAGGACGTAACGCGCACCCGGAGGCGGGTTACGGCGCCCTGACGGCCGCCCGACAGGCCGTCAGGCCAACCACCAAGCCAGGTCAACGGTAGGCAAACGAAATGTAACGGCCTAGGGCTAGGCCGTTACACTCCCCATGACGCACCCCCTTGGGTCCGTCACAAGACTGTAACGTGTCCCCTATGGACCGTTACAGTTGTGACGGTTCCTGGTAGGACTGTCACACCGTCTGGGTTACGGACGGGTTATATCTAAAAACGGGTTCCCTCCCGGGCGATCGGAATCACCGGGTAACGATGAAAAAACCTGTTTCCTGCCAAACCACACATCCACAACAACGATATACCACTAAAACGTCCACATGCAACACTCACAATGGATTAAACGTGAAGAACGAAGCTTAAACCCCAAAAAATGAAAAATAGCCACTATGCATGCCATAGGGGTTTAGCCAAGAAAACATGTTATAGGGAAGGCTCCTAGCGAGCTCAGGATTCCATCCCCCTACCTCGTTCGAGCCGAAACGGCCGTTTAAGCCGCATGCACCGAGGAGGGTTCACCGAGCTTCCACACCTCATCTCGCATCCACGGACCGTGAATCACGTTGTGGAGGGCGTCAACGCGTTCCACTCGACGCGAGGATTCCACCGGCGCGCTCCACGCCTCGATCCGCCGCCGATTCACCTGTAATCCCAAGGAGGGGGAAGTGGCGATCGGAGGAGAGAGAGAGAGAGCGTGAGAACGAGATCGACGAGGGGGGAGAGAGAAGTGAGGGAGAGGGTGAGATAAAAGAAGAAAAAAAGATTAATATATATATATATATATATATATATATACCTTAATTTCTTCTTTTAAAAACCCAAATATTTCCAATTAAATTCTGAAAAATGCCAGAAAGATCCTAAAAATCCAGAAAAATAGCCGAAAATTCCAGCATAGATTCTAGGTCCGAACCACTAAAGATCCGCTAAGGCACGGGCCTCACACCCGATCATCACTATCATGAGAGCGTTTGCACATCTAGTACTACATAGGATTGGCCAATGCACTAAGGGGAAAATCATGATGATATGACTACCCCTCATGGAAATAAGTTATAGATGACTATAGGTGGTGAATGCCAGCACCCGATCATCGTATACCAGTAACATTTGGACTTTGCCTCGCCCAATAGGGTCAGATCAAGACCCGTAGCATTTAAAATGTCATTTTAGTGGGACCCATAGCCCCTGACATTTAGTCTAGACTAATTTCATATTAATGGCCAAGAATTTCAAGGATCAAGCATGTAAGAACATTAAGATAGATTTCATGAAACATAGAGTTCAAGGACAGAACTTGTAGTAAGGATGATATTTCAATAAACCATATGAAAATCATGACAATCTGGGAATCTAGGTGATTAGGTACAACCAGCTCGGCTGCCTTGAGGGAATCCAAGGCTAGCGTAAACTGACGAAGGTCCCAATGACTAACTTGCCAGTCCGAAGGAACGGAATGTCCGACGGATGGCTCGTATGTCACTAAGAGTTGAGGTGTATAACGTGAACCAATCATGAAACAGGGACTCTATCTACGGACGTGAGATGAGAGTGCCAGAAGACCCGCGGTATGGGTCATAACTGGAAGAAAACTATGAGAACATGAATGCGTAAATTATAGAATTCACGTCCATCCAATTCTATAATTAACTATAATTAAATCAACTTATATTAGTTGACGCTCGTGGGTGGCGTCATTTATTAATTAGCGTCCTCTTGGAGGGACGTCAATTCTATGATTTTTAACTTAATTTATCTCACAAGAATTCACGTCAATATCTATTTAATTGAATAATTTTAAAATATACATTCAAAGACACATTTATTTATATGAAATAATTTATAGAAATAGAATATATGATAATTAGGAGAAAGTATAAGGATTCAAAATTATATTTTTTTATAATTGTATGTTACATAGTTTGGTAGATATGAATTTTCAAAGATAGAGTTACAAGTTATATATATATATATATATATATATAAAATAAAAGATTTGACGCCTTTGCATGCTGTCGTTGAAAGAATTCAACGACACTCAATAGGTCATCATTTAATTCATGAATAGTATCCACTCTTAAAATCTTTCGTTCTCGATGTACACATGTCAGAATTACGCAAATTATATATCAAAATGAAGGGCTCGAAAAACTCTACCTAACATGATGTTCAAAAAAAAAATTCGTTGAGGGATGGGGGATCTTGAGATAGGAGGCACGGAAAATGGTGCTACCACCCTCACTACCTCGGTCTTCACCGTAATAACGCTCCCATAAAATTTTATGGCCAAAGGACACTCCGACGACCTAGAAAAGTCTAAACAAATTAAAACTCTATAACTATTCGCTACAATGTAAATCGTGATTCGCCGTGCAACTATTATAAATATACTAAATTAATTAACTAGTTAATGTTACTAGTTAATATCTATATCAAGACATGAAAATTTAAGGAAAAACATGGGGATTCTAATCGTATACACTTTACAATTTTTAGATGAGAGGTGACATGGATATAAATATTTTAACCATAGTGTATTTAATATTTAATTAAGAGAAAACATGCATAACGATGAAAACACAATACTTAAACATGATGGACGTGCAGAAATATGATTTTATGAACATAATGAGGTTTATGCAGAAGTTTTATCACGTTGGTTTGGCTTGGGAGATTGCCTACCTTTTGACGTTTATACGGACGAAGAGGTTGCAAAAGGTGAAGAAGATGATTCAGGAAGAAGAACGCTAACCAACACAGCTGCAACAACACTTGTAGCAGCAGCCCTTGCGTTTGGAAGAAAAGGAAGAAGCCAAACTTCGATCTCACGCACGGTACATCGACGTAGGGGCAGCACAACATGAACACGAACGCAGCAGCATGAAACAAGCTTCTGCCAATCGTGGGGGTATAATATATATAGGAGGAAGGGATCCTACCGGTGGTTGAATCCTAATGGGAATATACTTCCCATGTAAACAATCTTACCCGTTATAGACTTCCCTTGCATAATATGGATCGGCCTTACCCTTCCATATCAACAACCGCCATCCCGTTGGACTAAAACCCCAATGTCATGTTATCTTCGAAGGTGTTTGAGGATGTAAACCCTTGTGCTACAGTGAGTAGGATTCCACAAGATCAGGTCATAATAATATTTGCGTACATGCTTTTTAGAAGCTCATTTACTAAGGACTATTTCTTATTAATGTTTATAACCCATTTAGGTTTTGGACATAGCCTCTTTTAAGACCCATTTTGAGTTAAATCCCTTTTTCATCTTAATGATAATTAGGCTAGGCTTTTAACTATTTGAGAATTTATTTATATATATATACACCCTAAAAAGCCCATTCAACTATAAGGATTATATATATATATTATATATGTAGGCTTTAAGATTTCATGGCTATATCTATTTATGTGTGGATGTTTTAGCCCATTTGTTATATAAGCTTTAACTAAATTATTCAATAGATCTGTATATATATATAAATAGATATTCTTTAAAGCCCATTAGTTTAGGCTTTGTACTTTAGGATTGGCCCATTATCTCAGCTAATGGCCCTATAATCATAGTTTTTCTTAGGTTGGCTTTTACTTCACTTATGGATTTACATGATTTAAGCATTAAACCTTTATTTAAAGTTACAATAGGTTTTAACTACTATATATATATATATATATAGACTCTATTTCCAAATATCTTTTAGTTATTTACTTATCCTTTTAATTTCCAAGGTTATCTTGGGTATCAGAGTCGAGTTCGATCATATAAATTTTACTCAATTATTTATTTGTATCTCCATTGAGGCCCATTAAACTCTAGCTCTTTAGTTGGGCTTGTAATCCCTTTTGAAGGGAATTTCATTCCTTCTTAATTAATTAAGTAAACCCATTATTTATTATTAATATTCTTATTTTCGATATTTGTTTTATGACAGTTATCAATATTTATTCTTTATAAATTTTCGGGTGCTACACCCTCCCCCACTTAAAAGAATTTGGTCCCCAAATTCACATGATTTTCTTTCAAAATTAGTGGGGTAAAATCACCATGTCTAAAACAATGTATTCTAACTAGATCATTCGCATACATGCTAAGTGCTACATTACAATACCCAATTATTGCAATTATGGGTGATATAGATTTATCGGATTACCTTCTAATGCTTGCGGTGTTTCTTCCTTTAGGAGTGGACAATGAGCAATCTTGTGATCCCCACTTCCGCAACGGATGCACTTTCCTAGTTTGTACCAGCACTTGTCTGGATCATGCCGCCCTTTCTTACAATGTTCACACTTCTCCTTGACCGGAACAATTTGCTGCCCATCATTTCGGGGTTTGTTATTCTTACAGAAACCATTACCTTCAATAAGTCTTCTCTTGTCATTAACGGGTTCCTTATTCTTGGATCCATTCACTTGCTCCTTCTTGACAATCTTCCTTTTGACTCGCTCCATCAAGTCCATCGCATCCTCCAAGAGTTGCGCCTTTCTCACCATCTCCGTATAGGTTTGGATTTCTAGCGGAGCCAACTACGGAATAAGCTCCACCTTCAAGCCGCTCATGAATCGTTTCACCCGCATCTTTTCTGTGCAGACTAGGTGTGGCGCATACCTAGCCAATCTAGAGAACCTTGCTTCATATTCCGCTACCGATAGACTCTGTTACTTCAAAGCCGTGAACTCCAGAGCTTTCTTCTTACGGATTCGTTCTGAGAAATACTTCTCATTGAAGTGTTCCAAGAACTCATCCCATGTGGCTTGCTCATTGGGCATGATCGCTTCTACGGATCCCCACCATACCCGAGCATCCTTCTCTAATTGATAAGTTCCTAATAGTACCATCTCTTCATCGGTGCATTGCATCACCTTAAATGTCCTCTCTATTTATTGCACCCAATTCTCCGCTTCATCCGGGTCAGTAGACCCACTAAACTTAGGGAGATTCATCTTTTAGAGCTTCCAATGCAAATCTCCGGCTCCATGCCGTGCTCCACCTTGTGCAACTTGTTGCAAGACTTGTGTTAAACCCTGGACAGTGCATTGCATCTCTCTCCACTGAGCTCTCTCAGCGGCCATTCTAGCCTGCAAGAATAAGGTTTGGATTAATGATATTCATATCTTGGCAGGTATCTAACACGAATGTAACATATTTTATCATTTAACCCACAACTCTACCCAAATCTCACGGGGTTCCTATAGGATAACTGACAAGGACGACTCAATCTAGGACTTGAACCTGATGACCTAGGGATTTAGAAAGCTTAGGCTCTGATACCACCTTCTGTCATGCCCCGAATCGATAGCAGCAGAACGTGTCGTTTGCTCGGAACGTGGCAGTTAAATAGTCATGTCAATCAGAGCATATCCATTTCTACAAAACACAATTTGGACAAATAACAAATTTCATTTCAAATATAAGTTCTTTACATATTCGGGCCCATAATAAACGAAAAGACTCAATAAAGAAAAACTACAATGAGACATAAGACGCAAGATAACCAGACTAGACTGTTCATCAAGATGTTAGAGTTCTTTTCACACTTGCCCTTGCCCATCATGTTCGGTCTCGCCATCACTAAGGTCATTACCTGAAAAACATTAGAAAATGCAGGGTGAGCGAACACTCAGTAGGACATAATATCTCATGCTCCAAGCTAGTTTTAAGTAAATTACAAGTTAACGTGCTCATGCAGGTCATGCAAAATATAAGGCAATTCGAGAACTATAATGACACGAGTGATAAAGCGATGATAAATTAAAACCATAAAACGAGTAAGCAAGATGCTAGATACATCCATGAAGGGTAAGGATAATGACAATCAAGAGAGTATAGCAAGATCTTAACAAGTACTTTCTCAAGCTAGGTCAAGAGCATTCATGAGGAAATATAACATTCATCTCTCTATGACGAACACTATCACGAGAGCTTCAAGGTATCCAATATTATGAAGGATCTTCATGACAAGATAACAAGTACTATCAATGGGATAATTCAAGAACTTTTATGATGATCGATATAGAAGTAGAACAATTACTTCTACAAGCACTATATAGCATTTGCCAAGACACTAAGGGAATATCACGATGATATGATAACCCCTCCAATAAGGCAATTCAAGATCTTTTCATGACGAACAATAAGTTGTAGAAAGGTGTACTATGATGGCAATTACTCCCGATCATCACTATCACGAGAGCGTTTGCACATCTAGCACTACATAGGATTGTGTACTATGATGGCAATTACTCCCGATCATCACTATCATGAGAGCGTTTGCACATCTAGCACTACATAGGATTGACCAATGCACTAAGGGAAAAATCACGATGATATGACTACCCCTCATGAAAATAAGTTATAGACGACTATAGGTGGTGAATGCCAGCACCCGATCATCGTATACCGGTAACATTTGGACTTTGCCTCGCCCAATAGGGTCAGATCAGGACCCGTAGCATTTAAAATATCATTTTAGTGGGACCCATAGCCCCTGACATTTAGTCTAGACTAATTCCATATTAATGGCCAAGAATTTCAAGGATCAAGCATGTAAGAACATTAAGATAGATTTCATGAAACATAGAGTTCAAGGACAGAACTTGTAGTAAGGATGATATATCAATAAACCATATGAAAATCATGACAATCTGGGAATCTAGGTGATTAGGTACAACCAGCTCGGCTGCCTTGAGGGAATCCAAGGCTACCGTAGACTTACGGAGGTCCCAATGACTAACTTGCCAGTACGAAGGAACGGAATGTCCGACGGAGGGCTCGTATGTCACCGAGAGTTGAGGTGTATAACGTGAACCAATCATGAAACAAGGACTCCATCTGGGGACGTGAGATGAGAGTGCCAGAAGATCCGCGGTATGGTTCATAACCGGAAGCAAACTATGAGAACATGAATGCTTAAATTATAAAATTCACGTCCATCCAATTCTATAATTAACTATAATTAAATAAACTTATATTAATTGACGCACGTGGGTGGCGTAATTTATTAATTAGCGTCCTCTTGGAGGGACGTCAATTCTATGATTTTTAACTTAATATATCTCAGAAGAATTCACGTCAATATCTATTTAATTGAATAATTTTAAAATATACATTCAAAGACACATTTATTTATATAAAATAATTTATAGAAATAGAATATATGATAATTAGGATAAAAATATAATGATTCAAAATTATATTTTTTTATAATTTTATGTTACATAGTTTGGTAGATATGGATTTTCAAAGATATAGTTACAAGTTATATATATATATACATATATATATATAATAAAAGATTTGACGCCTTTGCCTGTCGTTGAAAGAATTCAACGACACTCAATAGGTCGTCATTTAATTCATGAATAGTATCCACTCTTAAAATCTTTCGTTCTCGATGTACACATGTCAGAATTGCGCAAATTATATATCAAAATGAAGGGCTCGAAAAACTCTACCTAACATGATGTTCAAAAAAATATTTTGTTGAGAGATGGGGGATCTTGAGATAGGAGGCACGGAAAATGGTGCTACCACCCTCACTACCACGATCTCCACCCTAATAACGCTCCCATAAAATTTCATGGCCAAAGGACACTCCGACGGATTCGCCGTGCAACTATTATAAGTATACTAAATTAATTAACTAGTTAATGTTACTAGTTAATATCTATATCAAGACATGAAAATTTAAGGAAAAACATGGGGATTCTAATCGTATACACTTTACAATTTTTAGATGAGAGGTGACATGGATATAAAATTTTTAACCATAGTGTATTTAATATTTAATTAAGAGAAAACATGCATAATGATGAAAACATAATACTTAAACATGCAGGACGTGCGGAAATATGATTTTATGAACATAATGAGGTTTATGCAAAAGTTTTATCACGTTGGTTTGGCTTGGGAGATTGCCTACCTTTTGATGTTTATACGGACGAAGAGGTTGCAAAAGATGAAGATGATTCAGGAAGAAGAACGCTAATCAACACAGCTGCAACAACACCTGTAGCAGCATCCCTTGCATTTGGAAGAAAAGGAAGAAGCCAGACGTCGATCTCACGCACGGTACGTCGACGTAGGGGCGGCATAGCACGAACACGAACGCAGCAGCATGAAAAAAACTTCTGCCAATCGTGGGGGTATAATGTATATAGGAGGAAGGGATCCTACCGGGGGTTGAATCCTAATGGGAATATACTTCCCATGTAAACAATCTTACCCGTTATAGACTTCCCTTGCATAATATGGATCGGCCTTACCCTTCCACATCAACAGCCGCCGTCCCGTTGGACTAAAACCCCAATGTCATGTTATCTTTGAAGGTGTTTGGGGATGTAAACCCTTGTGCTACAGTGAGTAGGATTCCACAAGATCAGGTCATAATAATGTTTGCGTATATGCTTTTTAGAAGCTCATTTACTAAGGACTATTTCTTATTAATGTTTATAACCCATTTAGGTTTTTGACGTAGCCTCTTTTAAGACCCATTTTGAGTTAAATCCCTTTTTCATCTTAATGATAATTAGGCTAGGCTTTTAACTATTTGAGAATTTATTTATATATATACACCCTAAAAAGCCCATTCAACAATAAGGATTATATATATGTATTATATATATAGGCTTTAAGATTTCATGGCTATATCTATTTATGTGTGGGTGTTTTAGCCCATTTGTTATATAAGCTTTAACTAAATTATTCAATAGAACTTTATATATATATATATAAATAGATATTCTTTAAAGCCCATTAGTTTAGGCTTTGTACTTTAGGATTGGCCCATTATCTCAGCTAATGGCCCTATAATCATAGTTTTTCTTAGGTTGGCTTTTACTTCACTTATGGATTTACATGATTTAAGCATTAAACCTTTATTTAAAGTTACAATAGGTTTTTAACTACTATATATATAGACTCTATTTCCAAATATCTTTTAGTTATTTACTTATCCTTTTAATTTCCAAGGTTATCTTGGGTATCAGAGTCGGGTTCGATCATATAAATTTTACTTAATTATTTATTCGTATCTCCATTGAGGCCCATTAAACTCTAGCTCTTTAGTTGGGCTTGTAATCCCTTTTGAAGGGATTTTTATTCCTTCTTAATTAATTAGGTAAACCCATTATTTATTATTAATATTCTTATTTTTCATATTTGTTTTATGGCAGTTATCAATATTTATTCTTTATAAATTTTCGGGGTGCTACAGACGTGCATCTAATTTACTTAGTGAAGCTAAGCATTGCTTTACATTTTCTTTTCAAATTCTTTCTTCAAAAATTAGGCAGGTAGCTTTTTTCTCAACTGACTCTTCAACATATATGCAGTAAGTTTAATATATCTAGAGTGTTGAAAAGAAATTTCTATATCCTTATCTTTAACACTCTTTTTCACATTTTATGCATGATGTGTGCGAATTTGATTCACCATGTACACCGAAAATATTATGAACATATAACGGTGCAACTCCTCCTAAATAGATGCACTTATCAAATATTTACCCCCTCAGAGTGTATGACATGAAGCACTCCAGTAAAGACTCATATGCAACGTTATTAGCAAGAAGGCATAAGGTCATGGAAGTTTCAAGGATAGAGGTGAATAGCATATTGTAACATGCACACACACAATTTGGAAGATATGCAATGTTCGATGTAAAAAGTAGAATGCATTATGAATGCAAAATTTTAGATTTCATTTGAATGTTCTAAATGCAATGCAAGGTGCAAGGCGTAGCATGAATGCAAATTACAAGTTTTGAGTTTTTCATTTGGATGATCTAAATGCACCTAATGCATAAATTCTAATGCATGCAACTTATAACAATATGACAATGCAATGCAAGATGCATTATGACAGAACTTACAAGAAAACATTCAGATTTGAAAGATGAGCATGGGATATTTTTCAACACATGAGCTTTATATACAAAGCTGGAGAAATCATTTGAAGCATGTAATGCAATCCATTTATTTTCAGAAATTGTTCAAGAGCAGATTTTCAATCACTTTTCAAAAGTTTTGAAGATATTCACAAGTCATTCAAGAATTGACATTTCTATTGCAGAACTTTTCACATCATTAAGGATCAACTTCAAAAAATTTGAAGTAGTTCATCATAAGCAAGTTGGATGATACAATTGGAGATCACTCAGTCAATAGAAAATGAAACAACATTCATTTCAAGTTGTTTAGCTAGCAAGACTCCCCCTTGACAAATACATGAATTTCAAAAAAATTCAGTGAAGGTGTAATGTGTTCTCATATGACATGGGGCTAGCTAACAAATGAGCATAGAATAGCATCAGAGAATTCATTCAAAGCCAATCATTTGATTTCTTCGAGTTCTGGTACGAGGCGGAGAACTTTGGTCCAAAAACCAACTCACGCATAGTGAGAGTTTCCAGATGGACGTAATCCACCTTTTCACTACCCAATATTTGATGTACTAGAAATGCAGTTAATGTAATGCCCTGGATCTCTGCTGGATCCTTTGTTGGTCTCGTTAGATCTTCATTGGATCTTTCGAATCTGTTTCGGTGAGTTTCGGTTCGCTTTTGTGGCTTCCGAGTTGAGGTTTACGATCCGTGTGGGTTTTTCTCTCGTACTATTTACGGAACCCTACAGTGAGTTTGGTTGTCAGTTCCTCGACTCGTGAATGCTGCAGCGACGATGTACTCTTCGAGCCGGTCGTCTCGACTATTTTTACGTATTTTTCGGAGATAGGACCAGAAATTGGATTTTTCAAAAATTAGGAAAATTCCTAATTTCTTTTCCTTTTTCCTTTCCTTCCTCTCTCCTCCCTTCTCATTTCGCCGCCGCCATCTCTCTCTCCCGTTTTCTCTCCTCTCGAGCTTCCTCGGCTCCGGCTGCAGACGGAGGACCTAGGAGCGAGTGTTGGGGATGATGTGGAGCTGACTGGGTGCGCGACGAAGCGAAGATGGAGTGGTTTTGGCGCGATCCCGAACGGTGGATTCAAAGCCGGTGTTTGAGCTCGCGGCGTGATTTTCGACGCGGTTTAGTCCCTTCGGGGCACGGTTTCTTCGGTGGAGGTAGGGAGATGGACCGCCACCTTGTTCTGCACGTTTCCTCTGTTTCCATGCATGATTTGGTGCTCGATCGGGGGAGATCGGGCTGGTTTTATGAAAACCGTGGTTTTTGGGGTTTTCAGGGATCACCGGAAAATGGCAACCATTCGCGGTGTGGTTAGTGTCCAACTGACCACTGGGATGTCTGGATCCCATCCATGCTAATTTCGTGTTGATCGGTGGTCATTCGAGGCCGGTAGGAGTCCGGGAACCTCGGTGGCTCGTTTAGGGTCGATTCGTTGGAATCGCCCCGATCTCTCGTTTTAGTGCGTGCATGTGGGCTTTTTAGCCTCCTAGAGTGGTTCTTCATCGTCTAGTCTTGTTTCCCCTGCGCTTCGGCGTGAATGGGGCGTGGAACGGCTCGATCTGGCCAATCCATTATTTTCCCGCCGTGACCGGTGTAGCGGTCGTTTCAGTGACCGTCAGAGGTCCCTGACGGCCCTACGATAGACCGTCACAGTGTCTGGGCATTTTTAAGCTTTTCGTGGTTTTGGGAGTGTGACGGCCCAGGAGTGGCGCGTCACAGCCTCCTGACGCGTCCGGGGTGACGCGTTACGCTTATTTTGTCGTTTAGTAGTTTGGTTAAGTCAGTTCCCATGACGTACCTGCCCTAGTGCATCAGGTGTGTGTAACGCGCCTGAGCTAGGCCGTTACGTTCTGTTTGACCAGCTTTGACCATTTGAGTCGGTTTGTGTAACGGTGGTGTCCCCGTGCGTCACAACGTTGTAACGCGCCTGCCCCAGGCCGTTACGTGATGTTCTGGCTGAGTTGGGTGGTTGCGTCGTTGGCCCTAACGGCCACACCCCCATGCGTTAGACATCTGTAACGCGTCCGATCGGGACCGTTACATGCCTGTTGGCCAGTGGTTTCTTGACTTGAGCCTGTTCGCCGTGACGCGTCTGCCCTGATGCGTTAGGCGCTGTAACGCGCTTGGTCTCATGCGTTGCGTGGTTCGAGTGCCGTTTTTAGTTTGAGGTCTATTGGCCCTGAAGGCCCGGGTCGGGCGCGTTAGAGCGGTGTAACGCGCCTGGTGCAGGCCGTTACGTGCCTTGTGCGATTAGATGTCGGTTAGGGCGGTGTGTGTGACGGCTCCCCCTGTGACCGTCACGTGTCTGTGACGCGTCTGCTTTAGACCGTCACGGTTGGAATGTAACAGCCAGCGTCAGACCATCACATTCGTGTAACAGTCTAGGGGTGGTGCGTTACAGTCCTTCTGCTCTGATTTCCGTTGTTTCGATTTGTGCCTGCCTTGGCTTATCCTTGTGGTCTGCCTGCTTTCCCGTGGATGTCTTCTGACACCCTATGAGGGCTAAGACTACATTGCGAGATGGCCAGGAGTCTTCTTGCTTGGGGTAGGATTCTTTTTCCTACTGTTGAGTCATCGTTGTTTGGTTCCGGTCAACCCGGGGTGACCCAGTGGTTGACAGGTGACCTTGTGTGGGTGTTTCGGCGGTTTTGTCCAGTCTGAGACACTGGTTCTGGATGCCTCGAGGTATCGTTTTACCTTGGTCCGTGTGTCCAGGAGTGTCTGAGGGTCTCCGGTGTTCCCTCAGGTCTCCGTGAGTCGTTTCATGTGGAGTGTTGTTTCTCGTGGCTTAGGATTAGACCGATTGATGGCTTGTTCCACTGTCTGTGACGATCTTGCCTTTGAGTCGTTCGACTCAGGATCGTTACGTGGTAGGTCTAGTTGCCTAGTCCTGAGTTTGTTGGCAGTTGTCTTACTGCCTTGGTGCTTCGTAGTACGTGCGATAGTGCTACCTTGCCTGTTTGTACTACAGCCCTTGTTTCGGAGTCTTGTGTTTTGTGCGCCTCCGATTGTTTTTGCCCTAGGCCTTGAGTTGCCGACCCGCTAGCGGATAGCGGAGGGGTGTTCCCGAGATACGGTTTGTAAGCTAGTTCCGTGGGATCCCAGCCAACGGTAGCGTCCTACCGAGGGAGAAAACTAGCTGGAGTACCTGGCTTAGGCTAGAGCCAGTGTGTGCACACGTGGTCAGGGACTGAAGACTTACGTCGACGGGCGTGACCCTGACTAGTTACTTGTTCTGTTGTTGCTGCTGTTCCTGTTTGGTTCAGTGCGTATCTGCGACTCTACTGTGGTTTTGGCAGTACCGTAGGTGAGACACTTGTGGCGCAACATAAGACGTCAGTGGACGCAGCTAGCTGTTCCTCTTGTGAGGAGGAGGTGTTTTCGTCACGTGGCACGTGACTCTCGACGTTTCTTGTGCGTCATGACCTTCATGAGTTAGCCCTCTCGTGGCCCCACTCGAGGTCAGTGTCCTGTCGCCTGCATGACGCCCTTGTCGTACGTGGGGCGGTGTGCACGATGTTCTAGTCGTCTTTGTTTGTTGTCTGTCTGGGTCTTTTCTAGACCTTCATCTGTCTGTGCGGGTCTTCGTCTTAGGCCTGGTGCCGTGTTGGCAGATCGGTAACTTCTGACTTTGTTAGGTCAGAGTCACCCTTCTGTCACTGTTTGGAGTAGTTTGGGGTGCCGAGGTTAGTTCGGCCGCCACTTGTCTAGCGCGGGTTCTTCCCCTTTCTTACTTGTTCCCTACTCCTACTCCCCGTCTGTTCTTTACAGCTTGGTAGTGTAGTTTTCCCGCTTTGATACACCTGATGTTCTTCCTGTTGTTTTGTTGTTCCGTGTTATTACGTGTTTTTTAGTGGGGATCCACGTGACCCCTACTGAGCCAGAGACATGAGGCTCACCCCTACTTTTCAGGTGGGGTGACGTCGTTCGTTCTGCTTCCGCGTGGTTCCTGGTGCGCTTGCTCGTAGCACGTGGTTGTGGCCAGCTGGTACCTGCGTCGGGTTTCCCACGACTTCTTGGTACGTCTTTCTTTTCTGTCGACTGTACTGTGCTAGACTTGCTGTCTTTAGCTTTGGACTTGACTCTGGTGTATAATTGTTAAATTGAAACTGTTAATTAAAAAGTAATTTTATTTCTGCTACTTTAGCAAACCGATCTAATGAAATTTAATTGCTTCTGTTATATCTCTGTGGCTTCAATGTACTCTGCACATGCCTTTATCCCTTCGGAGCTTTCCCACTCTTGGGAGGCCTTGCAAGTTCCAAGTGGTATCACGTGTATTCGGTAGTCCTACCGGGTATACCTGGTATCCGGGATCCGGGCAGCTACAGTTAAGTTCAGATTAGCCATTGAACATACAGTTCCAATACAGATTTGTTCAAAAACAAATTTAGACATCTTCACCACATGAGACATTGTTAATAGTTCAAGAGATGATATCTGTTGCACCCCTAGTTCGTGTTTGGTTTTGATGATATCAAAACGATTGTGCTTGTGTGTGTATGTGTTTCATTGAGCAATGTTTCATTGAACAACATGTTTCATATCTTGATTTGATGGGTTGAAAGATGGAGTTACACTTGATGTTTAAGGAACTAACGTTATATTTATGTTGGTTTGCAGGAATACAACTTCATGGCTCATACTTGGAGTTAATTGGAGTCCATCAATGAAAAAAGGGAGTTAACTATGTTCATGTTTGAAAGTTATATGAATGATTTGTCTTTAAGGATCTCATGCATTGAATATTTAGATTTGCAGGATAAAAGTCCATGATTCATGTTTGGAACTCAAAGGATTGCATCAATGAAGATCTTAATGAAAAAGGGAGTTAACTCTGTTCATGTTTGAAAGTCATATGAATGCTTTGTATATTTAATGGTCTCATGCTTTGAATATTTTGATTTACAGGATCAAAATCCATGACTCATATTTGGAACTCAAAGGACTGCATCAATGAAGAGCTTATTGAAAAAGGGAGTTGAATCACTCATTACATTGTGTTGACTCTTCTATATTTCATGCATTTCATCAAATAGCTTTTCACAGTCTTGGTTGAGAATTTTCATGCATTTCCTACATGAGGTTTGATGGTGATACATGTTATTCAAATGCATGGGATATGTTGTTAACTTTTGGTTGAGACGTCTTGGAGGATCCCCTGTTTATATCAATGCTTCTCGTGAGTTTTTAATCAACAAGAATGCCATTTGAATGAATGTGGTTCTATGATATTATGTATGCTTTGCATTTGGCATGATTGTTAACACTTGTGTAATGAAGCATCTTGATGTTGAAGATTTGGTTGATTCAAGAATGTGATTGAATGGTTGAGCTTCCATGTTATTATATTTGATTGAATGATAGATTCATGCTTATCATTTCAAAACCTTGTCATTTGGTCAAATGTATTTTTGCTAAGTGATTTGAGAAGCAAAATGCATGTTTGAATATGTTCAATGATGTATTTCATTGTGAACATGTTCATAGTGTTAATGCATAACTCATATATTTTGATTCTCAACTAACCTCTTGGTTTATCATGTTTTTCAGGATGTAAAATCATTGTTGATCTTCATGGGATTATGGTAACATTTAATCAATTGTTTCCCTTTGGTTTGATGGAGGTTTTAGTTATTTTTTAAACTCAAACTGTCTTACAGTCTTCACCATTTTCAATCCAACCGTTGGATCTCCCCTCTAAAAATTTTATGTTGTCGCTCTGGGAGTCCTCTTTCCAACGCCTCTAGTCTCGCTTCGATCGGAGTTCGGAGCTAGGAGAATTAATTCCTGTCGCCGAAGCGCGCAGAGCTATTTTTTATGTAATCTGTCTGAAAGGGTCGACCCCTGGGGTCGACCCATGGAAGGGTCGCCCCCTGTAACACATGGTGTTTTTTTGTGTATTCCAGCAACCTGTTGCCCGAGGGTCGACCCCTTCCGGACGGGACTTCCGAAAGTGTTTAAAACCCTTTGAAAACCCTTTCAAACATTACCATACTACCCCCTATTAGTTTCTATTGTTATTAAGGTGTTTTTAACTTGTATTAGGAGGGTTTTATGAGTCTTTTCCCCACCCATTGAGTTGCTTATATAAGAGTTACGAATTTGGGATGTGACTAACCCTAATGCTCATTTGTTCTTTCGTATAGGTGAAGAAAAGGGGGAAAACGTGGTGGAGCTCTTCCAAGGAGGATATCATCTACATCCGTGAAGATCTGGAGCTCGTGGAAGAAGAAGAAAAGCAGCGGATCGAAGAGAGGATCAAGAGGACGTAAGAATCATCTTCATCCGGCTTCTCTCCAACTCGTGGTTCAAGGAACATCATCAACCGGCCTTGAAGATCAAAGGGGTACTTCTTCTATGTCTTCTATCAGTTCTTTGTGATATGTTCTATGATCTATATTTTGGGTTTGAGCATGCTTGAGTATTTGTGTTTATTTTCTGAACAATAGAGATACTCGTGTGTGTGACCGTTTGTGTATACGGTCGTGTTTGATCATCTTCGTGCGATCGTGTTTGTGTTATTGTGCTGCGGTTGTTGTAGCGTGTGTGTGTGTGTTGTGATCCGGTCGTCGGATCGTGTGTGTGTTGTGATCCGGTCGTCGGATCGTGTATGTGTTTATGATCTGGTCGTCGGATCGTGTGGGAGACTTCATCTCCGTCTATGTGTGTGTTGGGGCATGTCCCCGTGTGTGTGTGGGGATTCATCCCCGTGTGTGTCTGGAGCGTCGTCTCCATGTTGGGGATTTATCCCCGAGTGAAGCCTCACCGGGTTTGGTGAGGGGTGGACGTAGGGAGCCCGTCGTGGTCCCGAACCACCTTAAAAATCTCAGTGTCCTATGGTTTGCATTGTGGTTTGCCTTGTTATGTTTAACAGCTTAATGTGTTTATCTTAATCGTGTGTGAACGGTGAGATTGAGAGAATTTAATCATCTTGCTTGAGTGAAATCTTCAATCTCGTCAAGGTTGTTAATTCCGCTGTGCGCTTGTCTATGTTTTTAATCGGTCATAGTTTTTAGTAGTAGGATCTATTCACCCCCCCCTCTAGATCCGTGTTCCTGCACTACGGGACCTAATAATTGGTATCAGAGCGAGGCTCTGCTATCCCCAGATCTCATGATCTACAGAGTGATCCTAGTGCATTCTACAATCATGAACTTTTCTGTTGAGCACATGTCAATGAATTACCTTCCTATTCTTAATGGTTCTGATGTTACTTCATGGATGGGTAAAATGTGTAGACTGATCAATCCAATTAATCCTAATCTTTGGAAGTTGATTTATGATGGTCCTCACATATTGCCTCTAGATGAGACCAAGTGGTCTAGTCAAGATAAATTGAAGAACCATGAAAATGTCATTGTCTTAAGTTTATTGAAAAGTGCCATTGATACTCATATGTTTCCATTTGTTTCTTCATGTACAACGGCAAAGGAGCTTATGGATCAGTTGATCAAAGCTCAAGAGATGAAAGGACAAAACTGTCTCATGGCCGACAATGATGATCAACTCAATAGAGAAAATTATGATGAGGTACATTCTGAATCCGAAGAACTCTCGATTGAGGAATAGCAAATGGCATATGCTACGTTGTATGATAGATGTAAGAAACTCAAATCTGAAAATAAAACCTTGAAAAGGAAGATTAATGAGAATGTGCATGATAATCTTTCATGTAAAAATTGTAAAACTTTGGAGTCAAAGATTGAGAACCTAAAATATGAAAAAGAACTTCTAGAATCTAAAGTTGAATTATTTTCAGATGAGATGTCTTGTATGAATGAGAAGCTTGAGATGTTTAGAAAATCTAATATTGCTCTTGAAATTGATACTGATTCCCATGATTTGCTTGATCAAAACAAACACTTGTTGTCTAAGATTTCATTGCTTGAAAAAACAGAAAAATATCTTAAAAGCAAGCTAGCATCTCTTTCTGATGATGATAAAAGGTTTGATAAATTGCTTGACAATGAAATTGACAACAAGAGGGTCATGATTGAAAATGAGGAGCTCAAAAAGCATAATGGTGCTATGCTAATTCAGATTTCTCTACTTGAAAGTAGGTTGAAAAGCTCTGATAAACTTGAAAAGTAAAATGCTTTGTTGAAATCTGAAAATGAACAAATGCTTGTTAGGATTTCAAAACTTGTTGAAACTGAGAAAGTCCTTGAGAAATTGACTGAAAAACTACATTCCATGAATGTTGAAAACAAAGAACTCAAGGATGAAAATGAAAGCTTCAAATCTGTGAATTGCTTGTTGAATGAGAAAGTTTGTGCATGTGAAGAAGAAATCACGAGTGCCGAATTGCATGTTTCTGCTCTTGAAGAAGAAGTACAAAGCTTAAAAGATGATTTGTCTAGATTTGTCAATGGAAAAGAAAATTTGGATAAAATGTTGGGTGTTAAGATGAACTTTGAAAAAGAAAGTCTTGGATACACCCCGGTCAACAAAAAGTACTTTGAATCTAAATTGAAAACTTCATTTGTTCATGTATCTGATATTCCAAGCACTTCCAAAGCACCAGCTCCAATTGTACAAATGAAGAATTCTGAAAATAGATTTGAGAAAATGAAGAATGTCAAACCAACCATGCCAAATGGATTTCAAAAATCGAAGTTTAATGTTGAATGCTTCTATTGTGGTGTGTTTGGACATGTGATGGATGATTGTGTTGTCATGAAAGAGTATGACAAATTTGCATGCAAAGAGAAAAATATTTTCAAATCACAAAGAAATGGTTCTTACTTTCATTGTGGTAAGTTAGGCCACACGATGAAAAATTATTTTTCAAAACAGAAAGATGAACAAAATGCTTTCAAGGAAAAGAGAAATGTTTCTTGTTTCTATTGTCACAAACTTGGCCATGTCATGGATGATTGCTTTGTCAAACAAAATGATGACTATCGTGTCATGAATGCTAAGTTGAAGTTTCAAAGAAAATTCAGAACTGAACATGCTTCCAATGCTCAAGGGTCTTCATCCTATAAGAGAAACTTGTTCATAAACACTCATGCAAACAATGGAAAGTCATTCCGTAGACCCACATCTCCTTGTTGCTTTCATTGTGGGAAGTACGGGCATGTAATGAAAGAATGTTAGTTTTTGAAAACAAAAAATTTTCATGCTTCTAGAATGCATGCTAGGTCTAATTTTGTTAAATCTAGACCTTTTGAAAATAGAAGATGGAATGGATTTGAAACCTCCTTTACTCCAACAAGAAAGTCTTTTGGTAAAACTGTTTCTCCTCAATGCTTTTATTGTGGAAACCGTGGACATGTTATTGAGGATTGCAGGATCATGGAAAGTGATGACAAGGTGGCAATGAAAATGTCAAAGAAAACTTTTGGAAGAAATGCTTCTAATATCCAAGGACCCAAGAAGGCTTGGGTGCCCAAAATCTGACAAATGAGTCAGTTGTGATGAAGGTGTGCCTTGAGGTAAATAAAGAATGAAAGGGGTTCCAATAAAATGGAACAAGGCACACTCATATGGTAAAACTCCAACTTTGCTCCTTCATTGTCAAACTTGGTGGTCTTGATGTTTTGGAATGAGATCTTGGTGTGTTCTCATGTTATGCTCTAAATTCTTCACAAGCCACATATGTCTTCAATGGATGAATATTTGGTATATCAAATGGTGGTTAGAGAAGGTTGGACTACGTTCAACTGGATACTTCCACTAAGCGTGATGGTGGTCTTCGGACCTATGTTCTCCGCCTAGTACCAAAATTCAGAAATTGAATTATTTTGCTTATAAGGAACCTTGTGTTTTGAATGAAATCAATTTGCCCGTTGATTTGCATGTGCTTTCAAATTGAATTTGAAAACCTTTCTTGATTCAAAAGGGTAAAATTTTTGAACTGTGGAATTGATTGATCATATGCAACAATTGGTATTGAAATGTGGAAACATGTCTTTTAAAGAAAATCAATTTGCCTTGAAATTCTGAAATACCATGTGTGTTCAAATTGATTCTGAAATTCATTCTTGCTTCTAGAAGGCAAAATTTCTGATATGCAGAATTGTTTCCTTGACAGATATTTTTTCTGAACTTGATCTGTTGTTCTTGTATTCTGCTATGATGAACATGTCTCATTGGTTGAATGAATCTAAAAATTTTGAGGAACAAGCATGATATCATTGCCTACTGAATACTTTTCAATATGAAATGTATGAGCATCTGAGTGTAATTGAGTATCTGATATATCAAATGGTGTGTAGTGAAAAGGTGGATCATGTCCACCTAGAAGCTCTCACTATGTGTGAGTTGGGTTCTAAAACCTCCACCTCCACCTCGTACCAGAACCTATAAAATCTGTTTGGTTTGTGGATGACACTCTAAGCTCTTGAAATGTTATTGAAAATCTATTTTTGAACATTTCTGAAATAATTTGGGTTCACTACTTGATTTTGATCATTTGTGTACCCTTGTTCAAAAAGGGCAAGTCTTGGAAAATGGTTGCTGATCATCATTTGAATATGTATGTCTCCTTGTGTATTCTGTCATGATATTCTAAAATAAAAATTAAAAAAAAATTTTGCATCCTGCATTGCATTCTCACGCTTCTATAAAAATCTGACATTCTGCATCGCATTAGCATCTTTGCATATCATTCACACACTATGCATATAAAAGTATAAAAAGATGCATATTGCATATTCATGCATATAGAACATATGCATATATTTCATGATAATCGCATATCTTGACTCATGAATGCTTGCATGAATGTTTCATGAATCCTTACATGCTTGTAAGTATTTATACTATGAAACCATTTCTTGATCTTTCTAAGACCTCACCTCCTTGATAAATAACAATACAGTGATTTTATTCATATGTGATACATGTCATATATTAAGGGGGGGATTTGATTCCGACCGTGCATACATTTAGGGGGAGTCATAGCTATGTCTTGTCGAATTTATTTTATACATGCAAAATAAAAATTTACCCCCACACTCTTGCACTAATGAATTCAATGACTTTTATTGATAAGGATTTAAGAAATTCTTTCCAACACTCTAAAGGGAACTTGAATCTCTACATGGACATTAAAGAGTAATCGTGAGGAAAAAGCTACCTACCCCACAAAAATTCAATAAGTGGAATGTGGATCCGAGTAACCGGGAATCCCCCCTGAAACAAAGGAGGAAACTCGCGTCAAAAGGAGAAACAAAAATTCATATGTGTGACGAATCCAAGTTGCCGGGAATCCCCATTGAGACATATGAGGAAACTCGCGCCGAAAGGTGAAGTCTTTTAAAAGAAATAAAATCGGGGTTGTGCGAAGCTACCGAAAGTCGAGAATCTAAAGTGAAAGTGTAGAGAGGAGATTACCTTCTAGTGTTCTTTAGAAAATCTGACAATCCATATGTTTTGAAGCTCATTAGTCATTACCTCACATTTCACATGGGCATTTTTGTGATTTATGTATCTTATGAATTTACCTACACTCATGGTTTATGTAGTACTCCTAGTTGTGTATGCACAAAATCTCTGAGTTATGCTTCATGTCTTATACTCTTGAATTTGAATCACGTGCTCTTTTCTTAACCCGTGCCTCATTAAGGGGGAGTTACTATATGTTATATTTGTGTGCATAACGATTGTTCGTGTGTGCCTGCATGTTCGTGCATTCCCTTTGAGTCTAATTCTGAGCATAAACCTTGCATTTAAAGGATAGAAGTCGCCATGTGCATAGCTTCATAACTTGCATGATTTGCATTCACATAGTGCATATTTAGTGCTAATTTACATATTTGCATATTTGACATTTTTCAGCATGCATATAGTTCATACTTGATGTCAGCTTGTACAAGTCATACGTTTCAACAATTGGTATCATTCTTTTTGAAATGCATCATTTTGACACATCAGGTTGCACCAGGCTGAAATGAGTTCTTCCAACATTGGGTATCAAATCTTTGGGGCCACTTCTTCAAGTATTGAGATTGCAAATCTTTGGTCCTTTAATTTGAACAACATTTGGTATCACATTGTGGGCCTTTGATTAGCATCCCTTGGTCTTTGTATTGGTATCATTCTTTTGGCCTCACACGTTCCTATCATGTCACTCAACCCCCTGTCTTTTTATAGATGACAAAAAGGGGGAGAATATTTGGTGTGTGTTAATGTGTATGGTGTGTGTTAATATTTGGTGTTTGTTCAATGCTGTATGCTTGATAATTGATGTTGTCTTGGGAAGAATGGCTCAATGTTTGTATTATCACACACATCGTTTTGTCATCATCAAAAAGGGGGAGATTGTTGCACCCCTAGTTCGTGTTTGGTTTTGATGATATCAAAATGATTGTGCTTGTGTGTGTATGTGTTTCATTGAGCAATGTTTCATTGAACAACATGTTTCATATCTTGATTTGATGGGTTGAAAGATGGAGTTACACTTGATGTTTAAATAACTAACATTATATTTATGTTGGTTTGCAGGAATACAACTTCATGGCTCATACTTGGAGTTAACTGGAGTCCATCAATGAAAAAGGGAGTTAACTCTGTTCATATTTGAAAGTTATATGAATGATTTGTCTTTAAGGATCTCATGCATTGAATATTTAGATTTGCAGGATAAAAGTCCATGATTCATGTTTGGAACTCAAAGGATTGCATCAATGAAGATCTTAATGAAAAAGGGAGTTAACTCTGTTCATATTTGAAAGTCATATGAATGCTTTGTATATTTAATGGTCTCATGCTTTGAATATTTTGATTTACAGGATCAAAATCCATGACTCATGTTTGGAACTCAAAGGAGTGCATCAATGAAGAGCTTATTGAAAAAGGGAGTTGAATCACTCATTACATTGTGTTGACTCTTCTATATTTCATGCATTTCATCAAATAGCTTTTCACAGTCTTGGTTGGAAATTTTCATGCATTTCCTACATGAGGTTTGATGGTCATACATGTTATTCAAATGCATGGGATATGTTGTTAACTTTTGGTTGAGACGTCTTGGAGGATCCCCTGTTTATATCAATGCTTCTCGTGAGTTTTTAATCAATAAGAATGCCATTTGAATGAATGTGGTTCTATGATATTATGTATGCTTTGCATTTGGCATGATTGTTAACACTTGTGTAATGAAGCATCTTGATGTTGAAGATTTGGTTGATTCAAGAATGTGATTGAATGGTTGAGCTTCCATGTTATTATATTTGATTGAATGATAGATTCATGCTTATCATTTCAAAACCTTGTCATTTGGTCAAATGTATTTTTGCTAAGTGATTTGAGAAGCAAAATGCATGTTTGAATATGTTCAATGATGTATTTCATTGTGAACATGTTCATAGTGTTAATGCATAACTCATATATTTTGATTCTCAACTAACCTCTTGGTTTATCATGTTTTTTAGAATGCAAAATCATTGTTGATCTTCATGGGATTATGGTAACATTTAATCAATTGTTTCCCTTTTGTTTGATGGAGGTTTTAGTTATTTTTCAAACTCAAATTGTCTTTCAATCTTCACCATTTTCAATCCAACCGTTGGATCTCCCCTCTAAAAAATTTATGTTATAGCTCTGGGAGTCCTCTTTCCAACGCCTCCAGTCTCGCTTCGATCGGAGTTCGGAGCTAGGAGAATTAATTCCTGTCGCCGAAGCGCGCAGAACTGTTCTTTCATCTTCGTCCTCGCAAGATACTCCTTCAGTTGATTCAAATGTAGCCATAGCTGGCCCAACATGACTTGGATTCTTGGGAGTGTGATCTGCATCCAAACTTGAAATAATTTAATTTGTTAATTTTGATTCAAATTTAACAGCAATAACACGAAGACTTCCTTTAGCAACCAAAGTGACCCTAAGAACTCTTGACTTAAATGCATAACTCAGGAATGAGCCTAGGCACTAAGTTCAGATGACTAGTTTGGCAACTCCCCCTTAATATGTGCAAGAATATGAAATGATCAGTGAAATTTTAATGCCATATGCAGCCTTTATGTAATTGACTCATAGTATCGGGCGGAGAACTTAGATCCAAAGACCACCTCACGCGTGGTGACAGTTTTCAGATAGGGTTAACCCGCCCTTCCACATGTCACCATTTGATATACTATGTAGTCATGGATGTGATGAAGGTAAAAGGATTACAATGCATTATGACATGGATTCACAATTTTCAACTTTTGCAAGATAGGATGTGAAGACATATGATAAATTCAATGTATGTAGTGAAGGTTAATTTGAAGGTTTCCAAACTCTTCTTCAACAATATACTATGTGACAAGTGATATGCACAGAGATATGCACTGACTGCGGATGAAATGCATGTACAGACTTATGCATGATCACATAACTATTCGGCACAAAGTAAATCAAGACATAGCATATTTACTAGAGAGAGTAGGAGGGATATCACCTGAGTGGTCATATTTCAGTTTATGGATTTTCTTTTAACCTGACTTTTGTCACTTGGCCCGTGTGCCTTACCTTCTTGACTGAAGGCATATTTCATGCTTCTTATTCCCAAGGCACACCTGTAAAATAGATTTCTCATTTTACATTCTTAGGTACCCAAACCATCTTGGGTCCTTATGGGTTAGCAGCACTCTTGGCACGTGGCTTCCACTTCTTGACAACATTCAAATCATCATTTTTTATAAATAAACAATCATGCATCATATGTCCAGATTTGCTACAATAATCACAGCATGACTTTGAATACTTAAAAGTGTGAAGATTATTTGAAGCATGTGACTTTTTATTCCGGTATTGTTTCCAATATGCAGGTGGTGTGTTGAACACATTGGAGATCCTAGGTCGACCTGCCCTTGGATTTGGCTGAGGGTAATGGGTCCAGAACACATGATGTGTTGACACCATAGGTTGGTAGTGTTGTTTAGCCTTGGGATGCGTCGACCTACCCTTACCTTTTCCATTGTTCATTCTTTTCCTGCATGTTTCTAAATCATCATTCTTCATTGTAACGCAATCATGCATAGCATGTCCATGTCTTCCACAATAAAAACACAAGATTTTCTTTCTAGGTGGATGGGTGTGTGTGGCAGAAGTATGTTTAACATGCATAGTGATGCTAGCAGTATTTTTGGATTTTTGATGCGAATTGACTTTCTGATTTTTACTTTCTTTTTGAATCACTTGGACAAAAGACTTCTTTGAGGGTGAAGTAGAGGTACTAGATATATTTGAACTATGAACAAAAGAGGCATAAACCTTATTCACAAAAGATTTCTTTTTTACAGGATTGTAGCCAAGCCCTTCCCTTTGAAAATTAACTTTCATGCCCAAAAGTTTATCCAGATTATCTTATACATCCACAAACTTGGACATCAAATTATTTAAGTCCTGGATTTCAGATTGAAGAGATGAAATGTGCAATTATGCACTTGCAAATTCTTCTTCATAACTAGCAAGCCTGACATTCAAAGATGCATTAGTGGTCTTGAGGCTGTCTACTTCCTATTGTAGACCATCCACATTTTCACATTCACTTTCAGCCACAAACTTTCCTTTTTCTAGAATCATCAACCTTTCAGAAATGGCCGTGTTCAATTCCTTCAGTTTCTCCTTTTCTCTTTCAAGCTTTTTATCATGAACAAGTTCATTTTGACCATTGTCCATTGAACTTATTTTCTCTCTCAACTTTTTATTTTTATTTCTCAAGGAGGAAATTTGATCTTTGTGAAATTCAATGTTGAAGTCATGAGCCTCAATCAATTCCTCTAAATGTGAGCATTTTTTACAGGAGGAATCACAGTTATTTTGTTCAACATTCTTTTTCAATTTTTTATTTTCAGATTTTAGCTTCTTATATTTATTTGCAAGCTCATCGTATGCAACCAATACATCATCAAGAGATATATTTTCAAAATCTGCATTTACCTCCGAGGGTGATCCATTCTGCTGATCACTGTCATGATCACTCGTGCCTGCCATAAGACATTTGTCTTCATGCTCTTCCTGGAAGCCGGCTAAGCCATCCAATATGTCCTTTGCGGAGCAGCAACGGGAGACAAAGGGAAAACTATTAGCATTAACTGCGGCAGTGAATAAACTTAGAACCAAGCAATTTTGATCATGTTTGAACTTATAATTTGTAGTCCAGATAGATTTGTCTTTAGGTAACTCATAAGGACCATGTGAAATAAGCTTCCATAGCTTAGGATCGTATGAGTTTACTAGACTGCACATTCTTCCTAACCACAAATCAAAGTTAGAACCATCAAATACCGGTGGAGAATTCAAGGTGTATATTTTGGTAGTCATTGATCTGGATCTCTCTAGATTGTTAAGTCTATGAAAAATCGAGCCTTAGCTCTAACACCAATTGAAGACCCGCGATCAATGACACCCAAGGGGGGGGGGTGAATTGGGTGATAACAACTTTTAGCAAATTTTTACCCGATTTAAGGAATATGATGAATCAACAACTAGGACGATCAAATCTGTTTAACCACAAGTTAGATTTATGAAAATCTATCTCCAAGATAGTTCTTGGTACTGGGCGGAGATGTGAATCCAGGAATTCTTCTCACGTAAAGTGCTATTGTCCTGACAGGAATGACCTTGTCAATTCAAAGGCACCTTTTGATATACCCAAGATCTATTTAGTGAAAAGATCGATTATGTTAAATCTAAGTGATCAATCCGGAACAGCAATATGCACTAACAATCACATGGAATGGGGGTAGAAGAAATGAGCCAAACCACACAAATCAAACCACAATGCATGACGATTTTTAAGGTGGTTCGAATGCAACGACGGCAACCTACGTCCACCCCTCACCAAAACCCGGTGAGACTTCACTACTGTAAACTAGCATGGGGATGAATCTCCAACACGGAGACACACTCCAACAACACACGCAGGGTGACGCCTGCACACACACACGGGGACATGCCCCAACACACACACACGGAGATGAACTCCAACACACACACACGGAGACGAGCTCCAACACGATCCGATGACCGGATCAACAACCCACACACACACACGCTGCGACAGATGCAGCACTCTACACACTTGAACAATCGGATCTGGATAGATCCACACACACACACACACACACGTAGATCTAAGAAGATCCACGCATACACACGGATCTGAACAAGACAATCCACATGACCACGGATCTGAATCGATCCATAAACACACTGATGTTTGCATATTACAAAGAACAAGACTTGAAGCTCAAAGCACAAAGATAAATGAAACACAGTTGAGAAAACTCCTGATTTAGGCTCCCCTTGAGTGTATGATGCAGATCTTGAATGAGGCTTGAATCTCCACTTGATTTCCACTTGATTGGCTTCAGAATGATCTTCAAATGCTTGAGGTTTGATGAAGAATGGCTGGACGAAGTACTGTTCACGGAGTATTTGCAGCAGCCTTCTTTCTCCCTTGATAGCC